>CAKJTW010000057.1:10000000-12400000 GCA_917880005.1 Nanger dama | reverse complement strand
TAGAATTATAATGCATTTGTCTTTCTTAAAATTGTACTCCATGGAAAGCCCTTGGTGACAAAAATATGAGTCAAAGACTTAGTTCTAATCTTGGATCCAGTCTATTAGTTGTGTGACCTCTCTAGGCCTTAGTTTTCATAAAAGTAAAATGAAAATGATAATATCTATCTTGCCTAACACAAAGAATTGCTATGAGAATAAAACATTATACATGTAAAAGCATTTTGAAAACTCTAAAGCTTTTCTACATAAGTTATTATTCCCTGTAAAATTATCTTCCCTAAGGAAGTTGCTTTGCACTTCAGGTAAAGTAATAAAGCATTACTCAGGCAAGACAAGTCATCTGAACAAATTGGGTGTCTTGTTAACTTTATAGGCCAGAAATATAAGAGGTGATGGGGCCCTTTGAACATTGTTTCACCATGAATTCTAAGCAGCAATTATCAATGCCTACAAGTTGTCTTGATTTACGTGACTTGGTGAAAACCCTGGTGGTACATTTAGGGAGATGAGTAGAAATTGTCAGTGCAGTTTACTTAAGGGTCCTCAAGTCACAAGTATTTATTGATTATCTACTAGCTCTGTGAAAGTAGCTCAGTCTCATCTGACTCTTTTTGGATCATGGACTATACAGTCCATGGAATTCTAGGCTAGATGCTAAAAGAAGAAGCAAATTGCCTAAGGTTGTAAGCCTGCTGCTCACAAGTGTAGTCTAATAAAATATAGAATCTTAGCAAGTATAAGCAAATGTGCTTTATAGATGTGAGTGGCAGTGGTTGCAATGTTAACATTTCTAGAACCTTCCACCTTTCCTAGGTTCAGATACTGCTTGTGCTGTCTCTTACTTTATGCCCCAGCAACTCTGGTCCCCTATAGCTTCCCCAAATACCATGAAAATCCTCTATCTTTATTCATGGTATTGCCTCCACTTCAACTGCCTTCTCTCTTTCTCCTATTTTCCCCTTTCTTTTCAACGTTTCCTCCTACTCTCCTGCTGAAACATGTTAATCCTTTAAGATTCAGCTTAGCCATCAACTTTTGCAGTTCTCTCAGGTCACCACACCTCATCAATCTTGTTGAATTTGCTGCTACTCTCTCTCCAACTCTCCAGAAGCACAAAGGATAAAATCTAAGTTGCACTCAGAATGAAAGGTGAAGTCTTTTCCTGGACTGCACACTCTGATCCTGGCCTCCTGCTGTGTCTCATCTCCCACTATGATTCCCTACAAATATTGGCCTCCTTTATGTTCTTCAGATTCTTCCAACTTGCCAAATATGGGTCTTAGGGTCTTTGCATTTGCTGCTTTCTCTGCCTAGTCACATTATTTATGTATCAATTCAGTGTTATCTCCTTAATATCTGTGAAATGGTTGACTGCATACCCACGCTCCTAATATCTAACAAGGCTAAAGGAATGTTTGTTGCGCTGACCTGAAAAAAATGCCATTATCTCTGAAATTCACTTTAAAAAGAGAAGAAACTGTAGTTTTCCTTCAGGTGAATATCATCCTACACAGCAGCATCTACTTTATAATGTCAATGTGTTCTATTTCTGAATTAGTTGAATTTTGCAAAGTAACTCATGACTAACAGGATCTTAGAATTTCTGTCTTTTGATCTTAGAGATCAGTCCAAGCTCTTTACTTTATAAATGAGAAAACTGATTTTTTTCCAATGACAGAATCCTGAGCCATAGCCACTTCATGATTTTCAGAGCAGGAGTATGGATTCTGAGTTAACAGCCAGAGGGAGTTGTGTTGTGTGTGTGGTTTTGATAGAGCAAAGAAGTCGAAACCATGGAAGAGGACCAGTGCTTATTGTGGAGCCTGTGCCTAAATGCCCTCCTCTCAATTCCCTCTGAATCTGGGTCCTTTGGAGTTCCATCATCCCCTTGCATTCTTCAGAAAACACACAGAGAAAGTGGTGTGATCTTAGACTTGGTAAGAGGTGGCAGAGAGTAAAACATGAACTTTCTATCAATGTCTTAGTGCTCTGACCATTAGTCCTTGACAGACTGGGAGTGTGTAATCTACAAGATACAGATGACACCACCCTTATGGCGGAAAGTGAAGAGGAACTAAAGAGCCTCTTGATGAAGGTGAACGAGGAGAGTGAAAAAGTTGACTTAAAGCTCAACAGTCTGAAAACTAAGATCATGGCATCTGGTCCCATCACTTCATGGGAAATAGATGGGGAAACAGTGGAAACAGTGCCTGACTTTATTTTTCTGGGCTCAAAATCACTGCAGATGGTGACTGCAGCCATGAAATTAAAAGACACTTACTCCTTGGAAGGAAAGTTATGACCAACCTAGAGAGCATATTCAAAAGCAGAGACATTACTTTGTCAACAAAGGTCCGTCTAGTCAAGGCTATGGTTTGTCCTGTGGTCATGTATGGATGTGAGAGTTGGACTGTAAAGAAAGCTGAGTGCCGAAGAATTGATGCTTTTGAACTGTGGTGTTGGAGAAGACTCTTGAGAGTCCGTTGGACTGCAAGGAGATCCAACCAGTCCATTCTGAAGGAGATCAGCCCTGGGATTTCTTTGGAAGGAATGATGCTGAAGCTGAAACTCCAGTACTTTGGCCACCTCGTGTGAAGAGTTGACTCATTGGAAAAACCCTGATGCTGGGAAGGATTGGGTGCAGGAGGAGAAGGGATGACAGAGGATGAGATGGCTGGATGATTGACCCGATGGACGTGAGTCTGAGTGAACTGCGGGAGATGGTGATGAACAGGGAGGCCTGGCGTGCTGTGATTCATGGGGTCGCAAAGAGTCGGACACGACTGAGCGACTGCACTGAACTGAAGTATGGCTTTAATTAGTATATTACATTGCTTAGGGACTTTCCTGACAGTCCCGTCGTTAACACTCTGTGCTTTTACTGCAGGGTTCAAGCCTTGGTCAGGGAACTAAGATCCCACATGGCCTGCAGCATATGTATATATGATGTGCTGTGCTCTGTCGCTTCAGTCATGTCCAACTCTTTGCAACTCCATGGACTGTAGCCCACTAGGATCTTCTCTCCATAGAATTCTCCAGGCAAGGGAATTGAGTTGCTTTATATTATATATGAGGGCTTCCCTGGTGGTGCAGAGGTTAAAAGCATCTGCTTGTAATGCGGGAGACCTGGGTTCGATCCCTGGGTCAGGAAGATCCCCTGGAGAAGGAAATGGCAATCCACTCCAGTATTCTTGCCGGGAGAATCCCATGGACGAAGGAGCTTGGTGGGCTACAGTCTGTGGGTTGCAAAGAGTCGGACACGACTGAGCGACTTCACTTTCACTTTCACTTTTTATTATATATATATTCCATGGACAGAGGAGCCTGGTGGGCTACAGTCCACAGGGGTCACAAAGAGTCAGACATGACTGAGCACACAGCACAGCATATATGTATATATTGTACATATATACATATTGCATTGTTTAAAAAATATTGTGGAAACTCTGAAAATCTTCAGTTGATGTGTTCACCAATCTTAAGGTTTAGTTTCTTTCTTACACTTTTATCTTATTATAACTCCTTGGATTCATTCATTGAAAAAGATGTTTTTGAGTTATGGTTATTGTAATTAAAATGTGCCATCACAGTCAGTATTCCAGAATCAAGATCAGGTAGGATATCAAAAAGATGCGATAGAGAGTTACAATGGAAAGAACTAGGTTCTAGGCCTAACTCTTGACTATTAGCTCTTGATATTGGACAAGTACTTTCTCTAAGCCTTGAATTAGAAAGTCAAATATCTCTACAAGATTCAGGTTGGCTAATTATGTAATAGAAGCTTGCAGGCTGGATTGAAACTTTGGCAAACTGACATACTAGATCTAAAGGGGATACAGTGACTCAGCTTTGAATGTTACTTCTTCCTTTGAGTATTCAAAAGGAGCCAGACACAGATGTTTATATATGGAATCTCATCATTTTTAAGGTTTATAATTAATACGTCTAAAAAAAAGTCAAGAAAACATACCTGAGGTTACACTTGGCCTATGGACTGATTTTATGTGACCTCTAGATAAAGAACATTTAAAATTCTTTTAAAGTGTCAAATGTCATGAACAAAAAACAGACTGCATCATCTTTCAAGTGTTGTGATGTCTCATCTCATGATAGATGATGGTGATATGGAAACCAAGAAGAGCATTTAGTGGTCTCCTGTGGAAAACCTGACTGTTTGCATTAGCTGGTGTTTTTTTTTTTTTTTAATCCTTCTTATCGTGTTTTGTCTCCTGCGTGGGTCTATAACCCTCATCCTCAGCAAAGAATCCCCTCAGAAGGTTGTCTTCCTGGGACAGGGGAATCAAATGATCTGGGAATAATTGCCTTAGCTTTCCATTTACTGAATCTTCTCATAAGGGAGCTAACAATTTTCAACAAGTTGGAGTGCTGAAAAACTGTAACAGTATAATGGATTAGTTATGAACCAATAAAGGTATTTTCTGAAACGTAGGGTTGTTTTTTTTTTCCCCCAGTTTAATAAGCAATATTGAGACTGTGAATTTGTCCATTCAGCCTTGTTTAATCATTAACATCAGGTTTCATGCAAATTGCTTGTAATGATGTGTGGAGCTGAATGAATTAAGTACATGTGGAGAGGAAGTTCTGAACAGCTTGGTAGAAACTTTGAAGTTCTTGGTTCCCTTTCGGGTTCTGCTTCCTAAGTAATATCATAATTTTGCTGGTGGAATTTTCTCCCTACTCAGATTACCCCTTAAACATTATTGCCTAAAAGCCCCCACAGGGTAAACTCTGTTGATTCTTTTGAATTTAGGTTGACAGAGGATTTTGAGGTCATCTGCTGGTAACACTGAAGTTTGAACATATGTCTTTTGTTTGCGTAAAAATTCTGGAGCCACTAAATATTGTCTAAATAAGCACATATGTGCTTTTGGAGCATGTCATTCATGTCTTTATCTTGGGCAAACACACGTACTGCACCCATTCTTAACCCAATTCTTCCATTACTGCTGTCATCGGAATCTCCGGAAAGAGGTTGTCTTTAATAGTCTGCATGTCTAAAATCACCTCTGAATTTTGAATTTTTTCCTCAGGCTCCATTTCCATGTTCAATGTTTTATAATACTGCAAGTGAAACGGTTTTGCACTCTGCCAGAGTCCTACATTACTCGTGGCAAAGTGGTGATTTGTTATACTGAATGACATTTAGTTAGATACAAAAAAACAAACAAAAAATTGTGAGGTTGAAAGGGAGAGGAGAAAAGAAAAGCCTTGCCTCATGCAGCAGGCTTTGTATCTAATCTGAGTAATGTCCAACCCTGCTGAGGTCTCTTATCTTAATGACTTTACTGAAGAAGTTGTCTTGTCAAATCTTTTTAAAAGCTTTTTTTTTTTTGCCTTATATGAATAATTTACCAACAGAGGCAATTTGGGAACATTCTGATGAGATTAAAAAGAAAAAAAAAACTACTCAGTGATAAGGAGCAAGCTTGAAAGAGTTGAATATAAGAATAGAAAAGTTTCATAGGATTCTGGGACTAGTCCTCAAAGAGGCAATACAGTAGATGTATTTTTCTGGTTTTAAAGAAGACTCTCCTAAAGATTTCTATTTAGAGGAATAGCATATTTACAAAGACATACTCAAGGAAAGAAATCCATGATGTTTTCATAGTGCTTTAGTCCATTATCTCCTTAAAAAACCCCACCTATTAGAAAGATTTTACTTATATTTTCATAATTCTATTTTAAAGACTCTGCTTCAGTGACATTAGAGTATTCATCATGTATTACTCATGTGTATCCTAGAGTCCCCTTCAGAATGGTGATTTCCTCTGTTCTTGCTCTGTCAAGGGGAAGAATACAGTTGAGAAGCATAGAGCAGATTTAAAGAGCAAGAGTTTTATTAAGCAGTGTGAAAGTACACTCCTGAGCGACGATGAGACCAAGCTGTCTGGAGACCAGGAGCAGCCCCACAGTGGGGTAGGCTTGGGTTTTTTACAGTGGCGGTCCTTTCCTGTATCCTGTGTCAATTGACTGACAGCTTTAGGTTATATAACTTTTCTCCTGTGACACAGGCGCTTATCCATAAGCACCCAAGTGAAACCCGTGGGGGTGGGGGGATTGCAATGTTAGTTTATTACAAATATGGCGCAATGAACCTGAGTTACTTTGAGTCACCTTTTAGGTCTTTGAGTGCCTGCATCAACCTGTGCTGGTTTTATCTTGCTTGGTCCTGATAAGCCTGGGAACTTTATGGTGGTCCTTGACTAGAAGGGTGTGGATCTCCCGGCTTGTCCTGATCACCAGTGCGCAGGTGGAGAAGAGAAAGACGACCCCACTCAGGATGGTGTGGAACCCACGCATGTCTAACTAGCTACCTAACACTAGGACTGTACTGACCACTGGGCTCTCGCCATTATATGAAGGTCGTCGTCTTCACTAGACAGTGATCTCATGTGCTTGATAAGGCAATGATCTGACTTTTCTCTGGTCACATCATTATAATCAGAAAAAAATTGTGAGGATTTATTGGAAACATAGGCTGAAAGAACGGCTCTTAGCCCCTCATTGGGGACTCCCATTTGGGAGTATTTTAAGGCTTATACTCATTTGAAAGTTGGATAGACTTCTGTCAGTACCTGCTCACGGTGAAGGAAATGGATATTGGAAACTTTCTGTATGGCACGTGCAGTGCTGGACTAATAGATATTAGAGAAGTGAGAGAACTTACTATGCAAGAAACTAAATGATGGGTTGGCGCTGATACTCATTAGAACTATTCCCTGTCAACCCCTCCTCACCAGCATATTTAAAAGTACAAGTAGAGGGGAATCCAGGTTATCTGCAAGGTTTCCAGGGGCCTGTGTGCTCCCGGTGATGTCATAAAAGCCTCATCCATGTTTATCTCTAATATCAGAAATCTCCATGCAGAGCAGAATCACTTAAAGTAGATAATGGACAAAAAAACGTTTCTGTGGCTTTTTAAGGTTTCAACTGGAATCTTGTCCAAAAGAAACATTTCATTAAATGCATTAAGCTCTAGGATTAGGATCTGACTGGATTTCAGAGGCTTAAATGTAAGTAGAAAACGTGTCAAATGAAAAATGTGGCGATGCACAGCGAGCGCGGGAGTGAGCCTGAGGAAGCTGGCAAAAAGAACCATGCAGACGTTAGATCCAGGCAGGCCTAACCCCAGCAGAGCAGACCCTCCGGCTGCTCTGTGCCAGGTGCAGGAGTCTCTTGGTGAAGCTTCCCATCAGAAGTTTATTTCCTGTGTACAAGAGAGGCAGCAAAATGAAGAAACATCTCCCTCCAAGCGGTAGGAGACCAGCGCCAGGGCAAAGGTGAGAAGAAAACGGGACAGCAGACTCTGTGGGTGGAGAGTCAGGGAGTCAAAGGCTGGCAGCGTTCCCAGAGAGCGCTGCGCCAGCAGCACTGACCAGCCTGCAGTGTGGTACAGCCTTTGAACTTTCCCCTGTTAGTACCTAAACTCCAGGAGCCTTTGGATCAACTTTGGCTTGCAGATCTGGCAATCTCTCCTGTCTGGGAAGTTGGGGTATTCATGTGAATCTCTTCTTATCTTTTGGATAATTCAGTCTTTTGGAATTCCAATAAATGCTTATTTGATCAGAATTTTCCAATGCTTTTATAGGTATTAGGGAAAAAAGGTAAGATCCAGTCCTTTCGGACAGGGCCTCCAACAGAAAACCTGTGGTTTTTATATGCCTTGGGAGAATAACTTCTCTTTTTGCTGATAGCCTTTGAAATTTTTCTTCTTATTAACTTCTAGTCCTGCAGATCAGTAAATCATTCCAATTAGGGTTGGGAGATTTAGCCAATAGAAATACAGGGTCAGGGTCAGTTACATTGCAGTTTCAGATAACACAGAATACTTTTTTCTTGTATCAGTGTGTTCCAAGTGTTGCATGTCCCATATGTATATAGGTCTGATTCCGTTAAGAAATGTATGTTCTTTCAAAAAAAATCTTCCTGTGGTTATCATATTCAGAAAATAAATATACATAATTTCTGGTTAAATTTGAGCTTCAGAAAAATTACAAATGGCTTGTTATTAGACATTCCTATACCAAAATGTATTTGTGGTTTATCTGAAATTCGTATTTAATGGGGTATCCTGTATTTATTCTGGAAGCTTAAATCTCAATGCTAAGAATAGATTCTCACATCTTTTCATCTTGTTAAATTTTTAAATTCTCTACAAAGTATTATGTACACGCTGTTAGGGACTGAATGTTTGCTGCTGTCACTTCAGTCGTGTCCAACTCTGTGCAACCCCATAGACGGCAGCCCACTAGGCTCCCCCGTCCCTGGGATTCTCCAGGAAAGAACACTGGAGTGGGTTGCCATTTCCTTCTCCAATGCATGAAAGTGAAAAGTGAAAGTGAAATTGCTCAGTCGTGTCTGACTCTGTGCAACCCCATGGACTGCAGCCTACCAGGCTCCTCCATCCATGGGATTTTCCAGGCAAGAGTACTGGAGTGGGGTGCCATTGCCTTCTCCGGGACTGGAAGTTTGGGTCCCCTCAAAATTCATGCATTGAATCCCTGACAGTCAGTGTGGTGGTGTTTGGAGAAAAGGCCTTTAAAAGGTAATTAGGGTTAGGTGAAGTCCGTCTAGTCAAGGCTATGGTTTTTCCTGTGGTCATGTATGGATGTGAGAGTTGGACTGTGAAAGCTGAGCGCCGAAGAATTGATGCTTTTGAACTGTGGTGTTGGAGAAGACTCTTGAGAGTCCTTTGGACTGCAAGGAGATCCAACCAGTCCATTCTGAAGGAGATCAGCCCTGGGATTTCTTTGGAAGGAATGATGCTGAAGCTGAAACTCTAATACTGTGGCCACCTCATGCGAAGAGTTGACTCATTGGAAAAGACTCTGATGCTAGGAGGGATTGGGGGCAGGAGGAGAAGGGGACGACCAAGGATGAGATGACTGGATGGCATCACGGACTTGATGGACGTGAGTCTGAGTGAACTCTGAGAGATGGTGATGAACAGGGAGGCCTGGCGGGCTGCGATTCATGGGGTCGCAAAGAGTCGGACACAACTGAGCGACTGAACTGAATATTCCATTGTGTGTGTGTGTGTGTGTGTGTGTGTGTGTACAACATTATCTGTTGTTACCATGTCTTTATCCATTCATCTGTTGATTGTCATTTAGGTTGTTTCCTTGTCTTGGGTATTACAAATAGTGCTGCTATGGGCACAGGGGTGTATCTATGTTTTTGAATTGTAGTTTTGTCTAAGTCTATGCCCAGGAGTGGGATTGTGAGGTCATATTACAAGTCTGTTTTTAGTTTTTGAGGAGCCTCCACAAAGTTTTCCATAGTCATTGTACCAAGTTACATCTCCACCAACAGTTCCTTTGTCTCCATAGCCTCCCTAGCATTTATTTGTAGACTTTTTGATGCTGGCCATTCTGACTGGTGTGGGTGGCACCTTGTTGTGGTTTTGGTTTGCATTTCTCTGGGAATTAGTGATGTTGATCACCTTTTCATATGCCTCTTGGCCATCAGTATGTCTTCCTTGGAAGCTGTTTGTATAGAATTTTGATTTAATATTACTAAGCTAAGGAGTAGAAGAAAAGTTTTTTCCCTGCTATTATTTTGAAATCAGTTCACTTTGAATAGAATTTGTCTTGGAATAGCTTTCATTTTGTTAACAAATTTATGAATAATTTAAGGCTTATGCACTATATCTTCCTGTTCATTAACCCTATGCCAGGTGGACAAGTTACAATTTTTTCTTTTCCTGAAGAATTTACAATGAACATTGGGCTTTTTGCCTACTGCTGTGTTTTCTTTTTGAATTTAGATCACTGAGGTACTTTTGTCATTATATTCTATCATATCCTTATCAAAACTTATTTAAATAGCCTACTTACTATATGTTAGAAATTTAAGATGGTATGTGTATAGTTATTTGTATAATTACTGATGTCGCACTGAAAAGTTACTGAATTCAGCCTTGATAAATGAAATCACAAAAATTGAAGACCTGAGGAGTATAGAGTTAAAAACAGTAGCTGTATTTTTGTTCAGGAGAAGCAGTGGCACCCCACTCCAGTGCTCTTGCCTGGAAAATCCCATGGGCGGAGGAGGCTGGAAGGCTGCAGTCCATGGAGTCACTAAGAGTCGAACACGATCGAGCAACTTCACTTTCACTTTTCACTTTCATGCATTGGAGGAGGAAATGGCAACCCACTCCAGTGTTCTTGCCTGGAGAATCCTAGGGACGGGGGAGCCTGGTGGTCTGCTGTCTGTGAGGTTGCAAAGAGTCAGACACGACTGAAGCAACTTAGCAGCAGCAGCAGATTTTTGTTCACGTGTGTGAAGTGTTGCTAAATAATGAAACAGTCAATATTAAGGTTATCCGTTTAGATTACTATTCTGTAATATGTAGCAAAATTAAGAACTGTGTTCATAGAATTGAAAGAATTTAGAACTGGGAACTGTAGCTCTTCTTTAAAGGGGCTGTAGAATATTCTCAGAGCAAGTGCTGAGACAGCAATTCTTGGGCCTGGCAGCTTCATTCTTCATTCAGGTTCTGGCATTTTGTTGGTGTTAAATAATGAAAACCTGATATTTGAAGAAGGAGAAAAGAGTAAACGTGTGGCTATATTATGTATATTTCACCAACAGAGATTCATATACAAGGGTTAGATGATATTCACCTTTAACAATGATAATGAACCTGCTAAATTAAAAATAACTCAACCCCTTCCTCCCTCTTTTCTGTTATTTTCTCCTTCTCTTCCTCTTTTCCATCTGGTTCTTGCCAAGCAATAGCTATTAAGAAATATTGAATAAATGTCTGTTGCAGGAAATGCAGATAGAAGATATCTGACAGTTTGTCCTGAGAAATAGTAGACATTTTTCTGCTATTGTGGGAGCTCTGAATAAAGGATTAAGAGCCTTTAGGATCTGATCAGACAGTATTATATCTGAAGCTCAGAATTCAGGTTGAATGTCCTTTTAGTTTTTGCCGTACAGGGTCTTTGTTGTGTCTTGTGGGCTCTTCATTGCAGCGAGGGCTTCTCTAGTTGTGGTGCACAGCAAGGGCTTAGTTGCCCTATGGCGTGTGGGATCTTAGTTCCCTGACCAGGGATCAAACCCACATCCTCTGAAGTAAAAGGTGGATTCTTCCGCCACCAGGAAAGTCCCTCAGGTTAAATGTCTTAAAGCTGGTTAAAAAAAAAAAATTTATACACACACACACACATACTATATATACACACTCATTCTCAGAAGAAATTCTTAAGAGGATTCAAACTCTCTGCTCATTAAATACCCACTATAGCAGCTTTGGGCTTCCCAGGTGGCACTAGTGGTAAAAAAATCCACCTGCCAATGCAGGAGACAAGAGACTCCAGTTCGATCCCTGGGTCAGGAAGATCCCCTGGAGGAAGGCATGGCAGCTCCCTCCAGTATTCATGCCTGGAGAATCCCCTGGACAGAGGAGCCTGGCCAGCTGCAATCCATAGGGTTGCAGAGCCGGACACAACTGAGGCGACTCAGCACACACTCGCAGCAGCTTTGTATGTGGTTGCTGGGCCCAGTCGCTCAGTTCTATAGGTAGGTGATTTTATATAATCCTCTCGATAACACCGTGAGGTGGATATTATCTCCGCTTTATTGATAAGGATACTAAAATGCTGAGGAATTACGTAACTCGATTACATTTATTTAGTACATGGAAGGGCAGATTTGAACTTGAATCTTTAGACATGTACTCGATACTTGTACATAGTCATTCTTCTCTAACACCATGCTTCCCTCTCCTCTTGCCTTTCACATCAGTGGAGTCATGTTAGTGTGTGATCAAGATATAGGGATAGACATCTAGACTGGGAAAAAGATCCACCTCTTACATCTCTATGTATAGCAACATCAGTCCAGTCACTTGTGGAGATGTTAAACTATTTTTGTTTTAATTAAATATAATGTAAGCTGGAGGAATACAATGATATAGAATGTCAGTCTAACCCAAATAGTTTAATTAATGCTTCACCCCTTGAAGTTGCTCCCCGTCCCCAATATAGACGTACATCCTTTACATTATCAATAACCTAGGGACTAGGTATAAGAATAGACTTTTTTTTTTCTGTTTTCCTTCCTCTCTTTCCCTCCCCATGACTCTCTTTTCCTCTTCCCATCCTCCTTCCCTTTCCCTCCTTCCCTCCTTCCCTCCCCCCCCTTTCTGCTTTCTACTTTTTGTAGAATTCTCTTGATTCCTCCTCAGTATCCATTTTCCATTTTCAGTTTCTAGATATTTCCCCAAATGATTGTCAGGTTGAGATTGATGCTACCTCTTGATCCAGACATGAATCTTGATTGACTTGGGCTAAATCAGTATAATCTCATTCCCCTTTCTCCAGCCATTGGCTCAAAAATAGAGGATAATTCTCCAAGCTTAAGTGGCCCTTTCTTTTCCTCTGGATGGTGAAATTAAACAAATATAATGTCTGATGCCGAGGAGGCCATTCTGCTACCAAGAAGAAGGAAAGTGAAGCTGAAAGTAAAAGTCGCTCAGTTGTGTCCAACTCTTTGCAACCCCATGGACTATACAGTCTATGGAATTCTCCAGGCCAGAATACTGGAGTGTGTAGCCTTTCCCTTCTCCAGGGGATCTTCCCAACCCAGGGACTGGATCCAGGTCTCCCACATTGCAGGCAGATTCTTTACCAGCTGAGCCACAAGAAAGCCCAAGAATACTGGAGTGGAGAGCCCATCCTTTCTCCAGGGAATCTTCCCTACCCAGGAATTGAACCAGCGTCTCCTGCATTGCAGGTGGATTCTTTACCAGCTGAACTATGAGGGAAGCCCACCAGAAAGAAAGCCAGCACAAATAAAACCACAGAGAACAGATCCAGGAGAATTCCAGAGACTTGGAGGTAGAACTGACTAAAGCTGCTGAAGTCCAGACCTTCTGGATTTTTATTTATATGGTTTAATAAATGACTTAATACCTAAGCCAGCTGAATGTGGATTTTCACTTACTTGCTATGGAAAATATTGTGCATGAGAACAACCTCCGTCCTTTGATTAGAGATTTATTGAGTACCTACTATGTTTCAAAATTCTATATTATCAGTATCAGGCAGTACAAAGAAGTAAAATCTCTCCAGAAAGAGGTCATGCCTCAACTTTTTTGGTCTGCAAAGTCTGCTTATTTCTCCTCTACACCTTTTTACTGTGGACAGTTTGTACTACTTTTGGCCAAGTCCTGGGTACTGTACCGTCAGGCTGCCCTAACCTTTTCTCTTAGGCCCCATATATTTGAGAAGATGAATTATTTACCAACTGAATTAAAAGTTCTCTAGGACCAAATACAAGTCTACTCCTGAGGCCTATTTCTGTTCACTGATCTCTACGTGAGCAGTGGTGTTTTATCAGAGAAGAGAGATATGATTTGGATCATGCTTCTTCTTTTGTTACTGTCTCTTTGTATCAGGTGAGGTTTAACAGTCTCAGTGGTAAGTGGGGAAAACAATGGAATAAAGGGAAAAGATGAAGCTAGAGGGCAAGTTTATCTGAGATGATAATGGTTGTAGACCTACGGGGGGGGGGTTCCTACTGTTCTACCTACCACAGTGCTGGTATCTTGGCAGTAGGAACCAGGAGCATAAGAACTAAGTCAAATAGTCATGCATCCTATACTGCTTATCCATCCATTCTTTCAGCACATTCCTTAAACTCCTACTACATAGCACACCCTTGGGATCCAGAAGAAGCTCACACTTTAATAGAGGGGACAGATGCACAAATGTGTTATGTTTAGTCGCTTATATGTTTAGTCACAGTTTTGTCTGACTCTTTGTGACTCTGTGGACTGTAGCTGACCAGGTTCCTCTGTCCACGGGGATTCTCCAGGCAAGAATACTGGAGTGGGTTGCCATGCTTTCCTCCAGGGGATCTTCCCGGTCCAGGGATAGAACCCAGGTCTCCTGCATTGCAAGCAGATTCTTTACTGTCTGAGCCAATGAGAAGTATAAATGCAGAATAATAGAGGTCAGGGAGTAATTCCTCTATCCAGGGGTCAGAAAAGGTCTGGTGTTGGGGGCAATGCAAAACTAGGGCCCCAAAGTGGTTGTGCTCATGCATCTGGTAAAACTGGGACGAAATTTGGTCTCCTGAGTTCTGGTCTAAACCAACAGGTGTCTTGAAAGATAAATCATGCCACTCTTTTGTGAAGAGGAGGGTTGAATCTGTATGAGAAGAATATCCAGAAGCATGGGCTTGGAGATGACAAATAATTTGGGGGAAAAGAGAAATCCTCACATCAAGATCAGATATACTCACTGGGAAGCATGAGGAAGCAAGAAACCAAGTTAAAGTTGAAAGGAAGAGCAACTGTGAAAAAGTCACGTGCCCAGTTGTCCTTCAAAATGAATGTGTGCAAAGAAACTGTTGTGCAGCCAGGGCAGCAGACTATAAAGTTCAGTTCAGTTCAGTTGCTCAGTTGTGTCCGACTTTTTGCAACCCCATGAATAGCAGCATGCCAGGCCTCCCTGTCCATTACCAACTCCCGGAGTTCACTCAGACTCACATCCATTGAGTCAGTGATGCCATCCAGCCATCTCATCCTCTGTCATCCCCTTCTCCTCCTGCCCCCAATCCCTGCCAGGATCAGAGTCTTTTCCAATGAGTCAACTCTTCGCATCAGGTGGCCAAAGTTTCAGCTTTAGCATCATTTCTTCCAAAGAAATCCCAGGGCTGATCTTCAGACTGGACTGGTTGGATCTCCTTGCAGTCCAAGGGACTCTCAAGAGTCTTCTCCAACACCACAGTTCAAAAGCATCAATTCTTTGGCGCTCAGCCTTCTTCACAGTCCAACTCTCACATCCATACATGACCACAGGAAAAACCATAGCCTTGACTAGATGGACCTTAGTTGGCAGAGTAATGTCTCTGCTTTTGAATATGCTATCTAGCTTGGTCATAACTTTTCTTCCAAGGAGTAAGCGTCTTTTAATTTCATGGCTCCAGTCACCATCTGCAGTGATTTTGGAGCTCCCCAAAATAAAGTCTGACACTGTTTCCACTGTTTCCCCATCTATTTCCCATGAAGTGATGGGACCGGATGCCATGATCTTCATTTTCTGAATAGGAGTGCACAAATTAGAGAGCTGCTCTGAAGATAACGCCATCACATTCTACTGTTGGTCACCTTCTCCATATCTGTGGTGGTTTGGGTTTCTGGATGAGCTGTTTATAAAGACACAATTTTACAAATCCATTATAGAAATTTCCTAAAGGGAAAAGGGGAGATATTAGTGAGTGACCATCTGACAAACTTAAGCTGAGAACCTATTTTGTGTTAAGTACTATACTAGATATTGTTCTTTCAGCATTCCCAAATTATTTATTTATATATCTCTTTCAGAAAAAAATAGGACTACTAATGAAAATAAGTAAAATATAAGATGGTGTAATTAGAGAAAATTTCTTTCCTGCTACTGCTTTTAACACTGCAAGTTCTGCTTTTCTGTTGGATGGACCCTGCCACTTTCCCTTCATGTTGGTTATGAAAATTTAAGCCAGTTAGTTGTAATTCCAATCTATAAAACGCCACCTGAGATCTCCAGGCTTAATTCTCCAATTGCCAATTTGCAGTTCTCCAGGACAGTTTAGAGACCTGGTTAAAAGCAGTCAGAGTGAAGATGCCAGGAGGTGAAGTGGTCCTGACACGTCCCTTTCCCATTCTCCTTTCCGTTTCTATCTCCTCATGTGTCAGGGACTTGGCAAACGTGTGATGGAGGCAAAGATAGCCTTTATCTCTGGCAACTTAAAATTTCCGTGACAAGAAGTGTCCCAGCCTTCAAAACCTCTTGTTTCATCTAGTTCCAGCTACTGCTGGTAGCCTCTGCTGATGCAGCAGTCTTGAGTAGATGAATGTAGTTGTTTTGGGGGAAGGAGCAGATCCAGTCAGCCACTCTGTCACCAAAACCCCTTCACAGAGGCCCAGCTGAGCCTTCAGTTTCATTTGTGACCTACTGACTCAACCTCTTGCCCTTTCCAACCATAGATCCCTCAGGTGAGGCCACAGAACATTTGAGATCTTCTGTCCTTACCAAGGGTGCCACTATGGTACCTTATCTCAAAAAGAACAACAAGTTTAATTTATATTGGTGACTTAATGATGCAGAGAGGTGGATGCCACTGAAAGAAAAATATGTTTCTTACATTTCCTGAGAGAAGGGGATACACCATGGCATGCAGGGTCACATGGAGGTAGGTCACAAAAACCTGCCAGGTTTTGGTCAGGAGGCAGAAACAGAAGCAAGGGAGAGCCTAAGAAGGAACTTTTATTGAGGTTTCCATAGGAAAGACAAGGCTGAGCAGAATAAACGGTTTAGGACTGGCTGGTTTAAGTCATGTTGGTGGACTCTGAGCTCTAGGGAGAGTCTTTGTCATCTGGTACTTGGCTGTGCATTGACTTAGAGAAAGGGAAATATCGGCTCGTATATGAGAGTTAGATAGAGCAGATGGTTGGGGAATTTGAGTTTGGGATTGGTTGGTTTGCATATGAAATGCGTGCTCCCAGTTCTTTGCTCTAAGAATCGGCTAGTCCTGGAAGTGGCAGTCTCCCTCGCCAGCAAGATTTTTAAGATGTCAAAACATTATAAAATACAGAAAATACAATACAGGATGAATACTGATTTGTCCTATAGTCCCTATATATGCTTCCAGCCAGCCCTTCCAAGTCCCTAGACCAGAAAAGATGCTGTCTCTACATCCAAGTTCATCTCCTCCAGCTCCAAAGACTGTGTCACATTTTTTTCCCCAGAGCTCCTCACCATCTCCTTGCAGGAAGTACCATGGAGTGGAGTGGCTGGCTTGCAGTTCTGTGCCCCAGGTGGAGTCCAGGAGGGATGAAGGGAAAATTATCACCTAGTGCTGTAGACTGAATGGTGTCCCCTCCCACCCCACCCTAAATCCCTATGCTAAAGCCCAACCCCTAATATGACTATGTTTGGAGATAAAGCCTATGAGGAGGTAATTAAGGTTAAGTGGAGCCATAAGGCTAGAGCCCAGGTGAGATAGAGCTAGTACCCTTGTGGGAAGAAACATCAGAGAGCTCTCTCTCTCCTCCCTTCATCTCATCTTTGACTGTGCAGTGATGTTACCAGACTCAGATTTGGCTGCTCAGTGCTTAAAAAGCCGAGACTTGAGAGACGAGTGTGGGTATGAATGGAAAGTTTACTTTATTCAGGAGGCTGGCAATCTGAGGAAAAGATGGACCTGTGTCCAAAACCAGCTCCAAAGATTCTGCTCGATTGTGAAAGTTTTTAAAGGGAGACTCATCTGGAGATGGGGCTCAGAATTTTCCTTATCTTCCACTTTGGGAAGCCTTTCTTCTGACTGGTTGGTGGTGAGGCAACCGACACGGGTGGTGGTCCAGGAATCTTGTGTTCAAGCTGAAGTCACCATCCTCCACCTGGGTGGGGGCCTTAGTTCCTGCAGGAGAACTCAAAGATATCGTTATACATCTGTATATTCCTTGAGGAAGAGCCAGGATCCTGCCCCAAAGCGGCACTATTATTTCTTGATAGCGTCTCCCTTATTTCTGCACCCCTACCCTCCCTGATAAGTAACTGTTTGAAGCTACTTTTTGGAACTCAGGGAAGGTCAAGGAGGCTGAATGAAGCCTACTTCCTTCAAATAAGAAACAGGAGACTCAGAAAAGGTTTTTAACTGGGAGGGCCCCACCGAGTCCTGCTCTATTTCATAGAGAAAGGCCATGTGAGGGGACAATGAGATGGTGGCTGCCCTTCAAAATGAAACCTACCTTGATGACACCAGTATGGGGCTTCCCAGCCGACATACTGTGAGAATAACTTGCTGTGGTTTAAGCCACCCAGGCTGTAAGTATTTTGCTGTGGCAGCTCAAGAAGGCTAACACACTTGGGAACTCCTAATTCCCACAGGTAGATATAGCTTATTTTAAATTCCAACCCTCCATTTTCTTTTATCCTCTGCTCGTATCAGACTTATATGATGGCAGTGGCGGTGGGATCATGGTATCTGTGCTGGGCCAGCACCTTCACAAATTCTCAGCAGATTCACTTTAACTGCTAGTGGTTAACGAGTGTCTCTACCTTGGGCCTTAGCTGCAGTTTTAACATAGAGCCCACTCAGCAGCCTATTGCCTTCCCTACTTGTCTATACTGAAAGGGGGAAACAGCACAGCTTCCTTCCTATGGGTCATTTTCTCCCGTGTTTGTAAGTCTTACCTCTCTACCCTTAATGTAAATTCCCTGAAGACAGCACTCCAAAAGGTCTAAAATCATGCTTGCTTGTGGGAAGAAAGAAAATGCTGTGCTGCTTTGCCTGTGTGGGGAGCAGTACCTCCTGCCTGTTCCTCCTCACTCAGCCTAAGCTGCCGGTGTCACCTACTGAGATCACCATGGCAAATCCTGCCTTCACACCCAGGAATATTTAAAACACAGTAACTCTAGGCAAAAGAGAAGGACTCATTAGTCACATGGAATTTGTTTACAAGTATATTTAACTTGCCCAATAAACCAGGCTGTTTATTACCTAAAAACCATTTGAGGAAACGGCAGCTCAATTGAACCCAGAGCGTGGCTTGATCTTGTTTTCATCCCACTGTCTCGTGGCCCCATTTCTTTTACAAGCAGACACCGCTTGGACGCTACAATTGCTGCAGGGTCATAACCAGGGGGCCTCCATAGGGCACAGATTCTGGAATCAAGAACAGGTGCAGGCACACCCCCTCCACAGACAAAGATATTTTGTTTGAATGGGCACAACTTGGAAGAATGAGATGTATTAATAGCTAAATAGTGTCTTTATTAACAGTAGAACAGCTGGCATTTCTCTATGACAGCGCTCATCCCAATCCATTTTATCCAATTGCAGAACCATCAGCGCACTCCACCAGGGAACTAAGGGGACCACACGCAAGCAATCAGCCATTCAGCAGCACTCTAATTGCTTCACAGTTGGAAGTATGTTCTCCTCAGCCACTGTTATTCTTTTTTGGAGGAACTGTTGGTGCATTAACCTATCTAGAATCAAGTGCTGCTAATGCAGATAAGCTGCTTGAAGAAATTTCTTTGTTTTACAAGGCCTTGTGCACCATCCTCCATAGGTGGGTGGCAGGGACGGGTTGGTCCCTGGTCACAGCTCTTGATAAATCCCTGGTGCTGGGTACCAGGAGGGAAGCTGATGCAGGGAATCTTGGCATCTCTGTCATCTCCTAGCAAAGTGGTTCCCCTAAAGAGGAAAAATAAACTCCCAGCTCATAAAACTCCTGTTAGACCCTGCTTGAGAACCTTTCTTCAGGGCATCCTACTGAGCAGAAGAATAGATTCAGAGAGTCAGTGCAGATGTATAAATGCCTGTACGCCAAGTCTCTGAGCAGTGGGGGAGCTGTGCTGGGAGGAATCTGTGTCAGGGTATAATCAGGTTACACAGGTAAGAGGAAGGAAGGAGAGGAAGGAATCACAGGTGGGTAAAAGCACAGCCAAGGAAACTAATTTAAAACAAGACCAGGGATATCCAGCCAGCCAGACACACACACACACACAACCACAAAAATGTATTCTCTCAGCGTATTTATCAAGGAAGAATCTGACAAAACATTATTTAAATCATTCACAATGTCAAATAAAGGAGCCTGGGTTACCTTCTTATTCTTTTCACCCACTGTTTGGTTTTCTTTGTGTGTTCGTTTCATTTGCAGTTTACCGAGTCCAAGAAAATATTGTTTGCAGAACATTGTATTTCTGCCTTTTACAGGGTAATTCCTGTTTGGTGAGTTTTCAAAGTATCCTTTGGGGAGAATATTAAAAGCTCTTGGCTGCATTTAGCCCAGACAAATATAGGCAGATATGAAATTACAAAATCTTCCTGATTTGCATGGCTTTCTTTGTTCTCTCTAATCATCTGGGGATTAAATGACTCAGAGGAATAAGAATTATTGTTTAGAATTTGCCAGTCAGGCTGCTCATCCATCTCTGGCTCACCCAAGTTATTGTTGGGACTTCTTGTTTTGTCCTTGTTAGCATGTAGCTCTAGGTAATAAAATTATAGGTTACTCTAATTTATCTACTCCCGCTTTGTTAAATTGCCCCCAAATGGCTTTTGAACAATATATATATTTTTCACCCTTACCGATGGTACTTTCTGAATAAAGAAACACATCTTCGGCCGTGGTAATAAATTCAGATGAAATGGAAATCATTGTTGAAAATAAAATAGACCCCAGAGAGCCCGGGACGGTGCAAATCACCCTTTCACAAAGAAAGTCACCCAAGCTTTAATGAAAGGCAACAAAGACACAGGAGGCCAAGCAACAAACTCTGAACACAGGCAAAAGGTCACGTCTTTTATACAGACTCTTTATGTTGCTTCTGTGACGGGTTAAGTTTTCAGAGTAGCATAAATTCCCCCACAAGAATCTTTAAATTCTCAGTCCTCCCTGCCAGCAAAGTGAAGATGCGTATGCATCTGTTTGGAAATCTCCCAAATGCATGTGTGAAATGGGCCAAGCAGCCACTGCTGCCAAAGAGTCGGCAGAGCCCGTCAGAGCCTCATGCAGAGGACTTCATTTTCAGGGCAAAGGCACCTGCAGACCGTGTTGGGAAGGGAGTGGGTGGGTGGGTGAGGCAAGGATATTTTTGGCAACAGGATGCCAGGGTCTGCTTAGAGTGGAATAAACAAATCATATTCCTCTCTACTCATGGGGATATTTAAAGAGACACTTCCCCTAAGCATGTCAAATTTTTTTTAATTTAACATTATCTGCATGCAGGACTGAATTGATCCCATTGCCCCATAATCCCAACACACCCACCCGCCCCCACACACACACGTGTACATACACTCAATTTATTTTACTGTCTGGTTGAGCTCATAATCAGGAAAGATGGAATCTCTGGTCCTTAGGATTCAGGGTTTCTTGACAACTCAAGTCAACCCCTTTCATTTCCCAGGATCTGTAAAACAGTTCAGAGATTTGATGTTTACCTCTGCTCAGGCAGGAATGTTCAAGAGAGTGTCTGACTCCTGGACCTTTGCAAAATACCTGTGTGGTGTTGACCACGTTTCTTCTTGTAGTCAGTAATGTTTGCCATGTTTGGTCTATGTCTCACCCAAGTAATATGAACCTTCACCTTGATGTTTGTCATGTAGGAGTAGGAAAAATATTCATTTTTATATATTTAACCCTTTCAAAGTTTGAATAACTTTTACAATAGTCTCATGAGATGAAGCAGTTATTCTGTGTCACTCTGTTGTCAAACCCATGTTCATGTCCCTGAGGCCAAAGAGAACAAAACATTGGAGTTTGGAATGGAAAAAGGTTTATTGCCAGGGTCCAGCCCTGGTGGATCCAGGGAATTCGAAGCAGGGACGGAGTTGGAGTCTGGGAAAGGACTATTTAATTAGAAATACAAAGAGATTAGGAAAGAATAGTGTAGTAGGAAAATTAGTGGAGAAAATATGCTGAATAACTTGGTTTATGGGGAAAACTGATAAAATCTCGAGACAAGAGGTTTGCACTATCTATGTTAGGCCACCGGCACCCACTTGAATAGCGGAGGGTGCCCTGCCTTGGGCTCCCTCTTGCGTGGATCTTAGAAGCCAGGGCAAGTAAGTAGACTTGGTGAGCCTCTGTGATCCAGATGGGAATTCAGCTGGAAAAGGGGAGAAAAGAACGACATGGGGGAGCCCAGCATCAGTGCAAGACTCAAGACTTTATTTTCAAAATCAGCTTATATACCCCAAGTTGTACATAAAGAAATAATGCAATATGCAGAATTATGCAGGGGCATCAGTCCTGACCCTCATTGAGACCAGGCTTTCTTTTTGCATACCTTCCTGTATACAAAAGGTCTCAGGTGGTTTACATTATCTTCTGGCCAAGAGGCCTGTTAACATTTTTATGGCTTTCTTCCTAGATAAATGTCTATCAACCAGAAACCTCTTTTTCCCTAGAAGTGTTTTTTTTTTCTTTACTCTGCATCACTCTCAAAGTACTAAATAAAGTTACATTCCTTTAGAACAAAGGTGCAGTGTGTTATAACAAAGAAAGTACTTAACTCAAAGATCTAATGTTGCTAATACCAGGTCTACTACCTGTTTTTTCTATATACCAACTATATTTACAATTAAAAGATATGAAAATTTGGCAGCAAGTATTGGCTCAACAAATGAAACCTTTAATCAGTCCTATTCTAATGATTTTGACTCCTCAGAAGCCCCTGCATTCCTAGGATATTTTAAGCTTCTTGTGCCTCTCGCGTTTGGGAGGCCGCAAACAATCACATGCACAGCTGTAAGAGTCCGGCAGGCAGGATAGAAAGCCATCAGAGGGGTTTTGGATTGAAACACTCTTAATATGCCCAGGAGATTTATTATCTAAAAGCTCTAAATTAATTTTTTCCAGAAAAGGTGGTAGGGAGATAGCCCCCTGTTAATGTCAGAAGAGTAGGTGGAAAGCATAACGCAGTAAAGCAGGCAGACTGTGGTTTTTAGGGGTAGATGCTCGGGAACAGGGGTCTCCTGAGGCTTGATTACGCCTTTGCATATGCCGAGGCTCCTTCCTCATGACCTTTGCCACAGGCAGAGTTCCTCACACAGGCTCCCAGCAGTTTATTGCAAGGGCCATGCAAGGAGAATGCAGTGGCTCATGCTCAAAAGACCCAAACGCCCTAATGGGTGTCAGGGAAGCATTTTTAAAGGCAAGATGAGGGAAGGGTACTCACAGTGATCAGCTTGTGTATAGGTCTCTGATTGGTTGATGGTGAGGGGAAAGGGCAGTGTCACAGGGGTCAGCATTATCAGTCCTTAGGCTCCAGTGAGTCTGGGGGATATGTGCTCAAGGTCATCTGGTAGTTAACTTCTCCCATTTGGTGGTAGGGGAGGGGTTAACATTGGTAAAACAACTCAGGAAATGTACATCAAGTTTTGTTATCTTGTATACTTCAGGGAGGAGCTAAAGATTCTGTGACTGCCATGTGGCTGATTTATTTACTGTTTCATTTCTTACCAGTTCCTATGGTCCAACTGTTATTTTTTTATGAAGGGAGGGATCTATCCTGGGAATGCCCCTCAGGTCCTTAGTTCACTTCAGTTCAGTCACTCAGTCATGTTCGACTCTTTGTGACCCCATGAATTGCAGCACGCCAGGCCTCCCTGTCCATCACCAACTCCCAGAGTCTACCCAAATTCATGTCCATTGAATTGGTGATGCCATCCAGCCATCTCATCCTCTGTCGTCCCCTTCACCTCCTGCCCCCAATGCTTCCCAGCATTAGGGTCTTTTCCAATGAGTCAACTCTTTGCATGAGGTGGCCAAAGTACTGGAGTTTCAGCTTTAGCATCATTCCTTCCAAAGAAATCCCAGGGCTGATCTCCTTCAGAATGGACTGGTTGGATCTCCTTGCAGTCCAAGGGACTCTCAAGAGTCTTCTCCAACACCACAGTTCAAAACCATCAATTCTTCAGCGCTAAGCTTTCTTCACCATCCATCTCTCACATCCATATGTGACTACTGGAAAAAACATAGCCTTGACTAGATGGATCTTTGTTGGCAAAGTAATGTCTCTGCTTTTGAATATGCTTTCTAGGTTGGTCATAACTTTCTTTCCAAGGAGTAAGCGTCTTTTAATTTCATGGCTGCAATCACCATCTGCAGTGATTTTGGAGCTCAGAAAAATAAGTCTGACACTGTTTCCACTGTTTCCCCATCTATTTCCCATGAAGTGATTGGACCAGATGCCATGATCTTAGTTTTCTGAATGTTGACCTTTAAGCCAACTTTTTCACTCTCCTCCTTAACTTTCATCAAGAAGCTTTTTAGTTCCTCTTCACTTTCTGCCATAAGGGTGGTGTCGTCTGCATATCTGAGGTTACTGATATTTCTCTTGGCAATCCTCAGGTCCTACTCAGTTACAATGCTCTCTCTATATATGAAAGTCTAATGGCTCAAAAGATGCACACAAGTCCATGGTACCAGAAGTCTCACCATTAACCTGGGCTTCCCCTTCATCATAGCACTAATTTTTAGTAGAAGCAAAAGTTCACAGGGAGATAATAAGTAAAACTGCATTGTGGCTGAGGGTGCCACATGCCATATGGCTCATCAAAATTATCCAGAAATGAGATGATAATTGTTATCATTTGAATTTTCACTCTCTTTAAAAAATATTTATCTATTTGGCTGTGCTGGCTCTTAGCTGCAACATGAGGGGCCTTCAATCTTTGTTGTGGCATGTGGAATCTTTAGTTGTGGCATGCAAACTCTTAGTTGCAGCATATGGGATATAGTTTCTGGAACAGGGATCGAACCTGGCCCCCGCTCCTGCATTCACAGCATGGAATCTTAATCACTGGACCACCAAGGAAGTCCCTCAGTTTTCACTCTTTTGTGTCAATCGACCTATACACCCACTCAGACTCTATCTAGGTTTTAAATCTTTTCCTCATGGAGACTGAGTCCTCTTGGCTAATTTTACTTACCCCTAAGGCACAGTCTATGTATCTATGTGTCTTGGTTTCTTCTTCTTTAAAACTGGGATCCTGGTCTCAGTTTCTCTTTCCACATAAGGGACACTGATTGTGTAAATATGATAAGCCCTCCAACTTTGAGACATGCCAACCACATGATGTTCCAGCCAATGCTGGCATAGACATTGTCCTACTTCTGCTTTGAGTAGGCATAGAAAGTGACATCTGGAAACAGTGATGGCCTTTGCTCATGGGCCAGGCTTGCCAGGGAGCCACTGACCGTGTGTGCCTGAGAATGGCCTCCTCTCTCCTTTGTGGCACCAAATGGGGTGTGCAGGCTATGGACAGGTTATTTGGCCAGAGGTCACGTTCCCACGAGGGGGGAGGGAGGGGACAGGAACCCTGATGGCAGTGAGTCTACACTGGGGGTTTATTCCTTGATTAAAACCTCTGTGATTCCTTTAAGCTCTCTGCTGATTTGGTTTGGTCTTTGATATTAGACTAATGTCTCAGCATCTGATCTAACTACTTCATTAATATAGTGACTTTAGGGCTAATGTTGACATTGTCTGGCGTGAATCATGCCAGAGCTGCTGAGGCCTTGTCACACTATTCCACCAGATTTATTCAACTTCTGATATTTTATGTATTTTTAGTTAAGGTATAATTGACATATAATATTAATTTAAGTATAAGCATAATGAATCAATATTTGCATATATTGAAAAATGATCACCATAATAAGTCTCTTGAATGTTACTCACTGTACACAGTTATAATTTTTTCCTTGTGATGAGGATTTTTAAAATCTATTCTTTTAACAAATTTCAAATGTCAGCACAATATTATTAACTATAGTCACCAGGCTGTACATTACATCTCCATGACTTATTTATTTTATAACTGGAAGTTTATATTTTTGCCCCTTTCACTCATTTGCCTACGCCACCCCCCTTCTCTGCAACCACCAGTCTGTTCTCTGTATCTACAAGCTTGGGTTTATCTGAAAGTGTATTTTTAATATTAACAGATGAACTAGTTGAACAAATTAGGGTACTTCTATCCAATGGATTTTCAAGAGCCCATTAGAAAGGATGGTGTAGGGTTATGTTTATTGACTGGAAAGATACTCATGACACAATAACAAGTCTAAAATTATCCCCCTTCTGTGAAATTGCAGATATTTATATTTCTATATATTTATATATCTAGACAGATGTCCAGAG
The DNA here is from genome assembly GCA_917880005.1 of Nanger dama. Lineage (NCBI taxonomy): Eukaryota > Metazoa > Chordata > Mammalia > Artiodactyla > Bovidae > Nanger > Nanger dama. Next base: position 12,374,318 of record CAKJTW010000057.1, on the reverse strand, counting down.
GGTTGTTTATAATTTAACTCTGGTCATCTCTGGGTGATAAGATTTGGATATGATAATTTTTTTCCTATTGTAACTATGTGAAGTGATAGATGTGTTGACTTCTAATCATTTTGCAATATATACACATATATCAAATTATATCATACACATTAAACTTACACAATGTTATCAGTCAATTATAACTCAAAAAAAGAAAAATATTTTTTACTAACAGTTGAGTGTTTGAGTCTGTGTGTGTCATTTTAAAACTTCTTGGAGCAAGAAAGTCTTATTTTTGTAGCAGGAGAAAGTAAAGCTAACTTCATTTTCATAAAAGATGCCTCTGGTAATTTTCTGAGCACCTATGCCATTTCATCCTCTTGAGTAGTATCAGAAAACACTGACAAAGTGTTCCATTGTGGCTGAGGCATTTTTCGACACCAGGCAGTGTCACATTAGATGAACCTTAAACCTGCCCTTCCATCACAAAATCAAAAAGAAATATAAAGGATGTACTGACAACCAAATAAGAATGTAACTCATGTGTTCAACAAGCATCGATAGAAAATTTCCCTAATCTCCATTCCCAATTTCATTTTAAAGTTTGGAAGACCAGTCAGAACCAATGTATGTATACAGGATCTGGGTATGAAATTTTGAGCTGGTCAATATACAGTTGTCACAAAGATCTGGGAACTCCAAAAGTAGGCAAGTCCTGTTCGGTTCAGTTCAGTTGCTCAGTCGTGTCCGAATGTCTGTGACCCCATGAATCATAGCATGCCAGGCCTCCCTGTCCATCACCATCTCGTGGAGTGGACTCAGACTCACGTCCATCAAGTCCGTGATGCCATCCAGCTATCTCATCCTCTGTCGTCCCCTTCTCCTCCTGCCCCCAATCCCTCCTAGCATCAGAGTCTTTTCCAATGAGTCAACTCTTCTCATGTGGTGGCCAAAGTACTGGAATTTCAGCTTTAGCATGATTCCTTCCAGAGAAATTACAGGGTTGATCCCCTTCAGAATGGACTGGTTGGATCTCCCTTGCAGTCCAAGGGACTCTCAAGAATCTTCTCCAACATCACAGTTCAAAAGCATCAATTCTTTGGCGCTCAGCTTTCGTCACAGTCCAACTTTCACATCCATACATGACCACAGGAAAAACCATAGCCTTAACTAGATGGACCTTAGTCAGCAAAAGTAATGTCTCTGCTTTTGAATATACTGTCTAGGTTGGTCATAACTTTTCTTCCAAGGAGTGAGCATCTTCTATTTTCATGGCTGCAGTCACCATCTGAAGTGATTCTGGAGCCCCCAAAAATAAAGTCTGACACTGTTTCCACTGTTTCCACATCTATTTCCCATGAAGAGATGGGACCGGATGCCATGATCGTTTTCTGAATGTTGAGCTTTAAGCCAACTTTTTTCACTCTCCTCTTTCACTTTCATCAAGAGGCTTTTTAGCTCCTCTTCACTTTCTGCCATAAGGGTGGTATCATCTGTATATCTGAGGTTATTGATATTTCTCCCAGCAATCTTGATTCCAGCTTGTGTTTCTTCCAGTCCAGTGTTTCTCATGTACTCTGCATAGAAGTTAAATAAGCAGCGTGACAATATACAGCCTTGACGTACTCCTTTTCCTATTTGGAACCAGTCTGTTGTTCCATGTCCAGTTCTAACTGTTGCTTCCTGACCTGCATACAGATTTCTCAAGAGGCAGGTTAGGTGGTCTGGTATTTCCATCTCTCAGAATTTTCCACAGTTTATTGTGATCCACACAGTCAAAGGCTTTGACATAGTCAATAAAGCAGAAATAGATGTTTTTCTGGAACTCTGTTGCTTTTTCCATGATCCAGCAGATGTTGGCAATTTTATCTTTGGTTCCTCTGCCTTTTCTAACACCAGCTTGAACATCAGGGAGTTCATGGTTCAGGTACTGCTGAAGCCTGGCTTGGAGAATTTTGAGCATTACTTTACTAGCATGTGAGATGAGTGCAATTGTGCGGTAGTTTGAGCATTCTTTGGCATTGCCTTTCTTTGGAATTGGAATGAAAACTGACCTTTTCTAGTCCTGTGGCCACTGCTGAGTTTTCCAAATTTGCTGGCATATTGAGTGCAGTGCTTTCACCGCATCTTCTTTCAGGATTTGAAATAGCTCTACTGGAATTCCATCACTTCCACTAGCTTTGTTCGTGGTGATGCTTTCTAAGGCCCACTTGACTTCACATTCCAAGATGTTTGGCTCTAGATTAGTGATCACATCATCATGATTATCTGGGTCATGAAGATCTTTTTGTACAGTTCTTCTGTGTATTCTTGCCACCTCTTCTTAATATCTTCTGCTTCTGTTAGGTCCAGACCATTTCTGTCCTTTATCGAGCCCATCTTTGCATGAAGTGTTCCCTTGGTATCTCTAATTTTCTTGACGAGATCTCTAGTCTTTCCCATTCTGTTCTTTTCCTCTATTTCTTTGCATTGATCACTGAAGAAGGCTTTCTTATCTCTTCTTGCTATTCTTTGGAACTCTGCATTCAGATGCTTATATCTTTCCTTTTCTCCTTTGCTTTTCGCTTCTGTTCTTTTCACAGCTATTTGTAAGGCCTCCCCAGACAGCCATTTTGCTTTTTTGCATTTCTTTTCCATGGGGATGGTCTTGATCCCTGTCTCCCATACAATGTCACGAACCTCCATCCATAGTTCATCAGGCACTCTATCTATCAGATCTAGGCCCTTACATCTATATCTCACTTCCACTGTATAATCATAAGGGATTTGATTTAGGTCATACCTGAATGGTCTAGCAGTTTTCCCTACTTTCTTCAATTTAAGTCTGAAGTTGGTAATAAGGAGTTCATGATCTGAGCCATAGTCAGCTCCTGGTCTTGTTTTTGTTGACTGTATAGAGCTTCTCCACCTTTTGCTGCAGAGAATATAATCAGTCTGATTTTGGTGTTGACCATCTGGTGATGTCCATGTGTAGAGTCTTCTCTTTTGTTGTTGGAAGAGGGTGTTTGCTATGACCAGTGCATTTTCTTGGCAAAACTCTATTAGGCTTTGCCCTGCTTCATTCTGCATTCCAAGGCCAAATTTGCCTGTTACTCCAGGTATTTCTTGACTTCCTACTTTTGCATTCCAGTCCCCTATAATGAAAAGGACATCTTTTGGTGTTAGTTCTAAAAGGTCTTGTAGGTCTTCATAAAACCGTTCAACTTCAGCTTCTTCAGCATTACTGGTTGGGGCATAGACTTGGATAACTGTGATATTGAATGGTTTGCCTTGAAAATGAACAGAGATCATTCTGTCGTTTTTGACAAGTCCTGTGAGATATAGTAATTCACTTGTCTACCTAGTGTATGATTCCCTTCCTGCATGTAGCTCTTATATCTAATGAGAATTAAGCAAGTTTTTGATAATGTGCAGTTTGCCAAAACTCTCAAGAGAAAAGAACAGGCTTCTTAATCCCTCTGAGAATATGTTCAGAAAGCAGTTAATGGCATTGTCGGTGGTTCTCACGTGAATTCTCATAGCTGTATGGTCAGGAACAGTGGTGGGATGGTGGGAAGCAGGGAGAGGGATGGCCTCAAAAGTTCTTAGCGTGTTAGTGGAGTGAGAAATATGATGTGTCTATGGGATTCAGTGCATTTACCAGTGGTGACTATACACAAACATGTTAGCTTTAGAAAGAAAGGGAAAGCCACACAGGAGAGGAGCGGAAGTATTTATGAAATGAGGAAGGACATACAGAGGTATACATGGTGTCCAGAAGGAATGAGGGAGAGGAGAAAGAGGGAGGAAGTGGAAGGTTAAATAGAGAAGAGAAACTCAACTGATTTTTTTGGTTCCTCATTAATTTTATTAATATTTCCTTATTAGTAACATTATATTCCAAAATCATGATTCCATTATCAGAAAATATTTTAATTTTATCAGAATATAGTTGCTTTACAATGTTTTGTTTCTACTGTACAGCAACGTGAATCAGCTATGCATATATATACATAAATGCATACATATATACCTCCTCTTTTTTGGATTCCCTTCTCATTTAACAGGTCAACACAGAATATTATATAGTTTCTTGTGCTATATAGTAGGTTCTCACTCAGTTCAGTTCAGTTCAGTCACTCAGTCATGTCTGACTGTTTGTGACCCCATGGACCCAGCACAACAGGCCTCCCTGTCCCTCACCAACTCCCAGAGTTCACTCGTACTGATGTCCATTGAGTTGGTGATGCCATCCAACCATCTCATACTCTTGTCCCTTTCCCATTCTGCCTTCAAACTTTCCCAGCATCAGCATCTTTTCCAATGAGTCAGCTCTTTGCATTAGGTGGCCAAAGTATTGGAGTTTCAGCTTCAATATCAGTCCTTCCAATGAACACGCAGGACTAATCTCCTTTAGGATGGACTAGTTGGATCTCCTTGCACTCCAAGGGACTCTCAAAAGTCTTCTTCAACACCACAGTTCAAAAGCATCAATTCTGCAGCGTTCAGCCTTCTTTACAGTCCAACTTTCACACCTATACATGACCACAGGAAAAACCATAGCCTTGACTAGATGGACTTTAGTTGGCAAAATAATGTCTCTGCTATTGAATATGCTTTCTAGGTTGGTCATAACTTTTCTTCCAAGGAGTAAGCGTCTTTTAATTTCATGGCTGCAATCACCATCTGCAGTGATTTTGGAGCCCCCAAAATAAAGTCTGACACTGTTTCCACTGTTTCCCCATCTATTTCCCATGACGTGATGGGACTGGATGCCATGATCTTTGTTTTCTGAATGTTGAGTTTTAAGCCAGCTTTTTCACTCTCCTCTTTTACTTTCATTAAGAGGCTCTTTAGTTCTTCTTTGCTTTCTGCCATAACGGTGGTATCATCCGCATATCTAAGGTTATTGATATTTCTCCCAGCAATCTTGACTCCAGCTTGTGCTTCATCCAGCCCAGCATTTTGCATGATGTACTCTGCATATAAGTTAAATAAGCAGCATGACCATATACAGCCTTAACATACTCCTTTCCTGATTTGTAACCAGTCTGTTGTTCCACATCTGGTTCTAACTGTTGTTTCCTGACCTGCATACAGATTTCTCAGGAGGCAGGTAAGGGGGTAAGGTAGTCTGGTATTCCCATCTCTTTCAGAATTTTCCACAGTTTGTTGTGATCCACACAGTCAAAGAGTTTGGCATAGTCAATAAAGCTGAAGTTGATGTTCTTCTGGAACTCTCTTGCCTTTTCAATGCTCGAGCAGATGTTGACAATTTGATGTCTGGTTCCTCTGTCTTTGCTAAAACCAGCTTGAACATCTGGAAGTTCACAGTTTACGTATTGTTGAAGCCTGGCTTGGAGAATTTTGAGCATTACTTGACTAGTGTGTGAGATGACTGCAATTGTGTGGTAGTTTGAGCACTCTTTGGTATTGCCTTTCTGTGGGATTGGAATGAAAACTGAACTTTCCAGTCCTGTGGTCATTGTTGAGTTTTCCAAATTTGCTGGTATTGAGTGCAACACTTTCACAGCATCATCTTTTAGGATTTGAAAGAGCTCAGCTGGAATTCCATCACCTTCACTAACTTCATTCGTAATGATGCTTCCTAAGGCCCACTTGACTTCGCATTCTAGGATATCTGGCTCTAGATGAGTGATCACACCATTGTGCTTATCTGGGTCATAAAGATCTTTTTGTATAGTTCTTCTGTGTATTCTTGCCACCTCTTCTTAATATCTTCTCCTTCTGTTAGGTCCATACCATTTCTGTCATTTATTGTGCCCATCTTTGCATGAAATGTTCCCTTGATATCTCTAATTTTCTTGAAGAGATCACTAGCCTTTCCCATTCTCTTGTTTTCCTCTATTTCTTTGCATTGATCACTGAGGAATGCTTTCTTATCTCTCCTTGCTATTCTTTGGAAGTCTGCATTCAGATGGTTTTATTAATTAAAATATGTTTGTAATTATGTTCATAAAGGAAACAGACTTATAGAAAGGACACTGAGGAGCCCTCCATGGATCAGGAATGACTTGAACTGGTCACTGTGTTGGAAAACACTCATTTCAGTGTTCATGTCCTCGGTTCATCCATCTTTTCAGTAGATGTAATGGTCACAAGGGGCTTCTCTGGTGGCTCAATGGCAAAGAACCTGCCTGCCAATTCAGGAGTTGTGAGTTCAACCCATGGGCTGGGAAGATCCCCTGGAAGAGGAAATGGCAACCCATTCTAGGATTCTTGCCTAGTAGATCCCTTGGACAGAGAACCCTGGTGGGCTGTGGTCCATGGTTTGCAAAGAGTCGGACTCAACTTAGCAACTAAACAACAGCGTTGGTCCCAAACCCAGCTGGAATCGGGAAAACTTAAGCACGATGTTGCAAACATCTATTTGCTGAAAGCAATTGTATTTTGCACACATCGTCCGAAGCATCTTGTGCATGTAACACTCTAGTGACTGTTCTGTCCAAATGGACAGACGGCAATGAAGGGAAAAAATAGGAACACTCTAGAGCTCTGATGTTTGTGTGTTTCCAACAAAGGACCCAACTACCCAACCCTGCATCTTTCAAGAAGCTATAGCGTGGAGCTCCTAGCAGATGGTTCTGCCACGTCAGGCCCACAGCTGTGTGTTTCTGGCACAAGAACAATGTTTGAATTCTGTACAGAGATTTTGTAAGATATATTTCTTGTTGCCTTTTCATGAATTTTATTTGGTAATTTTTTCAAACCATAAAGAGTCTGGAGACCATATTGAGAAAATGCTGGCAAGGGAAAGCTATTCGTTAGCTAGCCAGATTTATTTAAAGAAGATCGATTACATATACTTTGTGGAAGAGAGGCCGCCATCGGCACCCACTGAGCAGTCCAGCAAACTCAGAGCTTGAACTGCCGCCACTCGATGCTTCCTCTCTGCTCTCTCGTAATAAAAACTCGTACCAAGCCAGGCATGAGAGAGCACTTCTGTAGGAAACACGGAGGATGCTAGAATTTTTAACTGCCCAGACCACGCTGTCTCTGAGTACATCCCACACATATCATTCCATACTGAGGAGGGAGAAAACAGTAGAAGGTGCTCAGAATTTGGGGGCTAATAAGATATGGTGTTGATTTTATAGAAGTGGTGCCAGGTCATTTTGGGGTCCACTATGAAGGACTTCTGCCATCTTTAGGAACATTCTGGATAAAATCACAGGATAGTTCCTATGTTCCCTGTACCTCGGCAGCCTACCAGGACAGTTTAGCCTTGCATTTGATGTGTGTGTGTTTTGACCCCAATTTTATTCCAGCTGGGGTGTGTGTGTGTGTGTGTGCTTGCGTGCGTGTATGTGTGTGTGTGTTTATCGACCCCAACTTTATTCCTGCTGGGGAATTACTAATTTTGCCAGCTAACCCAGCAAGGCAGAGTAAAGCAGACATTGGATACAGGCCTCTCTAATGTCAACTGCATGTATAATCCAGCAGCGCCCACTGATATATGGAAAGAATACTAGACTGGCCACTTTCTTTCAGTGCTATGTGGGTTTTCAGACTTTTTTTTTTTTACAGGTACACTTTCTCTCTGGAAACCCTTTCATTTCCTCTGGTTCCCTTAATCTTACATTTGGCGTCCTGAAATAAATTTAGGGTATTTCCACTATGTTGTTGAAAGGCCCCAGGGACTGCTACTGTTATCAGAAAAAGGGGTCCAGTGCCATTCAGGGCATGGTTAGATAGGGTGTTGGGCTGTCCGCAGTCCCTTCAGGCAGTTCACAGGACCCATTCCTGTGATGACAGTACCCTGTACCCCAGGTCAGAGTTTCAGCAGCTGCGCACGGGAGCAGATTCATTTGCTTCCCATTTGATGGATAAACCAGAGGAATCTGGCAGCGAGATCCATATTAATGGCTATGGCCAACTTTCCCTTTCATGATTTTCTTGCTCTTTCATTTTGTTTGAGATTGAATTTGAAAGTGAACTTTGTTCCACCCTGTAGCCTATGGCAGCAGGCAAATGAGATGAAACTGCGTGGAGACATAGCATGCATACTGCACACACCAAAAGCAGATGTATGAAAAATGGAAATGACAAGGGTGGTTGGTTTGCTTTTTATAGGAACTGAGCTTCCCCTAAAGAGTTTTTGAGGGAGACTGTGCTGGAGTTTTCATAATCTCGGAGCACAACCAGCTCTCCTGGGGAAAAATGAAAGCAAGCTCTAAAGCACCCAAGCTGACATGAAGGGCAAAGAAAGAAAAACCAAGTCGGCAGCCACAACTCAGAGGCCCACGTTTGCTGGGTGCTGTGTTTTGTTTTGTTAGGAATTCAGAGGCTTTGTGGACTCAGTGTTAGAAAAGAAATCCAGAAGACTAAGGATAACTGTCTGAACGTGACAACACCGTCTCTAAAGAACAGAGGTCACCCAATCCATGCCCATCCACATCCCCAACTCATTCCACCCAGATTCCATTGCTAGGGAGGAGACTTTGGGAGCGGGATTAAGTGAGGCACATTTTATCTGTAATGAAATTCATTATCAAATATCCCCATCCCTCTCTTGATCTTACATTCTGGCTACTTTTCCATTCTGTGGCTTGTCTTCTTATTCTCTTGACACTGTCTTTTGCAGAGCAGTTTTTTTATTTCAATCAAAACCAGTTTATCAGTTATTCTTTTAGGGCCTTTGATGTATCTAAAAAGTCATCACCACATCCAACATCATCTAGGTTTTCTATGGTATCTTCTAGGAGTTTTGTAACTTTATAACTTTACATTTAGGTTTGTGATCCATTTTGAGTTAACTTTTGTGATAGCTGTAAGGTCTGTAGCTGGATCCATTTTTTTAAAAACTGTAGATGCCTAGCTGTCTGAGCATCATTTGTTATACAGACTCTCTTTTCTCCATTGTACGACCTTTGCTCCTGTGCTGAAGATCAGTGAACTGTATCTATCTGGATCTATTTCTGGGTATTCATTTCTGTTCCATTGATCTCTTGATGTATTCTTTTGCCAGTACCACACCGTCTTGATTACTATAGCTTTGTAGTAAGTCTTGTCATTTGGTAGTGTCAGTCTTCCAACTTTTTGTTCTTCTTCAGGGTTTTTTTTTTTTTTTTTTACCTTTAGGGCCTTTTACCTTCCATATCAACTTTGAAATCATCAGTTTGTTAATATTGACAAAATAACTTGTTGGGAACATTCTTGCCACTTTTTAAACTGGAATTTCTCCCAATGATATCTCTTAGAGAATTTTTTAATGAATTCTAATGTCCAACACCAGCTTCCCTGGTGGCTCAGTGGTAAAGAATCCTTTTGCCAATGCAGGGGATGTGGATTCTCTCCCTGGGTCAGGAAAATCCCCTGGAGAAGAAAAGAGTAACCTACTCCAGTATTCTTACCTGGGACATTCCACGGACAGAGGAGCCTGGTGGGCTACAGTTGGTGGGGTCCCAAAGAGTCAGACTCGACTTGGTGACTAACCAACAACAAAAATGTCTAGCTCTCCCAAGGATTCTACCATAATTTATCTGGGATGAGTGGACTCACCAGTACTGTTTAAAGATTCACATAGGGATTCTAATCTATCACCAGGGTTGAAAGCCACTGTACCTGTTTTCTCCATTATCTTAACAATTGTAATGCCCATACATTTCCTAAAATGTTTGGAAAGACATGGCTCTGGTAGTTGTTCTCAGGAAGTGTTGTTGTTGAGTCACTAAGTTGTGTTTGACTCTTTGTGACCCCATGGACTGCAGCATGCCTGGTTTCTGTCCTTCACTATCTCCCAGAGTTTGCTCAAATTCATGTCCATTGAATCAGTGATGCAATGTAACCATCTCATCCTGTTGTCCCCTTCTTCTCCTACCCTCAATATTTCCCAGCATTAGGGTCTTTTCCAATGAGTTGGCTCTTTGCATGATGTGGCCAAAGTATTGGAGCTTCAGCCTCAACACCAGGCCTTCCAATGAGTATTCAGGGTTGATATCCTTTAGGCTTGGCTGATCTGATCTCCTTGCTGTCCAAGGGAATCTGGAGAGTTTTATCCAGCACTACAATTCTCTAGCATCAATTCTTGGGCACTTAGCCTTCTTTATGGTCCAACTCTCATGTCTGTGCATGACTGCTGGAAAAACTGTGCTTTCTGTTTATATATGCGTGGCTACATGTTTCTAGATTTTCCCTATTTCCTGTGGTTATCACTCTGCAGTGAGATGTGTCATTGCAGTACGAAGGCTTCTCACTGCAGTGGCTTCTCTTGTTGCAGAGCACACGCTCTAGGGCAAGGGGGCTCAGTAGTTGTGCCCCCCAGGCTCTAGAGCACAGGCTCAGTAGTTGTGACCCCCCCACCCCCCAGGCTCTAGAGCACAGGCTCAGTAGTTGTGACCCCCCACCCCCGCCCCCCGGCTCTAGAGCACAGGCTCAGGAGTTGTGACCCCCCCCGCCCCCCAGGCTCTAGAGCACAGGCTCAGTAGTTGCGGTGCACAGGTTTAGTTGCTCCCAGGTATGTTGGATGTTCCCAGACCAGAGATCAAACTCCTGTCTCCTGCATTGGCAGGCACATTCTTAACTGTTGCGCCACCAGGGAAGCTCCCTCCCCTTTTACATTTGAAAATAATTTTTAAAGACAACTTAGGTTAGAAAGTTTTCATAGAAAGCTTCAGTCACAACCTTATTTTAGCGTTTGATTTTAGTTTAGTTCAGTTCAATTCAGTCTTTCAGTCATGTCTGACTCTTTGCGACCCCATGAATCACAGCATGCCAGGCCCCCTGTCCGTCACCAGCTCCTGGAGTTCACTCAGACTTGCGTCCATTGAGTCAGTGATGCCATCCAGCCATCTCATCCTCGGCCGTCTACTACTTCTCCTGCCGCCAATCCCTCCCAGCATCAAAGTCTTTTCCAATGAGTCAACTCTTCGCATCAGGTGGCCAAAGTACGGGACTTTCAATACCAGGGCTGATCTCCTTCAGAATGGACTGGTTGGATCTCCTTGCAGTCCAAGGGACTCTCAAGAGTCTTCTCCAACACCACAGTTCAAAAGCATCAATTCTTCGGCACTCAGCTTTCTTCACCATCCAACTCTCACATCCATACACGACCACTGGAAAAACCATAGCCTTGACTAGACGGACCTTAGTCAGCAAAGTAATGTCTCTGCTTTTGAATATGCTATCTAGCTTGGTCATAACTTTTCTTCCAAGGAGTAAGTGTCTTCTAATTTCATGGCTGCAGTCACCATCTGCAGTGATTATGGAGCCCCCCAAAATAAAGTCTGACACTGTTTCCACTGTTTTTCCATCTATTTCCCATGGAATGATGGGCCAGATGCCATGATCTTCGTTTTCTGAATGTTGAGCTTTAAGCCAACTTTTTCACTCTCCTCTTTCACTTTCATCAAGAGGCTTTTTAGTTCCTCTTCACTTTATGCCATAAGGATGGTGTCATCTGCATATCTGAGTCATTGATATTTCTCCTGGCAATCTTGATTCCGGCTTGTGCTTCTTCCAGCCCAGCGTGTCGCACGATGTACTCTGCATATAAGTTAAATAAGCAAGGTGACAATATACAGCCTTGCCGTACTCCTTTTCCTATTTGGAACCTGTCTATTGTTCTATGTCCAGTTCTAACTGTTTCTTCCTGGCCTGCATATAGATTTCTCAAGAGGCAGGTCAGGTGGCCTTGAATTCCCATCTTTTTCAGAATTTTCCACAGTTTATTGTGATCCACACAGTCAAAGGCTTTGACATAGTCAATAAAGCAGAAAGAGACGTTTCTCTGGAACTCTCTTGCTTTTTCCATGATCCAGCGGATGTTGGCAATTTGATCTCTGGTTCCTCTGCCTTTTCTAACACCAGCTTGAACATCAGGGAGTTCATGGTTCAGGTACTGCTGAAGCCTGGCTTGGAGAATTTTGAGCATTACTTTACTAGCATGTGAGATGAGTGCAATTGTGCGGTAGTTTGAGCATTCTTTGGCATTGCCTTTCTTTGGAATTGGAATGAAAACTGACCTTTTCTAGTCCTGTGGCCACTGCTGAGTTTTCCAAATTTGCTGGCATATTGAGTGCAGTGCTTTCACCGCATCTTCTTTCAGGATTTGAAATAGCTCTACTGGAATTCCATCACCTCCACTACCTTTGTTCGTAGTGATGCTTTCTAAGGCCCACTTGACTTCACATTCCAAGATGTTTGGCTCTAGATTAGTGATCACATCATCATGATTATCTGGGTCGTGAAGATCTTTTTGTACAGTTCTTCTGTGTATTCTTGCCACCTCTTCTTAATATCTTCTGCTTCTGTTAGGTCCAGACCATTTCTGTCCTTTATCGAGCCCATCTTTGCATGAAATGTTTCCTTGGCATCTCTAATTTTCTTGAAGAGATCTCTAGTCTTGCCCATTCTGTTCTTTTCCTCTATTTCTTTGCATTGATCACTGAAGAAGGCTTTCTTATATCTTCTTGCTATTCTTTGGAACTCTGCATTCAGATGCCTATATCTTTCCTTTTTTTCCTTTGCTTTTCACCTCTCTTCTTTTCACAGCTATTTGTAAGGCCTCCCCAGACAGCCATTTTGCTTTTTTGCATTTCTTTTCCATGGGGATGGTCTTGATCCCTGTCTCCCATACAATGTCACGAACCTCCATCCATAGTTCATCAGGCACTCTATCTATCAGATCTAGGCCCTTACATCTATTTGTCACTTCCACTGTATAATCATAAGGGATTTGATTTAGGTCATACCTGAATGGTCTAGCGGTTTTCCCTGATTTCTTCAATTTAAATCTGAAGTTGGTAATAAGGAGTTCATGATCTGAGCCACAGTCAGCTCCTGGTCTTGTTTTTGTTGACTGTATAGAGCTTCTCCATCTTTTGCTGCAGAGAATATAATCAGTCTGATTTTGGTGTTGACCATCTGGTGATGTCCATGTGTAGAGTCTTCTCTTGTGTTGTTGGAAGAGGGTGTTTGCTATGACCAGTGCATTTTCTTGGCAAAACTCTATTAGGCTTTGCCCTGCTTCATTCTGCATTCCAAGGCCAAATTTGCCTGTTACTCCAGGTATTTCTTGACTTCCTACTTTTGCATTCCAGTCCCCTATAATGAAAAGGACATCTTTTTTGGTGTTAGTTCTAAAAGTTCTTGTAGGTCTTCATAGAACCATTCAACTTCAGCTTCTTCAGCGTTACTGTTTGGGGCATAGACTTGGATAACTGTGATATTGAATGGTTTGCCTTGGAAATGAGCAGAGATCATTCTGTCATTTTTGAGATTGCATCCAAGTACTGCATTTTGGACTCTCGTTGACCATGATAATTTAGTTATTAGGTATCAAATACTGATAACGTCTCTGCTTGGAACCCTTTTGTATTCATATTTCCTCCCTTCCTGTCCTGCCAGTCCTTTCTCTGTCCCTTTCCTCCTTTTTCCTCTGGTCTCATCTTTCATTTTTCTTTCTTTCTCTCATTCTTCCATTAGCTGTTATTCTGTCCTGTCTCTTTAGTTCACCTGTCTGCTTTTATATCCTTCCTTAGATTCTTTGTGGTGGTTTAGTCTCTAAGTTGTATCTACCACTTGTGACCCCATAGACTGTAGCCCGCCAGACTCCTCTGTGCATGGAATTCTCCAGACAAGAATACTGGAGTAGATTGTGGATTGCATTCCCTTCTCAAGGGGATCTTCCTGACCCAGGGATCCAACCTGTGTCTCCTGCATTCCAGGTGGATTCTTTACCCACTGAGCCACCTGGGAAGCCCATTCATGACTTGTTTCACTGTTATCATCTTCCTACCTTCTCTTCATGTATACTTCTGGGTCCAAGATCCTGTTCTCAGTGAGGCTTTGAGAAGTTGTTTAACTTGTAATGTACTCTAATTGGGAGAGGAGAGCAAATTTGAATAAATTAAACTCTGTGATTTAACCACAGAAAGATGCCATGTATGGACTGTGAACACTTGGATCTACCACCTAATTGTGATGTGACCTTGGAGACATTGTTCAGCGATTTTGTGCATCAGATTTCCCATTAATAAAACAGGGACCTGACAGCATCTGCCATATGAGGCTTCTTGTATCATTTAAGTTAGTGTATGTTTCCTTTTCCTGTACTTGGCATCCAGTTAGTGCTCATTAAATGTCAGATGTTAAAATCAGTGCTCCTTATAAGGTTGGAGAGTTACCCTCCGGATGCGAAGGAAAAGATTGCTTTCACAAACGGATGAAAACAACTTGTTAGTATCATTTACAAATGCATTGTTGTATGCTATTGCTATTGTGTTGTGTAAGCCAGCCTTTCCCTTGTTAACATGTGAATTTACCTATAAGTTCTGTATTTATAATCCAAGCAAGTTTCCATTTGAACAATTTTTTAGGATAAAGCTGTTCTCATGTCTCCAGCATGGAATGAAGCAGTTGTTCATCTGGGTGTGACTAGTCTTTGCATCATATAATCCTGAACAATAAGCACCCTGTCTAGTTCTCTACTGCCTAGAGCACAGTGCTATTAAAAATACACATTATTTTGTACTACTTTAGCTATTGACAAGGCAAACAAGCAAGCAAAAAGACAAGGTGGAGTTGCAGTTGAATTTATTGTTTCTTTGGCTTACTTTAAAGTAAGACCACATCCCATTTCCCACCTGGCACTAGTGGTAAAGAACCCAGTTGCCAGTGAGAGGGCCACAGGAGATGCGGATTCAGTCCCTAGGCTGGGAAGATTCCCTAGAGTGGGGCGTGGCAACCCACTCCAGTTCTTCCCCAGAGAATCCCATGGACAAAGGAGTCTGGCAGGCTACAGCCCATAGGGTCTCAAAGAGTCAGACATGACTGAAGCAACTTAGCACGCAGTACATACATGCTATCACCTTTTCCAGACTTAAAAGCATTTTGTTATATGAACAAATAACACTGGTTATAAACTCCCTAGTTGCAAAAAATGAAATAATAATGAAAGGGCAGAGGTGAGGAAAGGTGACTGTGGGCATTCTCCTTCATATTCAGTTTAAGCAGGCTTTTACTAAGAGCTTCAGATACTCTCCTAGAGCATTGCTTTCTGCTCTCATTGCACTGTCTCACCTCCCCAAAACCAGCATCACTGTCTACCCTGCACCTCTGAATTTGTGAAAGCTTAAGGTGCTGAAGGCCCAGGAGCAGTGATGTCTTTCTCCTCTCCCACCCCTTTCCTCCCTAAGTGAAGGACTCACCAGGTACATGTAAAATAGGGAGAAGTGTGGAGTTATATGATGAGATAGGGACTGCTTGAGGTGCCTCTCTTTTCCTCTAAAAACACACATAGTCTCACAAAAACCTTTATTAGGTATCCCCTTCTTTGATTGTAAGAATAGCTCAGTTGAGATATTGGTAATCATCTAATCTAAAGTATAAGTGGGGAACCAACCATTTTGGTTGGTATAGGACTGAGAGGTTTCCCAGGACATGCAAAGTTCATTGCTAAAGCAGAGACACTCCTAGGCTACTTGGGGTGGCTGGTTATCCTAGAAATAAGATCTACACATTGGGGGAGAATTATTTTACTTAGCTTGGAAAAAATATCCACATGCTAATAGATGTATAAAAGTGAAATATACTTTAGGATATGTATTAGTTTGGCCAAAAGTTCACTTGTGATTTTTTGTAAGATGCTATGGAAAAATCCAAATGAAATCTTGGCCAACCCAATAAAAAGTATACTAATTTACACTGTAGTCTTCGCACTTTTGGATCTCCTCTAAAACCTTGCCCCACTTCCCATTCCTATTCAAACAAGCCCTCAGTTTAACAAGTATAAGTTCCATTTCTATATTGGAGAATATTGTGTTAGTTGAGTAACAAATGACTCCAAAATTTAGTGGTTTAAAGAATAATGACCATTGAATACCCCATGGTTTCAGATGGTCTAGGAATTCAGAGTGCCCCCAGCAGAATGGATTATGTCTGTTTCACATGTCTGGGGCCTCATCTGGAAGACTCAAAGCCTGGAGGACCAAAGTCATGAAAGCTTGACAGAAGCTGAAAGATTTCCTACTAAGGTGGCTCATTCCCATCACCTCTCCACAGGGGTGATGTGCTCACGACATGGCAGCTACCTTCTGCCTGTAGCTGGTGATCTGCGCAAACGCAGGAGGAAAGGAGGTACATTTTATGACCTAGCTTTGGAATTCACATGCCATTGCTTTCACCGCATTCTAATTATTAAACCTGAGTCATTAGGTGCGGCCAACACTCAGGGGTGAAGTGAGTTCTGCTTTTTGAAGGGAGGAGCATCAAATTTATGGACAGATTTTAATACCACCAGTAATTTGCAGTGAATAAATTACCTTGAGCAGAAAACCCTAGTGGTGGTATGATGATGTCAAAAATGTCCTGAAATGCTGGTTTCCAGTCTAAAAGTAATAATAATATAATCAGTTCAGTTCACTGGCTCAGTCATGTCTTACTCTTTGTGACCCCATGGACTGCAACACACCTGGCTTCCCTGTCCATCATCAACTCCCCGGAGCTTGCTCAAACTCATGTCCATCGAATCAGTGATGCCATCCAACCATCTCATCCTGTCATTCCCTTTTCCTCCTGCCTTCAATCTTTCACAACATCAGGGTCTTTTCA
The DNA here is from genome assembly GCA_917880005.1 of Nanger dama. Taxonomy (NCBI): domain Eukaryota; kingdom Metazoa; phylum Chordata; class Mammalia; order Artiodactyla; family Bovidae; genus Nanger; species Nanger dama. The sequence goes on along the minus strand of CAKJTW010000057.1, from coordinate 12,357,788 downwards.
GTGCTGATGTTGGAAAAGAATAATAATACAATAGCTTACGATAATAGAGTACTTATATCACAGATGTTGCTCTAAATATCTTTACCTGCATTCCCTTGTCTAAAATGCACAACAAACTTATGAGCTAGTACTTTGATTATCTCTGTTTGTTGATGAAACTGAGGACACAGAGATGTTACATAACTTCCCATGGGTCACACAGTAAGGGCTAGAGCTGGGATTCAAACACATGGAAGCAAGCCAGTTTCAGAACCACTTTGCTACATGTGATCATATTACAGTGACTTTTCTTTAAAATCTAAGAAAACAAGGTTTGTGATTTTGTATTATTAGACTACATTATTAGCCTAGCAGTAGTTATAAAAATCCCCTACATCTTCTATTTTATCTTATGTCAGACAACTTTGGTCATAGGAAGAAATTACATTTTGGAAAGGGTAGTCTAGAGTTAGTAAATTATCAAAACATTATGGGGATGGAGAAGACTGCCCTCTCCATCCCAAATGACAGTCTTGTGATCATAAGCAAATAATGAATGAAAGAATTATTAAATTTGTAACACTCTCTAGAGTTACTATATGGTAACCATATAAGAAGAATTTCCCTGGTAGCTCAGCTGGTAAATAACCCCTCTGCCAATACAGGAGAGACAAGAGACCAGGGTTCGATCCCTAGGTCAGAAAGATCCCCTAGAGAAGGAAATGGCAGCCCACTCCAGTTTGCTTGCCTGGGAAATCCCTTGTACAGAGGAGCCTGGCAGCCTACAGTCCACGGGGTCTCAAAGAGTCAAGACTCAACTGAGCACGCATGGCATGAGGGAGTTAATTAGGTGCAAAAGAAAAGAACAGTTTGGGTGGAGAAAGGGCAGGACAAACCAACCATGCAAACTGTTTTTTTTTTTTTTTTTAAAAACAAGTACATAGCATTTACTGTGTGGCAGGAACTATTTTAAATGCTTTTCAGATAGTGACTTAATTATCATCATGACAGCCTTGTGAGGTCACAGCTATTTATGGGTGTTATTTTATAGATGGAAATTTATTCAAAAGCCCAGAACAATTAAGTTACTTGCCTAAGGTCTCAGGACTTGTAAACACTAGGGCTGGGATTCTAGCATGGGGAATTTGACCTCCAAATCTGGGTATCCATCTTCTCTGCAGTGTTGCCTCATAATTTTGCCAGAGAAATGAGTCTATCACAGGAGAATCACATTACCACTGATCTCACAGTAAAAGCCACCCGCTGAACTGAATGAGCAGGTAGGCATTTTCCATAGAGACATACTCAGGGAGGAAAGAAAACCAAAAACAAAAACACTCTGCAGCTAACCAAATGTCAGTAGCTAAAAACTCCAGCCTGAATTGATAAATTGCGGCACACTGTCTGATATTTCCCAGATGTGTGGGTATAATATTAGAAGAGCATTTAATGTAATAGTCCTTTTGGCATTCAACTAGGGGTGACAGGAACTCTTTAAGGCTGCGTAAACAGCACACACAGGTGTTAGGAAAACAGCTGTGAAGAAAGGCCAGGTCTTTTCAAACAGAGAGAAATGGTGCAATAAAAGGTCTCTAACCTCATGTTTTTAGGCTTATGACCTTTGTTTCATTAGGGTGCACCTTTAACTGTGATAAACATCCACTTAAATGAATATCATTTCCTTACAATTACCAAAGGGTCATACATAATACACTAAGTTCCCCTGGCAGCCTATGTGTTAGTCATGCATATTTCATGAGTGGTTTTATTCCCCAAGTCACTTTCAAGCAATGCTCAATCCCATGGCTTTGGTGCCTAGGAAATAAAGGTCTTGTTCGTACAGAGATCTCAGAGCAATTATTGTAGCTCTGCACTTTATCAAGGAGTGCATCCGAATGACCTGCTTGCAACATCTGACCAGCACATTATCAATTTTCTTCTTAATGCACATGATTCCTCTTATTTATCAGTGGACCTGGAAAATGTGTTCCTCTGATTCTATTTGTGCCATGTAAATTGTTTGCATGATGCTGAGTGATAAAAGGCGATCACCCTAAAGAGAATACTTGTAGCAACCTAATGAATGTAAATAGAAAAAAAAAAAAAAGCCCTGTCCCGGTGTCTACAACATGCTCAGTACTTGCGGCGTGGCAAAAAATAGATCACAGTCCACAGAGCATGGTCAGGCAATCTGAGTGAGTCGACATCTGTTTGTACAATGTGATGTTTTCCCCAGCTGCATCAGCTGGTGGGAAATAAAGTGTTGGAATGATAATAAGCAGAAAGGAAGTTTGCAGTAACAGTGAAATATAAGCCTCTTTATAGTCTCAATATCTTTGTGGGCAATTTTCCTTTTCTCTCTTTTCAAGACTATTGAGTTCATCAAGACAGCTTCATCTTTTTGCCATCTCCCACCACACTTGGAATATGATCGAAGAAACGTGAATCCCATCTGCCGGCTTTTGCAAGTCGACTTGCTGAGTTAGATAAAACTACACACAATTTGCTTAAAAAAAAAATTTCAGCTTTGGAAACATTACCCTTGTAGAAAGTAGCTTCCTGGTCTTTTGCCCCCAAAACTGCACCCCCTCACCTCCTACCTCCCCAACCTCCCACCCCCCCACCACCCTCACTCCATTTGCCATATTTTATTTACTTTCAAATGATGAGATCTGGGCCAGGTTAGGGTCAAAGTATTTCAGTCATATCTGTTGGTTCAACATTCTCCCTTCCCATTCCATCCTGCCCCAAACAGGTCTGAGGTGAAGCGTGTGTTTTGTATTTTCCAAGGTTGGGATGGGGGTGGGGTGGGATGGTGAGCTGAGAGAGAGATGTTTCTTCTGAAACCAGCTAAATTAATATTTATGTTGTTAAAATATTAGAGAAGCCACAGAATATTATTAATCTAAAAAGGTTATAATTATCTTTAAAATGGTGGCAGCCATTGAAATGTAAATCCTAATGCTGGGGAGAGGGCTCCTGTTCCTGGAGCCTGGGGCCGCCTGCCCGGCTGCCGCAGCTGCAATTGATCATCCCGAATCAAAGGCAGAGGGAGACATCTCTGGTGGCACAACCCAGGGGGGAGGCTTGCAGAGAAAGATGCTCTGTTCTTTGGGTCTGTTATCAAAAAACGAGCCCGAATGTGTTTCAAATCTCTCTTCTGTTGAATTTGCAGCCCTTCAAAGCTCACCCACAATAAATAAAGTTTTCAAAACCCACAGACTCTAAAAGATTCATTGAAAATTCCTCTGAATTAAGCAGCCTCTCTCTGCTTTCTTCCCTCCCTTCCTCCCCTCCCCGTCTCTCTCTCTCTTTACCAAGGCCAGCACAGTTTGAAACAAATGTGAATGAGATGATGAGATACAAGGCATATTTAAACTATTTTAATGCTTTCATTGCTCCTGTAGTTATATTTTGGCCCATGCTTCTAAGAGGTGAATGTGTTGGTTACATTGTTAGAGAAGGCCCAGCCCCACCCCCACTAACCCCTGCCCCAACACCACCCCCGCCACAGCTACCCTCAACTCCCAGAAGAGAATAAGAGGGTGAGTCAAAGAAATGGTTGAGAATGCAGGGACCAGAAGTGTCAATCCCATGTGTCAGCCTGAGTCCCAAGGCCAAGGCTTCAGGAGTTCACCAACAAATGACGGGAGACAACTGGAATCTTCCCCAGTCCCTGAATATTACTGACTGTGTAGACATTTCTCAGGGTCCATTAAATTCTATTTGACATACATTAAAAAAGATTTAATCACAGATGCCAGTCAGCTAACCAACCCATTAATCTAGCTGTTTTTCCTAAGAAAATTGTATTTAAAAAGGTCTTTTTTCTCAATTTAATTTAGTCATCCTTTTAAATTTCATGTATTTATCATGTAAATGTGCCTTATTTGCAAAAGAAAAGCTCAGGATTCAATGAAATAAATAGTTATTTCATTAAAATGGATACAAAAAACCCTGTGATTAGGATAATTAATTTGCACACTAAAAGCTATCTTCCTGGTTCAGATCATTAATATTGATGGCCTTCGATTTTGTTCTTGGTAATGTTCCTTGAAATATACTCAGGACTGGCATCAGGGCTGAAAGAGCAGCCATTGGAGCACAGTAAAAATGAGGCATCAGTGAGTATTTGGGGACACCACCCTTTCCTCTCCTTCAGTCAATAAATAGGACATAACTCGGCGACCTGTGTCCTGAAAGAAACTGGGCTGATTCTGTCTGAATAGGCTTGAGCAGTTTATCTTATCTCAAATGTCAGTCACTGATGTCTGGCACTTATTGACGTGTGTCTTCTTTTGGAGGAGGAAAAGATATTTAAATTGCAAAATAACATTACAGGAGATTATGTCTGGGTACCACATACTGTTATGCACAGCATTGCCAGATAACAAGGCAAAGTCTGTCAATATACCTTTCTCATTAGATTTTCATCTGCATATTATGCAAATGACTTGGAGCACATTTCCACTCTGATAGCTCTCTGCCACAAGTTTGAATCAAGGCACATATTTTGTTCCTGTTCTGTTCAGCAGATGTATCCACCAAAGACCTTCTAGAAAAGGTGTCATATCAATGCAGTACACTATCAAATGCAGCTGTAGGTTACATGCATATGAAAATCAAATCCTAGAATAATCTGAGATTGTCTCACCTAGCTGTGTCAGCATGCTCAGCATTCCTGGTGACAAAAACAAAGTCACATTCTGTACTAGATTTGCTCACACACTCACACGTGTGTGAGCAAACAGAATCACAGAGCAACACAGGAGCCATTTGGTTTTTTAACTTTAATTTCAGGGTTTGCTGACAGGGTTGTGGCTAACGCTTTTTAATTACAGCTAGGAATATGATTTGTGAGGTTTTCACTTTTCCAACTGTTCTTTTTAATTTTTGTTCTGACATATTTCACGAGAAGCTCCCCTTGCAAGAGACGATAAAATTACTCAGAGTTAACCTTTGCTGCCTTGACACTTACTTTAGACTACTATCTCTTCCAAATATAAGGACTCCAGAATAGAAGTGTTTAAGGAGCGCTTTTGTTGTTCTGGTGTCTGAAGTGCTTCATGAACGCTTTAACACTTTTATTGAGTGCAAATTATGTGGCAGGACCTGTCCCACCTCAGATCTTGAGAGTGAGGAACTCCATCTGCACTTTCCTTGCCTTTTAAAATGCTTTTGAGCTCTTACTATAGTTTGAACTGCAAAGAAATCATTCAGATACAGCTTCAGAGATATCTGTTTTCTGTGCCAAATAAAACAACAACAAAAACGCTAATCATAGCTCTCTGAAAAATGAAACGGGGGGGAGGGGGTTGGGAGAGAACAAAATGGGAGTTTTCTGAATCAATGACAAGACTCCTCATGGGGGCTTCTTTGCCCATCTTGTTTTGTGCAGTGCTTCAAGTGGGGCTCTCTAGGTGCTGTGTAATAAGACAGGGCGCTGCTGCAGAAGGCAACGTGCTAATTAAAACGAGGAACACACCACAGATCTGCTCGTTATTATTCATGGCAAGTGTGCAGCAAATCACTTAGCTGCTTGCTTTTAAAATAAAAGCTTTTTTTTCCACCCCATTTTTCCTTTCTTTTCTTTTTTTCCCTATTCTTTTTGCTTTGCTTTTCTTTTTCTCCCCTCCCTGTTTAAAAAGACATGCATGATCTCCAAGACTTTTTCTAAAGAATGACATTGAAAAGACATTGCCCCAAGGTTTTGAAAAGACATTGCCCCAAGGTTTGGTAGAGCAAAGCCTGGATCATTTGTACTGTTTAATCTCATGCCTCTCCCCCTACCCCAAATCTTTTTTTTTTTTTTTACTATCTATTCACTCATTATAATATGCTTTCTACAATATGCTTCCTTTAATCGACTCCAGATTATCAAGTAGGTAAGATGAGTAAGGAGTATTATTCCAGGTTTTTTTTTTTTTTTTTTTTTTTAGCATTAAGAAGGAATGGTAATAAGAAAAGCAGTTTACCATAAGGCAGATCCCCAAATGCTAACACTGGAAAGGATTTGCTGCCTGATTGTTAAGTCATGTCCACATTTATTAAGATGCCAGCCACTACATTAGGGAGAAATATCATTATTTTAGAAACAACAAATCAGTCAACACCCCCTCCCTCAAACAACATCTAAATTCAAACCCCGGAAACTTGAATTTCAAGATTCCAGTACTGTACAGGAGGCAAATATAGCATAATAGATAATGGCTTTTGTTAACTCTACCTATCTGCAGTTGCCTTTGTGAAACATATCACCATTTTAAATGAAGTTGTTATTATTATTTCAGATTTATACAATCATTATAAGGCAGCTAAGAAGTTTATACACGATCACTTCACTCACTCAGTTCACCACTGTCCCTGATGTTGCGTTTCTTATTTGCCAGGTGTGGTAGTTCAAGATTATAAAGGTTATATGTTCTTGAAGAGAAAGAACAGAGGAATATGAATTCTCAAATAACTGCTTGTTCCATTAGATTTGGGAAACTTGGGGAAGCAATTTCAATATCAGATTTGTTTTCAGGCAAGGCTGCTTAAATAAACTATACAAGATCTTTTGGATATAATTCAGTTTGCTGGATGAAAGGTCCACCAGTAGTTATGAGGCTACATTTTAGACTCACAAAAAGTTTCCAACTTTGATTCAGAAAGAGTATCTTTATACTGAAAAGAAAGATAAAGCTGAGCTTGTAGGTATTGAAATTCCCCAGTCATTTACAATTGGGCTGCGTTACTGGAGGCTACGGTTCTATGTCCCTGATGGGATGACTTCATCCCAGTGTCCTGGGATGAACCCAGTGTCCTGATGACTCCTACTTTTACAAAAAAGTTGTGATATTGTGTGTTTGGCAGAGTGATTGGATAGCATGATTTTTTTTTTAGCCATTTTGCCCTACTCCTTAATGACTAGGTTTCCTGATAGCTCAGTTGGTCAAGAATCCACCTGCAATGCAGGAGACCCTGGTTTGATTCCTGGGTTGGGAAGATCCACTAGTGAAGGGATAGGCTACCCACTCCGGTATTCTTGGGCTTCCCTTGTGGCTCAGCTGGTAAAGAATCTGCCTGCAATCTGGGAGACCTGGGTTCGATCCTTGGTTGGGAAGACCAACTTGGAGAAGGGAAAGGCTACCCACTCCAGTATTCTGGCCTGGAGAATTCCATGGACAGCATAGTCCATGGAGTCGCCAGGAGTCGGACATGACTGAGGAACTTTCACTTTCCGTTTGGTGTTTTTCATTAGGGTTCATGGGTTACTCAAGGAATTGGACAGCATTGTGGTGATAGCTCCAAAGGGCTTTGGAGGTTTCACAACTTGTATCTGTTCATTTTGAACCAGAGCATGCTGTTATGTTAGTAACATCCTGATAGGCTGAATGACTGAGAAAATCTCTCTTCTATAATAAGGGCTTGCTTTTCCTCTCAGCTTTTGATTAGTTGCTGAGGGATAAAATTTTATTCGGCAAATGTCCTGTTACCCCTCATGATGAGCTGAAGCATGTCCCGCCCAATTAGTATTTTGAAATCTTAATGCCCAGTACATCACAATGTGACTGTACAGAGATGTGTGTTGTGTGTGTGTGTGTGCACGTGCGCGCACTTGCGTGCATACTCAGTTGTGTCCAACCCTTTGCAATCCCAGTTCCTAAACTATAGCCCACCAGGATCTTCTGGCCGTGAAATTTTCCAGGCTGAAGTGGGTTGCCATTTCCTACTCCAGGGGATCTTCCCGACCCAGGGACTGAGCCCACGCCTCTTGCATCTTGTGCATGGCCAGGCAGACTTTCACCACTAGCGCCACCTGGGAAGCCCCCATATGAAAACAGAGCCTTTCGTTAAAGAGGTGATTCAGTTAAAATAAGGTTGTTAGGATGACCCTAATCTAAGAAGACTGGTGTTCTTATAAAAAGAGAGAACATGGGCACACCAGAGACACACTAAAGACGTGTCCACACAGGAAAGGCCATGTAATGAGGCAGTTAGAGACTGGCCTTCTGTAAGCTGAGGAAAGCGACCTCAGAGGAAACCAACCTCGTCAGCACCTTGATCTTAGGCTTCCAGCCTTATGTTTGTGGTTGTTTGGTTGCTAAGTCCTGTTTGACTCTTTTGTGACCCCAGGGGCTCTAGCCTGCCAGGCTCCTCTGTCCATGGGATTTCCCAGGCAAGAATACTGTCATTTCCTTCTCCAGCCTCTTAAGCTGTAAGAAAATAAATTTCTATTGTTTAAGTCATCCAGTATGTGGTATTTTATGATGGAGCCCTAGCAAACTGATACATCTTTCTTGGATGATGGTGGGTTATATTTTGCTTGACTGTACAAAATCTCCATTAAAATTAAAGTCTTAATAGGATGCTGATGAGTAATTCATACAGTTCACCACACCTTACAATGGCCATCAGTGTTGATTTCAAGTTGATAAATGAGAAAACTGCTGCGGTATACTAATCTTCAAATAAGTATTTTACTGGCTACAAATCTTGTCTAATTTTCCTCTTGGTAGTCTTGTATTCAAGAGGATGTATAAAGCTATTTTGTTTTGAATTTTAAAAATGAAACACATATCTAAATTTTATTTTCCCTTAATTGACTCTTGTTTTTTAAAAATGTCAAAGACACTCTTCATATACAGATGAAATTTACTTCATTAAACTGAAAAGGCTATAATTACTAGAGATATGATAATAATACTGGTCTTATTTTTATTTATGATGCTGATATTTTGCTTATTGTGAATTTCTCACATTAATTTTGCTCTTAAAATATTTCATAAACCTTTTTGATTACTGTTTTTTTTGTGTGTGTGTCTCTTAAATTTGGCTCCTGTGTGTTTCACTTGCCTCACCCTAGTCCCACTCCCGAATGTGTGAGAAAAAGGATGTTTCCAGTCATACTCAGGCACTTCTTTTCCGCTCCCAGAGCATTTGCCTGGACTTTGCCCCAGAGTTTAGCCAAAGCATGGTTTAATGGCTAACTAGGAAACATGAGTGGTAGTTCACTCTGTGCCAAGTTCCAAGGGGTCCTTAAGTCATTTCACTTTATAGTTCTTGCAAAGAAGGAGATTATTGGTTAAACGTATGACAGTTTCATAAATGGTAAAAAAAAAAAAATCCAAGACTAGCGTTATGATAAAGTTGGCATCAAAAAGGGAAAAGGACTCTCTCCAGTGATAGGGGGTACGTGGGGCAGGGAAGGGGCAAAATGAAAATGAAAAAGCACTAACAGAGAAAATCATTGTAAACTTGAGGACTGAGCCGACACAGAATTCCTTCCTGTTCTAAATGCTGAGAAATGCCATGTGAATTACGTGAATACCAATTATTGTGTCAAGGGTGTGGAGTGTAAACAGGGAAATACTTCTTTGATGAGAATTTTGGCAATACATATTAAGGTTTGAATTACACACGACCTGTGATTCAGAAACTCCACTCCTGATTACTTAGCCCAGAGAAACTGTTGCACTTGTGAACAGAAAAATATATAGAAAGGTTCAATATGGCATTGATCTTAATAGCAACAAGATAAGAAAGGACCCAGATGCTACCCTTGGTGGATAGATAATGAATTGCAGTGTAGTCATAGAAGGAAAGTATACCATAGGTAAGACGGATGAATTAAATCTACCTGTATTGTTAAGGGTAAATCTCAAGAACAAAGATGAAAATATTGGTAAGGGATGTGCAGAAACTGGAACTACTGTGTGTTGCTGGCAGGAATGTAACATGATACGGCTGCTGTGGAAGACAGTGTGGAGGTTCCTCCAGAATTAAATGTGATGGTTAATGTGATGTGTCAAGTACCAAACTGAAGGATGCCCAGATATCTGGTAAAACGTTATTTCTGGGTGTGTTGGTGAGATGGTTTCTGAAAGAGATTGGCATTTGAATTGGTTGATCAGGGAAAGAAGATGGCTCTCACCAACGTGAATGGGCATCATGTAGTCTATTGATGGCTGAATAGGAGAAAGAGTTGGAAGAAGGGAGAACTGGCTGTATTTGTTTGATCTGGGACATTAATCTTCTCTTTCCTGCAAACATTAGCACTTCTAGTTCTGGAACCTTTGAACTCAGACTGGGACTCACCTCCTTGGCTTCCTGACTTGGGAGTTTTGAGTCTCAGCATGAACTACACCATTGGCTTTCCTATTTTCCAGGTTGCAGATGATAAACCAATGGGATATCTGGGCCTCTGCAGTCATGTAAGCCAGTTCCTATAATAAATCTCCTCTTATATCTATCTATCTACCTTCCTATCTATCCTTTGGTTATGCTTATCTATCTGGAGAATTCTGATACATTATACCTAGAATTATCTTATGATCCAGATCCAGCAATTCCACTTTTGGTGATATACCCAAAAGAAATGAAAGCGGAGAAATGAACAGATATTTCTATACCTATTAGCAGCATTATTTACAATAGTCAAAAGCTGGAAGAAACTCAAGTGTCCATCCACAGATTAATGGATAAACGAATCTTTGTCATATATACATATATAATGGAGTAGTGTTCAGTCTTAAAAGGAAGGGGCTCTGACCCATTCTACAGAGTGGATGAACCTTGAAGATATTATACTAAGTGAAATAAGCTAGTCACAAAAAGATGAAGACTATATGATTCCACTTATATGCTATTCCTAGGGTAATCAAATTCATAGAAGCAGAGAGTAGAATATGGTTGCCAGGATTTGTGAGGAAGATTGGAATAGAATGTTGTTGTTTAATGGGTACAAAGAATCAGTTTGGAAAGATGAAAAAGTTTTGGAGATGGATGGTGGTGATAGTTGTATAGTGATGTGGATGATTTCATGACTCTGAACTGCACACTTAAAAGTAGTTAAAATGGTAAATTTTGTCTTAGGTTTATTTTGCTGCAATAAAAAAGCTGAGAAAAAAATTCAGTTATAGAAGGATAAACTGAAGACAATTGGTATAAACTTTATGAATACATAACAATAATACATATTGATACTATAGGTATAACAAAAATATGAAAATGTCACTGTGAGGAGAACATGCCACTTTCACAATAGTGGTTTATTTGGGAAAGAGGGAGAGGGAATAGGGTTGATGGGACTTTATTAGAAACCTCTTTCTAAGAAAAAAGGTTAGTGTAGGGTGAAATGAATACATTTGTTAAATCTGAATGGTGGTGAGGTTCCTGGGATGTAGTTCTTTAATTTATTATACTATATCATATATTTGAAATATTTCTTTATTTAAAGCAAAAGGAAAATACTTTAAGTCAACAACAGTGTTTCATCTTTGGCTATCCCATCATCTACATGAGTAAGAAAACACGACCTCCTTCAGGTTAGATGGATATAGGCCACTAGGTGGGTTTTAAGTGGAATGAGAACCTTAGGAAACTCAAAAGAGCTAGTTTTCTTTTATCTTTGGTACTGGGAAAAGCAACTTGTTGCCTTGATTTAGTCTGTGCTACAGAGGTCATATGAAAAAAAAAGATCATAGACAGTTTTTCTCACATTCACCATAGCTCCGTGCCTCTCAAGGCCATTTGACTTGGTTAATTTATGTTGATTGCTATATCTTTTCAGAATATTTAAAAAATTTTTATTTCATGTTGGAGTAGAGTTGGTTAACAAAGTTGAGTTAGTTTTAGGTGTACAACAAAGTGATTCAGTTATATATATACAGGTTAAGTGTTAGTCACTCAGTTGTGTCCAACTCTTTACAACCCCATGAACTACATGTAACCTGAAGACTCCTCTGTCCATGGAATTCTCCAGACAAGAATGTTGGAGTGAACTGCCATTCCCTTTTCCAGGGGATCTTTCTGAACCAGGGAATGAACCCAGGCCTCCTGTATTGCAGGCAGATTCTGTAGCATCTGAGCCACCAGGGAAGCCCATATATATATATATATATATATATATACACACATATATATGTATATATATATATATATACATATATATGTATGTATATGTATATATGTATATGTATGTATATATGTGTATATATATATAAAATCATTTTTCAAGTTATTTTCCCATATATATGTTGTTACAGAATATTGAGCAGAGCTCCCTGTGCTATACAGTAGGTCCCTATTGGCTATCTATTTTAAATATAGCAGTCTTGATTAGTGTATCATTGAATATTGTGTTTCTTCTTTAGGACTATACAATATAAACAGTTACTTCTGCATTTCCAGTGATCATCCTGTTTTATTCACTACTCATTTATTCTCAAAATAAGAATGCCTATTCAACCCCATCAGGCTCCTTTTGTCCATGGAATTCTCAAGGCAGGAATACTGGAATGGGTAGCCATTCCCTTCTCCCGGGGATCTTCCCAACCCAAGGACTGAACTCAGACCTTCTGCATTGTTGGTGGATTTTTATCATATGAGCCCCAAGGGAAACTCTGCATTAAGTAAAAACATTTTCATAAATATGCTGTGTGCTTCTCAATACAAGTGGAAGCTAATATACAAGTATCAGGTGCTTAAGTGAAATTGCTGGGTTTAGTATCCCAGGACTGACAGGATACTTCATTAGCCCTTAGTTTCTTTATTTATAAAATGGGAATAATACTTGCCCCTATTTGACAGTGAAGATTAAACAAACATGAATGTAAAGCACTGTGACTACCACATTATAAGTACTTGGTAAATGTTAGCTATATTATTTCATAGCTATTAATTTAGTCCTTTAGGGCTTACTTTGCCCATAGCAAGCTGTGATTCAAATGAAGATCTCCTGCTTTAAGAAATTTTTTCAAGACACTCCTAATGGTTTTCCTTGTAAGTATAGCTGTTGAGTTGGGAAAATTTTAAATAGATATTTACACATGCATTCCTTTAATATATTCTAAGTGTTTTTGGAATTTTCATTTGGATCTGTGTGATTGTGGTAAAATCTAGACCTAGTCTTATTTCATTAGTGACAAGTAATCAGATTGAAAATTTTCCATTTTTCTTGATGTTGTTAACCTTGCCATCTTGGTGTAGAGTTGTCTTGATGGTGGATTTTCAGCTAAATTGTATTTTAGGGTCTAAGTTTGCAAATTGTGTAGAAAGATTTGCAGCATCAAAGACTATTGTTTAATAGCATTCCTTAGATTTTTTCTGTAACTGACATAAAGCTATTGTGGCTGCATCACTCTATAGTCATCTGGCTCTCTGATTATAGGATTACACCATTCAAAATAGCAAAAGCAGCAACTATTACTATTATTTGGAGTAGCTGTGTGTTGTTATAAAAGCACAGGTAAGAGAAGCAGAGACAAAGGTACTATAAGCTCAGCTAGAGTAACATGGAAACTTACACTGTCATATGTGGATTTGTTCCATGACTCAAGGAACTCAAAGTGGGGACCTGTGACAACCTAAGGGGTAGGATGGGGAGGGAGGGAGGAGGGATGTTCAAGAGGGAGGAGACATATGTATATCTCTGGCTGGTTCATGTTGATGTTTGGCAGAAACCAACATAATTCTGTAAAGCAATTATTATCCTTCAATTAAAAAATAAACTAAAAAATAAAATCTCTCACTTCCTCCATTTGTTTAACTGCATAGAGTCTCAGTTTTCTCACTAGTGAAATAACGATAACAATGCCACCTTCACAGGATTACAATGACATAGTATACATATATGCCTAGGATATAGCAATTATTCCGTATATAATGTTATTTAGGGAAGATCCTTTGTGGCTCAGCTGGCAAAGAATCTGCCTGCATTGTAGGAGACCTGGGTTCAATCCTTGGGTTGGGAAGATCCCCTGGAGAAGGGAAAGGCTATCCACTCCAGTATTCTAGCTCAGAGAATCCCATGTCTGTATAGTCCATGGGGTCAGGAGAAGGCATGGCACCCCACTCCAGTACTCTTGCCTGGAAAATCCCATGGACGGAGGAGCCTGGTAGGCTGCAGTCCATGGGGTCGCACAGAGTTGGACATGACTGAAGCGACTTAGCAGTAGCAGCAATGTTATTTAGGTGCCATTACTTTGCATCCTTCTTAAAAAAAATGCTTATTACTTTGACTTTTGTCATCCTGAAGCTGGTTTTCTATTTCCAGTATGGAGAAGGAACACATTCAGAACTAAGCAGAAACTCCTTTACTGGTTTAAAAATGGCAGGAAAAAATGCTTTCTAATTCTCAAATTTAATCATTCTTCATGTCTCTGACTATAGTGATAACCTCTTGAAAAGTTAAGCTGAAGTCCAGTAAGTTTTCATACTTGAGTTTATGGGATTCTTTCTTACCCTCTGTAGAGACAACAATATTAAAAATTTATGTTGGAGCATTCCAACGAGTATGTGTGTGAACTGAAACGAGAGAGGTTTCTTAGGAAGAAATCAAGTCCAAGAAGGCAGAAGTTCTAGATTGTATTTCTGTGCTAGTTCTCATATTATTGCCTGACCTTGAAAAAAAGTAACTCTTCCCCAGGTTTCAGCTTTACCATGAGTCAAATGGAGATGACAGTACCCATTAGCTGCTACATGTTCCTACCTTATTTAAAAAAAAAAAAAGTTGCTATCAGGATTAATGAAATGATGTTTGTAAACAGCTTTGAGCTCTTTAGGAGGCAGATGTTCTATAAATACGAATTATTAATAAAGTATTTATACTGATGATTGCAGGGAGCATTAACAGTTCTGGAGTAAAGAAGTCATCAATTATTTGGCACATTCCATGGGAGGGAAAGTATGGCTATGGAGCAGTGATGCTCAACAGGCTCACAGCATTCTTGGAAGATGCTCTATGAAATTAGAATGCCACCAATTGTTGTGATTTGAAGAAGTAGTGCCAGTTAGGATCTTTCAGATTAAAAGGTTGAGAAAATAGCTTAGGGTATCTCCTGATGAGTGATTTAAATATAAAGGATACCTGAAGAACAGGGAACATGAGATGATATTCTACAGCTGAAAAGATAGACCCCAAGGAAGCAGAACCTCACTCATCCTGCCAGGGAAAAGAGGAGCTCTTGATGTCTCAGAGGACAGCTGTGTCCTTCTGCTTTATTTGTCCTGCTTTGTACATTACTAAGTTTCTCTCTCTTTCCTTCAGATGTAACTGTATTTTGCTTTTGTTTCTTCGATCATTTCTTTTTACTCACCTTTTGACTTCATGGTTTCTTTTCGATTTATGGTTTCTGCAGCCTTACAGTGTTTGCTTACTGACTTTCCTCTTTGTGGCTCATCTCTTGTGCGTTTCTCTTTGCTGGTGACCCTCTCTCCTGTCTTGGGTTTTAACCCCTGAGAGGGAGGGTGCAAGTAGTCTAGTCAGACTGATGAGTCACTAATGGGTATAAGAAGTCGCTACTGGGGAAAGTTTTCATGCTAGGCTGCTTCACAGGGCTGCTCATGCTCATTATTTTGAGGAGGGGGACTTCTGTTTGCATTAGACACTAGCTGTTATTTACAATGAGTTGTGAACAGAGTTGCAAGAGACATTATACAAGGAATGGAAGCCAACTGAAAGAAATAGGCTTTGACCATCCAGTTCAGAAGGGACTTGAGGCCATGGTGGTCTCAGTGCTAACAGAGACTGTCTACTCACAAATGATGATGAAATAAAGGAGGAATAAAGTTTAGGGTCTGGATACTTATTTTTATAAACATTTTAGGTCCTTTATATGTCATTTTTTTCTGAATCTTTTTCAGAAGAGAGAACATATCTGCTTGGGACTATTGCTTCATTTGTTGCAAGTGTTTGCTGTTTCTTAAAACTTTGCTTATGGTGTCTTTTACCATAAATTAAAAAAATTCTGTATTTAAATATGTTAATATATTTTAATAGTCTCTGTTCATCATGTCTTGATTATAATTATAAAATAGTTTTTTCAGCAAAATTATAAAAATATCTTCCATTAATGTTTTTGTTCTTTATATTTCTCTCAGTTGTTATTTTTACTTTATCTTTATAAAATTTTACTTATTTTTTGGTTGCACTGGGTCTTCATTGTTTGCACAGATTTTCTGTAGTTGCAGTGAGCAGGGGCTACTCTTCATCACGGTGCCCAGGCTTCTCATCGTGGCGGCTTCTCTTGCTGTAGAGCGTAGGCCAGAGACACACAAGCTTCCGTGGTTGCAGAATGTGGGCTCCGTGGTTGAGACTTGCTAGCTCTAGAGTGTGCAGGCTTCAGCAGTTGTGGCACAGGGCTCATTAGTTCTGACTTGTGGGCCCTAAAGCACCCGGGCTTCAGTAACTGGAGGATGTGGGCTTCAGCAGCTGTGGCTCACAGGTTCTGGAGCTTGGCTCAGTAGTGGGATGCAGAGACTTAATTGCTCCTCACCATGTGGAGCCCTCCCAAACCAGGGATCAAACCCTCACTCCCGCATTGGCAGGTGGATTCTTTTGTGTGTGTGTGTGTGGCTTTGAGCTGCTTCTTTTATATTTTTATTTTTAATACTTTATTCTACATTACAATACTGTATTTGTTTTGCCATACATTGACATGAATCAGCCACAGGTGTCCACGATCTCCCAATGCCGAAGCCCTCTCCCACCTCCCACCCTACATCCTCTCCCTGAATCATCCTGTGCACCAGCCCCATGCATCCTGTATCGGCAGGTGGATTCTTAAACACTACACCACAAAGAAAGTCCTGACCAATACAGTAACATAAAAAAAAAAAAAAAATAAATAAAAGGAAAAAAATAAAAATTAAAAAATTAAAAAGGTTGAATAATGCTGAATTATAGTATCAGTTGGATTAAGCAAATAACTTTTATTAAATACATTTATTGATTAAATAAAAAATGTTTAGTCCCTCTTATTAAAGTAAATTAATCATGATGACATGAAAAAGTATCAACACACTTCTCCTAGTCTTTGAGATATCACAAAAGAGTATAGAGGCTGTAAATATACAGAGTCAGTAATTATATAATTAATTTTTCAGAAATACTTAAAATATTATGTCCAAAAATAAAGAATATAATTCTGTCTTCTAGTTCTCATGAATTAGTTATAAAACTGACCTTACAGTTGGCCATAAGGAAATTTCCGTTATATTCTTCAAATGGTTAGCCTTCCTTCCTTCATTATAAATTTAGTTACTTTCTTAAGCAACTTTTGAGTGAAAGAGCTGGCCAGAATTGCTATTGAAGACTATTTATAAATAAATAAATATGAAACACTGCTTACTCAATTCTGGGACATAACCAAATCCCTACTTAGAAAAAACTCATAGCATTAAGGGCTTTTATTATTAAATAATATAAAAGCAAACTAGGCATTGATTCAAGAAATAAGAAAATCAGCAACATCCAGTTAAAGCCAATAGTAATAAAAGAGGAATAAAAGAAAGAAAAATAGTAAACCAAAATACTTTTTAAAGATAATTAATTTGAAAGAGGAAAAACATTTAAAAAGTAAATCTAAGAACTTTAAAAAGCCTAGTAATGGAACCAGATATGGTCCAGGCTAATTAAAAGCAGAGGAAGAGAGAAATATGTAATATAAAGAAAACCACAGACATAGTAGAAATGTCATACTTGTTCTCTGATAAAATTCTTGAATCAAATGACTGATTTTCTGAGAAAATATGAATGACTAAAATTGGCCTAAGGGTAGTTGCAAATCTGAATAGATAAATCCTAAGGACATAGTCAGAGGAGACAATGGCAACCCACCCCAGTACTCTTGCCTGGAAAATCCCATGGATGGAGAAGCCTGGTAGGCTGCAGTCCATGGGGTCACTGAGGGTCAGACACAACTGAGCGACTTCACTTTCACTTTTCACTTTCCTGCATTGGAGAAGGAAATGGCAACCCACTCCAGTGTTCTTGCCTGGAGAATCCGAGGGACGGGGGAGCCTGGTGGGCTGCCTTCTATGGGGTCGAACAGAGTCGGACACGACTTAAGTGACTTAGCAGTATTAGTAAGGACATAGTAATCAGAAGAGAGTGGCAGTAGCACAAGAAAGAGTAATCAATGGAAAAAAATTTAAAAAACAATAGACCAAAATATGTATTCTGAAAGATATGGGAATACCAGACCACCTGACCTGCCTCTTGAGAAACCTATATGCAGGTCAGGAAGCAACAGTTAGAACTGGACATGGAACAACAGACTGGTTCCAAATTGGAAAAGGAGTATGTCAAGGCTGTATACTGTCACCCTGCTAATTTAACCTATATGCAGAGAACATCATGAGAAACACTGGGCTGGAAGAAGCACAAGCTGGAATCAAGATTGCTGGGAGAAATATCAATAACCTCAGATATACAGATAACAGCACCCTTATGGCAGAAAGTGAAGAGGAGCTAAAAAGCCTCTTGTGAAAGTGAAAGAGGAGAGTGAAAAAGTTGGGTTAAAGCTCAACATTCAGAAAACAAAGATCATGGCATCTGGTCCCATCACTTCATGGGAAATAGATGGGGAAACAGTGGAAACAGTGTCAGAGATGGTGATTGCAGCCATGAAATTAAAAGACACTTTCTCTTTGGAAGGAAAGTTATGACCAACCTAGATAGCATATTGAAAAGCAGAGACATTACTTTGCCAACAAAGGTCCATCTAGTCAAGGCTATGGTTTTTCCAGTGGTCATGTATGGATGTGAGAGTTGGACTGTGAAGAAAGCTGAGTGCTGAAGAATGGATGCTTTGAACTGTGGTGTTGGAGAAGACTCTTGAGAGTCCCTTGGACTGCAAGGAGATCCAGCCAGTCCATTCTAAAGGAGATCAGCCCTGGGATTTCTTTGGAAGGAATGATGCTAAAGCTGAAACTCCAGCACTTTGGCCACCTCATGCCAAGAGTTGACTCATTGGAAAAGATTTTGATGCTGGGAGGGATTGGGGGCAGGAGGAGAAAGGGATGAGCGAAGATTAGATGGCTGGATGGCATCACTGATGCGATGAACGTGTTTGAGTGAACTCCAGGAGTTGGTGATGGACAGGGAGGCCTGGCGTGCTGCAATTCATGGGGTTGCAAAGAGTCAGACACGACTGAGCAACTGAACTGAACTGAACAGAGATGGGGGAGTTGCAGCAGTACCTCATATAAGTTGAGGGAAAAGAGGATTATTCAGTGAAGTTTGCTAGGTAATCGTCATCACTTAGAAATCAATCAATCAGTATTCTTACTTCATAACTTAAACCAAAATAATTATCTATTACATTCAAATATTTTACAAAAGGAATTGTAGGAAAATATAGGTAACTATTTATGTAGTCTTGACAGGAAAGGGCTGTTTAGTCTGAAATGCTATTAGAGTTAACCAAGTATAAATTTGAAAGTTTTATCTTCAGAAGTACTTAAAATTATCAACTCATTAAAAGAAAAAATAGCAAACTTGGGAGAATATTTACAATATATATCCTAGGAAAAGTGTTGATATTCTCAATACATAATAAGTCGCTACAAATTAGTACGGCTTTCTTGGTGGCTCAGTGGTAAAGAACTGCCTAGGAAAGCTATGCAGGTTTGATCTGGGTCAGGAAGATCCCCTGCAGAAGGCAATGGCAACCCAGTCCAATGTGCTTGCCTGGAAATCCCATGGACAAAGGATCCTGGCAGGGTACAGTCCATGGAGTCACAAGAGTCAGACATACAACAAATTAATAATAAAAAGATGAATGTCCTGAAGAAAAATGACTAAAAAATTTTTAAGGCAGATTCCTCAGTCAGTTTATTTTAGTCGCTCAGTCGTGTCTGACTCTTTGTAACCCCATGGACTGTAGCGCGCCAGGCCTCCTGTCCATCACCAACTCCCAGAGTTCACTCAGACTCATGTCTATTGAGTCAGTGACGCCATCCAACCATCTCATCCTCGGTCATCTCCTTCTCCTCCCACCTTCAATGTTTCGCAGCATCAGGGTCTTTTCAAATGAGTCAGCTCTTTGCAACAGGTGACCAAAGGTTTGGAGTTTCACCTTCAACATCAGTCCTTCCAATGAATATTCAGGACTGATTTCTTTAGGATGGACTGTTTGGATCACCTTGCAGTTCAAGGGACTCTCAGGAGTTTTCTCCAATACCACAGTTCAAAAGCATCAATTCTTCAGCACTCAGTTTTCTTTATAGTCCATCTCTCACATCCATACATACTCACTGGAAAAACCATAGCCTTGACTAGATGGACCTTTGTTGGCAAAGTAATGTCTGTGGTTTTGAATATGCTATCTAGGTTGGTCATAACTTTCCTTCCTAGGAGTAAGCGTCTTTAATTTCATGGCAGCAGTCACCATCTGCAGTAATTTTGGAGCCCCCCATAAGTCAGCCACTGTTTCCTCATCTATTTCCCATGAAGTGATGGGATCAGATGCCATGATCTTTGTTTTCTGAATGTTGAGCTTTAAGCCAACTTTTTCACTCTCCTCTTTCACTTTCATCAAGAGGCTCTTTTGTTCTTCTTCACTTTTTCCATAAGGGTGGTGTCATCTGCATGTCTGAGGTTATCGATATTTCTCCTGGCAATCTCGATTCCGGCTTGTGCTTCCTCCAGCCCAGCATTTCTCATGATGTACTCTGCATATAGGTTAAATAAGCAGGGTGACCTTTTCCTTTTGGAACCAGTCTGTTGTTCCATGTCCAGTTCTAACTTTTACTTCCTGACCTGCATACAGATTTCTCAAGAGGCAAGTCAGGTAGTCTGGTATTACCATCTCTTTAAGAATTTTCCACAGTTGATTGTGATCCACACAGTCAAAGGCTCTGGCATAGTCAATAAACAGAAATAGATGTTATTCTGGAACTTTCTTCCTTTTTTGATGATCCAACAGATGTTGGCAATTTGATCTCTGGTTCCTCTGACTTTTCTAAAACCAGCTTGAACATCTGGAATTTCACTGTTCATGTATTGTTGAAGCCTGGCTTGAAGAATTTTGAGCATTACTAATGTGTGAGATGAGTGCAATTGTGTGGTAGTTGGAACATTGTTTGGCATTGCCTTTCTTTGGGATTGGAATGAAAACTGAACTTTCCAGTCCTGTGGCCACTGCTGAGTTTTCCAAATTTGCTGGCATACTGAGTGCAGCACTTTCACAGCAACATCTTTTAGGATTTGAAATAGCTCAACTGGAATTCTATCACCTCCACTAACTTTGTAGTGATGCTTCCTAAGGCCCACTTGACTTCCCATTCCAGGACGTCTGGCTCTAGGTGAGAGATCACACCATCATGATTATCTGGATTGTGAAGATCTTTTTTTTCTATAATTCTTCCGTGTATTTTTGCCATCTCCTCTTAATATCTTCTGATTTTGTTAGGTCCAGATTTCTAGAAAAGATATTTAGCTGCCTTATGGAGAAAATGATCAGCCTTGCTGCAAATTAAGAAATGCAAATTCAGAAATGTTTACATTTTATACCTTTCCATAGGCAAAGATGAAAAAAGAATGAAATAAGTGAACTCCCTTACTTTGTTGGTAATTATTATTAAATCACAAACGTTGTGAGAAGCAATATGACAAAAGTTACTTAATTCAACTATTTTTAAGAAAAATTTCAGACCTAAGGGGGCTTCCCTGGTAGCTCAGACAGTAAAGAATCTGCCTACAGTGCACAAGACCTGGATTCAGTTTCTGGGCTGAGAAGATCCCCTGGAGAAGGGAAATGGCAATCTACTCCAGTATTCTTGCCTGAAGAATCTCATGGACAGAGGAGCCTGGTGGGCTATAGTCCATGAGGTTACAAGGATTCGGATACAACTGAGTGACTAACACACTCCGGACCTTGTAAAGTCCCTGAAACTCCTTATCCCTGTTCAGAAACAACAGTTGTCCAACTCTTTACTTTCTTTAAATAATTTAACTTTCCTTAAAGCATTCAAAATAAATATCTCAAACCTTGTAGATCATTGCTAAAAACTTGTATGCACACAGAATGACATGTTTCCTTGAATTTCATTCTACTTAAAAATCCACCATGAATGTGATTTTTATATTACAGTTCCATTAATAGTGGATCCTAATATTTCATCTTTTAGTTTACACTTTCCCATAGCTATCTGGGATTTGGCTTACTGAATATTCATATATTCAACATATTATATGAATATTCAAGCATACCATGCAGAATGTCACCTGGCTTGTTGCCTGGTACAATGCCTCATTGTTTTCAGTAACCAAACTTCACACAACTTACATATTTCTTAATAAAATACTTCTCAACCCATGTTTGTTTAAAAGTTTTATTTATAAATCTAAAACTTAGCAAATCATATTGAATTAAATGATATACTGGAATGGTCTCAAATTCTATTTGAAATTCAGTTGTTATACATCACAATCTTGTGTAGAATATTTGAAAAGCATGCTAAATTATTGCATACTAACAGCTCCTGGTTAACAACATTAATTTTTCAGTGATTAGAAAGTAATTTTTTTAAAATGCTGTATCCGAATGTGATAATTTGTTGCTTATGTATACAGGTAATTTGCTATATTTTAACTACCTTTTAGGGCATTAGTAAGGGACTTCATATCAGAATATGATGAATTATAATTTTTTCCACTTGAAAAGGAAATATGCTCCTGATCAGCATCTTTAGGGGGAAAAAAAGTCTTTTGTTTTTCTAGAACTACTTTTGTTAAGCAAGAGATGCTTATTTTTACTTTGTTAGTTTTCCGCCAACTGAATATGTAGCATTTAACATTCAGGGCATGCTTATGCTCTTCATTTCATTTGTAAAATGATGATAATATCAACCTCTTCAAAGAACAGAGCACATCAGAATTATCAGAGAATGCCTTATTAAAAAGTGTGTGTGTGGTATGTGTGTGCTAAGTCACTTCAATCATGTCCGACTCTTTGTGACCCCCTGGACTATATGTAGCCCACCAGACTCCTCTGTCCATGGGATTCTGTGGGCAAGAATACTGCAATGAGTTGCCATTTTCTCCTCCAGGGAATCTTCCTCACCCAGGGATTGAATCTGCGTGTCCTGCACTACAGGTGGATTCTTTACTACTGAGCCACCAGGGAAGCCCCGTTAAAAAGGTGTAGAGACGCTTTTGGTTTTGTTTTATTTTATTGGTTGGCAGATATTTGGTCCTATTGAAAAGCTCCTAAGTCATTTTGTCCATGCTGAAAGGTTTTGATATTTGGTCCTGTCCAGAATGATTTGGCATGGGCCAAATATGCTTGTGAATGTTTGAACAGGTCTGAATTGCAAGAACATTCTGGCATGGACCAAATGTTGTGTGAACATGTTGGACAGGACCACATGTTCTGCAGGGATTTCATTGGAATATTATTAATATATTGGTAGACCCTGTTTATGCAGACTAAACATTTGCAAGAGGTACATTATAGCAAGAAAATGGAATAAACAATCATGAAATTAATAAAACACTGATTCATCAACCATCAAATGGTAATATACGATTACAGATTATTATTATTCACTAGTGTGGGAAGATTAAGAGTATGTAAACCAAAAATGAGCCATTACTATTTCAGATAAACTACATATGTAAAAGGTACATTGCAGGCGGCAATCATGAATTTTTTAGGGCGATAAAACTCTTCTATATGATACTGTAAGCATATTCACATGTCATTATATATTTATTAAGACCCATAAAACATATAGGGCTTCCCAGGTGGCACTAGGGTTAAAGAACCTGCCTGCCAGTGCAGGTAGATGTGAGAGACGTGGTTTTGGTCCCTGGGTCAGGAAGATTCCCTGGGGAAGGGCATGCCAACCTACTCCAGTATTCTGCCTGGAAAATCCCACGGACAGAGAAGCCTGGTAGGCTGCAGTCCCTAGGGTCACATAGAGTCGGACATGATTGAAGCACGTTGGAATGCACGCATACAACATATAACAAGTCTGACTCTTGGTGTAAACCTGGATTGATAATGAACTTTTGATTATAATGAACTCTGAACTTTGATGTTAAGGAAGTGTCAGTGTAGGTGCGTAGACTGTAATGAACAAACTCCAGTGTGGAATATTGATGAGAGTGGGGGAAATTCTCCCTGTGTAAAGGGAGGGGCATATAGGAACTCTCTTTATAGTCTATTCAGTTTTGCTGTAAATCTAAAACTACCCTAAAAATAAGTTTATGTATATTTTAAAGACATATTAAAGAGACTAACTCTCTGAGCCATATAATATAAAGTATTTTTTCTTCATTCCCTGTTTTCAACTACTTCATTTAGTCTCCTTGTCTAACCCATAAATGAACATTACTAAGTCTGGATCAGTCTGAAACTTGACTTAAACTTCTCTGTTCCTTTTAGAACATGCAGAGCCTGGGACCCTGGCAGCTTGAACAGATGAGAGGAGGTGATCTTGCCTAGAGACATCTTTCTGCCTCTTCCAGGCCTAGTTTCTCCTGTGGTTTGGGGGCAAAAGCAGGGAGAGAAAGGAGACAGTTATCTCTGCACTCAGTGACTGACCTTGTAGCCTCTCTGTTTGCGGTGTCTATGTCTTACCATGTTAAGATTTCAAGTGCTGGCTCTTTCATGGGGAGCAAGTGTGAATTCTGTTGCCTGATTTTGAAAATCTGGCTTCAGGCAACCTCTTCCTTGTCTCTCGGCTCCACCCCAGAGTCTCTTGCTGTTGGGATCCCCTTGCTCAGTAGGCAAGTCTCACATGGGTTAATAGCAGGTAGGCAAAATAGTAGGTGCCCTCTGCAGAGTCCAGTTTAAGCTCCAGAAATGCATGGATCTTGCTGTTTTTAGCAAAAGGGATGTGTATAGGACAGTTCTTTGCCATTTCTTTCCAACGCTTATCTTCTCTCATCACACAGACCCAGGGCTAGATTAGCAGGTCCATTGACTAAAAGCAGATGTCCAAATGAAGGTGGAATGCCATTTCCCAATTTCTGTCATTGCTCTAATCTCTACGGGTAACTCTTTTGGAGTCCCCCACCCCTTACTTTCTTGGCTTCAAAGTATGGCAAAGTGGCATATTACAGTGGACACAGTACTTCCCATACCGCTTAGACTTCTTGACTGACTCCTCTTCTCTCTTCAGTTTTCTTTGAATTGAGGAGGCAATGCAGGCGGGAAATTGTAGTATATGTTGCTACTACATGTCTACTATATGTTGCTCAGAGCACAGGTGAATTTGCATGTTTTATAGTTTTTCAAGGATCCACCTGGGAGTAAGATGCTGCTTCCCTTTCTCACTGGCATCCAGTGAGATATCTACTTGAGTGAGTTTCTTGGAGCTGCCCGCTCACTCTATCCACAACACACACACACTTCATGTTGTCAGAAAAGAGGAAAGTAAGATCTTACCTTCAACTCCTGTTCCTGAAGACTCCAGTTATTCTGTTCTTAACCCATACCTCAGGCGTTAGGACTAACACTAGTTTTATAATTTTGGGGTCCTCTCTTTAAAATGTGGGTTTCTGCATACTTTTGACCGCAATTCTAGTCTCAGATCATTGATTCTGGGGCAACAGGAAAAGTTCCTCTCAATATCCTCTTACCTACATTTAGAGTTAAACATGATTTCTTCTATGAAGTCCCATTTTTCTCCCTCCCTGCATTAGGTACTTGACTATGCGAAAGATAATTTTGATAGGAAGGAGTATATTGGCATCGTGTTACTGTCCTTCCCATCATTGCTGCAGGGTAATTCTTATTTCACATATCTTTAAAATCCCATAGGCAAATATATCCTGAACAGGCTTAAGAGAGACATCATGAGTGATTAAGATATACAAGTCAATGCTATGAAAATAAAGCAAGTGATATCATAAAGTTTTTAATAATTTAATCTCTCTTAATTCTCTCATTTAATGTTTAAACAAGGATCAAAACCTCACCCAATCCTCTCATGTATTCACCATTCACTTGCACACCAATTAATCATGAGTCTGTTTTCTTCATGTAGCTAATATCCTTTTCTGAGCATGAATTGTCTGCTACAGGCTGCTTTGACTGCTCCATATTCCCACCAGTATTATAGCAACAGAATAGATGGAGTGCTTGCCTCTATGCCAGAGATAAACAAAAATTGCCCAGTGGAAAGACCTTGCCTGGTTGAGGAAATGCAAGACTTGACTTCCTTACCACTCCCTAGCTGAGTGGCTGTGGAGTCATGTCTCATTCCTCCTTTGTAAGATGGTTAATAGATTACATTAAAACGCCTCAGGAATTCCCCCTACTGAACAATCAATAGGTGTTGCATCTTAAAAAATTCAGTTCTTGCCAAATATTATAAAAGGCCTAACCAGAGACCCTCTTTTCATAAATAGAAAGTTGCTTGTTTGATTATAATTTTATGTAATTTTGTGTTCATCTGGAAAATATCTACTCGTGGACCAGAATAAAGATATAAATTAGTCATAGTATGACTTACCCTAAAATAATAAAGTATTACTTAACATTAGATTGCTTACATCCCCAGTTTTGTTCTGCTTAACTTAATATAAACTGAATTAAAAATTCTAATAAGGAATGTCAATTGGAAATTAATTTTCTATGATAATCTAAATTATTGGAACTCATCTGATGATAATTGGTAGGTTGTTGATATTTATATGAATCTTATTATATATCAGCTATTATACCAAGTGATTTTTGTATACTATCTTAGTTAATTATAGTGCTTAGGAATTTGCTCAAGGTTACATGGTTATTAAAAAGACTGAGATTCCAACTCAGGTCTTCTTTATCCCACAAGTTGGATTTCTTTTATATTTCTTTTTTAAAAATAGATTTATTTATTTTAATTGGAGGCTAATTACTTTACAATACTGTGGTGGCTTTTGCCATACATTGACATGAATCAGCCACGGGTGTACATGTGTCCCCCACCCCAAAGCCCCCTCCCTTCTCTCTCCCCATCCCATCCCTTTGGGTTGTCCCAGTACACCAGCTTTGAGTGCCCTGTTTCACGCATCGAAAACAAGCTGGATTTCCCATAGCCTTGCTTTTTCTCTCCATTCCATCATGGAGCTGATGCTGTATTTTGTGGTATAATACATCTGTTTATTCATGATCTAGGCAACTGGCATGCATATGTTAGTCTCTTAGGTCAACACTCATCTCAGCTTCTAAATACTCAAGATGTTACAGCCTTTATTTTGTGTTTTTATTTTATTTTTACTGCTTTTAAAATATTGATATTTAATAGAGAAAATGCAATCAGTTAAAAATATATAAAAAGCAGAATAGTTCATAAAATGTATAACCAGGAATCTCACTACCCAGAAATATTTACTGTAGCTATTTCAGCTCCTTATCCTCCAATCATCATTACTGTCTAACTATTCTTTATTTAAAACTTATTTTAAGTGGTACTAAATTGAATACATTATTTTTAGTTTGCTTTCCCCCTCTCATTTAACAATATACAAGCAGATCCAGACTTTTCTAATTGACAAGTTTCTGAAAAATGCGTTTGAACACCAGATGTTAAGTCCAGGAGCAGATTCATATTATCCATGGTGGCAGTGGGGGTGGGTGGAAAAATGAGGGGCCCTCCCAGAGGAGAGAAAAGATTCTACAAAATGCATAACTATGATTTCTGCAGGTATGGCTTTTCTTAGGCTAAACAGGTGAAGAGCGGCTTCCCGGGTCCCCACAGAGACTGGCAGAAGCTGCCAGCTTAGATACCAACACTGGGTTACCAGCCATTGCACTGTGACCCTAGGAACTGAAAGAGCCAGTTCAGGAATTTCCCCTCATTGAGGCTCAGTTTTCTGCTTTTTACTTCTAGAGGGTCTTAGAGGAAGGTGCTGTTGCTGTTTAGTCACTAAGCTGTGTCTGACTTGTTTGCAACCCATGAACTATAGCCTTCCAGGCTGCACAATGCGTGGAATTTTCCAGGCAAGAATACTGGAGTGGGTTGCCATTTTCTTCTCCAGAGGATCTTCCTGACCCAGGGGTGGAACCTGCATCTCCCGCATTGGCAGGTGGATTCTTTACTACTGCGTCACTAGGGAAGCCCTAGAGGAAGACACGGGCACTTCAGTCTTTAATGACTACAGACAGGGCTCATGTTTATCTGACTGTGACATTAGAGTTTACCACCCTTACTTTTGAGGAGCTTACAGTTTATTCTTGGCTTGCAATCACTGGACTAAGGAGTAGCCTAGCCCTGCAATACTTAATCAAGTGAATAACTATTTAAATGAATATACATTGATAATACACTTTGTACTAGTTTCCTAGTGCTGCCATAACACATGACCGCAAACTGGGTGGTTGACAACAGCAGAAATTGATTCTCTCACAGCCCTGAAGGCCAGAGTTCAGAAATGTAGATGCTGGCAGAGCCGCAGTCCCTCTGAAGGCCATAGAGGAGAATCTTTCCTTGCCTCTTCCAGTTTCTAGTGGCTGCGACACTTCAATATCTGCCCTTGTCTGCGCCTGGTGGGCTGCCGTCTGGGGTCGCACAGAGTCGGACACGACTGACGCGACTTAGCAACAGCAGCAAGTAATCCAGAATGATCTCATCTAAAGACCTTCAACTTAGTACATCATCAAAGACCCCTTTTCCAAGGAAGATCACAGTCACAGATTCTGGGTGGACGTATCTTTTTGTGGAGCAGGGATGAGGGAAACATCATTCAGTCCACTATATTTGTGTATTCCAGATACTTTGATCATGAGCTGGTATGAGAGACACTCGAGTAAATAACTATAACACAGTATAGTCAGTGGTAGAAAACAGGCCTGGCAAATTGCTTTTGGGACACAGAGGTGTGGAAAATTGGGATGAGAGCATGTGGATGCCCGAAAGCCTTGTAAAAAATGATATTTCAGTCTGAAATAAAATGATCAATTCTGGGCCTTGATAAAATGCATTTAAAAAATAGTTAAACATATTTGAAAATAAATATAGTTATTCTAAATGTAAATAGTGAGTGAAATAAACTGGCATTAGAGAATGGTGGGGGCTGTAGAGAAATGGAGAGTAAGTGTAGCGACCAGGGGTGTGATCAGATCTAAAGGGACCTAAGAGCACAATTTCACCCTCTCCATTTAAATTTGACCAGAGTTGCCTGTGGGAACTGAGGTGGACTTGACTTTCTTTTGAACAGTGAGCTCTTGAGTGCTTCCTGCTGCATAACATTAAGGCTTCCCTTCTTTATTAAGTCTGGTCCAGCCTCTCTTCATTTCTTCTCTGGAGTCTTAGTAAATACTTACCCCATTTGGCCAACTTCCTGTCTCTAGAATCCAGTCTATCTCTCTACTTTATCTTCCTTCCTGCAAGTCAGTTGTATCATGTCCATCTGCCCCAAATGACATTTGTTTTCATTACTAGTGTGAAAGATCCACAAGAGTACAAACCATGCGTTACTTTTGCTTCTGTTCCTACTCGCAAGTATCTATTACCCACAGGTACTTGGCCATAAATGAACTGGGAAGAAAATGCTCATTCAGTGTCCCACACTATCAGAGTTCAGTTTTATGGAAGGAAACACATACAACCTCAGTCCAAGATTTAGCTTCTGCTGTCAGTGCCAAAATGTTTCAGTTAATGATCATTCACGTGGGCATTAGGCAAACATGTGTGAGACTCCAGGAAAACCAATTCACTTGTCAATATCTCCCTGATCGCTCTTGCTTCTGTTGTAGAGAGACCGCACCTTATTTCCTGGTCTGTCGATCCAGCAAGATTTGAAGGAGACAAACTAAAACACCTGCGCAGAACATCACCTAACTTGCAGTTGATGACTGTCCAGTTCATAAGGCAGTATTAGGTAGACGAATGAACCAAAGTCCAGCACTTGGAGAGCATGGCTGCTTTTGTGATCCTTCTTAGTCTCTCTATCAGGGATCATGAATTTAAACACGAAGAGCAAAAATGAGAAAAGCGGACTGATAGGAGACATAAGAGAATGGTGGGAACTGCAATATATTGGAAAGCAAGTGCATCAGTAGGGATCACTGCCCTGCAGCTCCAGCTGGTTGTTGCCGGTTGAGAATGTTGGGCCTAATATTGGCATGTTGGCAGATGTTCAAGTGTTTCAAGGGAAGATAAAAATCTGCATTTTTCAGAGCCATTTCCAGATTTTCAAAACACAATGGGGAAGGAAAATAAAAATAGATGGCTCTTTTGCAACTTCCAAATAAAAATCAATGTGCTAAGTTGCCAATAAGTTCCCTTGACCTTATTTAGTATGCTTAGAACTTTGAACAAGTGTGGGAGGGTTTTTAAACCTGATTGGCAACTTTTCCTGAAAGATATCCCTCCACCTTTCTCAAAATTGAAACTTTATGAATGGCCATTTGAAAAGAAGTGAGAAAGATGAAGCTTAATGGGCAATCAGAATTTTTAAAAATTGAACCTCAATATCATATCCAGGAAATTTGAAAGAGCAGTTCTGAAAGTGATTTTTCTTTCCTTTTAACAGATGCAGCCTGGTTCTCAATTGGCAAAATTGACTAATGGCTGCTGTATTAAGATGATTCTGGTGTTATAAGAGTTTTAAAATGACCTAAGTGTCTCTTGAACTGTCATGGGTTCCCTATAGGGTAAATGCTTTCTCCTCTCAGTGAAGTCTTGATAGACACTTCCCAGGGGATGGATTCTGATTTTCTCAGCCATTTCCCTGTTCCCAGGCTACCCAGCTACTTGATCTACCCTGTACTCTACAGAGGGCTTCCCAGAGGTTCAGTGGTAAGAATCTGCTTGCCAATGCAGGGGACATGGGTTTGATCTCTAGGTCAGGAAGATCTCCTGGAGAAGGGAACAGCAACCCCGTCCAGTATTCTTGCCTGGAAGATCATATGAACAGAGGAGCCTGTAGGGCTACAGCCCATGGGGTCACAAAGAGTCAGACATTGAGTGACTAGGTACACTGACATAGGCACATACTATATAGATCATATATGTACATTTCCGTAGCATCACCCTTTCCACTTCAGGAGTTTTCTGTCACCCTGAAGCTCATCTAGGGTAAGTGAGCCATTAGGGAACCCCTGGCCTGGTATGAAATCATTATTGTATAGCTGTGAAGTGGGCACCATACTGACATGCCAGGCACCAGGTAACGTTTTCTCACTTACTCTTCAGAATAACAATCCCCTGGATCAGGTAATACCATTACCACCTTCTAGGTGATTTCATAGGGGTGTACATATAATAAAGAAAAGAAGGAGTAAACAGCCCATGTAAGGGCAAAGGGCTCATGTGTACCAGCAGCGGGACAGTCATAGTGTTGAAATTAGAAGCACAGGATTTGCCTTCAGCTAGGATCAGAGAAGGCAATGGCACCCCACTCCAGTACTCTGCCTGGAAAATCCCATGGATGGAGGGAGCCTGGTAGGCTGCAGTCCATGGGGTCGCTAAGAGTTGGACACAACTGAGTGACTTGACTTTCACGTTTCTCTTTTATGCATTGGAGAAGAAAATGGCAACCCACTCCAGTGTTCTTGCCTGGAGAATCCCACGAACGGTGGAGCCAGGTGGGCTGCCGTCTATGGGTTTGCACAGAGTCGGACACTACTGAAGTGACTTAGCAGCAGCAGTAGCAGGATTGGGTTACTCCAGTACTTTGGCCATCTCATGTGAAGAGTTGACTCACTGGAAAAGACTCTGATGCTAGAAGGGATTGGGGGCAGGAGGGAAGGGGAAGACAGAGGATGAGATGGCTGGATGGCATCACCAACTCGATGGACATGAGTTTGAGTGAACTCTGAGAGTTGGTGATGGACAGGGAGGCCTGGCGTGCTGTGATTCATGGGGTTGCAAAGAGTTGAACATGACTGAGTGACTGAACTTAACTGAACTGAACTGAGGATTGGGTTTAGAATCTGGCTTTTCTGAGTTAGTTCTCTGAGACTCAGTTATTTCTTCTCACTATGAGACCTAGTAAGTGCCCACCACATCATGATGGGAGTGTAATGGGTATGAATTGGCAAATCCTGTGCTCCAGTATAAGAAATACCAATTGTTTATTTTTCACTAAAATCAAGCTAAATCTGGTGCTAGCCCACATTTTGATGATGGCAGAAAATTCACTACCAGTCATTCTTAGGATTTCTTTCTCTTTGCCCAAGGTTTGTAGAAGTACCAAGGCTATTCTATTTGAGAAAACATGAATTAATGTCACTCACTTAAAGGGGGGAATATATCATCACACACAAAAATACACAACCAATGTATAAAGAAACCAACTCATTATAGCACCTCTAAAAGTAACTGTAGCTTTTAAGGGAGTTTACAGTTGTGAATCTGAGGGGGAAAGTCTTGGCTTCTACACTGTGATTTTAACATCAGCTGCCGCTTCTGAGTGAGCAATGGCTATGACCTTGCGTTTCCGTGACTATTCATTCCTCAGCAACTCAAGACGCTTTATGTTCTCCCTTTTCCTAAGAAAATGTCATGATTTGTCATTGTGAAGTGGTCCCTAATGGACAGTTACATTTTCCTATCTTTCTGTCAGTGTTCAGCTCCTTCTGAGCTCTTAGTTCATCTTGCTTTCCTGTGGCTGTTAAGCTTTTCTGTTTCTGAGGCATTTAAAAATATCTGTGCATTTTTCTGTGTTTTCAGTGTGAAGGGCTGGTCTTGACTCACTCTCGCAATTAGTACACCATCAAATATTTGTATGAACAAGTGTGCCTGCTGTATATCACCATTTTATTTTTGTCTCCAGGGTAAAGTGTCCAAAGAAACCACATGCCAAGAGTTACCCAGCAGGCTGATTCATCTACCTATGTCCCCCTGGATTTGACATCCACAGAGAATGGCCTTACTTTGTTAGCTATGAACTTCTAAACTTGCTTGCCCTACAACATGAGTAACCTCCGGTGTGGTCTTTAGTCAAGACATGAGGTGAAATGGTGTGTTGTGTTAGTCTTTTCCTAAAAGTAGGCTAATAATCAAAAAGTCTTGTTGGTTTGTAATACTTGTTTTGCTTGTTTCGTTTTGATAGTGAGCCAGAAACTGGTCCATAAATTGTTTTTGCTGTCCATTGTCAGGTTTTAAGGAGGTAGTACTATAATGATGAGGTGTCTGAGAGCATTCGGGGGTGTGTGTGTTCCTCCTGTTGGTGAATAATAAGATGAAAAGAAGCTGACCTGCTGATTCTCATTTCCTCTATTCAAATATCACAGCTTAAAAAGCAAGCATGATAAGAAACATCTTGTAGTAAAGAGGATTCTATTTACCTTAAATTCCTTTGATTTCAGACAAGAGGACAAAATAAGGTTACATACTGTAATCTTCTGTGGCAGTTAATATAAACAAATCAAAGACTTGTTTCCTACAGATGAATATAGACTAGTTAAATAAGGAAACTGTTAAAACAAGTTATCCTTAATTTCTAGATATACAATAGGTAATAATATACATAATTTCTAAAGCTTCAGCAACTTAGTGAATAAAATTTAGATTTGGGTTTTATACTTAATGGTATAACCAGAGAATGAGGGACAGGGATGGTTTGACTTTATCCTATTGTAATTTTACTTAGAGATTACCAACTGAGCTGGGAAAAGAAATTCCAAATGTATACTGGTGAATTATAAAAGCACAAAATTGACAAAGATAAATACCAAAATATACGGATGTTGTAAATTATTACTTTTATGTATACTCCAAAACACATTCTTTGTATTTAAGAAATGATCACTACTTAAAAATTTGGAGTTATAGCCCTACATGAGGATTCCCTGGTGGCTCAGATGGTAAAGAATCTGCCTGCGATACAGGAGACCCAGGTTCTGTCCCTGGGTTGGGAAGATCCCCTGGAGGGAGGGCATGGCAACCCTCAGCAGTACTCTTGCTTGGAGAATCCCATAGACAGAGGAGCCTGGCAGGCTATAGTCCACAGGGTCACAAAGAGTCAGAGATGACTGAAGTAACTTAGCATGCATGCACATGCGCATAGCCACACCTACTTGCTTACATGCCGCCTGCACTAATGCACACGCACATACACAGGCATGTACGCACTTGCACACCTGAATACAAAGCCCTCACTGCACATTGGGTAAGTAGGTCATAGCATTTATCTTCTGACTTTAAAACTTTCCAGGCGGCAGACTGATGCTTTTAGAAAAAATGGAAGCAGTTTCTGTATAAGTTGCATGTTTCCATATCACCGCCCCTCCTCAAAAGGAGCACTGGGGGATACCAGGAAAATTGTCAGCAAAATTTCCCTGAAGCTAAACAATTTAAGTTAAAACTCTGTGCCTTTCAATATGTTCAGATTTCTTGTCTTCTGTGGCTTAACTGAAGGGGAAGAGTGTTCAGTGAAATGCCTACTCAGTGATTCTATCAATTTAGAAGCAGGATCAAACAAGCGAATGAATCATGTAGTAAGTCTCATCCACTGGACAATGGAGCATCTTTCTGTGAGTAGTAAGACATCTGGAACCAAACCAGGTTTTGGTGGTTGAAAATGTCATTTAAGTAGATTCTTTTAACTTGTTCCTAAAAAAAAAAAAAAAAAGTCACTGACAACCATTTGTCTTCTCAAAGACACTCCTTTCAAATATCCTATTCCTCCAGCCAAAGAATATATTTAATTTCAGAGAAAAGCCTTTCAGCGCCCCGAGAAATCCTTTTGTTCAAAACTAATCAATTTTTGCTTTGTGCACAAAAGTAAAATACTTTGTCAAACTCTCTGCAGAAATCCTTTTAGCTATCTTAAAAAATACATTTGGAGCAGCCCTGGCTGATTTCTGTTATATGGGCAAAATTTTACTTTGTCAAATTATATTCTTTGGAAAGCCTTTCAGTGGACTTAAAAATCCATTTTGTGCAAAACAATGACCATGCATCAGCTCGGAGAGATGGCACAATAGTTACTTAGCTTGGCAAATGGCAGCAAAATGTCAGCTGCAATGAAAGACACACAGCCCAGGGCTTATCAGGGAACATACAGATGATTCATGTAACGTCATAAATAAATAACGCTGACTTTTTGTTGAGGTGGATTTAACAGCAGAAGTTTCTTTACCAACCATATTATGTTTCACAGCAATGGTGGGGGGTGGTGGGGAGCTTACCTATGACAGTGACATGTGCTAACGTTAGGTACCAAGGTGTATTTGTGAGTGAAAAGGTAAAAAGATCCTCTGCCCAATGACAGGGTGGAACTTAAAGTGTCATCAAAGTAATGATAGTCGTAAAAGGAGTGAAATTTCTCAACCAAATGCCCAGAACAGCCACATCCTTCTTTGGTACTCTTGTCCTCTCATTGGGTAGCTCTGGTTGAAGGAGATGCACAGAGGAAGAAAAAGAATTGGACCTGTAGAAAGACAGGGTGATAACAGAGATGGAGATCCTCCTCTTAACTTATGCAATACTCGTTCCTAACAGTATGGTGGTGGCCTCCATCACTCAACAAGGGCAATGACATAGGACCCCATGCTCTGAGGACCCTGCTGCTGCTGCTAAGTCGCTTCAGTCGTGTCCGACTCTGTGTGACCCCATAGACGGCAGCCCACCAGGCTCTGCCGTCCCTGGGATTCTCCAGGCAAGAACACTGGAGTGGGTTGCCATTTCCTTCTCCAATGCATGAAAGTGAAGAGTGAAAGTGAAGTCACTGAGTCGTGTCCAACTCTCAGCAACCCCATGGACTGCAGCCCACCAGGCTCCTCTATCCATGGGATTTTCCAGGCAAGAGTACTGGAGTGGGGGTGCCATTGCCTTCTCCTTCTGAGGACCCTAGACTTGGTTTAATGTTTTGGTGGCACTGCCTTGAAATCCACAATAATTTGTACCTTTGTACAAGAGACCCTACATTTTTCATTTTCTTTAAGTGTGCTGGGAATTATATAACTGGCCATCCACAATCAAAGATAACCAAGTCTGCCTGTGACTTCATAGGTCCTAGGCTCTTTTGGGTCTTTATGGGTCCCTTTCCCCATAAAAGTCATATTTTCCTCTTCTGTTGGTATAAAGATGAATGTATTAGCATTTTCTTTGACCTAAAATTTCTTTTCTGATTTTGAAAGAAACGAAAGCATTTTCATGAGTCCTAAAACTACCCTGGGCTCTGAGCTATGTCTCCTGTGTTTGGTGGAGAGGTCAGCCCCTGGATCATAGTGAGTGTAGCTGGGATGTCACTGGCCTGTTGCCAAACCTGCCGTCAAGTTGATATGTGCTGGTGGGAAACAGATGCTCCTAGACATCAGTTTTGTCACAGAAAGATGGGCTCATATTCTCTGAGTATTTGTGTTATGTGATATAGAATACATATGGCCCATGCTGCAACTAACAACTGAAAAAGAGAAGAGAAGCTTCCAGAGCCCTCAGACTTTTCCATAAGAACCTCAAGTGTTCTAGAAGTGCAAATCAGCATCGTATTTCCTCAGAACTGATTCAGTTTGTGGCAACCACGGCACATCCTGTAACCTTTCCCTGCTATCATTTGAGTGTCAGATGGGCAGCTCGGGCGCTCAACAAGGTGGCCGAGTTTTCAGAATTAACCTCCAGGTGACTCTACTGACTCCAGACACGTTTATGTTGATATATCTTATAACCCCAACCAAGGCAGCTGATGACTTCCTTTCGCCCGTGGGAAACTAGGAAATACCATTGTAGGGTCCTGTGGGGACCCCAGCTGCCCAGGGTCATAGTCCATGTTCCATCTTCACTGTCCGGTCAAAAGTTTTCTATCCAGGTGGCTCTGATATCTGCCCACACACAGCATAGAACTATGAATGATGGGTTTCAATGAAACTTAATTTTCCTAGCTTGGTGTTTCTCAGTCCTAACTATAGTACCAATATTACTAGAGAGAAAAAAAAATCAGATATCCTGGCCTCTCCTCTAAGCCTATTGAGTCTAGATATCCAGAGAAAGTATCTGGTCACTTGTTCTTTTATAAAGTTGCCCAGGTAGTGCTAATGTTTGGATTGATAACCTACATACTCTTCCAACTGGTCAAGTGATGCAGGAATAACTTTTATAGCATTCCTGATCTGTCTTTGTTCTGCATTTGGGTGAAAAACATTGTAGTGAATAGATGTCAGATGTGATCACCCTTCTGGAAGATGGATATAGTAAAATATTATCTTCTGTCTCTTTGTTTCATATTATGTAACACTTGGGACTGTGGCCTGGATTTCTACTGAATTTGAGAGCTATATTGGGATGGTTGATGAATGGCTCTACTGGTAAAGAACCTGTCTGCCAATTCAGGAGGACATAAGAGACCCGGGTTCAATCCCTGGGTTGGAAAGATCTCTTGGAGAAGGAGATGGCAACCCACTCCAGTATTTTTGCCTGGAAAAATCTCATGGACAGTGGAGCCAAGAGACTGTAATCCACAGGGTGGCACAGAGTCAGACACAACTGAAGCCATTTAGCATGATGAAAGTATAGGCTATATGATTGAGCACAATTTCAGAAGCTTCAGGGAGCACCTCAAATAGATCAGCAGTTTTGGAGGGGCTGAACCAAGGTACACAATGAGAGACCTGTGTGACTGCCTTAGGGAGGACATGGGATACATATTAAGATGCTGTGGGCAGAAAAAAACAAAATGAATTTACATATGAGCCTGAAATAAAAACCAGGTTGGAGAAACTCTTTAATACAGTCATTGACTTGTGATTGAGCTGTTTCTCAAAAAAAAGCAACATTATACAGCTCTGTTTCAGGTGTAATGTTGTTTTAGATGTCTGTTGTTCAGTTCCTAAGTCATGTCTGAATCTTGAGAACCCATGGACCGCAGCCTGCCAGGCTCCTCCTCCATGGGATTTCCCAGACAAGAATACTGGGATGAGTTACCATTTCCTTTTCCAGGGGATCTTGCTGACCCACAGATCAAACCCATGTCCCCTGCATTGGCAGGCAGATTCTTTGGCATCTGAGCCACCACTATGAGAGTGAAAGTAAAAGTTGCTCAGTCGGGTCTGACTCTTTGGGACACCATGGACTATACAGTCCATAGAATTCTCCAGGCCAGAATACTGGAGTGGGCAGCCTTTCTCTTCTCCAGGGGACCTTCCCGACCCAGGGATTGAACCAGGGTCTCCTGCATTGCAGGCGGATTCTTTACCAACTGAGCTATCAGGAGAGCCCCACCACTATGCTGCTGCTGCTGCTCAGTTGCTTCAGTCGTGTCTGATTCTGTGCAAACTCATAGACGGCAGCCCACCAGGCTCCTCTGTCCCTGGGATTCTCCAGGCAAGAGTAGTGGAGTGGGTTGCCATTTCCTTCTCCAAATCTATTGTAAAGCCACTATCAGTTAGTTCAGTTAAGTCGATCAGTCGTGTCTGACTCTTTGTGACCCCATGAATCGCAGCACACCAGGCCTCCCTGTTCATCACCATCTCCCGGAGTTCACTCAGACTCACATCCATCGAGTCCGTGATGCCATCCAGCCATCTCATCCTCGGTTGTCCCCTTCCCTCCTGCCCCCAATCCCTCCCAGCATCAGAGTCTTTTCCAATGAGTCAACTCTGCGCATGAGGTGGCCACAGTACTGGAGTTTCAGCTTTAGCATCATTCCTTCCAAAGATATCCCAGGGCTGATCTCCTTCAGAATGGACTGGTCGGATCTCCTTGCAGTCCAAGGGACTCTCAAGAGTCTTCTCCAACACCACACTTCAAAAGCATCAGTTCTTCAGTGCTCAGCCTTCTTCACAGTCCAACTCTCGCATCCATACATGGCCACAGGAAAAACCATAGACTTGACTAGATGGAGCTTAGTCGGCAAAGTAATGTCTCTGCTTTTGAATATGCTATCTAGGTTGGTCATAACTTTTCTTCCAAGGAGTAAACGTCTTCTAATTTCATGTCTGCAGTCACCATCTGCAGTGATTTTGGAGCCCAAAAATGAAGTCTGACACTGTTTCCACTGTTTCCACATCTATTTCCCATGAAGTGATAGGACCGGATACCATGATCTTTGTTTTCTGAATGTTGAGCTTTAAGCCAACTTTTTCACTCTCCTCTTTCACTTTCATCAAGAGGCTTTTTAGTTCCTCTTCACTTTCTGCCATAAGGGTGATGTCATCTGCATATCTGAGGTTATTGATATTTCTCCCAGCAATCCTGATTCCAGCTTGTGCTTCTTCCAGTCCAGCATTTCTCATGATGTACTCTGGATGTAAGTTAAATAAGCAGGGTGACAGTATACAGCTTTGACGT
The DNA here is from genome assembly GCA_917880005.1 of Nanger dama. NCBI lineage: Eukaryota > Metazoa > Chordata > Mammalia > Artiodactyla > Bovidae > Nanger > Nanger dama. The sequence goes on along the minus strand of CAKJTW010000057.1, from coordinate 12,318,872 downwards.
ACTCCTTTTCCTATTTGGAAGCAGTCTGTTGTTCCATGTCCAGTTCTAACTGTTGCTTCCTGATCTGCATACAGATTTCTCAAGAGGCAGGTCAGGTGGTCTGGTATTCCCGCCTCTTGAAGAATTTTCCACAGTTGATTGTGATCCACATAGTCAAAGGCTTTGGCATAGTCAATAAAGCAGAAACAGATGTTTTTCTGGAACTCTCTAGCTTTTCGATGATCCAGCGCAGCCCCGGTAGATCCAGGGTAATTCGAAGGTGGGGGACGGAGTAGGCGTCCTAGAAAAAACTTATTTAATTACAGATAGAGAGGGACTAAGATTTTAGCAGAGAAAAAGAGGCCAAATAACTTGGTTAACACAGGGTACCAATCACCACTTATGAAGGCCGCAGGTGTCTTCCCATTCTCCCGAAGGAGAGGGAGGCACTGAGGCCCCCCGGTCCGATCTTAGAAGCCCAGGCAAAGTTAGTAGGCTTGGTGGGTCCTATGCACCAGATGGGAATTCGGCCAGAAAATAGTAAGAGAGAGAGAAAGGGGCTGAATAACTTGGCTTATGTGGGGTACCAATAAAATTCCGGACAAGGAATTTGCACCATCTGCATGGTGGGCACCCACACTCCAGATGGGAATTCAGCCAGAAAGTTGGGGAGCAGAAAGGAACAACATGAGGGAATCAGTCTTTCCGGAACTGATCCGATTTCTTTATTTTTCAGGTTTGTTTATATACCTTTGTTACACATAGGGATGAATACAGAGTCACGCAGGGGTCAGCAGACCTGAGCCTTGTCACAATCAGGTGTTTCATATAAAATTATACAAAGGTCTTATGAGTTTTTACATCATCTTCTGACCATGAGGTCCGCTGACATTTTATGGCCCTTTCTGATACTGGTCAGTTAACCAGAAAGCTTATTTTTCAAAGGCACCACCCTCAAAATAAAGTTGCATTCCTATAGGGTGAGGGTGTAGTGAGTTACAATCAAGAAAGGAATTTACTTAACCTAAGGTTTAACATGATTAGTCTTAAAGGTTAATACTTATTTCTCCTATATGCTTAAAGGTTAATACTTATTTCTCCTATATGCTAGTTATATTTATTATAAGGGCAGGGAATATGGAGATTTAGCAGCAAACCTCAGTCCAACAAATGAAAACCCTTCACCAATGTTCCCTTTACAATCTATTTAGTCTTAAGATAGTGATAAGGTTACAGTTTTGCAAAGCAAGGACACAGTGATTTATAACAAAGTACAGTAGTCTATAACAAAAGAGAAAATTCATTAACTCAAAAGGTCTAATATTGCTAACATCAAAAACTACTATATTTCCTTTTCTATATTCCAAATACATTGATTAATATATTCTCAGGTGCCTAAGGATATGAAGGCCTGGAGGCAATCAAATGAGAAAAGCCCTATGCTAATACTCTAAACTCTCTGTGCTGTTTATGGTTGAGAGGTTGTCACACAAGCTAGTCTGTCAGCAGAGAGGTTTGACCTGAGCCACCCTTGTCACACCCAAGGCAGGGAATTAGCAGTAATTATTGGCATGACAAATGAAAAAGCCCTTCACCAATATAATTCCTAATCAACCCACTAATACTATACTAATAATCTTCTAACTTTTCAAAAGAGTCTGTATTTAGAAAGTTTTAAAGCATCCCATGCCTCTCATAGCTGGGAGGCTGTAAACAATCACATGCGGCTGGACAACCTGATCAGGCAGGCCAGAGAACCTTCAGAGTCTGTAAGTTGAAACACTCTTGTCACGCCCAGGAATTTTTATTAACTGAAGCTGCAAGTTAACTCCTTCTCTGAGAGAAATGGTTATGGGGGAGAGCTCCCTGTAAAGTACTCTGATTTTGGGGTAGATGCTCGGGAACAGGGGATCTCCTGAGGCTTGATCACGCCTTTGCGTATGCCAAGCTTCTTTTTCCTCATGACCTTTGCCATGGGCAGAGTTCCTCACACTGGCCCCCAACACTCTGCATAGAAGTTAAATAAGCAGGGTGACAATATACAGCCTTGATGTACTCCTTTTCCTATTTGGAACCAGTCTATTGTTCCATGTCCAGTTATAACTGTTGCTTCCTGACCTGCATACAGATTTCTCAAGAGGCAGGTCAGGTGGTCTGGTATTCCTGTCTCTTGAAGAATTTTCCATAGTTTATTGTGATCCACATAGTCAAAAGTTTTGGCATAGTCAATAAAGCAGAAACAGATATTTTTCTGGAACTCTCTGTCTTTTCCATGATCCAGCGGATGTTGGCAAATGATCTCTGGTTCCTCTGCCTTTTCTAAAACCAGCTTGAACATCTGGAAGTTCATGGTTCATGTACTGCTGAAGCCTGGCTTGGAGAATTTTGAGCATTACTTTACTAGCATGTGAGATGAGTGCAATTGTGCGGTAGTTTGAGCATTCTTTGGCATTGCCTTTCTTTGAAATTGGAATGAAAACTGACCTTTTTCAGTCCTGTGGTCACTGCTGAGTTTTCCAAATTTGCTGGCATTTTGAGTGTAGCACTTTCACAGCATTATCTGTCAGGATCTGAAACAGCTCCACTAGCTTTGTTCGTAGTGATGCTTTCTAAGGCCCACTTGACTTCACATTCCAAGATGTCTGGCTCTAGATTAGTGATTGCATCATCATGATTATCTGGGTCATGAAGATCTTTTGTGCAGTTCTTCTGTGTATTCTTGCCTCATAGTAGGTGCTTAATTAACATTGTTTGGCGTGAATCATGGTAGGTGAGCTCTTTGAGGTAGGTCATCTATAGTTACATGTTCTTTGTTAAATAATTACCTTTCTTTATTTGTTCCAAAAGTTAAGAGGGAATATACAACTTCCTTTATAAATTTTATATTCATCATCTTTAAAATGTAAATGGAAAATTGAAGTTTTCCCCTTTTGCAGTTTCCTCGAGATACCCCATGTTGGAACTTCTGAATGTAAGGAATTTCAAAGAAACTCTTATAGAACTTTGAATTGGCTGCATATCCAGGTTCATTCTTGCCATATTCTTCAGAAGACTCTTTTAGCATCAAAAAGTAAAGGAGTTTTAATGGTATAAAACATTTTCAACATCATGTAAGATACCAAGAAAGTTGGCTGCCCTACGAACGATCTTTGTCTTGAATTGCAAATGCAGGCCCCGTCATGAGATCCTGTAGATTGGAGTTTGTATTCTACATGTTTTGGACTTCAATCCAAAGAGGGTAGGAATTCAGAACCTAATTTATCAAGTTAATATTCCAAGAGTAGCTCACTTTAAAGAAATCTGTCTCCTAGGTCAAGGTCTTAAATTCTTGGCTTGTTGTCTAAGAGATCCTTGTAAGTACAACCTTCAATCCTGATGTGGTTATTTTAAATAATTGCCATTCCTTTAGGGGTCTCTAGTGACCTTAATACTGCCCTGAACTTTTCTTGCCAAATTTTTCTGTTGTTCCCAAATTATTGTATCTCAGCAGAGGTGTCCTGTTGCATTTTTCAATACTGGGTCAGCAATGGCTCATTATACAAATACTTTAACATAATACGAACACTAACTTCAGTCACCAAAACACCCTAGGTTTTCACACATATATGTTTATATATACAAGGCATAAAATACTCATCATGTAGATTTCTTCATTCCCAGTTCACAGTTTCAAGTTTAGATTTTTCTGCTTAACTCCAGATCTCTATTTGCAGTATATTATGCAGAGTCAGGTAGTTAAGACAAGAGAGGATCATGCATTTATAACACAAGACCTTCTATTATGTTTAAATTATATTCTCACTCTTTTTTATAGTTCAAAAGAACATACTATGGATTTTTTTGTTATCAGTCAATAAGAATGTGAAGGTTTTATGCTCCCCATTAGCAGATAACAGAGAAAGAACATGTTTTGGAAGCAGTAAAAGTTTCTAAACACATGTGCTTTTCTGAAGGTGATTTGGAATACGGTATTAGGTATTTCAATTTTGCTCGGCTTTGTCAGAAATAAATCACAGCTTTAGTCATGGTCTGTGTCTCTACAATAGTTTTAGATCTCTAAGTGTAAGTGAATTTGATTTATTTTTCCTATGTCCACTCAAATTATTCCATCCTATTAGTATTTATGGCAGCTAGGTTGGAGAGTGTTTTATACTTGGGCCCTCCACTATTTTCAGATTCCAGTTTTATTGTGGGTCTGTTAAAAGGTCACTTTAACCTCTCTGCGAAATGAGCCTCAAGATGTGTGGCTTTTCTGTCGCTTACCGATACACGCCAGTAAACATGCAGCTAGGCTTGTGCTGCAGGTAGTTTGTGAAAGAAAATCTGTCCTGATACAAAGGATGGCATGATGAATAACCAAAACAGTGCTGAAGCTTCAAATCTAACCCTGTAGGAAGTATGATGATGGAGAGGCCTGGGCAGAAATCACATGATAATTTCTATGTAGAAAGCAACTGATGCTGGCTTTGCCGCCTTCTGCATGATACGGTGCTGAGTAATGTCCTCCAGCTTTGGAGGCCCTCAGGTTACAGCCAGACATTGATTATTTGTCAGATAATGCTATCAGACTTACAAAGACATCCACAGTGTTCCTGCAAGGAAATAAATGACTTCAGCCTCCCTTCTGGTGAAAAAAAAAAAGGGAAGAAAACGCTCACTTGCAGTAAGCTCTCTGAGAGTCCACAATAGGTTGAATGCGGAATATATTTTGATAAAATTCAAAGTCCGTCGCCAGTATTATTAAAATACATTTTCTCTGTGTCATGAGACATGATTGTTGTACTTCAGAGTGTGGCTAGCAGGGACTTGAAATTTGTTAAGTGGGTACCCTGTGCTGATTGCTAATGTAATGTCAGCTCATTTGATTCTCTTAGGAGCATGCAAGAATAGGTACTATCCTATAATCCAGAGGAAGAAAGTGAGAGCCAGAGGTTTAATGACCTGTTCAAGGTCACCTAGAAATAAGTTTATGGTCTGCAAAATCTATGGGTGGGTATGGTTTCTTGGGCCACCTGCATCCTTGAGATGGTTTCCTGTGATTATTCATGATGACAAAGCGTTGGAGTGGCCTTTGCTGTTTCAAGCCTCTTCCTTCATTTTGAGGGTTTTGAAGGTGTGAGTTGGGAGGATTTTCTCTGTAGCTGGCCCAGTAGGGGTAAGGTCTACTACTCTATATAGGATGGAAGAAGTCTTCTAATGCCCTATAAAAAGAAAACATTCTTGTAAAAACAAATAGCAAGCAGGGGTGTCTATTTATTATGGACTCTTTTCTCTCTTTAAAAGAGAGAGAATTTTCATCAATATGAACAAGGTCAAGTGCACATTCTGGCTTTGCCCCTGATATTGATATAAGAGCAGAATAAGGACACTGATTTCCCTCCAAGCGTTAACAGGCTGCCTTTTTGGCGGTGTACTTCATGTTCACTTGCTTTAACAAGATTTACACAGTCCTAACTCACTTATTAAATGCTTCAAAAGCATTTTCAGACAAAGATCTTCAAAAGCAAAGCGCATGTCTCAGCCCTCTGTCTGAAGCTGGCTGCACAGAGTTCACCAATTTAAATATGTGTGTGGAGTTAAAAGGAAACCATTCACTCTCTCTAATTTTTCTAGTTCTGATTTCTGTTCTATTGCTTTCATTCCTTTTATCGAATCCCTCCCCCAATTCTCTTAAAAAATAATTTTTGGAAGTTTTGCAGAACACAATTTGAGAATGAATGGGTGCTGGGTTTTTCAGGGTACAGTGCAGGGTGGGGCAGAAAGTGAGAGTGGAATGTGGGTGTGGCCATGGAAGAATGGATGGCTGGAAAGTTGTCCAGTCTTTCAAGCAATGGGTTAAATCTTGCCAGTAGCCCTGTAAAATGTGTTTACAGGTGGCAGAAATTAATTCCTGTGAACAGCAATCTGTAAATAAGCAGCTCTGAAGAGTAAGGGTAATGAAGCAAGTGAAAATCATTTCTCTAAAGAAAAGTACTTGCTTAGCTCATTCAACCACTTAGCCGTTGCTTTCAGCACTTTGGAGAGCCCTACAGCAAGCTTTATTTGTTTTTCAACCAGAGAAATAGATGAGAGAATTTATATGAACTAGAAGATTTTTAAAATTTTGATCTGAAGACATATAAGATAAGAAAAGAATGAGCCAAAGGAAAGAGAAATTGTCTTCTTGTTGGCACCTCACACTTCCACATTTCTAATTCACATTTCAGTTGTGCGAAATATTTCTTAGAGATGAAATATGTAGAAACTGGGAGGGGGAAAGAGCCAGGACATGGATAATTTGCGTACATTTAGCTCTATTAATATCATTAGGCGGGAGAACCAGTGACACTAGAGCTGAAAGCTGGAGATGAAATAACCAGCGCTTTATCTCCTGTTGCCAAGGACTGCACAATGAACTCTGCAGTGACCCAAATTTATTACAGAATAGTGTTCGTTGCTGCTGTACCAAGCACTCTGCAGCAATTACAGCATATTAGGCAGAGGGACAAATCTCAAGGGGAAATGCCTTGTCTTTTAATCAAGTAGTAGAAGAGTCAAGGTGCATAAAAATGACCCTATGAGAAGCATGCTACTGCTAAGTCGCTTCAGTCGTGTCCGACTCTGTGCGACCCCATAGACGGCAGCCCACCAGGCTTCCCATCCCTGGGATTTTCCAGGCAAGAACACTGGAGTGGGTTACCATTTCCTTCTCCAATGCAGGAAAGTTAAAAGTGAAAGTGAAGTCATTCAGTTGTGTCCGACCCTCAGCGACCCCATGGACTGCAGCCTACCAGGCTCCTCCATCCATGGAATTTTCCAGGCAAGAGTAATGGAGTGGGGGTGCCATTGCCTTCTCCATATGAGAAGCATATATATACATACACACACACACACACACACACATACACATATGTATACATACATATCTGTACATGTGCATCTCTATCTGATAACAGCCCTCATTTTTCTCCCAGAAAATGTTTTTATTATATGCAAGAGTCATGAATGTACAATACCATCACTCAATCTTTTCTTCAACACAGTCTGGTCTTTTTCTTCTATTATCAATATTTAAGAACCTAGAAGCTCAAGGAAGTTGCACAAAATAAGACAAGCACTTGGAAGAATAATTATTATGTAATATTTTTGCCTCTCTTTTATTTTCCCAAGAAGTACTCCTTTATTTTCCTTATCTACATTTTTGTTTAAAACAATGAGGTCTTCCCTGGTTTTCAGCAATTTGGTTGTCTCAGGTCAGGACAGACTCAATGACGTCACTCTAAAGAACGTACTTTAGCATTTAGTGGAAACCAGCACGCTCACGTCACAAGTGCTGCGTCTAACTCATTGATTAGTTATAATGGATGGCAGGGAAACTTGTATAAAAGCAGAGCTAGAAGACACGATTAACATGTTTTATAAGAGAATCAAGCATTTGCTTAAATATGTTCCTAGAAAGGGGTTTAAGAATTATAAATTTAGATCACAAATAAATGGAGAAATGTAGTTAAAGTTTATGAAGAAACTCAGTGTTAAATAGTAGAAAGAGGAAAGGGATGAAAAAAGAAGCCATAAGGAGAAATGTACAGACTGGAGAAAAGATACAGTTTAGGTCTGTACTCACAAGCCATTGTAAAATATTACTAGTTGACTTTCGTTGCCATTATGTATGTTTGGAATCATCTGTAGCCAACCATCATTTAAAATGGTGAAATTTATTTATGTGAGGAAATCAAAGGCTAAAAATAGAACATTCAGCTATTTTAAAGTTGCAGCTGTGGTAAGTTTCCTGCTCATAACATTTCAGAACTCCTAGATATCTTTTTACGGTAAAGGCTTTCACTATCTCAAAAAGCTAGCTAAAATATATTTCATGTGAAAGACCCCTATTTGCATCCTGAGAAAATCCTAATATAAATAAGGGAAACCCACTATTCCCATAGCATTGTGATTCTCTCCTAACTCTCATGAGATAATCTAGTAACTCTTGTGGTAAACACCTGTCTTTTTGATAAATACTCATTTTCAGTGGGAAGTGCTCTTAACATGTTAAATGGTGATAAGTTGAGGTTATATTGTCCTTGTGAATACCTCTGTCTCTGTCCCACGCTCACGTAATACAGAGGAGACACTCAGGAGGCCACGCACAAATGGAGGTGTATTTAAAGGTTTCGTTTATTTTATCATAATCACACTGCTAGGTGCTCCAAAAGGTACCTGGGGTGTTAGGATCCAACACTTTGATGAAAGGTCAGTAATATGGTTTTAAGCCCTTAATAAAATGCAGCTCCATCAATATTTCCCTGCTCCAACGTATGGATTTCCACTTCTTGGACCTGCAATCAGAGGGAATTTACATCTCTCAATTTGGTCAATTTTTACTACCAATTGTGCATGTCTGATTTTGTGAGGTACTAAACAACATATTGACAAATGAGATCAGTAGAACACCATTTTAGTAGTCGAGAGATTGTTTCTCTCCATAATTTATAAGCTCACCCTTTCCCCACTTTACCCTTTCTGGAGTGTTCAGTAAAGGCCTAGTGAGGTACATGGGAGAGCCGTGAAAGAAAATGAGATGTCACTGAGGTGGACAGGTCGGGGCTGCAGAAAGAACCTAAAAAGCACAATAGATTTTTCAAAGTGAGATCTATGATAGAATAAGGGAAGGTCTGGGGAGAGTATAAAATTAAATAAGATGGTCTAAAAGAGATGGAAAGATCTGCAGAAAGGAAGCTGCCGACCCAGCAACTGGGAGACATTTTTCTCATCTCAGTGGAAGTGAGAACTGGAGACAGGGCTATTACAGTAGAAAGAGAAAGACAAATGAAGCAATAGAAAAGGACATATATATATACAAGTGTCTGCGAATAGTCCCCCAAGAAAGATAGCAAAGTCAGAAAGGATTCACCAATATATACATGTTGGGGAGTACGTTATCATTAGCCTTTAAGCAGTTCTTTCTACTCAAAAGGAGCTTTTCTTTTTCTCAAGTGTAAACTGAAGAGGGAGCAATCAGTATAATTATCCAACCACGTGCTATAAGCTTCAGGAGGTCCCCTGGGGCCCAACTCCACCCTAGGTAGGATGTGAATGACGCCCCTGAGGTCATGCTAAACTTGGAGTCAGGCTGGTTTTCCTAACCCTTCTTGATTGTTCTTGCTCGTTTTCAGAATTCATCCAGACCTCTTCTCTTCAGCCTGTCCTCATTCCTGCATGTGAAAATAACAGAAAGCCATCAAGTTTCACTCAAGTCATATCTCCTCTGTGAGGTTTACTTGCATTCTCTCCATCCCTTTTCTTCCAAAATTGGATGATTTTCCTTCTTCTGTTACATAGCAAAGGATCCATCCAAGGGTCTAGAATTTCTGCAGGGAGGGCCTTAAAGGCAGCAGACTGGAAGAGAGGGCAAGGGAGTGTATTAAAACTGTATGTGCATGGTACACAATTTTCTTTTACTGACATTGTGGGTTTGCAGGACAGGTTTTGGGGTTGGTGGAGATTATGTAGAGGTTAAAGCTGCCCCGAGGTACTGTTTGGCAGCACCAGTTATGTTTCATACTCTAGGTTTTATGCCCTGTAAAATGTACATAAAGGGCCTTTGAAGAACTGGGATGCCTTTTATCTTTTTAGCCTTCATAGCATGCAACAGAATGTAATGTCTTTTATTTTAGGAAGTGTTTGTTGAAAATAGAAAATAAATTTTGAACAAATACTGAAAACACGAATGTTCTGAAACATTAAAACTTAGTGTAAAGCATGAAGTTTTTGGTCAAGAGAATTTTAAATCTGTTTTCTATTTTATTCTGTAATTTAACCCAAAATAGCAACTGAACTGAACTGAACTGAGCCTCCCAGCTCCTCACTCTCATTTTAGGACACTGATAAACCCTGATTCTTAAAACCATTTCTTAAGCTGAACCTTGTAAGTTTTTAGGACCACATTTTGTTACATGGCCAAATAAACAAATGGACTGTGAAAAAATACTTTCCATTGTAATCCATGCCAAATTAAAGATGTCATCAACATATTTTATATCATGTATAGTCAATCATTTCATTTCATTTTTCTACTGTTTGCTTGAGCTGTTTATAGACGAGTCCCCCAAATTTTAATGTTGAATCCCCCTGAAGTTGCATTTTCTTTCTCCCTCAATCTCTACTCTGTTTTTTTGATTCAAATAATATTCCCAAGTGAATATTAAAGATTATATATGTACTATGTTAAAATATAATTTCTATAAAGATTAACTCTCATCATTTAGGAAACATAATTTTCTGAAACCTTTATATGTAGAAAATTTATCTTTTTCCATCCACTTTTCACAGGAAATATGAAGTCTAGAGCCTGTATACAAACTTTACTAATAACTGCTGACTTAACCAGACTGAGTGGCATGGGTTTTTGCATCAAAAGAAAATGTATGCCCTATAAATATAAAAATATTTTTTATTTTTATTTTTAAATATAAAAATATATTTTATTTTTATATTATAAAAATATAAAAAAATATCTGTCCAGCCTGTTTGTCTCACCTGGCATTCTCTCTGCTGCTGATGCAGAGAATTGCTGCTTATTATACCAGCTGTGTTCATCAGGATCCTCTAGAGAAACAGAACCAGTAAGATACATAGAAATATCTAAAACCAAGGTTACAATGAGGGATTGGCTCACACGTCTAAGGAGACAGAGAAGTCCCACAGTCTGCTGTCTGCAAGCTGGAGGCCCAGGAAAGTGGATGGTGTGCTTCTAGTGCAGAGACGAATGCCCAGGAACCAGGGGAGACAATGGTGCAAGTCCAGCTTGAGTCCAAAGGAGTGATCACACCTCAGGGTAGAAGATGCAAGTCCCAGCTGAAGCGAAGAGAGCAACTTTGTCCTTCTTCCACCTTTTTGTTCTCTTTGGTCCTCAACAGATTGGAGGATACCAATCCAAGTTAGAGAGGATGGATCTTCTCTGCTTAGTCCACCGACTCAAATGTTAATCTCTTTCAGAAACGTCCTCACAGATAAACTCAGAAATACTGTTTTAGAAAGTATCTGAGTTTCTTTAGCTCAGTTGAGTTGACATGTAAAATTAACCCCAGGTATGAGTCAAACATAAGAAACCAGAGTTGAATTTGTAGGTAGGAGTTCCAGCGGAGTGCTACCTGCCATCGCCATAAGCAAAGGAGGCATGGCTCTTTCATATATCTGAATCCTCAGGATAGAATCTCTTGACCTCATAGTTGAGAAATGCCAGGTTCCTCCTCTTTGCTCTTCTCTTTAAGTGATGGGAATTTGTTTACCCTAGATCCCAGATCTATGTCAACTGGAGCAGAACTTTCTGGAGGAGGCACTTTCATTGGCTCACTCCACCTGCTCTAAATGGCCTTTGCTGCCTCACTGTTGACTTTTATATTTTTCAATTGCAATTAGACTCAACATGCTCAGTGGTGATCCAAAAATAGCAGCCATTTTGGACCATTCCTCACCCACATTCTGTTGTGTTCTTCCTATGCCTGACTTCCTGAGTCCCTCACCCACTTAGGGTCATATATGTAAATTTCTGCCTATATTGTTATCTCTCTCCCAATCTCTTACCCAGTGTCTTAGCCTCCTTCTAGGACCGGACCTTGTATCTTGTATCTCTCTTTGCCCGGACTCCAGTATCTCTGGATACTGGAGTCCTCTCTTGAACACTGGCTCCATAGCCCCATCACTATATTTCAGGTTGCTTGTTTATAATTTCTTTGTTGTAGTTAGACAACGCTTGATAATTCTTTGCCTGTTTCTTGCCTGTCTTACCCAGCCAAAATGTTAAGTATCATGAGTGTTTGGGTCTTATTTGTCTTGTTTTTATCCTGTCTCCAGTGCCTCAAACAACATGGCTCAGGAAGTGTTTAGTGAGTGAATAAACCATGTAATAGGAAAGAGTCAAAGTGCTCCCGGTCTTTCTGCCTGGACTAGAGTTTTGACTTTCCAGATACCTTGGGGAACTGAACTTCATGGACTTGTGGTGCTAACAGCTTGTGTGAACACTGGCTGGAGGATTTAGTGCTCATAAATGCCAAGACAAACCTCAAAGCTTCCACTGTCGGCTTAGCCTCAGCCAACTGGGCGGATCTTATTCCAGGTTCCTTTCTAGTAGGGAATGTCTAGTCCAGGCTTAGCAATTAAATGACATTGATGCCATCACCTCATGGTGACTCTTACCAGATGACTCATGGAACTGCTCAGACAGAGGGAAATTGAGAAACAAGTGCTCCAGAGACCTCCAGATCCAGTTCAAAATGCTAATTTTGAGTTACTGAGCCCTCAATATCTCAGCTATCAATTCATGGCATGGCATATGGTCACAAGATGCCTATAAATAGCTTTATTATTCATTTAAATATTGCACTTACTTGCTTGCCTAAAATATCTGACTAAGAATTACATTCTTTCATATCGAAGGTCTATTCTGTTGCACACAAATGTGAAAACGCACACTCCAGCTATTATCAAGCATTTTTACCTTATTATAAGGAGCGTAAACTTAACATTTGAGAGAGAAAAGTGTGACAAGGCTAAGCTCTTAAGTGGGGAGGAAGGCTGCTTATTATGGAAGAAAAATGGGCCTGCCTGCAACTTAAAACCATATGTAGACCAACCAACCAACTTTCTTCACCTTAAGGCCTAGGACTATGCGCACACCTTGTATGTTAATTATCTTAGGTTTGGATTCCCTGGCCTTCCCTCATAGCTCAGTTTGTAAAGAATCCACCTGCAATGCAGGAGACCCCGGTTTGATTCCTGGGTTGGTAAAATTCCCTGGAGAAGGGATAGGCTACCTACTCCCTGTATTCTTGGACTTCCCTAGTGGCTCACCTTATAAAGAATCCACCTGCAATGTGGGAGACCTGGGTTCAGTTCCTGGGTTGAGAAGATCCCCTGGAGAAGGGAAAGGCTACCCTCTTCAGTTCTGGCCTGGAGAACTCCATGGACTGCATAGTCCGTGGGGCAGCAAAGAGTCAGACATGACTGAGTGATTTTCACTTCACTTCACTTGGATTCTAATGTGCATTCCAAAAGAATACTGTTCCTGGAAAGTTTTGCCTCAGAAAAAGGGGCTGTGAAGGAAAATAAGTTCGGGAAACTTGATTATAGAAAAACAGATTGTTAAACCAGATTTAAATCCATATTTCCTCACTGATTCACCTTGGTAGGAAAGGAGAGATTGGCTAATGTTTAGTAACATTCCATGGTTTTGTGTTCTCTGGAAAACACTGTGGAAAACACTGCTTACTCACTTCATAGACATATAAACCAGCTGGAGGGCTCCAGCTAACAGTTCCACATTTCATCCATAAAGAACTCAAGAAGAAAGGAGATTTCTATGGAAGGACCTTGCAAGTGCATTTCTTTGTTCATCACAGTTTTGTCCAGTCCTTGTCTAATGACCTTCTACAAGCAGAACCGTAAAGAGCTTAAAAACACATCTCTTTACATTGACATCTTACTTATTTTAATATATGCCATTCATTGCTCTACTTTTTATGCATTCTGATTGTTATCCCTTTGAACTTTGGCCCTGAGGCAATTTAATCATGATTGGTTCAATTGTGTAAATCCAGTAAACAAATCTTGGCCAAGATCCCTTGGCGGTATTATCCTGACATTTTTCTGAGTGTGTTTACAAAGCTTTTTTTTTTTTTTCAACCCAGTCTTAGAGTCTTTGCTATGTGTTTTTGAATTCAGAGAAACCTACTACTTTACAGAAAAAGCATCTTAGATCACTTAAAGATCCTTCATTCCTAAAAAGAACATATTTTTGATTGATCTTAAATCTCTAATTTCCTTTGTGTTTTTACCTTCAAACCAGTCTCAGCCAAGGCACAGGCCACAAGCAGTCAGTCCCTACTACTGAACTCAGCCGTTGAATGGAAATAAGACTATCAAACCTCATTTTTAGATCTCTTTTTCCAAAGGGTAATTTGTACATTTTTTTAACAATGTGTAAGTGTAGCCTAGACTAGAAGAGTATTTTCTACTACCTTTAAACTGTTACTCTTATTTAAATGTAAAGCATTCTTTATCCTTTTGGTTGATGCTTCCACTGACCAAAATGCTAAGTGCTGCTCAGAATTGATCTACAATAAATTGTCAAACTAAATGACAGTGACACGATTATGTATCACCCCAGAGTATTATAAAACACAGTTTGGGAGTTATATCTAAGATATACCTCTCCCCTAATTTTTCCTAGGAATCGTTAATATAGGTGGGAGATTTTATATTATAAATTAAGAAAGTTGAGGAAATTATCATTTTAATAGCTCTTATCTTCCTTTTGAAAGGGAGAAAAATGGGCCACTTATGTGAACATAATTTCATTTCTCCAAGCTGTTTAAGATAGTTACTTTCATGTGAAATATTCACATCAGCTTGTAAACTGATATACAAGAATTTAAGTTAAAATGTTTCCACTCCATATACTAATGTTTAGATTTGGTCTTCGTCCAAGAATTGGGCCCCTCATGATTATAGCATCTGTTTTTGTTTGGTTAATTTTATAATCTCAGATGTTTCTATAAATCCTGAATTAAAGAGAAAACTGCTGGGACCAATTTGTGTGGGTAGGCTAAATGTAATAGTCTACCATCATTGTGCACGGATGTTTTGCTTTTTTCTCCCCATGGCTTGTTATTACAGATACCACATTTTGGCAAATGCTTCCATGCTTTCAAAAAAAAAAAAAAAAAGGAATGTGAAACTGCACAGAAAATGGTCCATTTCATCTTGTCTCAGTTCTATTATGATATTTGGGATTTAGGCCATTTTTTGCCATTGACAAGTTGGTAACAAATGAGTTGGACACTTTTCGCTTGATCATAACATTTTCTACAGACTTCATAGATGTTTCTAGTTCCTTAAATTAGTTCAACAAACAAGCGCAAATGCATCTCTAGTGGTGAAAAACAGGGTCAATGAAGAGGATGAAAAGGGATGCAGAAATACCGTGGCGTTTTCTTCCTGTTGAGTACCTCAAAGAAAAGCAGTAACAGTGAAACTGCGGAACACTGTAAATAGGCCACCATTCTGTGTCTTTCCATATTGCTGGTCAGATCCTCATATCCTGGCTGATTAGGAACCCACACGGTATCTTTACAGATTTCTTTCCAACAACACAGTAATAAAGGGAGAGTTCCTTTTATTCTTTATTTGCGTTATGAAGAACTGAACAGGCAATGACTTCTTAAGCAGCTGTTTAAGATTGCACTGAAATTAGGAAAGCCTAAAATACATGGAAAATATGTTCATCTTTTCAGGGTTCCCTCCTTCAGGTTTTAGGATACAACTTATCAGACAGTACCTGGAGCTTTTAAAAATATTTATTCATCATTGTTAGGATTTCTTTTTTTTTAATCTCATCTCTGAAGATAGTAGAGCCACAAATAAAAAACAGCCTTTCTGTCAACTACTGCTCCTTTGCTCTCTAGGTGAAATCCTTTTTGAGGTCTGCTCATTTGTAGATGAATGATTTGGGGGACTCCACTGGAGGATTGATATTTTTAATTGAAGGCAAAAAGCCTGCCAGTTCTATCTCTCAGATCATAATAATTTTTCTCAATAAAATGAAGTTATTTATCTAATTTTCATTTAGAAGACAATTGAACTTTTTCAAAATGGTTCTAGTTCTTTTATAAAAATTAATTGATGGCATTCATTTAAGTCTAACTTTTGAATTTTTAATTTTGGAACTAATTTTATGTGCTTTCGAGAGCATAGTTTCCTCTTTATTGAGGAATGTAATATAATTTCATTTATCATTTTAGCTCTGAGCAATGTCCTTAAAATAATAAGTTATCCTTTATTAAGCTTTCCCCCACAAATTATTTGAATTTTGGTTATTTTAGATAAGCACTTGCCATTTTATTTAGGGAAAATTTTGTAGTCAGTTATTGGACGTAGTGGAAAAAGAAAGAAACTGTAGAAGTAAGTAGCAAACTTGACTCCTAAACAGTGTAAAGTAAGGAAGGCGTGGTACAAAGTTAGAGCTCTAGAGTATGTAGCCCTTCTATAATGTAGTTAATATCTCAGAGCTCAATTATGAATCACAGTAATGTTGAAGGGGTACTGCAAGGATTAAGTGAAAAAGTAGTATAACATGCCTAGTAGAGTGTCTGGAATAAATACTATACATCAGCAGTGGCCACAGGACTAGAAAAGGTCAGTTTTCATTCCAATTTCAAAGAAAGGCAATGCCAAAGAATGCTCAAACTAACGCACAATTGCACTCATCTCACATGCTAGTAAAGTAATGCTCAAAATTCTCCAAGCCAGGCTTCAGCAATATGTGAACCATGAACTCCCTGATGTTCAAGCTGGTTTTAGAAAAGGCAGAGGAACCAGAGATCAAATTGCCAACATCCACTGGATCATGGAAAAAGCAAAAGAGTTCCAGAAAAGCATCTATTTCTGCTTTATTGACTATGCCAAAGCCTTTGACTATGTGGATCACAGTCAACTGTGGAAAATTCTGAGAGAGATAGGAATACCAGACCACCTGACCTGCCTCTTGAGAAATCTGTATGCAGGCCAGGAAGCAACAGTTAGAACTGGACATAGATAACAACAGACTGGTTCCAAATAGGAAAAGGAGTAAGTCAAGGCTGTATATTGTCACCCTGCTTATTTAACTTATGTGCAGAGAACCTCATGAGAAATGCTGGGCTGGAAGAAACACAAGCTGGAATCAAGATTGCTGGGAGAAATATCAATAACCTCAGATATGCAGATGACACCACCCTTATGGCAGAAAGTGAAGAACTAAAAAGCCTCTTGATGAAAGTGAAAGAGGAAAGCGAAAAGCTGGCTAAAAGCTCAACATTCAGAAAACGAAGATCATGGCATCCAGTCCCATCACTTCATGGGAAATAGATAGGGAAACAGTGGAAACAGTGTCAGGCTTTTTTTTGGGGGGCTCCAAAATCACTGCAGATGGTGACTGCAGTCATGAAATTAAAAGACGCTTATTCCTTGGAAGAAAAGTTATGACCAACCTAGATAGTATATTCAAAAGCAGAGACATTACTTTGCCGACTAAGGTCCGTCTAGTCAAGGCTATGGTTTTTCCAGTGGTCATGTATGGATGTGAGAGTTGGACTGTGAAGAAGGATGAGCACTGAAGAATTGATGCTTTTGAACTGTGTTGTTGGAGAAGACTCTTGAGAGTCCCTTGGACTGCAAGGAGATCCAATCAGTCCATTCTGAAGGAGATCAACCCTGGGATTTCTTTGGAACGAATGATGCTGAAGCTGAAACTCCAGTACTTTGGCCACCTCATGCGAAGAGTTGACTCATTGGAAAAGACTCTGATGCTGGGAGGGATTGGGGGCAGGAGGAGAAGGGGACGACAGAGGATGAGATGGCTGGATGGCATCACTGACTTGATGGATGTGAGTCTGAGTGAATTCTAGGAGTTGGTGATGGACAGGGGGTCCTGGCGTGCTGCGATTCATGGGGTCACAAAGAGTCAGACACGACTGAGCGACTGAACTGAACTGATCCCTATATAGATCTAGGCATAGATCTGTACAGAGATAAGTATAAAATAGAAAACATAGATAATATTAAAAATGAATGATCTCAAGTATGGTATCAGTTCAGTTCCATTCAGTTGCTCAATTGTGTCCAACTCTTTGCAACCCCAAGGACTGCAGCACTCCAGGCCTCCCTGTCCATCATCAACTCCCAGAGTTTACTCACACTCATGTCCATTGAGTCAGTGATGCCACCCAACCATCTCATCCTCTAACATCCCCTTCTCCTCCCTCCTTCAATCTTCACCAGCATCAGGGTCTTTTCCAGTGAGTCAGCTCTTTGTATCGGCTGGAAGTCAGTGATACTACCTAGCTCTGCTTTTGCCTCTGTATAGAGTCATAGACTCCTTCCCTTTACTAGAACTAAGTAAAGAACACATTTAAGAGACATAAAATAATATAGCATTTCTCAGGTCACTAGAAATATTTCTTCACAGCTTATTCCACTGGACAACAGCTCAATTTAGTATAAAAATTATATAGATTATTTATGTATTCATTATAGTCAATGTAATTATACTGATGAATTTATACAAATGACCTAAGCATTTTCACATACATAGTTGAGCATATTTATACAAATGGAAAGGTCACACACCTCATTTTGAACTTTTAATAAGTCCTAGTCAGCTGTTGGCATTTAGAGTGCATTATTAGAAAATGAAAATGGTACACCAAATGTGAAATGATGGCTATTTTTTTGTGTGTTGAGATCAAGTAATGACTTAGAGGGCCATGCTAAGACCACAGCGCCCAAGACAAGAGTCAAGAGAACGATGAATTAGGAAATTATTCCCAGAGGGTAGAGCCTGTTCCTAATTAAGTAACATTCTCTGTTTCCAGAATAAGGCCCTGAGAATATGTACCGAATGAGATTTCAGAATTGCTATAGATCAGTGGCTTTGTGAACCTTCCATTTTCCTCTTTCCTGAACAGCAATCTATCATAGTTATCATATCCCTCTCTCACTATTGCATTTTGGATGTATGTGTGGGGATGAGGTAGGGAGTGCAGATAACTTACCATTCATTTTAGTTCATAACTGAAGAAGAGCCACACCTGGGCAACGGCATCCGACTCTAATCTGTGGAGGCTTGTCTCTACCTGGACTATATTTAATGATGAAATCCTGGACTTAGAGCTAATACTATAACTGAATGAGACTTTGGGAGTCTTGGAGCGGGATATTTTGCACATGCAAAGGATTGCAATGCTTTGGCCAGAGACAGAACAATAGTTGTTTGTCTTCAAAGATGCTGCTGCTGCTGCTGCTGCTGCGTCGCTTCAGTCGTGTCGGACTCTGTGCGACCCCATAGACGGCAGCCTACCAGGCTCCCCTGTCCCTGGGATTCTCCAGGCAAGAACACTGGAGTGGGTTGCCATTGCCTTCAGAGATGACTCTCTGACAATTCTTACCAGCTCTCTATTTGGATACCTCTTCCATGAAGAAGTGCAGCCTAGTTTTCCTTGAATCTGAGCTGGCCTTGTGACATACTTTGATCAATAGACTGCTATGGAAATGGTGTGGTGTATTTGAGAAGCTGGAAGTTTAAGAGGCCTGGCAGCTTCTGTCTTTGTTCATTTGGTATGCTGCTATTAAACAAACCCTAGTCTAGACTACTAAATGACAAGACACTGTGAAGAAAGCAGGGCCCAGTCGTCCCAGTGCCCCTGCTGAGCCTAGCTCCTAGTCAGCTCAGCTGACTTCAGCAAAGTGACCTAAAGAACAGTGATTAGCGAAACATCAACATCATTCTAGGTCACTATGTTTTGGAGCAGTGTTACACAGCAGTGAGTAGCTGGAACACTAAGTGCTCCCACCTGGATTTCAGATGTTTCTCGCAAGTGTGGGAAACTGGTGCAACATGCCAGAGAGCATGCCATTTTAAAAATACCTTTTGGTTAGAGATAAATGAGACAAGGGTTTGCATATACAGGGAGAAAGCAAAAGGAGAGGCCGGAAAGAATGGGAAACAAACAAACAAACCAGCATTGCCTGCCTGAGGCTTTATCGTTGTAAGCCTGGATTCCTGACCGAGTCCTGCAGGAGGAAAGAGAGGGTGCTAGAAACAACTTGTGGCCAGTATAATGAAGAGTGACTTGGAAGTTGTACCCCTGGAACAGGCATTCTCTCTGTGTGTGGAATGGAGACACAGTCCCTCTCTGGCTCTCTAGACACTGGCTGCTTTATGTATCCTGGAGGATGGTGCTGAGGAGCAGAGGCTCTTGCTATGGGTGGGTGGGCTTCAAAGTGTCAGCAAGAGCCCTCCACTGGCTTCATGAAAGTATTAGTGAGCCAGAGAGCAAGGAACATGAGAAGATCCCCTAAAACTCCACTCCCTTCACTCTCCTAGAAAAAGCTGGGCCATATTTTAAGATGACTTCAACAGCTAGTGGGCAATGAAGCAGAGAACTTTCATTATTATTGTTAACATGACCTTATTTGAAGTCATAGGTTAGGGACTCCTAGAGTAATTCAGGCCACAACATGATGCTTATATTTACATATACCATTATATTTAATATATTATATATAACATAATAATATATAATTGTATACCTAAGTATAATATCTTTTTGAAATATCATATTTCTTCCATAAGCATTATGTCTTTTAAAAGCTTCTTAACAAATCTGTGAAGTATGGAGGGCAAATATTATTTTCTCCATTTTAACAGAGAAGTAAAGTCATCTTAAATAAGAGACTAAAAGATTTTGCCAAGACTACAAAATAAAAGTGATAGAACCAGGACTTAAATTTAGCTCTGCTAATTCTGGTAATCAGTGGAGGATCCATGCTTCCATGTCAGATTGCTTGTAACTTATGTGATATACAAGTAATGACTTTGAAATTTTTAATCTGTATACAGATCACTATATGAAAAGTGTGAAAGTGTTAGTTGCAGTTTGTCTGACTCTTTGCAACCCCACAGACTGTAGCCCACCAGGCTTTTCTGTCCATGGAATTCTCCAGGCAAGAGTACTGGAGTGGATTGCCATTCTCTTCTTCAGGGGATTTTCCCAACCCAGAGATTGAACCTGGGTCTCCTGCATTATAGGCAGATTCTTTACCATCTGAGCTACCAGGGAAGTCTATGCTGCTGCTGCTAAGTTGCTTCAGTCGTGTCCGACTCTGTGTGACCCCATAGACAGAAGCCCACCAGGCTCCCCTGTCCCTGGGATTTTCCAGACAAGAACACTGGAGTGGGTTGCCATTTTCTTCTCCAATGCATGAAAAGTGAAAAGTGAAAGTGAAGTCACTCAGTCGTGTCCAACTCTTTGCGATCCCATGGACTGCAGCCTACTAGGCTCCTCCGCCCATGGGATTTTCAAGGCAAGAGTACTGGAGTGGGGTGCCATTGCCTTCTCTGCTATACCATTATATATATACATACATTTGTGCATTCCTCTACACATGTAAATTTATTCTGAAGACATAGTCTTACAACTATAGATGTAAAGAAAAATATATAAAATATCATTGGGATATTAATTATTATTTTATCATAAAAATATACCCCATAAAATCTCCTATAATATGTATATGGTAATATAATATATCAAAATAATTTTGCTTATGTACTTATTTCATAAAAATTATTCTTGCAAACACATTTCTAGCATCTAGCATAATTTTTTAGGTATAGTAACTACTGATATAATGTTGTCTAGCAAAAGGTTATGCATCAACAATTTCCACTGAAATAAGCTGTCATCAGCACATTTCCTTATGAAATAATATTTATTAAAATAGGATATTCTCTTAGCTAAAGTTGACAGCTCCTCACCTTGTCAATTTTCTATGATAATAGATACTTTACAATACAGTGCTAACAAGACACAAGGTAGCGTTTCAGTCATCTGCTGCAGTGTCAAAATGGAGACTAGATTTACTGCATTCAAAGGAAAGGTGCCAATTAAATGGATTCCCTCTGCAGTCAGTGTTCCAGGATCATACAATAACATGATCTGTATCCTTGTTATCTAATATTAGATATGAATGTAACACTACATCCAGACTCTCTTTCTCCATTTTCAATATTAAGCCCAAGCATATTTTCATAATGACTATAAAACTTGGCAGGGGGATTTCCAAATCAGGGAATGCTGAGACCTAGAGCCTTGGCAGATGCACAAAAATGGAGGGAAAAAGCAGAACACTTATAATATAGGAGGAAGCATAATGTGTAAGATGAAAGTTTGAAGTCTGTCACAATTAAATTGAAATCTTTACCACTGGTTAACCATCTGACCTCATGCAAATAATTGACTTTTCCACCCTCAATTTCTTTTTTATTAAAGTGGGGTTCTTAATGCTACTTCATTGGGAGGGTGTGAGGATTAATGGGACAATGTTTGTAAAGAGTTTTGCCCAGAACCTGGTATATAATATGAGCCTAATAAATGCCAGCTCTATCCCTGTTGCCTCCCTTTAAAGACAGGATTCCATTGAGAAGTAAGTTCTCTGTCTTTGTTGCTCCTCTGAATGATTTAAAGGGTTTCTGTCTTTGTTTTTCAACAGTTTAACTAGATATACCTCGTTTTGCTTTCCTTTCCATTTAAAAGAAACATTTGCAGTTCACTGTATTAACTGAATATGTGGCTTGAAGTCTTTCATCTGCTTTGAAAAATTCTCAAAAACTATCTTTTTAAAATTTGTATCTACCCAATTCTTTCTTTCTTTGTTTTTAGAACTCCAGTTATGCCTATTGAGGTCTTTATCCCTGAGACTGGTATCACTTATGCTTCTTTCTATATTTCTCATTCTTTCTTAAATTCTATACTCTAGCTTGACTAAACCTCTGGTTAACTTCTTTATTACATTCTTTTTTTCTGTAACATTTTCTTAAACACTATTCAAACTACAGAAGAGTTGAAAGAATTTTACATAGAAGAGCCATGTGTTCACCAACTAGATTCTGCCATTCATTTCAGTTCAGTCACTCAGTCGTGTCCGACTCTGCAACCCCATGAATCGCAGCAAGCCAGGCCTCCCTGTCTATCACCAACTCTCAGAGTTCACTCAAACTCACGTCCATCGAGTCAGTGATGCCATCCAGCCATCTCATCCTCTGTTGTCCCCTTCTCCTCCTGCCCCCAGTCCCTCCCAGCATCAGAATCTTTTCAAATGAGTCAACTTTTCACATGAGGTGGCCAAAATATTAGAGTTTCAGCTTTAGCATCAGTCCTTCCAGTGAACATCCAGGACTGATTTCCTTTAGAATGGACTGATTGGATCTCCTTGCAGTCCAAGGAACTCTCAAGAGTCTTCTCAAACACCACAGTTCAAAATCATCAATTCTTCGGCACTCAGCTTTCTTCACAGTCCAACTCTTACATCCATACATAACCACTGGAAAAACCATAGCCTTGACTAGATGGATCTTTGTTGGCAAAGTAATGTCTCTGCTTTTTAATATACTATCTAGATTGGTCATTACTTTCTTTCTAAGGAGTAAGCGTCTTTTAATTTCATGGCTGCAATCACCATCTGCAGTAGTTTTGGAGCCCCGAAAAATAAAGTCTGACACTGTTTCCACTGTTTCCCCATCTATTTCCCATGAAGTGCTGGGACTGGATGCCATGATCTTGGTTTTCTGAATGTTGAGCTTTAACCCAACTTTTTCACTCTCCTCTCTCACTTTCATCAAGAGGCTTTTAAGCTCCTCTTCACTTTCTGCCATAAGGGTGGTGTCATCTGCATATCTGAGGTTATTGATATTTCTCCTGGCAATCTTGATTCCAGCTTGTACTCCTTCCAGCCCAGCATTTCTCATGATGTACTCTGCATAGAAGTTAAATAAGCAGGGTGGCAATATACAGCCTTGACGGACTCCTTTTCCTATTTGGAACCAGTCTGTTGTTCCATGTCCAGTTCTAACTATTGCTTCCTGACCTGAATATAGGCTTCTCAAGAGGCAGGTCAGGTGGTCTGGTATTCCCATCTCTTTCAGAATTTTCCACAGTTTATTGTGATCCACACAGTCAAAGGCTTTGACATAGTCAATAAAGCAGAAATATATGTTTTTTTCCTGGAACTCTCTTGCTTGTTCGATGATCCAGTGGATGCTGGCAATTTGATCTCTGGTTCCTCTGCCTTTTCTAAAACCAGCTTGAACATCTGGAAGTTCACAGTTCACGTATTGCTGAAGCCTGGCTTGGAGAATTTTGAGCTTTATTTTACTAGCATGTGAGATGAGTGCAATTGTGTGGTAGTTTGAGCATTCTTTGGCATTGCCTTTCTTTGGAATTGGAATGAAAAGTGACCTTTTCCAGTTCTGTGGCCACTGCTGAGTTTGCCAAATTTGCTGGCACGTTGAGTGTAGCACTTTCACAGCATCATCTTTTAGGATTTGAAATAGCTCAGCTGGGATTCCATCACATCCACTAGCTTTGTTCTTAGTGATGCTTTCTAAGGCCCACTTGACTTCACTTTCATGATGTCTGGATCTAGGTGAGTGATCATACCATCGTGATTATCTGAGTCGTGAAGATCTTTTTTGTATAGTTCTGTGCAGTCTTGCCACCTCTTCTTAATATCTTCTGTTTCTATTAGGTCCATACCATTTCTGTCCTTGATCGAGCCCATCTTTGCATGAAATAGTCCCTTGGTATCTCTGATTTTCTTGAAGAGATCTCTGGTCTTTCCCATTCTGTTCTTTTCCTCTATTTCTTTGCATTGATTGCTGAGGAAGGCTTTCTTATCTCTCCTTGCTATTCTTTGGAACTCTGCATTCAGATGCTTATGTCTTTCCTTTTCTCCTTTGCTTTTCACTTCTCTTCTTTTCACAGCTATTTGCAAGGCCTCCTCAGACAGCCATTTCGCTTTTTTGCATTTCTTTTTCTTTGGGATGGTCTTGATTCCTGTCTCCTGTACAATGTCATGAACCTCTGTCCATAGTTCATCAGACACTCTGTCTATCAGATCTAGTTCTTTAAATCGATTTCTCACTTCCACTGTATAATCATAAGGGATTTGATTTAGGTCATACCTGAATGGTCTAGTGGTTTTCCCTACTTTCTTCAATTTAAGTCTGAATTTGGCAATAAGGAGTTCATGATCTTCTGCCATTAATGTTATATTATACCTGCATTATCACATATCTACCTAACCATCTGTCTATACATTCATCAATCCATTTAAAACTTTAATGCATTTCAAATTAAAATGCAGACCTCTCTACTGCTGCTGCTGCTAAGTCTCTTCAGTAATGTTCAACTCTGTGACCCCATAGACGGCAGTCCACCAGGCTCCCCCATCCCTGGGGTTCTCCAGGCAAGAACACTGGAGTGGGTTGCCATTTCCTTCTCCAAATCATGAAGTGAAAAGTGAAAGTGAAGTTGCTCAGACCTCTCTACACTTCCTTCTAAATATCTCAGCATGTGAATAATACTAGCTAGAGTTCAGTAATTGTTCATAGTAGTTTTAATTTTGTTTCAGGTAGAATTTATATACAATCAAATGCACAATTCTTGAATATTCAGTTGCTGAGTTTTGATAAATGTGAACACTTGTGTACCCAATCGTCTACGAAGATAGAACATAGTCATCACCCTAGAAAGTTTCTTAATGCTTCTTCCCAGCCAATCCAAACTTCCACACCCATAAGCAAATACTCTTCTTAATTTTTCCCACCATAGGTTAGTTTTGCCTGTTCTTGAACTTCATATAAAGTGAGTCATACAGTATCATTTATATAAGAATTTTTTTACTCAGCAAAACTTTTGAGATTTATCTATGTTGTTAATCATACTAGTATTTGTATTGATTTCCTAGGGTGACCATTAAAAAAGGGCCAAAAATTGACTGGCTTAAGACAAGAGAAATTTATTATGTCTCAATTTTGGAGACTAGAATTCTGAAATCAAGGCACTGGCAGAGCCATGCTCTCTTTGATGGCTCTGGGACAGAATCCTTCCTTGCTTCTTCTAACTTTTGATGTTTGCCAGTCACCTCTGGCTTTCCTGGACTTGTAGATACATCACTCCAGTCACATGAATGTCTTTCCCCAGGATGCCTTTGTATCATCTTTCCTCTGTGTGTCTGTCTCCCTCTCCTCCTGCTCAAAATCATGCTTCAGTTTTAGCAGTGGACAACAGGTATCCATTTATTTTTACTTTTACTTTTTCAGCCTAGCGTAAGATGCTAATAGAGGGGGCCACTCTAGCTCAACATTCAGAGAACTAAGATCATGGCATCCGATCCCATCACTTCATGGCAAATAGATGGGGAAACAGTGGAAACAGTGGCTGACTTTATTTTTCTGGGCTCAAAAATCACTGCAGATGGTGACTGCAGCCATGAAAGTAAAAGACGCTTAGTCCTTGGAAGGAAAGTTATAACCAGCCTAGACAGCATATTAAAAAGCAGAGACATCACTTTGTCAACAAATGTCCACCTAGTCAAGGCTATGGTTTTTCCAGTTGTCATGTATGGATGTGAGAGTTGAACTATAAAGAAAGCTGAGTGCAGAAGAAGTGATGCTTTTGAACTGTGGTGTTGGAGAAGACTCTTGAGAGTCCCTTGGACTGCAAGGAGATCCAACCAGTCTATCCTAAAGGAGATCAGTCCTGGATGTTCATTGGAAGGACTGATGTTGAAGCTGAAACTCCAGTACTTTGGCCACCTGATGTGAAGAGCTGACTAATTTGAAAAATCCTGATGCTGAGAAAGATTGAAGCCAGCAGGAGAAGGGGATGACAGAGGATGAGATGGTTGGATGGTATCACCGACTCAATGGACATGAGTTTGGGTGAACTCTGGGAGTTGGTGATGGACAGGGAGGCCTGGAGTGCTGTGGTTCATGGGGTCGCAAAAAGTCGACTGAACTGAAGTGAACGGACTCTGTAGTACTGGAGCAGCTCCATCCCTGTGCTGAGTTGGTATACTCGCTGCCCCTGGGACATGGAGTCTTATGACACACCAAGTCACGCAGACAACTGTCCAGTGACAACTGGGGCTGGGAGAGGTGAGGCTGGCCCCTCTAGGAGAACTGGCTATTGGAGATACAGCCTGTCTTTGGGATACCCCTGAGACAGCTTTGACGGCACATTCTGGCTGGTCTGGCTGTTGAGAAGTGTCCTCTGGTTGGCCCAGGAAGGCCCAAAGCTGTTCTTCTAGACCCCCACCTTGACCAGTCTTGCCTTCTGGGGTGCCCTGCCTGTGGATGGCATGTTAGCTTGTCCAAAATATCCCAGTGGCAGCATGGGTGGCATGCCCAGGTTGGAGGCAATGCAGACTGTTCATGGAGGTCATGTGGCTGGGGTGGGCACTGATCACGGTGATCTGGTTATGGGCCTGGAAATACATGTTTGAGGGCTGGCCCTGGCTGCTCTGATCACTGATGTTGTTGTTTAGTTGCTGAGTCATGTCCAACTCTTTTGTGATCCCATGGACTGTAGCCCACCATGCTCCTCTGTCCATGTGATTTCCTGGGCAAGAATACTAGAGTGGGTTGCCATTTCCATCTCTAGGGGATCTTCCCGACTCAGGGATCAAATCCACGTCTTCTGCATTGGCGTGTAGATTCTTTGCCATTGAGCCACCTGGGAAGCCCCTGATCATAGACAGATGGCTTTCCAGGGTCATACATGGCTGTTGTCATGAAGCAGGCTCCAGGGTCATATATGGCTGTTGTCATGAAGCGGGCTCCAGGGTTGATGGCCCTGCTGCACTGCATAAGGTGCTCCTACAGATTGTTCAGCACCCATCTTTCTCCCATCCCCAGTAGGTGGTCATAGTTCAGAAGGTGGCTGCAGAGTGTTTGCCTGGACGGAGCCCTTCAGTTGTCCGTACTGTGCTTTGGTCAGGGACACATTAAATACGGGGTTGATTACAAAACTAATGCTTTGGTGCTCGTTTGCCCACATAAAGGAGATAATAAAGATGTTGTCAAGTGACTGAAATACATCCACACTGGCAGTCTCTACCTCCTGGTAGGCCTGGTGTGCAGGGAGCCACCGAGCTGTATGCGTTATGTTGGTAGGACATGATGATGGACAGGATGATGGCAATCTGGTTCACCTCAACATCTGTCGTCTTTCCTATGTTTGCAGCTTCTGGCCTGTTCGATAAGACGTGCCTGACCTGATGGTCTTCTCCTGGTCCTGGGTCACACAGAACATCTTCACATGACCTGCTCTGATCTGACAAGAGTCTTTGCAGCAGATGTTGGACAGGAAGGTGCTGAGTGCAGGATTCATCTGATCCTGGATCTGG
Organism: Nanger dama; assembly: GCA_917880005.1. Classification (NCBI taxonomy): domain Eukaryota; kingdom Metazoa; phylum Chordata; class Mammalia; order Artiodactyla; family Bovidae; genus Nanger; species Nanger dama. The sequence goes on along the minus strand of CAKJTW010000057.1, from coordinate 12,291,131 downwards.
AGGCAGATGAGGCAAATGGGACGGCTGCCCAGCACTACCAGTTGCTCAGAGAGTGACGAGGACAGCCCAGCCTTGGCTGCCTTCTTGCATATCACCACGAGGCCCAGCTGGCAGTGGTCACCCACAGGGATCAGCTGCTTGGCTCCGAGGACACAGGGACCGTGCACTCCAGGGCTCAGTGGCCTGGATGCCCATGAAACTGCATCTTGGCAGGTCTCAGTCATCCACACGTGCAGCTGATGGCATATGTTTATGAGCACCAATTTGTGCTTCAGGTCTCAGTACCACTGCTTCTGGTCTGCAGATGACAGCTCCTGGGTCTTGTCCTTTAGCATCTGGAGCTCCGGCATGCTATCTGTGTCCCTGATCTGGTTGTACAGGGCTAGGATGTGCAGTGGGGAGTTGATGACCCTTGCAGAGAGCTGGATGACTTTGAGCCAGGCCAGTGACTCTTCTTGGTCAGCTGATCTATGGCTTTGTTAGCTGGAGCACAGACTAGCACAGGCCCACTGAGCCAGATGGTAGATGATGGTGGCTGAGCTCACATCTTCCCTGTGCCTAGTAGACCCTGGATCTGGCTCAGCAGTCTCTGCAGCACCATCTTCAGAAAGTCAGCCAGAAAGTGGTGGAGGTCATGGAACTCTGGTGCTGTGAAGTCCTTGGGCCACTGGTGCTTTTTGATCACACCTAGCAGCTTATGGGAGATGTAATCTGCCATGGAGATCTCCTCAACAGATGTTTTCAAACACTCTACATCCGATCTAAGGAGGTTTACTTCCACATGAAACTCACTTGGAAGTTATGAGTTGCCTCCACAGTGCGCCCACAACTGCTATGTGGCTCAGCGGTGATCTCACTGACATAATTATCAGAGGCCTTGGTGATGTGGCCGATTCTTTTCCACCAGGCACCGGGTCCTTGGTATCACAGGCAAATCTTGTTCCCCGGCATGAGGTGAATGTTTCCTAACCAAATTATTACTAAAGTCCGATTATCAAAGTCATCTCAGGCAAAGTCAACTAGGCAGTTCTCTTCCTGGTAAGGCCCAGGTCCTGCCTGACAGTGATGTGATCCTGAGTCTGAAACTCTTTCAGTTTCTTAGAGGAGTTGTCCTCCAGCTTGGATATGTTCTGGTACTGGTAGGAATACTCCTACCTCCAGAGATATGCTGGAGACCCTCCTCTGCCCCTGAGGGGGTAGAAGGATTTTCCTGCTAGAGCTCCTCCAGTTGGCCCATCTACTCTGTGGTGATTTGCCAGCCCAAGCAGTTCCTGCTCAGAAAGGATTGTGACCAGCCAAGACGGGAAGCAGTGGTCCTGGATCCCAGGCTGCCACTGTGAACTCTCTGGGCTGTGAACTCTTAAGGCTGCTCCCAAATGGTACAGGGCTGACTGCATAGCAGCCCCACAGCCCAGGTGGATTTGCTAAGAATGAAGCCAAGGAAGAAGACCTGACCGCTGCCATAGTCATAACACTCCAGAACCGTCTCTTCCAGGACCCATCCTTGTGCAGAGTCACCTCTTTGCATTTTGCCCTCTGAAGTGACGTACAATAATACGGCTGCCAGTAGCATTTGCATGACTTATTGAACCCCTCTTGCTAGTAGCACAGTAAGCCATGCAAGCAGGATCGGGCACTCCCCAGTAACTGCAGGCATGTATGAGACATCCTTCCTCTAACAAGTATCACCTTCATTGTCTTTGAAGTTCAACTCAGCCAGTTGGCTGGTCTTGCCAACGCTCCCGTCCTCGCCTGGTTCTGCACGACGCTCACTGCTCAGCCCACCTGCGAGTCCACCTTTCCAACTGCAGCTTCCACGGGACGGGGCCCCTAGTGCTGCCACCTTGGAAGGTGCATCTATGTCTGGCTGGGGAAAGTGAATTAGCTGCATTTGAACTTGAGCACTGGGGTGTTGAAGCCCAGGAGCTGGGCCTTCTGCGCATTGAAGGAAGTGCGCGTGTGCAAGATGGGTGGCCTAAGCAAAGCGGGGATCTGGTAGCCTCGCCGCTGGGTAGGCCACTGTGTGGGTGCTGGCGCCCTTCAGCCGGACCTAAATCGCCGCCACCCCGCGAGCCAAGCGCCCCAGAACTTCCTTTGCTGCCCTCGGAGCCGCGTGCAGCTCCCGGAGACTGCAGGAACACCGTGGGCAACACCTGTTGTAAGTACCTGGCTTTAGTTTTACCTGTTCTGTGGAAGAATATGAGGCAGTTGTGGAACATCCATTGCATTCTTGATTTCTGATATTATTTTTTAGTTTTAGAACCTCCATTTTATTTTTTGATATAAATTCTGGTTTTCTGGTTGCTTTCTCCATCTTGTCATCTGTTTTTCACAGCCATTAAAAAATCTTTCTCTGAAAACCAATATCTGTGTCACACCTCTGCATTCGTGTCTATTACCTTCTTTCCCTCCATTATTTTTTATTTTGTATACCTGGTACATTTTTCATTGAATTACTAAAACTATGTGTAAAAATTAATAGGGATTCTTGAAGTGTTATCTTTCTTTAAAGGGGATTACAGTTGGCTTCTGGCAGGCAATTAGAGTCGGCATGGATTACTTGAATTCAACAGACTAAGCTGATTCACAGCTGGGTTCAAGTCTGTAAGGCTGGTCTATTTCTGGCTTAACCTCAACCTAGACTGTAGCCCTTTTGGTGTCCAATTGAATACTCAGGGTTTTTATTAAGACCCCATCCTTTTGGTGGTTCTTTAATCTCATTTAAAAAACCTCCCCAAACCAAGAAACTGACAAAAATCCTGCATAGTTTCTCAAACTCATAGCAGCTACTTTCTGCTCTGCTTGTGTGTTTCTCAGCCTATACTAATTACAAATTAGCAAGTGCCTCAAGAGGAAAAGAGACTCAGACTATTGGTTGGGCTCAGTTCTTTGAACTCTTCTCTTTATAATCCTGGCCTCTTAGATTCTGGCTGTCTTGATGCCCTTGAACTCTGATTTCATTTTAGGTTCATGAGATTGCTGAAGTTTCTAAAAAGACTCTTGACTATTTAAAACACAAACAGTAGTAATGGGTATGGGGTTTATAGAATATGCTGAAATTAAAACACATGGCTAATATGCAAGGAATTGAGTAGGAATTAAATGAAATTATACTGTTATATAGTTCTTGTACTGTTCTTTAACATCATATGAATTGAGACTGTGGTAAATTAACTGTGTGTATTGCTGTCTATAGGGTAACCATTGCAACACATACACACGGACACACACACAAAGTATTGCTAAAAATGTCAATCAAATAGATAAAATGGAGTAATAAAAATTATAATCACAAAAGACAGCAGAAACAAATGAACAATAGAACACATAACAAATAGGACAAATAGAAAGCAGATACCAAGATAGTAAAATTAAACTGATCTGAACAAAACCATAATTCCATTCAATGTAAATGAACTAAACTCTCCATTAGAAAGAATTAAGCTATAAGATTGGATAAAAAGCAAGATCCATCTACATGTTGTTTACCAGATGTCTTTTATAGTATCTAAAAACAAGTTCAATTTGAGTGGAAAAAGATATAAACTGTCATACAGAAATTCCATTTCTAGGTATTAAGCCAAGAGAAATGAAAAAAATACATCCATGAAATGTGTATAAAAATATTCATAGCAGGCTTTATGCATAATAGTCAAAATTTGGAAACAATCCACAAGGCCCATCAATACAAAAGTGGGTAAAGAAATTTTAGTATATTTATACAATGGAACACTACTTAACAATTTTTAAAAATGGACTTTTGATTGATGAAACAACATGGATAAATCTTAAAAAGAGTATCCGAATGAATTAATCTGGATGAAAAAGAGAACTTATATATGACTTCATTTTACATGAGTTCCAAGAACAGGCAAATTTATACTGTGTTAGTGGAAGTAAGAAACTGGTTACCTCTAGGGAAAAGCACATTAACTGGAAAGGGAGAATAAAGGAAATTTTGGGGTTGATGGAATTATTCTATGTATTTATATGGGTGGTTGTTACAATTACTGAAATCATTGAATTGTACTATTAAGATACATGCATTCTATGTTTTGTGACAACAAAAAGTTTGAATTGGAACATCCATCACTTAAAAACAAATTTGGGCTAAGACATTGTTTTGTTTCTTAATAACAAAGATAATAGATAGTACATACAACTTGTAAAAAAATAAGGAAAACTGTGTTTCTAAAAGTAGATCTGGGTTTTTTTTGCCATCTTATTTTAGTGGATCAGTTACTAATGTATAACCAAATATGAAATTGAAGCCACTGAAAAGGCAGTAGATCAGTGAATCCCTTCTTCCAATGATATGATGGTTCCCATAGATGTCTTGATTTTAGGTTTAGTGCATTTTCATAATATGTGTCCAAAGTATTGAATAAACAGAGGAAGGAAAGGGTTTGGGCTTAAAGAGTAGATTATGCCTTGAGCAGTACACTGAAACTAAATTAACCATTAAATAAGTCATCTACTCCATTACTTAAATACCAGATACAATTGTTTTGTAAATTAGAGCCTTCTAGGCTACAGTCCATGGGGTTGCTAAGAGTGGGACACTGAGTGACTTCACCTTCACCTTTCACTTTCATGCACTGGAGAAGGAAATGGCAACCCACTCCAGTGTTCTTGCCTGGAGAATCCCAGGGACGGGGGAGCCGGGTGGGCTGCTGTCTGTGGGGTCGCACAGAGTCGGACATGACTGAAGTGACTTAGCAGTAGCAGCAGCAGTCAAAAAGAATTTAAGACAATATTATAAATATGTTAAAAGATTTAAGGTAAAGATGGATATAGTGTATGAACAGATAGGGGTTCATAGTAGAGAAATGGAAACTAACAAAAGGTCAAGCGGAAATTGAGAAGTCAGATGAAGTGAGGTCATAACAATGGATTGGACAGGAGAAAAAAATCAGTGATCTTGCATGTAAGTCAGTAGAAATAAACCAAACAAAAGCCCAGAGTGAAAAAAATAAAAAGTGCTCTATTGACTTCTTAGTACTGGGACAACATGGGTATTGAACATACAGGGAACTGCAATCATGCGAAGAGAGAAAAATTGCATTAGAGAAAAATATTTGGAGGAAAACTGGTGAAACCTTTTCTCTGTTATAAAAAATTATGAAAGCTTAATTACTTATTGAACATATAAGTTCTGTGTGACTCATAAGGTAAACTTTTCTTACCCAGAAAACTAATACGCCATTTGAAAGTTATGACTTTAAGCTTTACTGAGATATAGTTGAGAAAAATCAACGACACATATTTTAAGTGTATAGTTTGATAAGCTTTGACATATGAATGTACCTCCCATATTTACTTTTTTCCCATTTGAAATTATTCCTTCTTATTCTCTCCCTGGTCCCCAGACAACCAGTGCTCTGAGTTCTGTCACTAAGGGTTTAGTTGGAATTTTTGGAATTTTATATAAATGGAATAATGCAGTATATACTTCTTTTGTGTCTGACTTTTCTTTCACTGAGGTTGATTTGGAAGTTCATCCCATGCTGTCTTTATCATTAGTTTATTCTTTTTTTTTATTGCTAAATAGTAGTATAATTCTCTTCAATGAATTTCTTAAACTGGTAACTAAGCTATGGTGATGATTGCCTCAAGCAGAAGGGTAAGGAGATTGATTGGCAAGAGCCTTGAGGGAAATTTCTGTGGTATGGATGCTGTTTATAGGGTGTACAGATATATCAAAATCTACTGGACTGTATTAAGATATGTGCATTTCACTGATTGCAATTTATACCTCATGAAAAGAAAAGACAGTGAATGAAAAACAATCAGGTCTACTACCCAACTGCCTTCCTGGTTGGTTAATATTATATCCTTAGGTCGATTTTGTGGGCTTCCCTGGTATCTCAGACAGTAAAGAATCTGTCTGCAATGTGGGAGACCTGGGTTTGATCCCTGGATTGGAAAGATGCCCTGGAGAAGAGAACAAGTACCCACTCTAGTATTCTTGCCTGGAGAATTCCATGGACAGAGAAACCTGGTAGGCTACAGTCCATGGGACACAAAGAGTTGGACATGACTGAATGACTTTCACGGGTCAATTATGTATTTTTAATGTTTTGATTATTCATAAGTACTATCTTTAAACATTTATTCAAAGCATTTTCTTGTGATTGAACTTGTTTGCAGATACTAATTTAAGAAAAGTGTTCTTTATGATGGCTTTTATCAAAACACTTTTACTGCCCCCCAGGTTGTCTTTATGGAAATAAAATCTATGCCCCAAATGGACTAATCCTATGATAACTGCCAATATATTCTGTGTTACAATGCAATTGCTAATGTTAAAGTCTCATTTTTATGTTTTTTTCTTTATCAATAAACTATAACAAAATATCACACATCCCTTATGTCAGGTAGATTCAAATTTAGTCATATAAATTAAGAGATAGTATTCAAACTAACTTGTAAATCAGATAATTTCAATTGAATAGCATATTTTTATTGACTGGCCCAATGACTTTGGGCCTTGTTTGTTTTGCTAATTCCTTAAGATGGTAGATTAGGTTGTTTGTTTAATATTTTTGTTTCATTAGGTAGGCCTGTATCACTATATACTTTCTCTTAGAACTGCTTTTGCTATGTCCCATAGATTTTGGAAAGTTGTATTTTTACTATCATTTGTCTTAAGGTATTTCCTAATTTCGTCTTTGTTCTATCTGTTGATATATTGGAGTTTTTTTTTCATAGCATGTTGTTTAGTTTTCATGTGTTTGTGTTTTTCTATTTTTCTTCCTGTAATTGATTTCTAACTTCATACTGTGGTCAGAAAAAGATACCTGATACAAATTCTATCCTCTTAAATTTATTGAGTAGTGTTTTGTGCCATAGAGTGTCATGTATCCTGGAGAATGTTCCATGCACACTGGAAAAGAGTGCATATTCTGCTCTTTTTGGATGCAATGTCCTATAGATATCTGTTAAGTCCATCTGGTCTAAAGTAACATTTAAGGCCTCTGGGTTTCCTATAAATTTCCTGTATGGATGATCTATCCATTGATTGTAAGTGGAATGTTATGTCTACCCCTTTGTTATATTCCGGTCAATTTCTCTCTTTATGTGTCTTAATATTTGCTTTATATATTTGCTGCTGCTGCTGCTAAGTCGCTTCAATTGTGTCCGACTCTGTGAGACCTCAGAGACGGCAGCCCACCAGGCTCCCCAGTCCCTGGGATTCTCCAGGCAAGAACACTGGAGCGGGTTGCCATGTCCTTCTCCAATGCATAAAAGTGAAAAGTAAAAGTGAAGTCGCTCAGTCGTGTCCGACTCCTAGCAACCCCGTGGACTGCAGCCTATCAGGCTCCTCCATCCATGGGATTTGCCAGGCAAGAGTGCTGGAGTAGGGTGCCATCGCCTTTAGGTGCTCTTATATTAGGTGCGTGTATATTTAACATGTGTTATATCTTCTTGTATTGACTCCTTTATCAAAGTCTACTTTGTGTAATATGAGTATTGCTTTTCCAGATTTCTTTTCTCTTTCATTTGCATGGATATCTTTTTCCATCCTCTTCTTTCAGTATTTGTATGTCTTTAGCTTTGAAGTTAGTCTCTTGTAGGCAGTATATAGATGGATCTTACTTTTTTATCCAGTCAGCTACCTTACATCTTTTGGTTGGAGCATTTAGTTCATTGACATTTTAAGTGAGTATTGATTGGTATGTGCTGGTTGCTATTTTGATAGCTTTTATGATAGCTTTTTTGTTGCTTGTTTTTTTTTATTTATTTTTATAGTTCTGTGTTCTTTTAGTCTCTTCTCTTGTGGTTTGATGATTTTCTTTAGTGTTATGTTTGTTTCTCTCTCATTTTGTGTATCTCTTGTCGGTTTTTGATTTGTATCTACCATAAAGTTCATGTGTATTGACCTATAACTATATCTACTTGTCTTAAACTGATAGTTATTTAAGTTCAAATCCATTCTAAAAGATGTACATTTCTTACTCCTCCCCCACCTTTTATGTTGTGATATCACATTTTATATTTTCATGCCTGTCTCTTTACTGTTAATTGTAGTTACAGTTGACTTAAGTTTTTTAACCCTTTGTGATAGCTTATTTACATTGTTGATGTACTGCTCTTTTATATATTTGCCTTTACCAATGGAATTTTTCCCATTTTCTTATTTTTATTATTTCTTTCTGTATTTTCTTATTTCTTGTTATAGCCTTTTCTTTTTCTCTTAAAGAACTTTTAACATTTCTTAAAATATTGAGTTGGTTGTCATTAATTCAGTTCTGCTTGTCTGGAGAACTCTTTATCTGCCTTTCAATTCTGAATGATTACCTTGCTGGGTAGAGTATCCTAGGTTGTAGATTTTTTTCTTTTCAGTAATTTAAATATATCAGGCCACTCCCTTCTTGTCTACAAAAGTTTCTGCTAAAAAAAAAAATCAGCCTTATGGGCATGCCTTTGTATGTGACTGTTTTTTCTTGCTGCTTTTAAAATTCTTCATCTCTAACTTTTGCCATTTTAATTATGACAGGTCTTGGTGTGGGTCTCTTTGGGTTCATCTTGTTTGGGTCTTTCTGTGCTTCTTGAACATGGGTACTTGTTTCCTCCTTCAGGTTAGAGAAGTTTTCAGCCATAATTTTGTCAAATACATTTTTGACTGCCTTCTCTCTCTCTCCTCCTTCTGGGACGCCTGTGATGAGAATGTTAGTATACTTGATGTCAACCCTAAGGTTTCTTAACCTATCCTCATTTTTAACAATTAGTTTTTCTTTCTGCTGTTTTGATTAGGTGATTTATTGCCTAATTTGTTGTTAATTCCTTCAAGTGTATTTTTTCATTTCAGTTACTGAATTCTTCATCTTTGACTGGTTGAAGTGCTGTGTTCAGCTATCATTTTCCCAAGTTAGGTTAGCATTTTTATTACTATTGTTTTAAATTCTCTGTCAGGTGAATTATTTATCTCTGTTTCATTAGGAATGTTTTTCAGGGGTTTCACCTTGTTCTTTATCTGACGCCTGTTGTTCTGTCCTTGAATTTTGTTTAACTTTCTCTCTTTGTCTCCATGACATTAGGTGAAGGGGTTACTTATTCTGGTTTTGATGGCATATCCTTTCGTGGGAGTGCGTCTGTGCATTTTGCTGGTGCCCAGTGGCTTTGGTGGGAGAGCTGGGTCTGAAATCATCTTGGGCCACCTCTCCCCTGGGGTGTGATGGCACTTGTTGCCTTGGTGGGAACTTGTTAGGGCTTGAATTGGAGCGCTACAGCAGGAGCCGTGTGCAAGCTAGAACTTTTTTCTAGACTGAATGGTAGTCACTGCCCTGCTGGAGTTGAGCCAGTGTCCGAGGTGCCAAAATAGGAGCCCTGAAGGAGGTGTGATGGGAACCTCGACCTTGGCTCTACCTTGGTTGGGGGTGTGTCCAATGCCCAGGGCCTTGGGCTGTACTTGTGAGCTGATTCCATTTTTCCCTGGTTTGCATGCCTTGGTTAGAGGCTGGGCTGGGGCTGCAGGTGTTGGAGCCACCCTGCTGAGCTGGCTGTGCTCCTTGCCAAGTGTTCATAAGTGGGTACATGCTGGCAGCATCAGTCTCTTCCTTGGCTCATGGCAGGCCTCTGCCGAGCTGGTTCAGCTCTGTCCTAGATGTGTGGGGGCACTGAATTGCTTTTCCTCCTCTTCTACCAGACTCCTTGTGGTTCTTTCTTTCAATCTTAATTGTAGAAGAGCTGTTCTGATGGTCTTCAGGTTGTTCTCAGCAAGGATTGAGATATCACCACTCCCTGGGATAATCAGCCTGATAGCAGGGGATTACATTGGAGGAATATGGCTGTTGAAGGGGCAGTTTTGCTCTTTCTGGGAGAGACACCTACTCTGGATATGGATTTGCCTTTCCTATGTGCAATGCTTCTTCTGTCAAAAATACCATCTGAGGACTCACAGGTGCCTTATTCACCATCACAGTGTTTTGCACATGCTTCTGATGAAGGAACTCTGCTCAGGGAGTAAAGTGTGCTTCTAAGCAAATGCTCATCGAATTTATTGATCATTCCATGCTCCCAGTAATCCTGAAGCAGCTGACTTCACTAGAATGGACTTTTGAAGGCAGAATGGTAGTGTCAGCTAGATGGCAGTACCCTCATGGACTGGCATGATGTTCTCCAGGAGGCTGTATACGCTCTAAGCCAGCGTTCAGTATGCAGCACAGATTTTCCCATAGCTGAGATACATGGGCCGGGAATCAAGGGTGGATGAGAGTGGACCATTCACTATTACTGCTCTAACCCCTCCTGATCCACTAGCAGAATTTTTGCTACATGTCCATGTAACTTTATGCTCTGTTGGCCTAGAGGCTTAACTCCTAATGTAGTCAGGGCTTCTCTGAGAAGACACACTGATGCCATTAAACTGTAAGTAAAGACTGCTACTTCTGGTCCCTTTTTTCCTCTAAAATTATACCCAAAGAATAAGGTTGCTGAACTGGCTAATCACTGATTACCAAGGGCAGAGTGGTCTGCTACTCTGTAGTGAAGATGAGGAAGCCTGGGTCTGGAAATCAGGAGATTTCTTAGGGCTTTCTTAGTAAAATCCAAAGAAGACTAGAAGAAACCATTCTCAGTAGGATTGGTAGTGGCCCAGATCCTTCAGCAGTGAAGGTTAGGTCCTACCCAAACAGGCAGAGCACCTCATGGCCAGTTGAAATGCTTGTTGAGGGCAGAGAATATAAGAAATGGGCAAGGAAAGAAGATAGTTAAAAATACCAGCTGCAAAAGGTGACCAGCTGCAAAAAAAAAAAAAAAAAAACATGTATTTGATTGTTCTCTTTCTTCTTTACAGTTTATGAATAATTTGAAATGTGTTTATATAATCAGTTCAGTCGGTCAGTTGTGTCTGACTCTTTGTGACCCCATTGACTGCAGCATGCCAGGCTTCCCTTTCCTCACCAACTCCTGGAGCTTGCTCAAACTCATGTCCATTTACTTGGTCATGCCATCCAACCATCTCATCCTCTGTCGTCCCCTTCTCCTCCTGCCTTCAGTCTTTCTCAGCACCAGGGTCTTTCCCAGTGAGTCAGTTCTCATCATGTGGCCAAAGTATTGGAGTTTCAGCTTTAGCATCGGTCCTTCTGATAAATATTCAGGAGTGATTTCCTTTAGGATGGATTGGTTGGATCTCCTTGCAGTCCAAGGAACTCTCAAGAGTCTTCTCCAACATCACAGTTCAAAAGCATCTGTTCTTGGCAGCGCTCAGCTTTCATTATAGTTCAACTCTCACATCCATACATGCCTACTGGAAAAACCATAGCTTTGACTAGATGGACCTTTGTTGGCAAAGTAATGTCTCTGCTTTTTAATATGCTGTCTAGTTTGGTCATAGCTTTTCTTCCAAGGAGCAAGCATCTTTTAATTTCATGGCTGCAGTCAGCATCTACAGTGATTTTGGAGCCTGAGAAAATAAAGTCTGACACTGTTTCCATTGTTTTCCCATCTATTTGCCATGAAGTGATGGGACTGGATGCCATGATCTTAGTTTTCTAAATGTTAAGTTTTAAACCAACTTTTTTCACTGTCCTCTTTCACTTTCATCAAGATGTTCTTTAGCTCTTCTTCACTCTCTGCCATAAAGGTGGTGTCATCTGTATATCTGAGGTTATTGATATTGCTCCCAGCAGTCTTAATTCCAGCTTGTACATCATCCAGCCTGGTGTTTCACATGATGTACTCTGCATATAAGTTAAATAAGCAAGGTGACTATATACAGCCTTGATGTACTCCTTTCCCGATTTGGAACCAGTCTATTGTTCCATGTCCAGTTCTAACTGTTGCTTTCTGACTTGTATACAGATTTCTCCAGAGGCAGGTCAGGTGGTCTGGTATTCCCATCTCTTTAAGAATTTTCCACAGTTTGTTGTGATCCACACGGTCAAAGGCTTTGGTGTACTTAATAAAGCAAAACAGATGTTTTTCTGAAACTCTTGCTCCTTTGATGATCCAACAGATGTTGGCAATTTGATATCTGGTTTCTCTGCCTTTTCTAAGTCCAGCTTGAACGTCTGGAAGTTCACAGTTCACATACTGTTGAAGCCTGGCTTGGAGAATTTTGAGCATTACTTTGTTAGCACGTGAGATGAGTGCAACTGTGTGGTAGTTGTAACATTCTTTGACATTGCCTTTCTTTGGGATTGGAATGAAAACTGGCTTTTTCCAGTCCTGTGGCCACTGCTGAATTTTCCAAAATTTCCTGGCATATTTAGTGTAGCACCTTAACAGCATTGTATTTTAGGATTTGAAATAGATGAACTGAAATTCTATCACCTCCACTAACTTTCTTCATAGTGACGTTTCCTAAGGCCCACTCGACTTTACATTCTAGGATGTCTGGCTCTGTCTATGTGGGTGATCACACCATCATGGTTATCTGGGTCATGAAGATCTTTTTGTATAGTTCTGTGTATTCTTGCCACCTCTTCTTAATATCTTCTGCTTCTGTTAGGTCCATACCATTTCTGTCCTTTATTGTGCCCATCTTTGCATGAAATGTTCCCTTGATATCTCTAATTTTCTTGAAGAGATCTCTAGTCTTTCTCATTTTGTTGCTTTCCTCTATTTCTTTGCATTGATCACTGAGGAAGGCTTTCTTATCTCTCCTTGATAATCTCCTTGGAAATCTGCATTCAAATATAAAACAAACACACACATCCGTAGAAATCCTTGTTCCCAGGAATCAATGGTGTTTATGGATTTAAGCCAAACTTTACCCTTTAAAGCTGTACTGCAGATCTTTTCTGCAAATATGAAGCCATCAGAAAAGGAAATTCAGAGATAATGGACAAGGATCCCAGGAGAATTCTACTCTAGTTGAAGGTTAGATCTTGGAGGCTCTGGTGGAGGCCCGAGAATAAAAAGTGCTGCCTAACCTCGATGCATTTGCAGATAACCTTCTCTGGCCTTGTCCTCTCCTCATGTGTCTTTTGTTCTTGTTTTTCCCTCTTAGTACTGATTATCTAGTGAATTATCACCAGATGGACCTAGAAAACTACAAGCTCCAGTACTCAGTTGAAAGAAATCTCAACCAGAAAAACAGAAGATGTTCCCTCTTCCTCCAAGGGCTGCAGAAATGCAGCCAGTGTCTTCAGACAGGATGTGGTCCTAGCAAGTACTATTTTCAGAGGCACCTACATTTCAGAGGTTGTTGCTCTGCCTGTGAAAGTACTTCCCATCTCTAAATCCCAGGAGCTTTGCGCAGCTGTTCCTGTTCCTGGCCTTGCTGAACTGTGCTGAAATGAACTTGCCCTTTGAGGAAGGGGTACTAGAGTTATCCTTCAGTAGCCAGAAGGTGGTGGAGAAGGCAATGGCAAACCACTCCAGTACTCTTTCCTGGACAATCCACGGGTGGAGGAGCCTGGTGGGCTGCAGTCCATGGGGTCGCTGAGAATTGTATGCAACTGAGTGACTTCACTTTCACTTTTCACTTTCATGCACTGGAGAAGGAAATGGCAACCCACTCCAGTGTTCTTGCCTAGAGAACCCCAGGGACGGGGGAGCCTGGTGGGCTGCCGTCTATGGGGTCGCACAGAGTCGAACATGACTGGCAGCAGCAGCAGCCAGAAGGTGGAGGCTAGCTTTTCGTCTTTTGCCACATACAGTAAACTGTGACCGTGTGAATTTTCTTAATTCAAGAAGAAATGTGAGATCTGTATCTTTTAAATGTCACAAGTGAAAAAGAAAAAAGGCACCACAACTTCTAGGCTTAAGAGAAACAGAAGTTGAATATAATATTCTGTTTTAACATTTATTACTCACAACAAATACATATCGTTTCTCCTCCCAGTGGGTAAATAGGTGCTGGGGCTTTGGGGAGGGGTGTCCCCTTTCTTGTGAGATTCAGGAAATCTGAGAAAAACCTTTGTAGTGTTTTTCTCATCTGATTGGTATGAGCTAGCCCTTTGCACCCCAAGTGTCCCAGCTATGTCCCTGCCAAAAAGGTATTGGTCGTACTTGAGCTGATCGCAGAAGTGTGATCTCCCGTTGGTTCTGGGTGCTCTATTACAGGACTGGTGGCTGAAGAGTCTGCTTATGTTGGGGATCATCCCCAGGAATCACAGATCTCCTGCTCAAACCCTCTGCACTCTGTGTTCTAGACCCCATGCTAACTGTTCAGCAAGCATCCCATTTGTCCCAGCCATGGGAGGGCCAATAAGCATCACCCGTTTCGCAGAGAAGTAAACTGAGTCTAAGAAAAGTGAGGAGAATCTCACCATATGGGCCAGTGAGGGAGGTGGGAGCCCAGCACGAGTTGTCCAGCTCCCCAGGCCCACATTAAGTCAGAACTTTACTGAGCTGCTGGGTAAAACCACTGCAGGCCCACTCACTTGCCTGGCCCTGAGGATGCCTGGTTCTTAGCCTTGAAGAACAATTGCATCTTGATGGCCCAGAGTGTGGGAGCTCCTGCTGGCAAGGCAGGCTGCTGGTACAGGACAGAGTGGCACCTATGTGTTTTAGGAGCCACCCTCAGATGTCCCTCCCAGTGTCTGCCAGCAGTGGGCATCCAGGTGTGCCAGGGGACAGCTTGAAGCAGGTTTGGGACTGATCAGGGTGCAATGGCCTTGCGCTCTGTAGAGCTGGCCAGCACAGAGTCCACCCTGCCCTCAATGAACTCCCCTCTCCCCTCACCTCTCATTCTCGCTGAAGGGCTCCATAGCCTGGAACAGGCTGCAAGTTGCTGCTCGGGCTGAAGATTGTAGTGATTTGTAGCCACCTGGAGCAGCTGGATCACCCTAATTTTTTGAGTTCCTGGACAGAGGGAAGGATAGGATGCAGACACAGTCCAGGTGGGGGAACTGCAAGGGTCTTATGGAGGTGAGGAGTGGAACAGGGGGCTGGTCCTGTCTTTGCTTACATAGAGATCCTCCTTGACTCCACTTCTTCCAGGCCCTGCCTTTTGTCCCAATTGGGTTTAAATAGCTCCTCCTCCCAGGAAGTTGTCTTGATTTCATCTCCTACCCCTACCTGTTACTGCGATGATTGTCTGTAAAACCCTCCCAAATAAATATAAGACCCAAAAGTTAGAGTGAGAGAGAACCCTGCCTATAGGGGTCCCCAGTTTCTGCACAGTAAGGAAAATTACTCTAGGTATTGTTGGATCACTGAAAAAGCAAGAGAGTTCCAGAAAAATATCTATTTCTGGTTTATTGACTGTGCCAAAGCCTTTGACTATGTAGATCACAATAAACTGTGGAAATTCTGAAAGAGATGGGAATACCAGACCACCTGACCTTCCTCTTAAGAAACCTATGTGCAGGTCAGGAAGCAACAGTTAGAACTGGACATGGAACAACAGACTAGTTCCAATAGGGAAAGGAGTCCGTCAAGGCTGTAAATTGTTACCCTGCTTATTTAACTTCTATGCAGAGTACATCATGAGAAACGCTGGGCTGGAGGAAGCACAAGATGGAATCAAGATTGCCAAGAGAAATATCAATAACCTCAGATATGCAGATGACACCACCCTTATGGCAGAAAGTGAAGAGGAACTAAAAAGCCTCTTGATGAAAGTGAAAGAGGAGAGTGAAAAAGTTGGCTTAAAGCTCAACATTCAGAAAACTAAGATCATGGTGTCCAGTCCCATCACTTCATGGCAAATAGATGGGAAACAGTAGAAAGAGTGGCTGACTTTATTTATTTATTTATTTTTGGCTCCAAAACCAATGCAGATGGTGATTGCAGCCATGAAATTAAAAGACACTTACTCCTTGGAAGAAAAGTTATGACCAACTTAGATAGTATATTCAAAAACAGAGACATTACTTTGTCAACAAAGGTCCATCTAGTCAAGGCTATGGTTTTCCAGTAGTCATGTATGGATCTGAGAGCTGGACTATGAAGAAAGCTGAACACCTAAGAACTGATGCTTTTGAACTGTGGTGCCGGAGAAGACTCTTGTGAGTCACATGGACTGCAAGGAGATCCAACTAGTCCATCCTAAAGGAAAGCAGTCCTGGGTGTTCATTGGAAGGACTGATGCTAAAGCTGAAACTCCAGTACTTTGGCCACCTGATGCAAAGAGGTGACTCATTTGAAAAGACCCTAATGCTGGGAAAGATTGAAGGCAGCAGGAGAAGGGGAAAGACAGAGGATGAGATGGCTGGATGGCATCACTGACTCGATGGATGTGAGTCTGAGTGAACTCTGGGAGTTGGTGATGGACAAGGAGGCCTGGCATGCTGTGATTCATGGGGTCACAGAGTCGGATATGACTGAGTGACTGAACTGAAAGGTTGCAGTTTCAGAAGGGCCAGTTGAGTTGAAAGACAGGTCCGTGTTTCCTAGGTGAGAATCCCTAATCCAGTGCCATCAAAGAATTTTTAGCCACAGAGCACACTTCCTCATCTACTTTTTCTTGTTTCAACAAGCACTAGCCTAGGTATGTATAGCAAAGGATGCCCTGTTCCAGTGCATGGCTTACCTCTGTGACCTTGGGCCAGCTGCTGAACCTCCATGTGCCTGTTATTTTCTTAAATGGAACTAAGTACCTTTCTTCATGAATTGCTACAAAAAGCCACTCTCTGACTACCCAATGTCCATAGGTCAGTCACATGAGAACAGAGTGAGCACACAGCTCCATTCACTACATCCTCAATGCTTCCCTTGTTCCGCTGGTGTTTGGTGGTGCTTGGTTGGCCTCTGTCCTGGGAACAGAATAAGCTGATGACAGATTTCAGCTGGATGTGATGAGGGGCTGGGACTGAGTCTTCCTTTGTCTGATGCCTCGACTTTTAGAGTTAAAAAAAGTATCAAAGTCCCCATCAGGAGAAGATTTTAACAAGTCATTTCAACCAATCTGCTTATCCAAATGGATGAGTCTGTGGATGACTCATTACTAGGGACCTCAAATGAAAGCCTGGATTCTTTCATGTTTTGGGTTGGAAAAATTGCCAGGTAAAATGAACCACTCCCATGGATTACGCAAATTGCTGAATTTTCTCTTCTTGCCTTCTTTTGAAGGACCCACTGCCATGGATCACCACCGTGGCCTTCAGAAAGCATCCTTTATTTCCTTCAGAGCCTTTGTCCACTCTACTGCTACTCAGAAGCCCCATCTTTCTTTGTAGACCAATCATTTTTTTTTTTAGCCATGAACCTCACCTTCACTCCATGTCACCCCTTTCAAATGCACAACCACCATCAAGTTAGTGGCACGCAGCCGGCAGGATGAGCATTCAGGGTCTTGTCTAGAAACAGCTCTTTTACCACATTGGAGTCCATGACCAACATGCAGCTCAGACTAAGTACAGAAACCCTGGGAACTCAACTAGCACCCAACATCAGCAGTCATCTCTTGAGTTTCTGCTTGACAGAGCCAAAGACCCCGGGGCAAGCAGTGAGAAATTATCTGGGTGCTTCTTCCTTCAGGTTCGAGAAGAGATGTTGAGGGAAAAGGGAAGGCTTCTGGGAATAGGGACTAGAAACAGTAACAGTGGTAGTATTGAACATCCACTGAGCGGCTTCTAAGAAGCGACTTACACACTTTGTCACCATCACTGTGGTGAAATTATTATAATTATCTTGCATTATCACCATGTTGAAGACAGAGGAACTGCAATTTGTTAATATGCAAAGCCAGCCCTGTGTCCCATGGTCCGGCGCTTCCCTAGTGTGGATAGCCCATCCTTTCACCCATTCCTCACCATCCTGATTTAAAATCCACGTGTGACCGTTCTTGGGCCGTACACTTCTCTGAGCCTCATTTCCCGCCTCTGAATAGAAGGGGTGAGCACTGTATCCCACTCATGGGGTCTGTTGTAAGAACCAAATGATATGATCGTGCATAAAAATGTTTAGCAGGCAGCCTGGCCGTGTTATCAGACTGATATTAGCTGAAAGTTGTATCTCCCAAGTTGGTAGATGCTGAGGGTTGGTAGCCTCATGATGTTAATCCTTTTCCCATCCCTCTTAAGTCCTATGGAAGAAGATGATAGGGATATGGGAGAGAATGGGCACCATGTCCATGACTTTTTAAAAAATTGAAGTATAGTTGATTTATAGTGTGTTTAATTTCTGCTGTATAGCAAAGTGATCCACTTATGCATATACCTACATTCATTTTTATATTCTTTTCCATTATGGTTTATCTCAGGATATTGACTATTGTTTCCTGTTCTGTACAGTAAGACCTTGTTGTTTATTCATTTTGTATGTATATCAGTTAGCATCTGCTAACCCAAACTCCCACTCCATTCCCCCTGCCTACTTGGCAATCATATGTCTGTGTCATATTTTAGATTCCACATGTAAGTGATATCGTATGGTATTTGTCTTTCTGTTTCTAACTTCCTTCTCTTAGTATGATAAATCCCTAGGTCCATTCTTGTTGCTGAAGATGGCATTGTTTAATTCACTTTTATGGCTACGTGGTACTCCCTTGTATATATGTACCACCTCTTCTTTATCCATTTATCTGTCAAGGACGTTGAGGTTGCTTCTGTGTCTAGCCTATTGTAAGCAGTGCTGCTATGAACATTGGGGTGCACGTGTCTTTTTGGATTATAATATTGTCTGATACATGCCCAGGAGTGGGACTGATGGATCATGTGGCAACTCTATATTTAGCAGGTTTTTTGAGGAAGCTTCATACTGTTTCCACTGTGGCTGCTTAACATTCCCGCCAACTGTACAGAAGCGTTCCCTTTTCTCCACAGCCTCTCTTTTTTCTTTTTTGTAGACTTTTTAATGATGGCCATTCTGACCATGTCAGTGACTTCTGATTCAAGGATGTGCCTTGGGAGGAAGCTCAGAGTCACAAACCACCAGCACAGCCAAGTTTCCAATGACTTCAATTCACACTGCCAGTGACCAAGCCAGAGCAAAATATGTCTGTCTTGTAGCTGATGGCCTTTGTAGAGTTTGGTGACCTAGTAGTGTCTTGGAGCTGGAGGGGAACACTGGTGTCAGTGAGGGAATACAGGCGTTGATTGTGGGAAATCAGAGTTCAAATCCTGGCTCTGCCCTTAACTCAATGTGTGACCGCAGGCATACTGCTTCCCTTTCTGAACTTCTAGCTTAGGCATCTAGGGCACTGAAATTGGAGTCAGAGAACTTCTGAACATGTAGATAAAATGAAGAGTTGAGCCAGTCATTTAATAGATGTAAGTCATGTGGGGAAATGAGAAGTATACCCAGGGTACGGAGAGATGGGATGGTTCCCTTTTTTCTACACCCTCTCCAGCATTTTAAAAAATTTTTATTTTTATATTGGAGCATAGATGATTAACAATGCTGTTAGTTTCAAGTGTACAGCAGAGTGATTCAGTTATGCATATATATATATATTCTTTTTCAAATTCTTTCACAGCCTTTGCAGGATTTGTTATTTGTAGGCTTTTCAATGGCACCTCACTCCAGTACTTTTGCCTGGAAAATCCCATGGACGAAGCCTGGTGGGCTGCAGTCCATGGAGTCGCCAAGAGTCGGGCACGACTGAGAGACTTCACTTTCACTTTTCACTTTCATGCATTGGAGAAGGAAATGGCAACCCACTCCAGAGCTCTTGCCTGGAGAATCCCAGGGATGAGGGAGCCTGGTGGGCTGCCATCTATGGGGTCGCACAGAGTTGGACACGACTGAAGCGACTTAGCACCAGCAGGCTTTTCAATGATACCCTTTTTGACCAGTGTGAGGTGGTACTTCATTGTAGTTTTGATTTGTATTTCTCTAATAATTAGTGATAATCACATGGCAACTACTTTTTGGTTTTGTTTTGTTTTTGAGGGACATCCATACTGGTTTATGTAGTGACTGCACCAGTTTATAGTCTCACCAGTTTACATTCTTACCTTAGATGTTCTTCATGTTGACTGAAGAAAAAAAAAAAAAAGAAATATACACAAAATATGAGCTGTGAGTTGAGTTTTTTCAGGGTGTTGCTGAGGACTGTGGCCCAGGAGACAGCTGCTCACATGGCTCCTGACGAACTGCTCTGAGGAGGTGGTAGAGGATCAGGATGGATCTGTTCATGTATGTATTATAAGTTTTGGCTAGGGGACACCTGTAGTCATGGTCGTGGTCAAAAGTTACCATTAGTCATTGCAGAGTTTCCTGGGAATGCAAAGTCTGGTCCATAAACTAGAACATAATAGACATGCAACAAAATTTATTTTTGCTTTGTTTCTCTTGCCTGAGGGAACAGATCCAAAAGTACATTGCTTACGACCTGTGTCAAAGAGCATACTGCCAATGTTTGCTTCTAGGATTTTTATGGTTTCGGGTCTTACATTTAGTGCTTTAATCCACTTTGAATTTATTTTTTATACAGTGTGAGAAAATTTCTAATTTCTTTCTTTTGCACATAACTGTCCAGTTTTCTCAATATCACTTAATAAAAAGACTGTCTTTTCCCCAGTGTATGTTCTTGCCTTCTTTCTCAGAGATTAATTTACCATGTGTATATGGGTTTAATTCTGGGCTCTGTCATCTGTTCCATTGATCTATGCATCTGTTTTTGTTCCAGGACCATATTATTTTGCTTACTGTGGCTTTTAGTATAATCTGAAATCAGGAAGCATAACACTTTGTTTTTCTTTCCTCAAAATTTCTTTGGCTATTTAGGATTTTTGTGGTTCCATACAAGTTTTGTAATTATTTGTTCTAAATGTCATGGGTATTTTGATAGAAATTGCATTAAATCTTTAGATGGCTTTGGGAAGTATGAACATTTTAACAATATCAATTCTTCCAATCTGTGAACATGAGATATCTTTCCATATATTTGTATTATCTTCAGTTTCTCTCTTCAGCGTCTTAGAGTTTTCAGAAGATATGTCTTTTACTTCTTTGGCTTAGTTTATTTCTTTTTGATATGGTATGATAGATTTTTTTGTGTGGTTTCTCTTTCTGATAGTTCATTATTAACGTATGGAAATGCATAATATTTCTGTTTTTGAATCCTGTATCCTGAAACTTTACTAAATCCAGTGCTACTAGTTTAATTTATTGATTTATTTAATAATAAATTTATAAACTTAAATTAAAAATTAAGTAGGAACTTAAAAATTTTATTTTGTTTAGTTGATAATACATTTATTAAGTTTACATTTAATAATATATTAATTTATTTTAAAAAGTACTATTACTTTCCTAGTAATAGTACTTTTTAAAAATTGGAGTCTTCAGGATTTTTGTGGAGTCTTTAGGGTTTTCTATATAGTATCATGTCATCTGCAAATAGTGAGTTTTACTGCTTCCTTCCAATTTAGATGCCTTTTTTTCCTTGTCTGATTGTTGCACCTTGGACTTTCAGTACTATGTTAAATAGAAATGATGAGAGTAAGCATTCTTGTTTTGTTCTAATCTTTGAGGAAAAGCTTTTAGCTTTTTGCCATTGAGTATAATGGCTGTTGGTTTGTTATCATTAGCCTTTATTGTGTTGAGATATATTCCATTCATACCAACTCTGTAGAGAGTTTTTAATCATAAATGGATGTTGAATTGTCAAGTGCTTTTTCTGCATCCTTTGAAATGATCGTGTAATTTTTATCCTTTGTTTTGCTAATGTGTATCACGTTAATTTTTGGATATTGAGCTATCCTTGCATCCCTGGAATAAATCCAACTTGATCATGGTGTTTGATCCTTTTTATGTATTAGTGAATTTAGTTTGCTAATATCTTATTGAGATTTTTTGCATCTATATTCATCAGAGATAGTGGCCTGAAATTTTCATTTTTTGTAAAGTCTTTATCTGATATTGGTAAGCCCTTCCCTGAAATTCCCATATGTGGCTCCTCTTCCTACACAGTTAGCCTGTGTTTTTCTTTTATCTAACTCATAGTTTTGGCCTTCCCTGTTGGCTCAGATGGTAAAGAATCTGCCTGCAATGCAGGAGACCTGGGTTTGATCCCTGGGTTGGGAATATCCCCTGGAGGAAGGCATGGCAACCCACTCTAGTATTCTTGCCTGGAGAATTTCATGGAGGAGCTTGGCAGGCTACAGTCCATGGGGTCGCAAAGAGTCGGCACTATTGAGCGACTTTTACTTTTCTTTTTCATAGTTTTGACCTAAATTGCCTGTTAGCTTACTTGTACGTTTTCTGTCTCCCTATATGTATTGGAACAGAAACAGGCTATGTTTTGCACAATTCAAATGGCCATACTGCATTGTGGTCTATGTGAATGGTGCCTCTGCAGCCAGGTCATTGTAAGCCTGTATGGTCTCACAGATGTGCCCTCCATAACAGACAAAACTTTTGATAAATGCTATTATTCTTACTCCCCAAAGCAGTGCCTGGCACACAGCAAGTGCTCCAAAAATATTTGCTGAAGAAAAGAACTCTTGAATATAATGGTTCGAAGAGGCTAAGGAAACTGGTGAATTTTATTTTAGCTATAACCTTTTTCCATTTCTGTTGCTTTCCTGATTTCTCAGAATTAGAAAAGCAACCCTACATTGAAAACACAGTGAAAGTTTTATTAAAAGTTACAAACATATCAATCATTTAACTGAATTTCTTCAAGAAATTGCTTAAGAATGATGGATTCATGTCACTGATGCTTTAGTTTAATATTAATGATTACAGTCAGAATGTATTTCTTTAGTTTTGTCATTAACATTTGGATCTGTTCTTGTGTATTAATCATAAATAACTAATGTCCTACCAGTATGGGATATTACCCATCTTTAATAAATCTTTACGGATAAGACTACTTTGCTAGGTGGATTAGACTTCATAATAATTTATACGAGCCTTTGAACTGAAGAATGCTTCTCAAACACTAAATAAATTGATGAAAAGTAATACCACATTTATTTAAAAGGAAGTTAAACCCTTTTTTTCCAAACAAACATGAAAATATAAATGAATGAAGAAAATCTGGATCTGCAAACAATTTTAAAAGACCAGCATTATGAAATTAAAATATATTCTCTATCATGTAGCATATATGTATTCACTTTTAGCGTAAAGATCCTATATAAAGTCTTTTTCATTTTCCATTGTCTAAGAATTACTTAAACACTACAGGGTTAAAATTTTAAAATCTGGTTAATCTTTGGATTCAAGGATGAGTAGGCATGAGTGCTTTGGTCAGATGAGGTTAACTTGGCCTATCTGATCCGTAGTTGATTCTGTGTATATACATTTTGTTCCCTAGAATCGATAAGAACCACATACACAAAAGCCAACCCCTTTGCCTTCCAAACCCATCTACAAAATACAAATGGTCCAGTTAGTGTATTTTTAAAAGTAGACATTTTATTACACCGCAGTATCTCCTTCTTTTTCTCTGTGGTATCATTTGAAGTCTGCTTTTTAAAACAGAAGTTGAACAAATGAATCCTTCTGTCCTCACTTTCAGTTGTCAGCAGTGCTTCAGTGTGAGATGAAATAAATTGCCAGCCCTTTCATCTTCTATAATCAGCGCCGCACAGCTGAGCACACCCACAGCCCTGCATGCTGCCTCTGCCAGCGCTTATTCTGTGTGGAACGGGAAGTCTTTGTTAGTGCCACATTTCCAATGCTCGGCACAGGAGAGGGTTTATTTTGGTTCCTTCTTTCCTTTCTTGCTTCCTTGCGTCTTCCACCTCCGTTCTCCCTGCATGCACAACTAACGTGCAGTCCATTTTCTGTAGGAAAAAAAGTTTCTAGTGAATGACATAATTTTAAAAAAAGATACATCTAACATAGCTTTTTATTTCCCCACCATGCGACACAGTCATAGTTAACATCGTTGCCTAAGTCATATAAATATGGGCGAAACTGACAAATTGAAGATACTTTTAGGAACCTTAAACCATACCCATACCTTTTACCATGTTAGAGTGCTACATTTTTAAAAACATAGAAGCAACATATTTATATTTATAACTCCAAGGCAGAACATGCGCAAGGACCACTCACAGCAGTCCAGATGGTGTCTTCTAGCGCCCAAGGTCTAGTGGGGAACAGAGCAGAGGATAACAGCTTGATGGAAGCCATACTATGCTTAGTTGCTCAGTCATGTCCGACTCTTTGTGAACCCATGGCCTGTGGTCTGCCAGGCTTCTCTGTGCATGGGGATTCTCCAGGCAAGAATACTAGAACAGGTTGCCATGCTCTCCTCCAGGGGACCTTCCCCACCCAGGGATTGAATCCAGGTTTTCTGCTCTTCACCGTTTGCGCTACCAGAGAAACCCTGCTTGATGCAGGGTTTGACACAAATTCTTTATGGTTTGGGGTAATTTTTCATTTGTTTTACCTTGAACCAATTTCTTTCAAGACTGTTCTTTATATGCTTCTGGTGGGGAAATCAGTAGCTGATTCCTGCTTCTTCTTTTCTTCCTCCTCCTTTTCCTCCCACTTGGAAGCCCTACTGATACTTGCTGACTAGTTACTGGCCATCAGACACTGTTCTAAATGCCTTTATTCATATATATTTGTTACACGTATTAACTTAGCTACTAGCACAACAGAATGATGATAGGGACAATTTACTACCTCCATTCTCTGGATGGGGAAACTGAGGCACAGATTGGCTAAAAAATTTGTCTTAATGTCACTCAGCTGTTAAGCGGTAGAACCAAGATCCAAACTGGGATAGTCTGTGGCCAGACTGCTGCTTTTATTCATTAATGGTGTACTCTAGTGGAGCAATCAGCATGGGCAGATGACTTGTATCCCAGCCACCCTGAGATTAGTTCAGGGCTGGGCACGCAGCCCAAGAGAAGCGGGATGGTGCAAATAGAGAAGGGCACATTCTGTCTTCCTGAAGCATTTGTACAGCTGGCAGGATGGGTCTCTTGGGCTGATAGGAGACGTCATGTCCATCATATGCAAAGATGAAGCTCTAATGATATTTATCAAATTCTGTCCAGCTGCCCCTGAATTCAATTTACCTTGGGATGTTTTTGTCCTTGGCTTTAACATGAGCCAATAAATTCCTTTTGTTTGCTCAAGCCAACTACATTTGGATTTCTCTCACTAAGAGAGCAAAGATTATTGAGTTATAGAGGGAGAAAAAGCCGAATTTCCAAAAATTCCTGAGTAATGCTGGATGTTCCCATGCTGTGGCCATCCTCCACGCCATGGCCATCTCCAATCCAAAAACAATAGCGTCCACTCAGCTAAGCCACTCAGTTCTTTAAAAGAGGCTTTTAAAAATAAGAGGATATGTGGGAAATGTGTATTGATCTTTTGATTTGAGCTTATAAATTTAAATTTTATCTCAAGTGGAAAGGGACCAGAAAATAATTAATGTTTTCTAAGCCACTTTCTAGTGGCTTAGAGATCAACAGTACTTGAAAACCGATTAAAACAACAGCAGGTGAGAAAAGGCAATTCCCAGGGAATATCTTTCTCTGGAGGGCCGCTGGACATCAACAGAAGGAAGTTATTTTTCCTTGGGCTTTCATTTAAATTAGGTTTTTCCTCAAGGCCAATTCTCCCTATTTTTAAATAACTCTCAGTATGCAAATTAGGTGCATTGGGAAATATGAAATGAAAGTCTCTCATGGTTTCCTTCTAATATTCTCCTCAGAATGCACCCATTTGGGTTTACAGACAAGACCAGAATAATGACTGCTCACCTGAGCTCTGCAGAACTGCCTTGTTTTGTGAGAAGAAACTGTGTTGTATTCATGTTGCATTCATCCCAGCACCAAACACAGTGCCTCGTACACCTCAGCAGCTAACGCTGATGTGATGATTACTTTTCTGTGTGTAGGCATGTGGATGCCCAGATTAAACATTATTTCTGGGTGTGTCTGGGAAGGTGTTTCTAGGTGAGATGAACCTTTGAATGGGTGGATTCAATAAAATAGATGCCCCTTTGCAGTGTGTGAGGCTCATCCAACCTCTTAAGGGCCTGAATATATCAAAGATGGAGGAAGGAGGATTTTACTCCCTTTTTCCTTTCTACTTGAACTGGATCTCTCATCTCATCTTCTGCTGCCCTTGGACTGGAGTTTATACCAACAACAGTGCTGGCTCCCAGGCATTAGTCTTGTGTTAAATGACCCCACTGGCTTTCTTAGGTCTCCAGCTTGCAGATGGCAGATCATGGGACTTCACAGCCTCTGTAATCATATGAGCTTATGCTTTAAATCTCCATTGCCCTCTCTCCCTCTCTCTTTCTATATATATATCTCTAGGTTTTTTTCTGTTGAGAATTCCTGATTAATGCAATTTATTAGGCATTTTCCACCTCAGGACTTTTTAAAGCGCTTTATGCACATCATTTTGTCTAACCTTATTTTCTCCTTTAATATGAGTACTGTTGTTATCATCCCCATTTTACAGATGAGGAAACTGAAGCACAGAGCTCTTCAGTAACTTAAGCACCCATGTGTGAAGTAGCAAAGTGAGGATTCGACCCAGCAGGTAGCTGTTAACCTTTGTGTGATGCTGATTTCTCTTGTATCATATGCTTAATAAATGTTTGTGGAACTGAACTGAAAATGTTGAATTTACCATGTACCTTGCCTAGGAAGAATATAGGCCTTTTGTGTTACGAAAAATGAATCGCAGCCTCAGGTTATAAGAAGTGGCCCCAGTCACAATTCCTGTATCCTCCTGAGGCTTTAATACCTCAAGATAACTCCAGTCCCCAGAATTACTTTGCAGTTTATACAATTAAATATTTATTAGGAAAATTAATATATTTAAATTTGTTTAAAATTAAGCTGACTACTAATAGCTTTGTTCATCAGTAGAGGCATTATATGTTATTCTACAGCTTAAGAGCATTTTAATGGCCAATAAAATTGCTCCCTGGATCCTAGCAGGTTTCAGTTTTTGAAATTATACCTGAAGATACTCTTAATCATTCTTAAATGACCAACTGCTCACTATTGACCTCTAAATTGTTTTGTTGATCTTTCCATTTGAGGAAAATAATAGATAGAACTGCCCCCAAAGTAAATTATTTACAGGACAAATATACTTTACACACTTGTGTATACATATAAGACATAGATTGTTGTAGAATGAAAAGCAGTTTGAATATAACTAAATGTGTATTTAGCTAATTTTGAGGGAAATGACAAAAGATTTCACTGTCACAAAGTTGATTACAGTAATGGTATTAATCAAGTGTTTTCCTATATAAATTGATTTTTAAAATCAATTTTTCAAAACTATTTGTATCTACTTCTGTTCTCTTGGGCTTCCCTGATTGCTCAGTTAGTAGAGAATCTGCCTGCAATGCAGGAGACCCCAGTTCAATTCCTGGGTCAGGAAGATCCCCTGGAGAAGGAATAGGCTACCCACTCCAGTATTCTTGGACTTCCCATGTGGCTCAGCTAGTAAAGAATCTGCCTGCAGTGCAGGAGACAGACCTGGGTTCAGTCTCTGGGTTGGGAAGATACCCTGGAGATGGGAAAGGCTACCCACTCCAGTATTCTGGTCTGGAGAATCCAATGGATTGTATAGTCCACGGGGTCACAAAGAGCCAGACACAACTGAGTGACTTTCACTTTCACTTCATTGTTTTCTTAATGTTTCTATTTAGGGCAGAGCCATCTATGGGGTCGCACAGAGTTGGACACAACTGAAGTGACTTAGCAGTACCACTAAAATGTGTTAGCACGGTAGGCCTTTGAATAGATCTCTGATCATTTGGAGATGAAGCAACAGTTAGAACGGGACATGGAACAACAGACGGGTTCCAAACAGGAAAAGGAGTACATCAAGGCTGTATATTGTCACCCTGCTTATGTAACTTATATCCAGAGTACATCATGAGAAACGCTGGGCTGGAAGAAACACAAGCTGGAATCAAGATTGCCGGGAGAAGTATCAATAACCTCAGATATGCAGATGACACCACCCTTATGGCAGAAAGTGAAAAGGAACTAAAAAGCCTCTTGATGAAAGTGAAAGAGGAGAGTGAAAAAGTTGACTTAAAGCTCAACATTCAGAAAAACGAAGATCATGGCATCCGGTCCCATCACTGCATGGGAAATAGATGGGGAAATAGTGGAAACAGTGTCAGACTTTATTTTTGGGGCTCCAAAATCACTGCAGATGGTGAGTGCAGCCATGAAATTAAAAGCTGCTTACTCCTTGGAAGAAAAGTTATGACCAACCTAGATAGCATATTCAAAAGCAGAGACATTACTTTGCCGACTAAGGTCCGTCTAGTCAAGGCTATGGTTTTTCCTGTGGTCATGTATGGATGTGAGAGTTGGACTGTGAAGAAGGCTGAGCACTGAAGAATTGATGCTTTTGAACTGTGGTGTTGGAAAAGACTCTTGAGAGTCCCTTGGACTGCAAGGAGATCCGACCAGTCCATTCTGAAGGAGATCAGCCCTGGGATATCTTTGGAAGGAATGATGCTAAAGCTGAAACTCCAGTACTTTGGCCACCTCATGCGAAGAGTTGACTGACTGGAAAAGACTCTGATGCTGGGAGGGATTGGGGGCAGGAGGAGAAGGGGACGACAGAGGATGAGATGGCTGGATGGCATCACGGACTTGATGGATGTGAGTCTGAGTGAACTCTGGGAGTTGGTGATGGACAGGGAGGCCTGGCGTGCTGCAATTCATGGGGTCGCAAAGAGTTGGACACGACTGACAGACCAAACTAAACTGAACTGAAGACTTTATCTAAACTCAAATTATTCCATCAAACATTTCTTAGCTATAAGTCCAGGAAGAACTGATAAAAAAAAAACCAACAAAAAAACAGTGATTGTAAAATGAAGTTGTGGCCTCTGTATATACTTATAAAGTAATACGTAGTATATTCCAAACTCTCTGGGTAGGATGATGCTCTTGAATCATGATTTTCAAATGCATTTAAATATAGCAACAGCACTGTATAATTGGCATTAACTGGACTTCTCATCCAGGTAGATCCGTGCTGAAACTGGTATAACTCTATTATCTACATTGGAGGATGTTTCTATGCATTTTAAAAATAAGACAAGATATGCACTATTTTATCTGACTATCTTTACTCTGAAAATTCTGTGGTCAGTTTTATAACTCTTATAAGCTCAGTTGACCAAATATTATAAAATGGCAGTTCTGTGCAAGATAATGTGCTTTGTGCTGTGAATGATACGATAATCAGACACAGACCTTATGTTTAGGGGCTTAATCAAAGGGTTGTTGTTCAGCCGCTCATTCATGTCTGACTTTGCAACCTCATGAATTTCAGCCAGGCTTCCCTGTCCTTCTCTGTCTTCCAGACTTTGCTCAAACTGAGGTCTATTGAGTCAGTGCTACCATCCAACCATCTTCTCCTGTGCTGTCCCCTTTTCTTCTTGCCCTTAATCTTTCCCAGCATCAGGATCTTTTCCAATGAATCAGTTCTTTGCATCAGGTGGCCAAAGTATTGAAGCTTCAGCTTCAGTATCAATTCTTCCAATGAATATTCAGAGTTGATTTTCTTCAGGATTGACTGGTTGGATCTCCTTGCTGTCCAAGGGACTCTCAAGAGTCTTCTCCAGCACCACAGTTCAAAAGCATTGATTCTTTGGTGGTCAGTCTTCTTTATGGTCCAACTTGTACATCCATACATGACTATTGGAAAAAGCATAGGTTTGACTGTATGGATCTTTGTCAGCAAAGTGTGATGTCTGCTTTTAATCAAAAGGGACAGACAGGCAAAACCTTGATCATAAAATGTGCATGTGTTATCAAAGCGGTCAAAAGGCTATTATAGACAGAGGCAGAGAATAATTATTCTAATTGTGTGGAGAAAGTATGGCTTCAGGAAAGTAGCTGAATTTGTGTAGACATATATTTTGACAGGAAAAGAGGTGGTGGTAAGGACTTCCCATGAATGCAGCATCTTTTCAAACTCCGAAAATCATAGAGATTGGCACGGGTAGGGGGGAGAGGCACATGATGTATAGAAAAGTCTGGATTATTGCCAGAGGCTTATATGCCGGCAGTTTCTGCTTATGAGACCTTCCAGTACCTATTACATGGCTTCTTACTATGACTTTTTGTGATAGTCTTAGTTGCTAAGTCATGTCAGATTTTTCACAACCCCATTGACTGTAGACCGCCAGGCTCCTTTGTCTATGGAATTCTCCAGGCAAGAATACTGGGGTGGGTTGCCATGCCCTTCTCCAGGGGATCTTCCCGACCCAGGGATCGAACCGGGGTCTCCTGCATTGCAGGTGGATATTTTACTATCTGAGCCACCAGGGAAGCCCATGACTTTAAATCATACTAGATATACTTCATCTTACTTGGCTTCCCAGTATCTCTAAGTTTCCTCTTCTGATTTACACAATGGAGGTGAAGCACTCACTCAGTTTCCCACAGAAGCAGCCTGCCATTGTAAACGCACAGCCTCAGCTTTAACTGTCCTACTGAGACTTGTCTTTTCTGGCAGATATAACTTAATAAGGCAGGAGCTACTTATGATTTCGTTGTTAGCACCATAGGAGTAGCTAGAATTGGAGTCTCACGTATTGAGAGCCTCATGCCCTGAGATCCAAACTGGATAGTCTTAACTCTGAAATCCAGGATTAGTCCCTTCAAACTCACCAACTTGTCTCCCTTAACTGGCTGTGGATGTTAAGAGTCAGCAGAGAAAGGGGAGTTGGAAATGTAATCCACTGAAAGGACACACTATGACCCCTATACACTTTCTCCTTGTGTTGAAGATGTGCTTTGTTAGAAGAGTTTTAATTCAATTTTTTTAAAAACATGGCCCTTGTCTCTTTGTAGCAATTACATGATCTCTTGCTTATTCAGGGAGCCCAATGTTTGTATTTAACCTACAGTAGTTAACCTACAACTGTAAATACCCATTAGGTTATTAAGTGCTAATAATTTCTTAACAGTGAAACTGAGTATGAAAATTGAAATTATTTCTAGAAGGTTGGCCATGTGCAGCCACATTCCTTGATCTCAGTCACTGCTACCTCCTGAGCCCTTCAGTCCTCACAGTTTTAGGCCCATAGAACTCACTGATCTTTGAAAAGTTTTCTGTGCCATTTTTCTGTTAAAATTGTGTTATTAAGTTTCTCACATGAACAAACATTACAAGAACAATTGTTTCAGTGACAAAATAGGGGATTTCAGGCTTATCCTCAGCACGTTTTTTCCGCTGTAATGTCTTCAATAATTATTTTGTTCAGTAGAAGTGAATTTTGTTATTGCCATCTAAAAATAATATTTTTTGTTCCTCAAAACTGACAAAACACACACCTGGATGGTTCTTCATTTTTCCTTCATACCACTTCTCTTGGTTTCTTGGTCAACTTTGAGTTTATAATTCTTTTAACTCAGCTCAACACAAAGATAAACAAAAGAATGAAAATAGTTGTTGCCAGCAAAGCAGTCTACGGTCAAACAAGGTAGTTGTAGGTTCTAAATGTCATGAAATATGCTTTGCTACTCAAGTAGGGTAGATCCAAATGGAGAAAACTGCAGCATTCGAATATTTGCATACGTAAGAATCACTGAAGTGAAGTCGCTCAGTCGTGCTCGACTCTTTGCGACCCCATGGATAGTAGCCTGCACCAAGCTCCTCTGTCCATGGGATTTTCAAGGCAAGAGTACTGGAGTGGGTTGCCATTTCCTTCTCCAGGGAATCTTCCCAATCCAGGGATCAAAGCCAGGTCTCTCACATTGTAGACAGATGCTTTACCGTCTGAGCCACCAGGGAATCATTAGGATGTTTGTCAAACATGAAGATTCCTGCTCTCATCTCTGTGTGCCAGTCTAGTAGATTTGGGTGGGAGTCTGAACTTTGGAGTCTGCACTTTAACTTTTTACAACTTTTCCCCAGTTGGTTCTGGTATAGTTGGGTTTGTGGAATACTTTGAGAAAAAAAAATGAAAAAACTACCTACTTATAATTAGTCAGCCTCTTAATATCCAATTTGAGGTTTATATGAAGTTAGTACTATAGGAGAAGAGAATGTTGACGTTTGTCACTTGTGACACAGAACTAAATCTGCCATTGAGAAAAACACTGAAGTTTTCCCAATGTTCTATGATTTGTCCTTCTAATGCATTTATGAATCAACTGGAAGCCCTTTGAAAATTTCCAATAGGCTGTGGACCACAGACTTTAAGAATCACTTTTCTTAGTTGTTTTAAAATTATGGCAGGATGCCCAGAAGCTGGTATTTAACAACCATGGAAATGTATCTACTTAAAATCTTACAAGTAAGAACAACTTTAGGAAGCCAGTTCCCAC
The DNA here is from genome assembly GCA_917880005.1 of Nanger dama. NCBI lineage: Eukaryota > Metazoa > Chordata > Mammalia > Artiodactyla > Bovidae > Nanger > Nanger dama. The sequence continues at coordinate 12,259,038 of CAKJTW010000057.1, read as the reverse complement.
TTCGGCATTTGGCACAGGATGGAAGTTTCACATCCACATTGGAGATCCTCATTCAAAGCCAGAGACATTTCAATATTTACATTAATTCCATTTTCTAAAAATAACAGCCAAAGAATGTGCAGCTGAAGTTGATCCCCTGGCGGCACTTAGTTTGTTTATACTCTGTCTTGGCTTTGCCCATTATCTGTGTCTGCAGCCTTTGCACATACTTAGAGGAGCCACACAGATTATAATCTAATTATAGGGAAGTATAAAAACAAATATCTCTGCAAGCAAATGCAGAAATATTTTAAAATCAACACAAGCTATAATTGTTCAAATTTAAAAGCAGCAAGCGAGTAAGCAAATACAGACAGCAGTATAAAATTATGTGACCTCAGATGAATTCTGTATTTCATTTTGATAGTCTTAACAACATTTTTTTATTGAAGAATAACTGACACATGAAAACTGAACAAATTTTAAAATGTAAATTTTCAGCTTCAGACATGTGTACCCCGGTGACACTACCGGTGTGGTTGTATGCAGTGCACACTTTGATTTCTCTTGTCCCAGTTTGTGCTATTTTTGTCATATAGTTTACTTTTACGTACGTTATAAACCCACTGCATTATTTTCATTTTTGTTTACACAGTGATCTGCTACAAAGACTTAAATGACAAGAAAAGTATAATCTACCCATTTTCAGATTTTAAAAAATTTCCCTTGAGTTTTCCTACTTGACGCATGAATTCTTTAGAAATGTGTTGTTTAGTTTCTGGGTGTTTGAAGATTTAAAAATTATGTTTCTAAAAAAATGATCTTTCTGGTTTTGATTTCTAGTTCTTTTCCTCTGGTGCTTGAAGAATACAGTTTGCACAACTTTAATTCTTTTACATTTGTGGGCCAGTAGAGAGTCCGTCTTGGTATATGTATATTCCACAGACACTTGAAAAGCATGTATGATCTGCTCTTGTGAGGTGTAGTGCTCTGTGAAGATGTTGATTCTGTTGATTGATGCTGTTGAAGTCTCTATTGCTGATTTTCTGTACGGCTGTTCTGTCAGTTACTGGGAGAGTGGGGGCGAAGTGTTCATTGTGCATTTGTCTTTTTTCAGTTTTATTTCATATATTTTGTAGCTCTGTTGCTTGGTACATACACATTTCAGATTGCTATGTCATCTTGGTCTATTGACACTTTCATTATTGTTTAATGTTCCTATTTGGGACTGGTGTTTGTTTGTTTTACTTTAAGGTGCACTTTAGTTAATGTTGATATATCCCATCTTGCTTTCATTGATGCTATATTACATTTGTTCTATCTTTTAATTTACAATCTAACTATGTCACTATGTTTGTAGTGAGTTTCTTATGGATAGTGTATAGTTGGACGATTTTTAAAACATCAACTCTGCCAGACTTTCTCTTTTAGTTAATATATTTTAAATATTTAAATTTAATGTGATTGATGATATATTTGGGCTTCAGTCTGCCATTTTCTATTTTGTTTTTTATTTGTTCTCTCTGTTACATTTATCTCCTTTCCTTTTCCTGCCTTTCTGTGGGTTGCTAGAATAGTCCTTAGAATTTTTCTGAAGTTATTTAGTTCATGTTTTTCAGTATCTCTTTGATATGTAGGTAGTTAGGTAACTGTGTCCATCCATCCATCTGTGTCTCATTGCAATGTACTTGTGCTGTCATTTTATCATTTTGAGCGAAATATAGAAATCTTACCTCCCTTTATGTCACTCTACTTTCTATTACTTATAATTATCTTAACTATTTCCTCTTTATATATTTAGACCCACTCATGAGGAGAAGCGAAATCTTGTATATTTAGCCATAGTTTTGCTTTCTTCCTTCCCGATGGTTTCTGTATTTTATTGTTTCTATTTGTCTAGTGAATTTAAGTTTTTCTTTTAAGCTAGGTCTGTTGGAGACAAATTATCTTAGTTTTTCTTCATCTGATTGCTTTGATTTTACCTTCTTTACTGTGGAGTATTTTTGCTGGGTATAAGATTCTGGGTTGACAGGTATTCTTTCAGCATTTGAAAAACATTGTGCCACTTCCTTCTGGCCTCAGTGATTAGTGACGAGAAATATGCTGTCATTTGAGTAGTTTTCCCTTAAAGATGTTATTTTTCTCTAGTTTCTTTCAAGAATTATGTATATTTACATTTCAAAAGTTTAATTATGATATTTGGTTTTGTCCTGTTTGGAGTTCACTCTGATTGTTGAATCTTTATGGTCATGTGTTTTGCCAGATTTCATTAAGTTTTCATGCATTATTTTTTTGAGCATTTCATCCACCTTGTCCTCTTTTTCCTCTCCGTACTCAATCATACAAATAACCAAGGCTCTCTTCACTTTTACTTTTCCGTCTGTTTTCTCTCTGTGGTGCAGAGTGGATAATTTCAGTTTTCCTCTATTCTAGATCACAAGTTCTTTTCTATGTCCACTCCATTTTGCTCTAGAGCATATTTACTGAACTTTTATTTATATTATTGTGTTTTTTCAGCTCTAAATTTCTAGAGCTGAAATTTCCTAGGGTTTTTGTTTATATCTCATACTTGCAGAAACTTTGTGTTTTTTTGACAAGGTTCTCTATTTTTTCCTTTATTTTCAGCATATTCTTAATTCTCTTAGTTAAAGCATTTTATCTGGGCTGGTTTAAAATCTATGCCCGATAATACTAATGTCTTTGTAATCTCAGTGCTGTCATCCGTTCACTGTCTCTTTTTATTCTGTTTTGAGATTTTCCGGTGTCTTGACATGATGAGTGATTTTCAATTTAAACCTATGTATTTTTCTTCTGTGTTATTATGTTTGGGCCTTATTTAGACTTTCCATTTTATATTTCTTTCTTCACATTACAATGGACAGAGTGAGGGGCAACACTGCTTCATCAGGATGAGGAGGGTAGGGGTTTTATCTTCCTACCTGGTCTCTGGGGACATCATGGGGAGGGGAGACTTTTTACTAGTTGATGGCAATGAAAAGACCTGGCTCTGTCCTTGGCCTTCTCTGACATGACCCAAATAGGGGTGTTGTGGTGCCCCATTAGAGACTCAGAGGTTGGAAACTTGGGCTCTCCACTGGCCCTTTATGGTGTGGATGGTGACGGATTACCATTTTATGGGTTTGTTAAGGCCTGGCTGGAGTGGAGTGGTTGTTGTCTCAAGTTTCTGTCTTGTTATGCTGCCCTGTCATGGTCCTTTGGCTAAAAAGAGAGTCTTTTGCTGAGGATTTTTTTTTTTTTTTTGGTTGCAGATACTGATATTTTGGGTTTGTCCACTTGTTCAGCACCAAGTCTATGATATGTGAAGCAAAAGAGAACCCCAGAAATTCACCACAATATTATTTCTTGGGTCCTCAGCTCTTTAGCTCATCTACTTTCTTCTCTCTTTCAGGGTCATTTTATGTTTGTTTTATACACAATGTTCAGAGTTTTAGTTATACTTAGTAGGAAGAATAGGAAAGGTATGAGTTGATTTTGATTGATTTCTTTTTCTTATTATTATGAGTCATATTTTTCTGCTTCTTTAGAAACCTGATAATTTTGTATCAGATGCTGGACTTCGTGATTTTTAGCTTGTTGGTGACTAGATATTTTGTATTCCAGTTGATGTTCTTGAACTTTGTTCTGGGACTCAAGCTATTTGGAAACAGCTTCAGCCTTTTGGGGCTTGTTTTTAAAGTATTTAGATGCAGAGAAGGCAATGGCACCCCACTCCAGTACTCTTGCTTGTAAAATCCCATGGACAGAGGAGACTGGTGGGCTGCAGTCCATGGGGTTGCTAAGAGTCGAACACGACTGAGCAACTTCACTTTCACTTTTCACTTTCATGCATTGGAGGAGGAAATGGCACCCCACTCCGGTATTCTTCCCTGGAGAATCCTAGGGATGGGCAGCCTGGTGGGCTGCTGTCTATGGGGTTGCACAGAGTTGGACACGACTGAAGCGACTTAGCTGCAGTAGCAGCAACAGAGCAATACTTAGTCTAGAACTAATTATTATCCAATATTGAAAAAAGACCATTTTGCATACTCTACCCAGTGCTCAATAAATCTTGATTTTGTTTTCCATTCTGGCTCATGGAAATAGGAACCATTCCCAGCCCTGTGTGAAGGAGTGAGTAAGAATACTGTTCCTATTCTTTGGGTGTTCCTTTCCAGTATAATTTCTTCATATATATGTATGAATAGTACTCAGCTGAATACTCCAGGGAACCCTCTGCTGATCTCCAAAGTTCAGACTTGAGGCCTTTCTCTTTTGTCTGCTACTCTGGTTTGCAGACTCTAGCTGCCTTGGTCTCTCTAGTTTCTCAATTTCATATCTACAACTCAAGAATTCTGCTGGGTTTTGCTTGGTTTCAGCCTTCTTGCACCACAGCCTGGAAACTTTCCTAAGGCAATAAGATATGGCAATCAAGGGCTCATTTTGTTTGTTTTCCAACTCTATGCAGTTAGTGTTTTTCATTGACTGATGTCCTAGTGAAAACTGTTGCTTTATGTATTTTTGGTTATTTCTGGTGGGAGGGTGAATCTGATCCCTACTTCTGCTTATGGCTAGAATTTCTGTTTTTCAGATCTATGAATGTGTGACTGGAATTAATCATCACTCAAGCTTCTTCTAGCTCTATTATTCTGTGATTCTACAGTTAGATAGTTAGGGTCATGCTCTTGCTTTTTATTTGTAGAACACCTTGTCGCAGAACACACTTTTCAAAACTGACACTAAAATAGATTGCTAAGTGCTAATTACCATTCTACCTCCACAATGCCTTATCTGTAACCCTTGGATTCAATTTTGTATGTTCCTATTTTAGAAAGGTCTGTACAACATATATAACTTTATACCCCAAACTAAGTCTGAGGTATCTGTCTATAATCTAATATTCTCATCTTTTTATAGCAAAAAAAAGGAATAGTAACATTGTGTATAATAAATAAGGATTATACATAGCCTAATTTCAGTTTAGGTCAAGTTTTTCTGCTAAATACGCTTGTCAGTTTTTCAGTTTTTAGCTGTTCGATTTGAGAGTTTTGGATGGGGGATTATATACAGGTGTTAATTAATTTGTTTAATCCCAAATCAAGCATTAAAGTAGGCAGTATACTTATGACCATTTTACACTTGAGAGAAATGAAGCATGGAGGGAGTTAGTAACTTGGCCAAGGTCATGCAGCCAATTGGGGGCAGATCCAGGATTCAAATCCAGATACCTTGGCCTTAGACTGGGGTCTTATCCATTGTACTTTACTGCCCTTCCTCAAGGAACTTCCAACCAGGCAGTTCAGGAAGTCAAGCCTGACCCCCAGTACTTGGCATAGCAAAGGGCTTTTTGGGAACTAGGTTATTCTTCAGTAGGAGGTACTCTCTGTGCGTCCATGATCTAAGGATATATTTCTACTTGGCTCAGATCCTGGATGGACTCTTGTCGGTCATGGAATCTCTGGCATTTCATACAGACCTACTTCAGGATACTTGCTATGAACCTATAAAAGCTGTCATCTGAGTTCCACGTCTGAAATACTAGATTCCCTTTGTCTAACATTGAGAATGTGTTTACATTGTATGCATATTTGAATGCTGGCCTCTCATTCCCTTTGCTGAAGGCCTTGTTTATTATTCCTGATGTCCCAAGGTACCTTGGGTTCCTCTTTAGGTTTTCAGGTTCACGTTTTTAGTATAATTTGTGCTATTACCAAACTCAGGATGGACTGCTTGCCGATTGGCTAAAAGCCAATACTCAGGAGTGTTGGTTGGAAAGGAAAGATTGCTTTATTCAGGAGGCTGGCAGAGAAGGGGAGGCTGGCAGAGAAGGGAGCCTGGGGAGAAGGCAGACTCACGTCCAAAATCCAACTCCAAAGATTCTGCTCTACCATGAAGGTTTTTATAGGGAGAATCATTTGGAAAGAGTCAGAGTCTTCATCATCTTAAACTGTGTATGTGTATATTTTCTTCTGATTGGTTGATGGTGAGACAATAAGGCAGTGTTCTAGGAATTTTGTGCTCAGCCTGGAGTCATTATCTCCCACCTAGGTGGAGGCCTTAGTTCCTATAAGTTCAATTCAGTTCAGTCATTCAGTCGTGTCTGACTCTTTGCAACCCCTAAGGCTGCACTGTTGTTTCTTGACTACTACTCCATTTTTCTCTTCATCCTCCCTCCCACTTAACTGACAAGTAACTGAATCTGTCCTTTAGAATTGAAGGAAGGTCAGGAAGGCTGATGAGACCCAGGGGACAAGGAAGGGATTTATTTTGGGAGGGCCCCACAGGGTCCTTCTCTGTTTCAGTACCCTCAAGAGAACTCCTGAGCTATAAAGGGCAATTAGGAGCTGAAATCAAATCTGTGAATACTCTACAGATCCTGTGGCTGCCCACACTAATGACCATATTAGGACCTCATCTACTGAGAGGAAGGGGCCCCTTGGTCTAGTTCATGCACAGGTGGCCCATGGGCTACATGGGGTCTTGCTCCAAGGGCTCCCCAACTCTTTTACAGACTGAATTATGTCCCCCTCAGAATGTATGTGTTGAAGTTCCAACCCCCAAGGCAACTGCATTTGGAGACAAGGTCTTCATGGAGGTTCAGTTCAGTTCAGTCACTCAGTCATGTCCGATTCTTTGTGACCCCATGAATTGCAGCACGCCAGGCCTCCTTGTCCATCACCAACTCCCGGAGTTCACTCAGATTCACGTTCATCGAGTCCATGATGCCATCCAGCCATCTCATCCTCAGTCGTCCCCTTCTCCTGCCCCCAATCCCTCCCAGCATCAAAGTCTTTTCCAATGAGTCAACTCTTCGCATGAGATGCCCAAAGTACTGGAGTTTCAGCTTCAGCATCAGTCCTTCCAATGAACACACAGGACTAATCTCCTTTAGGATGGACTAGTTGGATCTCCTTGCAGTCCAAGGGACTCTCAAGAGTCTTCTCCAACACCACAGTTCAAAAGCATCAATTCTTCAGTGCTCAGCCTTCTTCACAGTCCAGCTCTCACATCCATACATGACCACTGGAAAAACCATAGCCTTGTAAATAAGGATAAAAGAGGTCATAAGTGTGGGGCTCTTAGAAATGATAGAACTGGTATCCTTAAAAGAGAAGGAAGAGACATCAGAAGTCTCTCACTCTCTGAGCATTCATAGAGGAAAGGCATGGGGAAACACATAAGATAGCCATTTAACAAGCCAGAAAGGGAGTCTTCACCAGAAACCTAGTTTGCTGGCACCTTGAACATGGCCTTCTAGAGCTCAGTACTTTATGCAAGTACATGTCTGTTGTTTTAGTCACTTAGCCTGCTACCATATGGAGGCAAGGTAGAATGACCCCAGAAATTGTTGCTGTTGTTTAATTGCTAAGTCATGTCCAACTCTTTGTGACCCCATGGACTGCAGTATGCCAGGCTTCCCTGTCCTTCACTATCTCCCAGAGTTTGCTCAAACTCATGTCCATTAAGTCAGTGATAACATCCTACCATCTCATCCTCTGTCACTTCCTTCTACTCTTGCTTTCAGTCTCTCCTAGCATCAGGATCTTTCCCAGTGAGTCAGCCCTTCGCATCAGTTGGCCAAAGTACTGGAGCTTCAGCGTCAGTCCTTCCAATGAATATTCAGTGTTGATTTCCTTTAGGGATTGACTGGTTTGATCTCTGCTGTCCAAGGGACTCTCAAGAGTCTTCTCCAGCACCATGGTTCGAAAGCAGCAGTTCTTTCAACATAGAAGAGATTCTCCCAAATATCTGTTACATGAGCACCTAGCACATGTAATGTGGCAAGTAGAGTGAGTGAGTGAAGTCGCTCAGTTGTGTCTGACTCTTTGTGACCCCATTGACTACATGTAGCTTACCAGGCTCCTCTGTCTATGGATTTTCCAGGCAATAGTACTGGAGTGGATTGCCATTTCCTTCTCCAGGGGATGTTCCCGACCCAGGGATTGAGCCCAGGTCTCCCACATTGTAGACAGATGCTTAACCATTTGAGCCACCAGGGAAGTCCAGGGAACTCTTTCATTTAATTCTGTTCTTTTAAAATTTGCTCAACAAACATTTTATTAGTTTTTATTCTTCCTTTCTATCATTCTTAAGGGGAGAAAACCTTTTAAAATCTTTTACAGAAGGAAAATGTTAACCCTATAGTCTTTCCCTCTAAGAACACATCACCTTATCATGTGAATACTAGGATTTTTTTTCTACCTATGGGTTTGTGTGTGAGGTTAGTCCTTTTAGAAGAACTGGATAATGACAGTGTATGAGGTATGTTGTTGGTTTTCAGTTCTTTTCAGATAGAACTATCACTCTATCAGCTGTTAATTTTCAAGTTACCTGAGAGTTTCCTTGATAAAAATACGGATTTCTAGGCTGGTTAAAGGCTTGCTGAATCAGATAAGAGTCCAAGAATCACTGATTAAAAACTCAGTACACTGGGGTGGCAGGTGCCTATTTCTTTTCTATTCCGTATAGCTTCTTAATACTAAGACACAATGCTTTATAGAGGATAGTTGCCAAACAAATGTTTTTGTTTGAATTTCCTTTTCTGATATTAATGTTTAGATAAGGGTGGAGTTATATTTGTTTTGTGGATAAACAGTTTGCTTTCAGACTGAATTTTAGAGGTGTGTCAACTTCCTTCTGCATAATTGGGGCTGGAGAATACCTTTTACCAGCTTGCCATTATTGACAATGACAAAGAAATTTGCTTTTTAATAATGCATTATCATGGTATGGGGAAGTGTTTGGAGGGCGGGGAGCAAACCCTTTTCTCTTCCAGACAACAATGCCCTGCCATAACCTTGACATGATGAACATTAATTTTACATTATACCAAGGAGTCATGGAGAAAAATGAAAGCTCATGCTATTGTGTCCCCCAAAAGACTGATAGCTTTCTGGGAGGAGGCTCAGCCAAACTAAGACTGAACCCCATCTCACGTATGGTCTCTTAACCAGAATGCCAGCATGTATGCTGAAAATCCTTAACACATTCAACTCCCTAGCTTCCATTTTAATGAGCATTTATTTAGTCTTAGGTTAGAAAACATTTGGCAAGATGTGAGATATAGACTAGACTCTGTGATTTTTTTTTACACAATTGTTACACATGTCTAGATTTAATTTTCATCTGGGAAGCATATGGTTTGGGAGACAGAAGTCACAATGATGATTTCTAAGATTAAGACTAAATAAATCAACTTCATGAAATAGAAAAATTGAGTAGCCTATGCTTCATTGATTAATCAGAAGCCAAAAGGCCTAGAGTTAAAAATGAAGTAAAATTGGCAGTTTGGACACTTTGATCATAGCCCAGATATTTGCTGAAAGATAGTAACAAACACATGGTAAAGGGAAAATAGTTAATATTTTATAAGAACTCACCTCAAATAATTAGCAAATAAGACAGTTACAGTATTATGCAGTTTTTCACCAATTTTTCAGAGAACAGCTTTCATTGAATCTAATGGTGAAAGTGTGGTGTGAAGTGTCAAGGATTTCTGAATGGACCGTGATGCTTTACACTAAGAAGCTACTAACAGTTTCTCAGAATAAAAAAAGAAAGATTAAAAAATGTAACTATAAAAATATGTTTATCTACTTGAGTTGGCAGAGTTAGTGTGTCATAACCGCATTTCTTTTATTCAGTGTTTTATGGGGGTGTGGGGATGGTCAGTCAAGTGCTTCTATTATAAACATGTACAGACCTTTTGGTGATCCATCCAGAGGCAATACATTATCAACATGGCAAAAGTTGAGGCCACATGTGTACGCACTTAGCCTGGAAACAGGCAGACCACCACCACCCACAGAGTGAGACATGGTTGTCCCCTCCACATGCATTCTAGCTTTTGCATAGTTTTAAGACACATTTCTTAAAATAGAATTCTTCTTTGTCAAATAGAGTTTACATTTTTTTTTTTTTAAGGCGATGAGGTTGTTTGTGTCTATATTGGCTGTGCCAGATGGAAAGGTTTACTCATTAGAAGCAGCTGTTTTAGCAAATTACCTCACTACAGCATAATGACAGAATTACAGCAGACTATTGAAGAAAAACCCTCTCTCTTCCCAGTGAGATCATGAAGACTAGAAACAATTTCAATGAAATTTTTGATTTACTTTGGAAATGGTTCACTTGGACACATGGGTGATAAGATGAGGTATTTTTTGGTTCATATTTCATTCAATATTTATACATAGCAGCATAAATATAGGATATAGATTTACAATTTGATTTCTTTTTCAGCTAATGGATTCATTATCTTTGGCAGATGATCTCATTAGTTCCTTAAGTATGAATGATTCTACTGGGGGAGATTTCTCCCTTTCCAATATCCCATTTAAAATATATGTATGCCTTACACGTGATCCTAGATTTCCTTATCACATCGGAGCCTCACAGTTAGAGCATTATTCTTGAGATTGTTACAAGGGAATGATCTCCCCTCAGGGTTTCCTTGCCTAGTAAAATCCCCTTAGTTTTTCAGAGAAAATTTCCTCAGTAGGGTGCAGCACTTATTTATCTTGAATTTCTACTTTGCACATAGAATTTTAATAAGGATGTAGAAATAGTGTTTATATGTATGTGTAGAATGCTGTAATTTTTAAAGGGTTTATATTTGTGTATGTTTGTCTATTCTCATTTTATTCTAATAGTAACCTTTTGAAGTAATGATTCACATTTACTAGAGATGGAAATTTAAAGTTCAGTCATATTTGAGGACTCATTAGATTCAAGATTCAAGAAGCTGTTGGTTGGTGAGGACACTCTGGGTAATTTTCAACAGATACCTAACAGTATCTGGTACCCTCCAACTAGAACCATTAAACCAGGAAACAGCCACCTGAGATGTTAAGACACTTCCTTAAAACAAAAACAAACTGACATATGTTGCTTATTACTAGTATGGGTACCATGATATGGTGAAATTGGAGGGTCTACTGGTACATGTGTGAATTTTCATGACTGTGGTACATGTTGTTTTTTTATAACACCATGCATGTGTCCATGACTAATATCACATAGTTTTTGGAAGGTTGACACCTGAGTGCCATGACTGAACATTATGCACAGCAGGGTTTATCTACATGACCTTAAGTGCTGGAATTTGGCTGTGAGAATATAGATTGTCCATTAGGGTTCATTACTATTCCAATACGCACATTTATTGTAACAATTTAGACTCTACTTCCTATGATGGCATTTAGTAGAGATGGGAATACCAGACCACCTAACCTGCCTCTTGAGAAATCTGTATGCAGGTCAGGAAGCAACAGTTAGAACTGGACAGGGAACAACAGACTGGTTCCAAATCGGAAAAGGAGTACGTCAAGGCTGTATATTGTCACCCTGCTTATTTAACTTCTATGCAGAGTACATCATGAGAAACGCTGGACTGGAAGAAACACAAGTTGGAATCAAGATTGCTGGGAGAAATATCAATAACCTCAGATATGCAGATGACACTACCCTTATGGAAGAAAGTGAAGAGGAGCTAAAAAGCCTCTTGATGAAAGTGAAAGAGGAGAGTGAAAAAGTTGGCTTAAAATTCAACATTCAGAAAATAAAGATTATGGCATCCGGTCCTATCACTTCATGGGAAATAGATGGGAAAACAGTGGAAACAGTGTCAGACTTTATTTTTCTGGGCTCCAAAATCACTGCAGATGGTGACTGCAGCCATGAAATTAAAAGACGCTTACTCCTTGGAAGAAAAGTTATGACCCACCTAGACAGCATATTCAAAAGCAGAGACATTACTTTGCCTACTAAGGTCCGTCTAGTCAAGGCTATGGTTTTTCCTGTGGTCATGTATGGATGTGAGAGTTGGACAGTGAAGAAGGCTGAGCACTGAAGAATTGATGCTTTTGAACTGTGGTGTTGGAGAAGACTCTTTTTTTTTTATAATTTATTTATTTTTTTAATTACAATACTATATTTGTTTTGCCATACATTGAGAGTCCCTTGGACTGCAATGAGATCCAACCAGTCCATTCTGAAGGAGATCAACCCTGGGATTTCTTTGGAAAGAATGATGCTAAAGCTGAAACTCCAGTACTTTGGCCACCTCATGTGAAGAGTTGACTCATTGGAAAAGACTCTGATGCTGGGAGGGATTGGGGGCAGGAGGAGAAGGGGACAACCAAGGACGAGATGGCTGGATGGCATCACGGACTCGATGGACATGAGTCTGAGTGAACTCCCAGAGATGGTAATGAACAGGGAGGCCTGGCATGCTGCGATTCATGGGGTAACAAAGAGTCCGACACGACTGAGTGACTGAACTGAACTGAACTGAAATTTTATAAATCTTACAAAGAATCAAGTTAATGTGATCTCTCTGCAAACACAGAAGCTTCCTTCTAAATATGTTTCACATCCAAGTGGTCTCACATTCCAGGGAAATACATATGTGTGTGTGTGTCTGTGTGAAATATCCAGAAGTTTAGAAGATGAAGAGTGTTTTAATTCTATTATGTTTTGACTCTTTCTTAATGGACTAATCTTTTGGGTTCCCATCCAAAGAAATTATTGTTTCATTGCTAAATCGTGTCTCTAACTCTTTGTAAGCCCATTGAGTGTAGCCCACCAGGCTCCTCTGTCCATGGGATTTTCTCAGTCAAGAATACTGGAATAGATTGCTTTGCCCTCCTCCCAGAGATCTTCCCAACCCAGGGATCAAACCCATGTCTCCTGTATTGACAGGCAGGTTCTTCCCCATTCAGTCATCAGGGAAGCCCTCCAAAGAAATACTTTCTGATGTTCTCCAGAAATTATAGAAGCCCTGCCTTCCCAGCTGTCTGGGGCCTCAGCGCATCAGTAAAAAACCTAAAGAAGCAGTGAAAGTGAGATCAAATCAAATGAGTCTCCCATAATGTACAAAGGTTGCCTGCAAATCAGGACAAGTTACATGGAATGATTCTCAGTCATTCCTGAATGACCCTTACTGCTATGTCTCTTTTCTCATGTTTTCACATTTCTCTTAATGCTGAGTTTTAGTCACCAGTAACACCAGTGGGTGGAGAAGGCAATGGCACTCCACTCCAGTTCTCCTGCTTGGAAAATCCCATGGATGGAGGAGCCTGATAGGCTGCAGTCCATGGCGTCTCAAAGAGTTGGACACGACTAAGCAACTTCACTTTCATGCATTGGAGAAGGAAATGGCAACCCACTCCAGGGTTCTTTCCTGAAGAATCCCAGGGATGCGGGAGCCTGGATGTCTGCCATCTATGGGGTCGCACAGAGTCGGACACGACTGAAGTGACTTAGCAGCAGCAGCAGCAACACCAGTGGGACAAAGAGAGAAAGATGGCTTCCAAACCCAGTGGTCACCAGGGTTAAGAAAGGAGGGAAGAGCCCCACCCTGTGAACAAATTCTACTGCTGGGACTATGAGCAATTTAAGGAGGCTCCACATTCACTCACAACAAAGTTTCTAGGCAGATTTTCAAAATACAAGGCAGTTACACGTTCTGTGCACTAAACACTTCACACTTTCTTTTCTGTCTTGGTCATTCAGAGAACAGGGGTTCTACTCTTTTGGTCCCAAATTTCTTCAAAATATCTTGCATAGCTGGAGGTACCTCTCTGGAGACTTTTTAGCTGTGTTTGGTTCTGGGTGTCTCATTTAGGGGCAAATTAGCAGCCAGGGGACAGGGTAAGTAATATTAATAGATGCAGAGAAGTCTGGCAGGGTGGACAAGTTAAGGAAGAGTTCTCAAAGGCTAAAGGCAACAGGACATTAAAAGCATGAGCTACAACATGGCTGAAGTCAGCTTCCTTTCATCTTGTACAGATTGAACATCTACTAGTACGGTGTGTGCTTATTTATTAACAAAATTACTCACAGCAATTATCTGAGTCCTTAATCAAATTTAGTCTGCTCTTGAATATTCAGAAAAGATTCTTGCTGAATAATGCATAGTTTCTCTTTTCCTTTTTTTTTCCCCTGAGAGTCTAGTGCATCCAAATTTGCCCCCTCTTTTTTTTTTTTTTGCTTTTTCATTTTAGTTTAATATGTTGTTTCCCTAGAGTGCCCCCACTCCCCACCGTGGTAGTTCAGTGTCTTCCTTGTTGTTGAGTCACTCAGCCAAGTCTAACTCTTTGCAACCCCATGGACTGCAGCATGCCAGGCTTTCTTGTCCTTCACCACCTCACGGAGCTTGCTCAAGCTCATGTCCATAGAGTTGGTGATGCCATCCAACCATCTCATCCTCTGTCATGTTCTTCCTTCTGCCTTCAAACTTTCCCAACATCAGGGTCTTTTCTAATGAGTTGGCTCTTTGCATCAAGTGGCCAAATTATTGGAGCTTCAGCATCAGTCCTTCCAAAGAAATCCCAGGGCTGATCTCCTTCCGAATGGACTGGTTGGATCTCCTTGCAGTCCAAGGGACTCTCAAGAGTCTTTTCCAACACCACAGTTCAAAAGCGTCAATTCTTTGGCACTCAGCCTTCTTTATGGTCCAACTCTCACATCCATACATGACTACTGGAAAAACTGTAGTTTTGACTATATGGACCTTTGTTAGCCAAGTAATGTATCTGCTTTTTAATACTCCATTTAGGTTTGTCATAGCTTTTCTTCCAAGGAACAAGTGTCTTTTAATTTCATGGCTGTAGTCACCATCTACAGTGATTTTGGAGTCCAAGAAAATAAAGTGTCTTCCTTAATCTTTCAGTTTTGTCATCGACAAATTCAGTGACTTCTCATCTCATCCATCTTCTCAGTTGTTAACAAATATACTGAAGAAAAGTGGTCTTAGTATTGATTGATCCCAATGGAGCTTTCCTATTAATCACTCCAGTCTTAAAGTTATCCATTTTTTTCTTAGTCTCCCCACTAAACTCCTCTTCATCCTGTGTGCAGATTTTAAATATTCACACCACAGTAGTTTATTTATTTATTTATTTTACTATATTCTTAGTATTTCTCATGAACATTTATCCTTCACTTCCACAGTTTTCATACCTCTTTGAAACTGCCTGTGTGTAATGAAGGGGGCTGGACTCGATGAGCTCCTTACTAACGTTCTATGATCCATCTTTGTCCCAACTAGAAACCAAACAGGTGCCAGACAAAAATAATTAGCACATCCATTAACTTGGGCCCTGTTAACACAGCCACTGTTAACTCTAATTACTGCTAGATTTCAACTGAGCTCTGCTGAGTGACTGCTGGTGAATGATAGTGGATGTGATTTGACATTCATCATACATATTGAGGACTAAGCCTTAGTCACCTTTCACACAACTACTGATAAAAGCTGAAGGGTCTAAGCTAACGGATTAAAACTACGTAGGCATGCTTGTGAAACAAGAACCTGAAAGCGCTTGTTGTTGCTGCTTTTGATGAGTCAGAATGTGGGCATTTTATGTGCTATAATTAAATGTGAATGTATTACTGTATTATGTGTAGCACTTTTCCTTTAGCAGTTCATATTAAAGTAGTTCAATTTTTCATGTTTTTAGGAAGCCATGTACCCTAGCATAGAAACACGAATCTATAGAGTAATCAAAATATATATGTATACACACACACATACACACATTTTATATATATATTTAAGTTTAAACCCATTTTGCCCTCCTCAGTTCCATTTCTACCATCACAGGAAGGTGCGTTGTTACAGACAGGATGGTTGGATTCCTGTTGTGGCAACGCTGTGTGTTCTCCCTGCAGAGGGGTTCCTGCTTGTTGAGCCCGCAGTGACGAGGGGCACAAATCACAAACCATGTTGGCCGGGCTGAGAAACAAAGGGCGTCTTAGCATGACCTCCCCAACAGTATGCCAGAGACAGCCAAATTTCAAATCCCTTTTGCCTTTCTTTTGGAAACAGAGCCTCCCTTTGAAGGGAGACCACTGCTCCATGCAGTCTGCAGATTATACTAGCTACTAACAATATCATCTGTGGCAGTTATTAGAAGTGAAACACCCTCTTTGTCTAGATCTCCCTGTGCTATACCACTTAACTGTCCAGGGCCTTCTAGTTAAGTGCTATGCAAGGAAGTAGTACCAGTTGTTATGTTAATAATGGTAAGCATAGCAAGCATCCTTATCATCATCAGGTACTGAAGTCTGTGGGCCGAGTGCTTTCATACGTCATTTCAATGTTTCTAACAACAGCTTTAAGTATTGTTATTCCTGTTACTTGAACTTGGGTAGAGTGGGGTACAGGCAAGCTTAATAACTCAGTGAAAGTTTTGCTTTACTTTGGAAATGGTTCACTTGGACACATGGGTGATAAGATGAGGTCTTTTTGTTCATATTTCATTCAGTATTTATACACAGCATCATAAATATTGTCACTGTGTCTCACTTTTCTTCCCTCTATCTAAGATGGATCTAGCGAGACCCACATCACTGTATTGTGAAGTCAACGAGCGCACGTGAAAGCATTGAGTGTGTGGCTATACCACTGACCCTCCCTTTCATTGTTCTTGCCCCACCTAGTCCTCTAAATATCTTGTGAAGTAGTAACTTGTTCTTAGTATGATGTCACTTGCTGTTTTGCTGGCTAGGAAAGAAAGGCTGAAAGAGATTAAGGGATTTTCTCAGGGTGGCCTCGGCGGCGAGGTAGCGCAGGCACGGTTCTCCCGTAGCCCGTTTCCTGGTCCTGGAGGCTGCGCTTGCTCTTGTGAGGGCAGGGTTGTCCTCTTGTTGGCCGTGTCGTCCGGCCCGCTCCACCTGCATCTTCCCAGGGCGTTTGGTTACTGCTCCTGGAAGCAGTTCCCTTGCACGGATGTCTGAGAATTCTCGCTGTGGATCCCAGTCTGGAGGCCTGCATCGCGACCCTCCTGGTTTATTCCCATAAATAGCGAGCCACCTGAGAATAGTCACCAGACCTAGGCCTTCTCAGACCTGTTCCTTCTACCCGGCTTTTGCTTTCTTGCCCCTTGGCACACGCGCTGCCCAGTTTCAGTTCACTCACAGTTGAGACTCTGTGTGGCTCAACCCCAGTGCCTCGGGCGCTTAGCTCTTTTTCTTTCCCCACCATGCCCACTGCACCTGTGCTTTCTGTGTGTGTTCATTTAATTAATAAACTTTATTTTTTAGCGCAAAGGTTCATACCAAAGCTGAGTAGAAAGGAGAGTCCCCATATACCCTTTGTCCCCCCACACCACCACTTTTTTTTTTTTTTTGAAGCTAATATAACAATGTGACTTTCCCACTGGGGTCTTTGTATCTGAAATGCTACTTCTCAGTTGAATTGCCCTAGCACAATGCAGTAAAGAGCCCCTCACAATAACTGGGGTACTGTACATTACTATTCTAACCATATATTTTATTGGAAGTCATATACCTCTGAAAGCTGGCATTTTGTTGGCCTCTTTTGCCTTATAGAAATCCTGCTGCTATAACAATGGGTAGGAGCAAGCCTAATGATCTTTTCCACATTCCTTCTTAGATTCAGAGCAAGAAAGAAAGTGTGAAAGAGAGAGAGTGAAATCACACAGTCATTTCCAGCCATTTGTGTTAAAATACAAAGAAAACAAGGCACATTTAAAAATGATGTGCCGGGCAGCCTCCATTAATATTTATTTTGGCATTAATATTGATAAGAAAGTACTTTGTAGCTGGGCTTTGCCGCCTCCCCCAGTGTCCTCCAGCTGTCTGTTCTTGGGGCTGGTGGCCATTAGCTCACGTCTCTCTCTGTACCCAGAGCCTCCAAGAGCCTTGGCGGGCCTCCAGCTCACTTATGCTTAAATGGACACTCAAGCTCCAATGGACACACAGCTAAATAGAGGCCAATAATTCAATACAGTATGACTGTACTGGGGCTGCTAGTAAATCCATCAAGCAGTAAATATCATCTGAAGCCAATGCAAGCTTTTATCTTTCCAATTTTTTTTTTTTTTGTATGTCTGAGCGAAGCCCAGGCATTCAGCGAATCATGTAATTTATTCTGCTGTGCCAAGCCTGGGCTGTCTCAGGCATCATATTGACTTTTTTTTCTCCCATCTGTCAGGGGCAGTCAGCAACTCCAGTATTGTAGGAGCGCATCACATTACAGCTATTTATTTATTTATTTCTGCAGCCGCTTTGTAGAATGATTGGGCAAGAACACATTATCTCAGATCAACGAATACTAAGAAAAGCATCTGAACATCATTATGACAGCATGTTAAACATTTGTCCTCCCCAGTTTGTTAAATCAGCAAGTGTATTTCCGGCAAATGTTTGTAATTGTTCACAAAGGGCTCCCTACTGCAGAGTTATATTAAGCTGAAAATATGGCCTGTTATTTTCTTCAGCTCTTTAGGTCAGCAGTGATGCCAGTATATTGTAAATAATGCTGAACGGCTGTTGTAGTGACTCTGTGTGTGTGTGTGTGTGTGTGTGTGTGTGTGTGTGTGTGTGGGTGCATGCACAGACACACACTGCTCTGTCTCTGAATGCTGCAACATATTTTGTGCATATGTGTAGGTCAGTGTGACATAAACTGCTGTATGCAGAATGATTAGCTTGATAATCAGGTTGTGGTTTCCAGTGGTTAGAAAAGACCTTGTCTTCCACTAATCATTCTAAATTTAGAGTGGTAACAAAGTTCCTTTGGTTATTCTTGCTGTCTTACTGAAAATCTAAGAATTATAAACCCTAAATTTGAATGTTGCTTTTGAAGTCTCTTGGTCTTTCTTCTATACGTAACCTCCAAACTGAACAGAGAGGGAAGAGGAAGATGGATGTCCCCAGAGTCCTTCCTTCACAATGGGATCTCAGAGTGTGAGGACAGCTGAAGCCGGTGGTACAGAGAAGGACTGGATGATGGGACACCAGGCACAGCCTGCTGCCCCCTGAAGACTTTCCCCTCAGCCCTTCTCTAAAACCAGGTATTCTACTTCTGAGATTCAGTTTGACGCTCAGTTGATTCCATTTGAATTTGATTAGTGTCCAACTCTTGAGAGCACACATCACAGAAAAGTAATGTAAAATAAGTATCTTGATCTTCTGTAAGTAAATAAATATATGTTCTAAATATCCTTCCTAGAAGCAGTAATGCAATGTGTACAAATGGAGTAGTGCCTCAGTGTTGTTTGCCAACTTCTCCTAGAAATACTGTTTTAAAAAAGAACAGACCTCTTTGTAAATGACTGTAAGTGAGGCAATTCATATTTTGAACAGAGGCAGAATCAACATTGTTTTGAGAACCTGGTTCCTCCATATGTATGATCAACTTTTTATAAAGTAACATCCTTTGGAATGCTTTGCTTTGTACTCTTTGGGGAAAAAAACCACAAACCCTGTGGATTGTACTTGAAAGAAAGTATCTCCCTGTCAATTGATCATGAAAAATGACTTTGTATTTCATAGTGTCACTACCTCAGAAAATGTCAGAGTGGTTTCTCCTGCCACATCTGCCTGGGAGAATCTGGGTAAACCTGAGTCTTGTTCTGAGATGGGATGAAGTCATGGCTCACACTCTTGGGTGTATAGTAAGATGCATTCTCTGCCTCCACACAGCAGAGAGCATCAATGCCTATGTTTATTTCCCCTTTATTAACCTGCAGTTAGGAAGTCCTGCACAGTACACACTCCTCTTAGTATTCCAAAGAGCAGCCACACTGTCTTTCTAAAGAAACATTAAAAAGCAACTCACTGAGCCATTTTCCAACACCTGAGAGCAATTAATGTAAGCAGAGACAGGAAACATCCTCAATTATTTAAAATAAAATGAATATGTAATGCTGACCTTCTCCAACTGCCATCAGTTTTGTACTTACACCTGAATAAACTCAAGGGAACACAAAACCCACAAGGAACTTAACACTGCAGTTTGCAGCAAGGCGGGCAATGGCTGCAGGGAGAGCTGCCTGGTGGCGGGCTGCTCAGCCCACAGAGGGCTGAGCCAGAGCCCAGGCCACCAGATGAGGGAGGTGGACTTCCAGTTCCGAGAATACAGCAGCATCTGTGGCCAGGAGCTTCATGTACGAGCTGCCCATGGCCACCAGTTTCTTTCTTTACACTCTGTCCATCTTAAGGGGGAGGGCTAATATTTCTATTATGATGAATTTCTGAATATAGATATGTGTGTATGCACTGTATACTCTTAGTTGCTCGGTCGTGTCTGACTCTTTGTGACCCCATGGACCATGGCCTGCCAGACTCCTCTGTCCTTGGGATTCTAGGCGAGAAGACTGGAGTGGGTTGGTAATGCCTTCCTTCAGGAGATCTTCCCGACCCAGGGCTCGAATCCAGGTCTCCTGCATTGCAGATGTAGTCTTTACTGTCTGAGCCACCAGGGAAGCCTGTGTGTATGCATGTATATATTCTGTTATTTCTATTTATTCACTCATATAAAGTCATTAGTCTTTTTTGTTTCACAGTTACCTTGTCCGTCTCAGGGGAAAATAGGAAGTGGTAAATGTGGGGTGTGCTTATTTGGGAAGCCCAGAGAGATGTGTTTATATAGTTGCAATATTGAGTGGCTGGAATTAAATGAATCATCTGCTTTCTGAACAGAGAGTCTTGTGGCAAATAGGAAAGCCTAGACATTCTCTAAGGGCAGTGTCACCGACGGCGGTTAGGGAGGGGACAGGAAGGGAACATGGAATTTACTACCTCATGTAATTGTTGCCCATGGCATATGGCATGAGCCGGGATTTGGCACAGCAACGGTTGAAGATTTTCAGAGCAAAGCCTATTAGACACAAAGTACAAAAAGTTCTTTGTGACTGTTGAAGCTAAACAAGGCTTTAAGTGCTGGTGTCTATTTTACCGCTGATTTGTATTGGCGATTCCAAGAAAACTCACAGAAGAGCTCATGCAGAATGGCCCAGACTTCCACCCTGGCCATTGTCTTAACGTCCCCTTCCCCATATTCTGAGACCTGGGCTAGTAGTTCTTGGTTACAGTCTTGATCATGGCTACTGAGGCAAATCTGACTTTTAGTTTCTGGGACTAGATTTATCAGTGATACTCCTTGGGTTATTATGAAGAATCTTCCTGCATTTCTGCAGTAAAGACTTAATTTCTTTTTAAGGAAATTATCCATTCATCTTGGCACAGAGCCCAATCAAACAGGTTTCTTTTGAGAAGCTTAAAAAAAAAAAAAGAAAGAAGACAAGGAGGGGATCATTTGCTAATACTAATTATGGATAAGCAGCAATAAATTTTTTATGCTATCCTCATAATCCTATGGCCAAAAAAGGCTTTGTTGCTTTTAATATGATGTTACGCATCTTAACTTTTATGTGAATAAGTGGCTTTAGGGGAAACGCTAACAAAATAATGTTTTTTTTTCCACTGCATTCTTTATCACCACCATATCAGATTTCCTCTCTCACACAAAGAGAGGGTGCTGGGTTTTAGAAATTCATGCTAAGAATTTGCATTGGAATAGTGTAAACAAAATTCATAGACAGCACAGAACAATCTTTTCACCCAGCTATTCCTGATTAATTAGCCATCTGTGCAACTGAGGCACTAGGAACATTCACCCTTGGTGTGCTTTGAATTCCCACAGCCATAGGTGGAAGCCAGAGCCTCAGGGTCTCTTGAATATCATGAATTTGTTAACTTCAATGACATGTGTATGGTAGTGTTTATATCTGGGCATAAATGGTCAAAAAATACACACCAAAAATCAAAACTGGGTTATTATGGTTGGCGAATAAAGAGTGGAAAAGGAACTGTGGTTTAAATATATTAGGAAAAAATATAAAGTTCATGATTCTGGGGAACTGTTTTTTCAAGATAAATAACCAGGAAGCTATGACCCTATCCAAAAGGCATGAGTTAATATAGAATTGTCTCATGGATTCTATGTCACTCAGAATCACTGAGCCCAGAAATTGGTAGAAAAGGGACATTTCCCAGGTTATGGAATCTCAGGCAGAATTTGAAGGAGCATATTAAATGAAAACTCAGCTTTTCAACTGCTGTCATTGCAGAAATCTTTGCTGAATCATAACTTAAAAGCACAGTACCCAAGACTATGGTGCTGACTCAATTTAGAGCAATCATCCATGGAGAGACTGAGTATTCTTTGCAATCAGGTCTTCCCAATGCAGAGCGTGAACACTGAAGGCAGATGGCATGGGCCAGAATCTGATGAATGGGTGAATGGAGTGAGGAGCAGCCCTGGGATGGACAGAGAGATTTCCCTCAGTCATCGCGAGGAAGGCTCTTTTCCATAGTAAGGCACATAACATATCAAAAATCCCTTGCCAGTTGGAGCAGAAGTTTAGTTTGGCCTTAATACCAGGGGAAGTAAGACTGGACAGTAGGGAGATGGGGTGACAGGACTGTCAGGGCCAGGGGCCAGAATGATTTGCTTGACACTTTGGAGGAGCCAACACATGAAAAAAAAGACACCATCATTTGTACTGCCTTTTTATTGGAGTACAATTGATGTGCAATGTTGTGTTAGTTTCTGTGGTACAACGCAGTGAATCAGCTTCATGTATACATATATCCCCTTCCTCCCATGCCCTGCTCCCATCCGACCCATCTCGGTCATCACAGAGCACTGGGCTGAGCTCCCTGTGCTACACAGCCAATTCCCATATGTCAGCGCCACTCTTCCAGTTCGTCTCACCCTCCACCTCCCAGTCATGTCCACGTGTACTGCCTTTAGATTTGGACTTTCAGCAGTGTATTTCATACTGTATCATGTAATATTTTCTTTGTCATAGTCTTAACATTACCTCTATATATTTGTGTTTGAGGTTTGTTTGTTTGTTTGTTTTAATCTGTTATGTTTGAAAAGGGTATCCCAACCCCTATACTTCTGTCCAGGGAATTAGATCCTTGAAAAGTATTCTGGTCGGCAAAATTACCTTGACAGGATAAGGAGAATTAGGAGATTAATTGAAAACTAAAACCCATAAAAGTCCTTAAAGGCTTCCATTTCCAGAAGGAAACCGCTTTAGAACATTGTGAAGTGTCTTTGCTTTTCCATTCTCCTTCGGCTACTCAGAAGCTGTGGGTGTGGCCCTGCTCTGTCCATAGTCCCTCAAGCTGTCTATGTTATGCATGTTAAGCTATTTTTCAAATGTGTTTGCAAATATGATGGCAAATTGCACATGAAAAAATTTTGGTGTGAAAGGTAAAGCTATATTATCTCAAGTCCACGATTAGCAACAGTTCAGTGCATGAAAGATCACTACATACTCTTTGTAGTTGGGCATATACAGCTGTATGCTGTATTCATGCTTGTGTCAGCAAGTGATACAGTTAACTCTCTTTTCAAGAAATAAGTTAATCCTTCTCAATGAATGATGCTGTCATTCTGAAGTTATTAGTTGGAGGTTAATAGCTGTGGAGAAGAGGACAACACAGGATGAGATGGCCGGATGGCATCACTGACTTGATGGACATGAGTCTGAGTGAACTCCAGAAGTTGGTGATGGACAGGGAGGCCTGGCGTGCTGCGATTCATGGGGTCACAAAGAGTCAGACATGACTGAGCGACTACACTGAACTGAATAGCTATAAAAAGAAGAGAAGTGAAAAGCAAAGGAGAAAAGGAAAGATATAAGCATCTGAATGCAGAGTTCCAAAGAATAGCAAGAAGAGATAAGAAAGCCTTCTTCAGCGATCAATGCAAAGAAATAGAGGAAAACAACAGAATTGGAAAGACTAGAGTTATTCTTAGTTTCAAGAAAAACTAAGGGAACATGAAAATGGGCTCGATAAAGGGCAGAAACGGTATAGACCTAACAGAAACAGAAGATATTAAGAAGAGGTGGCAAGAATATACAGAAGAACTGTACAAAAAAGTCTTCATGACCAAGATAATCACAATGGTGTGATCACTCACCTAGAGCCAGACATCCTGGAATGTGAAGTCAAGTGGGCTATAGAAAGCATCACTATGAACAAAGCTAGTGGAGGTGATGGAATTCCATTTGAGCTATTTCAAATCCTGAAAGATGATGCTGAGAAAGTGCTGCACTCAATATGCCAGCAAATTTGGAACTCAGCAGTGGCCCAAGGTCAGTTTTCATTCCAGTCCCAAAGAAAGGCAATGCCAAAGAATGCTCAAACTACCCCACAATGGCACTCAACTCACACGCTAGTCAAGTAATGCTCAAAATTCTCCAAGCCAGGCTTCAGCAATTCGTGAACCATGAACTTCCAGATGTTCAAGCTGGTTTTAGAAAAGGCAAAGGAACCTGAGATCAAATTGCCAACATCCACTGATCATGGAAAAAGCAAGAGAGTTCCAGAAAAACATCTATTTCTGCTTTATTGACTATGCCAAAGCCTTTGACTGTGTGGATCACAATAAACTGTGGAAAATTCTGAAAGAGATAGGAATACCAGACCACCTGACCTGCCTCTTGAGAAACCTGTCAGGAAGCAGGTCAGGAAGCAACAGTTAGAACTGGACATGGAACAACAGACTGGTTCCAAATAGGAAAAGGAGTATGTCAAGGGTGTATATTGTCACCCTGCTTATTTAACTTATATACAGAGATGGAGGAGCCTGGTGGGCCACAGTCTATGGGATCTCTAACAGTCGAACACTGAGCGACTTAACTTTCACTTTTCACTTTCTTGCATTGGAGAAGGGAATGGCAACCCACTCCAGTGTTCTTGCCTGGAGAGTCCCAGAGATGGGGGAGCTTGGCAGGCTGCCGTCTATGGGGTCGCACAGAGTCGGACATGACTAAAGCGACTTAGCAGCAGCAGGAGCTGAAACAGCAGAGTACATCATGAGAAATGCTAGGCTGGTAGAAGCACAAGCTGGAATTAAGATTGCTGGGAGAAATATCAATAAACTCAGATATACAGATGACCACACCCTTATGGCAGAAAGTGAAGGGGATCTAAAAAGCCTCTTGATGAAAGTGAAAGAGGAGAGTGAAAAAGTTGGCCTAAAGCTCAATATTCAGAAAACGAAGATCATGGCTGCTGGTCCCATCATTTCATGGGAAATAGATGGGGAAACAGTGGAAACAGTGTCAGACTTTATTTTTCTGGGCTCCAAAATCACTGCAGATGGTGACTGCAGACATGAAATTAAAAGACGCTTACTCCTTGGAAGAAAAGTTATGACCAATCTAGACAGCATATTGAAAAGCAGAGACATTACTTTGCCAATAAAATTCCATCTAGTCAAGGCTATGGTTTTTCCAGTAGTCATGTATGGATGTGAGAGTTGGACTGTGAAGAAAGCTGAGCAACGAAGAATTGATGCTTTTGAAGTGTGGTGTTGGAGAAGACTCTTGAGAGTCCCTTGGACTGCAAGGAGATCCGACCAGTCCATTCTAAAGGAGATCAGCCCTGGGATATCTTTGGAAGGAATGATGCTAAAGCTGAAACTCCAGTACTTTGGCCACCTCTTGAGAAGTGTTGACTGACTGGAAAAGACTCTGATGCTGGGAGGGATTGGGGGCAGGAGGAGAAGGGGACGACAGAGGATGAGATGTCTGGATGATATCACGGACTTGATGGACATGAGTCTGAGTGAACTCTGGAGGTTGGTGATGGACAGGCAGGCCTGGCGGGCTGCAATTCATGGGGTCACAAAGTGTCGGACATGACTGAGCGACTGAACTGAAGATCCGTACATATAGCTACACATTGCAAGATCCATCCCTATATAGATCTGTTTCAAAAGAGCTAAGAGTGTGTGTGGCAAGACTGTGGAGGGAAGTAGTGTGGTTTATTGAGAGGAACGAAAGGAAGCCAGGTGGATTAGATGGCCTTAAACAAAGCGAGGAAAGATAAGATGTTGTAGGTAGTGTTGAAGCCTTGCAAAATCCAGACCAGACTTAATAGCAGTGGCAAAGTATTGGAAAGACTTCAGACCGAGGCTGGGAAGAAGGCACTTACATCAGTAGAACTTCATCATGGATTGAATATGGGGTGAAGGACAGAGAGCTCTCAGGGGAAAGTGCTCAGATTTCTGCTTGATTAACTATATGTGTGGTGTCTTGATGGTGGTACAATAGAGAATTGGAAGCAGGCTTTCAAAGAATGATCCTGACTTTGGTTTTGGATGTGATGGATAGCTTTGGAGTGTCCAAGTGGAGATGCCATAGGGCAGCTTGAAAATAATAAAGGATATCAATCTCCATAGCACACGTAGAGCTGTACGCATCATATAACCTGCTAGGCAGAGGAAGAAAAATTCTCCAGAAGATGAAAACCGTAATATTTGACCAGTAGTTTTGATGCTTTCAAGTGCATGGCAGTTCCCCTTTCAAATAGCTACTTTGAAGTTTGTTAATATGTAGGTCTCTCCTTTCCCTCCCTAATGAATTTTATCATACTTCTCTCTACAACTTGAGTTTCAAAACCCTCTTTCTTCCCTTGCTTATTACCTCAAGCATTTTTCAGGGAGTATTGATTTTAACTGATAAAAAGAGAGCCTGTCATTTTGAAGAAACTGAGTTGTTTCAGTTGTAGGACTTTTGGCTGGTGAAGGTCTCCCTTTATTAAATTTAGCTTTAACTTCTAAATCTGGCCCTGTTTTCTCACAATAAATAAATCAGGTCTGAAGCTCAAAAGAAAATTTTAGATCATCTATGTATAAGTGTGGCTGTGGATGAAATTGCCTAAGAAATAGACAAGCATGGTAAGAAAGATACTCCTCTTAGAGTTTACTCAGCAACTTTTACTATTTAAATGTACTATTTAAATGTGCAAGTTTTTGCGTGGGTTAGACATAATATTTTCATGTTGAATTTTACCTTTTATTGTAGTTATTGATGCTAGTTTAATGGCCTTATCTATATTTTATAAAGAGTGTCTAACTGCTTATATATTTTATCAAAATACATTTCTTACACTTTGGTCTCCCATTTCTATGAAGAAGAGAAAGCATACAGATGACATAGCTGCCATTAGATCTTTTTAAATGAGAGGGTTAGACAGTAGTGTATGCAAGGATCCTGTTTTATACAATATGACAACTGCTAGCAAATTGAAGAATTGACTAAAAAAAAAAATCCCTCTTCCCCTTTGCTGTAACCTTCTTTTTTAAAATAGAAACACAGAGCATGGATAATCTGAAAATTAGATAATCCATTACAGGATAATCAAGAGCCGACGGTATAAGCAAATATTAAGGATTTTATACATCATTACCCATCAAAACTCTTATTCTTTGAGCTTTTCAATACATGCACTCTTCTGCACACATTCTCACAGGAAGGTGAAGGCTCTCATGAGAATCCTGTAAACTACTTTTGGTAGAAGCAAACAAAGAAAGCCTCATTGGTCACAGGGAGCTGGTTCTTTGTGCGTGGACGCTAAAGGCATGAAAAGAACATTGCTGTATAGAGTAGTTTAGTGATCACCTCTGTGTACCGCAGACTGAGTCTATGACTCATATTATTGGAACTGGAGTTTAGAACTGGGCTCGATAAAACTCTGTAAATCGGGTCCTTATACACCATTTATTTACTTTTGTTTTCAAATAATGGATTTGTGAAGGACTGGGCTCAGTTGGTAAAGAATCTGCCTGCAATGCAGAAGACCTGGGTTTAATACCCGGGTCAGGAAGATCCCCTGCAGAAGGGAATGGCTACCCACTCCAGCATTCTTGCTTGGGAAATCCCATGGACAGGGGAGCCTGGTGGGCTGCAGTCCATGGGGTTGTAAGAGTGGGACACACCTTGGTGACTAAACCACCACCACAGCACAAAGGACCTCAAAAGACCCTTTCCATCTCCACTTCAAATAGTCAAATATGGAAGATGCTTGGAACATTTTAACTGACTAATGGATATTGAAGACCCACCTGCCTGTCCTCCTGTGCCCTCATGTGTAATCATCTTTGTCCTCAAACATTTATGCAGCTGGAAGCTGTACTGGACCCTTGTTTCCCTAACCATGTTCACAGTCTTTTTGGTTGATACTGATTTTTGTCTAGGGCATCCCTGGTGGCTCAGATGGTAAAGCCTCTGCCTGCAATGCAGGAGGCCTAGGTTCGATCCCTGGGTCGGGAAGATCCCCTGGAGAAAGAAACGGCAACCAGCACTCTTGCCTAGAAAATTCCATGGACGGAGGAGTCTTGTAGGCTACAGTCTATGGGGTCACAGAGAGTCAGACACGACTGAGGGACTTCACTTTCACTTTCAGTTTTTGTCTTAGGAGATCGATTGTGATTGTGGAATGACTGGCCTCTAGTCACAGTCACCATTTGTTGTTCTGATTGCTGACCTAGCCCAGAAGCATCTTTTAAATTCTCTTTTCTAGCTCCTTCTTTTCTGTAATTGCCTCACCTTTTTCCCCTAGCTCAAGTATTACTACCTCTACTCAAAAGTTTTAATCAGCATCTCCTTGGGAAAAAAAGAGGAAAAGCTCCTTGGGAAAAAAAGAGGAAAAGCTCCTCGGCATGCCATTCTAGGCTTTCACTCTCAACTGACACCCTTGACCTTAGGAACCCTTGGGGATAGACTGTCCCCAAAATTGGACCTTTACCTGTATGTCCATTTGTCAGCTCTGTCTGGTGTTCTTCTGCTCATATCCTATGAGCAGACCTCTCCTTATTCTTGCAGGTTCACATCAAATATTTCCTCTTCTGCAAACCTTTCCTTACTCACCCCATAGAATTATTTTCCCCTTTTTGTGACTGGGGTGTCACTTAGTTCATATGTTCATCCCTCTGGTCCATCGCTTATCAGATTCTGAGATGTCTTATGTTCATTGTGCCGTGACTGTCTCTTTCAGTGGAAAATGAGCTCTTCGGAGACAGGATTGATGTCTCATTCATCTGGAACCATCAGCACCTAAAACAGGGCTCACTCAAAGCAAACATATTGATTTAGTTCCAGCTCCTAAAAGAACAGTAGGAGATAGGGCTGGAATTTGAATCTCGTTGGTAATGGATGTTCTAAGAAACACTGGAGAATGAATCTTTCTTGGTGTGTTTACTGACGCTGCTATATAGGAGAAGTTCTTTGTTGCTAAAGCTCAGTTTCACCAACTCTCTCAAGATAATGGTTGTTGCTATTCACTCATTTCTTGATTCTACTCTAATTCTGTGAGTGTGACTGCAGTTATTAGCGCTTGTATAGGTAAGTGGAGTCATGTGACTCATTCTGGAAGATTTTTGGAAGGAAGGGGTGTGCATTGTCCCACCTAGACATCTAATGGTTTGTTGAAAGCCCTCACAGCTTTCCTTTCCTCCTCTAACAGCAAGTGGCAGCAATCAAGACAGTGGCTGCTTCATAAGTCTGGGACCTTGAGTAACTAAGATAAAAACTAGTTTCTGTGACCCATGATGTACAAACAGCAGGGGCAAGAAAAAAATTTCTGTTTTCTAAAACTACTGAAATCAAATACTTGGAGGACATCCCGATAGAGATCTCTTAGAGAATGATCACCCTTTCCCATATCATCCTGAGCTCCTCTTGTCATGAAACTCACACTGTATTGTAAGGACTTATTCTTGTATACATGGATACATGTTCTCGGTTGACTATTCTCTGTGGTTTTCCTGGACGATTTATATCTATATCATCTGGGAAGGTTATCAAAAAATTCAGATTCCAGGACTCCTACCCACTAGTAATGAGTCAAATTCTTAGACAGTCTGGCCAAAGAGTCTGTATTTTCAGTAATCTCTCTCAGCACTATTATAAATTTCATGAGGAACTGTGTGTCTTACTGGTTGATTTGCATTAAGTGAGAATGTCAGTTCTTGAAAGGTAGGAACCTTCTTTATCTCGTGTATATTCTGTTTCAGTATCCAGCACAGGGCTAAGCTCATGGTTCCTAGGTAATCAGTGCATAATCATTGGGTATAGTGGAAAGAGGACAATAATTCTTGCCCTTCCCATCTCAGGGGCATTGTTTGAGGATGAAATAACAAGGATGTGACATCCCTTTGTGTGCAGAAAGGTAATATACATAACTATCACAACAAACCACACAGTGACTATTTATTTAATAACACTATTATGTTTAAGCCTTTAATGGCTTACTGAGCATTAAAACTCACTACTATATGCTGGTCACTCTTCTAAAGGCTTTCTGAGTATTTGAATCACTTTAATCTTCCCAAAAATCTTATAGAGAGAGACTGTTTGTTTTTTCCCATGCCTGTTTTGCAGATGAGAAAACCAAGGTTCAGGATTATCATTATGGTCAAGGTCACATAGCTGCTAAGTGCTAGATCAATGGTTCTTGAATTTGACCAAGCACCAGAATCACTGGGAGGGTTTGTTGAAAGACGATTGCTGGGCATGGTCCTGAGAGGTTCTGATTCAGTAGGTTTGCGATCAGGTCTGAGCATTTACATTTCAAGCAAGTTCCCAGGTGTTGCTGATGCTCCTGATTTGGACCTTGGTTGAGAACTGTTAAGTCAGAGCTAAATTTGAATCCAGGAATTTTGATTCCAGAGCCTCTGTTCTTAATATTTTCTATTTTACTACCATCTTGTCATCATGTTCTTAATTTATTGTTGATTACAGATAAATACATGATCTGAAAAGTCAATGCCAACTACAGTTGGATGTTTCTTATTACTATTTCAGAATTACAAAATGGATTTCTTTCCTCATGGAATCCTTAATAGGTGAACTACATTGGAAAATTTTTACATTTTTTATAAATTGAAAGCAAGAATCATAACTGGGGACAAATTACTAGCCAGGATTTCTAGCTATATTTGTTGTACTTGGTCTGCCAATAGTATGTGTCCTGTTCATCAGATGCCTTCAGCCTAGATATGTTTCCTTCTTTTTACTTCTTCCTTGTGTCCTAAGCAAAGGATGGTTCTATTTCTGTGAGTTTAAGGAAACACGAATAACATGGAGCTATTTTTTTTTAACAAAATTTGGAAATTCTCCCCAAATCCTAATCCTTGAAATAGTTAGAGTAAGATTGACTTCATGTTTTCTCTTTTCTAGAATGAACCAAATAAAGCACTATTAAATGAATAATTTACATATAAACAGAATACACAGTTGGAGCTAAAAGTCCAAGATGACCCTTCTAAATTTAGTGCTTTTCAGTGGGCCTTTGTTTCTTGCAAATGTCACTGGACTTATGCCAAATTCAACTTCCAGTTCTAAATAGAGGCTCTGGTTTTCTTTTTAGTCAGTGTCAAAGAGACCTCAATGTCTACGCAAATTAGATATATCTATCTTGTAGAATATCCATGTTGAATCAGGCCTTTATTGTTGTAAGTTATAATGAATGTGTGTACACTTCAAACTGAATTTCTGCTGCTCTATTTAATGAAATCAAGTTGTTGTAAAATAACAAATACATCATCTTTGAAAAACCTCCAAACCCCAAGGACAGTTATTTTCTTCACTGCTTTCTGCTGATAGTCTATTACTCAGTACTGGACAGCAACCTCCTGACATAGAAGCTGTTCTGCTCGCTTATGTCCTGAACCATTACTCAGTGATATACAGCAGCCTTCAAATAGAGAAGCTACTCCAATTTTATGTGTTCAGACTGACACTCACAAGGGTTTTGGAGTGTCAAAAGAAGACCACAGAATTTGCCCATTTAAAAGAAACTATAAATATGTTTCATAATAAGTACAGGCTTTCAACTCTCCTTTATAAGGTGTTTTAAGGGAAAAATTTTTGATCAAATAAAACTAGAAGTACAGGAATTGAGAAAGATAAATTTTTAAAAATTGTATTTTTTTGAAACAATAGAAAGAGAGTATTAGAAGTGGCTCAGTCGTGTCTGACTCTTTGCGACCCCATGGACTGTAGCCCACCAGGCTCTTTGGGCCATGGGATTTTTCACGCATAAATACTGGAGTGGGTTGCCATTTCCTTCTCCAGGGGATCTGAATGTCAGCTGTTGCCCCCAAAATCTATTTTTAAAGTTAAAACTGATATTTACAGTATTTTGACCACATTTTCTTTCACATTAAGGCAGCAAATGAAGTTTTAGAGGGCAAAATATGAAAAAGAAGGATATTATTAATTTATAATATAATACGTCCCTTGTTGTTCATATGGTAAAGAATCTGCCTACAAAGCAAGGGACCCAGGATCATTCCCTGGGTTGGGAAGATCCTCTGGAGGAGGAAATGACAACCCACTCCAGTACTTTTGCCTGGAAAATTCCATGGACAGTGGAGCCTGGTGGGCCCAGTCCATGGGGTTGCAGAGAGTCGGACATGACTGAGCAACTAACACTACAGTAGATATATGTTAGAATCTAAAGGTTATGATCAACATTAAGAAGAATAACAATTTGAAGCATTTTCAAACATTTGGGAACAGCTCAAAACAAGGCAAATAAAATAATAGACCACATTTATGACAACAAAATAACAGCAACAAATAGTAAGTGGTAATGTACCTGATTTTAACAATACCACTTCAGATGTTGGGAATAAAAATGAAAAAGCAGAGGCATATGAATTGCATCACAAATAAGCATCACAGAAGAAAGATTCCTACAGTTCATACCATAGCATTCATTAAATATGTGAGTGAGAGTGTATCATCATGGTAAGACAACACAAGCAAACTCCGAAGTCAACGTAATTGAACACTGCTGGAGCCATAACCGTCTTAGGGGTCACTGTGTTACAAAACCCCCTGCTAGAGACACCGCACTAATAGAATTCCATTTAGCTGCAACTAACAGAATCATCTGCTCAGAGGCTTAAACTGGTCAGCACTGATACGTTTCGTGTATGATGATATCTGAGGGGCAGTCGCCCTTGAGTGGGTCATGTGCTCACTGTTACTATCATGGCACTAGGCTTCTGACTTCTCCTCTGTCATTCTCAACTTGTGACTTCTCTGCTCCTAGATGGAAGATGGCTTCTGCACTCACAGGCATTGAACCATTGTTTCAGGCAGGGAAAAAGAGAGAGGGTGAGAAAGAGGAAAAGTTGTGTCATCTAGCATGGGTTTTCCTTTCTGTTTGAGAAGGAACACGCACCCTGGGCTTGTGCAGATACCCGTTGGCCTAGGCTGTGACTGATGACTGCCCCTAGCTATGGTGGAGTCTGAAAAGGTGATTATATCAGTTCTTGAGCCTGCTCAGAAGAGAAAGATGAAGGCAAAAGGACTTGCACATGGCTTTTCATGAGCTAATCCAGTGTGTGCACCACAATAGCACTGGTAGGGCAACCACTAGAACGTTTTTTTTTTTTTTTTTTTACTGGAGATAATCCTGCTTCCTGTAAACTTCTCCCAGTGGTGCCCCTGCATGGGAAACTTTAGTTAAGGGTACATTTGCAGAAGACACCTTGGTAAGCAACAGATCTTCTGGAGAGGTCTCTGCTGGACACGGAACTTTTAAGGAAACTTTTGCCGAGGTATTTCTGCCTTTGTCAAACCAAGAACTGTTAGGGCAGTGGAATTAAACACTGTTACATATACCTGGATCTCCCAAGGACAAATGTTATTCTCAGAGACACTGCAGCCTGAACTCCTGCAGTGAATAAGATGATTCTCCATGTACTAGAGTTGGTACTTCACCTAATTATGGAGAGCAGTCTTATTTCCCTCCTTTCTTTCCCTTCCTTTCAAACTGATACACTAAAGGCCTGCCAGGCATAAGAAAGGACCTACTGCTAAGCCATCTACCCATTTAATGACCTCTCCTTCAAATACACAAAGACCTAGTCAAAGCTTCGAGATTACTGTTAATAAGTATTTGATTAAATCTTTAGCCAAGGGCCCTCCAATGCCTTGGTTTCTATCTGGGGGAGGTGTGTTTTTATTCCCCAGATTACATCATGTTCCCCTGTCCTGCTCAGTGAGGCTGTGTTATGTATGAGCTAAGCAAACTCTATGACTGACCTCATTCAAGTCTGGTAGTGATATTTGTCAACTTTCTGACTGCCCAGCATCTTCCTATTTGAGAGAATGATATAATGTGTGAGTCTTGATAGAATTCACAACTCTGCCACCAGCCAAAGGGAGCTGGAATTCTGTGATCATATTCAAAATGCTAACCAACTCCTCTAGGATGGGCACCAACCAAATAGAGTCAGCCCTGGTTGAATGTTGGCACCAGTGTTTACTGGTAGAAGTTCAGCCTTGGGGCAAGGTCTCCCCCACTTCTCCCACCTAAACCAACTGAAAAGTGAGTAGGGTGACTTTGTTCAGCCACCTGAATCCTCCTGCATAGGACTTTCTGTTTTGATTGAATGATTAAAAAGAAAGGGCTAGTTCAGATTCATCCAGACAGTAGCACTGATTCCTTTGGAGACAATGTCTTGTGAAGGACAGTGAACCTGCAGACACCCTACCAAGTTCTGTTTTTCCTGGCCAAGGTGTTATTGAAAATAATCACGTGTACCCCAGTGTTCATCACAGCACTCTTTACAATGGCTAGGGCATAGAAGCAACCTAGATGTCCATCATCAGATGAATGGATAAGAAAGCTGTGGTACATATACGCAATGGAATATTACTCCGCTATTAAAAAGAATGCATTGGAATCAGTTCTAATGAGGTGGCTGAGGCTGGAGCCTATTATACAGAGTGAAGTAAGTCAGAAAGAAAAACACCAATACAGTATACTAATGCATATATATGGAATTTAGAAAGATGGTAACGATGACCCTATATGAAAAACAGCAAAAGAGACACAGATGTAAAGAACAGACTTTTGGACTCTGTGGGAGAAGGTGAGGGTGGAATGATATGAGAGAATAGCATTGAAACATGTATATTATCATACGTGAGATTGCCCGTCCAGGTTCAATGCATGAGACAGGGTTCTCGGGGCTGGTGCACTGGGATGACCCTTAGGGATGGGATGGGGAGGGAGGTGGGAGGGGGTTCAGAATGAGGGACATATGTACACGCATGACTGATTCATGTCAATGTATGGCAAAAACCACTACAATATTGTAAATTAATTCGCCTCCAATTAAAATAAATAAATCAATTTTTTTAAAAGAATCATTTCTGTGCTTCCTGCCTCTTGGTTCTCCACAACTGCCTTGCTGCTACTGCTGCTAAGTCACTTCAGTCGTGTCCGACTGTGCAACCCCATAGACGGCAGCCCACCAGGCTCCCCCATCCCTCAGATTCTCCAGGCAAGAACACTGGAGTGGGCTCCCATTTCCTTCTCCAATGCATGAAAGTGAAAAGTGAAAGTGAAGTCACTCAGTCGTGCCTGACTCCTAGTGACCCCATGGACTGCAGCCCACCAGACTGCTTCATCCATGGGATTTGCCAGGCAAGAGTACTGGAGTGGGTTAGTTTCTATCAATACCATTTTCCAGGCCTGCTTCTTCCCTCCCATCTCCTACCACTTTCTTAGTTAATCTCTTTGCTTTTAAGATAACCAGATCTTGTTTGTCATTTTGATACCAGGAAATCTGGTCGAGAATAAACTGAAGAGAGGCCTCCGCTGCCTGCTTTATTCTTCCTTTCTGCTTGGCCAGCCCTGTCCTCACAAGGCTTTGGGGAAGAGGGAGACCCAAACAGGAGGGGAAAGAAGGCTGTCTTTCTGTGCCAGTCTCAAGGATTTCCAGTAAGAAAGTTCTTCCTGCCTCCCTTGCCTCTTCTCTCTCAAGAACATGAGCAGGAAACGTCTATATTTTTCCCACTGTAAGCCATACACTGGGGGAAATGCGGCAGGGGGAGTTTATGTCATGTCCTCAAAGACAATGAGTATGTCATTAGTTAAGAGTTAGTCATCAGTCATGTCTGACTCTTTGTGACCTCATGGACTATAGCCCGCCAGGCTTCTCTGCCCATAGAATTCTCCAGGCAAGAACACTGGAGTGCCGTTCCTTTCTCCAGGGGATCTTCCTGAGCCAGGGATCAGACCTGGGTCTCCTGCATTGAAACCAGATTTTTACTTTCTGAGCCACCAGAGAAGCCCCCGAGTATGTCATTAATAGCAAATCATTTTGCTTTTGTGGATTGATTGGCTAGGAAATATTTACCCCACATTTGGCTCTAGTATCTTATTTACTATGACACCCAAGTAGATATGTTCTATAAAAGTTATTTCTGTATACTGCCTTTGTGACTGGATATATACACTGCATAAAAATAAAATTAATTTGAAATAAACAAGATGGGGTTAAGGAAGAATGTCCATAGGCATGAAATTGGTGCATAAATTGTATGCCAAGAAATCCCATATCTTCTAGAAGTAAGCCCGTTTAGTTCAGTCACTCAGTCGTGTCTGACTCTTTGAGACACCATGAACCGCAGTGTGCCAGGCCTCACTGTCCATCACCAACTCCCAGAGTTTACCCAAACTCACGGCCATTGAGTCGGTGATGCCATCCAACCATCTCATCCTCTGTCATCCAATTCTCCTCCAGCCCTCAGTCTTTCCCAGCATCAGGGTCTTTCCCAGTGAGTCCTCTCTTTGCATCAAGTGGCCAAAGTATTGGAGTTTCGGCTTCAACATCAGTCCTTCCAATGAACACCCAGGACTGATCTCCTTTATAAAAGGCAGAGGAACCAGAGATCAAATTGCCAACATCTGCTGGATCATGGAAAAAACAAGAGAGTTCCAGAAAAAAGTCTATTTCTGCTTTATTGACTATGCCAAAGCCTTTGACTGTGTGGATCACAATCAACTGTGGAAAATTCTGAAAGAGATGGGAATACCAGACCACCTGACCTGCCTCTGGAGAAATCTGTATGCAGGTCAGGAAGCAACAGTTAGAACTGGACATGGAACAACAGACTGGTTTCAAATAGGAAAAGGAGTACATCAAGGCTGTATGTTGTCACCCTGCTTATTTAAATTCTATGCAGAGTACATCATGAGAAACGCTGGACTGGAAGAAGCACAAGCTGGAATCAAGATTGCTGGGAGAAATATCAATAACCTCAGATATGCAGATGACACCACCCTTATGGCAGAAAGTGAAGAGGAACTAAAAGCCTCTTGATGAAAGTGAAAGCAGAAGAGAATGAAAAAGTTGGCTTAAAGCTCAACATTCAGAAAACGAAGATCATGGCATCCGGTTCCATCACTTCATGGGAAATAGATGGGGAAACAGTGGAAACAGTGTCAGACTTTATTTTTTGGGCACCAAAATCACTGCAGATGGTGACTGCAGCCATGAAATTAAAAGACGCTTACTCCTTGGAAGGAAAGTTATGACCCACCTAGACAGCATATTCAAAAGCAGAGACATTACCTTGCCGACTAAGGTCCGTCTAGTCAAGGCTATGGTTTTTCCAGTGGCCATGTATGGATGTGAGAGTTGGACTGTGAAGAAGGCTGAACACCGAAGAATTGATGCTTTTGAACTGTGGTGTTGGAGAAGACGCTTGAGAGTCCCTTGGACTGCAAGGAGATCCAACCAGTCCATTCTGAAGGAGATCAGCCCTCGGATTTCTTTGGAAGGAATGATGCTAAAGCTGAAACTCCAGTACTTTGACCGCCTCATGCGAAGAGTTGACTCATTGGAAAAGACTCTGATGCTGGGAGGGATTGGAGGCAGGAGGAGAAGGGGACGACAGAGGATGAGATGGCTGGATGGCATCGTCGACTCGATGGACCTGGGTCTGAGTGAACTCTGGGAGTTGGTGATGGACAGGGAGGCCTGGCGTGCTGCGATTCATGGGGTCGCAAAGAGTCAGACACGAATGAGCAACTGAAATCAACTGAAGAACAGTGATGATGAGCATCCTTTCATGTGCTTGTTGGCCATTTATCTGTCTTCTTTAGAGAAATCCAGAGACTATTTGCTGTGGTTTATTGTTGAACAATTCTGTAAATGCTCTTTCTCAAAGAGGTCAAAGTACTCCCCCGTGTCTTAACATATTTCAGTGCAAGGCCTTTCAAAGACTGATGGCAAGGAGACTGAAGATGAGGTAAGAGTGGAAATGGGATGAGGAGGAGGAAGAAGAGGAACAGCAGCAGCAGTGGGAGAAGGGATGCAGGGAACATTGACATGTCCGACTTAGAAGGATGGAGGCCTGGGCATGAGTTATCAATTCATCTATTGTACCAGAAACTGTGTTTTACAGTCTGCAGAAAACCCCACAGAGAGTCTCAAGATTTTTTAAGTTGGAATCTCCATTTGTGGTGAATCAGGATAGGATGAAGCAGGTAAATTTTTCGTTGTCTAACTTGGTGCCTCTCAATACATTGATTTAGGAACTTAAAGAAATCCGTTTCACTTTGCACCCGGGACATCATGAGTCTGGTTTATTGGGAATCTTGGTGGTCTATGTGCAAGTCAACTGTTGATTCTACCTCTTCAACAGACTGAGTTTTCAGTGTCTCAGTTTACCCATTTATAAAATAGTAGTATCTGCAGTTAAGTTGTGCAAATCCAATTCACTGATGGCAGAACACCGATAGAACTTCTGACAGATCCATTTAAAAAATGAATAACATTTTACTGATTTGATTGCAATTTAGCAGATACACATTTAACACTTCAATTATGCTAATCAAAACGAAAGTTTTCGCGTGACAATTTGAAGCCAGCAGTCTCGGTATTTGACCCTATTTCACCCTCTTCATTAGAGTGTAGAGTTTGATAACTGCATAGTGATGAAATAAAACCAGAAAGCTTTTTTTTTTTTCCAGAGATTAATTGCTTTTATTCAGCCCTTCTGAGAATACACAAGAGTGTTTTTATTTTGTCTGTGGAGGAGAATGATTCTTTTCCTCACTTATCACCCTCGCCCTCGGGTGCACTTTTGTGTTATTTCTAGGAGCAGGTGTCTTGCTGACTAACTTAGCAGTCTGTCTAGGGCAGGAACCATACTGTGTTTCCTATTAAACCTTTTGCTTGAATCAAACCAGTTAGTCCTTTTGGACTCCTTTTTGCTTCTCAGTTCCTATATTCAGTGAGACACAAAGTCTTGCCCATTATTTTTAAAGTTGGCCACTTCCCCCCCCCCCACACTTTCCTTCTTCTTACAGCTGCCATTTTAGTTAAGAACTCATCACTTGTCTCCAAGAAAATTGCAATAACCAGTTTTTCTTCCTCCGATCTTGTACCTTCAAGTTTGTTTTACACAGACACCCTTGAAACTGATGATAGATCAGTTATATATGCAAATGATAAAATATGCCTGTAGATTGCAGTTATCTGAAAGTTCCCTATTTGTTTTACTTTAGAGGGTTTCTGCATTAGCTTTTGTGTGAACAAGTTTGCTGAGATCAAGACACTTCATAATCCCAGATTCTTGGGCCAACAAACTAAATAATGCAGCGGACCATCCCTCCAGTCTCTTAGTTGGCCAGATGAACCTCCTGGTTATTCCAGACTATCTTTCTACACACAGTCCCCAAGACAGGCTCTTTGTTCATCTTCATTCTCATTGCCTGCAAGACCCTTACCCTCTTTCCTTTGCCTAATCCTTTCTCCCCTTCATCACTCAGGTCAGTTGTAATGTCTTCCAGAAGACTTCTGCTGTTTACCACTCTCAGAATGCCAGACCAGGTCCAAGTGAGGTCAGGCCATGCAGCTCTCATCACAAAGATGCATGTCATTGGCTGCACTTTCCACATCGCATTATAGGCATCTGTTCATACATCTGTCTCTACCATTAGCTTATCCATTCTTCAAGAACCTGGAACCTAATTTTATTTTTCCCTGTGTCCCCAGGACCTAGTACATGGAGTTGCTAATAAATGTTGAGATGAAATAGGCTTGTTATAGTCAGAGTCTAGTATATTATGTGAGTACTGTTCAGTAACTACATTACAAATTTTGGCTTTATAGACCTTTGCATAACGTAAGGAAGACCTGTCTTAGAAGGTAGCAATATCTTGTCATCAGTACCAAATTAGAATCTGACATCTATAGGTAGTGTGATGTGAATTGGAGAAGTTTAAGGCTGATTAATTTCTGGCCTTTCCTACTCTAAAAGTCTGTGGGCCTTGGCGTATCCCACATTGAAGGGTATTATTATCAATTAATTAGTCTTCATATTAAGAGCAATATTAAGAAAGCATATAGCAAATAATGCACTCGGAAAAGTGGAGTAAAATGAACCCTCTCTCCCTGTTCCTCCCTGGCCCATCTTCCATCACAGCCCTCCACTGTTCTTCAACTCACTGACCTTTCTGTTTCAGCCTTTGGTGGGCTCCTCCAGCCTCCAAAATGCTGGTGTTCCCCTCTATTCAATATTCCTGCTCCTTCAAGAGATTACTGGCTATTCTTCTGCCTTCAACCCTCACACCCTGGCAACTCCTTAACCAAATCCTAGCCCCAAATATCCAACAAAGCAGAAGATGGATATTTAACTATTGCAGGTCTTTACTTGTATGTCCCACAAACTCCTCAAACTCAGCATTCCCTAAACTAAACTTTCATCTCTCCTCATATTTGCTGAATGCAGATTGTAATTAGGTTGGTTGGGGTGGAATCTGCCATTCTGCATTTTTAACAAACTCCCCGGTGAACCACATGTTGGGTACCAACACTTAATTTCATTTGCTTGTTTTTATACCTACTCTCTTTTCTTTATGGTATACTTCCTGAGGTCACTGATCATGTTTAGGCCTCTGAACGTAATGCCTGACACCTAGTAGTCACCCGCTAAGTGTGGCATAAATGGGGGAAAAAAAAATACACAATGAATGATTGAGTTAACTAGGGATGGATGGGTGGAAGGAAGGAAGAGAGGAAGAAAGAAAGGCAAGCAGTTATGCCTGTCTCAGTTCAGGCAAACAAGTGTATCTTCTCTAAAAGAAATGTTTCCAGAATCTGTTTCAGAAGTATTTTGACAATCATGCCAGAAATGATAATCTCTCAGAAGGCAGCTTCTTTCTGCCTTTCAAAGGAAAATAGTTGCGATATTTCTGAGAAAGAAGAGCCCTGGATTATGGAATTTGAGGACACTAGAGTCCGTCCTAGAGGAAATCAGTCCTGAATATTCACTGGAAGGACTGCTGCTGAAGCTGAAACTTCAATATTTTGTTCACCTGGTGCTAAGAACTGACTCATTTGAAAAGACCTTGATGCTGGGAATGATTGAAGGCAGGAGGAGAAGGGGACAGCAGAGGATGAGATGGTTAGATGGCATCACTGACTCAATGGACATGAGTTTGAGTAAGCTCCAGAAGTTGGTGATGGACAGGGAAGCCTGGCATACTGCAGTCCATGGGGTCGCAAAGAGTCAGACCTGACTGAGTGACTGAATTGAACTGAGAGTGCAAGATAATTTGTGGCTCTGGTGGAAAAGTATGTATTGCAGGAAAACATGAATAGTTGTAAGATGTATCATGATAACTCACAGCCAGACAGCTGCATGACCAGTGTTTTTAAAGCAATGTTTTCATTTTCCCTAAAGAATGTCTCATCCACTGTTGTACATGTGGTCAGATGGGAGACAGGGTGCCCAGGGCACCAGCTTTGGTGCTTTGTGATTTTTGATTCAGTGAATTACTAGCTATGTGACTTTGAGCGATTTGCTTTACCTTGATAAGCTATGGGCTTCTCTGATAGCTCAGATGGTAAAGAATCTGATGCCTGCAGTATAGGAGACCTGGGTTTGATCCCTGGGTTGGGAAGAGCCCCTGGAGAAGGTAATGGCTGCCCACTCCAGTTCTTTTCCCTGGAGAATTCCATGGACAGAAGAGCCTGATGGGCTACAGTCTGAGGGATCTCAAAGAGTGAAACAGAACTGAGTGACTAACACTTTCACTGAGAAGTTATAGTTTCTTCGTGTTTATAGTAGGATAGTACAAAATCACATTAAAATTTAATATTAAAGACTAAGGATCACATGAGATACTGTATGCAAAGGACTTGGCATAGTGTTGAGGATATTAAAAGAAGGAAACTTTCAGTAAATGTTAGTAGTGGTAGCTGTTAGGATTCAGAAATAAAGAGCACAGTGATTTTTCATTGCATGTGGACACATGGATGGACATACCTGAAGTAAAGAGGTTTAAGTGTTGGGACTAGAAAATCCAAGCTCAAATACTCTTTTTTTTTTTTTTTACTATGTATTCAATGTGACTGCTCAGTTTTTCACATGTAAGTTGGGCAAAATAGTATATACCTTACTGAGTTGTTGGGGAAAAAATAGCTGGCATTATTCAGATTTGATTTATTTGTTGTTTTGAAGTTACTGGAAAAGTTTTGGTATAGGTTTCTTGCTACTTACAAAGAAATAGCCTGAAAAATAAATGCATATTATAATATTATATACTGTAACATACAGTAACAGCAATGATGTGTTCAGTACATTGTGATTTTAAATGACTGGCCACTCTGTTAGTAGATGCACTAGTAACATATTGATATTTATCATCTGCAGGCCAGTGGTTTAAAGAAAGTTTTATTGGCACATCATCACACTCATTTGTTTATGCGGTTCTTATAGCTCCTTTCTTGCAAAAAGGAAGAGCTAAAATTCTAACAGACCATCTGGCATGCAAAGACTAAAATGTTCACTATTATACAGAAAATTTTGCTGGCTCTTGAACAAAATTAATAAAGTACATAGAAATATTTCTGTATCACAGAAGATTGATGGGTTAGTAATATGTCAAGATTAGAATTCCCAAAACAATGATAATTGCTTTAGGAGATCTTATGTAAGAGCCTTGAAACGCTATGTGGGGACTTCAAACAACTTCAAAGACCTTGATTTGCAATCTGTCTCAGAATTCTTTACATTTGTGTAGAAATCAAGATACAGAAAAAAAAACAAAACACTAATTTTATGCTACAAGTTAGAAAGAGAACTATATAGCAACTCAAAATAAATGCAGTGCGGTACCATACAAAATATATATATTAGTAATCTATTAGCAAAAGATATTTATTTTAGTAATATATTAAGTAGAAATTACATATACTGTGATTTTCATAAAGTGAAAAGCAATAATATAAACATGTTACTTTTTAAGGAATAAGAACAGAATAAAAAACATATAAAGGGAAAGTGAGAGGCTGATGATCAAGGAATTAAAGGTGAAATTTACTGTAATTTCCGGAGGCTAGGGGAATGGGGTGGGAGATCACATATTAGTAGCTATTTTCTAATAATTATTAAGGCCTCAGCTTTTGTTTTGAATAGTAGAGTTAAAGGTGCTTCAGTTCAGTCACTCAGTCATGTCCGACTGTTTGCGACCCCATGAATTGCAGCACGCCAGGCCTCCCTGTCCATCACCAACTCCCGGAGTCTACCCAAACCCATGTCCATTGAGTCGGTGATGCCTTCCAGCCATCTCATTCTCTGTCGTCCCCTTCTCCTCCTGCCCCCAATCCTCCCCAGCATTAGGGTATTTTCCACTGGGTCAACTCTTCGCATGAGGTGGCCAAAGTATTGGAGTTTCAGCTTCAACATCAGTCCTTCCAATGAACACTCAGGACTGATCTCCTTTAGGATGGACTGGTTGGATCTCCTTGCAGTCCAAGGGACTCTCAAGAGTCTTCTCCAACACCACAGTTCAAAAGCATCAATTCTTTGGCGCTCAGCTTTCTTCACAGTCCAACTCTCACATCCATACATGACCACTGGAAAAACTGTAGCCTTGACTAGATGGACCTTTGTTGGCAAAGTAATGTCTCTGCTTTTGAATATGCTATCTAGGTTGGTCATAACTTTCCTTCCAAGGAGTAAGTGTCCTTTAATTTCATGGCTGCAGTCACCATCTGCAGTGATTTTGGAGCCCCCAAAAACAAAGTCTGACACTGTTTCCACTGTTTCCCCATCTATTTCCCATGAACTGATGAGACCGGATGCCATGATCTTGGTTTTCTGAATGCTGAGCTTTAAACCAGCTTTTTCACTCTCCTCCTTCACTTATACGTATACTTCATTATTAAAAATAAATAACCAATTAAATCAGTAAAAGCCAGTCAAGGCCATGCTTGGATAGTAAGAGTGTATTGTGAGTCAAGAATGGCCATTATCTGTTCTGTGCACTTGAATTAAAAGAGAAACTTTCCCATATAACCTAGCAGTCCCCCTATGGGGAATCAGTTCAGTTCAGTCGCTCAGTCATGTCCAACTCTTTGTGACTGAAGCACATGGACTGCAGCACGCCAGGCCTCCCTGTCCATCAACAATTCCCAGAATTCACTCAGACTCAGGTCCATTGAGTTGGTGATGCCATCCAACCATCTTATCCTCTGTTGTCCCCTTCTCCTCCTGCCCTCAATCTTTCCCAGCTTTGGGTTCTCTTCAGATGAGTCACTTCTTCACATCAGGTGGCCAAAGAAATGGAGTTTCAGCTTTAGCATC
Source organism: Nanger dama (assembly GCA_917880005.1). Taxonomy (NCBI): domain Eukaryota; kingdom Metazoa; phylum Chordata; class Mammalia; order Artiodactyla; family Bovidae; genus Nanger; species Nanger dama. The sequence goes on along the minus strand of CAKJTW010000057.1, from coordinate 12,215,029 downwards.
AGTCCTTCCAATGAACACCCAGGACTGATCTTCTTTAGGATGGACTAGTTGGATCTCCTTGAAGTCCAAGGGACTCTCAAGCGTCTTCTACAACACCATAGTTCAAAAGCACCAATCTTCTGTGCTCAGCTTTCTTTATAGTCCAACTCTCACATCCATATATGACCACTGGAAAAGCCATAGCCTTGACTAGATGGAACTTTGTTGGCAAAGTAATGTCTCTGCTTTTTAATATGCTGTCCAGTTTGGTCTTAACTTTTCTTCCAAAGAGTAAGCGTCTTTTAATTTCATGGCTGCAACCACCATCTGCAGTGATTTTGGAGCCCAACAAATAAAGTCTGCCACTTTTTCCATTGTTTCTCCATCTATTTGCCATGAAGTGATGGGACTGCATGCCGTGATCTTTGTTTTCTGAATGTTGAGCTTTAGGCCAACTTTTTCACTCTCCTCTTTCACTTTCATCAAGAGGCTCTTTAGTTCTTTTTCGCTTTCTGCCATAAGGGTGGTGTCATCTGCATATCTGAGGTTATTGATTTTTCTCCTGGCAATCTTGATTCCAGTTTGTGCTTCATACAGCCCAGTGCTTCTCATGATGTACTCCTCATAAAAGTTAAATAAGCAGGATGACAGTATACAGCCTTGACATACTGCCTTTCCTATTTGGGACACTATGGGGAATATACCCTGAAAAAAACAATAATTGAAAAAACATATGTACCCGAATGTTTATAGTAGCTCTGTTTGAAATAGCTAAGACATGAAAGCAACCTAGATGTCTGTCATCAGATGAATGGATAAAGAAGTTGTGGTACGTATATACAATGAAAAATTATCCATAAAAGGAAGGCATTTGAATCAGTTCTAGTGAGGTGGATGAACCTAGATCCTGTTATACAGAGTGAAGTAAAGTCAGAGAAAAACAAATTTTGTATGTTAACACATATATATGGAATCTAGAAAAGTGATACAGATGATCGTATTTGCAGGGCAGGAGTAGATACTCAGACACAGAGAACAGACTTTGGGCATAACAAGGGAAGGAGAGGGTGGGGTGAACTGAGAGGGCAGCACGACATATTCACTCTGCCATGTGTAAGATAGACAGCCGGTGGGAAGCTGCTGTGTGGGCACAGGGGGCTCAGGCCAGGGCTCTGTGACACTCTAGAGGGGTGAGAGGGGCTCCGGGGGGTGGGGAGAGGCTCGGGAGGGAGGGGGCATGTGTTTGCTTGTGACTGATTCATGTTGTTGTATGGCCGGAGCCGACACAATATTGTGAAGCAATTACCTTCGATTAAAAGTAATTTTAAAAAATTTAAAAAGAAACTGGAAGACATGGTTATAATATAATTTGGTGAAAGTGCTAACTTGGACTTGACAAAAGGCATCTTGCTATTTTCCCAGCTAAAGATTTATCCAAAATATAAAATATTTTATATGTGCATTTGGAATTGTGTACCCCCTCTCCCACCACCACTGTCCTTTCCACCTTCTGCCAAAAGACCAAAAGGAAAAAAAAAAAAAAAAAAGCAGTATAATCTAAAGTTGAGCGGAATTCAGGCACAACCATGTTAATTCTTTTGATTAGGTCTGAAAGTATCTCTGTGGATTTGAGTTAATGATGACCTAAGGTAAAACTGTCTACACTCCTGACCTCTTTCAGATGCATAACCCAGAGCAGTCAGAATAATGTCATTTTTACATCTGTCATTTCAATCAAATGCCAGGCTAGGTGACATCATGTGGTTTTGTAACCATCACTGAACAATGTCACTGGTTTAGCCAATAATGAGTTACAGTGGCATGCTATCAATAAGGAAGGACAAAGATAATTTAGTTACGAGACATTAATGAATAGGTCCTGTAATAACATTCATTAAAGAAACAATCGGTGTTTTAAAAGTAATAATTTTTAATTTTACTTTTATTAAAATTAAAATAATTTTAATTTTTAAAAGTAATTCCATAAAACATTATTTAGTTATGATAACAACAATGTAGTTGCAGCTTAATTTTAAACCTTAGAACAGGTATCATACCCACCTTACAGATGAAAAAAATGAAAACTATAGAGATTGTGACTTCCCTGTGGTGACATAGTTACTTGATGGTATTGAAATTTTATGACCCTAGATAACCAGTGTACTAAGTCAAATGTCAGTCTGTACGTTTCTTAAAATTAAGCTTCAACCACATTGTTATTATCACAAGTAAATAACATAACTAAGTGGCATTTTAGAGCATAATCTCTGAGGTCAGAAAAGGAGATCTGTGTCTGAACCATGGAGCTTACTGGCAGTGAATTTGGGTAAGTGACCTATTTTTCTGAGTATGTTTCCTCAATTTTAAATAAGGCTAAAGCCAAATTTATAGGGCTGTTGTAAGCATAGAGTGAGATGATGTATAGAAAGTTCTCAGTATAGAACTTCACATATAAGTAATTCAGAGTGTATGGTAGCTAATAGTCTTTATTACCATCACTATTTTTCTGCACCTTCATATCTAACAGCTGTTTGCAGAACCATTCACATATGCCTGTGTGCATGTCTACACACACACACACACATACACATACTAATAACCTCTTCTGTTAGATGAGAAATTCATATTTTAGCACAGAGTAATCAAACAGTACGGCCTTGGGCTCCTGGTGGAGGAGAATGTGGGATGGTGGATGACAGAGGAGCTGACCACGTTTTGATGACTACTGTGCACCAGCTTTTCACTTCTGCTTGTGGGTTCCACCCCCAGGTTGGGAAATCCCCTAGAGGAGGTAATAGCAACCATTCCAATATTCTTGCCTGGGAAATCCCATGGACAGAGGAGCCTGGTGGGCTACAGTCCATGGGGTCGCAGAGTCAGCCAGGAGTTAGAGACTAAACAAACAAACCAAAAAACAAGCTTAAAAAAACTCTTTTCAAGATCTGTGGCTGAACCTGCTTTGGGAATCATTTTAGATTTGTGAGGAAGTATCTAAGAGAATACATTGATTTTCCTTGTACCATTACCATAGGTTCCCCTAATAGTAACATCTACATAGCCATGATGTATTTATTAAAACTAAGAAATTGACATTGATCCAATACTGTTAATTAAGCCACAGACTTCATTTGGATTTCACCAGTTTTTCCATGAATGTTCTTTTTTTGTTCCTGAATTTACATTGCATTTAGCATGGTTGATTTTAAATCAGTCTTCTCCTCTTATCACTTCTTTCCTCTTCTAAGCCATTTCTTTGACATTTCAGAGCAGAGAGCACCTCATGCAGAGAAAGGGAGTGATAGACTCAGATTGAAGGCCTTTCCAAAGAAACAGATAGTTAGAACATGTTTTTTGGAGTGTCTCTGTGCTGCAGCTTTTGTACAGATTTTCACAATGATATGTTAGAAATAAGGCTAGCTTCGGGTAAAGAACTGTGGTAAAATATAACTGGTGGGAAGAAAATGATATAAAACCGATGCTAGTTGTTATTTGTAAAGTTAGTTTAATCATATAGTTTGAAAATAAAGTATACAATGTAGTTAGTAGTATTGTACTAATGTTAACCTCATAGTTTTTAACAAATATACTGTGGTCATATGGATATTAACACTAAGAAAGATATGAACCTCATATGATTATTTAGGTAAGATATGGTTAACAGTCAAGTCATGGAGTATTTGTTACTTAAAACCTTCCATGGCATGGAAACTATAGGAAAGCTTCTTAACTTTTTCAATGAAACTAATGTTACATACACATACTCTGAAAACTGAAAGTGACAGTTGCCCAGCTATGTCTAATTCTTTGCAACCCCATGGACTATACAGTGCATGGAATTCTCCAGGCCAGAATACTGGAGTGGATAGCCTTTCCCTTCTCTAGGGGATCTTCTCAACCCCGGGATCGAACCCACACATATTATACTCCAGGCCAATCTAACTTACGAACAAAGATGCAAATATTTAAGTAGAATTTTAGCAAATGGAAATAAGAATCAGATCATAACTAAAGTGTATCTCAGAATGTAAGGATGGTTTCATATCAAGATATCTATAGATGCAATTCACCAATTAGTAAATTAGTTAGTTCAGTTGCTCCGTTGTATCTGACTCTGTGACCCTACACTGCAGCACGCCAGGCTTCCCTGTCCATCACCAGTTCCCAGAACTTGCTCAAACTCATGTCCATCGAGTCAGTGATGCCATCCTACCATCTCATCCTCTGCCGTCCCTTTCTCTCCCTGCCTTCAACCTTTCCCAGCATCAGGGGCTTTCCCAAGCAGTCAGTTCTTTGCATCAGATGGACCAAGTATTGGAGTTTCAGCCTCAGTATATCAGTTGTTCCAATGAAAGTTCAGAACTGACTTCCCTTAGGATTGACTAGTTTATCTCCTTTTAGTCCAAAAGACTATGAAAATCCATATGATCAACTATATAGATGCGTAAAAAAAACTCCATTTGATAAAACTTAGCTTTTTTTTTTAATGAAAAATTATCTAAGGAGAAAAATACATTTCCTAAAACTTAAGACCTACAGTAAGCGAAATATTTGGCAAATTATTAAAAGCTTTCCCGCTAAAGTCAGAACATACACAAAAATACTATCATTACTTGTCTTCATCAAGAAATTAAAGTAGCTGTTGCTGCTGCTGCTAAATCGCTTCAGTCGTGTCCGACTCTGTGTGACCCCATAGACGGCAGCCTACCAGGCTCCCCCGTTCCTGGGATTTTCCAGGCAAGAACACTAGAGTGGGTTGCCATTTCCTTCTCCAATGCATGAAAGTAAAAGTGAAAGTAAAGTCGCTCAGTCGTGTCCGATTCTTAGCAACCCCATGGACTGCAGCCCATCAGGCTCCTCCGCCCATGGGATTTTCCAGGCAAGAGCACTGGTGTGGGGTGCCATTGCCTTCTCCGAAAATAAAGTAGAGATAGTAACATTGGAAGAGAATAAATTGTCAGTATTTATAGACTTTAGTTTTGAAACTAGAAAATCCAGAAGGTTGAAAAAAGTATAGTATATTTGACTTCCCTGGTGGCTCAGACAGTAAAGCGTCTGCCTACAATGCGGGAGACCTGGGTTTGATCCCTGGGTTGGGAAGATGCCCTGGAGAAGGAAATGGCAACCCACTCCAGTACTCTTGACTGGAAAATTCCTTGGATGGTGGAGCCTGGTAGGCTTCAGTCCACTGGGTCGCAAAGAGTTGGACATGACTGAGCAACTTTACTATATATGATATATTAAAAATAGAAGGATACATGAGTAAGTTGCAAATATAAGAGGCATATCCAAAGCAACAGTTTTCCTACATTTCAAAAATAATTTTAAAATGTAATAAAAAGGAGCTCATAGTATATAAATATAACAAATCCGACAAAATGTCTAAAAATAAACCTAGCAAGAAAGGAGTTAACATATATAAGGAAAATTATATTACTTTACCAAAGGACCTAAAAGAAAACCTAAACAAATTTAAATACTGATTTTTAAAAATATACATTCCTATATAATGTATTCTATATATTGCATTCCTAATTCAAGTTCCAATAACTTTTAAAACTGATATTGATACATTTATGTTTATATGTTAGATAAAATATATATAGTCAGTGATTTTTTTAAATTGAGATACAAGTGTCATATAACATTATATTTCAGATGTATAACGTAATGCTATAGTTGTATATAGTAGGAGATGACCACCCCAGTAAGCCTAGTTAACCTCTGTCACCATACATAGCACAAATTTTCTTTCTTATCATGAGAACTTTTAAGATTCTATTCTCTTGGCGACTTTCAAATATACAATACAGTATTATTAACTTAGTTGTTGTGCTGTACCTTGCATCCTCATTACTTATTTTATAACTAGAAAATTTTAACTCTTGACTATTAATATATTTGCCTATTTCAACCACCGCTACCTGCATGTTCAGTGATATTTTAAAAAATAAACAAAAGGGAGAATTGTCTTCCTAGCTATCAAACATACTTTAAAATTAGAATTATTGCAGCAGTGTTATCTTGGTATGTGAATAAATACTTAGACTATTAACAGACTAAACAGCCTAGAAGCAGATTGTGGATATAGGAGTGGTTTATAATAAATGCAGCATTTCAATAAGTAATTTGTGACAAACAGGTAGTAAAATTAGACCTGTATTTAGCATCTTACACAAATATTTGATGAACAGAAGAGCATAGCGTGAGAAAATAAAAGAATATCTAGGATTTTTTTAAAAATTGTGAGATGATAAAAGACTTCCTAAATAGGACAGAACCAGAAAATATGATAGATTGACATGATAAGAATTTAAAATTTCTTTGTAAGAAATATAAGCTTTTAAAGGGAAATGAGAGATTGAGAGAGAAATAATTTCAACATATTTAACAGGCAATTCTCCAAGCCAGGCTTCAGCAATATGTGAACCGTGAACTTCCAGATGTTCAAGCTGGTTTTAGAAAAGGCAGAGGAACCAGAGATCAAATTGCCAGCATCAGCTGGATCTTCGAAAAAGCAAGAGAGTTCCAGAAAAAACATGTATTTCTGCTTTATTGACTATGCCAAAGCCTTTGACTGTGTGGATCACAATCAACTGTGGAAAATTCTGAAAGAGATGGGAATACCAGACCACCTGACCTGCCTCTGGAGAAACCTGTATGCAGGTCAGGAAGCAACAGTTAGAACTGGACATGGAACAACAGACTGGTTCCAAATAGGAAAAGGAGGACGTCAAGGCTGTATATTGTCACCCTGCTTATTTAACTTCTGTGCAGAGTACATCATGACAAACACTGGGCTGGAAGAAGCACAAACTGGAATCAAGATTGCCAGGAGAAATATCAATAACCTCAGACACGCAGATGACACCACCCTTATGGCAGAAAGTGAAGAGGAACTAAAAGCCTCTTGATGAAAGTGAAAGAAGAGAGTGAAAAAGTTGGCTTAAAGCTCAACATTCAGAAAATGAAGATCATGGCCGCTGGTCCCATCAGTTCATGGGAAATAGATGGGGAAACAGTGGAAACAGTGTCAGACTTTATTTTTTGGGGCTCCAAAATCACTGCAGATGGTGATTGCAGCCATGAAATTAAAAGATGCTTACTCCTTGGAAGGAAAGTTATGACACACCTAGACAGCATATTCAAAAGCAGAGACATTACTTTGCCAACAAAGGTCCGTCTAGTCAAGGCTATGGTTTTTCCAGTGGCCATGTATGGATGTGAGAGTTGGACTGTGAAGAAAGCTGAGCACCAAAGAATTAATGCTTTTGAACTGTGGTGTTGGAGAAGACTCTTGAGAGTCCCTTAGACTGCAAGAAGATCCAACCAGTCCATTCTGAAGGAGTTCAGTCCTGGGTGTTCATTGGAAGGACTGATGCTGAAGCTGAAACTCCAGTACTTTGGTCACCTCATGAGAAGAGTTGACTCATTGGAAAAGACCCTGATGCTGGGAGCGACTGGGGGCAGGAGGAGAAGGGGACAACAGAGGATGAAATGGCTGGATGGCATCACCAACTCAACAGACATGAGTTTGGGTGAACTCTGATAGTTGGTGATGGACATGGAGGCTTGGCCTGCTGCGATTCATGGGGTTGCAAAGAGTCGGACACGACTGAGTGACTGAACTGAACTGAACTCAACTGAACTGAACAGGCAATGGATTAACTTATGGAATATGTACAGCCTTTCCAAAACATCAATTAGAAAAAGAAGTTTTTTGACTTTTGTTTTTTTTCCCAGTGGTCAAAGGATTCAAAGTGCAATTTGGAGAAGAAACACAAAGGAATGGCAAACGTATGAAACCATGTATCAGTGACATTAGTCATCACTGAAATGTGAAATTAAAACAATAATAAGTTAATGACCCTCATCTTATTGATTCATTTCTCATGAGCTGATGATAATGTGTGACAATAGACAGGTCCACAACACCATTGATACAATAAGCAGGGTGGTTTGGACAGCAAGTCAACAGTATCTGTCAATGGTTAGAGATAACAACTCTGAAATTCTAATAACCTCTTCCGTGGAAAACCACACACTATGAATGTATTCACAGAGGTATTCAGATGATGTCACCTGTATGTTCAGAAAGATCACTAGTGTGGCCAAGACTTACAGAAATTTTATTTTATTTTATTTATTTTTTTAATAATTAAATTTATTTATTTTTTAAATTACAATACTGTATTTGTTTTGCCATACATTGACACGAATCAGCCATAGGTGAACACAATCGCCCAATGCCGAAGCCCCCTCCCACCTCCCACCCCCCACCCCACATCCTCTACCTGAATCATCCTGTACATCAGCCCCATGCATCCTGCATCCTACACCAAACATAGATTAGTGCTTCGTTTCTTACAGGAAAATACACATGCTTCACTGCCATTCTCCCAAACCATCCCACCCTTTCCCTCTCCCTCAGAGTCCAAAAGTCCACTCTATACCTCTGTGTCTCTTGTTGTCTCACATAGAGGGTCATCATTACTGTCTTCTAAATTCCATATATATGTGTCAGTATACTGTATTGGTGTTTTTCTTTCTGGCTTACTTCACTCTGTATAATCGGTTCCAATTTCATCCATCTCATTAGAACTGAGTCAAATTTATTCTTTTTAAGGGCTGAGTAGTATTCCATAGTGTATATGAACCACAGCTTTAAAAATCAATTGGTGTTAAGCATATTCTTGTATTTCTGTATTTGAAATATTTCACCGTTAAAATAATGAAATTGATCTGCATGTGCTAATATGAAAACATATCTAAGACATTAGAACCCAGTTGACAAGATGTCTACAATATAGTTCCATGTAAGTTAAAAAAAAAAATCCCAGTGCTTTTGTACAAAAGAGACTTCTCAAAAGAAGTGCCAATTGAAAGCAGTAGGTTGATGGAGAAATGTGTGAAGGGGACTGCCACATTCAAAACGCTCATGGTGAGAGGATATTTCTGTAATTTATGACATATGTAGCTGCTCAGTGTCCTCCAAAAGTCCTTTACTCCAAAAGGACATCTTCCCCAGAGCCTCTAGTCAAGCCCAGACTGTTCCAGCAGGGTGGTGGAGGGAGGGAAGAAGGGTGTTTGTGTATCTGCCTGTCCCTCTGTGTAGAAATTCTAGATTTCTGTTAACATCCATCAGTGACTTTCTTTTGCTTCACTAGCTACAAAGTAAACAATTTATGTCCAATTTAGTTGTAAAGAAGTGTATACTAAATGATCAAGCAAGTTTGCCTAAACAAAGGGGCTTCCCAAAGGGATTTTTTTCAGGTGTTTCAAGGTTTTCCTCAGTGCAAAGATTCAGCCTGTCTTTTAGCAAGAGCAGTTTACTTAGGTATATTTTACTCAAGAAGAGTGATCGCATTCCATTGTCTGATCTATTTCCAAATGTCTCACTTTTTCCTGGTGGTGTTGATTGTTCCCCAAATTTTGTGGAATAATAGATTTTTAATAAATGCAGATCGGATGTCTTAGTCAACTTTGTATTGGGTTGGCCAAAAAGTTCTTTTGAGTTTTCCCTATGATGTCTGGTAGGTGAGCAACAAGTATTTGCTGAATACATATTAATAAAAAACAATATATCAGAAGAGTCAAAAATAGAACCTTAATTTTAGTTTGTGAAACACAATTAAATAAACATAGTAGATCATATGTAATTATAGTCATGTTCGGTGAACTGTACATAGTTTATTCCTGTATATTCATTGTTTTTAAAAAACGTGTTACAGAACTCCTTCAGGTATAGTATTCTGACTCAGGTAGCATTCTGACTCAGGTGTATCAAAAGAAGCAATGTAAAGCGAATTGTCATAGCCAGAGTAAGTAGACAGTATGAGCAGTGCTCCTCACTGCCAGGAATTATACCTTACAGATTAGTTACTGTGTGCTTGATAGATTTCACATTTTAACAACATGAATGTCTCTCAGATGAATGTAACATGCCAGATATTTTCTTGTTCTCTCTTACTTGTTTGAAAAACTTTGAAAGTGAAAGTCGCTTGATTGTGTCCAACTCTTTGCAACCCCATGGATTGTACAGTGCATGGAATTCTCCAGGCCAGAATACTGGAGAGGGTAGCCTTTCCCTTCTCCAGGGGATCTTCCCAACCCGGGATGGAACCCAGGTCTCCCGCATTGCTGGCGTATTCTTTACCAGCTGAGCCACAGTGTTTTCCTTTCCTGAATCAGCACCAGCCAAGGAAATATGGGAAAAGCAAACATCTGTGACTTCTCACAGGCTTCCCTGGTAGCTCAGATGGTAAAGAATCTGCAAGCAGTGCAGGAGACCTGGGTTTGAGCCCTGAATCGGGAAGATCCTCTGGAGAAGGGAATGGCAACCCAGACCCATAATCTTTCCTGGAGAATTCCATGATCAGACCATGGCCTCGTGAAGAGTTGGACTGCTCACAAATTTAATTTTAGATAGCTATGAAACCATTTAGAAGAAGGGGTAAGTTTGATTATATTTCTAATCCCTTCTGGTTTTAAAATTTTATGACCATGTGACTGCCTCAGCTGATGGATAATGCAATCAGCTAATGTTGCTTATTAGATTAAAACATACCTGAGGGTGCTTCCTGTTTATCAGGTATTCTTATCCCCAAGGAACCATTCTCTAGTGATGGGCCTGCAGAGGAACAGGCTCCAACCTGAAGCCCGTGGGTTGTTTTCTTAGTGAGAATGCAGCTTTCTATAGTAGACAGATCAGAGCTCTGGCATTTAGGCCACCGTAGATTCTAAATCAGGGTTAACTTCTTAATTAGTTACGTGGCTCTGAGCTTCAATTTTCTGTCTTACAAAATGGCAATAGTAATACAAGTCTCATCAGATTACCGATAGCATTTAGATAGCCTCCAGAAGCTTTGAAGATCCTTGGACTGTGTGAATTTTAAGATTTGTGTTCTCAGCACTGCTTGAGCTGCAAGAACACTCAGTGGCCTAACAACTGTTCAGTACACCCACTCCAAGCCCACTCCACCAACAGTGTCATGGAAAGTATCAGCCTGAACTGCTTGTAACAGTTCATCTAGGCTCCTACCAGCCCATTAAAACAAACAAACAAACAAAAACCATTTAGACAGCATATTAAAAAAGCAGAGACATTACTTTGCCAACAAAGGTTCATCTAGTCAAAGCTATGTTTTTCCAGTAGTCATGTATGAATGTGAGAGTTGACCATAAAGAAAGCTGAGTGCTGAAGAATTGATACTTTTGAACTGTGGTGTTGGAGAAGACTCTTGGGAGTCCCTTGAACTGCAAGGAGATCCAACCAGTCCATCCTAAAGGAAATCAGTCATGAATGTTCACTGGAAGGACTGATCCTGAAGCTGAAACTCCAATCATTTGGTCACATGATGAGAATAACTGATTCATTGGGAAAGACCCTGATGCTGGGAAAGATTGAAGGCAGGAGGAGAAGGGGATGACAGAAGATGAGATGACTGGATGGCATCACCGACTCAATGGATATGGGTTTGGGTAGACTCCAGGAGTTGGTGATGGACAGGGAGGCTTGGCATGCTGTGGTTCATGGGATCGCAAAGAGTCAGACATAACTGAGTGACTGAACTGAACTGAACTGAAAAAAATCATCCATCAGGTTGTTTTGGTCTATCTGGATAGATTTTTAAAATATGTCACAAGCAAAGTCTTAAGATAAATCATCTTGAATTAAAGTTATTTCAGAAGTCATGTAGATGAATAGCACAAAAAATGAATATTTAAAATGAGTATTTAATTGAGCCTTAATAATAATAATTGAAATGGTCAGTGCTTCTAATTATTGTTTCAGTGGCATTGATTATTAAGTATATTTATTGAACTTGAAGAAGTATTATGTATAGGGCCATTCCTTAATTAAGTAAAATTATATAAGCAATAAATATATAATTATATTTCTGTCAATTTATAAAAATTGTATCATTTTGGGGGAAGTTTCATTTAACACAATAGAGGCAAATTAATGTCATGAAGCAATATTTCTGGTGTTGACAATAAATGTTCACTGATGTATTATTAGAATATTAATATCTAGATTACATATGTAATATTGCATAATTTGGGATTTGCCACAAAGCAGTGAGACTCACCTTTTTGACAATAAATGACCAAAAATGTTCACACTTACTGGATGTTTTCTACAGCTGTTCTAGTTTTAGCATAACGCTTTTAAGAGTCTGTTCTCATAATTGAGCCCTTAAGAATGCACAGTACCCTTCTTTCCTTGGCTCAAAAGCCCATGTAACTCTAATAACTGCTAAATCCTTACACAGCAATACAGAATTTACAAAGTACTCTTAAAAATTCCAAATTAAAATCTTGGCATGTGAACTTTAATTAGCCCATAGCATTATGCATAATGAATATAGCACAACCAAAAGAAATACCTTCAATAAAACATATCATGCTCTAGTAATTCGGAAGTATTTTATGCTGCTCTTATGAAACTTGGCTTTGTTTTGTTTATTTACACATATGCATGCATGCATACATATTAACATATTTACTATTATACTTGTGTTCTCAACCTCCTTAAACTAGGAGGTCCTTTGGGAAATCAGACTCACTCAGCTTGGCAACTGTGCGGTTTCTAGAGCAGTGTCTTCCTTATAATTGGAGTTCAATAAATAGCTATGGAGATGAGTCAACGATTCATGGTATTTAAAAGATGAAGCTGCACAGGTGATGGGCAAAGCAGAAGTAAGAACAGACTGCTTTTTAGTCACTGCCTACATTTTAGGTAGATTTTATTTTTCTCCCTTTAACATTGTAATTACATCTGAGGCAAAATCAGAAGGCATGCTTTCAAATGATAGCCCTCATTCATTTCCAGCTCTGTGTGTGCGTGCATGCCCCTGCACACAGTACTGTATCTGTGGATATATATAAAATCCAGCAGCTTTGCTGGCTCCAGCTAATGAGGACTCTGAACACGGCAGAAGTGTTATTTCTGTAAATCAAACTGAAGAGTGACTTACTTGGAATTCACGCCTATTTTGATTCTGTTCCTCTAATGTCTAAGGCATTACTTTGGATAAGGTGCCGTTTCCTCCCATTGGTTGTCAGATGTTCTCATGAGACAGAACTCTGTGACAACTGCTTGCGAAAGTTTCTCAAAAGTAGAGGAATGTGTGTATAAAAAGAGGGTGCGGAAAGGGTGGAAAGGAAGATAAAGCTTACCTAGTAGACAATCTTCACATTAAGTGGAAGGCTCCTCATTAATGCAAAAATACACAATTAGGTATCACCTTTGTGCTGCATAGGTGCTTAACTGATATTGTATTTCTGACAAGAAACACAATCCAACACGGATTGACTTAGGTCAAGATCCTCACTAGTTGAGTTGTTTTCTTATTGTGTAAATCATACCAGCATCTCTAACTGACCATTCATTTCAGTCCCAGAGCCGAAGTGTGCACGTGCTTTTGTGTTACCTGCCCAGTAGGAAGGCGATTACCATACAATGGAAGAAGCAAATAGAGTGATAAAATGTATCATGCTCTTTACAAATAATAATACACACATTGAAAGTCACCCCATAGGAGAGAATGAGGTAAAGCACTATCTCTTTTGGTAGACAGATTAGATTATTTGCTGAAGAGTGAAAATAGCAGTTGGGGCTGTTAATGCAGTGAACTCACGCCCTCTTCACAAACAACATGTCAGTGTTATTGTTAAATATCTACTCACCTCTATTTCGCCAGCTTTTCATTTGGTTATATATAATCTCAGTTATTTTTGCCACTGAAAATGACAAAGCATTTAGGAAAAAGCCCTTTAAAAGAGAACCTATGAGCAGCCATAGTTTAGGTATAATGTTATTCCATGTTTCAATTCCTATGGAATAATACCAAGGCCCCCAAACTGGACGAGCCCCTTCAATGCACAAAATAAACAGAGATGGGAACCTTTTTTCCTAATAAAAACTGTGGTTCAGCTATACTTGCTGAAACCAAATAAACAATCTGGAATTGACACTCAGAAATGTGTATAAATTATTCAGAATGAAATGTTCAAGTAATATTAACCTAAAGGTATAATCATCAATTTTGTCCTGACGGATGGCATTGGGTAGTTAGTATTCAAGTGTTACTACATAAATAAAATTGATTTATGCTAACGGAGAAGATGGAGAAAAATTTTTATCAGGATGCCCAAATTCTGTTCCTTCTGGCTTGATCAATCACCTCTCTACTGAACTGTGTATCGTTTTCTTGCAGAATTCTTAGGCGAGAAATTGGGCTAAGGAAAATGAATAATACATTTGCTGCAGTGTTAGACTAATGACCCTTAAGTGCTTCTTTAAAAAGAAAAAAAAAAACAAAACAAGCAAGCAGCAGTGACTGCTTTCCTTATGAACAGATTCTGGTTCTTTTCTCCCTTCCTCTTGCTCTCACTCTCTTTTTCTTAGAAAGAAAATAATTAAGTCTCAAGCTGGCTGGCTGTTTTAGAGGTAGAAGCAGTGAGAGGGTGAGGAATCAATAAAGCCAATTGAAGCATATATGGAGTTACATCTGTTTGGTTTCCTTTCTTATCCCCCACCCCCATCATTTTGCTTTTCCCCCACTTTCAGGCCCATTCAGAGTTGCCGAGTTCTTGAAGTTAATCATCTTTATATTTCCTTTTCCTGTTTTTATAATGCTATTGTGTTATCATGAAGACATTGATCAAATGATGACATGCAAGACAGAAAGCTATTTACTTTGCAAAAGTAGGAGGGCTCTCTGACAGGGCTGCACAACGGTTAAATCTGCCTCACTGGTGTTTGTAACGCATGAACAATTTTTAATCTGTCCCTGAGAGGGCCCCTAAAGAGACGCAATAGTGGCTCAAGTTTCTGTTCCCAAATATCTTTTTCAAAATTGCATAAAACTGCAAAGACAAATGCCTACATTAAACATGCTTTAAAAGGAGTTTGCACAAAGATAATTAAAGAGAACGGCAGAATCCTGGCTGCATAATGCAGGATTACTTTGAATTAACTTGTTCTAAACCCATCGTAATGACAATTGAGGTGGAAATGAGGTATTTTGGGATTTATAACGGAAGGAGAGGTACAGCCATCGTGTGTGTGTGTGTGTGTGTGTGTGTGTGTGTGTGTGTGTGTTGAGAATATAATTGGTAGACAGCTAGTGAAAATGGAATTGTTCTCTAAGAAACTAGTCATTTACAAACTAGCGTGGGGTCAGGTAACCTCATTATTCCCTTTGCAGTTCCCATTAGGTCAAAATAGCAATCCCCTAACCATCACTTTCATCTTAAGAAGCATGGGCTAGTTTTGCACTTTTAACTTGAGCTTTTTATTCTGGGGAAGGATTAGACTCTACATCACCACTGTTTCTTTTTCATTTCATTGCCATTCTATCTTTAGGGGAAATCAGCCTCACATTGTGTTATTCTTATGTCCCTAAGTAATGTTTCTTAAAAAAAAAAAAGGAAGAAAAGATGAATCCCTTTCAATAAAGCAGCCTTGGTTTGATGGAACTACCAAAGTCAAAAGAAAAGAAAAAAACTTCATTATTTGAAAAAGTCACATGGCATTATTATATCAGTCAAATCCCTAAAGTCTGATGGTGAAGTCATTGATGCATTATTCTTCTTAGGCGGCTCTTCTTTCAAATAAAAATGTAAGGGAGATGATTTAAAGCCTAAATGATATCACTGGACAGGAGCTAAAAAACATGCCTGTCTTCCCTAATGCTGAAAGTGAGAAAATGTACACCCTAATGTATATTTAGGTAACAGATCTCAGTGTCAGATTTGTCCAAATTGGAAGCACTCAACAGGAATACGCACGTGTGCGCGCGCGTGCACACACACACACACACACACACACACACACACACAGTCAAATGTATATATACACAGCCTTAAAAATGGACCCACTTGCAAATCTTCCCAGGTTCCATTGCCCCACTTTTTTGCCTGAGTGCATAAATGAGAGAAACATATTACTAAGTATTAAATTGGAGGCATAATAAGACCCTCTAGCTAATAGTAACATAGCAACTGCCACCAACCTTTCCATAGAGCTACATAAATGTCTTTCAGACATCTGTTTCCTTCTGCCACTTTCTCATTTCATCTGTCATTATGGTCTAATGATTTTATTATAAGAATGAGTCTTTCTACAGAGGTTAAATGGGTCCAATTTACATAAAATGATACCATAGGAGAGCGGAGTGGTAGAGGGAAGTGGTTGGACAGAAGTGGCCAGAATTGATTGTTTTAATTCCAAGCAATTAAAAGCTTCTTGACTAAAGTTATTGCTGACAAAATATCCTATTTACCTACATAAATAAGTAAAGTATTATTCCATTTTGGATAATAATTTAATAATACCTATGATAATTTGGATAGTAATTTCATCATATTTCATCATAATATAGTGTAAAAGGTCAGCTGTAGTTTGGTTTCCAAGCACCAGATGCAACATTCTTTCTGGAGAAGATACATTTCAACTAGATAGTAAAGGTTTTAGTGGCCAATGATGACTGGTTATGGGAAAGCTGGGTGGGAAATCCTAAGCATCTGACTTTCCTCAGCATTTGTAAGTTCTGTCTTGATAGCGCCCAGGAACAAAGTAGGTCAGTGCATCTTCTGTGAGTCCGGGACGGTGGGTTGTTTACTCCAGGGTTTTAGTGTTCAGTTAAAAGAACATGTGAAGAAATATAAATCAATGAAAGCCCCAGGGACGGGCTAAGTACCTTTCATTATTGTCATTGTTCTTGTTACTATTTTATCAGGGAAGTGTCTGAAAGGGGATGTTGTGTAGTCGTGACTGGAATGGTCTTCTCTGTTTTTAGGGAATAAGATTTTAGCTCCTAACTTGTAAGGATAGAGGCAGGTACACAGCTCTCACAAGGGATTTTCTAAAAATAAACTTTTTGAAATCTGCATTATATATAACATTGTGTAGATTTAAGGTGTATACCATGCTAGTTTGATATATATTTTTTATTGTAATATGATTGCTGCCCTGAGATAGAAGGACATCCTGCATTTGTGACAACATGGGTAGACTGTGAGTGCATTATGCTAAGTGAAATAAGTCAGAGGAAGCAGGCAGAGAGTGATCTCTGATGGGATTTTGCAGGTAGGGGGAGTGTGATGGAGAGACTGGCTGCTGGTCACCTGGTCAGTATTCATTTTTGAGGAAAGCTGACACAGCCACACATGCTCACTGACTGCCCCCCTACCCCCACTGTGCCACCCCATGAGGCGGCTTTCTGTCCTGAAAATACCCTCTTATAGCTATTACATGGCTTTTGTTACATCATATCTTATTTGGCCTTAATATTTCCCAGAAAGAAGTTATTAAACCCTCCATTGTTGATAAAATGTAGGTGACACCTTAGACCTAGCAGCAAAACATTTATACATCTGTGTAAGGCTCATCTTGGCCAATTGTGTCTTATGTTCATTGGCTTCAATTTTAGAAATGTTTTAAAAATCTTGGCTCCCACTCCAAGGGGACCCACTATTTTGACTTATATTTTCCATCTGACACACACACACACACACACACACACACACATGACCTCTTAGAATAAATGAAATAATAAATGGAGTGCTTTGTGAAGCTTGGTGGGAGAAAGACCAATATCAGAAACATTGTTGGTATTCTTTGTGGGTCAGAATTCAGCAGTTTTTTAACCTCCATGTGGCTTCTCCAGTTGAGATAACTTCAGCTTCCCACTGCTCTTTTTGCATGCTCAGTATTCCTGTTAATGGTCTCCAGCTGTAGCTGGCTTACTTTAATAATTTCATTTTATGCTGTCATCTCTGAAGTAATTGCAAAGACAATGGAACTTGAGACACAACTTGAGTGATAATGATAAGTTTGTCCCTTGATTGAGTACAAGTAGCAAGCTACCCTGGAGCTTCACTTAGTTTTTATACATTGTACAAGAGAGCAGAAAAATCCAGGCAGCAATTCTGAAGCTCCATTTTTGCTTTGCAAAAAATGCATATAAGAGACACAGATGTATAGAACAGTCTTTTGGACTCTGTGGGAGAGGGAGAGGGTGGGATGATTTGGGAGAATGGCATTGAAACATGTATAATATCACATATGAAATGAATCACCAGTCCAGATTCGATGCATGATACTGGATGCTTAGGGCTGGTGCACTGGGACAACCCAGAGGGATGGTACGGGGCGGGAGGAGGGAGGGGGTTCAGGATGGGAAGCACGTATATACCTGTGGCGGATTCATGATGATGTATGGCAAAACCAATACAATATTGTAAAGTAATTAAACTCCAATTAAAATAAATTTTAAAAAATGAAAATGCTCAGTAGGAAAAAAAAATTTTTCGCTTGTTATTAATGTTATTTAGATAAGACAATTACGTGAGTTCCTTTGTCAGTCATAAATTGAATCTAGTCAATTTGTGCATACAGACACTTACCCCACTTCATGCACAGATGGTCTCATATTTCTTTCCATGTTTTAAGACCATATACCCTTGGACATCAAGGCCACTAAACTCCTTTCTGCATTCTGCATTCTGCTGCTGCTGCTGCTGCTAAGTCACTTCAGTCATGTCCGACTCTGTGCGACCCCATAGACGGCAGCCCACCAGGCTCCTCTGTCCCTGGGATTCTCCAGGCAAGAACACTGGAGTGAGTTGCCATTTCCTTCTCCAATGCATGAAAGTGAAAAGTGAAAGTGAAGTCGCTCAGTCGTGTCCAACCCTCAGCGACCCCATGGACTGCAGCCTTCCAGGCTCCTCCGCCCATGGAATTTTGTATTCTAACTCCTAGAAAGTCAGTGACTCTATGAGTTGCTTTTTATTTATTGGAAAGCCATTCATTGAGGCTCCATCAAGGGCTAGGAGCTGTTCTCAATGCAGGTGATACAGAAGTAAACAAGTGACTCAAGAACCTATATTGAAGTGGCTTACAAACTAGTTAGGTTTTGCAAAGGACTAATAAAATGATAGATACAGTGATTTCAGATAGTGTTAAGTGCCATGAAGAAAATAATACAAGTTGATGTTCTAGAAAGAGACTTTCTGTCACTGGGGAGGGGATTATTTTAGATTGGTTGGTGAGAGAAGGTTATGCTGGGGACATAATATCTTTTGAGCTAGCACTTGAATGACTAGAAGGAGGAAGCCAAGAAAAGATCAGGAATAAGAATAGAATGGTAGGGAACAGCTATGTGCAAAGAAACTTTAATTTTTTTTTAATGAAACTTTTGAGGCTGAATTTGAATTAGAAAACAGTAGAAAATGAGGTAGAAGAAATAGTCAGGAAGTAGATCATGTCAGTCCTTGAAGTCTTGTTCAGAGTTCTCCTTAACTTGGAAGTCATTGGGGAATTTTGGGTAGAGTTGTGCTGCAATCTGAGTTAAGCTGGAAAACGTAATGACAGCTACTGAAGGATGCAGGCTGATGGCCAGCTGTGGAAGTAGACTGGGCAAGAGAGGTGGCTTGAACAGCAAATGTGCGTGGCACAAAGGAAGAGAAACTAAACGGATCCAGACACATTTCGGAGTCAGATTCCAGAGAACTTACATTTGAGTGAATGGCAATGCCATTTATTGACATGAGGAAAATTGAGGAAGTAACAGATTAGGACAGGGGGCAGGAGCAAGAGTTTTATTTTGAACATGTACATTTGAGAGCACTTCTAGATATCTAAATGGAGATGCTAAGTAAACAAGCACATACCGAACTCTGAAAGTCTGGGAAATAGATAGGTGAGGGTAGAGCTACTGGCTCTACCCTTTTAAAAGTTTTCTGTTTCTTACATATGTCTTTTTTTCACTTTGTTGTCTAGCTGCCTCCATTTTATGTTTTGGTTTCCAAGCAGTTTTCTTTGGAAAAGATATATTTTATCTCAGGATCCTCTTGAATATCCCTTTTAGACATAAAGCTTTTCCAAGTTGAATGGGAACAAAGTAGAAGTACTAAGTGATAAATCCATTTGAAGTCTTGATGGCAGTAGTGAGTTGATGACAATAGTCACTAGGCATTCCTTAAATACCAAGACAGTTCAATTCAGTCGCTCAGTTGTGTCCAACTCTTTGCAGCCCCATGAATTGCAGCACGCCAAGCCTCCCTGTCCATCACCACCTCCCGGAGTTCACTCAGACTCACGTCCATCGAGTCAGTGATGCCATCCAGCCATCTCATCCTCAGTCATCCCCTTCTCCTCCAGCCCCCAGTCCCTCCCAGCATCAAAGTCTTTTCCAGTGAGTCAACTCTTCACATGACGTGGCCAAAGTACTGGAGTTTCAGCTTTAGCATCATTCCTTCCAAAGAAATCCCAGGGCTGATCTCCTTCAGAATGGACTGGTTGGATCTCCTTGCAGTCCGATGGACTCTCAAGAGTCTTCTTCAACACCACAGTTCAAAAGCATCAATTCTTCAGTGCTCAGCCTTCTTCACAGTCCAACTCTCACATCCATGAATATGCTATCTAGGTTTGCAAAGACACAGACCATTTTTAAGGGGTCTCCCTGCCCACCTTTTTCAATATGCTACCTAGGTTGGTCATAACTTTTCTTCCAAGGAGCAAGCGTCTTTTAATTTCATGGCTGCAGTCACCATCTGCAGTGATTTTGGAGCCCCCAAATAAAGTCTGACACTGTTTCCACTGTTTCCCATCTATTTTCCAGGAAGTGATGGGACCAGAGGCCATGATCTTGGTTTTCTGAATGTTGAGCTCAAAGCCAACTTTTTCACTCTCCACTTTCACTTTTATCAAGAGGCTTTTTAGTTCCTTTTCACTTTCTGCCATAAAGGTGGTGTCATCTGCATATCTGAGGTTATTGATATTTCTCCCGGCAATCTTGATTCCAGCTTGTGTTTCTTTCAGTCCAGCATTTCTCATGATGTACTCCGCAAATAAGTTAAATAAGCAGGGTGACAGTATACAGCCTTGACGTACTCCTTTTCCTATTTGGAAGCAGTCTGTTGTTCCATGTCCAGTTCTAACTGTTGCTTCCTGACCTTCATACAGATTTCTCAAGAGGCAGGTCAGGTGGTCTGGTATTCCCATCTCTTTCAGAATTTTCCATAGTTTATTGTGATCCACACAGTCAAAGGCTTTGGCATAGTCAATAAAGCAGAAATAGATGTTTTTCTAGAACTCTTTTGCTTTTTCCGTGATCCAGTGGATGTTGGCAATTTGATCTCTGGTTCCTCTGCCTTTTCTAAAACCAGCTTGAACATCAGGAAGTTCACAGTTCACGTATTGCTGAAGCCTGCCTTGGAGAATTTTGAGCATTACTTTACTAGCATGTGAGATGAGTGCAACTGTGCGGTAGTCTGAGCTTTCTTTTGCATTGCCTTTCTTTGGGATTGGAATGAAAACGGACCTTTTCCAGTCCTATGGCCACTGCTGAGTTTTCCATATTTGCTGGCATATTGAGTGCAGCACTTTCTCAGCATCATCTTTCAGGATTTGAAATAGCTCAACTGGAATTCCATCACCTCCACTAGCTTTGTTCATAGTGATGCTTTCTAAGGCCCACTTGACTTCACATTTTTCCAGTGGTCATGTATGGATATGAGAGTTGGACTGTGAAGAAAGCTGAGTGCCGAAGAATTGATGCTTTTGAACTGTGGTGTTGGAGAAGACTCCTGAGAGTCCCTCGGACTGCAAGGAGATCCAACCAGTCCATTCTGAAGGAGATCAACCCTGGGATTTCTTTGGAAGGAATGATGCTAAAGCTGAAACTCCAGTACTTTGGCCACCTCATGTGAAGAGTTGACTCATTGGAAAAGACTCTGATGCTGGGAGGGATTGGGGGCAGGAGGAGAAGGTGACAACAGAGGATGAGATGGCTGGATGGCATCACTAACTCAATGGACGTGAATTTGAGTGAACTCCAGGAGTTGGTGATGGACAGGGAGGCCTGGCGTGCTGCGATTTAAAGAGTCAGACATGACTGAGTGACTGAACTGAACTGAACTGTTTTCCACCTACTTACCTGCAAGGCTAATCTAATATGATACTATGAAGAGTGACCCAGCAGTAGAGAGTTTAATACAAATTTCAGCTGAGATTGTTGATAGAGTAGGAATTAGCTAAAGCGAATATAAACAAACAAAAAACTTCATATGCAGAAATATGCATGTCAACCATGGCTGATCACAATGCCACACAAGAGACAGTGGTAGCGAAGTAAAATTCAATATAGCCAAATCACTCTGTGAAACAGATCATTTGATTTACAAATAAACAGTCTGGTCTAGTGGCTTCCAAAGAGTTCCTGGATCTTAAAAACTTTATGTGACATACAATATATAAAACCATCACATGTATTACACATTTACTTGCAGCTATTGTAAGAACACTGGAAATTGCTCCAATCGTGCAATCATAGGAACTAAACATTAGGGTAGACTTTCTGAAAAAGATCTGGAGCTACATGGCCTTAAGGCAGCAGAGAATTTGGGTTAAGAGCCTGCATTTGGAGTTCTGCTTTTAATCTTGGTTTTTTTCACCTAGGGAGAGTCACTCTGTAGCCTTCATAATTTCATTGACTCTCTTACATGCTAGATGGCATGAATACTAGCTCTTACTTCACAAGGCTGTGTGATGGTTAAATTAGATATTGCAATGAGTTGCTTATTACAGTTCTACACTCATAGAAAACACAGACATCACTTATTATTAACATCATTAATTATGTTGACCGGGGAGTATAAGAGACAAGACTTTGAAAATGACCTAAAAACTCATATGGGAATGAAAGACCTTTTAGTTTATAAAAATTTAATAGAAACTATCAACAACTCAAAGTAGAAAATATTAAGTCTCGAGGCAGGAAGTATTTTTTCTCATATTCTGTTGAAATGTTTTTGTTTCATTGCAGACTTCCCACTTGAAGGTTTTCTTCACTGCTCCCAAAATTATATAGTTGTTCAATTAATATTTATCCATCCTCTCTATTTATTAAGAAAGATCAAGCATTTACTCCATGCCACACCTGTGATAGGCAGTGATAATCCAATAAAAAAACAGGAAAATTTCTATCATATAGAAGTTCAGAGTCATGGAAATAAATTGCTTGAGTAACAAGATAAATGCTCTAATTCAATACAAATAAAGTGTTAAGGGGACACAGAAAGGTGAGTGCTAATTCTACAAAAGGAAATAAAGAGAACTTGCCAAAGCAAGTGATTTTTAAGCTTAGTACTGAGGTTTATTAGGTAGGCATGAATAAAAAAGGGCATTTCTGGTAGAGAAATTTATTGCATGCAAGGGTGAAAATACAAGTTTTGGTGCCTTCCGAAAAAGTCACTTTGACATAGCTGGAGAGCCGGGTGGAAGAGTAGGAGGAGCCACCTGGAAAGGTGAGCGGCACAGATGGTGTTAAGGTCAGGGGTTTCAACTTTGTCCTGTAGGCAAGACTCAAGCACTAATGGACTTGAGTGGAAGGGAAACAATCAGTAGAAAGTTTTGGCAAGAGCACCTAGGCCACTGGGTAAAGCTCATGTTGGAAAGAAAGAGTTAAAGTAAGCAAGGAGACAAGCTGGAGATTGCAAGTAAGAAAGAGTTCACAGAAGTGTGACGTTAGGCTGTGGTGGGTATGGAGAAGAAGTGGTCATTGAAATACATGCAGAGAAGAAATGGATAGGACTTATTTTTTAGCTGTGGTATTTAGAGGAAAGTGAATCAAAGATAGTTTTCTCTTGGGTATACAAACAACAAGTTGAGGGAAAAGCTGTTTCATTAAAATTTGTTTTAATGTCATTCCTTTTTTTTTTTTCTTTCTTTTAATTTATATTTATTTTAATTGGAGGTTATAGTTTACAATATTGTATTGTTTTTTTTTAATTAAATTTATTTATTTTTAAAATTACAATACTGTATTTGTTTTGCCATACCTTGACACGAATCAGCCATAGGTGAACACAATCTCCCAATGCCGAATCCCCCTCCCACCTCCCACCCCCATCCTCTACTTGAATCATCCTGTGCATCAGCCCCATGCATCCTGCATCCTACATTGAACATAGATTAGCGTTTCATTTCTTACGGGAAAATATACATGTTTCATTGCCATTCTCCCATACCATCCCACCCTTTCCCTCTCCCTCAGAGTCCAAAAGTCCACTCTATACCTCTGTGTCTCTTGTTGTCTCACATGTAGGGTCATCATTACTGTCTTCTAAATTCCATATATATGTGTCAGTATACTGTATTGGTGTTTTTCTTTCTGGCTTACTTCACTCTGTATAATCGGTTCCAATTCCATCCATCTCATTAGAACTGAGTCAAATTTATTCTTTTTAAGGGCTGAGTAGTATTCCATAGTGTATATGAACCACAGCTTTCTTATCCATTCATCTGCTGATGGACATCTAGGTTGCTTCCATGTCCTGGCTATTATAAACAGCGCTGCAATGAACATTGGGGTACATGTGTCTCTTTCACTTCTGGTTTCCTCAGTGTGTATGCCCAGCAGTGGGATTGCTGGGTCATAAGGCAGTTCTACTTGCAATTTTTAAGGAATCTCCACACTGTTTTCCATAATGGCTGTACTAGTTTGCATTCCCACCAGCAGTGTAAGAGGGTTCCCTTTTCTCCACACCCTCTCCAGCATTTATTGCTTGTAGACTTTTGGATCGCAGCCATTCTGACTGGTGTGAAATGGTACCTCATTGTGGTCTTGATTTGCATTTCTCTGATAATGAGTGATGTTGAACATCTTTTCATGTGTTTGTTAGCCATCCGTATGTCTTCTTTGGAGAAATGCCTATTTAGTTCTTTGGCCCATTTTTTTATTGGATCATTTATTTTTCTGGAGTTGAGCTGCATAAGTTGCTTATATATCTTTGAGATTAGTTGTTTGTCAGTTGTTTCATTTGCTATTGTTTTCTCCCATTCAGAAGGCTGTCTTTTCACCTTGCTTGTAGTTTCCTTTGTTGTGCAGAAGCTTTTAATTTTAATTAGATCCCATTTGTTTATCTTTGCTTTTATTTCCAGTATACTGGGAGTTGGATCATAGAGGATCCTGCTGTTAACAGGAATGTCATTCCTTTTGAATTTTAGTCTTTGTGGTCGCTGAGTCGTGTCGAACTCTTTGCAACCCCGTGAACTGTAGCCCACCAGGCACGTCTGTCCATAGAATTCTCCAGGCAAGAGTACAGGGGATCTTCCTGACCCAGGGATAGAACCCAGGTTTCCTACATTGCAAGTGGTTTCTCTCCTACATTGCAGGGAAAGTGAAAGTGAAGTCGCTCAGTTGTATCCGACTCTTTGCGACCCCTTGGACTGTAGCCCACCAGGCTCCTCCATCCATGGGATTCTCTGGGCAAGAATACTGGAGTGGGTTGCCGTTTCCTTCTCCAACATTGCAGGGAAGCCCTTTATAATGCATATAATATAATAAAAGGATTATATTTGAATAATCTGTTTAAATATGTTTACGGGATTTTTATGTTCAGAATTTTTTTACTAGTAATGATGAAAAGGTTTAGAGAGCACTGCCTTTGAAATCCTCTGTGTTTGGATAAGTGAAAGTGAAAGTGGTCTCTTAGTCGTGCCCGACTCTCAGCAACCATCCATGGGATTTTCCAGGCAAGAGTATTGGAGTGGGCTGCCATTGCCTTCTCCAGTGTTTGGATAAAACTTTGGTGCTATTAAGGGCAACATTTTCCAATTATCATTCTAAAAGCTGTGCGACATGTTTTAAAGAATTGCTTTCCATTCCCTCAAAGGCTTACAGCCTGAAATAGGCCTCTCTAGCTCCTTTCTTACTTATTATGTAATGTAGACAGTAAGAAAGGCACAGAGACTTTTCTGCTTGGCTCCACTATATGTATGTACACACCTATATATACCTCAAGTATATATATATATTTGGCTGCATCAGATCTTAGTTGCAACACACAGGATTTGCGTTGTGTCTTGTGGTTTCATTCAGTGTGTCACATACCATCTTTTGTTGCGGCTCATGGGCTTTCTAGTTGTGGCACATGACTGAGTAGTTGGGGCCTGTGGACTTAGTTGCGCCACGGCACTTGGGATTTTAGCTCCCCGACCAGGTATCCCATCCACATCCCTGGCTTTGCAAGGCAGACTCTGACCATTGGCCCACCAGGGAAGTCCCTTGTCTTTCAACTCTTTGTGAAAACCATCAACCTAAACTAAGGAAACTGGATTTTTTTCTTACCCTTTTCCCTTTTGCTCGACAGTTTTAATAGACAAATGAGCTGTGCATTTGGACCCAAGCAGAAAGAACTGAACCAATATATGAACTAAGTGAATAAGCTATCAGTAGATGTGCGTATTAGCTAGTGGAGTGGGAAGAAGAGACAGGTCCTCAGCATACGAACAGTGTGAATCTGGAAGGAGAGATGGATGGTACTGCCAGAATTCCAGCTGCTAAGTTTCGAAGGCAGGGAGGATGTCACTGGGGAAGACTCAAGGGGTGATGGGGACTTCTGTGGTGTGCTGAATGGGGTTTAGAAGGAAGAGGGACAGGACCGCCTGAAGCTTGCAGAGGACAGATAAAACCTGTAATTTAGAGTTAATCTGCCCCTCCGCCCCAGCTCCACCTTTTATTTGCTTTCCCTCTTGACTTTTGCCTTGAAATAACAATCAACTTCTGACTGATCTTACTTCAAAAGTTGTAGCAGAGGTTTTTCGACTACACTGGAAATTTTTGGGCTCAGCTTGCTGATAAAAGTAATAATAAAAGAAATAATATACAACTGAGAAAAGTTTTAAATAGAACAAAAAAAGTGGATGGCACTGCCAGAAAATAAAGAAGCCCTTTCAGCTGGGTATTGAGCAAAAGGAAAGCATTCAGTTCAGCTCAGTTCAGTCACTGAGTCGTGTCGGACTCTGCGACCCCATGGACTGCAACACGCCAGGCTTCCCTGTCTATCACCAACTCCCGGAGCTTGCTCAAATTCATGTCCATTGAGTCCATGATCCCATCCAACCATCTACTCCTCTGTTGTCCCCTTCTCCTCCTGCCTTCAGTCTTTCCCAGCTTCAGGGTCTTTTCCAGTGAGTCAATTCTTCCCATCAGGTGGCCAAAGTATTGGAGTTTCAGCTTCAGCATCAGTCCTTCCAATGAATATTCAGGACCGATTTCCCTTAGGATGGACTGATTTGGTCTCCTTGCAGCCCAAGGGATGTTCAAGAGTTTTCTTGAACACCACAGTTCAAAAGCATCAATTCTTCAGCGCTCAGCTTTTTTATAGTTCGACTCTCAAGGAAAACATTAGTCCAATTTATTCAAGAAACTTGAAATCTAGTTCAGAATCATAAGGAGAGAGTCAACAAGATAGTAGTTAACTGAATAAATGGTGCAGGGAAAAAGCAAAAAGGTACTTTGTCTAAATGACTACCTATGTGAAAATCTGAATAGAAGAATTCATCAAGGTAATAAACCAGAAATATACATGGTGAACATCTATTGTACATGCTTTTCCAAGAGAGGTAAGTATGTAAAGATGTGTAAAGTACATGTCAGAGTGTAAGGATCCGGTTCCATCAGGCTTCTTTGAAAAAGACAAGCTCTAGACAGAAGTCTGAGAATAGTCTGAACTACTCTGACATAGAATAAGAGTTGCTGAATGGATTCTGTGAAGAAAACTCAAGTAGCTCTTGACCAAATCGACTAACACGAGAATATGAAAAGTAGATGGCTCCATTTATGTTTAGACATTTGAGTTTGTACTCACTCAAATGAGAACATTATCAGAGAATAACAGAAGAAATGCTAAAATATTAGGAGCTTCTTGCTTTTCAGTGTAATACATGGTTTCTGGGAAAGAAAGTTGGAAGAACTCAGCAACAGATGCTCAATACATAGCCTGGTACACTTTATCTTTCATTCAGATCTGCACCTGGGGAAATGAAAAGAGAAAAAAAAAGAGGAAAAATCCTATTTTTTCAAAGGTCATTAGGCATAAACTCTGTTGAGGAGGAGACATTCCACATAGCTCTGAGTCCTCTGGCAAAGGAGAGAACAGAGGTTAATTTGAGGATTTGGAAGTCATACCCAAAGGAGACAGTCAAAATGTTTTCAGACCTCAGGCAGAGGGCAAAACACATGCCCAAGGAGTGCTCCTTAGGTTTATACAGCTTCACTGTAAGTGCTGAAGCTGATGCTACCAAAATTCACGGAGCAGCAGAAACAGTAGTTTAAAGTGACCAAATGAACTCTTCCGTCACCAGCACTGAGTTATTTTCTTATAAAGAAATAAAGACGTCAACCCAACGTCTCTCCTGAGGCTTCTAAGGATAGTCTTCAAGATAATATGTCTTAAGATAGTTGGTTTTTTTCTATCAGGGGCTACGAGAAACATCATCACAAACTCAAAAGATAAATCCTACAAAGGGAACATAGGTATTTCGTGAGGTATTTCACAATTAAATGCATGAACTACCTGATTTTTAAATAGGGGTTGATCTTACCCCTCCTGTGGTAGTGACATCAGCCAAGAATTAAATGTCATATTTCCATGAATACAGAAATTGACTTTTAAATTGCTGTTTGAAATATAATTAGCACTTCTGTGCAAGCTGAGAGACCCAAACTCAGGTGCACATTCAAGTGGAAAATGCTGCACCATTAGGGTAAGTGTTGATTCATATCAGATTAGTGTTTCAATCCAACCCTTCACACCTAATACTACAGGCTAGAACTTTTTGTGACCCCATGTGCTGTAGCCACTAGGCTGCACTATCCGTGGGATTCTCCAGACAAGAATACTGGAGTGGGTAGCCATGCCCTCCTCCAGGGGATCTTCCTGACCCAGGGATCGAACCCATGTGTCTTATGTTTCCTGCATTAGTAAGTGGATTCTTTACCACTAGTGCCACCTGGGAAGCCCCTTCTTTTGTGGCTCAGCTGGTAAAGAATCCACCCACAATGCGGGAGACCTGGGTTCGATCCCTCGTTGAACATGTGGTGCCTGGCATCCATTTCCACATCAACAAGAAATGCTAACCGTGTAGGTATCACACTGGTAGTGAGCCGTGTAATCTTGGTGACTCAGCCGCTCCCCTGCTACCAGCAAACCATGTTGAGAAACAGCACTTAGTCTTTTTTACCATGCTAGCATTTAGAAATTTGAATAAATTGCCTTTTCAGTGTACTAAATTGTTCCTGGGGGACTGGAAATAGTGAACACAGCTTCCCGGGGCCTTGCGTTGGTGAACAGGTGATAGCCAAGACATTAGAAAAATGTGAGCCTCTTGAAGGGCAACAAACCAAATTGTCACAAAGACTTGTTTCAGTTCCCATGTTTTTCCCCACCAGCGGCGAGCAAGAAGGGATCACCTACTTGTTCTTTCATTTTTCACTTACTTTAAGCATAGTGCTTAAGCATATGGCTCTGCAGCTAAACTAGCCAGTTTTGCATCTGGCACCTTTAGCAATAAGGCAAAATTACCTATTCTATCCATGTATCAGTTTTCTCCACTGTAAAACAGAAATTTAAAAAAAAATCCCTGAAAGAGTTAAACTTGTGAATGTATGTAAGGTTCTTTGAACATAGTATTAGCTTATGTTCGCTGTTACTATTCATCAACAAAGATTCTTTTTGTACTAATTAATACAGTCCTTGTGAGTCACAAGGAAAATATAATCTCTGTGAGTAACAGAGGATCTGCTTTTAATCATGACATGCATACCTTCTTTCATTTAAGCTTCTTAACATTTTAAGTAAATTTTCAAGGTATGTATGAATATATGAGCCAGCCTATCTTTGTGTTAACATTATATGTGTTAACATTATATCTGATGTGTTAACATTATATCTGATGATAAATGGGGCAAGAAAAGTAAAGATAGAATCTTATAGGCAAGTGAAAACTCATCTTGGTATTTCATGTTCTTAAACAGTGATGAAGGTTCTTTGAGTGTGTGCTAAGTCGCTTCAGTCGTGTCTGACTCTTTGCTACCCTGTGGACCATAGCCCTCCAAGGCTCCTCCATCCAAGGATTCTCTAGGCAAGAATACTGGAATGGTTTGCCGTGCCCTCCTCTAGGGGGTCTTCCCCCACCCAGGAATTGAACCCGAGTCTCTTGTGTCTGTTGTCTTCATAGGCAGGTTTTTTACCACTAGTGCTACCTGGCAGGTTCCATTCAATTCAGTTCATTTCAGTCGCTCAGTCGTGTCTGACTCTTTGTGACCCCATGAATCGCAGCACGCCAGGCCTCCCTGTCCATCACCAACTCCCGGAGTTCACTCTGACTCACGTCCATCGAGTCAGTGATGCCATCCAGCCATCTCATCCTCTGTCGTCCCCTTCTCCTCCTGCCCCCAATCCCTCCCAGCATCAGTCTTTTCCAATGAGTCAACTCTTCGCCTGAGGGGCCACGGAAAAGACTCTGATGGAAGGTTCTTAGTAAGAGTCAAATGAGGGAGAGAAACAATGCCTCTTGTCATCTTCAATAATAATGCTAACTCTGTAGCTAAAGAATGAGGATTTATGCAAACCATCCTCAGTTACGTTCCACCAGCCCTTATGTATCTTCCTTTGTCCCATCACTGTCTTTAGTCTTTGGCCTTGTGAGTATCTTTATCACTGCAGTACCAGTTAAGATTCTTTCTGTTGCAAGGGGCAGAAATACCAATTCAAGGAAAGAGAATTTACTGACCAAGGTACATGTAAAGGCCAGGGGTTGGGTGTTTTGAGTACAGCTTGATAACGTCACCAGGACCTTAGGTCCCTGTCTCCCAACCAACTTATTGATACTCTATATATTATTGAGTGTCCAGCTCACATGCTACCCCACAACAAGCCAGTGAAGTCAGGGTTATTATCTTCATTTGTAGACGAGGACATTGAAATGTGAAGAGGATAAGGAACTTGCCTGAGCTCGGGTTCTCATCAGATGTTCTGGATCCAGAACCCTTTTAAAATGAACTCTGTCATCAGTGGAAAGATTGACACCTTCATGAAACTGTATCCCAGACCAACATCAGATACTTGAAACCATGTATATAATAGAGGGGATGTGTTATACTTGGGATTTTGTTCTCCTGATTTTCTTCACAAGAATGTGATATTTTTCACTGAAAGAACATTCCTGCCATGGCTAGTTTGTAAAATGTGATGATCTTGCAGATTATTAATGAGAACTACACATAGGTTTTAAAAAATTAAGACATGGTCTATATTGTAAAACTTCACCATCTCACTAATTTCACTTTAAAGGTAAAAAACATTGCATAAATGTGTTAAATGATCATTCTCTGCAATATGTTAGATACCTAAAGGAAAACACAGCATAGTTCACAGTCTCAAGTTGTTGTCTTGTTATGGAGGTACAGTTATAAACAAGTTCAACATCGTTTCATTGTGTGTCTGTCTTAGAATTCCAGAAAGGTACTTGATTTTAGCTTTTATTTGTCTGGGGGAAGATAGTTCCAACAATAACTAAAATTGAAAATGCCTTCACTATTGTAGGTGGATGGATAATTATTATAGTAATACATTTAACATTCAGCCATTTTCCCACTCAACAGCTATATTTCAGGCATTCTACTATGCAGTGGATATAATGTGGTGAACAGAGTAGATATGGTCATTGGCTTCATGGCACTTATCTTAGAGGAAGATGACATTTATAATTGAACATGCTATGAGAATTGCTATTAAGGAGGGCAGCCGAGGGCAGTGATAGAGAATATCAGAGGGACCATAAATATGTGGGAGGCATCAGTTCTCTAGGAATTGCTTCTCAATCTGTTACCTAAAAAAAGGAGCTGAGGGTACAGTGTTCCACATTAAAGGACATGTAGAGAAGGTTGCTGATGCCTTAAAGAACTTGGTACCCTCAAGGAAAGCCAGGGTCTGTAGAAAGGGTCCATGTCGACTGAATGGCCAGAGATGAGGTTAGAGGGGAAGAAGAGTTTGAAATATAGGGCCTTGTGACTTGGAAGAGGCATGGATTTTAAGGACTGTGGGAAATCGTTGGCAGTTTGAAGCAGGGATGTTGTTCTTGTTCAGTTGCTCAGTCATGTCTACTCTTTGTGATGTCATGGACTATAGCATGCCAGTCTTCCCTGCTCTTCACCATCTCCTGGAGTTTGCTCAGACTCAGTGTCCATTGAGTCAATGATGCCATCCAACCATCTTGTCCTTTGTTGTCCCCTTCTCCTTACGCCTCAATCTTTCCCAGCATCAGGGTCTTTTCCAATGAGTTGGCTCTTCGCATCAAGTGGCAAAAGTATTGGAGCTTCAGCTTCAGCATCAGTCCTTGCAATGAATATTCAGGGTTGATTTCCTTTAGGATTGACTGGTGTGATCTGCTTGCAGTCCAAGGGATGCTCAAGAGTCTTCTCCAACACCACAGTTCAAAAGCATCAATTCTTTGGTGCTCAGCCTTCTTTATGGTCCAACTCTAACATCCATATATGACTACTGGAAAAGTCATAACTTTGACTGTATGGATCTTTGTCGGCAAAGTGGTGTCTCCACCTTTAAGTAAATTTTTATATGCTATTTAGGTTTGTTATGAGTTTTCTTCCAAGGAGCAAGTGTCTTAATTTCATGGCTGCAGTCACCATTTGCAGTGATTCTGGAGCCTAAAGTCTGTCACTGTTTTCATTTTTTCCCCATCTATTCACCATGAAGTGATGGGACCAGATGCCATGATCTTCATTTTTAAATGTTGAGTTTTAAGCCAACTTTTTCACTCTCCTCTTTCACCTTCATCAAGAGTCCTTTAGTTCTTCTTTGCTTTCAGATATTAGGATGGTATCATCTACATATCTGAGGTTGTTGATACTTCTCCCAACAATCTTAATTCTACCTTGTGGTCATTTAGCCTGGCATTTTGCTTGATGTACTCTTCATATAAGTTAAATAAGCAGGGTGACAATATATAGCCTTGACATACTCCTTTGTATTCAGGTTTTAGCAGGATGATTCTGTGTGCCATGAAGAGGTGACCAAGCCTTCTAGTCACGAGGGAGTTGTCCAGTGTAGGGCTTGGTGAGGGCCAGAGATGGAAATGAAGAGAGAGGGCGTATTGAGAACTATTTGAGAGGAAGTATCAAGAACGATGTCTGTATGTATATCTGTGGCTGATTCATGTTGATGTGTCAGAAACCAACACAAAATTGTAAAGGAGTTATTCTCTGGTAAATAAATAAATAATCTGATAATTAAAAATCAATAAAATGATGTCTAGGTTCTCATCTTTATTTGCCAGAAAGTTTGAGACACTGTACCTAGAAATCACTGTTTAGTTAGATCCTTTGAGAGGTTAGATCCATTTATTTTAAAAAAAAATTCATAGCAAATGTTCTCTACTGGATTCCCCTTCTAGTTTTGAGTAAGGTTCATATTCAAGAACTTTCTGTTGATTCTGTGGCTTCCAGAGTAGAATCTAGTCTTTCCCAAACTGGTCCTTTCCTGCCTCAATGTTGTTTTCCTCTCCATTTCAGGCTGAGAACCAGCTGGAGAAACAGATGCTGTCTGTACTAAGAGGCTTCTGTTCAAGTCTTGACATTCACTCACGTTCTGTTAGAATACTCTGCTGCGCTCCCATCTTCAGGGTCTCTCCAGAAGAATCTGTTACTAGGCTTTCTCCACAAATGTCAGTTCTGTCCTCTTGAGCACTAAATCTTTTTTCTCCTGGCCAGTCTCTTTGTCTAGGAAGAACAGACATGTAAAACCCATATTTTAGCACTATTCTCAACTTGTATGGGACATATTCTTTGTACAGTGGACTGATCATCTTTTCCCCTGGTTCTAGACATAAACATTGTGGATTGATGTTGCTATGTCTAAGAAATCCTAATTTCATTTTAAGGAGATAGTATTATGATTAAGTCCTCTCAAATACCATCTGCTTCTTTCATAAATTGTTCTGATTTGACAGAATTGAGAGGTTCATAGATCTCTCTCATGTACACTGTTAGCTATTGATTATCTCAAGAATACTTAAGACAGACATTATTATTACTATTGTTATACAAGACAATTGAGACTTAGGGACTGAGGTAGCTCTGCAGTGTTCTACGCCTAGAAGTGATGCCGTAGCTCTCATTTTCATGGCCATATCCCACTTTTTTTTTGTTTTCTTACAGAAACTTATTTACTATAAGAGGCAAGGAGGTTACATTTTGAGATATTTTGCTTCATTCTTTTCAAGTATAAAGCTGTTTTGTATCATGGCCTCCAGAAGTACTTATAGCAAGTGCTCTAATGGTTCCAAAGCCAGTCATTGAAAGCATTAGAGCCAAACACTTAGTGTCTAGAAGAGTTCATTTTCTTTTCACCAAGAAAACCTCTGTTCAAAGAGCAGCAGGCTACTCCTCAGGCAGCTTATAAATTTGTTTCTTAAGTTACTGCAAGAAATAGGAAAAGAGTATAAGCTATGTACTCCTGGGAACAAAATTCTGCGTACAAGTTCTGCAGCCAATAGGTCAAACAGTTTTATTTTCATTTAGCAAAGGCAACATTTTCTATACCAAATGTCATGGCCACCCACATCAGCTCAAGGGAGCATGTAACCCGTTAGGATGACCTCTGATTTAGAATGCACAGCACTGCTCCAGAAAAATCTCATCCACTTGCTTCCAATGGGAATATAAAGTCTTGTTCAAGTTCATGTTTTTGAAAGCCTGTTGCACAAAAACAAGTAAAGTTTTGGCAATAAAGCAACATTTTTAGTAGCTCCATAGAGTTGTATTGTTGTTTTTTTTTTTAAAAACATTTTAATATTACATTTTGAATAACATAGAAATGCATACCTGAAAGCCTAACTCTGAGATGTTGCAGATGAGGCTCTTCCAGATAAAGTAATTTGCCTGGGGAAGATGGCTGAGCTAGAACTTGAGTCCACATATTCTCTACTCCCCTTCATGGCCAGGAAGGGTTAGAGTCTACAGCAGTGATGGGTATATGTTAATGGAGGCAAACCTGCATTAGCTGCTCAGCCACCAAATAAGCACAGAAACCTAAGTGACCTCTTACTTTCATTTTTTACTTCTTAAGATTTGATATACAATCCAGTTTGGATCCCCACTGAAGTATCCAAGCTGGACTGAGATGAGGTGTTTCTCAGTCTGTCAATTCTGTTTCAGGAAAGTTCACTCTGGACCAGAGTCAAGCATTGTATTGTTTTTTAAAATTGAAATATAGTCAATTTACAAAGTTGTGTTTAAATGAATGGCCGAGTGATTCAATTATATATTCTTTTTCAGATTCTTCCCCATAATAGGTACAGGATATTGAGTATAGTTCCCTGTGCTACCCAGTAGATCCTGTGTACCTGTTTTGTAGAATCCCAGGGACAGTGGAGCCTGCTGGGCTGCTGTCTGTGGGGTTGCCCAGAGTCAGACACGACTGAAGCGACTTAGCAGCAGCAGCAGCAGTGTACATACACTAATCTCAGGTTCCTAATTTATTTCTTCTTCTCCTCACCCTGCTGTCCCCTATGGTAGCCATGAGATTGTTTTCTGTGTCTCTGAGTCTATTTCTGATTTATAAATAAGTTCCTTTGTATCACTTTTAAGATTCTACATTAAGTGATATCACATGAAATTTGTCTTTCTCTAATTTTCCCTTAATAAGATAATGTCTGGGTCCATCCATGTGGTTGCAAATGGCACTATTTCATCCTTTTTATGGCTGAGTAACATTCCATGTTATACATGCATCACACTGTCTTTATCCATTCACCTGTCAGTGGACATTTAGGTTGCTTCTATGTCTTGGCTGTTGTAATAAATCTAAACACAGATTTGCCTTCCCTGCCTTCAGTACTTTCGCCAAAACTACCAACCATGAACTTACAGAAGAACTTACTTATCCACCATCTTGGCATTCTATGTATCATTGCTTCAAATGAAGGAAACCACTTCACAGCAAACAAGATGTAGCAGTGGGCCCATCCTCGTGAAATCTGGGGATCTTACCAAGTTCCCTATCATGCCTGGAGTAGCTGCCTAGATAGAGTGGTGGAATGGCCTTTTGAAAACTCAGTTACAATGCTGGATACTTGATAATACCCTGCAAGGCTGGGCCATTGTTCTCTGGATTCATTTCTTCTGAATCACCATGATATATGGTGCTGTTTCTCCCACATCCAGGCCTTATAAGTCCCAGGAACTCAGGGGTACAAATCAGAGT
The DNA here is from genome assembly GCA_917880005.1 of Nanger dama. Taxonomy (NCBI): domain Eukaryota; kingdom Metazoa; phylum Chordata; class Mammalia; order Artiodactyla; family Bovidae; genus Nanger; species Nanger dama. The sequence continues at coordinate 12,178,972 of CAKJTW010000057.1, read as the reverse complement.
GGCACCACTGACTATTATTCCCAGTGACACACTAGCAAAACGTTTGCTTCTGTGTCCATGTGACCTTATTCTGTGTTGGCCCTAAGGGTCTTAGTTCCAAAGGGAGGAATGATCCCACCAGGAAACAGAACAGTGAATCCATCAGACTGAAAGTTAAGACTCACATTGTCCTCTCTGGGATCCTTGATCCTCTGAGTCAAAAGGCAAAGGAACATATCTGTTAAAGTAATGGCTGAGGGATTGTAGCTGATTACCAAGGGGAAAGTGAGATGCTAATACACAGTGGAGGTAGAGAAGAGTATATCTGGAATACAGGAACTCCCTTATGGCACGTCTTATTACTACCATTCCCTGTGATTAAAGTTGAAGGAAAATTACAACTCAATTCAATCAGGCTAACCTACAGATTTTGAACTTGTCCTCCCTAATACCAAGTGCCCTAAAATAAATGTGTGTATCTATGTAGCTGTATATCTCTTTCTCTCCATATTTGTATTTATACCTCTTACATATTATCAGTCAGTTCGGTCACTCAGTTGTGTCCAACTCTTTGTGACCCCATGGACTGCAGCACACCAGGCTTCCCTATCCTTCCTTGCTTAAACTCACATCCATCATTTGGTGATGTCATCCAACCATCTCATCCTTTGTCGTCCCCTTCTCCTCCAGCCTTTGATCTTTCCCATCACCAGCGTCTTTTTGAATGAGTAAGTTCTTCACATCAGGTGGCCAAAGTATTGGAGCTTCAACTTCAACATCTATCCTTCCAATGAATATTCAGGACTGATTTCCTTTAGGGTTGACTGGTTTGATATCTTTGCTGTTCAAGGAATTCTCAAGAGTCTTCTCCAGCACCATATTTTGAATGCATCAATTCTTTGGCACTAAGCCTTCTTTATAGTCCAACTCCCACATCTATACATGACTACTGGAAAAACCATAGCTTTAACTAGATGGAGCTTTGTTGGCAAAGTGATGTCTCTGCTTTTTAATATGCAGTCTAAGTTTGTCATAGTTTACTTCCAAGGAGCAAGTGTCTTTTAATTTCATGGCTGCAGTCACCATCTGCAGTGATTTTGGAGCCCAAGAAAATAAAGTCTGTCACTGTTTCCATTGCTTCCCCATCTATTTGCCACGAAGTGATGGAACCGGATGCCATGATCATTGTTTTCTGAATGTTGAGTTTTAAGCCAACTTTTTCATTCTCCTCTTTCACTTTCATCAAGAGTCTCTTTAGTTCTTCACTTTCTGCCATAAGGGTGGTGTCATCTGCATGTCTGAGGTCATTAATATTTGTCCTGGCAATCTTGATTCCGGCTTGTGCTTCATCCAGCATGACGTTTTGCATGATGTACTCTGCATAGAAGTTAAATAAGCAAGGTGACAGTATACAGCCTTGATGTACCCCTTTCCCAATTTGGAATCAGTCCATTTTTCTTTTCTTTTTTTAAAAAAATTAATTAATTAATTAATTAATTAATTTAAATTACAATACTGTATTTGTTTTGCCATACATTGACATGAATCAGCCATAGGTGAACACAATCTCCCAATGCCGAAGCCCCCTCCCACCTCCCACCCCACATCCTCTCCCTGAATCATCCTGTGCATCAGCCCCATGCATCCTGCATCCTACATTGAACATAGATTGGCGCTTCGTTTCTTACATGAAAATATACATGTTTCACTGCCATTCTCCCAAACCATCCCACCCTTTCCCTCTCCCTCAGAGTCCAAAAGTCCACTCTATACCTCTGTGTCTCTTGGTTGTCTCACATACAGGGTCATCATTACTGTCTTCTAAATTCCATATATATGTGTCAGTATACTGTATTGGTGTTTTTCTTTCTGGCTTACTTCACTCTGTATAATTGGTTCCAATTTCATCCATCTCATTAGAACTGAGTCAAATTTATTCTTTTTAAGGGCTGAGTAGTATTCCATAGTGTATATGTACCACAGCTTTCTTATCCATTCATCTGCTGATGGACATCTAGGTTGCTTCCATGTCCTGGCTATTTTAAACAATGCTGCAATGAACACTGGGGTACATGTGTCTCTTTCAATTCTGGTTTCCTCGGTGTGTATGCCCAGCAGTGGGATTGCTGGGTCATAAGGCAGTTCTACTTGCAATTTTTAAGGAATCTCCACACTGTTTTCCATAGTGGCTGTACTAGTTTGCATTCCCACCAGCAGTGTAAGAGGGTTCCCTTTTCTCCACATCCTCTCCATCATTTATTGCTTGTAGACTTTTGGATCGCAGCTATTCTGACTGGTGTGAAATGGTACCTCATTGTGGTCTTGATTTGCATTTCTCTGATAATGAGTGATGTTGAGCATCTTTTCATGTGTTTGTTAGCCATCCGTATGTCTTCTTTGGAGAAATGCCTTTTTAGTTCTTTGGCCCATTTTTTTATTGGATCATTTATTTTTCTGGAGTTGAGCTGCATAAGTTGCTTATATAACTTTGAGATTAGTTGTTTGTCAGTTGTTTCATTTGCTATTGTTTTCTCCCATTCAGAAGGCTGTCTTTTCACCTTGCTTGTAGTTTCCTTTGTTGTGCAGAAGCTTTTAATTTTAATTAGATCCCATTTGTTTATCTTTGCTTTTATTTCCAGTATACTGGGAGTTGGATCATAGAGGATCCTACTGTGATTTATGTCGGAGAGTGTTTTGCCTATGTTCTCCTCTAGGAGTTTTATAGTTTCTGGTATTCTACCTAAAGCAATCTACAGATTCAATGCAATTCCCATCAAGATACCAGCAGTATTTTTCACAGAACTAGATCAAATAATCTCAAGATTTGTATGGAAATACAAAAAGCCTCGAATAGCCATAGCAATCTTGAGAAAGAAGAATGGAACCGGAGGAATCAACTTGCCTGACTTCAGGCTCTACTACAAAGCCACAGTCATTAAGACAGTATGGTACTGGCACAAAGACAGAAATATAGATCAATGGAACAAACTAGAAAGCCCTGAGATTAACCCACACACCTATGGACACCTTATCTTCGACAAAGGAGGCAAGAATATACAATGGAGTAAAGACAGTCTCTTTAACAGGTGGTGCTGGGAAAACTGGTCAACCACTTGTAAAAGAATGAAACTAGACCCCTTTATAACACCATACACAAAAATAAACTCAAAATGGATTAAAGATCTAAATGTAAGACCAGTCCATTTTTCAATGTCCAGTTCCAAGTGTTGCTTCCTGACCTGCATACAGATTGCTCAGGAGGCAGGTTAGGTGGTCTGGTATTTCCATCTCTTTAAGAATTTTCCACAGTTTGTGGTGATCCACACAGTCAAAGGCTTTCTTGTAGTTAATGAAGCAGAAGTAGATTTTTTTGGAATTCTCTTGCATTTTCTGTGATCCAGTGGCAATTCGATCTCTGGTTCCTCTGCCTTTTCTACACCCAGCTTGGACATCTGGAAGTTCTCAGTTGACATACTATTGAAGCCTTGCTTGGAGAATTTTGAGCATTACTTTGCTAGTGTATGAGATGAGTGCAACTGTATAGTAGTTTGAGCATTCTTTGGCATTGCCTTTCTTTGGGATTGGAATAAAACTGACCTTTTCCAGTCCTATGACCTCTGCTGAGTTTTCCAGATTTGATGGCATGTTGAGTGCACTTTCACCGCATCATCTTTCAGGATTTGAAACAGCTGAACTGGAATTATATCACCTCCAGTCGCTTTGTAGTGAAGCTTCCTAAGGTCCACTTGACTTCAGACTCCAGGATGTCTGGCTCTAGGTGAGTGATCACACCATCATGGTTATCTGGTTCATGAAGATCTTTTCTGTATAGTTCTTCTGTGTATTCTTACCACCTCTTCTTAATATGTTATGCTTCTGTTAGGTCCATACAATTTCTGTCCTTTATTGTGCCCATTTTTGCATGAAATGTTACCTCGGTATTTCTAATTTTCTGGAGATCTCATTTTCTGGGAAAGACTAGAAGTCTTTCCCTTTCTATTTCTTTGATCACTGAGGAAGGTTTTCTTTTCTCTCCTTGCTATTCTTTGGAACTCTGCATTCAGATTGGTGTATCTTTTCTTTCTCCTTTGCCTTTAGCTTCTCTTCTTTTATCAGCTATTTGTAAGGCCTCCTCAGACAACCATTTGCCTTTTTTTCATTTCTTTTTCTTGAGGATGGTTTTGATCACTGTCTCCTCTCACAGTGTTACGAACCTCTGTCCATAGTTCTTTAGGCACTCTATCAGATCTAATCCCTTGAATTTTTGTCATTTCCACTATATAATCATAAAGGATTTGATTTAGGTCATACCTGAATGGTCTCATCGTTTTCCCTACTTTTTTCAATTTTATTCTGAATATTGCAATGAGGAGTTCGTGATCTGAGCCACAATCAGCTCTCGGTCTTGTTTTTGCTGACAGGGTAGAGCTTCTCCTTCTTCAGCTGCAAAGAAAATAATCAGTTTGACTTTGGTATTGACCATCCGGTGATGTCCATGTGTAGAGTCTTCTCTTATATATTATATATAAATATAAATATTTGTATACAAACTCTGTTTCAACAAACACATGCACACCACCCATTTGATTGGTACTTTTTCTTTAGAGGACCTGTAAATTGTAAAGCCAAAATTAATTTCCCTTTTCCCTTTTAGTTACAGTTTAATTGCAAAATAATGCATACTTATTTTAACAAGTCCAACAGTATCAAATTGTAGAAGTAAAATGTTAACGATTTTCATTCCTGTTCCTCTGTTGTGTATCCTTCCATACCTTTCTTCACAGAATACACACACACACACACACACACACACACACACACACAGATATACACTCCTATTCAAATGTCTTGAATTTATTGTTTAAAGGTGGTTACACTTTACATAGTACTTGTAACTTGTTTTTTGAATTAAGTACTATATCATAGCTAACTCTAGTTAAATACTCATAGAGCCAATTTTTTTAATGTTGCATACTTGTCACTGTGTTTGTTATAGTTTAAGCATTTTTCAGTTATGTTTGTATGGGTTGTTTTAATGATTTTTGCTGCTTCAAATAGTGCTTCATTATACACATTCTTTCAAATTTTACATACTCTTGTTTTTATTTTTTATAGCCTCAAAATTGAGATTTCTAGCTCAAGTGTGTGAACATTCTAAATTTTAATGTATATGTATAGATTACTTTTATAAAGTAATTCATTTTTCTACCATAGCCCCATTTCCTCACCACCACTGGATGTTAGTTTTTGATGTTATAAATAAAAATGGGATCCATTTACATTATATTTTTAATTTCCTTGCTCCTTACATGTTTTCATGTGGTTGAGAGCTGGCTGGCATTTCTTTTTCTATCACTTGCTTCTTCATTTCCTGTGCCCATTTTTTATGGCATTACTTCCCTTTTAAAGGAACAATGTCTGAGATACTTTCCTCTATCTTGAGCATGGCTTTCAGTCTATATAATGTGTTCATAGGTGTGAAGATAGCTCAGTTGGTAAAGAATTCGCCTGTAATGCAGGAAACCCTGGTTTGATTCCTGGGTTGGGGAAGAGCCCCTGGAGAAGGGATAGGTTACCCCACTCCAGTATTCTTGGGCTTCCCTTGTAGCTCAGCTGGTAAAGAATCTACCTGCAATGCGAGAGACTAGGTTCAATCTCTGGGTTGGGAAGATTCCCCTGGAGAAGGTAAAGGCTAACCACTCCAGTATTCTGGCCTGGAGAATGCCATGAACTGCATGGTCCATGGGGTCACAAAGAGTCAGACACAACTGAGCGACTTTCACTTTCAGGTATGAAGGAGTGCAGTTGTTGTTTATATAGATCATTGCAGTTTGATTGCCTGACACCATCCTCCCACACCTAGTGAGAAACAAAAGGACCTGAAGGAAAGAGGGGATGTGGTGAACCTTGAAATTTCTGTTGGTGACACAGGAACTAAGAAATTCTAAAGAAAAATCATCTTATCAACTCCCTCAAACTAGAAATGTATTTAGACTGCAATATAGATCGAACATCCAGCTTGCAGAATTGCAGAATTTTCCAATTTGGTGTTGCTCCAGGTTAAAAATATATCAGCTGAAGAATGTGAATTGGAATCATTTGCCATCCGTTCCTAATATAATGACTGATTTCCCACTCTGGATACAGCGAGCTGCAGGCAATGGGTTTGAACTGAGTCCAAGTGGAAGGGGGCCAGACATATTAAATTTAAAGCCTCTATTGCACAACTCCCTACAGAAATTGTGCAAATAATGTAGCTGAAGTGCTTTCTGCATGCTGTGCAACCCAACTTTTGGCAATCTGATTAATTCCTTGCCCTTTCGTATAGCATGCACAGTTAGGAAATGTACTAAAAGGTGACAGAAACCATAATAGAATCTGTCAGGTATTACATTCAAAATGTTATCTTCTTCAGTTTCAGTTTAGAAATAAATTTTCCAAAAAGTCCTCATGAAGCTAGTATATAATAATTACTCCTCAGTTCCATTTTCCTCTTATTAATAGGCTGATGTCAGAACATATATGTCCAAGCCTGGAGCTAATAGTTATTTTATGTGTATGTTGATTTTACAAGAGCTAAATATAAATACATACCCAAGCTTATTCCAAACTTGCCTGTTTCATGCAAAATAGCACTTTAACCTGGACCACCTTATCAGTGCCTATTTCTCTGTTTTATGTAAGTATATATGTACAGTCTTCAAATGTTTGACTTTGTACCTTCACCCTGCTTTTTGTGCTTTTTCTCCAAAGCAGGCTGTAAGACAAAGATAATTTTTGAGCCTAAATAATAATATATAGCTAATCTAAGATTTGTGGTAATTCTAGTTTTAGTCTTTACTAAGATGGAGGTGTTGATGTTGTCAGGGTTCCAGTACAAAAGTAGTGCCAAGTCATCTGAAACTAGGGCTTGTCGAAAGGAACTAATGTGTTAAGTAGATTTTTTTTTTGAAAAATGGCAACATGTTAGAGGCAATGTCAGTGCTATTCTTTTTCACTAGTAAGTTCTTTTTTAATTGCACACTAGAAACTGAAGTGTGTTCATTATTTGGCAAATGAATTCTAACATATGACTTGGAAGTCTGATTAGCAGAAATGGGTACAGGAACTCGGTGCATTACTGATGAAGGGTAATGAGCACCTGAGAAACTCGAGCAAGGATCCATCAGGACAAGTGTTGGGAGAGCCTGGCACAGCCTTGGAAGCTGGAGAAATGAGTCAGAATGATTTCGTGAGGCAATCCCTACATGGAGTGAAGTTTGCTCTTGTTTTCTAGAGTTTGATTTGTATATGCTTCCTTAGAGTAGGTAACTTGGTTGAAATGGAGCTGAACAAACTCGGCTCCAGGAATTAGTAACCAGTTTGCTTTTAAGTGTCATGTTTCATGTCACACTTAACAGATATCACACGGTTGTCATTGGTCTTTTCTGTATGTTGACGTTGGCTTAAGGGGAGAAGAAACTCAAATAACAAAGCACCGTGATGCTTAGATATTGTATCCGTAAATCATGCTTAGCTGTAACATCGGTGTGTATTTGAGATATAATAATGTAGCTTGCCATAAAATACATGTGTGTGTGTGTATGTGTGTGTGAGAGAGATTCATGTCTAAAAATGCTCTTTGGGGGCAGCCGTCTAGTTGTGGCCTGCTGACCTAAGGAAAAACATCTGGCAATTAAATGGAAAAAATTGTAGGGTTAATTGATATGGGAAGACTAATAGGATTCTGGCTGCGCTTGGGATCAGAATGCGACCTCTGAGATATCATGAATTGGAAACTGGAAAATGCTGTAGAACTTGCACTTGAAAAAATATTTGAAACAGCACCATATGCCAGAGTTAATTAGTGTCAAAACTTATTACTTCATATCTTACTCTTATAAGTAAGAGGTAAAGGAATGAAAAGAAGTGTGTGCTTTTGTTATGGACTCAATTGTTGTGTCCACCGCTCCCCCACCCCACCCCAACAAATTCGTATGTTGAAGCTCTCACCCTCAATGTGATTGTATTTGGAGATAGGGCTTTTAAGGAGATAATTAAGGTAGGTCATTTAAACCACCCAGTCTGTTGTATTTGGTTATGACAGCCCTAGCTAACTAATATACCTTTTGTCTAGTGGCCTGAAAATAGTCTGAGGCACTATGGGCAAACAAAACATATTGAAGTATCTGTAGTGCCCAAAACAGTTACGTGGTATTCTGGCAGGTTTTCGGGGGCAGACACAACTCTGGCAGCAGGCTAGACATTCTTCTGTAGTGTCTGGAAGTGGCCGTAAGAATGGTCAGGGGAAGTGGGATGGACCTCTCTTGATTTTGCTTGCTCACGTTTTCTCTGCTCCTCTAACATCACCATGGCTTTCCTGTGAGGAATGACCTCACCGCACGGCTCCAAGTGGGGCAGGTGACTAATAGCTGGACGAGAGAATGTAGCCCCTTGCCAGAAAGATTGTGTAGGAGTAGATGTGTGTCAGTGGCAGCCATTCAGTGACAGCCCATACGCTCTTACTGGAACCCCAGGGAAAGAGACCTGTGTCTTCTGCCAGATTTACTAAGAGGACAGGATGTAAACTTAGCAATCTTAGACAAGCAATACCGAGCCATCCCTGGGCCCTAACTTGGACTTTCCGATATCTAGAACCAATAAATCAGTCCATTTTTTTTTGCACAAGCTTGTTGAAATGGGCTTTCCCACTCTTGCATTCAGAAGAGATATTTTGGTCATCACTGTGGCTGAAGATTAAGAAAGAGACTTGAAACTCTGATTCAAACACTCTTGCCCTCATCCAAACTTCTCTTAAGCTTCCATTGATCCTGAGCTCACATTCCATCTTCTATGTGGACAGCCTCCCCTTCTTGTCTATCACCTCCTGGTACAGTTCTTGAGGTGCCCAACAGATGCTGACTCACCTTCTTATTTCATGTGTGTGAAAGTTATGTAACCCTTAGCCTAGAGTATTGGAATATAAGTAGCCTGGAAAATTACTAGTGAGACTGTTCTCTACAGTTTATTGGGTAGGTTGATTTAGGGAATGGAAAGAGAAGGCTGTCACTGGATGGAGAATCCTCAGGACCTGTGTGAGCTACACAGCAGTGGAAGCAAAGACACTGGAGCAGATACTTGCACTCTCTGCAGAAAATAACAGGGGGAGGGAGTGGTGGTGGCAGTCAGTTACCTGGGTACCGGGCAGCGGGCAGCAGCTGTTGAAGGGCTACATTTCAGGAACAGATTTGTTTCTGGTTTCTTAATTGCTGTGGGTCAAATAGTGTCCTTGCCCCCAAATTCATGTCTGTCTGGAAGCTTGGCATGTGATCTTATTTGGAAATAGTATCCTTTTGATGTCATTAGTTAAGGATCTGAAGATGCAATCATTCTGCATTTAGGTGGCCTCTGAATCCATTGACTGGTGTCCTTATGAGCGAGGAGAGGACGCAGAAACAACCCAGGGAAGAAGGTCATGGGAAGAGAGAGGCAGAGACTGGGATTATGCTTGGTCACTGGCTAAGGACCACCAGGAGCCGTCAGGGGTTAGAAGGGTCAAGGAAAGACTCCCTGCTACAGCCCAGGAAGGGAGTGAGGCCCTGGCCATATCTTAACTTTAGATTTTTGGCCTCCAGCACTGTGAGAAAATAAGTTCTGTTTTCTAATTGAAATATAGTTGATTTACAATATTGTGTTAGCTTGAAGTATACAGCAAAATGAATGTCTGTATGTATGTATCTCCTCTCTTTTTATTATAGTTTATTACAGTATATTGAATATAATTCCAAGTGCTATACAGTAGGTGCTTATTGTTTATCTTTTTTATATATGATACTGTGCATCTATGAATCTCATGCTTCCAATTTATCCCTTCCCTTTTGGTAGTCAGTCTAAGACTGTTTTCTATTTCTGTAAGTCTGTTTCTGTTTTATAATTAAATTTATTTTTTAGCTTTCATATATAAGTGATATACTATTTGTCTGACTTACTTCACTTAGTGTGATAATCTCTAGGTCCATCCATGTTGCTTCAAATGGCATTATTTCCTTCTTTTTATACCTGAGTAATATTCATACATCAACATGAATCTGCCACAGGTGTACATAAGTTCCCACTCCTGAACACCTCCCCCAACGTCTCCCTCTCTATACCATCCCTCTGGGTTATCCCTGTGCACCAACCCCAAGCATCCTGTATATATATATATATACACACACACACACATACACACACACACACACACATCGCATCTTCTTTATCCATTCATCTGTCAATGGACATTTAGGTTGCATCCATGTATATATTATGGGTTTCCCTGGTGGCTCAGATGGTAAAGCCTTGACCCACAATGAGGGAGACCCGGGTTTAAGCCCTGTGTCGGGAAGATCCCCTGGAGAAGGAAATGGCAATCCACTCCAGTACTCTTGCCTAGAAAATTCCATGGATGAAGGAGCCTGGTGGGCTAGTCCATGGGGTTGCAAAGAGTCGGACATGACTTCACTTTCTTTTTCTATGTATATATTGTATATAGTGCTACATAAATGCAATTGTATGTAGTGCTATTATATATAGTCCTACAGTGAACATTGGGGTGCATGTGTCTTTTTGAATTAGAACTTTTGTCTTTTCCAAATATATGCTCAGGAGTGGGATTGCGGGATCATATGATAAATCTGTTTTGAGTTTTTAATGAGCCTCCATACTGTAGAAGATAAATTCCTATTGTTTTAAGACACCAAAGTTTAGGTAGTTTATTATAACACCCCTAGGAAACTAGTTCATGAGAGAACCTGGAAATATGGGAAAGTGGGAAGAAGGTTGAAAGCTCTAAGAAGTGACTTTGAGAGTGGGAGTGCACATCAAACTTCATCGTCACTGAGATCACAAAGAACAGTGCTGGTCCCGGTGAAAGCACCACCTCGCACCTTTCATCCTAGTTAATCAGATGCCAACAAGCCTTGTATGTTACCTGCTGGCCATCCCTTGTCAGGAAGAACAGAGCTGCGCTGAGATTTTTGCACTTTTTCAGAAGGGGAAGGGATTGAGATCCAGGGAGCATGAGAATTTTCCTATGGATACTGCACATTGCGCTCTGGCACCCTGACAGTTTGGCCATCTGCTTCATGGAGGTAGTCCAGCTCCATCAAAGAGACAATATAATTTCTGTCACTTCTCAGAAAAGCATCCTTGTAACACCAGTCATTTAGCGGGTTCATTGTTGAGCAGTGTAAACGTTCTCGGCTTGGGTCACCATCCGTCCCAGTCTGCCTTAGACAGTCCTAATTTACGGGTGTTGTCCCAGCATAATTAATTATAGCCTTCCCCCTTTCACTTTGAAAAGGGCCCCTGTTTGGATGATGAATGATATAACTACTTCAGTTATGACACAGTCCCTCATTTTTTAAAAATAAAACAACTTTGCAAATTGATTTACTTTCCTTTTCTTGCCAATCCCACAAGATTACTTAGTTACAGTGTTTTGGAAACAGAGGTGAATTTTTCTGAGGGACTTCTGCTCAGGAATGAGATAAAGGAAAGTTTGTAATTGATTTGTTTCCTAAAGATGGGTTGGCTCCGGCTCCCTCCCACCCCAGGTTCTTCCCCTACCTGCTTTTTGGCCTTGGCCCGCACACCCGTGCCTGTATCCAGTGAAAGGAATTTGGCGACTTCAGCAGTGTGACCAACTGCACACGGCCGTGTCTGCAGAGCAGGTGGAAGCTGGCATTCTGCCCAAGCCTGGCCAGACAGCTTCATAAATCCTGCCCTTACCGCAGCCCCAAATTACTTTTCATGACACAAAGCCAAGCTGTGTTATTCACCTAATGCCCCGATTTACAGTTCCCAAGACAAAAGAACATACAGATAGAGTTTCAGGGCTCTGTTTGCCTTCACGTTTATCGAAAGGTTAGTTTCAGGTCAAGCTCAAGAAACCTGACAAATGGTGGTGAATAAACCTAAAAATAAATTAAGTGCAAGTGGGAAACTTATGCATTCCTTGTTCTTGTGCCAAAAGAAAGCTCAGCCCAATTTACATTCTTTTAATATCTGAAACAAGCAGCTGTTCTCTTATTTGTGGCATACTGGGGAGTTATTATGCTCCTTTTCAGCTTGTGTGTATTTGCATGTGTGTGCTTTTACGTAAAGTGCATGTACACATGCACACACATGCACACACACACACACGTTTGCACAGTCCCCATTTAGGCATTTGTTCTCATGTCTTCAAGGTCTTGAATTAGTGGAAGATTTAACTGGTTGCACACTGAGAGACGTGCTTATTTGGAGGGCTGTTCTGGAGGCCCAGGAGTGCCTGCCTATGTCCTACCAGGCTCAGGAATACTAGGACTTCGAGTCAGAAGTCTCATCACTCTAAAAACAAGAAAATTGGCCCTAGAAATACAGCTACTTGGAGGGAGGGAACAACTGACGTCACATGCATGAGGGTGAAGGCCTAGCAGTTTGTTCATGCACAATAACAGCACACTCCTGCTGCTGCTGCTGCTAAGTCGCTTCAGTCGTGTCCGACTCTGCGTGACCCCAGAGACGGCAGCCCACCAGGCTCCCCTGTCCCACTAGAGAGAGTTTACACCTTCAATGAACGCCTCATTTGCAAAGTACTTTCTTTACTTGGTTTTGTCTTTAAATGCTTTTGTATTTCTAGCCCATCATCTTGACTCACTTGGATCTGCCCTGAATCTCTGACCACTTTCATCTTCCCAGTTTCTTCCAGCTCAGTTCTCAGGAAGCAATGAGGTGATAAGATAAATGAGAAATATAAGCTTTTTTTTTTACTTTATATTTTGTTTTGGGGTATAACCAATTAACAATGTTGTGATAGTTTCAGGTAAAACCAAAGAAGGGACTCAGCCATATATATACATGTATCCATTCTCCCCAAACCCCCTTCCCATCCAGGCTGCCACATATCACTGGGCAGAGTTCCATGTGCTATACAGTAGGTCCTTATAGGTGATCCATTTTAACTATAGCAGTGGTTCACAATATAGCCTTAATCAATGCTTTCTCTTAACGGAGATAATACTTTTGTAAAAGTAAATAAATGAAGGCCTAGAAATGAGTGGGTCTGTCAAAACAGCTCTCACTTGCCAAGTAGAAAACAGCTCCACAGAAGCCATAGAATGTCAGCAGTCTGCGGCCAAGATACCTACCCTGGCAGGTTACCAGGACAGCATTTCCTTCCCCAGGCCTGGGTAAAAGGTATTTCTTAAAAAAAAAAAAAAAAGGACAACACAAGTCTTATAACCTTCCCACTGGTAGAAAGCTGCAACCCACCTGAGAGTCATCCTGCTACTGTTGTTGTTGTTTTTAGATGTAAGCTTTCTCTGTGATGTAAGTTTTTCCTCCTCCCATTCTCCCTTCCTACCTACTCCAGCCTAATTTTTCTGTTCATGGAGTTGGGCTAGAAATCGCACAAAGGGACATATGACATTTTTAGAGAATAAATACATTGAACGCATCCAGATTTCACAGGGGCTCATAGAGTCTGGCTCCCTCTGTTAGCAAAATAGAACAAGCCCAAAGTTTTTTTCTAAAGACCAAGTCAAGTGAAACCCATTACTGTCCAGCTCCGAATGCAGAGAGAAAGTACAGGAGGTGAGTGTGTTTGCTGTGACTGGGATGACAGGTTTGCCAGATGGTTCTTGGATGGTGGTGCTTGGACAGTTGGAGCAGAAAGGAGCTTGTTGAATGGGTGTCTTAAGGGACAGACACCTCCTTTGTCACTGTTGGCAGTGACGTTTGTACCACCCGCAACCTCTGAGCTGTCACCGACCCCTATGTGCTGCTGGGATCCTGCTACAAGTTCTTCTCCTCCTCCAACAGCTCCCCTCCACCCCATCACTGCAGGCTGGAGTACAGGGATTGTGTTTCCCCCGGAAGCAGCCCTCGGTCACTGACATGTGAGAACTGGGGTATAAGTGCCCCAGTGGGCATAACTCAGATATGTTGTATACAAGCTCCTAACAGTCCTCGGGGCTAGCATCCCCATTGCCTGCAAGGGCAGCTTGCTCAGTAGTGCATCCTTGATTGGTTTCTTGCCTTCTGGCCCCATTTCTCCTCCCCACCTCCCATGCTTCCTGGATCCTCTCACAAATAAGGTTCTGGTAATCAAACCTTTGTCTGGGGTCAGCTTCTAGAGAATCCCACCTAAGAAAGCCCAGTATGAGGGTATTTGTAAAAAAGCAAGGTGAGACCATGACAGTTTCACACAGCTTGTTTCTAAAGAATTTTCCCCGAAGAGGGTTAGGAAATGGCATAAAGAAGTTGGTCCAGTGAAGAGATGGATGAGGGTTATAGAGTATTAACATCCCGATCCAAATGTCCCCACAGGGCTTCCCTGGTGGTGTAATGGATGAGAGTCCACCTGCCAGTGCAGGGGATGCGGGTTCCGTCCCTGCTCCAGGAAGATCCTACATGCTGCAGAGCAACTAAGCCTCTGCAACACAAGTACTGAGCCTGAGCTCTAGAGCCCGCAAGCTGAGGGTACTGAAGCCTGCTTGCTCTAAGGGCCCATGCTCAGCAGCTAGAGGAGCCTGTGCAATGAAAAGCCTGCACACCTCAATGAAAAAGTCACCCCCTCTTTCTGTAGCTAGGGAAAACCCTGTGCACAGCAACAAAGACCCAGCACACCCCCCCAAAAAAAGTACCTGTAAAAGGATTGTGCATGCGCACACACACACACACACATGAGCACACACACACACAAGCGCTGGGAGGAGGCGGATTGTGGGGAGATGCTAGGTGAGGATTTCTGGTCTTTCATTATTAGGATTATGACTGGGAAGACAAAGCGTTGCTTTGAGATTTGTCTGTGTGTTTGAAAAGGTGGCTGAACATTATTAATGTATTCCAGGAAGTACCAAACACCACCTTGAAGCCTTTATCAGCTTTCTTTGCTCTAATTTCTAAAGCAAAAATGCCTTTCCTCCAAATACTCTATTAAACGAACATATGAAATTAATGAAACATATCATTACTTTTACAATGGCCAAATTGTAGATTTGTCACAGTACAGAGACAGAAACTCATTAAGTCATTGTGCTTCTGCTTCACATTTTATAGTGTATTAAAAGAAAAAGAATTCTCCAAACCTACCAAACCTTTTTTTTTTTTTTTCCTATTGTCTCTCTGAAACTTCTTTTACAGTTCGAGCTGCAAATCATCCGACTTATCTCTCTATGCCTGTAGTATTGGTGGAACAGAAATTAAGAATAGCTGTGGCTGAAAATGAGAATCTCAATTTGGGGCTGTGAATTTCATGGTTTATTTGAAAACTGGGATAGAATTGACAAGCCTTGCATCCTTTGAAAGCAGAAGAGGACAGCAGCATTCTTCTTTATCAACCCATCAGAGCCTTTCCCTTCTATATTTCAGGGGAACTGAATTATTTATCCCACTGGGTTTGGGCATTTTAGCAAATGTCAGCAGAGTTGCAGTGTGAAGCCAGGCTGATTGTTCAGTTACCCTCTATATTATACTGAAAACGCTGCATCTTTTGAGTGGATGCTGAGACTATAAGAAAGAGTGATATGAGAAATCAAGTGTGAATCACGGTAGTACTGGTCACTTCTTCGAGACTCTGTCCCTGCACTGAACTGTAATCAAACTCTTGGAAAGAGTATGAAAATCCTCTCAAACCTGCACACACAAGTGCTTCCTCATTGCCTTTAATTTTCAAAATCCGCCTGCATTTTAACAAATTTTGAACAGTAACGATTTGACATGATTTATTTTTAAATGGGCTTCCCAGATAGCTCAGTGCTAAAGAATTCGCCTACCAGTACAATTCTGTCCCTGGGTCAGGGAGATCCCCTGGAGGAGGAAATGGCAACCCACTCCGGTATTCTTGCCTGGGAAATCCCATGGACAGAGGAGCCTGGTGGGCTACAGTCCATGGGATCACAAGAGTGTCGGACATGACTGAGTGATGGAGCGCACACATAAGCTTTCTTAAGTATCTGTAGACTTTTTCACTTTGGGAAAAAGCAAAGCAAACACAATGTCTCATTAGGTACTTGTCAGAAAAAGTGTCTTTGTGACTTTTCATCACGGAGCTTTGTCCTTGTCTTATTTTGGAAAATTATCTAGGAAATGACCTGTTGAGGGGAAAAATGTATTTCTTTTGTCCTATCCCATATTTCCTTTGTCCTATCCCATATTCTCCTGGGTATCCCTCAGTTAATCATTGTATCTTTCTGTTAATCTTTGTGTTAGTCAGGGTTCAAGAGACCTCTGGAGATTGACTGATGGATTGATTAATTTTAAGGAATTGACTGAAAGTTCAAAATCTGTATAGGCTGACTGGAAACTCAAGCAGGATTTCTGTGTTACAGTCTTGAGGCAGAATTCTTTCTTCTCTGGTTTTTGCTTTAAAGGCCTTCAGCCGTTTGGATGAGGCTCATCCACCCATGTGATGGAAGCTAATCTGCTTAACTTAAATTCAGTTGGTTGTAAATATTAGTCATATCTATAAAAATACCTTCACAGCAACATCTAAAATAGCTTTACTTAAGCACTGGGCACCATAGCCTAGCCAAACTGACATATGAAATGAAATGTCATACCTCTCAAAATGAAATTATTACCTTCATGCTTTATTTTGCATTGGAAGAATATGATATTTTGATTGAAAGAGACTGGATTTAAAATCCAGATCTGCCACTTACTGTGTGTTCTTAACTAAGCATAAAATTTTCTGAGTTTTAGTTTTCTGACTTATAAAATCATGCATCATATCAATTAAGAGTCTTTCTGGTGCAAGATATAGAAAATTCAATCCAATCAAAGTCAGAAAAGAAAGGGGGCATGGATTGGCTCAAGGGACTAACATTTTGAGGTGTTGGCATGAATTCAGGATTCAGATTGATCCAGAGCCCAAACGATGTCAGGGAGGCGCCGTTTGGTTCTCATTTCTTTGTCTCCTATCTTAGTTCCCTTTGGTCTTAGTTTCATTCTCATAAGGCTCTCCCCTTGTGGTGGCAAGCCATTTCGTGCAGCTTCAGCCTACAGCCTTTTAGGTTACAGATCAGTAGAGGGCACATTCCTATTCTCCCAAGACATCCTGTGTCCAGGTCAGGAAGTGCCTGCAAAGCCAAGCTTGGTCCCACACTCTGCTTCCTGCAGTTGCAGAAAGAGCCCTATCCAAAGGGATGGACTGAGAACAGGCAGTGGATGTGCTCAGACTCTGTTTTGTCTGACTCTGCAACCCCATGGGCTGTAGCCCACCAGGGTCCTCTGTCCATGGGATTATCCTGGCAAGAATACTGGAGTGGGCTGCCATGTCCTCCTCCAGGGGCTCTTCCTGAACCAGGGATCAAACTCACATCTCTGAGGTCTCTTGGGTCTCCTGCATTGGCAGGTGGATTCTTTATTACCTAGAAAGCACCACTTAAGAAGCCCCAGACAGTGGATAGATTCCCAATGAAAATTTGGAGTTCCCTTATCCCAAAAGGGGGATTGGGTGCTAGAGAGGCAAAAACAAACATTCATTGCATGATGACTTTATACTTAGCCCACAGGTGGCTGATAAAACCACTGCTGCTGCTGCTAAGTCGCTTCAGTCGTGTCCTACTCTGTGTGACCCCATAGATGGGGTCCCACCAGGCTCCCCTGTCCCTGGCATTCTCCAGGCAAGAACACTGGAGTGGGTTGCCATTTCCTTGAAGCATAACAAAAATTCAGTGAATGACTGTTGCTGTTTTGAAATGCTTCTATTGGTACAAGCATGGGAGAACTCTGACTTGAACATACTTTGGTGTGAAAACAGTGCTTCTGTCTCAGTTCTGACTTACCCAGGTCCTTCCCTTCCTTATTTGCTGTGTTTTTGAGAGGATTGGCCTTAGAGTTCAGTTTGCCTTCTCAGATCAGCTCTGATTGGTCTAAGTTCCTAGCTAAATATTCTCAGGCATTGGAGCACGTGTCAGGAATGGACATACTATACAGGTTAGAAAAAAATGGTTCAGATATATTTTTAAAAATAATAAGCAGTTAGGGGATTTGTCTTAGATCGTCTTATCTAAAGACAGTCAACATCATCTTGGCATATCATTTGTGTGTAATCAACCTGTCCTAAAGAGAATAAATAGAACTTATTGGAAGTAAAACTTTGGCAAATTGAAATGATAATTCAGGATAATTTTTGGTTGAAATTGAAATGAAGGGAGTTCAAGTTGGGGGAAAGCATAATGGGAATTCTGAAAGATTCCATAATCAGCTTGTTTGGTGTTGTTCAGGCGCTAACTTGTGTCCAGCTCTTTGCAACTCCATGGACTGCAGCACGCCAGGCTTCCCTGTCCTTCACTGTCTCTTGGCGCTTGCTCAGACTCATGTCCATTGAGTCAGTGATGCTATCCAACCTCTCATCCCCTTCTCCTCATGCCCTCAATCCTTCCCAGCATCAGGGTCTTTTCCAATGAGTCAACTCTTCACATCAGGCAGCCAAAGTATTGGAGCTTCAGCATCAGAACTTCCAATGAGTATTCAGGGTTGATTTCTTTTAGAACTGATTGGTTTAATCTCCTTGCCATCCAAGGGACGCTCAAGAGTCTTCTCCAGCACCACAATTCAAAAGCATCAATTCTTCGGCAGACTGCCTTCTTTATGCTCCAGTTCTCACATCCGTACATGACTACTGGAAAAACCATAGCTTTGACTGTATGAACCTTTGTCAGCCAAATGATGTCTCTGCTTTTTAATATACTGTTTAGGTTTGTGATAGCCTTTCTTCCAAGAAGCAAGTGTCTTTTAATTTCATGTCTGCAGTGATTTGGGGTCCCAAGAAAATAAAATCTGTCATTGTTTTGACTTTTTCCCAATCTATTTGCCATGAAGTGATAGCATTGGATGCCCATAATCAGCTTATCTTGAGCAAAAGAATTAAAAAGCAAGAAATGGAACATATTGACCCCTGAGGTAAACTTAAACACAGCGCCCTGCACTCCACACTTTATTTCATTGTTTCAGTTCTAGTCCCAGGGTTTCTCCTTCCTTCTCTTTCTAACTTCTTTCCCAGCATTTTCTTTATACAGCTGTCCCTTGGTATCGGTGGGAGATTTATACAGGAACCCCTGTGCCTGCCCAAATCTGTGGATGCTCATGTCTCTCATATAAAATAGTAGGGTACAAGGAATACAGTCAGTGCTCTATATCCATGGGCTTTGCATCTGGGGGAGCTGGAGGGCCAACCACTCCATTTTCGATAACACTGTTGGGCTTCTCAGTAGCATTTCAGTTTGCCTCAGGAAAAAAACTGAAGTATGTTTGTGTGCATGTGTGCACGTGTTTGTGTCTGTGTATTGGTGATGCTGGTGGGATATTAGAGATGTTGGAATTAAAGACTGTGAAAATACACCAGTCAGAATGGCTGCGATCCAAAAGTCTACAAGCAATAAATGCTGGAGAGGATGTGGAGAAAAGGGAACCCTCTTACACTGCTGGTGGGAATGCAAACTCGTACAACCACTATGGAAAACAGTGTGGAGATTCCTTAAAAAATTGCAAATAGAACTGCCTTATGACCCAGCAATCCCCCTGCTGGGCATACACACCGAGGAAACCATAATCGAAAGAGACACATGTACCCCAATGTTCATTGCAGCATTGTTTAAAATAGCCAGGACTTGGAAACAACCTAGATGTCCATCAGCAGATGAATGGATAAGAAAGCTGTGGTACATATACACAATGGAGTATTACTCAGCCCTTAAAAAGAATAAATTTGACTCAGTTCTAATGAGATGGATGAAACTGGAGCCGATTATACAGAGTGAAGTAAGCCAGAAAGAAAAGCACCAATACAGTATACTGACACATATATATGAAATTTAGAAAGATAGTAATGATGACCCTCTATGTGAGACAACAAAAGAGACACAGAGGTATAGAACGGACTTTTGGCCTCTGAGGGAGAGGGGAGAGGGTGGGATGATTCGAGAGAATGGCATTGAAACATGCATACTATCATGTAAGAAACGAAGCGCCAGTCTATGTTCAATACAGGATACAGGATGCTTGGGGCTGGTGCACGGGAGGATCCAGGGAGATGATATGGGGTGGGAGGTGGGAGGGGGCTTTGGCATTGGGAGATCGTGTACACCTGTGGCTGATTCATGTCAATGTATGGCAAAACAAATACAGTATTGTAATGTAGAATAAAAAAATAATAAAAAAAGAAAAAAAAAAAAGATTGTGAAAATAGAAATTACTCAAGTAATAGTATTATTTTGAACAAATTGGAAAGGAAGAGATAGTAGGTAAGAATACTTCTAAAAATCAACTTTAGGTGGCAATTCAAGCACCTAAAATCCAGCAAAATTTTAGACCTTAACTTTGATCGAGACCAAGCATTGCTTGAAAGAGCATCCATTTTTTAAACTACTGCATCTATAGAAAAAGAATGAGGAAATCACCTTTTAGGAGATAGGGAAGAAGGTGAGGTGACAAAAGACAATTAATTTCTTGGAAGGGTTTTTATGACAGCCACAGAAATTCTTTGCAGAGATATTTTTGAATACTTTTTCCAAATCATTCTATTCTATATTTTCTCAGATTTTTGAGAGTTGAGGATGTTGCTTTGGATAGTCAAATATTTTCCTCCCCTATGCCAGCAGACTGTTCAAAAGCTGAGGATTGCTCACACTTCCTGGGCTGCTGGTATCAACCTTCAGTAAGGGGAGGGGGCAAGGACCCCAAAATACTGGAAACACGCTAGAGCTTTATGAACAAATATTTAGAAGCAGATTAGATTTCAGTTCCCCAACCTTGCTGTACATTCACATACATGGAAGTAAAATTAAATTTGAGAACAAATCAAGTGAGTAGAAAAGGAAGAAAACCTCTTCAGAGAGAGAACTGTACAGACACTGGAAGAGTTACGTTTACTTTCTCGTCTGCATTTTGAGTCAAAAGCATATGATGATTCATTTAAATAATGATATCTTCTCAAAGTGTTAGTCTTTCAAGCATTTCCAATATTTTATTTTTTTCTAAGTATCTCAACAAGATTCTTTGTCCATCAGTACTGTAGGGCACTATTATGAACATGAACCAACTTAGCCTTGGCACCTTTAGCTGGAAAAAGCAGAGAGGTTAGTGTACTGATAGTAATTGAATGTTACCATGATCATGACTGCCATCTAGACAGAAATGCAAAGTAATGTATTATTTACATCAAAAATGAGAATATTTATGGAATGCTGACTAAGGACTAAGTGATTTTCATTAATTATGCCCATCAGTGTTTATATCAGCTATCTGAAGTAAGTTTAATCATCACCACTTTTTGAATGAAGAAACTGAGGCTCCAGTAGATGAGTGACCTGGCTAGTAATGGAATTCCATCCTGAGTCCTTCTGACTCCAAAGCTCACATTTTAACCACTGATGCTGTACTCAAGGGTAGACCTTGGCTAATACTTGTGATTTTTAAGCAAACCAGTGTGGTTATGGACTGATTTTGGAGAAGGCAATGGCAACCCACTCAGTACTCTTGCCTAGAAAATCCCATGGACAGAGGAGCCTGGTAGGCTGGAGTCCATGGGGTCGCTAGGAGTCGGACACGACTGAGCGACTTCACTTTCACTTTTCACTTTCATGCATTGGAGAAGGAAATGGCAATCCACTCCAGTGTTCTTGCCTGGAGAATCCCAGGGATGGGGGAGTCTGGTAGGCTGCTGTCTATGGGGTCACACAGAGTCGGACATGACTGAAGCGACTTAGCAGCAGCAGCAGCATGGACTGATTTGGAGATGGGGCAAATAAGTAGCCACTTCAAGGTCATCACCCTCTTCTTTAGCTCTGGAGGGAAAAATGAAAATGGCTTTTCCGACTCAGTTAATGGGTTGTTAAGTCATTTTTATTGAGTGTGTTAGCTGTGGCTTCCCCTGTTGTGCTGGAGTGACAGTTCTTTTTGTAATGAAATCTTGGATAGCTTTCTTAACTTTCCATTCAATTTTGGTTTAAGATATTCTCAGTTGCTGTTTAAAACTCAGTCTAGTTCACTTTATCAGATCAGTCTCAAACAGTGTCAAGCTTGACTTCTTTCCCCGCTTTTCTCACCTTCATTCATACCTTACCAGTGCCAGCCTTGACTGTGGATATAGTGGCTTGAATTGGGGATGAAAGGGAGGGAGGTGTGATCTGCTCTTTATGCAGTTCCTCCGCCTTCATCTAGTAGATTCCCCGTCCCTGCTCTCTGTAAACTCTGTCCTCTGGGGCTACCTTCTTGTCCACCATCAAGGAGGAAGTGGAGAAGGCTTGTGGGCTGCGGCGTGTCAGTGATGGAGAGTGCCTCTGGCTCTCTCTAGTTCAGTCTGGTTACCTTTGATTCTGGAGCCCATAGCTGATCTGTAGTCTCTCCTGTTTCATGGAACAGTGTCCTTTTCCCAAGCTGCCTCTGTTGCTCAGGAACCATCCTTCCCTCAAAGCACAGTGAGATGCCTCCTTTGTCTCTGACAGAACCAATCAGCACGTGCCGCTGCCCGTTTCCTGGCTTCTCTGTCCCTTGGCTTGGCCCAGTAGCTGCACAGATTCTTCACAGGAACTGTCATTTGTCACCTGAAATTCTCTAACACATGAAGCCACAGAAAGTGCTTGAGTTCCTTTCTCTGTTCTTCTGAGGCACCGAAGATGGAAGGACACCTTCTTCCAGGCCCCTGACATTACGGTTCTTTCAGACTCCAGTGCCCCGAGCTATTCCAGCAGGCCTCACGCTGGTAGACATCCCTGGACCCACTTGTGTGTTCAATACACATCTAATGCCTCTCTTTCCCTTCTCCATGAGGAAGAGGCTTTGGAGGTTGCTGAAAATGACAACACGTTAGAAGAGGAGGCTACCAAACATCTTTCCCGAGAATGTTGTCATTGTGTGCCAAGCTGATGGCTGCTCAAGGGTAGGGCTGTGGGTTCTACAGCTTAGGAATAACTCGTCTTGGGGGTGTGGGGCCCATCTCCCCTCCTCGCAGAGTGACTCTTTGTGACTGCCCCTTCCCTACACACCTGGTTTCACAGAGGAAAGCAATTTCTCCACAAACTTTCAGCTCAAAAACCCACCCCTTCTTAAGTAAACTGGGGGTGCCAGTGAAAGTGATCATGTGTCTCTCTTCATAATCCCCCACAGATAGATTGCTGCTCACCACTTCTGGAGGCTCACTGGTGCGCTGCTGGCTGAGACTATGGGATAACTAGCATCTTTCCCTCGTTTATTCCCAATTAAAATATAATAGAAAAAAAAATCCGTTTTGCCATCTTGTTACCTATAGATACATCCTTCATTGTGTACCTCAGCCTCTGAGAGCTGAGGAGATTACCCAATAAATTGCTCTCCAAGCCATAGTCTGGTTGTGTCAATCAGGAAATACCTACTAGATATCTGCTTATTATAGTACAGTTCTAGGGACCTGTCACTGTTTAGGAAGAGAAACTTTTAGGGAGGCTAAATTTGACTGTGTTTTAGTTTATTCCAGGATAATAGGAAGTCTAGTAAGAGTGACACTGAACAGAAGTAGGTCGGGGAGACATCCCTTCATGTTGTTCTTTTTTATCCAGAAGACCTTGAGCACATTCCTTTTTTAAATATTTATTTATTTATTTACGGCTGTGCTGAGTCTTCGTTGCTGTGTGGACTTCTATCTAGTTGCAGCAAGCAGAGGCCACTCTCTAGTTGCTATGCAGGGCCTTCTCATTGCAGGGGCTTCTCTTGCAAAGCACGAGCTCTAGGGTGGGCAGGCTGCAGCAGCTGCAACTTGTGGGCTCTAGAGCACAGGCCTGTTAGTTGTGGTGCATGGATTTACTTGCTCCACAGTATGTGGGGTCTTCCGGAACCAGGGATCAGACCCATGTCTTCTGCATTGGCAGGCGGATTCTTTATCACTGAGCCACCAGGTAAATTCTTGAGTGCATTTCTGACTTAAATAGATTTTAGCCATATTCACTAATTTCAGAGGAGATACAAATAGAATCTTCAGGCACAGTTAAATGTGCACCTGAAATTGGTACTTGTTCTTTATATTCTCCAACCTAAGTTGCTAATGACCCAAGAATATACCCTCAAGAGTGTAGCCCTGTACTCCCAGTGACTTCATTAGATTTTCTGTAGTATCA
This sequence comes from Nanger dama, assembly GCA_917880005.1. Taxonomy (NCBI): domain Eukaryota; kingdom Metazoa; phylum Chordata; class Mammalia; order Artiodactyla; family Bovidae; genus Nanger; species Nanger dama. Next base: position 12,154,898 of record CAKJTW010000057.1, on the reverse strand, counting down.
ATAAAAACTGTACAACTTGAAGTTTAAAAGATTTCATGGGTGGTTTCCACCATACCTTTCAATTGTTGCTGAGTTGCTAAGTTGTGTCCAACTCTTTGCTACCCCATGAACTTCAGCATGCCAGGCTTCTCTGTCACTGTATCCCTGAGTTTGATCAAACTCATGTCCATTGAGTCAGGGATGCCATCTAACCATCTCATCCTCTGTTGTCCCCTTCTTCTCTTGCCCTCAGTCTTTTGCAGCATCAGGGTCTTTCCAGTGAGTCAGCTCTTTGCATCAGGTGGCCAAAGTATTAGAGCTTCAGCTGCAGCATCAGTCCTTCCAGTGAATATTCAGGGTTGATTTCCTTTAGCACTGACTAGTTTGATCTCTTTGCCGTCCAAGGGACTTTCAAGAGTCTTCTCCAGCACCACAGTTCAAAAGCACCAGTTCTTTGGTGCTCAGCTATCTTTATGGTCTAACTCTCTCATCTGTACATGACTACTGGAAAAACCATAGCTTTGACTATATGGACTTTTGTTAACAAATTAATGTCTCTGCTTTTTAATACACTGCCTAGGTTTGATAAAGCTATTCTTCCAAGGAACAAGCATGTTTTAATTTCGTGGCTGCAGTCATGAAATTAAATACCTTTCAATATTATCTTGATTAATCAAACTCTCTGTTTTAAACTGTCTTGTTTCACTATAGACCATTCGTATGTTTTCCTCTACTGTGTGCTTATTCAAACTCTTGCTTTTCATTAATATACAGGTCGTATGTTACCACCGTCTCTACATGATTAATAGAACCTACTTCTTGACCTGGTTGATGAAGTTCAGATAAAAGAGAAAGTATAAAATATTTGTTGGAAAAAGTCTTTGATCCACAACAGTCACTGTAATTCTTTGTAAAGAAAGATGAGCATGTGTATCTGCATGGCATTTTTTGTCCTATTGTTGATGTTCTTAAAAAACAACACTCTATAAAAAAATAACAAGATATGAAACAACTAGTCAGAGTTTCTAAAGGCTTGTGGAAAAGAGATAAGAGGTTAATAAGTGGTCAAAAGACAGTAAAGGAAACTAAAAGAAGCAGAGAAACATCAAATAGAAGATATTATATTATGTATTGTAAAATGAATTTTTATGTAAATTGAAATAAAATTTGACAGACTGAAAAAAATGGAAACCTTAGGTAAAGTTGATTTGTGTAGAAAAATTAAATGGTGGAGGGAAGTTATTGGGCTTATATGCTATTAAAATTACAGTTAAAATATTTGGAAATTTGAACATTTATAAATTTGTGACTACAAAGTAAATAAGCAGTCAAAAAAAATCCTGCCAAATAATTGTTTTTCTTTTTAAATCACAGAAAATCAGAAATCAGGGAACCCAAAAATGTTAGTATTGAAAACTAAAGAAAGAGAAGACAGCCATTCAAATTGTTTGAGGAGTCTTGGACAGGAGTTCAAAGAAGTCTACAAATGTATCAGACACTTGTCTTTGGGAATCCAGGGCTATTCTTGTCTGATGATTCTAATTATAATTCCAAGAATAATAATACAGTACTTTTGTAGAAAATAAATCTGTAACTTAAGAGCTCAAAGAGATTATTGTCAAGTGATGAACAGCAGTGAGCCAGAATCTGCCGTTTCAACTAAAACAAAGTGCATTAACCTTTGAACAAAAGGAGGAGGTAGAGGAGGAGAGGAAGGAGGAGGCTCTTTTGGTGGGCAACTTTCTTAACCCCTCTGGAGCATTTTTTAAAAATATCTTTTAATCTTAATCTTATTTGTTTCTTTGAGGGTATTGTTAGAAAAAGCATTTGATATATATATATACATTATAATAGAAAATCTAGAAATATGGTAAAATACATTTTTCTCTCGCACATATGAGAAAAAATTCTTTCTAAAATTTCTGCCTCCTACCTTATTTTCTGAATAATATATTGTAATTTGCATGTCTGAAAATATACAGTAGAATTTAATTGATTTAAAAACCCAACTATTTGGGGGAAATCAGATAGATTTTACTTATTAAAAAAAAAAAACTATTATGAGCATCTTTTACTAAGATTTTTCTACTATCCTTTGACTATTTCTCAGAGTTGAATTACTCAAAGATAAGAACATTTAAAACTCTTATTTGGTTAACCAGTTATCTGCAAAATCTTAATTTGAGGTCTGATTCAGAAAAGTTTTATTCTTTGTGGAGAATTTTCAGAACAATTTGCAGAATCTAAAATAATTAATATATGTAAGTAACCCAGGGACCTGCCTGTACTTACCCTGCCTCTTCTCCCTGTCTCTTCCTTCTGAGATAAATGCATTAAGTAGACTCTTTTGAATGGTCAATCAGTAAACATTTCTTCCCAGAGAAGAAGTTGTTGGTGGGTTGATTTACTTGGATACAAAATATGTAGTACTATCTGTCTTGATGTTTTTGCATTGTGGGTAATGGTATCCCCTGGATTCTGAGTTTAATGTAAGTTTTTGTTCTCTCCCTTAAAAAAAAATACATTCTTGATCATTAAAATGGAAGTCTTGAGAGATGTATTCAAACTCATTAAATTACCTGTGATTTCTACCTCTGAAATTATGTGTTCAGAAATAGAAAGTTCAGTGATGTAAGTTAAAAAAGGCACACCTGTAAAAGGCAAGTCCAGAAACCGTTACCTAACCAGATTATGGGTAATGGGCAAGTTTAAAATGCCGTTACTCATTTGTCACTAGGACCCTGACTTAGAAACTTTGAACTGTATATGGTCCCTCTGAATGTGTTTTGGAGCTTGCTGCTGCTGCTGCTAAGTCACTTCAGTCGTGTCTGACTCTGTGCGACCCCATAGACGGCAGCCCACCAGGCTCCCCTGTCCCTGGAATTCTCCAGGCAAGAACACTGGAGTGGGTTGCCATTTCCTTCTCCAATGCATGAAAGTGAAAAGTGAAAGTGAAGTTGCTCAGTTGTGTCCGACTCTTAGCGACTCCCTTGACTGCAGCCTACCAGGCTCCTCCATCCATGGGATTTTCCAGGCAAGAGTACTGGAGTGGGGGTGCCATTGCCTTCTCTGGTTTTGGAGCTTAGTTTGTCCTAAAATCTAAATTCAGGAATGACTTTATAGAAAGTGAACTTTTATTTAACTCCTATCCTTTGGCATATAAAATGTTGGCAAGAAAGTGGGACATTTCAGGATTAGACCAGGTAACCTCAAAAGCCACTACAAAAGTCTCACTTTAGAGCTTTCAAAATGCAGACAATTCTGTCTTCCTGTGTTGATAACTCTTGATTGGTTTATTGATAGTGGGTTCGGGGTAGTTAGAATAAGTGATAAGAGAGTTGAGGAAATTACTCAGACATGTTAAAGGAAAGAAAAGTTTTGCTAGTAAGAGACCTAGGACATAATAGAACACATGAGGTACAATTATCAAACCTGTTTGACCACATCTCATCAAATTCATTATATAACCCTTCATGTCTGCACTTCAGAAGCCTCTTGTCTGTTGTCTCTTACTGGGGCTTCTGTAAGCCAATTTGCTTTCATTCCTTGTTCTCTTCTCCCAACTATTACCTCTGATCCATGTGTCAAGCCTACATACCTATTCCTACATACCATAACCTAGTCCTACATACTTCCCTCTTGTCTACTATTCTTTGAAAAGCTATTTTCCTACTATACTTTGAAAAACATATCCATGTACATGCTTTCTTTTTCCTGTTCTGTGTGAATTTCAAGACCCTTGGTGGGAGGCAGATGTGGGGAACTCTACCCTTTTCTATAAGTGGAGGAAATCATCAGTAAGATGGAGAGTGAAGGTGAATCATGACTTGGGAAAACCAAATCTCCTCTGAATGTCCTGTCCTATATTTCTAACTGCATGAGCAAGTGTCTAGTTTCCCAGACTAGTTAAAATTAAGATGTGAATTTATAAGGATGTTGGTATATCAGGTTATAAAAAGCAAGGTCTCTGTTAAGATTAAAAGAACATTGCAGTCCAATCATCTTACATCAGAATAGTTTTAGTTTGGCTGAATATAAATGTCATGTAGCTATGAGAGAATATTTTCGTAGACCACTTTGCATTTTTTATGTCCACCAAGGGGGAACTCTTTCAAGAAAGCTGGCTCATAAGGTTACTTCAATGCTTTTGAAATTCAAGATGTAGAGTGAGCTTTGCCAAGTAGAGCACTATCTAGCTCAGTGATCAAACACTGTGTATTTGGAGAGCAGAACTGAAAGTATGCTAATTGTTTGCCTGCATTCACGACATCCGATACAGCATTAACAGAAGCTGTTTTTGATATTATTTGCTGCTTTCATTGCTTCTTTTTGAATAATTAATTCTCTGTGTATTTACCTATAACATTTATTCCACCAAAACCACATTTTGATTAAAGTATTCACAAGACATGTCCTAAAATTCCAACTGGTTGTGAATTTCAGGTCAAATTCCTTGGCTGACATTCTGATCTCCTGTGGGTAGTTCTTGAAGTCTATCAGTTCAGTTCTGTCACTCAGTCATGTCCAACTCTTTGTGACCCCCAAAACTGCAGCACGCCAGGCCTCCCTGTCTATCAACAACTCCTGGAGTCCACCCAAACCCATGTCCATTGAGTCAGTGATACCATCCAACCATCTCATCCTCTGTCGTCCCCTTCTCCTCCTGCCCTCAATTTTTCCCAGCATCAGGGTCTTTTCAAATTAGTCAGCTCTTTGCATCAGGTGGCCAGAGTATTGGAGTTTCGGCTTCAACATCAGTCCTTCCAATGAACACCCAGGACTGATCTCCTTAGGATGGACTAGTTGGATCTCCTTGCAGTCCAAGGACTCTCAAGAGTCTTCTTCAATACCACAGTTCAAAAGCATCAATTCTTTGGCGCTCAACTTTCTTCATAGTCCCACTCTCACATCCATACATGACCACTGGAAAAACCATAGCCTTGACTAGATGGACCTTTGTTGACAAAGTGATGTCTCTGCTTTTAATATGCTCTCTAGATTGGTCATAACTTTCCTTCCAAGGAGTAAGCATCTTTAATTTCATGGCTGCAGAGACCATCTGCAGTGATTTTGGAGCCCAGAAAAATAAAGTCTGACACTGTTTCCACTCTTTCCCCATCTATTTCCCATGAAGTGATGGGGCCGGAGGCCATGATCTTTGCTTTCTGAATGTTGAGCTTTAGGCCAACTTTTTTCACCCTCCACTTTCATCAAGAGGCTCTTTAGTTTTTCTTTACCTTCTGCCATAAGGGTGGTGTCATCTGCATATCTGAGGTTATTGATATTTCTCCCAGCAATCTTGATTCCAGCTTGTGCTTCCTCCAGCCCAGTGTTTCTCATGATGTACTCTGCATAGAAGTTAAATAAGCAGGGTGACAATATACAGCTTTGACATACTCATTTTCCTATTTGGAACTAGTCTGTTGTTCCATGTCTAGTTTGAACTGTTGCTTCCTGACCAGCATACAGGTTTCTTAAGAGGCAGGTCAGGTGGTCTGGTATTCCCATCTCTTTCAGAATTTTCCACAGTTTATTGTGAACCACACATTCAAAGGCTTTGGCATAGTCAATAAAGCAGAAATAGATGTTTAAAAGTACATATATTGATTTATTGATTTTATCCCTGACTAGCAATCCTTTTTGCACATTTGTTCCTGTTAATTCTCAGTTTCATTTACTTTTATTTCCTCCACCCTCAGTTGTTAAATATACATACAGCTGTCATATTTAGGAAGTAAATACTCAAACTAAGATGTCTCAACCTGGCAACCTGTTAACTGACTCCAACTTGTAGACATGGCTGATTTGACTTGTAACACATTTAAAACTAAGAATTGACTGAAAAATCTGAATCTCCCAGATTTGTCATGGAAGAATCCAAAAAATATCTGCCACTACTTAGCCCACCCCTCTATGCTGAATGGTAGCTGCCTTTTCAGGTGAAGCCAGAATTCCTCTTTGGCCCTCACCGAGGCCTCTGCATCACTAAATGCCCATCTGTCCTCTGTAGTCTTTGAATAAGTTGATCCTGATTTTGACTACTTGAAGAGGCTTGGATAGAAATCCCCATAAGTAAAACATGGTCTTTTAATACTGCCCAGGATTTTCAAATAAGATAGCACTGATCTGGATATTAATTTCTGTCAGTAATTATAGCCAATACATATAATTCTCTGATCAAAAGTTTAATAAACATTACTATTAATGATTTGTGTTACCAGTATTCATAATATGGGGTGTTAAGAGCCATGTTTTATACATCTGTTATATACAATTAGAAATTAATTTTATAGGATGAAGTAGGTAACCAGAAAAGCTTTATAACTTTTCCAGATTTTTTTAAAAGAAGTATAAGCCAGAGTTGGACATAACTGAAGCAACTTAGCAGCAGCAGCATAAGCCTAGAAAGAGAAATAGGGTGGTTAGTTGCATGGAATTAAGCCTATGGGCATGTGGCCAGCGGGGGTGGGGTGGGGGGTTAGAATCCCTTTTCCCTGTTAAACTGAATCTTAAGTGTATTTCATGTGGAATGCTTTACAAAATGTATCTGTTGGCTTTGGATAATAAGTTGCTAGAGAATCTACTGAGCATAAATAATTTCAGATATTCCCATTTCATACAGCAAACTTTCATCCGTCATGCCTCGATGCTCTCTCTCCATGTTGGTAATCCCTAGGCAATGCTATCATCTTATTCATTACATTGTGCTTATGGTTATATTTTTGTCAGTTTAGGAGTCCTGGAGGATACCCATCAGCAACCAGGAAATTGTGTTTGAGCACATATATCAGGACTCAATGTATAATTTTTTTAATGTGCACAAAATTTATCACTTTTAAATATGTGTTTTAGTTTTATGAATTAAAAGTAAAAATTTTTAAAGAAATTTCTTTAACACACAATTATTTGTGGTTACTGCTATTTCTTATTCCTATGGTGCTTTCATCCTTATAATAGGATGCAACTTGACGTGGACAGTTCCTCAGGTTCATGGACTCATGTCAGGTTTCAGTTCAGTTCAGTTCAGTTGCTCAGTCGTGTCCGACTCTTTGCGACTCTATGAATTGCAGCACGCCAGGCCTCCCTGTCCACCACCTCCCGGAGTTCACTCAGACTCGCGTCTGTCGAGTCGGTGATGCCATCCAGTCATCTCATCCTCTGTTGTCCCCTTCTCCTCCTGCCCCCAATCCCTCCCAGCATCAGAGTCTTTTCCAATGAGTCAACTCTTTGCATGAGATGGCCAACGTACTAGAGTTTCAGCTTCAGCATCATTCCTTTCAAAGAAATCCCAGGGCTGATCTCCTTCAGAACGGACTGGTTGGATCTCCTTGCAGTCCAAGGGACTCTCGAGTCTTCTCCAAAACCACAGTTCAAAAGCATCAATTCTTCGGCGCTCAGCTTTCTTCACAGTCCAACTCTCATATCCACACATGACCACTGGAAAAAACATAGCCTTGACTAGACGGACTTTTTTTGGCAAAGCAATGTCTCTGCCTTTGAGTATGCTTATCTAGGTTGGTCATAACTTTCCTTCCAAGGAGTAAGCGTCTTTTAATTTCCTGGCTGCAGTCACCATCTGCAGTGATTTTGGAGCCCCCAAAATAAACTCTGACACTATTTCCACTGTTTACCCATCTATTTCCCATTAAGTGATGGGACCAGATGCCATGATCTTCATTTTCTGAATGTTGAGCTTTAAGCCAACTTTTTCACTCTCCTCTTTCACTTTCAAGAGGCTTTTTAGTTCCTCTTCACTTTCTGCCATAAGGGTGGTGTCATCTGCATATCTGAGGTAATTGATATTTCTGCCAGCAATCTTGATTCCAGCTTGTGCTTCTTCCAGCCCAGCGTTTCTCATGATGTACTCTGAATAGAAGTTAAATAAGCAGGATGACAATATACAGCCTTGACGTACTCCTTTTCCTATTTGGAACCAGTTTGTTGTTCCATGTCCAGTTCTAACTGTTGCTTCCTGACCTGCATACAGGTTTCTCAAGAGGCAGGTCAGATGGTCTGGTATTCCCATCTTTTTCAGAATTTTCCACAGTTTATTGTGATCCACACAGTCACTCTTACAGAATTTTCCATAGTTTATTGTGATCCACACAGTCAAAGGCTTTGACATAGTCAATAAAGCAGAAGTAGATGTTTTTCTGGAACTCTCTTGCTTTTTCCATGATCCAGGGCATGTTGGCAATTTGGTCTCTGGTTCCTGTGCCTTTTCTAAAACCAGCTTGAACATCAGGAAGTTCACGGTTCATGTATTGCTGAAGCCTAGCTTGGAGAATTTTGATCATTACTTTACTAGCGTGTGAGATGAGTGTAATTGCGGTAGTTTGAGCATTCTTTGGCTTTGCCTTTCTTGGTTTAGGACACATGTTTTGCTCTGGAGAAGATGGTGTCAGATGATGTCCCAGGCAGACTGGGATTAGCACTTCTCAGATGAGCTAATAACCTCAACAAAATCAGAAAGCACCTAAACAAGTTTGGGGAAGAGGACTTTCCAACACCTGTCTTTCCTACAATAGCCTCTTATCATATGTTGATGCTTGGGATTAACAAACTGGTAGGCTTAAGCCATAAATATATAATATTTAATGAAAGCCTTCATTGTTCTCATTGACTCTTTTTCCCCCTAAGTCCTAGTGGTGAAGACAGAACAGTAAGTGATTTTATTAGATAGTCTTCAGGTAATTCTCCTAAAAAATCTTATAAAGCAAAACTGAATTTTAACTTTCAACTTAAGTCTTACGATCCTAAAATTTCAAAACTTTTGCTTGGTCCCCTGAACTATTAGAGCATCCTTTTTGTGTAGATGCTTGGAAAGTGTACTTAGTTCCCCAAATCAAAATCTCTTGGAGGGAGAGTAGTTCTTAAGAAAACTAAAAATTAAAGGGAAATTCTTCCAACTTTAAAAATCAATCAAAGTAACTCTCTTGGTTTTAGTTTGTTTCTCAGATTTTAAGTCAAAATTGACATTTTTCCCTGTAAGAATCTCTTTAGTGTATCTGACCACAGTTCTTAGAAGATATATTTGGTGCTACTTGGAAGCTAATACTTGTGTCTCAGAGCTTGCTGCCAAGCTGCCAAGTATGGTTGTTCGTGGCCAAAAAAAAAAAAAAGAGAGAAAGAAAGAAAATATCACTTGGAAAGGAACTGAGATTGAAGCTGATGTCTGAAGTTGGTGGGCTACATTTTAAAGGGAAATTGTAAAGGAACTAAAGCATCTCACCAATAGGCCCTGAATCTTGGGCTCCTCTTCTTTTAAATTGCAGACTAATAGAATTTCCCTATTCTGTTTCTTCCATTTTGTAGAGTTCTGATTTTCAGAACTTTGTAACAACTGCTGTACAGGATGCTTTAAGCATCTGTTTGGCTTAAAATAATGTACCTGTGTAATTTTCATCCTATCATATCTGACTCATATTCAAGTTGTTATCCTTTTAGTTTTAAATTATCTATAATTTAGTTTTATGAATCTTGGGTGAAAGTAAATCTTTTGGTAATACATTTGAAAATAAGGGCACTGTTCTTCTAGTGTCAGTGTTTTGCACATAGTAGATATTTAGTATTTAAATGAATTATGAAAAATGATTGAATAAAATTGCCATTTTTGTGGGTCAAAATTCTATGTGTTCAACCTAATGCTCCATAGAGATAGAATAGGAATTAAATAATATATTAGGTGGAAAGTGTATATGTAACAGAAATGCAATTAACAGTGGCTTGAATAGTTAGGGAGTTATTTCTTGTACATGATAAGAACTTGGCAGTCCAGGACTGGGGCATCTACTCACGTGCATTTTCATACCTGTGGTTTTAAGGATGCTGTTCCTCTGGCAGGTCTAAAGTGAAGGAGCGGCAGAAAGTGTCTTGTTTTTCAGAAATCTTCTCAGTAGGTTTCCCCTTTGTCTCATTACTGTGTCTCATGGCAACCCCTTGTTGCAACAGAGATGAGAAAACTAGCCAAGTTTTGGTTGGACACATTTCCTCTACAGACAAATCTCAGTTAGTGAGAATAGAATATTTATTGGATAAGCACTAGCAATATCCATTTGCAGTGAGATGATCCCTTATCAGACCCTTATTGAACATGTATTATGACCCAAATATTACACTAGATACTAACATACTTTCAATAATGAAGATGTGCCCTGTGTCATAAGAATATGGTAATCCTATAATGCAACATTTAAACTAGGACCCTTTGAGAGTGAAAGAGAGAATTAAAATAATTATCCAGTGTTAACTGATCTAAACTGGCAAACTCAATACTTCTAATTAAATCCAGAAGTAAGGTCACCCTGGTTAAAGTTCACTGTCTTCTGTGGAGAGACAGTACTGGCATCTACTGGGTGATATGGAAACACGAAAGAGAAAGTAACTCATCTTTCCTTGGGTAATCGGCTTTCTTAAGTGAGACTTCCTGTGTGGGGTCAGTCTCTACGCTGCCCTGTATGTGCATTCACTTGACTTGTTGGTGTGGCCCTAGCCTGACTTGCTCTGCTCTATCACTGTAGGTGCAGATCTAGCAACTCCACACACAGTGCTGGTGGCCATGGGACCCGCACATTGGCCAAGCCAAGCTCTGGGACTCAGGCTACTCCAGAACAGCTCACTGTCAAATAGTGACAAACCGTCTATGGATATTAATGCTCCATGGGGCAAACTAAGACCAGCCAGAAACGGTGAATGAAAAGGAAGGGAAAGATAGATGTTTCTTTGTCTTCCCTTCCCACAGACAGATAGACAGTCTACAGCTAGGGCAGTTTGTATGATCTCTCTGAGTATCTCTGTCATGTTCGAGGGGTGGCCAGCTGGGTAGTGGGCCCACCCTTCAAATGCTTTCCCTTCTTTCCAGCCCCATGCCTCCTTTCCTGTTCTCACTTTCCTCGGGATTGTACCAAGGCTAAAATACCACTCTCTATCTTGTTCTTTGTATTCTGTCCCTGAGTAAACCCAGTGAAGGGACAGTAAGCCCTGAATTCTGTCCCTTCCATTTCACTTTCAACTCTGTACTCAGACGCTATTTCTGAGTGTTCTTTACAAGTAGTAAAAGTGTTTTTGGTAAACACATAACACAGTCTTGCACAACTGAGATCAGGAACTAGCTGTGGGCTCTCCTCTGTAGAGGCCCCGCAGCTGGATGAAGAGGCCTCATAAAGATACAGAGGTAGGTGCAGTGGCTGCCCACTCGAGTGTGTCTGCTGTCTTCCTGCGGTTTCAGACGGAACAGAAAGGAGGGCTGCCCACCCTGGGAGAATACACCCGGGGCAGCATGTGCTATTCTGAAGAACGCCAGCTCTGAAAGAAGCAGATCCAGGAAGCACCTTCTGGCTACTGGAATGTGGATAACTGGGACAGTTTCATGTTCCCTGCCCTGATACCACATTCTTCTTGTTCACAGCAGACACAGTATCAGCTAAAATGTGTTTCAAGGATTGATAAGAATGTAGGACAACAGAGTATGAAAAGCAAAATCTATATCAATTTAGTGTCATTCCTAAAAACTGCTTTACCCCATTGGCAGAAACATCACTGCTAGTGATAAATAGCAAAAATTCAATGTAGACAGATGATACAAGGGGTATGTAATATTTCACTACTCTACAAACATGAAATGTATTTATGTACCTTCAAATGAACAACAAAAACCCAGGATATGACCTTGAATCACAAGGAATGATTCCTTATGTGCATTATTCCAACCACCTGTTAAGCTTCTGAACCTCAAACCTATTACCTTTTTATGAAATGTGAAAATAGTTACCCTAATGCATTTTAAAATTTTAATTTGGAACAATATAATTAGTGTTACATAAACATACAATAGTAGCTTGTAGACTTAATACAGGCAAAATTTCTTATCTAATATATGAGAAGCATGAAATTGACTTGATTTTTAAAAGGATTGTTGGATGGCATCACCGACGCAATGGACATGAGTTTGAGCAAGCTCCAGGAATTGGTGATGGACAGGGAATCCTGGCATGCTACAGTCCACGGGGTTAAAAAGAGTTGGACATCACTGTGCGACTAAACAGAACAGCTCTTGTTAGTAGCTTCCAAACTCATAACAAACTGTCTGAAAAAGAGGAAGAAAAGAAAAAAAAAGAATCTTAATGGAAAGAATCAGAAAATTACTTTGAAACCATAGCTGCGTGAAGAGAGAAATATAGAAATGTAGGAAAAGGAAACTGGGTATTTGCTTTTAATTAAGCCTGGATCATCTTCTTGGCTACTTGGTGTATATTTTAGATAAGTTACTTAGCCAAGCTCTTTTATTGGTCTTGGGATCTGTTTCATTGCTCACTACAAATTCCAAGGTGGTTTTAATATGATTTATAGATCTGTTACTTCAGGGGTTAACAGCCTCCAAAATTAATTTACTGTTGCCTCACACTGAAAGGAAAAAGAGTCCTTTCAGGTAAAATTGCGTTTCATTTAAGTAAAATAACTCACAGTTGCTTTGTTTTGTTTTTTCCTAAATGAAGTTTTTGCTTCTACAAGTTTCCAACACTGAAAACAAAGAAAGGTGATCAAAAAATTATCTTCTCTGTTATTTCTTCTAGATATTCTTTGCCAGAAATATCTCTCCTTTGGAGGTGTCCTTTAGAGTTTGCCTTAGGCTCAGAATATTCCTTATTTCTTTAACAGTGGTTTACAAGTCAGAACTAGTTTAATTTCTTTAATGTGTAATTATCATACTGGAAATTTTTTTCTCTACGATTTGGGAAACTCACCCTGGGAAGACTTGTGTGGCTTTCCTTAACAGAAGTTAGAAGATTTATTTCATCACTTAGTGGGGGAAATAATGTATCTGAGATTCTCTCTAGGCTTATTTTCCATCTCAGGGGCATAAGAGGTATCACTCAAGGGTAATACCTGGAACATAAGGGATTCTTGGTAAATACCATATGAGTACCACATGATAGATACTTAAATATTTATTGAACATATAGCCAACAAATGAATACCCAAAGAACAGTAATTTAGTAAATGAATGTCTATAGTTAATCTCTTGCCAGTGTCTCCTTCTAGATCCCCAGTCTCTTAATCAGGAAAAAGAAGCCTAGATGTCACTATGGAGGACATCTATGATGCAGCAAGAAGTCTCAGATGGGTGTGTTTCTGTTTAGCTGCTCCTTCGCTTGCACCCGTGAAACCTTTTTTTTTTTTTTTTGGTCTTTATCAAGGCTTTTACATTCTCTGACTCTACTAGAATATATAGAGACAAAGAGCTTGCGATGGAATATAATACTTTATAATTTGGATGGCATAGTGACCATCTACAAGTTTATAGTTATAAACTTTGAATCTTTTTTTTCTATCTTAAAATGTATACACAGTTTCACACTTAGCTGAAGATATCATGAGTGTGTTTCATAATTTATGTAGCTTGTTTCATGTATTTTTCATAGGGGGTATCACCTTTACATGGTTAAAAATTTGTTTTTCTCCTACTTTGGGGCACCAAATTGAGACTTGCTGAGTAGACAGGTTGGGGAGGAGGTGTGAAATTGAATTCACTGTGAATCCTTATTTCTAGAACTTCTTGAGGGTGTTCTTATCCTTTGGAATATCCAAATACCTATAACAGATTCAGTGCCCATTAAATATTTATCAAATTAACTAATTACTGTTTTTTAAAAAATAGGCTGATAGAGTGAACAAAGGAGTTTTAAAATTGAGGAGAAGGTTTCACATTAGCCAGATTTTTCTAAGTGATTTTCTTTGTGGATAAAACCCATTTGTTAATTGCTCAGCTCTCTCCTTAATTTTCACCAACTCAATGGACATGAGTTTGAGCAAACTGCAGGAGATGGTGAAGGACAGGAAAACCTTGTCTATGGGGTCGCAAAGAGTCAGACATGACTTAGTGATGGAATAGCAACTGCTTAATTTTATCTCTGAAGACAGAGCCAAAGTCCTCAGGTATATTATACTCATTATTAATATTCACAGGTATTTCTACTAAGTATGAAGTACATAATGAGAGTTTATATACATGAATGTAATATTGATTGATAAATTTAAAAAGATTCTGTTTTCATCATTTACCATGCTATGAACTAACCTAGTTTTTGGAGGCCAGCAATATTTCTCAGTGTGAAAATTTTAGTAGTCTGATTATCAAGGTCAGGTTAAAAGGCATCAACAGATTTTTATGCAGACTAAAAACTATGGTAACACTGATACATTGCTGAATTTTTTCTACTGTAAGTGGAAAATGAATGTAAAACAGAGGAATTAAGTAACTAACATTGATACAGTGGGAAAAAGATGAAAAATACCAAACAGGAAAAAATAGCTGAGTTGATGTTTTCTGTTCTCTTAACAACCAAGTAGACAATTTGATTAATGGTGCAGATTACAGGCAATTCAGTGGCCACATGAATGGACATAAGCAGATCATAATCACCTGACAAACTGTGATCCAAACGTTTTGCCTATGAAATGGGAATAACTGATGTTAGTGCTCATACCCTAGTTGAACCAAAGCACCCATTAACCTCAAATTGGCACATAGAGAAAGCAGCTTTAAACACTTCTAAGACACAGTCTGTTTAAAATACAGTATGAATCTACAACATTATCAGAAAATAAATTAAGAATAAAAGTTGACTTGTAAATAAGAAGCCCTCCGTGAGAAAAATATGTAAGTATTCTCATCAAATTGTTTCCTTCTTTCCCAGAAATAGGCAAATGACCTCAGTTCTAATTCTAGATCACTAGTTGTATATTCCATGGTTGTTGTTTGTTTTGTTCCACTGTTATATTTCCAGCCATTTGTCAGAAGCTAAGGAGACCTATTAATCATTTTTTCTAACTGCTCAGCTACATAGTGTATCAATTGTAGTCTTGAAATAAAAATGAGATAAATGATTTGACATGAACTGTGGCCTGATGCACCAAGAACAAAAATGTGACACATGGTAAATATTATAGTGCCTGCCTTGTGTTTAAAATGCGTGTTTGCTGGACTCTTCTGATTTGCCATTTCCTTAATATTGGCTTTCTGAAAGAAGTACAGATTACAGAATAAGGAAATTAAATCCCAGTTAAACTGCATGTTGCTTATAAAATAAGAATAAGGGTGCCAGGTTATAGTAACATGATTCCTTATAGTGTCTTTGAGTCTTTCATGAAGAAAGCACCAAATCTTGCCTGTGCAGACT
Source organism: Nanger dama (assembly GCA_917880005.1). Lineage (NCBI taxonomy): Eukaryota > Metazoa > Chordata > Mammalia > Artiodactyla > Bovidae > Nanger > Nanger dama. Next base: position 12,139,740 of record CAKJTW010000057.1, on the reverse strand, counting down.
ATATTACAGTTATTATTGATCTTATGTATGAAGCAGGCTTCTCTGCAAGGTTATACAATACCATAGGAAGAATGGTGCATTTGACCGAATGACCAAGGGCTTTTAGTAAAAGCCTGTGTTTTGTCTGAGTAAGTCCAGAAAAGAGTATGTCCATATAAAAACCTTTTACAAGAAGGGCTATTCACCAACTATTTCCAGTATTAATAATTGAATGGGCAATAAAACATGATTGGGAGACCTTTGAAAATATGAAAATAAAGCAGTATACCTAATTTACAATGTCTAACATTTGAGACTACATCTTTAATCCAGATTTGTGCAGAGTGCTGAACGTTTGCACAGTGATAGTGTAACTCTCTAGGGTACCCACTTGGGTCTGTGCGGGCCAAACCAGAGTTTTCACTGCATTCCTTCCTTGACATTTTAGTTCATGTTTGATACATCGCTTCACTACCACTTCCTTTTCCTGTACCCATGCGTCATCAGTGATACTGCTAAGAGATTGACTTTGTTTTTCAGTGAGCCAAACAGCCTCAGCATTCTTCCCAAAACACTCCTTCAATTTAATCAGAGTCAACATAGGTTTGAAGGATCAATGCCTGGTTATTTATTGTGATTGAAAGAAATTCATTCTTTATATTTTACCTCAGTTTTCTCATCTGTTAAAAGACTAAGAGAGATTGTGATGAAATACTATAAGAAAATATGTTTCTCAGTATTTGTTTTGGAAAGCTGCACCCACTGTATGCTCCCTGGGTATAAAGAGTTTTATTTATTTATTTATTTATTTATTTTAATTAATTTATTTATTATTTTTTTAAAAAATTACAATACTGTATTTGTTTTGCCATACATTGACACGGATCAGCCATAGGTGAACACAATCTCCCAATGCCGAAGCCCCCTCCCACCTCCCACCCCACATCCTCTACTTGAATCATCCTGTGCATCCGCCCCATGCATCCTGCATCCTACATTGAACATAGATTGGTGCTTCATTTCTTACAGGAAAATGTACATGTTTCATTGCCATTCTCCCAAACCATCCCACCCTTTCCCTCTCCTTCAGAATCCAAAAGTCCACTCTATACCTCTGTGTCTCTTTGTTGTCTCACATATAGGGTCATCATTATAACAATTGCAGGCTTACATTGGAAAAACTGGGGGAGCAAAGAAGAGTCACCTCTGATGATCTCAGCCAATCAGGTGGCCTTAGGAGCTCCCTGGAAAGTCTGCTGGGAACCTCATGTCTGTCCACATGTCTGACTGCCTGTGCCTCAAGAGAATCATATCCATCCTTCCCTCTTCCCTCCTCATTTTCATGGAAGAGTCACTTCTGGACTTTTCCACTGGAATCAAGAAGGGAGAGGGACTTTAAGAAATGTAGTTCCCAATATATCCTCTGTGAGGTGAACTTGCAAGAAGGTGGTGGTGGTTTAGTCACTAAGTTGTGTCCAACTCTTGCAATCCCGTGGACAGAGGAGCCTGACAGGCTATAGTCCATAGGGTTTCCCAGGCAAGAATACCGGAGTGAGCTGCCATTTACTTCTCCAGAGGAATCTTTCCTGACCCAGGTATTGAAGCCAGGTCTCCTGTGTTGCAGGAAATTCTTTACTAATTGAGCCACTGGTAATAAAGATGTTGAATTAAACACAGCTAGATGGCACCCCACTCCAGTCCTCTTGCCTGGAAAATCCCATGGATGGAGGAGCCTGGTAGGCTGCAGTCCATGGGGTCGCTACAAGTCAGACACGACTGAGCTACTTCACTTTCACGCATTGGAGAAGGAAATGGCAACCCACTCCAGTGTTCTTGCCTGGAGAATCCCAGGGACAGAGGAGCCTGGCAGGCTGCCATCTATGGGGTCGCACAGAGTCGGACACAACTGAAGCAACTAAGCAGCAGCAGCAGCATAGTTAAGTACAAACCTCCTACAAAACAGGTACTTTGGATGCATCTCTGTGGGAAGGCATTGTGGTAGATAAAACATTACATTTATGGAGTCAGACGTCTGTCAAAATATTGATTTTACTATTGACTAGCTCAATGGCTTTGAACAACTAGTACTGTCTTTATAGGTTTCAAATTCTTCTCCAGTTATATTTTTATGAGGACTAAGTGAGATAATGTATGAAAGGCAGCTTAACTTTGCTATATAAACATCATTTGTTGCTCTTCCAGGTATTTGGCAGTATCATAATACAAAAGATGCTTACTCTTTGGAAGAAAAGTTATGACCGACCTAGACAGCATATTAAGGAGAGACATTACTTTGCCAACAAAGGTCCGTCTAGTCAAAGCTGTGGTTTTTCCAGTAGTCATGTAATGGATGTGAGAGTTGGACTATAAAGAAACCTGAGTGCCAAAGAATTGATGCTTTTGAACTGTGATGTTGGAGAAGACTCTTGAGAGTCCCTGGGACTACAAGATCAAGCCAGTCAATCCTAAGGGAAATCAGTCCTTAATATTCATTGAAAGAACTGATGTTGATGCTAAAACTCCAATACTTTGGCCACCTGATGCAAAGAACTGACTCATTTGAAAAGACCATGATGCTGGGAAAGATTGAAGGCGGGAGGAGAAGGGGATGACAGGATGAGATGGTTGGATGGCATCACCAACTGAATGGACATGAGTTTGAGTAAACTTCAGGAGTTGGTGATGGACAGGGAGGCCTGGTGTGTGGCAGTCCATGAGGTCTCAAAGAGTCTAACATGACTGAGCAACTGAACAGACTAAACTGAAAATAACATTTACAGAGGGTAGTCAAATACTTTGTTAGCCCACACTGCTATTTTAATAAATACTTAGGAAAATGTTTGGTTGCAAAGGTCAGTACTACCATTTTGTAGGTTTTTTTTTTTTTTGTAAGCATTCACTGAATGTCTGTCATGAGGCCTAAATCAAAAAGTAGAGATTACCATTCAGTAAACAAATATATACTATCATGTGGCTGTTTCCAATAGACTTGTCACCTCCTATGTGACCTCTAACTTCTGAAAAGCCAGTATTTGAACAGAGACGGGAATCAAAGTGAGAAACCAAAGTTGTGAGAAGATTTAAGGTAATATATTTCCAAACAAAGAGAAGGACAAGTGCAAACATCATGCTGCTGCTACTGCTGCTAAGTCGCTTCAGTCGTGTCCGACTCTGTGCGACCCCAGAGACGGCAGCCCACCAGGCTCCCCCGTCCCTGGGATTCTCCAGGCAAGAATACTAGAGTGGGTTGCCATTTCCTTCTCCAATGCAAAGATCATGAGCTGCATATAAACCTGGAAAGCTTGAGGCATTGCACCTACAAATAGAAAGTACTTAGAAATTTTACCAAAGGTATTTATATTCTCTGTATATAATTCATAAGTAGGTATACATTTTTCTAATTCATCTTTTATTATTTTGTAGAGTTCTACATTTTAAAAATAGTTATCATTTTAACTGTCAATGATTAAATTTCCTGACACATTCTTATCAATTTCTGTCTAACATTTTCTTTTTGTCCAGTAATTTTCAACTCTATTTTTCTTCTGAATCAAATATATTTTTTAGTCTTACAGTGAAATTCTCTTGGGTTTTTTTTGTATCTACATTCTGTTGTTGTGGTTGTTGTTGCTACTCTAAGTGATAGCTAGCTGGGTATAAAATTATAGGTTACCAGTTATTTTTCTCTCAGCACTTTGCAGGTATTATTGAGAAAATTGTTTTCTAGACTTGGCTGTTGCTTTCATTTTACCAGTTTCAGAATTATTATTGGTAGATAAGTGGTCTTTTCTTCTTGATAGTTGAGGATTTTTCTGTTTTCATTAATATTGAGCAATTTTATGGTACATGTCTAGGTATAGAATTTATTTTCATGTTTCTATTTTGGCATTCAGAATGAATTTATAATATTAAGATTCATGGATTTTGTCAGTTATTGAATGTCTCAGCTATTTCTTTAAATACTTGTCTGTCTCTTATTTCCTCCCTTCTCTTCATTTAGAAACCAATTTGGACTCATAGAAACTTTCAGATTATCCTCTGGCCCACAATTGCTCTTTATTTTATTTGTCTCTGTGTAATGTACTTTGAGTGAATTCATCAGTTTTTAAAATTCAGTGGTTCTTTTTTTTTTTTTCAAATTCTTTTTTTTTTCTTATAATTAAATTTATTTATTTTTTAAATTACAATACTGTATTTGTTTTGCCATACATTAACACGAATCAGCCATAGGTGAACACAATCGCCCAATGCCGAAGCCCCTCCCACTTCCCACCCCACATCCTCTACCTGAATCATCCTGTGGTTCTATCTTTGTGACTATTTCAGCATTTATACAATGTATACAAGTTCACTTTTTTATTCCCATGGTTTCTAATAAACTTTTCACATAGCCACTTTTTTCATTTCTCTGTGTTTTATTTTGTAATTTCTTTCTTGTTATGGAAAACTATTCTCATTTTAAAGACAAAATGCTCCCTGAAATTAATTTTATATGGAATAAATTGCTCTCTTAGTTGTGATTTTCTGGGTTGTAAACAATGCTTTTTTTTGGACTTTTTATATGATGTGCTTGAAGAGAGTCCTAGCTTCAAGTCTTGGCTGCAATTGATAACACTAGCTTCTGTCTGCTATCTCACATGAAGCATTTCTAGACTCTGTTAACCTTTCAGTACCCAAGATTCTGACCAAGCTGTGCCAATAACTGAGAAATCACTGAATTTCAGTTCTACTAATGCTCTGCATTTCTGTTCCACTTGTAGTACTTGAAGATGTTTGTTTGTCTTTTTAAAATGAGTTATTTCTAGTTGATTTTACCTACCATTGCTCTGTTTTGGGGAAAGAGATATGTGTTAACTTACAGAGCCATCTTAACCAGATGCCTTTTGAAACTTAAATGTCTTTTGCTTGTATAATTCATCTTTCTTCAGACTTCTTAGTAATTTATAGCCATAGTTTCCTGCTGAATATTTGGCATGAACTACAGATATTCTGGAATAGTCTTGATTTTAAGTAGTTTATTTCAGTGAACAATGCACAGGTGGTAACTAAATTTATTATCATTATGCTTTGTTTCCCCAAAGATTTTCAACACAATTTTATGTGACTTAAGTTGCACTCCTTTCTTAGAATTTTTGAAATAAATTTAGAAATCAGAATTCTTTTGACAGGACATATAGTATAATTCATGGTTTTTGGTTCTGCAAAATAATTTAAAATCCATAGCAACTCTACACATCTCTCATGCCTCAGACAATTATTTTCTCATTTCTCACTCAAGCTTCAACCTTTTCCACACCAAAATAACCCATTAAATTGAAAATTGGAGTGTCTGTACTTGTAACCTGATTGCACTGAAATCTGCCGATCTTCCCATTTCACCAGTACTGAAGGATTTGCCACCACGAATCGTGTAATCATCCGAACACTGCTTATAATATCTGAATTTGAAAACTTATTTAGAAAAAAAAATCCATTTTCATTGCAACCCAGGAACTCTTCATGCTAAAATTGTGTGGTGTGAAGAAACATTTGGGAGCTCTTGGTTCAGCGTTCTGAAGAAAGCAAGTGCATATGAACAATGTTCATCTGTGCTAAGAAGGATGCCTATCCTATTTGGAGCAAGTCCTCTCTTTTATTCTCTATTTGTTCTATACTAAATCATTTGGGCCATTCATAATTTTTAAAAGATAGGTTTCCAAGGTATGGGTATCATTTGCCTACCTCAGCAGTTCATTGTGCAGCAGATTCTGTCAGGGAAGTGGCTTAATCTAATGGGAGACAGTGTTTTTTTTGTTTTTTGTTTTTTTCATTTATCCATTTATTTTTTTTTAAATTTATTTATTTTTTAAATTACAATACTGTATTTGTTTTGCCATACATTGACATGAATCAGCCACAGGTGTCCACGATCTCCCAATGCCAAAGCCCCCTCCCACCTCCCACTCCACATCCTCTCCCTGAATCATCCCGTGCACCAGCCCCATGCGTCCTGCATCCTGTATTGAACATAGAGAGAGTGTTATTTTTTAAAAATACTTGAGGTTGATCTTTACTTTGTAAAATTTGTTTGTTTGTTTTTTTAAGCTACTCAAAGTCAAAATAAATGGCATCATAAGATCCTAATGAGGAGGAGTCAGGAACATTAATTTCTTGTAATAAATAATAATCTCAGCCAGGACTTTTCGTTTCTTTTGTATGTAAAACTGTTGCAGTATTTTCCTTTTGAATACACAATGTAAGTTTTAATGTTGAAAAGTCTAGCTCAAGGTCTCAAATTAAGCAAAGTATATAGGATGTTCCTGCCTATATTTTTGGTTAGAGTATCTTAAATGTCTTATGAGAGTATGGTCTGTAGTAAAACAAAGCTTCTATGAATCTCTTACTATGTATTCACAGGCCATTTCTGACAGTCTATCATTGAAAGAACTGGGAGTCGTCATCACAGGGCTCAGCAGGCAAGAGCAAGCTGCCTGCTTGATACAGCATTGCTGTTATCTCTTTTAATAAAAACTTAATTTCCTTTCTTCTTTCCTATACTGTCAGATATATTACACCTTATTTATTTTCCTGACAGCTACCAGTCAGCTTGTAAGCACCCAAGACTTGCTATTTGGATTCCCACCATTTCTTCTCCTCCCTTTTCCATTCCCCTTTCCTGGCAAAGTCGTGGGAGAAATGTGAGTTTGGGGCTGTTCCTGGGCAGGACCCACAGAGTTTCCATAAACATATCACAGCTTGGCACAGAGAAGATGCTGAGGAGCAGCCACAGCGTGTACAGCCAAAAGCACTTGTGGAAATCCTAGGAATGTTAACCAAGAGACTTGCCCCAAGTCCCCAGACAGTGTTCTCACAGTACACTTAGCGCTCTGTGTGACCGGACAAACAAGGCTTTCAGCTGCCTGGAGCTTTCAGCCTGCGGTTTGAAGCATGACAGGAAATGGCAGCGCCGACTCTGGATAATGTAGTACGATGCAACAAAACGCATCAAATTAGAAAATGGAAACTTTTCCTTCCCTGAACTGTAATTTAGCTGTCACTTGGCTTTAAAGCAGCTGAAAACAATTTTTTGAAAGTGAATGTTTATTTCCTGAAGTTTTGTGAATAATTACAGGCCTACTCCACATGTTCGACATTCCACCCGTATCTCCCATAATTCGGTCAGCAGCGGCAGCGCGTGCATGCGGTGGTCCTTTGCATTAAAAGAGGCTGCTGTTGGATGTGTGACACCTTTGATCTGAGGCGTGTGACATGCTTTACTTATGACTCCCTCATCAAGCTCAATACGCTCTCTTAACGTGTGTGTGTGAGTGTGTGTGTGTGTGTGTTTCTAGCCTCATTTTCTAAATGCTATGAGAAGGCTCTCCTGGGAAAATTCCAGACTTTACATCTGTCTTAGCACACTAAGAGAAGGGCAGTATAATGAATTTTGTATGAGCCGTATTGCCTTTTGTGTTCACTGAGATACCTTTGCCTTTCCAGGGGAAGATTTTGACCCCACGTGGTGAGGGAGTTTGTAACCTGATTCTATTGTTAGAATAATTGCAGTCTAGGATTTTCCTGTCAGCACCCAAGTTAGCTCACTAAGGTTAGATATTTTGAACTTCTTGTATCTAGTCCTCTTAAAATATACGCTCTGCAAAATGAAGTGGTTGAAGGCCAAAGAGTTGATCATAAAATAGCTTTTATATTGTTGGAAATAACAGCTTAAATGTGTACTTGTGTATCCAGTTTTGCAGAACTAAGGGTTATAAACATACATATAATAGAATTATTGATGAGGCATTAATCAGGATCTCCTGATATAATAATCTAATTGAGCATTTCTTTGTTGAATATTATAGTTAATATTTTGTTGTTCAGTCACTAAGTTCGACTCTCTGCAACCCCATGGACTGTGGCACACAAAGCTTCCCTGTCCTTCGCCATCTCCTGGAGTTTGTTCAAATTCATGTCCATTGAGTTGGTGATGCCATCCAACCATCACATCCTCTGTCATCCTTTCTTCTGCTGCCTTCAATCTTTCCCAGCGTCAGGGTCTTTTCCGATGAGTCAGCTCTTAGTATCAGGTGGCCGAAGTGTTGGAGCTTCAGCTTCAGCATCAGTCCTTCCAATGAATATTCAGGGTTGATTTCCTCTGGGATTGACTGCTTTGATCTCCTTGCTGTCCAAGGGACTCTCAAGACTCTTTTCCAGCACCACAATTCAAAAGCAACAGTTCTTTGGTGCTCACCTATCTTTATGGTCTAACTCTCACATCTGTACATGACTACTGGAAAAACCATAGCTTTTGACTATATGGGCTTTTGTTGGCAAAGTGCTGTTTCTGCTTTTTAATACACTGCCTAGGTTTGTCATAGTTTTTCTTCCAAGGATCAAGCGTCTTGTACTTTCATTGCTGCAGTCACCATCAGCAGTTATTAATTATGATAAACATCTTAATATTTGGAAATAAGATTTTTATTGTAATTAGTAAAATAACTCTAAGTTTGAAATTGCATGACATTGTGGTTAAATACTTTTCATCAGCTTCTTTAGCATTGAATCATTTGTTGCACCACCTGTCAAGGAAAATGTTGTTATTCTTATTTTCCAGAGGGGGAAGCTAAAATGCAAAGAAATTTCATAACTCTTAGGCTGAGCATGCAGATGAGAATATTTTCAGGATGCTTCTCTTAAAATATGAGGATTTTGATTTCAGGAAGGAATGATGCTAAAGCTGAAACCTTCACATTTGTGAAGGTGCTCAATTGTGTCTGACTCTTTGTGACCCCATGGACTGTAGCCTACCAGTCTCCTCCATGCATGGGATTTTCCAGGCAAGAGTACTGGAGTGGGTTGCCATTTTGCATATCACCAAATCCAGCATTATTGGTGTTAGTGTTATGAATAAGTCATAACCTTTCGACCTTTCCAGTCAAGTTCAAAATTTGTTGCCCTGTTGTGTGTTACTTGGGACTATTTTCTGCATCTTAGAATTACCTTAAAACTCATTTGATTCTAAATTTCTTGTGTTGTAGCAACAGAATCAAAATTTTAGGCAATGAGAATTTTATATTGGTGTCTGGTGGTTTATACAACTCTGTGAGACTAAAGGTACCTAAAAATTAGCATGGCTATCCATTGGCTTAAACTTAATGCTAGTACCATCTTTGAGCTGGTAAAGTGAACATATGCATTTTAGAAAATCACTGTTGGAAAAAGGCATGCTAATTTTTATTCCCATAGCTGTGAATGACAGCAGCATTATACTTTTGTCAGTCTGATTCAACTGTAATAAACTAACATCTATGGCATTGTCTCAAAGAACACATGTATGCTGTGTGTGTTTATATATATACAGAGACAGAGAGAGAGAAAGAAGTAGGTATATTGTAGGTATATATTAATATATATAGGCTTATATGGACTGGAAAAGTTCAGTTTTCATTCCAGTCCCAAAGAAAGGCAATGCCAAAGAATGCTCAAACTACCGCAAAATTGCACTCATCTCACATGCTAGTAAAGTAATGCTCAGAATTCTCCAAGCCAGGCTTCAGCAATACGTGAACTGTGAACTTCCTGATGTTCAAGCTGGTTTTAGAAAAGGCAGAGGAATCAGAGTTCAAATTGCCAACATGTGCTGGATCATGAAAAAGGCAAGAGAGTTCCAGAAAAACATCTATTTCTGCTTTATTGACTATGCCAGAGCCTTTAACTGTATGGATCACAATAAACTGGAAAATTCTGTAAGAGTGACTGTGTGGATCACAATAAACTGGAAAATTCTGTAAGAGTGACTGTGTGGATCACAATAAACTGTGGAAAATTCTGAAAGAGATGGGAATACCAGATCACCTGACCTGCCTCTTGAGAAACCTATATGCAGGTCAGGAAGCAACAGTTAGAACTGGACATGGAACAACAGACTGGTTCCAAATAGGAAAAGGAATATGTCAAGGCTGTATATTGTCACCCTGCTAATTTAACTTCTATGCAGAGTACATCATGAGAAACGCTGGGCTGGAAGAAGCACAAGCTGGAATCAAGATTGCTGGGAGAAATTTCAATAACCTCAGATATACAGATAACAGCACCCTTATGGCAGAAAGTGAAGAGGAACTAAAAAGCCTCTTGATGAAAGTGAAAGTGGAGAGTGAAAAGTTGGCTTAAAGCTCAACATTCAGAAAACCAAGATCATGGCATCTGGCCCCATCACTTAATGGGAAATAGATGGGGCAACAGTGGAAACAGTGTCAGACTTTATTTTTCTGGGTTCCAAAGTCACTGCAGATGGTGAATGCAGCCATGTTATGACCAAACTAGATAGCATGTTGAAAAGCAGAGACATTACTTTGCCAACAAAGGTCCGTCTAGTCGAGGCTATGGTTTTTCCAGTTGTCATGTATGGATGTGAGAGTTGGACTGTGAAGAAAACTGAGCACCGAAGAATTGATGCTTTTGAACTGTGGTGTTGAAGAAGGCTCTTGAGAGTCCCTTGGACTGCAAGGAGTTCCAACCAGTCCATTCTGAAGGAGATCAGCCTTGGGATTTCTTTGGAAGGCATGATGCTAAAGCTGAAACTCCAATACTTTGGCCACCTCATGCGAAGAGTTGACTCATTGGAAAAGACTCTGATGCTGAGAGGGATTGGGGGCAGGAGGAGAAGGGGACGACAGAGGATGAGATGGCTGGATGGCATCACCAACTCCATGCACATGAGTTTGTGTGAACTCTGGGAGTTGGTGATGGACAGGGAGTCCTGGCGTGCTGCTATTCATGGGGTTGCAAAGAGTCGGACACGACTGAGCGGCTGAACTGAACAGAACTGAAAGGAAAAGAAGATATCTGTAGCTATAAGATATTGGTACTTTCTATCACCTTTAAATTTTGATACTCATTGTTTTGGAGAAAAACCCAAATTGGGGGATGGGGGTCAGTGTAAGAGGTAGATTTTTAAATTTATTTACTAGACAGTCAGAATGTAAGTGTAAAGTAATAAACACAATTCCACAGGCTTTCTTTCCTTATAAGCACAACCTTGATGATTTTATACAATTAGTGCAGACATAATACCATTTAACCATTTTGCAGTTGGAGAGTGGGTTGGCTGTTGACAACAATGATTTAAAGCCGTAATTATGCTCCAGCTCAGATCTCACATCTAAATTTCAGGTATGTTATCCACTTGTTTAATCAATATCTTTTAAGTTTCTAATAGAAATGTCCAGTGTAACATGCCTTAAATTGATCTTTTCCTCAATATTTGCTTTACGTGCGGTCTTCCCCATCTTAGTCAAATGGCAGTTGCAGCCTTCTGATTGCTCAAGCCAAAACCTTTGAATTTATCCTTTTCCTCCTTTCTTTTCTCCCCTCTCAAGTTGACTCTCGGAGAAGGCAATGGCACCCCACTCCAGTACTCTTGCCTGGAAAATCCCATGGACGGAGGAGCCTGGTGGGCTGCAGTCCATGGGGTCGCGAAGAGTTGGACACGACTGAGCGACTTCACTTTCACTTTGCACTTTCATACACTGGAGAAGGAAATGGCAGTCCACTCCAGTGTTCTTGCCTGGAGAATCCCAGGGGTGGAGCCTGGTAGGCTGCTGTCTATGGGGTTGCACAGAGTCGGACACCACGGAAGTGACTTAGCAGCAGCAGCAGCAGTCTTTATCTTGGAGAAGGAAGTGGCAACCCACTCTAGTGTTCTTGCCTGGAGAATCCTGTGGACAGAGGAGCCTGGTGGGCTGCTGTCCATGGGGTCACACAGAGTAGGACATGACTGAAGCGACTTAGCAGCAGCAGCAGCAAGTTGACTCTATCAGAAAATCTTGATTCTAATGTCCAACTCTATCTAGAATATGTTACATTTCTAGAACATAAATAGCATGCCACTGCTGCTCCCATGCTTCAAGCCATTCTCATCCCTCACTTAGATTGTTATCAATGCCTCTTTAAGTGAACTTCCTGCTTTGATATTGGATGTGATTATACTCCAGGGCCTTTGCACTCACTGCCATATCTGCCTGGAACATGCCCATATTAGCATGATCCTCTCTCATCTTTTCAGATCTTTACCAAACTGTTACCTTCACAGTGAGACCGCCACTGACCTAAAGTCTCCTCCCAGCAACTCTCTAATATCATTACACTGTTTTGTTTTCTCTTCTCCCCCATAATCTTCCATTATATTTTCTAATTACTTGTTGTGTTTACTGTGTGATATCTGTCTCAGTCTGCTTCAGTGGAAGTTCCTCAGAAGGAGGAATCTTACTTTGTTTTATGCACTAATATATTCCAAGGGCCTTGGACAGTATCCATATTCAATAGATGTTCAGTAAATATGTGTTGAATGAAAGGAATAAAACTAGTTTGGGTTGTATCTGTGTTACTTGAAATTCAGAAATTCCAACTCATATTCTAACACAGTTTTGTTCACTGCCTTCCACATTTTCCTCCCCATCACCTGGATGACATTAATTGTCCAGAGACACATACATGCTAATTTACTAGTACATTGCATTTTCAATATGTAATATGATACCAATCTTAACTAAAAGATACATTCTCCACTCTCACCCAAAAAGGGATAAGTGGCTGACACCAAACAAAAAAATGATAGCATATGCACTGTGTAATTCAGTGCAAAATTTTTATTTCTATAAGAGTTCAGAGGCCAAAGATATCAGTAAAGGTTAGAATAATTATGGAAGGCTTTATGGAACAGAAACAAATCTTCAAATTGAAGAATAATGTGTCGAGTTGACCAAAAAGTTCCTTTGGGTTTTTCTGTAAGATCATAAGGAAACATCCAAAGGAAATTTTTGGCCAACCCAATAAATAACATAATATATTCTATCATGGTTTTTATAAGGCTATGTTGTGTATCATTTCCGTTTTCTTTGTTATTATGTGGAGTTTTTGTTTTCCATGGAAGGAATTACTGATATCAGCTTGCAAACTGCTGATGAGGGCCTCTAACCAGAAAGGAAATTTGTCAACAGCTCTCTCTGCTGAGTTTACCTACTTCAAGAATAAGCTACTGGGAGGAAGTAGAGTGGTCTATATGATTTTCATTCTGTAGAAAATCAGCCAAATCAAAACTCAGGGATGTGATGTGGCAAGGCAAGTAGGAACTCAGCATGTCATGTTTTCCCTGGAGGGAAGTGGCACAGTCAGGCAAGCACAGAAGCCACGTTGTCACCTTATTCATGACTTTGAGTTCCTCTCCGGTAGCTATCGATTGGCAAGCACTTGCAGAGAAAGTAGTGAATGTCACTTAGAGAAGAACTTAAATATATTAGCTAGTTAATTGAAAGGCTTGAACACATATCAGGCTTCAGGCAACCCAAGAACCAAAATGTTGAAATTTATAGTAATTGGAAATAGAACAGTCATCCTTAAATGCCTATGTTTCATAATGTTTAAATTTTGAGTATTACATCCTATTTCTTATAACTCTTGTCACATATATATGTTTATTAGCATCATTTTTTACTGTGTTAAAATAGAATAATATAGAGAAACAAAATGTGCCTAAAGAGTAGTTGTCCATGTTCATGAGAAGGCGTCCACGAAAAGCTGTGTGACTCAACCCTATCCTGTGCTGCAGGTAATCACATACTGCAGGTTAAGGCTTCCTGGCGAGTTCATACATTTACGTAGCTTGACACATTTAGTTATACCAAAACTATATGAATATAGTTTATCAACATAATAAAGACAGAAGGTAACTTGGGCATGATAGTCAGTTCTTGATCAGGACATAAGATACATGTCCATTCACAAAAAATTCAGTCCTTTCTACTGCAATGATGATTTTATAAATGCAGATGGGAAAACCTGAGAAAGTCCAGACTAACGATGAGGAATTAAACTGAGGAAACTGATACTGTAAACAGAGAGGCATCATCATGGTGCACTGAAGATTCTAGATAGGAAGAAAGGACTCGGGATTATGGACAGGAAGTAGAAAAGGCCAGGCTCGGGATATAGCAGGAAAGGAGAGGGAGAGAGAGATGAGATGAGATGACCATCTAACATAAATAGGCCATAATAATGATTGGATGAGGATGGGAAATTCTTTTTTGCAAAGTAATAAGAATAGAAGCCTGATTCCAGGATATGTCAGGAGAAAAATGGAGGCAGCAGATATAGGCTGCTTATTTGAAAATTGAAAAGTTTGACAGTAAAAGGAAAAAAATTATATAGCAGCAGCTAGAGAGGGCAGCTGGGTCAAGAGAACATTTTCTAGGAGAGCAGAGACTATACGTGTTTGAAGGTATAGGGTAAAAACTGTAAGGAGGATTTGAAGGTGCCTAAGAGGGCGGGAATCATTTGAGAATAGTCTTGATGGTACTGGGAAGAGAAGAGCGGGGTTGCAGAAAAGGAGTCCTGAGCTTTACAGGAGGAAAGGGAGATACAAGGATAAGAAGTAAGAAAGTGATGTCACTGAGTCATTGTAGCTAAATGTACTGGATGATGACTTGGTTTTACCAGTGATGTAAATGCTAAAGCCACTAATTGAAAAGGATAATAAACTTCCTTCCCCTTTATTACCACCTTATCATGACAACAGAAGCACATTCTTAGGCCCACTTAGAATGAAAATACATCTCTCCTTTTTCAATTTGATTTCCACTGACTTTTAACTGTTATTTTAACAAAACTTCTTCTCTTAAGCAGTCTTAGTCTTTGATTTTTATGCTCTCACTCTCCCAGCCACGTCTGTCTCCTGCATGCTGCTTCTATGCCCCTAGAATCAACTCTCCCTATCATATGTTACCCTGGCTCCTTCTCTTCTAGGAAAGTTGTCTTGTCTGTTTAAATTAAGATAGTTAGAAATGAATGTAATTTGATTATTGCTTGTTTTGTCATCCTTTCGTGATTTTCAGTTTGATTTTTACTTGAAGCACGATGTATTTGAAGATGAATAATAGCAATTTCCTTTCCTTTGGTCTTGTTCTGTTTTTCCATTTTCAAATATGAGTCGTTTAAACCTGTGGGTTCCAAAGAGGAAGGCACACGACCTAGTGGGTGAGCACAATGGAATACAGGAAAAAAAAAAAAGAGAAATTACCCCTTTTATAATATAAAAGTATGAAATAAACTATTTTTTCTAGTATTTAATATGTGAGATGATCAAGACTCTCTTACCCAGTTCATATGTCGTGGTGTCATACATCATATATGCTATACAAATATCCAGTCTATTGCAATTTAAAACTTTTATTTGTGTATTTGTCTGTGCTGGGTCTTAGCCGTGGCAGGCAGGCTCTTCGATTTTTGTTGCAGCATGCAGGTACTTTAATTGTGGCATGTGGGATCTAGTTCCCCTGCTGCTGCTAAGTCTCTTCAGTCATGTCCGACTCTGTGAGACCCCATAGACAGCAGCCCATCAGGTTCCCCCATCCCTGGGATTCTCTAGACAAGAATACTGGAGAGGGTTGCCATTTCCTTCCCCAACCAGGGATCAAACCCAGGCTCCCTGCACTGGGAGTGCAGGCTCTTAGACACTGCACCACCAGGTAAGTCCCAGAGTATTACAGTTCATGTGTGCCTGGTTTAGAAAGTCTGTGCATTATATCACCCACTTTGATGAAAGATAATTCTTAATTTAAAAGTACAAACGACTTTAAAAGATTCTGGCAGAACTGCGGATTAAAGATTGTACTCATAATGCAGCCACAAACAAACAACTAGACACTGGCAGAGCCATGACTGTTACTTCTCAAGTAAGGGCAACATCAGCCAATATTCATAAAAATGAACAAACAAAGCATAACAGAGTGGACAAGTAGCTGACCAACAAAAGTGCAATTATTAAGAACTCTGTTTCAAGTATAGGTTTATTCATATCATCAGTTGAGATGGCTATAATCCCAAGTGTATATTCTGCCATTAGATACTAGCTAATAATGAGAGTACATGCATATAATTTATAAACAAATAAATATGCATGTATTGGGGGATTTTGCTTATCATCATTTTACTGCTAGCAGTGTACCATAATAGTTTGGAGACCTCTGATCTAGTGTATTTTTAGTCTTCATTGGAGACTATGAATAATTTTTTGATGAAATAACAAAACATTAAGCGCCTTATAACTGTAAGATTTTGTTTGGAGAATAGAATATTACCATGGCTTTAAAAATATACTTTTCCTTAGCACACAATGTGCAGAACTCAAAAGCCTCTCTATTGACAAAAATTAGTAAAAATTTTCACCTCTTTAAAGGGTGAAGACAGACACTCTGGTGAACTGCCACATAACAGAGGCACTGATCTTTTTTTTAATTGGGACACTATTCTATTTACATATCATAGTGTGTTCAGTTTCACACTGCAGAGTGTATGCCATGATGGAAGGAAAAAAGAATAGTCTTTGGACATTTAACTTACACCATAGTTTTAAATGTTCTAATTATAAAGTACCTTTTTATAGGTGCTTCAGTATTGGACATGCCCATTTAGAGCTTAAAATTTCTTCTTGGAACACTCACAAGAGCTTATAGAAAAGGGTCTTCTCAGGGTTCTGGGAGATAGTCTGATAGTTTTGTCCTCAAAATTATCGCACATTGTGACCACTAGCCACACTTCATTTTCCATGATGATGTAAAAGATATATTCTTTTCCATGAATTAGCATAGGGCACAATTCCAAATATAATCCATGAGCTGTCATTGGTTCAAGTGGTCTTTTATATCCATCAGGAATTCTATAATTCCTTCCAAGATTTTAAAAGCTTATACAGGCTTCCTTGTGTAGATAACGTTATATTCTAAAATTAAAGTGAGCCAGTTTTTCATTTCATTAATATTTTTCCAAAATTGACATGCTAGATCCATAAGTCACCAACTAGTCCTTATCTGCTACTGCTAAGTCGCTTCAGTCATGTCCGACTCTCTGAGACCCCATAGAAGGCAGCCAACCAGGCTCCTCCGTTCCTGGGATTCTCCAGGAAAGGATACTGGAGCGGGTTGCCATTTCCTTCTCCAATGCATGCATGCATGCTAAGTTGCTTCAGTCATGTCCTACTCTGTGCGACCCCATGGACAGCAGCCCATCAGGCTCTTCTGTCCACAGGATTCTCCAGGCAAGAATACTAGAGTGGGTTGCCACTTCCTTCTCCAAGATAAAGACTGCTGCTGCTGCTGCTGCTGCTAAGTCACTTCCGTCGTGTTCGACTCTGTGAGATCCCCTAGACTGCAGCCCACCAGGCTCCTCTGTCCATGGGATTCTCCAGGCAAGAATAATTGAGTGGGTTGCCATTCCCTTGTCCAGGGAATCTTCCCAACTCAGGCATCAAACCCAGGTCTCCTGAATTGGAGGCAGATTCTTTACCATCTGAGCCACTAGTGAAGTCCATTGAGAAATGAGCCTAGTTAATAACTATCACCATACATACAAAAAAAATTTCCTTTTCTTGTGATGAGAACTTTTAAGATCTACCCTTCAGTTCAGTTCAGTCGCTCAGTTGTGTCCGACTTTTTGTGACCCGATGAATCGCAGCATGCCAGGCCTCCCTGTCCATCACCAACTCCCAGAGTTCACTCAGACTCATGTCCATCGAGTCAGTGATGCCATCCAGCCATCTCATCCTCTGTCATCCCCTTCTCCTCCTTCCCCCAATCCCTCCCAGCATCAGAGTCTTTTCCAGTGAGTCAACTCTTCACATGACGTGGCCAAAGTACTGGAGTTTCAGCTTCAGCATCATTCCTTCCAAAGAAATCCCAGGGCTGATCTCCTTCAGAATGGACTGGTTGGATCTCCTTGCAGTCCAAGGGACTCTCAAGAGTCTTCTCCAACGCCACAGTTCAAAAGCATCAATTCTTCAGTGCTCAGCCTTCTTCACAGTCCAACTCTCACATCCATACATGACCACAGGAAAAACCATAGCCTTGACTAGATGGACCTTAGTAGGCAAAGTAATGTCTCTGCTTTTGAATATGCTATCTAGGTTGGTCATAACTTTTCTTCCAAGGAGTAAGCGTCTTTTAATTTCATGGCTACAGTCACCATCTGCAGTGTCTTTGGAGCCCCCAAAATAAAGTCTGACTCTGTTTCCACTGTTTCCCCATCTATTTGCCATGAAGTGATGGGACCAGATGCCATGATCTTCGTTTTCTGAATGTTGAGCTTTAGGCCAACTTGTTCACTCTCCTCTTTCACTTTCATCTTAGCAAGTTTAAAATATGCAGTACAGTGTTATTAATTGTAGTCACCATGCTGTACATATATTCCAATGACTTATGTATTTTGTAAGTAGAATTTTATACCTTTTGACCCTCCATTCATTTTACCTACCCCACCTCTGGCAACCACCCATCTATTCTCTCTATCTATTTTTGATTTGTTAGTTTCCACATATGGTGGTTCAGCTGGTAAAGAATTCTCCTGCAATGAGGGAGACCTGGGTTCGATTCCTGGGTTGGGAAGATCCCCTTGAGAAGGGAACAGCTACCCTCTGCAGTATTCTGGCCTGGAGAATTCCATGGATTGTATAGTACATGCGGTTGCAAAGAGTCAGACATGACTGAGTGACTTTCACTTTCACATATGAGACAGAGAACATGGTATCTGTCTTTCTTTGATTCATTTACACTTAGTGTACTTAACCCTTGAGTTCTACCTGCTACTGCTAAGTCACTTCAGTTGTGTCCAACTCTGTGTGACCCCATAGATGGCCTCCCCACCAGGCTCCCATCCCTGGGATTCTCTAGACAACACTGGAATGGGTTGCCTTTTCCTTCTCCAATGCATGAAACTGAAAATTGAAAGTGAAGTCACCCAGTCGAGTCTGACTCTTAGTGACCCCATGGACTACAGCCTCCCAGGCTCCTCTGCCAATGAGATTTTCCAGGCAAGAATACTGGAGTGGGGTGCCTATGTTGTCACAAATGACAAGGTTTCGTTCTTCCTATGGCTGAATAATGTTCCATTTTGTGTGTGTCTAGCGGACATGACTGAGCAACTTCACTTTCACTTTTCACTTTCATGCACTGGAGAAGGAAATGGCAACCCACTCCAGTGTTCCTGGAGAATCCCAGGGACGGTGGAGCCTGATGGGCTGCCATCTATGGGGTCGCACAGAGTTGGACACGACTGAAGTGACTTAGCAGCAGCAACAGCACATTTTCATCAGTCATTGAACACTGAGGTTGCTTCCAGATCTTGGCTATTGTAAATAATACTGCACTGAACATGAGAGTATATATATCTCTTTTGAGTTTTTATGTATATATATATATATATATATAGTGGGGATAAATACCCCTAAGTGGAATTGCTGGATCACATGGTAGTTCTATTTTTAATTTTTTGAGGAATCTCAATACAGTTTTCTATAGTGACTGTACCATTTTACATTCCTACCAACAGGGCACAAGTGTCCTGTTTTCTCCACATTCTTGCCAATACTTGCTATTTGTTGTTTTGATAAAAACCATTTTAACAGATGTGAGATGCTACTTCATTGTGGTTTTGACTTGCATCTCTCTGATGTTTGATGATGTTGAGCATCTTTTCATGTATCTGTTGGCTTTCTATGGGTCTTCTTTGAAAAAATACCTAATCTTCTGCCCATTTAAAAACTGTATTGCTTTTGCTGTTGAGGAAAATCAGTCCTGAATATTCATTGGAAGGACATATGCTGAAGCTGAAGCTCCAATACTTTGGTCACATGATGCAAAGAATTGACTCATTGAAAAGACTCTGATGCTGGGAAAAATTGAAGGCAGGAGGAGAAGGGCACAACAAGGGATGAGATGATTGGATAGCATCATCGACTCAATGGATATGAGTTTGAGCAAACTCCAAGTGTTGGTGATGGACAGGGAAGACTGGCATGCTGCAGTCCATGGGATCGCAGAGTCGGACATGACTGAGCAACTGAAATGAACTGAACTTGCTGTTGAGCAGGATGAGTTCTAATCCTTTATAGTGATGTGTGCTACACAATTGAAAAGACTACTATGATTTTTTAAATATAAAAATAATTTAAAAAAATAAAAAATGTCAATGGTAATAAATGCTTAGATTTACATAGTGTCTTGTAAAAAGTTTTCAAATATTTTAGAACCTTCTAAATTCACATTTCTCTCTGGAGTGGATAATAAACAAAGTGAGAAAACTGAAGCAGCGAAGTCACATGATGCTCCCAAGCTTCATTAGCAAGCAATGAAAAAGTAAAGAATAGAATCAGGAATCACTTTATAACAGAGATCAGTTAGACCTGAAGTTACAGTGTTTAAAATAATGACCTTTTAGCATTGTATTCCAACTAATGAAACTAGTGTGAACTAGAATCAGTTCAGTTCAGTGGCTCAGTAACGTCTGATGCTTTGAGACCCCATGGACTGCAGCATGCCAGACCTACTTGTCCATAAGCAACTACCGGAGCCTACTCAAAGTCATGTCCATGGAGTCAGTGATGTCATCCAACCATCTCATCCTTTGTCATCCCCTTCTTCTCCCACCTTCAATCATTCCCAGCATCAGGGTCTTTTCCAATGAGTCAGTTCTTCCCATCAGGTGGCCAAATTATTGGAGTTTCATCTTCAACATCAGTCCTTCCAATGAATATAGACTGATTTCCTTTAGAATGGACTGGTTGGATCTCCTTGCTGTCTAAGGGACTCTCAAGAGTCTTCTCCAACACCACAGTTAAAAAGCATCAATTCTTTGGTACTCAGCTTTCTTTATAATCCAGCTCTCATGTCCATACATGACTACTGGAAAAACCACAGCCTTGACTAGACAGACATTTGTTGGCAAAGTAATATCTATGCTTTTTAATATGCTATCTGGGTTGGTCATAGCTTTTCTTCCAAGGACCAAGCATCTTTTAATTTCATGGCTGCAGCCACCATCTGCAGTGATTTTGGAGCCCCCAAAATACAGTCTGTCACTGTTTCCATTGTTTCCCCATTTAAATGTCATTAAGAGATGAGAGCAAATGCTGTGATCTTCATTTTCTGAATACTTAGTTTTAGCCAACTTTTTCACTCTCCTCTTTCACTTTCATAAAGAGGCTGTTTAGTTCTTCACTTTCTGCCATAAGTGTGGTGTCATCTGCATATATGAGGTAATTGATATTTTTCTTGGAAATCTTAATTCCAGCTTGTGTCTCATCCAGTCCAGCATTTCTCATGATGTACTCTGCATATAAGTTAAATAAGCAGAGTGACAATTTACAGCCTTGATGTACCCCTTTCCTGATTTGGAACCAGTCTGTTGTTCAATGTCCAGTTCTAACTGTTGCTTCCTGACCTGCATACAGATTTCTTGGGAGGCAGGTCAGGTGGTCTGGTACTCCCATCTCTTTAGGAATTTTCCACAGTTTATTGTGATCCACACAGTCAAAGGCTTTGGCATCCTCAATAAAGCAGAAGTATATGTTTTTCTGGAACTCTTGCTTTTTCGATGATCAACGGATTTTGGCAATTTGATCTCTGGCTCCTCTGCCTTTTCTAAATCCAGCTTGAATATCAGGAAGTTCACAATTCACTTACTGCTGAAGCCTGGCTTAGAGAATTTTGAGCATTACCTTGTTACCTTGTAAGATAAGTGCAATTGTGCAGTAGTTTGAGCATTCTTTGGCATTGCCTTTGGGATTGGAATGAAAACTGACCTTTTCCAGTCCTGTGGCCTCTGCTGAGTTTTCCAAATTTGCTGGCATATTGACTGCAGCACTTTCACAGCATTATCTTTTAGGATTAGAAACAGATCAACTGGAATTCCATCAAGTCCACTAGCTTTGTTTGTAGTGATGCTTCCTAAGGCCCACTTGACTTCAGACTCCAGGGTGTCTGGCTCTAGGTGAGTGATCACATCATCGTGATTATCTGGGTCATGTTGTCACCTCTTCTTAATATCTTCTGCTTCTGTTAGGTCCGTACTATTTCTGTCCTTTATTGTGCCCATCTTTACATGAAATGTTGCCTTGGTATCTCTAATTTTCTTGAAGAGATCTCTAGTTTTTCCCATTTTATTGTTTTCCTCTTTCTTTGCATTGATCACTGAAGAAGGCTTGCTATTCTTAGGAACTCTGCATTTAAATGGGCATATATGTCCTTTTCTCCTTTGCCTTTTGCTTCTGTTCTTTTTCACAGCTATTGGTAATGCCTCCTCAGACAAACATTTAGGTTTTTTGCATTTCCTTAACTTGGGGATGGTCTTGATCACTGCCTCCTGTACAGTGTCAGGAACCTCCGTCCATAGTTCTTCAGGCATTCTGTCTAACAGATCTATTCCCTTGAATCTATCTCTCACTTCCACTGTATAATCCTAAGGAATTTGATTTAGGTCATACCTGAATGGTCTAGTGGTTTTCTCTGTTTTCTTCCAATTTAAGTCTGAATTTGGCATTAAGGAGTTCATGATCTGAGCCACAGTCAGCTCCCAGTCTTGTTTTGACTGACTGTATAGAGCTTCTCCATCTTTGGCTGCAAAGAATATAATCAGTCTGATTTCTGTATTGACCACCTGGTGCTGTACATGTGTAGAGTCTTCTCTTGTGTTATTGGAAGAGGGTGTTTGCTATTGAAGAACTTTTAGATTGAGGAATTATAGTAGTTTGATGTTAGCAAAACAAGGCTTTTGGGATAATGAATTTCTCTTTGTTGTAAATCATTGTATTCGCCTTTCTGTAAAATGTAACTTCATTTAGTGCTTTCTGAAAGGGCACTGGAAAACTCCTAGGTTAAGAGTTAAACCTGGAAGGCAGAATGCGCCGCATAGCTTCCCCCTTATCTTGATGACTCAGAGCCTCCTGACTGCTCCTATTCTTAACTGATAACTTGTGACTTAGTTTCCACTGTGTAACTGACCTTTCCTCAAAATGCATTTCGGGCATGCGTATGGCCTCTCTACTAAATTACCTGTAAATCATCCCCACCAATCAAATGTCTCCACTTCATCCTAAGACCCCCTTATCACATTGTTCCTACATTCCGATCTCATTCCCAGTTGTCTTTGATCTTTCTGCATAAAAATCCCTTTCGGTGAGTGTTCGGGGTCCCTGGGAACGGGAGCTTGAACCCCAGCGCGCTGGCTAAATAATCCTCCTGCTGATTGCATCGATTCGAGTCACTGTGGTCTTTGTGGCGCGAGAGGCCGTGAGGTCTTACACTATGACCAGTGCATTCTCTTGGCAAAACACTATTGGCCTTTTCCGTGCTTCATTCTGTACTCCAGGTATTTAGAGTCTGTTACTCCAGGTATTTCTTGACTTCCTACTTTTTCATTCCCATCCCCTATAATGAAAAGGACATCTTTTGGGGTGTTAGTTCTAGTAGGTCTTGTAGGTCTTCATAGAACCATTAAACTTCAGCTTCTTCAGCATTACTAGTCAAGGCATAGACTTGGATTACTGTGATATTAAATGTTTTGCCTTGGAAACGAACAGAGATAATTCTGTCATTTTTGAGATTGCATCCAAGTTCCCTGGTTGCTCAGAGGTTAAAGCGTCTGCCTCCAATGCAGGAGACCCAGGTTCAATCCCTGGGTCGGGAAGATACCCTGGAGAAGGAAATGGTAACCCACTCCAGTATTCTTGCCTGGAGAATCCCATGGACGTAGAAGCCTGGTAGGCTACGTCCACGGGGTCGCAAAGAGTCAGACACGACTGAGCGACTTCACTTTCACTTATTGCATTTTGGACTATTTTGTTAACTATGATGGCTAGACCATTTCTTCTAAGAGATTCTTGCCCACAGTAGTAGATATAATGGTCATCTGAGTTAAATTCACCCATTCCAGTCCATTTTGGTTCACTGATTCCTAAATTGTCAGTGTTCACTCTTGCCATCTCCTGTTTGATCATTTCCAATTTGTCTTAATTCATGGATCTAACATTCCAGGTTCCTATGCAACATTGCTCTTTATAGCATCAGACCTTGCTTCTATCAACAGTCATATCCACAGCTGGGTGTTGTTTTTGCTTTGGTTCTGGCTCTTCATTCTTTTGGAGTTATTTCTCCACTGATCTCCAGTAGCATATTGCACACCTACTGACCTGGGGAGTTCATCTTTCGGTGTCCTGTCTTTTTGCCTTTTCATACTATTTATGAGGTTCTCAAGGCAAGAATACTGAAGTGGTTTGCAATTCTCTTCTCCTGTGGACCACGTTTTGTCAACTAAAATATGTAATATCAAATTGTCTTTTTGTGGGTTACATAATTTTAAAGAACAGATATTTTTAAAGTACTAATGTGATGTTATCTCTAAAGAAAAATTCTGAGATGCTCCTATTAGGATAAAATTTATGTGAACCACTAAGATAAACTGCTTGAAACAATCTAGAATTTTACATACAAAAAGATTGTGGGCCTGGCAAACGAGCTCAAGGAATACTCTCTCTGCCCATAAACTCCAGGCTCTAATTATCAAAGAATCAGAGTGGATAAGAGAGCTAAGTTAGCCACTGTAAGGTCCTCATGCCCTTTATGAGTATATGACCATCTGTTTTCTAAAGAATAGAGAAAAAAGGGAAAGGTTGCAAAATATCTCCTGAGATATGGACAGTAGTTGGTAAGACTGGAGACGAAGAGACTCTAGAGAATAATCTCAAAATCTTGTAACTGGGCAGTAAAATATGGTGAAACTCCCCAACAATTCTGAAAGCTGTTGTCTTCACTGTGAAGTACAAACATATCTGTGGAATATGATCAGTGCTCAGATCTCAGCCATTGCTGATAATGAAGTTTTATTCTGCCCTCAAAATATTTTAAACCAGTGATAAACTGAGTCAAACCAAATCAGGTTTTGGTTAAACTGGTTCAGTTTAGTTCAAGTACTCAGTCATGTCCAAGTCTTTGAGACCCGCATGGACTGTAGCATACTAGGCTTCCCTGTCCTTCACCAACTCCTGGAGCTTGCTCAACTCGTATCCATGGAGTCAGTGATGCCATTCAACCATCTAATCCTCTGTTGTCCCCTTCTCCTCCTGCCTTCAAGCTTTCCCAGCATAAGGGTCTTTTCCAATGAGTCAGTTCTTCACATCAGGTGGCTGAAGTATTGGGGTTTCAGCTTCAGCATAAGTACTTCCAATGAATATTCAGGACTGATTTCCTTTAGGATTGACTGGTTGGATATGCTTGCTGTCCAAGAGACTCTCAAGAGTCTTCGCCAACACCACAGTTCAAAAGCATCAATTCTTTGGCACTCAGCTTCCTTTATAGTCCAAATCTCACATCCATACATGACTACTGGAAAAACCATAGCTTTGACTAAATGGACCTTTGTCAGCAAAGTCTCTGCTTTTTAATATGCTGTCTAAGTTGGTCATAGCTTTTCTTCCAAGAAACAAGTGTCTTTTAATTTCATGGCTGCAATCACCATCTGCAGTGATTTTGGAGGCCCCCCAAAATAAAGTCTATCACTGTTTCCCCATCTATTTGCCATGAAGTGATGGGACTGGATGCCATGGTCCTAGTTTTTGAATGTTGAGTTGTAAGCCAGCTTTTTCACTCTCCTCTTTCACTTTCATTAAGAGGTTCTCTAGTTCTTCTTCATTTTCTGCCATAAGGGTGGCATCATCTGTGTATCTAAGGTTACTGATATTTCTCGCAGCAATCTTGATTCCAGCTTATGATTCATCCAGCCTGGCATTTCCATGATGTACTCTGCATGTAAGTTAAATAATCAGGGTGACAATATACAGCCTTGATGTACTCCTTTCCCAATCTGGAACCAGTCTGTTTTCCATGTCCGGTTCTAACTGTTGCTTCTTGACCTGCATACAGATTTCTCAGGAGGCAGGTCAGGTGGTCTGGTATTCCCATCTCTTGAGGAATTTTCCACTGTTTGTTTAGATCTACACAGTCAGATGCACTGACATAATAAAGCAGAAGTAGATGTTTTTCTGCAATTCCCTTGCACTTTCTCTGTTCCAATGAATGTTGTCAATGTTCCTCTGCCTTTTCTAAATCCAGCTTGAACATCTGGAAGTTCATGGTTCATGGACTGTTGAAGCCTGGCTTGGAGAATTTTGAGCATTACTTTGCTAGCATGAGATGAGTGCAATTGTGGGATAGTTTTAGTTTGGTTAAACTGAAGCAGCTACAAAATTCAGACTCCCCTAACCCATTCAATTCACCTCTAGTAGACTGACCAAACAGAGAAGGCAATGGCACCCCACTCCTGTACTCTTGCCTGGAAAATCCCATGGATGGAGCAACCTGGTATGTTGCAGTCCATGGGGTCGCTAAGAGTTGTACATGACTGAAAGACTTCATCAGGCACTCTATCTATCAGATCTAGTAGTACCTTAAATCTATTTCTCACTTCCACTATATAATCATAAGGGATTTGATTTAGGTCATACATGAAACGGTCTAGTGGTTTTCCCTACTTTCTTCAATTTAAGTCTGAATTTGGCTTTAAGGAGTTCATGATATGAGCCACAGTCAGCTCCTGGTCTTGTTTCTGTTGACTGTATAGAGCTTCTCCATCTTTGGCTGCAAAGAATATAATCAGTCTGATTTCGGTGTTGACCATCTGGTGATGTCCATGAGTAGAGTCTTCTCTTGTGTTGTTGGAAGAGGGTGTTTGCTATGACCAGTGCATTCTCTTGGCAAAACTCTATTAGTCTTTGCCCTGCTTCATTTTGCATTCCAAGGCTAAATTTGCCTGTTACTCCAGGTGTTTCTTGACTTCCTACTTTTGCACTCCCTGTAATGAAAAGGACATCTTTTGGGGGTTAGTTCTAAAAGGTCTTGTAGGTCTTCATAGAACCTTTCAACTTCAGCTTCTTTAGTGTTACTGGTTGGGGCATAGACTTGGATTACTGTGATACTGAATGGTTTGCCTTGCAAACGAACAGAGATCATTCTGTCCTCTTTCAGATTGCATCCAAGTACTGCATTTTGGACTCTTTTGTTGACCATGATGGCTACTCCATTTCTTCTGAGGGATTCCTGCCCACAGTAGCAGGTTATAATGGTCATCTGAGTTAAATTCACCCATCCAGTCCATTTTAGTTCGCTGATTCCTAGAATGTTGATGTTCACTCTTGCCATCTCGTTTGACCACTTCCAATTTGCCTTGATTCATGGACCTGACATTTCAGGTTCCTATGCAATATTGCTGTTTACAGCATCAGACCTTGCTTCTATCACCAGTCACATCCACAACTGGGTATTGTTTTTGCTTTGGCTCCATCTCTTCATTCTTCCTGGAGTTATTTCTCCACTAATCTCCAGTAGCATATTGGGCACCTTCTGACCTAGGGAGTTCCTCTTTCAGTATCCTATAATTTTTGCCTTTTCATACTGTTCATTGGGTTCTCAAGGCAAGAATACTGAAATGGCTTGCCATTCCTTTCTCCAGTGGACCACATTCTGTCAGACTTCTCCACCATGACCCGCCTGTCTTGGGTGGCCCCACAGGCATGGCTTAGTTTCATTGAGTTAGACAAAGCTGTGGTCCTAGTGTGATTAAATTGACTAGTTTTCTGTGATTATGGTTTCAGTGTGTTTGCCCTCTGATGCCCTCTTGCAACACCTACTGTCTTACTTGGGTTTCTCTTACCTTGGGCGTGGGGTATCTCTTTACGGCTGCTCCAGCAAAGCATCTAGTCAAGGCTATGGTTTTTCCTATGGTCATGTATGGATGTGAGAGTTGGACTGTGAAGAAGGCTGAGTCCTGAAGAATTGATGCTTTTGAGCTGTGGTGTTGGAGAAGACTCTTGAGAGTCCCTTGGACTGCAAGGTGATCCAACCAGTCCATTCTGAAGGAGATCAGCCCTGGGATTTCTTCGGAAGGAATGATGCTAAAGCTGAAACTCCAGTACTTTGGCCACGTCATGCGAAGAGTTGACTTATTGGAAAAGACTCTGATGCTGGGAGGGATTGGGGGCAGGAGGAGAAGGGGATGACAGAGGATGAGATGGCTGGATGGCATCACAGACTCGACGGACGTGAGTCTGAGTGAACTCTGGGAGTTGGTGATGGACAGGGAAGCCTGGCATGCTGCGATTCATGGGGTCGACTGAGAAACTCCACTTTCACTTTTCACTTTCATGCATTGGAGAAGGAAATGGTAACCCACTCCAATGTTCTTGCCTGGAGAATCCCAGGGACAGGGGAGCCTGGTGGGCTGCCGTCTATGGGATCGCACAGAGTCGGACATGACTGACGCGACTTAGCAGCAGCAGATTAACCAAAACAGGAAGGAACCCTCACCTTTCTAAGGGTGAACACTATTTCCTTTAGAGTCTGTTGTCTGTTATAGTATCTGGCATGTAATTAAAGATATCAAGAAACACAGGGGAGAAAACAGAGAAGGCGATGGCACCCCACTCCCATGTTCTTGCTTTGAGAATCCCAGGGACGGGGAAGCCTGGTGGACTGCCATCTATGGGGTTGCACAGAGTCGGACATGACTGAAGTGAGTTAGCAGCAGCATGGGAGAAAACAATATCCATGGCCAAGAGAGGAAAGAGCCAGTATAAGTAGATTCAGACATGAACCAAATGTTTGAATCATCAGATAGCAGCTTTAAGTTCTGTTTGATAAAAGTGTGCATAGCATTCACAAAGAAATAGAAAATCTTAACAGTTATATTAAAACTATTTTTTAAAATCAAATTAAATAGAAATTAAAAAGTATAACACCAGGAAGAATGTACTCGATGAACTTAAGAGCAGATTACACAGAAGAGTAGGATTTCAGTAAACTTGAAATAGTTAATGGAAAATACCTAATTTTTTTAAAAAGTGAAAAAAAAAGCAAAGAGCATCTGATATCTGTGGGAAAGTGTCACATAGTCTAAGTGAGTAAAATGTGACTGGGGAAGAAATAATATTTGGTGAAGTAATAGTTAAGAACTTTCTAGAGTTCGTGAAATAGCCAAGCCACTTGAAAAAGCCAAGCAGATTAAATACAAAGAAAGCCACATTGTACACATTGTAGACAACTGCTAAAAACAAAAATACAAAGCAGCACTTAAAAGTAGTTGGAGAAAAATCATGGTTGTAAACACCTGAACAGCAGAGCAGATGGATAAATTCTCACTAGGAATAATGGAAGCCAGAAGACTATGAAAAGACATTTTACAGTGCTGAAAGAACAAAATAGACCTGTCAACCTACAATTGTATATCCAGCAAAAATATCCTTCAAGAAAGATGGCAACATAATGATCTTTTCAGATAGAAAAATGTTGAAATAATTTATCTCCAGGTGACTTTCACAGTATGAAATGGAGAAAGAAATTCTTCAGGCTGAGGAGAATGATGCCAAATGGAACTTAAGAAAGAGTTTTTCTTTGGACCCTTTTATGTTTTAAATGTGTGTATTTATTTTTTTTTAAGACCAATCATTTAAAGCAAAAATCTTACAATGTATTGTGAGGCTTTTAACATACATACCAGTAAACTATAATACAGAAAGAACACAGTGGATGGGAGTGATACATGAAATACTACCATGCAATTTTTATAATTTTAGGAATTAGTATGTTACTATTTGAAATAAAAATAAGACAACTTAGAGATGCATACTCAGCAGTATTAAAATTACATGTAAAATGTAATAGTTTAACAATCAATACATGAAATAAAGTTCTCAATAATATTTATTTCTCTCCCAAAAGGCAGGAAAGAAGTTGCAGACACATAAAGAACAAATAGAATGAATAGGAAAAAAAATCAAGTTGGGAATTTAAAACAACAGTATTAATAATTATATGAAATATAAATTGGCCAAATATTTCACTTAAAAGGCAGAGATTTGTGTACTAGATTAAAAGAAGACCTAACTATCAATTGTCTACAGGAGACAGAGATAGGTTAAAAGTAAAATGATTCTGAAAAAATCATAAATGGAAAATTCTGAAACTGTAAAAAGAAGTAAAAAGATATACCGTGTAAATACCAAAAATTAAAAAGCTACTGACTATATTAATATCAGGACAAAGAGAATTTCTAGAGATAAAAGACATTCTATATTGATAAAAAGCTCAATTTGTAAAGAAAACATGTTTTCAGTATAAAAATCATTATATAGTAATCAATTATATTTCTGTATAATAGCAATGACTGAAAAATAAAAGTGAACATTAAAAGCAGCAAATATGTAGAAATAAATTAATAAAATATGGACCATATCTCTACATTGAAATTACAAGACATTGCTGAATGAAATTAAAGCATACTTACTTAGATCCCCTGGAGAAGGAAATGGCAACCCACTCCAGTATTCTTGCCTGGAGAATCCCATGGAGCCTGGTGGGCTACAGTCCACAGGGTCACAAAGAGTCAGACATGACTGAGTGACTTCACTGCTTAAATAAATGGAAAGATATAAAATGATTTTGGATGAGTAGATATTTTTCACTTTCCATAAATCAATACAGAATTGAAGCAATATCTATCAAAATTCCAGCATACTATTGGGAAGAAATAAGCTGACTTAAAACTCATATGAAATCCAGAGAATCTAAAACAGAATAGCAAAAAAACAGTAAAAAAAAAAAAAATTCTTAAAACTTATGCTATCTGATACCAAGACATATAAGACTGTGGTAACTAAAATCATGTACTTTGGTACAATGTTAGACAATAGATCAGTGGAAAAACCTGAAATTCCAGAAATAGACACATATGGAAATTGAGTTTTGATCAAGGTACCAAGTCAATCCAAAAGGATAGTGAAGTCTTTTGAACAGATCTTGCTGGGCCTGTTAGAAAAACTGCATTCCATATCTAATCATTAATTTGAATGAGCATAGGTGTATATGTGAAACTCAGACCCATAAAGCTCCTTGAAAAAAACATTAGGAGACTATCATTAGCTTTGGACAGGCAAAGCTATTTTAATTAGGATACAAAAAGTGTTAATCATAAATATGAATTAATAAATTGGACCTCATCAAAATTAAGCATAGCTCCTCATCAAAAGACACCACTAAAAAGAATAGACAAACCACAGATGGGGAAAAAAATTAATTGCAGCAAAATTCTCAGAATATTTTTAAAAATCCAGAATATCTGATAGGCTCCTACATATCAATAATAAAAAGGCAAATAATTCCCTCCTGCAAAAAGGCAAAAAACACATTGTAATATCCCAGAATAATATGTGAACGATCACAGAGCTCATGAAAAAGGTGCCCAACATCATCAGTCATTAGGGAAATGTAAATTAAAACCATAGTATGTTACCATTCAGAGTCACAATAATGACTAAAATATGAAGAGATTGACATCTCTAAATGATAGTTATTAAAGCTTCAATTAGACCTTTTCTTTTTCTTTATATTCTTTAGGAAATATATTGCTTATCTGTGTGCTCAGCCAGATTTTTTTAAAAATCATTTCCCTTCTCTTCATCAACCTTAGAGTTTCCTGTTACTGATAAACAAGCCAAGTTTGGATCACTGGGAGATATTAATTTCATCATGAGTTTTAACTGTTCAGATCATCCACAGACACAAAGGAAACCATGCCAACATTAATATCCTATCGTTTTATCTGGAGGGAACATATACTGGAGTATGTATACTTTGTCAAATACTTTATCTGGAGTACATATGCTTTGTCAAATATGAGAGTTGTTTTAGAACACCACAGAAAGATTTCGTTAGAAAGTATGTAGAGTTGTTTTGTTTATATGACTTACATATCTATAGAAAAATATCCTTGAAATTTGATAATCTACCCAAAACATATAGGGAAGACAAATGGATGAATAAAATAGAGAAAGAGAAGGAAAATAGTATGCAATTCCCTTGTGCTTTTAAAGATGAAAATTAGGAAAAATTGAAAATCATTAAGAACACAGTGTTTTATAAATAAGATAAAGAAGGAATCAAAGACGATAAGGAAAAATGCAAGACTTTGATTCTCATGTATTCGGTATAATTATATTTCTCCTAACGGATGCCATTGTCATCATGTGGAAGGAGAATTCCTTAGAGTCTTTATCCCTAAAGTTCACATAGACAGTCAATCAAGTCAGAGATCTGAGAGGTTTCTCCAGTCTTCCTACTTTCTGAAAAATAATCTGTGATGAGAAATATGAAGTACTTATTAACACAGAGCTATTCAGAGTTACTCATGAAAAGGAAAGATCCATCATATAATTCCCAGGGCACTAAAGGAGTTTCTACTTTATTGATTCAATAGTTAATAGAATCAGTTATATATACGACCTGTTAAAAATGATTTGTATTTGAATGATGAATTTTATCTGGCTACTTTGAACTTCTTGGAAATAGGGAAGGAAAGGGTTTGCTGAAATATCAATAACTATTTCATTCATTTATTTTTGAAACTTAGAATGCAATTCACATGACACGAGTGAATTGGATAGTAGTTAAAACAGTCACAGAAAAGAAACATGAGTTTTTAACAAGAACTCTTCTTTGCTTCAAATAAAACTGAGTGATCAACTGTTGTACTTTCTTTGGGTCATAATTTTCATTCTTCCCTGCCTCCCTTACTTTGCATCACAGCACAACAACAAAACAGCAACCAAAAACCTCAAAAGGTCCCAAGTCCCACAAATACAGAATTACAATGTCCCTTATATGAGTAGGGCTTCCCTGGTGGCTCAGACAGTAAAGTGTCCGCCTACAATGCGGGAGACCCAGGTTCAATCCCTGGGTTGGAAAGATCCCCTGGAGAAGGAAAAGGCAACCCACTCCAGTACTCTTGCCTGGAAAATCCCATGGACCGAGCAGCTTGGTAGGCTACAGTCCATGGGGCCGCAAAGAGTCGGACACGACTAAGCGACTTCACTTTCACTTTATATGAGTAAGTTTACCCATTTAGTTTTTCATATTCGAATAAACAAGGTGATTTTTGGCAGATCCCTCTTGTTTGTCTTATAAATATTGGGTTCTGAGATCCCATCTCCCACCTCCAAAATGTGCCCAAGTGCTACCGAACCAAGATTAAGAACAAGCACTTTGTGGATAAACAGACCTACATCTGCCTGGTACAACTGTGGGTTGGGATCTTAGGCAAAACGTGTGCCTGTATGTGTATCCCCCTCTTTGGTAAACATAACTTTGTTTTCTGTGTTTGAAAGTCTGTTTCCATTTGTATATAGATTCATTTGTATTGCCTTTTAGTTTCCACATATAGGTGATATCATATAGTGTTTGTCTTTGTTCAACTTAACTTCTCTAAGCATAATGGTACCACCAACTCAATGGACATGAGTTTGGGTAAACTCCGGGAGCTGGTGATGGACAGGGAGGCCTGGCGTACTGCAGTCCACGGGGTTGCAAAGAGTCAGACACGACTGAGCGACTGAACTGAACTGAAGCATAATATTGTCTAGGACCATTCGTGTTGCTGAACCTGGTAATATTTTCATTGTTTTTAATGTCTGAGTCATGTTTCTTCATAAGCCAAGAAGAAACTGTTGTCTGTTGGTGGACACTTGGGCTGTTTTCATGTCTTGGCTATTGTAAATAGTGCTGCTGTGAACCTTGGGGTATGTGTACCTT
The DNA here is from genome assembly GCA_917880005.1 of Nanger dama. Taxonomy (NCBI): domain Eukaryota; kingdom Metazoa; phylum Chordata; class Mammalia; order Artiodactyla; family Bovidae; genus Nanger; species Nanger dama. Next base: position 12,106,330 of record CAKJTW010000057.1, on the reverse strand, counting down.
TTCAACTTAAAATTTTTGGTTTTTTCTAGATATATACCCAGAGATGGATGGGATTGCTGGATCATATGGTAGCCCTATTTTTAGTTTTTAGGAAATTTGCATACTGTTTTCCATAGTGGCTATGCCAATTTACATTTCAACCAACCAGTTAAGAGGGTTCCTTTTTCTCTATACTCTCTCTATAATTGATTATTTGTAATAATAAATGATAGCCATTCTGACCAGTGTCAGTCAATACCTTATTGTGGTTTTGATTTACATTTCTTCTCTAATAATCAGCAACACTAAGCATCTTTTCATATACCTGTTGGCTTTTTGTATGTGTTCTTTGGAAAAATGTCTATTAAGGTCTTTTGCCCATTTTTAAAAGTTGTGTTTTTTTTGTTTTTTTTTGCTTTTGAGCTTTCTGAGTTGTTTCTGTATTTTGGATATTACCCCATTGTCAGTTACACCTTTTGCAGATATTTTCTCCTATTCCATAGGTTGCCTTTTATTTCATTGATTATTTCCTTTGCTGTAAAAAAGCTTTTAAATTTGATTAGGTCCCATTTATTTTTCCTTGTATTTCTTTTGCCATGGGAGACAATCTAAAAAAATATTGCTACATTTTATATCAGAGAATGTTTGACCTGTTTTCCTCTAGGAGTTTTATGGTACTAGGTCTTATGTTTAGGTCTTGAAACCATTTTGAGTTTATTTTTGTATATGGTATGAGAAAGTGTTCTAATTTCATTGATTTATGTTTAGCTATTCATGTTTTCCAGCACCACTTGCTAAAGAGTCTGTCTTTTGTCCATTGTGTATTCTTGTCTCCTTTAACATAGATTAATTAATGGTAGGTGTGTGAGTTTTTCTCAGCTGTCTGTTCTGTTCCATTGATTCATATGTTTGCTTTGTGATAGTACAAGGCTGTTTTGATTACTGTGGCTTTATAGTACAGTCTGCAGTCCAAAAGGTTTATGCCTCCAGCTTTGTCCATTTTCTTTAGGATTGCTTCAGCAATTCTGGGTCTTTGGGGTGGAAACAGTGTCAGACTTTATTTTTTAGGCTCCAAAATCACTGCAGATGATGACTGCAGCCATGAAATTAAAAGACGCTTACTCCTTGGAAGAAAAGCTATGACCAACCTAGATAGTATATTCAAAAGCAGAGACATTACTTTGGCAGCTAAGATCCATCTAGTCAAGGCTATGGTTTTTCCTATGGTCATGTATGGATGTGAGGGTTGGACTGTGAAGAAGACTGAGCGCTGAAGAATTGATGCTTTTGAACTGTGGTGTTGGAGAAGACTCTTGAGAGTCCCTTGGACTGCAAGGAGATCCAACCAGTCCATTCTGAAGGAGATCAGCCCTGGGATTTCTTTGGAAGGACTGGAAGGAATGATGCTAAAGCTGAAACTCCAGTACCTTGGCCACCTCATTCAAAGAGTTGAATCATTGGAAAAGACTCTGATGCTGGGAGGGATTGGGGGCAGGAGGAGAAGGGGACGACCAAGGATGAGATCGCTGGATGGCATCACAGACTCGATGGACGTGAGTCTGAGTGAACTCCGGGAGATGGTGATGGACAGGGAGGCCTGGCGTGCTGTGATTCATGGGGTCACAAAGAGTCGGACACGACTGAGCAACTGAACTGAACTGAACAGAGATTTTATGATTATTTCTTAAAGATCAGAGAAAAATGTCACAGTTACTTTGATAGGCATTGTATTAAATCGGTAGATTGTTTTGGGTAGTATGGGTAGCACAGCCCTCTTTTATCATTAATTCTTCCAATCCAAGAGCATGGGATATCTTTCCATCTCTTTGGATCATCTGCAGTTTTACTTATCATTATTTCATAGTTTTCAGCATATAGGTCTTTCATCTCCTTGGTTAAGTTTATTCCTAAGTATTTTATTTTCTGACATGGTTTTAATTGAAATATTGTTTTTACTTTCTCTTTCTGATATTTCATTGTTAGTGTAATAAAATACAGCAGATTTCTGTATATTAATCTTATATCCTGCAACTCACTGAATTCATTTATTAGTTCTAATAGTTTTTGTGTGGAGACTTTAGGGTTCTCTACATAGAGTATCATGTCACCTGCAAATAGTGACAGTTTTACATCTTCCCTTCCTATTTGGATATTTAGTATTTGTTTTTGTTTTCTCTTGGGCTTGTATCTGGAAAAGAAAAAAATTTCTTCCTTTTTTATATAGTCTTTGCTATTGTGATTTTCCTTTTCCTATATATTTTTGCTTCTTTTCTTTTTAGGGATGACTATTTAATAGTTCTTTTAAGGTAGGTTTAGTATTACTGAAGACTTAGTTTTTGCTTTTCTGATAAATTCTTTGCCTCTCCTTCTATTCTAAATGATGATGTTGCTGAGTAGAGTACCCTAGATTGTAGTTTTTTCCCTTTCAGGAATTTGAATATATCATGCCACTCCCTTCTGGGCTACAAAGTTTCTGCAAAGAAATCAGTTGATAACCTTATGCAGGTTTCCAGGTAACAGACTGTTTTTCTCTTGCTGCTTTTCGAATCCTCTCTTTATCTTTCACTTTTGCTGTTTTAATTATGACATGTCTGGGTGTAGGTCTGTATGGGTTCATCTTGTTTGAAATACTCTGTGCTTCCTATATCTGTATCACTGTTTCCTTCTTTACATTTGGAAAGTTTTCAGCCAAACTTTCTTATAATACATTTTTGATCCCCTTCTCTCTCTCTTCTGGGCTTCCCTAGTATCCCCCCTCTCTCTCTCTTCTGGGATTCCTTAGTAGTTCAGACCGTAAAGAATCTGCCTGCAAGACAGAGTCTCTCTGTCTTATGGGAGACCTGGGTTCAGTTTCTGGGTTGGGAAAACCCTGTGGAGAAGAGAATGGCAACCCATTCCAGTATCCCTGCCTAGAGAATTCCATGGATAGAGAAGCCTGACGACTATAGTCCATGGGGTCACAAAGAATCAGACACAACTGAGTAGCATTTTCTCTCTTTTCCTTCTGGAATCCTTATTATATATAGGTTGGCATGTTTGCTATTATCCCATAGATCACCTGTATTGCTTTCATTTTTTTTTTTAAATTTGACCTACTTACTGTCTGCTGTTCTGATTGCATGATTTACTTTACTCCTTCTTCCAGATCACTTACTCATTCTTTTTGTCATTTAGTTAGCTATTCATTGTTTCCAGACTGATTTTTATCTCAGCAATTGAATTGTCTATTTTGAATTTGTTCATCTATATAATTTCTAGTTTCTTGCTACGGTTATCTGTGTTTCTGTTGATAATCTTTCTTAATTCAGTTAGTGTTATTACCACATTTTTAAACTCAGTCTAGTAGACTGATGAGATATGTTTCATTTTTCTTGTTCTTTTAACGGAGAGTAATTCCTCTGCTTTTCGTGTTTTTTAGCTTTCTCTGTCTTTTTGAATTTAGGAGAAACAGTTATCGACTCTGGCGTCAAAGGGATGTTTTCTTGTGGGAGAATCCATGTTTACACTGTGCGGATCCAGGGTTTTGGTGCGAGGACTGGTTTCCTTATGAATGCCGCCATGTCCTTCTTGAGAGTGTGCTGGCCATGGGTCCCCTGATAAGCGGTGTGGTTGGTGCACAGTGTGTGACAGGGACTCCCCTCTGCTCCGTGGCTGTCATCGTCCTGTCAGGGGTGGGGTCTGCTCCCCCAGTGTTGGAATAAAATCTGATATTCAGGTTTGATTAGGCCCCACTCCCCTTGAGTGCATGCCCTGCCCCAAAGGAGGGGATTGCCTAAGTAAGTGAGGGCTGAATGGTCTCAGTGGACCTGTGCTGCCTGTGTAGTAGACAGGCCCCTGTGCCTGTGCTCAGGAGCAGCTCGAGGTCACATCCATTTCTCTGTTGTGTTCATCCCGGATCTAGTGCAAGGTTGTGGTGTGGAGCAGGCTGGGCTGGGACTGGGGGCTGGGGCACTGTGGCTACAAGAACTGAGATGACTGTGCTGCCACCTAAGATCCGGGCTGCCTCTGTGGCAGACCTCTCCCAGGACCTGTCTGCCCCAGTTTACCCTGAGATGCAATGTGGAGTGGGAGGAGCTAGAGTGCTCTTGCTCTGTATGAACCGCCATGCACTTTGGGTGTGCTGGACGGTGGTCACAGCCGCCCCACCGGGGTCACGGCCCAGCCTCCCATGCTATCTCTGCACAGCTGGTTGAGTCCCCCTCCCAGGGCCCATCTGCCAGAGATTAAACATTTAGCCATGGTGCAACATGTGGCCACCACTGCCCCATTCTGAGTACACAGCAGATGGCCCAGCCTGTCTCTCCATAGCTAGACCGAGTCTTTGCCCAGATATTGTGTAGTGTGGAGGGAGCAGGGCCAGGGTGTCCTTCCCTTCAGATGGGGGAGTGTGGAGAGGCAGCAGCCGCTGGTACAAGACTCTCTCCCCTGACTATTAGCATGTAGCACATGTATACTTGGGAGTAGAATCTGGGCTTCTCCAGCCTGTTTCTTTCCTAGTGATTTCCCAGTAGGCAGTGGGGCTTGGTCTCCAGACAGGACCCCAGGACTAGGATGCCCAGATTGTGTCTCTACATATTTGCTCTCCAGAGTAAGAGTCCACCCTTGCAGACCTTCTTTTCCTTTCAGATTCCTTCCAAAGGTACAGATCCCAACAGGATGCCTATTTCCCCCTCTCCTACCTGGTTATGTGGAGCTCTTTCTTGCAGCTTTGGCTGTATAGGAATTCTTCAGCCACTTTCCACTTAATTGTCTATGAGAATTGTTCCACAAGTAGGTGTACTTTTGATGTGTTTATGGTCGGAGGTGGGCCCCCACATCTTTCTACTCTGCAATCTTGAGACCCTTCCCTGGAATTACAAAGTATAAGTTTTTTTTTTTTTTCATGAACCTTGGCTCTTGAAGCTTGGAGATGGATATGTATTTGTTTTAGAAATACAAAGAAATGTGACACTTTATGTACCTAAAGGAAGTAGTACCTAAAGTGTACCATAGGAAAATTCCTACCTACCTGTTACAGACTCTTAAGGTGGATGATTTGCCTGGTCACCTAAAATTATCTGGTATTTTATGCTCCAATGCCCCCAAGCCTGGCCTTTCTATTCCTGGACAACTCTGAATACTGTCAAATAGCTTTTTTTTTAAAACACTAACTTCACTTGTTTTAAGTAACCCCTGAGTTTTAAAATAGTTGAGAATAAAATGCTGATGTTTCCTTCCTTTTCCCTGTTTTCATTTATCTTTCAATTCTATGCACAAAATTTTAGGTCAGATATTAGTAATGCAAACCAATTCTCTGCACGTATTAAGTAGTAAAACAGTTACTACACCATTAGTAACAACTTCCATCCAGAGCATCTCTCTACCTGACAAAGTGTTTAAAGAGGAAACACTTAGTGAAAGCTTTACGAACAAAATGCATTTCAACTAAGGCAGCGTGGTGTGCACTGCATCAAAATATGGAGATTAAAGCACACATCAAGTTTTCTATCACAAAACTGTCCTACTTGTCATTTTAAGAAACTAGCCTATCGAGCATATGCTTTGATCATTTATAATGGATTCTTTCTGACTGGTTGTCAACGTGAAAATTAAAATGCCTAGTTGAGAAAGCACAACAAAAACTTTGGTAGAGAAAAATTAATCATTTGTTCCAAATAATAAAGGCATCTTCACTGGTATAAATCAATCTAATGTCATTAGGAACTTCTATTTTCTTTAGAAATCACATGTCACATCTCACATTTAAATTAAGATTAACTGTGTTTAATGTCTGTGATGAGCCTTCATCCATAGATCTGGACATTGAGTCTAGTACATCAGTGCAGTGCATTTTGTAAGGGCATGGAATGACTCATGAAAAGACCCATTTGTGAAAAGCTAAATTATTCACATATTTAATTTTTACTACTGAAACATGATTACATCTTCTATCAAATTAAAGATATGAAGGAAATGAGATTGACAAACACAGCTGGGCATTTGTTAAATATAATCCTTCACTGACGGTAAACCTTAAACAGTTACAAAGAAGACTTGACGTTCTCCAATCTAGTTAAAGTATAGGAGTTTAAAATTTTTTTTTAATGACCTTATGGAGAAAGGAAAAATCAAAAGCATAAGCCTAAATATTTACTTGTAATAATTAAAAAGTAAAACATATAGCTAGTTAATATAATCATCTTTATCTAGATGCTTGGCTTTTTGTTTTATTCAAGAAACAGTATAATCATGTGCTATGCTTATTTAAACTTATGCCATCCATATTACCTATCATAGCTTTTTTTGTTTCATAATTTTAGTCTAGCCCAAATGATTAATATCACAATCCTAGCTTAGCACACGTTTATGAATGATATACACAAACCAAGATTCCTAATACAACAGTGTGAACATAAAGCATGGAAGTGGTCATTATAGAGAAATAAGATGGCTTTCTACTTAAACAAGAAGATGAAAGACAGGATCACATCACTGTGAAACGTAACCATGTCCGTCATTTTCTTTGCCATAGACTAGATGGAATTTTTATATTTCATATTTTCACCACATGCTTTACTGTCTTCTCCATAATCAACAAGGATATTTCTTTGAATTTATTTATGTGTGGTATTAAGCCACAAGCAGCAAATATAATACCTAATGAACTATTTTCCCACATTGGGAAAAGTCAAAAACAAACATTTTTGTTTTAACATAGAGGAGCATTTTCCAAACTGTGTTACTGTTAATAGTTCTGGAAGTAAGTTCTGTGTTAAAAAGGGTGCCATGAGAAATACTATAAAATGCATTGACCGTAAAACAATACAGTTTGAAATGTGAGAGTTTACTTATATATGAATTTTTTCAATTAATATATTGGGACTCTTTTGATATTTGTGACATTTTGAAAAAAGTTGATGATATACCATGTAGGCATAGAAATATCATAAAAATTTAAAAAGTATGTCCTGAATGCATAAAACAGATGTAGGTACTAGTTTATCCTTACATAGGCATAAAGTCAGTGGTATCTAATATAAAACTTAATTTGTTTTATAGTGTTGCTTTCAAAGACAGTACTGTGCAGCATACTTCTCTCTTGGAATAGGAGAAACCATTTTACCAGCCCATCATGACAGTGAGCATTTTTTTTTTTTTTTACTTTTAGTTGGAGGATAATTGTTTTACAGTGCTATGCTGGTTTCTGCTGTATATCACCATGAATCAGCCATAAATATACATATATCCCTTCCCTCCCTCCCTCACACTCCCTCCCCATCCTAGCCCTCTAGGTGGTCACAGAGCAGGTGCTGAGCTCGCTCTGTTATACAGCAGCTTCCCACTAGCTATCTGTTTTATGCATGGGTATGTATATATGTCACTGCTCCTCTCTCAATTCATCCCACCCTCTCCCTCATCCGTGATGTCACCAAGTCTGCTCTCTACATCTGTCTCTGTTACAGGTAAGTGGTTTTAAAAGTTAAACAATGTTACCAAGACTATAATAAGAATATTACTGCAATACTGTATGCCATAATGGTTGTATAACAAGTCATTTAGTAGCGAATAGGCCAGGCTACCATGAAACAATCTGTTGATCACACTGCCCTACCATAGCAATCGCGGTTGCTTGTTCATTATCATCGCATGGGTTGTCTTACCTGCAAATAAACAGGAATTTCTTTTTCACATTATCTTTTCATTTTTCATAACTACTGTTAGTAACATATATCATATCTACAGTATTTTGTATCATGTAAGACAATATTGATATAGGTACTGACAGACTGTTCATCTTGGAAACTGACCATGTAAAGTTGTGGTATCGATAACTATAGTAGAGTTCTGTAAATATATATTCCCTTTCTTATGATGATCTTAATAACACTTTCTCATCTCTAGCTTACCTTATTGTAAGATTATGGCATATAATACATATAACATACAGAATATGTGTTAATAGACTGCTGTCAGTGAGGCTGCTGGTCAACAGAGGCTATTAGTAGTTAAGTTTCTGGGGGAGTCAACAAAGTTAAGTATATGTGAATTTTGCAGTATGTGGAAGGTTGGCACCTCCAATACCTGTACTGTGAAAGGGTCAACTGTATATCTAATTCAGTGGAAATCACATTATGATGATATCAAAAACAGACTCAAGTAGAGGTTAAATTTAACAAATAAATAAACTGGATGGAATTAACTTTTTTTTTTTTTTTTTGGTAGCTGAAGCAGGTCTACTCAAAACTGCCTTAAATATTTTAGAAATCTTAACAGAGTCTTATTGCCACACACTTGATCTGACCTATTCCCCAGTCAGTATTTCACTTTGAGAATCTTCTTAGAATGGAGTAAAAATTAGAAATAGTTTAATTTTTCAACTAAGAAGTTTTTAGTCACTTTATAGTCCTTTTAAATGTTTCTTAAAATTTGAATACTTCTTTCTTTTCAGTTAAAGCAATCTTTTAAATCTTTTCATTGAAAAGAAGCCAAATGCCATTTTCAACACTGTATCTGAAAATCATCTTACCAAGATCTCAGAGCATATAAAGGATATTTTCTGTCTTCAATATTTCTTCAGGCAGTTGCTTTATAGCTGTTCTACTACTGTACAACATGAGGTACCATTTTCCAACTTTCAGTAAAAATTTTCTCACCATTTTTCTCAGACTTCGCTAGCACTTTTCTTGCCATCTGTATATCCTTCACTAACAATTTCCTTACTGTTCTTCCTGCCTCTGCTCACAGTCTGCACTCTGACTACAGAGAGTTACCATTGGGTCTCTTGAGTATGATGGTATTCTGAACAGAATTCCAGCTTTTCATCTTGCCTGGCTATCTGTGGCTGATACAGTTACTTGTGCTTTCTTATTTTCTCATATAGCCTTAGAATGAATCCCAGGTGTGTGTGTGTGTTTTAAAGATATATATTGATCACATAACTTATTTTCTCAACCAGAGTATCTTTGAAAGTGAAATCAGACACTACGAATAATTATTCTTAGATAACAGGCAAAGAGTGAGACTCTTGTAGGCGGAGCAACATGTATACTTGCCACACTTTTAGTTAACTTGAGTGTCTCTCTCCTATGCAAACATTATAAATAGCTAGAAAAAAATTATAAATACAATGGTAAATTTTTCTCCTTGAGGAAACAAAGATTCTTAATACTCATAAGCACATACTTTATTAATAGAGTTAGTTAAATTTCAAAAAATAATCTTAGCTCTGATTCTTTAATATCTGGTTGATGATCTCGTTAGGGGTTTCCATTATTTCAGAAAACCTTGTAGTATCTTGGGCCCCAATTTTTTTTTCAAGAGTTTTGGCTTTTAAGTATTTAAGCAAATCAGATTTTCACCTTTTTATGCATTATGTTTAATTATGAAGAAATTCAGAAATGATAATAAAGTATTTATGAAGAAATTAGGCTCAGTAGATGTTAGTAATAAGATAATGAATCATTTAATAAATAGACTCAAGAAAATTAATTTTATCAATTTATCAACCTGGCTGACTTCCCACCAGAACTCTAAAAATATAAGAGTAGAAATTATACCATGCTGAAATAAAGGCATAATTCAGTCCAAGCTTTTCTCCTGGGTTCAGATGCCCAAGCGGAACATGAGAATTTCCTCTGTTTAGGCTGAATAAGCCAACAGGGTGGATTCTGTTTTCCCAGAGCCCAGTGCACATTCCTGAGAGGATTGTTCATTTATCAGAAACTCTGGAAGCTAAGATAGCTACCTGCAGTCTAACAACTTAGTGGAAATATTCCTAAAATTGCTAAAGGCATGATTTATATGAAATTATTCCATACTTCAGTGCTTTGTCCTATCCCATTTGATTACAGTAGGATCCATATTTGACTCTGGTGTTAGGAAAGCTGTTGTGTGATTTACAGAATACTAGTATCTCCTGGCTTGGGTAAATAAATGCACCAGTTGTTCTCCTTGCTACTGGAAGCAATGTTGCCTAATGAAGAAAAATATTCTATTTTAAGAGACTAATTCACATGACCTGGACACTGGAAAATGCTAAGTGTGGAACAACTTAACTTTACATTCAGGTTACACTACGAGATACAGAGTTACTCTTTCAGCATGGCTGAGAATTAAGTACTTGGTGGTCAAACCTAGTCTGTCTATAAAAGCTTGATTTACATCAAGAACCCTTTGAATTTAATCATTTGGTATTTCTTTGAGGTTATTAGCCACATAAAATGTGTGGTCAACATGCAGCCATGGGGAAATGGCATTAGAAGAACAGTGACATGAAAGCATAAATCACTTAACTCGTTGGTGGAACATTTATTCCAGTGACCAGGCTGTATATAAAATATTAATTCTGAATTAAATCAAGGGCCATGGGAGACTCAGAGTGAAGTGATGGCAGATGAAGTGAAGTAATAGTGAAATGATGGCAACCATTTTTACAATTTTATTTTTCATTGATGGATAATTGCTTTATAGAATTTTGTTGTTTTCTGTCAAACTTCAACATGAATCAGCCATAGGTATATATTTGGCAACCATTTTTAAAAGCCATTTTCTCCTCTAAAATAATGATACTAGACTAAGTGATCTCAGTGTTGGCTTCTGTGTCTACATTTCCACATCATTGGCACATAGGTTAGCACTCTTTCCAAAAATATAGAACTAAAATCAAATGGTTTCATATAGTCTTTATTTCTGCAAAGTGTAAGTTGGCATTTTCTATGCTTCCTCGCTAGAAATATATAAAAGCAGTGTGTGCATGTGAATATGCTTAGATGTTAAGAGAGTCAGTTCTTTGCCATATTATTTCTTTTCCTCTAGAACCTCTCTTTTCTTCAGTTAACAGTACAGAATTGATGTGGGAGAGGCTCTGGCTCTGGGGCATCTCTGTCACATAATTTAGGTGAAGTAGACGTGATAGACAGATGGGTGGATGTGTGCCCACCTGATTTATCTCTGGGGGCAGCCTGAGAGCCCTTTCACTGGGGAATTTCATTTTCTTGGTTTATTTGAGAGTCAGTCTTGGCTTATATGGATTCCCTGCTAAGGTGGAGCTCTGTCCCTTGGGTTTACTCTGTACGAGTTACAGCACTTGAGGCTCAATGCTTTGCTGTGGATGCGACTATAGAAGGTAATCTCAGTGGCCTCTGAAGTCTTCAGAGGCTGTGACAGCGGTCCCAACTTCACCTCAATTGTTCACATACAAATGAAAGCGCTTTATGCTATAGGATGAATTTTTTTTTTAGAGACAGATTACTGTATATAAACCATGGAAATTGCGGTGGGTACAAAAGCTCACAATCAAAGGGAAATCAGAGCAGGCTCCATAATACTCCCTAAGATCCCCCCACACCCCCCCACACACACTTTATATGCATCCTTATGCCTGGAATAATCTGAAAATCTAACAGAGGTTTTAAGACCCACACCACAGAGTAAGGAGTAGTGGAGCTGTGTGTCGGGTCCAGGGCTCACTGACAGAAAAGAACAGATTTTTTCATTACAACACACTCTCTCAGGACATTGTGAAAAGGGAGTTGTGAAGTCATCTAAAAATAGTTTAACCTGAATCCCCCCTTTGGTTTGAAACAAAGGAAAATGAAAGCTTTGCCCAGAGCCTAACAGAGCAAAATCTAGACCCAGAAATCTCACCTTCAGTTTCAGTTCAGTTCAGTTAGTCATGTCCGACTGTTTGCGCCCCATGAGTCACAGCACGCCAGGCCTCCCTATCCATCACCAACTCCTGGAGTTCATTCAAACTCATGTCCATCAAGTCGGTCATGCCATCCAGCCATCTCATCCTCTGTCGTCCCCTACTCCTCCTGCCCCAAATCCCTCCCAGCATCAGGGTCTTTTCCAATGAGTCAACTCTTCCCATGAGGTGGCCAAAGTACTGGAGTTTCTGCTTTAGCATCATTCCTTCCAAAGAACACCCAGGACTGATCTCCTTTAGAATGACTGATTGGATCTCCTTGCAGTCCAAGGGACTCTCAAGAGTCTTCTCCAACCCTCAGTTTAGTATCCTTTTATTTAGCCTTAGATTAATGCAAAATTTAGGCTAAAATTTTTTTTTTGCACAACTATGTTCTAAGCTGTTGTGTCCTCTGCAGTTTTCTTTACGCATAGCAGTTCTATTCCAAGATTAATAGGAAATACAACAAAATGCAATTAAAATTAATAGGCAGTACAACAAAATGCAATTAAAATTATTGTCACTCTCTGTGTGTGCAATTGAAAACCCACTCTACATTACACATGCATCATCGATAATTTTATTCTTGGGAAAATGTGGGGGACATTTACATTGTAGCTTAGAAAATTCTCCCAGAAGCCTGATGTTAAAGCCTCCTCCTGTAGATGAGGAAGAAAAGCCCAGGGAAGTTTCTCTCATGGCTCAGGTCACCTGGTGAGTTGCATTCTGTTTGCCCTTTAATCTTCCCAGTCACTCTGGTGCTTGTGTCATGACAGGCTCTTCCTTACCTTTAACAGAATTTATTTTTTATCTCTGCACAGCTAATGCTAAACATACACACATGCACGCACACACACACTCACACGCATATGCAAAGTCTTAGAGGGGGAAAAATGGTACAGAATAAAAGAAAGACAAGCCATAGGGAAATAACAGACTTGCAGACATGGTTGATGTGCCAGCTATAAATCTCAGTACAATATGGTTTCTTATTTCCCTTAGTGGAGAAGTCTACCCAGAAAAAGCCTTATATTAGAGATGTTCGTTGAACTTGCTTCTGGTTTTTGACTTCTCTTTTCAGTATCCAAGAACAGCTACCAGGATTAATAACTGGATCTCATGCTTTCTTTTTTTTTTTTTTTCCCTATTTCCACCAGCTGTGGTTAAGGCATTTTCTTTTCATGTTCTTTTAAAAGTTCTCTGGTGTTGTCAAGCAGTCTTAAAACATCATTTGAAGAAGGATACTGAACCTAAACCTTTCACCAAGCCCTCATGGTTATATGACTTTATTTTTCAGATATCATCTGTTTTTCCATCTGCAGATGTCACACACACTAAATCTTAAAACGTGCTGTCTTTGGGAAGATGTGACATCTTTTTATTGGTACAGTATTGGCTTCTTTCTTTAAGTGGAGAGGAATTACAACTTCTCTGCCTTATGTAGATGAGAAAGTCTTCATAAACTTTATTAATAAATGATATTTAATTATTGCCATGAATAATGAGCTACCCACTCCATTCATTTACGATTAAGTCTTCTCTACATCAGCATGTCTATTTCCCTTACGGGTGGGCATTGTAAAAGAAAACTAACCCCCCAATGTCTCTGTTTAATTTAGTTTTTATTTTAAAAAAAATTGACACATTAGAATATTAGCACTCAGCACGTTCTCATCTCTAGTCACACTCTCATCCCAAAAGTCTTCTGAACCCTTGTCTGACCTGGATATTGCAAACTCTGAACCTTGCCTCCAGATTTCCCTTGCTCTCGCCTGTCATTTTCTCCACATGCTTACTATCTGCAATATGAAATGCTGGTGCTGATAGATATTGGCAGAACCTGGTTAAAATTCGCTTCACATAGCTTGCTCTTACTTCAAAGGTACAAAGGGTTTTGGTGATTTTTCCCCCTTTTTAATCCTAAGAACAGAAAACCAAGTTATCTTTGTGGTGTTAAGCATGAAACTGGGTCTTTGTTTGAAAAGCAACATCTGATGTTTTCCTCTCTTTTCAACTAGACAACTGGGCACTTCTGTATTACGCAGCCCCAGCCCCTCTGCTTTGGGATTTTGTCATGTCAGGAGCTGCTGACAGATGACAAACTGCTGTGTGAAGGGCAATGCTTCCCCTCACAAAATTCCTGACCCTGCAATCAGGAGAGTGAAGACCTCAGTCTCAAAGAGGGACAGGATATTTGCTCAGATTCTCTGCTTTTTTCAGGTAGCACAAATCTACTTCCGGGTACAGTGGTGCTTTCCATCCCCAAGCTGAGCATCCTCTGGAACTCACCCCACACGCACCCTTCCCAACCTTCTGCTCCTCTACAGCTGCTTATGTGCTTCAAATCATTAACTGCCGACACTGTCCCAAGTCCCAACAAATTGCCAGTCAGTTCTGTATCCCAGGAGTTCATCCTATAAATGATAATTGAAAATGTGATATTTGATTAAAACATTAAACCACAACAAGTGTTAACACCAAAGGATTTTAAGTAATCAGAGTCTTTTGTGCTGATTGATTGACATGCATGAGTTTCGAGTAAGCAAACAGCAGAAAGACAATACAGTCAATCACTGTTTAGGGTGGGATGCTCAGCACACAGTTTCGCTTCCTGCCTTTTGTCTGTGCCCTGCGTTATGTGGGTCAGTGGCTGCAACACCTCTGAAGTCTAACACATAAAGTGTTGACTTGCTTATCACCATCTGTCATTTAAAGGGATCTTATATGAACTCTGCTGCTGTCAACCTCATAAAAGACTTAATTTTTATATTTAGATTCCAGACAGGCTATGGAGGGAGACATTCCTGTGGAATTTTTGCTTGAGTCATTCTTTCCCTTTCTTACAAGGAAACAATTCTGTTCTGCCTAGGTGTTCTGGCACTTTGAACATAATGGCCAACCCATCCTTTAGTAGAGCCAGGACCTGGTGTTCTTAAAGACAGCACAGTTCAGTGTTGATCACTTTCCTTACATGTGATTCTATGCAGCACCGCCTGTGAAATCCTTGAAGCTAAATAAACAAACAGAATAAATATCAAGATGCACTTAACGTGCTTACAGAATTATAGGGTTTTGAGAGATGGCATGGGATCCTGCTAGATGCCATAAAAACACCCCAGCTGTTTCACAGTGTGCAGGAAATGTATTGGTTTTACATTTTATAATTTCAAACCCTGTTGTCAACAGGCAACTTATGTTACTTTATATTCCACTCATCACAGCCCACCATAATTCCTCATGGCAGAGCAAAGTAAAATATATTCCTCCGTGCTGACACTGCTTATTGTTTTTTGTCTCCTATAAATGATTTGTGGCCCTGCTTTGAATTTTGGTAAGAAAGTGCATTTTCAGAAGCTCTTATAAGAAATAGCACATTCCCCAGCTCAGGAGACTCAGTCTCTTAGGAAACAGGAAAAGGCCATTTGGCTCTTTCTCACAAGCCATTTATGTTTTCTCCCCATTTCTTTCTGCCGGTGTCCTTCAAGCCTCTCTTTTCAGAGAAATTCATCAAGAAGCTGTTGAATCTATTAATCCCTGCTTTAGTGCCCATCAGGCTGCATCTTCCTCAGGTAATCATTGCAAGCCCTCTACAGCATCCTCTTAAGGTCCAGGTCAGACTGTCTCTTCCTTTCCATTTTACTGTTGATTCAAAGACTATCAAGTGGTCATTGTCAAGAACAGGGGAGGAGTCAACACCACTGTCCAAGGACCTTAAAAGGATTAGGAGTTCTGCCCAAGGTCTTATACTTCATTGGTTTCGAACATCTCACCCAAACATTACCCATCCAAGTCATAAAAGAGGCCAGATTTTTAAAAAGATTTGTGCATCCCACACTGATATTATATCTTCATGGAACTTTTCTTTGGAGTCCTCAAGTCATAGCCGGTGCTGACAGGACTGTCTTCCTAGGCCCTCCAGGTTTGTATTGAAGGAGGGAACTGATGATGTGGCTATGAAATGTGGCTCCCATGGGGGAAGGAAGAACTTCTGTCTGTTTCGGGGGTGCTGCTCTGAGAATCTCTAGGATTTCCCTGTGAAGAGGACAACTTGCTTTCTCAAAACAGGTCAAAGTCAAGTCAGCTTTGAGGAAGGCTGTCTTACTGCTATTTACAGCAGCCATGTTTATCAAAAGAAATAAGACCTCATGGCAAAGAGGCAGTAATACAACCACCTTATGTTAGTAGTGAAATTATAAATCATAATTAAAGTTTCCATCTGAAAGCATTAAGTTTCCCTGAAACACTTTCCTGGTTGGAATTACATTTATGAGAGTTTAAGTAATCAAAGTAAATAACACACCTTGTTTAAGGCTTTTTGCCAGTTTAATCCTCCATCGACCCTGTGATGTGGTCCTATTATTTGCCCATTTTACAGATAAGCAGGAAGAGCCCAGAGAGGGTAAGTAACTTGCTGGAGGATACCCAGCTAGTAGTCATGGAGCTAGAATTTAAAGACAGGCACTGGACCCAGGAACTACATTGCAACCTTCACACACACTGCTTCCCAACTTATTATTGTGGTATTTCCTGTGTACTTTGCAAATCACTTGTATTTTACTTATTTCCTGAAATTTCCTTTTAAATAACCCCCTATGTTTTCAGATCTTAACTTTTGACAATGAACACATAAATGAAATTTTAAACAGACAACAGACAATCTTCCTTTCTGAAGTTAAGGGCTGCTTACATTTAGAAATATAAACAAAACTTACCATCCCTTCTTAATATGTATCAAGCCACCCAGGATTTTTCTCCCAGCACCAGGGAAACTGAGGCAGCAGGAATGTCAGAGAAGCCACAAAGAAGCTGTAAAATTAAGCCACGGCTCCCATTCCTTACAAGAACACAAAATACTACATCAGCATTGCCTTTTAAAAATCTGTCTTATAAATATTTAGGCTGTATTATTCTCCCTGTTCTAAAAATAAGGAAAATGTATTTTACTTTTACACAGCAGTAAATTATGAAACCCAGTTTCAAACCCAGGTTACTCTGCTTGTAAAGCCGGTAAGCTCACCCCCCTTACCCGCCCCCCACCAGCCGCCCAACTCTGTTGCTTCATAGAGCCAGCACTTAGAAAGGACCACTGGACTCCCCATCCCGTAACCCCCAGGTTCACCTTGCAGAAGGGTTGCAAACTTGAGAATCTGGTTAAAAATGCAGTAAAGAAATGGCATGCTATACATGACAGGCTTAAATCTCCAGGGCAGGGAATTATTTAGTTGCCTTCTCCAGGGAACATGTTCAAATTTATTTCATTAATCTGCAGTAAGCAACTCGTATTTTCACACAAGCTCATTTCCATTCATTCAGCTGTATTGAAGCTGGTTTCCGTGGTTGGCTTCTTCATTGTTCAGGAGAGATTTCATCAACTAATTGAAAAGAACACGGCTCTGTGCTCAGCAGAGCTAAATACATACAACAATTTCACCACCAATGCCAGACACATTATCAGTGTCCTGATCTTTGACCTTTGATACTTTGAAGAGATGTCCCAGGGGAAATCTTTCGCTTGGAATGTTAATCTGTTGCTTCTCTGACCTTCTACACATGTACCACATTATTATTACAACCCACATGCTTCTCTTTTCACGCTGTCATTTTGACAATAGAACCATCGGGCAATTCATCTTTAGACTAGATAGCTGGAACAAAGTGCATACCAGTAAGTGAAATCAGATTGGCTAATGGTATTGTTTAAATGCAATAACATTTCTCTTCTGAAATCCACCCAGATTTCAGATGATATGTCATGCCTGTGGGACGCTCGGTAACAGTTAGCTACTGGTGATTCATCAGAGGGTTTCAGTGAGGGGATTTCTTCTTCACTTTTTTCTGAACATGCTTTGGAAGCATAAATTAGTCCCCGAATTGGATCATCGGTGTGGATTTATCACTCCAGTTTCCTGTCTTTACCCTCTTGCTTCTTTCATCTGGCAGATGTTTGTTTCATCTTCAGACTTACTGAAAGCGGTACAGAGATCTGAGAGCATTTAGCAAGACTGAAAAGCCATTTCTTTTAAGGCTTTGCTCAAATGTCAAATGTCAGCCCCTCAGAGAGGACTTCTTTTGACCACCCCACATAAAATAAACCTCACTCCTATTAGTATGTATCCTCTTTATCCTGCTTTATTTTTCCTTGTAGTACCTCTCATCACTGTCACATGATATATTTATTCGTGGGCAGGCCATTTCCTGCCACGAGAACGCAGGTTCCACGACTGCATAAATGGGGTTGGTTTGTTCTCTGCTGGGCCTGGGACATCGCCTGGCTCATAGCAGGAGCTCAGAAAAATGTGTATGTGTTGAGTAACAGAATCTTCCACCATGGGACATACAGACAGGGTGATGCCATAGAGATACATGGACTGCACATCTCACTGATAACCACTAGGCATTTCTCTGTTACAACCATATAATGAAAGCAGAGAAAAGAATATTAGACACAAATTACTGCTCCTCTTTAGCTCAGCCTTATCAATGAAAACATTTGAAAAATATGATGTAAAAAAAAGCTCTAGTCTGTTTTATGGATCCTTTTGTTATGCTGACCATCATTTTCAAACATACAGAAAGTTAACAAAAGGTTCATTTAAAAATATCATTTATCTTAGATGCCAGGAAAGCCTGAAGCTGTTATGAATGGAGCTTTTATCTATATACTTAAGCCAGATAATCATAATAACTGGAGCTTTCTAAGGCTGGAGGGCATTGTGTGTGTGTGTGTGTGTGTGTGTGTGTGTTGTGTGTATATGAAAGCGCACACACACATCTTCAAGGCCCTCTCTCTGATTACCAGAAGAAGGCTTCTAAAATGGCATTATGCATTGCTTTTGTTCATCTGCAAACAACTCCAAGAAAGCCAACACTGTAAGCCAGTTGTTACCCAGACCCATGGGTGATTATCTGTCTGCCAGGTGCCGTAGGGCCCTGAAAGAGTTCATTCTGCTTGCAAAATTAACAAACTCCAAACTAATGTTTTTGCAAAACTGGTAGGGAATGCTTCAGGATGTAGTTAAGTGGGAAGAGAATAACTGATTCATCTTTTCTGGCTCCTCCATAGATCATAGTTATTTTCTTTCCCTACTGAGAAAATGACCAGTCTCCCTTTGTGAATGTGATAACTACTGCATTGCCATGATAACAATTAAAGAGAGTTGCTATGGAAATCTACAGTGCTATCCTACATGGCGGATAGAATGGACCAGTTAAGGTGTCATGAAAAGGCATGGCTTATGATCATCTGATTATAATATCTAAAATAATTTCCATCTTTTATGTTTAATAAGTCTACTCTTCATCTCCTTTCCCCAGAATACTCCCTACACCCTCCTCAAAATATTTGCTGACCTTTCTAGTCAAGATTAATATCAAATCCTCAGTCTCACTGACTGGAGGCAGGAACCAATGAAGAGGAAGGAAGAGAGTATCAGGAGAGGTCGGAAGATGTGAATTGCTTTTAAAATGTAATGTTCTGAAATTAAATGCTTGTGGGAGAAAGAGGATGTGGAAACACTATTCTTTGATGATCCAAGCAGCCTTGAACAGTCCTTTAAGTTGATGACAAGGTGTTCTGGATGGTAGTGGAAGGAAAGCAGATCATGATACTGAATGCAAATGGTGCAAGTCCAGGAAGAAAAGGGAAAGGCTGAGGAGTGCAAGAATTCCAGGCCCTTCTTCCACGCCTGGGGGGACTCTCACACACTTTGATTTTATCACAGTAGAGCCACGTGGCTCACAGGGTCTTCTCTGAATGTCAAATTAACAACATGGCTGCTGTTTTCAAAAAACCTCAGGGGGAGAAAGAATTGAATCCACCGAAGACCAGAACCTCAACCAAAGGAACTTTTTTTATTAAGTGGGAGCTTGTTGTATCCTTTCAAATCTAGCTATAGTATGTACTTTGCAGGGTTGTTACTTTAATCTTTATTGTTAGTTCCCTCTAAAGAAACTTGTAGAAGTATAATGACAAATCCCAAAACTGCTTAAACATGCATAGAAAGCTTCTAATTTTTGACTCATCTCAGCGGAGTCTGAATTGTTCAGATCAACTTTTCATTCAAGGGAGTTAGAAATGAGAAAAGATTGTGAACTAAACTGAAATTCATCAACTTTAGCTTACCTGTATACTTTCAGTTTACATGTCAATGTTTGTTTTACACTCAGCAAATCACATGAGATGACAAAACTTTCCAGGGGGAAATGAAACAGCCTCTAAAATTTGGAGTTTTTATAGAAGCATCTGAAAGTGAAAGTTGCTCAGTCGTGTCTGACTCTTTGAGACCTCACAGACTATACAGTCCATGGAATTCTCCAGGCCAGAATACTGGAGTGGGTAGCCATTCCCTTCTCCAGGGGATCTTCCCAACCCAGGGATCGAACCCAGGTCTCCCACATTGCAGGCAGATTCTGTACCAGCTGAGCCACAAGGGAAGCCCAAGAATACTGGAGTGGGTAGCCTATCCCTTCTCCAAGGCATCTTCTAGACCCAGGAATTGAACCGGGGTCTCCTGCATTGCAGGCAAATTCTTTACCAACTGAGCTATCAGTGTAGCCATCTGAGGAGGCTGCAAAGATAGAAGTGAGATCAAAGTGTAATAAAAACATAAAGTGCTCAGAATTATTTATTCTGTATATGTTAACTGAACACATGCTGTGTGTCAGGCATAGTTCTAGACTCTAGTCACAGCTGTGCTGACTGGACACTTGGAGATTATCCGGACACCTGTTTACCCTGTATAGGTTGCTGAGGCCCCCATCCAAGCCAGGTCTGATCCCCTAACCTGGGGTCTGGATCTTACACTGTATTCATTTTCCATGCTGCTGAAACTCATTATACAAGTCAGTGGCTTATAAGTTTTTCTTATAGTTCTAGAGGTCAGAGGTCTAAAATCAGTTTTATGGCACTAATGTCTGTGTCCCTTCTGGGGAGTCAAAGGAAGAATCTTCCTTCTCTTTTCCAGCTTCTATTCTAGAGGCTGCTCACATCCCTTGGCCTCTGGCTCGTGGCTGCATCACTCTGACCTCCGCCTGTGCCATACCATCTTTTCTCTGCTCCTAACCCTCCTGCTAAAAAGCCTCTTGATGAAAGTGAAAGAGGAGAGTGAAAAATCTGGTTTAAAGCTCAACATTCAGAAAACGAAGATCATGGCATCCAGTCCCATCACGTCATGGGAAACAGATGGGGAAACAGTGTCAGACTTTATTTTGGGGGGCTCTAAAATCACTGCAGATGGTGATTGCAGCCATGAAATTAGAAGTCACTTACTCCTTGGAAGAAAACTTATGACCTCCTAGATAGTATATTCAAAAGCAGAGACATTACTTTGCCGACTAAAGTCTGTCTAGTCAAGGCTATGGTTTTTCCTGTGGTCATGTATGGATGTGAGAGTTGGACTGTGAAGAAGGCTGAGCACCGAAGAATTGATGCTTTTGAACTGCGGTGTTGGAGAAGACTCTTCAGAGTCCCTTGGACTGCAAGGAGATCCAACCCGTCCATTCTGAAGGAGATCAGCCCTGGGATTTCTTTGGAAGGAATGATGCTAAAGCTGAAACTCCAGTACTTTGGCCACCTCATGTGAAGAGTTGACTCATTGGAAAAGACTCTGATGCTGGGAGGGATTGGGGGCAGGAGGAGAAGGGGACGACCGAGGATGAGATGGCTGGATGGCATCACGGACTCAATGGAGGCGAGTCTGAGTGAACTCTGGGAGTTGGTGATGGACGGGGAGGCCTGGCATGCTGCGATTCATGGGGTCACAAAGAGTCAGACACAACTGAGTGACTAACTGAACTGAACTGAACCCTCCTGCCTCCCCCTTACATGAATCCTTATAATTATACTGCACCTACCGAGATAATAAGAGCTGTGTGCTCAGTAGTTCAGTTGTGTCCAACTCTTTGCAACCCCATGGAGTGCAGCCCACCAGGCTCCTCTGTCCATGGGGATTCTCCAGGCAAGAATACTGGAGTGGGTCGCTGTGCTTTCCTCCAGGGGATCTTCCCAACCCAGGGGATCAAACCCAGGTGTCCCACACTGCAGGCAGATTCTTTCCACCTGAGCCACCAGGGAAGCCCAATACAAGGTAATTTCCCCATTTTAACTTTCTTAATCGTATGTATAAAATATTTTTGTATGTATAGTAATGTAGTTTCAAGTTCCAGGGATTAGGATATAGAGATTTTTGGAGAGTCATTATTCTGCTTATGACAGGGACTGAACACCATGATTTACTCTTGCATTTCTTGTTTGATATTCAGCCTCATCAATCTCTTGATTTTACCACTGTTTGCTTCTGGAACACTTCAAAGCAGCCCTCAACTCTCCCAGTTGTAATTACTTCTTTGTGGAAACCACTCTTTGCAAGGTCACCTAGATTCTCCCCATGGTGATATTAACCCAATACACTTCAGGGTTTATCTTTCTCAGGGTCTGTTAAGTGTGATGTATTGATAAGCATTCTTGCCTTCTTATAAAGGAGTAAAACAGCAGCTCTCCTTATTTAGTGTTTACTATACTCCAGGCACTAAGCTAAACTCAATAAACATTATTTCATTTGTTCTTTTCAATCATCCTATGAATTAAACAGTATTTGCCACACATTATAAATGATAAACAAAGGCAACTTCAGGTACCAGCTGGCACTTTCTAACCTCTGTATCCTGCTTCCGCTTTTCTTCCAAGTGGCAAATCTCCACCACTGACTGGCTCCTGAATGTCCTCGTGGTTGCCCCAACATTCCTCTGTAATCCTTGAAATTCTTCCAACCCACGTCTTAGCAACCAGAAATCTGGCAGCCACTCCAGATGTCTCCTTTTTCTCCATATCAAAGAGCCTCCAAGCTCTATTGTTTCCACTTCCCAACATCCCTTGAATCTTTCTCCTTATCTCCACGTTCCTCACCTTAGTTTTGACTCATCTTGACGCCCACTTTCTTGTGTCAGTTACTGAACAGGCTTCCAGCTGACAGCTCTGACTTGGTTGTTACGCACTCACTCTATTCCCATTTTGTGAACTTACCCTATACCTTGTTTCCAGAATAAACTTGGGGAAAATGTCATTTTTGTCCTGTCATTTCTGATGTGAAATTCTATAATGGCTATCCTTGACCTTTCGGTCTTATTTTCTCACATCTCTATGCCTCTGACCAGCCTCTCCCCTCTGCTTCCCAGGCCCTCCTTATTCTTCCCTCCTCTTCTTCTCCCAATAAAATAGCACCAGATTAATAAACCTGGGTATAAGCAAATGAACATTTGGATAATTTTTCATCTTTAATGCAGAGTAGAAATTAAAATAATTTCACAATTTTTCAATAATTGGAAAATCTGGAATAATAAAAATAATGGAGTAGGTTTGACAAGACATGAAAATATTTAAATTGTTTAAGGGAATTTGACTTAGTTTTTTTCTTTATAAAAATCATTTGATTAATATATAATGAGAGCCTGGAAATGCATATTTAACCTAATATTTCCACTTCTAAGGATATAAATCATTACATTCAAGAATACTACAGTGTTATTCATTAGGAAAAACTTAAGAGTCCTGTCCAACATTAGTGATTTAAAAATTGAATAATATTATATACTTATTAGAAATCATGTTTTTTTAAAAAGAGCATAATAAATTATTCATAATAAAATATAAAATAGAAAAAGCATACCTTTTTATCCCATGAATAATATTTATATTTACACATGGAAAAGAACTAAGAAATGAGCTAAATAAACCAAATAAGTCAATATTTGATAGAAATTATTTCTGAATGTAGGATTTGTGATGCCTTAAATAATTTTTTTGTACTTTAAATTTCTTTTACAGGTTTAGGGATAGGGGATTGATGACTTGACAGAGCACAAAGGATTTGCGTTGCTCAGTGGTAAAGAATCGCCTTGCTGATGCCGGAGACATGGGTTTGATCCTGGGTTGGAATGATCCCCTGGAGGAAGAAATGGCAACCCACTCCAGTATTCTTGCCTGGGTAATCCCGTGGACAGAGGAGCCTGGTGGGCATAGTCAATGGGGTTGCAAAGATTCCAAGGCAACTGACCAGTTGAGCATACATGCAAAAATACTCTTTCAGTTCAGTTCAGTCTCTCAGTCATGTTTGACTCTTTGCAACCCCATGGAGTACAGCATGACAAACTTCCCTGTCCATCACCAACTCCCAGAGCTTGCCCACACTCATATCCATTGAGTTGACAATGTCATCCAACCATCTCATCCTCTTTTATCCCCTTTTCTTCCTGACTTTAATCTTTCCCAGCATTAGGGTCTTTTCCAGTAAGTCAGTTCTTTGCATCAGGTGGCCAAAGTACTGGAGTTTCAGTATCAGCATCAGTTCTTCCAGTGAATATTCAGGACTGATTTCCCTTAGGATTGACTGGTTTGATCTTGTAGTCCAAGGGACTCTCAAGTCTTCTCCAACACCAGAGTTCAAAAGCATAAGTTCTTAGGTGCTCAGCTTTCTTTATGTTCCAACTCTCACATCCATACATGACTACTGGAAAAACCATAGCTTTGACTAGATGGACCTTTGTCTGTAAAGTAATGTCTCTGCTTTTTAATATGCTGTCTAGGTTTGTCATAGCTTTTCTTCTAAGGAGCAAGCGTCTTTTAATTTCACAGCTGCAGTCATTAATACAGTGATTTTGGAACATAAGGTCTGGCACTGTTTCCATTGTTTTCTCATCTATTTGTCACAAAGTGATGGGACCAGATGCCATGATCTTAGTTTTTTAAATGTTGAGTTTTAGGCCAGCTTTTCACTCTCCTCTTTCACTTTCATCAAGAGGTTCTTTAGTTCCTCTTTGTTTTCTGCCATAAGGGTGGTGTCATCAGAATATCTGAGGTTATTGATATTTCTCCCAGCAATCTTGATTCCAGCTTGTGCTTCATCCAGTCTGACATTTTGTGTGATGTTCTCTGTATATAAGTTAAATAAGCAGGGTGACAATATACAGCCTTGACATACTCCTTTCCCAGTTTGGAACCAGTCTGTTGTTCCATATCCAGTTCTAACTTGACCTGCAGTTGCTTCTTGACCTGCATACAGATTTCTCAGGAGGGAGGTTATGGTGGTCTGTTATTCCTATCTCTTTGAAAAATTTTCCACAATTGGTTGTGATCCATACAAGCTTTAGTGTAGTCAATGAAGCAGAAGTAGATGTCTTTCTGAAATTCTGCTTTTTCTATGATCCAACCAATGCTTTTGAACTGTGGTGTTGGAGAAGACTCTTGAGAGTCCCTTGGACTACAAGGAGATCCAACCAGTCCATTCTAAAGGAGATCAGCCCTGGGATTTCTTTGGAAGGAATGATACTAAAGCTGAAACTCCAGTACTTTGGCCACCTCATGCAAAGAGTTGACTCATTGGAAAAGACTCTGATGCTGGGAAGGATTAGGGGCAGGAGGAGAAGGGGATGACTGAGGATGAGATGGCTGAACGGCATCACTGACTCGATGAACGTGAGTCTGAGTAAACTCTGGGAGATGGTGATGGACAGGGAGGCCTGGTGTGCTGCAATTCATGGGGTGGCGAAGAGTTGGACATGACTGAGCGACTGAACTAAACTGAACCAATGTTGACAATTTGATCTATGGTTCCTTTGCCTTTTTAAAATGAAGCTTGAACATCTACAAGTTTATGGAGGATACATGTCATTATATATCTGTCCAAACCCATAGAATATACAACAAGAGTGAACCCCAACATAAACTATGGACTTTGGAGTGATTACAATGTGACAACATGTCAGTGTAGATTCATCAGTTGCAACAGATATACCACTAGGTGGGGAATGTTCATAATAGGGAGGCTATGCATGTGTGGGAGCAGAGGATAGATGGGAAATTTCTGTACCTTACTCTCAGTTTCTCTGTGATCCTAAAACTTCTCTAAACAATTATTCTTAAAAAATTTTTTTGTGTACTTTTCAGCCTGTGAGTGTAGCCTCTGGAGAAAGATTGTCCGTATTCAAGTTCATATCTCAGGACTGTTTCTTTCTGTGCAACTGTAGGCATATGATTGTACACAACTTCCTAAAACTCCAATTTACTCACCTGTAAAAAACAGAATATAGGGTAGAAATTGTAACTTTTAACTTCTATGTAATAAAGCTTGAGCACTCATTTGGTGAATGCTATGGTTTAAGTTATTATTAAATACACAAACCAAGTTACAAAATTTTTTAAACTTTTATTTTGTATTGAGGTATATCCAATTAACAACGTTGTGATAGTTTCAGCTCAGTTGAGTTCAGTCGCTCAGTCGTGTCCAACTCTTTGTGACCCCATGAACTGCAGCATGCCAGGCCTCCCTGTCCAACAACTCCTGGAGTTCACCCAAACCCATGTCCATTGAGTTGGTGATGCCATCCAACCATGTCATCCTCTGTGGTCTCTTTCTCCTCCTGCCCTCATTCTTTCCCCGCATCAGGGTCTTTTCCAAGGAGTCAGCTATTTGCATCAGGTGGCCAAAATACTGGAGTTTCAGCTTCAACATCAGTCCTTCCAATGAACTACCCAGGACTGATCTCCTTTAGGATGGACTGGTTGGATCTCACTGCAGCCCAAGGAACTCTCAAGAGTCTTCTCCAACACCACAGTTCAAAAGCATCAATTCTTCTGCACTCAGCTTTCTTTGTAGTTCAACTCTCACATCCATACATGACCACTGGAAAAACCATAGCCTTGACTAGACATACCTTTGTTGACAAAGTAATGTCTTGCTTTTTAATATACTGTCTAGGTTGATCATAACTTTCCTTCCAAGGAGTTAGCGTCTTTTAATTTCATGGCTGCAATCACCATCTGCAGTGATTTTGGAGCCCCCAAAATAAAGTCAGCCATGGTTTCCACTGTTTCCTCATCTATTTCCCATGAAGTGATGGGACCAGATGCCATGATATTCTTTTTCTGAATGTTGAGCTTTAAGCCAACTTTTTCACTCTCCTCTTTCACTTTCATTAAGCGAACAGCAAAGGGACTCAACCACAGTTATACATGTATCCATTCTCTCCCAAACTCCTCTCCCATCAAGGCTGCCACATCACGCTGAGCAGAGTTCCCTGTGCTATACCATAGGTCCTTGTTTGTTATCCATTTTAAATACAGCAGTGTGTACAAATACTTTTATTTGTTATATTTAACAAAACTTAAAATAGATAATAAAATGTGTGAGCTTAAAATCAGGGGAGAAAATCTATTTGTTGACTCTTACTCAGGACTGAAAAAGTCTGAAGAAGGTAAGGCAGATAGACAACTACACAGCAATATCCCAGTGATGTGGAGATTATATTTCTGAAGAAAATGGAGTTTTGCCTTCTCTCTAAGGAGCAAAACAGTTAAAGCAAATGAGCTCCCATGTTCAGAAATACGGACTTCAAAATAGATAGTAGATGGTACTCCCTGGGGATGCAAAGAGCAATGTCCCTAGGCAGGCCAGCCTGAATAAAGCATGTCTCAGCACAGCTCTTCAGAAGTCTGGTAGTAATGAGCTGTGTTTGTTACCTGTTGCTGCTTAACGAATTTCTCTAAGACTTGGAAGACTAAAACAATACACATTAATTATCTCACAGTGTCTCTGGGTCAGGAATTCAAACATTCCTATCTGGGTTCTCTAACAAGGCTATAGTCATCTCAAGGCGTGATTGGATAGGATATGCTCCTAGCTAACTCATGGTTGCCGGCATGAATCATTTCACTGTGAGTTACTGGACAGAACCTTAGTCCCTTATAAGCTATTAGCCAGAGCTTTCCTTGGATCTTTGCCTCATGGGTATCTTCATTGAGCATTTGACAGTATGGTTCATCAACGTGAGATAGTGAGAGGATGAACAAGAAAGAGAATTTTATCAAGATGAACACTTGTGTTTTTGTAATCTATTCACAGAAATGGCATCCATTACATTTGCTATATTCTGCTCATGAAAAGCAAGTCACTAGATCCAGACCACAACTCAAAAGGATGATATATATGAGGGCACTAATATAAGAGAGTGTGTGTGTTGGTGGGGGTGGTGGTCAGTGGAAGCCATGCCTGAAGCTACCTACCTCAAAAGCCCCAGGTAATGGTCAGTCACAGCCACTATCTCCATTTGTTGAATACTGCAGTGTTGACAAGCTAAGTATTTAGGTTCAGTTCAGTCGCTCAGTCATGTCCGACTCTGTGACCCCATGAATCGCAGCACGCCAGGCCTCCCTGTTCATCACCAACTCCCAGGGTTCACTCAGACTCACATCCATCGAGTCCAGTGATGCCATCCAGCCATCTCATCCTCTGTTGTCCCCCTTCTCCTTCTGCCCACAATCCCTCCCAGCATCAGAGTCTTTTCCAATGAGTCAACACTTTGCATGAGGTGGCCAAAGTACTGGAGTTTCAGCTTTAGCGTCATTCCTTCCAAAGAAACCCCAGGGCTGATCTCCTTCAGCATGGACTGGTTGGATCTCCTTGCAGTCCAAGGGACTCTCAAGAGTCTTCTCCAAAACCACAGTTCAAAAGCATCAATTCTTTGGCACTCAGCTTTCTTCACAGTCCAACTCTCACATCCATACATGACCACTGGAAAAACCATAGCCTTGACTAGATGGACCTTTGTTGGCAAAGTAATGTCTCTGCTTTTTAATATGCTATCTAGGAGGTCATAACTTTTCTTCCAAGGAGTAAGCGTCTTTAATTTCATGGCTGCAGTCACCATCTGCAGTGATTTTGGAGCCCACCAAAATAAAGTCTGACTCTGTTTCCACTGTTTCCCCATCTATTTCTCATGAAGTGATGGGACCAGATGCCATGATCTTCGTTTTGTGAATGTTGAGCTTTAAGTCAACTTTTTCACTCTCTACTTTCACTTTCATCAGGAGACTTTTAGTTCCTTTTCACTTTCTGCCATAAGGGTATATCATCTGCATATCTGAGGTTATTGATATTTCTCCTGGCAATCTTGATTCTAGCTTGTGCTTCTTCCAGTCCAGCATTTCTCATGATGTACTTTGCATAGAAGTTAAATAAGCAGGGTGACAATATACAGCCTTAACGTACTCCTTTTCCTATTTGGAATCAGTCTGTTGTTCCAAGTCCCCTTCTAACTGTTGCTTCCTGACCAGCATACAGGTTTCTCAAGAGGCAGGTCAGGTGGTCTGGTATTCCCATCTCTTTCAGAATTTTCCACAGTTTATTGTGATCCAGACAGTCAAAGGCTTTGGCATAGTCAATAAAGCAGAAATAGATATTTTTCTGG
The DNA here is from genome assembly GCA_917880005.1 of Nanger dama. Taxonomy (NCBI): domain Eukaryota; kingdom Metazoa; phylum Chordata; class Mammalia; order Artiodactyla; family Bovidae; genus Nanger; species Nanger dama. The sequence goes on along the minus strand of CAKJTW010000057.1, from coordinate 12,077,448 downwards.
AATTCTCTTGCTTTTTCGATGATCCAGCGGATGTTGGCAATTTGATCTCTGGTTCCTTTGCCTTTTCTAAAACCAGCTTGAACATCTGGAAGTTCATAGTTCATGTATTGCTGAAGCCTGGCTTGGAGAATTTTGAGCATTACTTTAGTAGCATGTGAGATGACTGCAATTTTGCAGTAGTTTGAGCATTCTTTGGCATTGCCTTTCTTTGGGACTGGAATGAAAACTGACCTTTTCCAGTCCTGTGGCCACTGCTGAGTTTTCCAAATTTGCTGGCATATTGAGTGCAGCACTTTCACAGCATCATCTTTCAGGATTTGAAATAGCACAAGTGGAATTCCATCACCTCCACTAGCTTTGCTTTTAGTGATGCTTTCTAAGGCCCACTTGACTTCACATTCCAGGATGTCTAGCTCTAGGTGAGTGATCACATCATCATGATTATCTGGGTCATGAAGATCTTTTTTGTCTAGTTATTCTGTGTATTCTTGCCACCTCTTCTTAATATCTTCTGCTTCTGTTAGATCCGTACCATTTCTGTCCTTTATCGAGCCCATCTTTGCATGAAATGTTCCCTTGATATCTCTAATTTTCTTGAAGAGATCTCTAGTCTTTCCCATTCTGTTCTTTTCCTCTACTTCTTTGCACTGTTCGCTGAGGAAGGCTTTTTATCTCTCCTTGCTATTCTTTGGAACTCTGCATTCAGATGCTTATATCTTTCCTTTTCTCCTTTGCTTTTTGCTTCTCTTCTTTTCACAGCTATTTGTAAGGCCTCCCCATATAGCCATAAACTGTTCACTTACTACTAAAAAGGAGCACTGTATCAAAGCCTCAGAAAAGTAATAATAAAGCGAATTTTTGTATGTGAGTGATTTTGACCAGGTGGTACCCAGAGGTGCTCAGAAGTAATTAAGGATGATTAACTATTAGTGACAAGGGTTCTGACAGCTATACCAAAAAAGAAAAAGCAAATGAAAACTAACTCCCAAAGACTGAAAATTCAGTACTATGAAAACTTATGGTGTCAGTGGAGATTCTGGGTACTGCGAGGGAATTTACTCTTCCAGTCATTCCATGCAAACCCTCATACTCTTCCTAAAGATAGAGAGCCATGCTGTGGGTATTGTATACCTGGAGAGATAGTTCTGATCTCTAGCTTTGCCACTCACAGGCTGTGAGACCACTTGGGAAGTATTTAGCCTCTATCCATTTTGGTGAGTCCACCTGGAATGATCCCTAAGGGCACAATGAAAAGCATGGTACACATCACTAGATCAGAAAATTATAGATACAGATTAGTGTAAACTTTTAGAGCACAGGTTTGTTGCCGAGTCCAAGCTCATAGTGCTCTTCTCATGACAGGCCAATGAGATACAAGGTATTGGGACAAGCAATAGCAACTTCATTCAGAAAGCCAGCAGACCAAGAAGACAGGCTAAGAATCATCTTACTTGAATCAGAATTCAGGGTTCTCTTATACTAAAAGGAGGGGCTGTGGCTGGTTGTTGTAGACTTGTTGGTGCCAACCAGACCCCAGAGGGGATGTGATGATCCTTTGTTTTTGCAACTGTCTTTGTAGGTCTGGTCACGAGGTTCCTGTATACCTCTAACAAGATAAATGTTTTTCTCTGTTCTGCAACTTTTTAATCTCCATATGAATGAAAAGTGTTACACCCTTTAAAGATCAAGCCTGGGAAGCAGAGCCTCGAGGAAGGGCTATTATGTAGAAAGGGCTATTAGTTCTGGCTATAGGCTGCACCAGCATGACTAAGCACAGGCAAGAGAGCACAAATGTTAGAGCTAAGGGAACAGATCCAATATGGAGTCAGGTTTGTTCTTCTCTGTTACAGGTTTTGCTGTCAGATAAGTTAAAGCGTCTGCCTCCAGTGAGGGAGACCCGGGTTCGATCCCTGGGTCAGAAAGATCCCCTGGAGAAGGAAATGGCAATCCACTCCAGTATTCTTGCCTGGAGAATCCCATGGACAGAGAAGCCTAGTAGGTTACAGTCCACGGGGTTGCAAAGAGTCAGACACAACTGAGTGACTTCACCTATACCAAGTTGATATTCCAGGGGTCAGATTCTACTTTTCCTGTTTACTGTCTGTGAAATGTTAGGAAAAAAAGAAATGCAATGTGTGTTAGTTTACATTTTCTTGCTTTCAATGAAGACAGTATCTATTTTAGAAAGTTATTATGAGGATAAAATGAATATTATATAAATGTATATAGCCTTTAGCCCAGTGCCTGACACATGTTAATTACCAAAAAAGCTATGGTTAGCCTTCAAATAACTGAGTGAAACCAAATTAACTTGACATAGGATTTTCATGATGTTTCTTAATGAATTATAAATAACAGAGAGAGAATTCATAATTGATGATGAATTGGAGGTTAGCCAGACATCAAAAGAAGTTCTGGAGTAAAAGTGAAGAAATAATTCTATATGCTTAGAGAAGTTAATAGCGGAGAATTGGGGGAAAAATGTCAAAAGCATGGTTCACTAAATGACTTGTTTATTTAATAACATATCTAGTAAGTGGGCCTTTGAAGGTCAACGCTACTTTTAAATGCACACCATTTTTGGACTGCCTCCCACAACAAAGATGCTTTAAAGCTGGTTAGATGCATCTTGTGTCACTCAGTTGACCTGAGACATGTGGTTGCTCTGGAAGACTGAAAAATTGGTACCTCTTATACCATGCATAGGGTTTCCCAGTGGCTCAGCGGTAAAGAATCTGCCTGGAACTCAGGAGATGCAGGTTCAATCCCTGGGTCAGGAAGAGCCCTGGAGGAAGGCATAGCAGCCACTCCAGTATTCTTGTCAGGAGAATTCCATGAACAAGGGAGCCTGCTTAGGGTCTCAAAGAGTCGGACACGACTGAAGCAACTGAGCATGCATGCATGCAAACCATATTTAAGTATTTCTACCTCCTTTTTTATTGAAGCTGGAAGAAGCTAACTTTTTAAATTAACAAAAACTATGTAAAAACAGCCACTAACTTCACTGACTGCAGAAGGGTGGACTAAAACAAAAACAAAATATTTCCCACATTTTTGTAGTTTTCTCAATTTTCTTTTGAAATTTTCTGGATGAGACAGTATCTTGGATGGCACATTAAAGGATTTAACATTCAGATAATTAAGCTAAGTCACTCATTCCTGGTAAACAAAAACAGCATGCATTACTGATTTTTGAATTTAGGCTCATGTGCAATTCACAAAAGTACTCAACAGAGGAGTGAAACCAATTTACATTTTGCTCATTTATTCCAGTGATGTTTCAGTTCTCCTTTTAAACCTGCATCCGAGGTTCATACCCAGCTTGTCTTTCCATTAATTTGGCACTGAATTCTACTCCAAAATCTATGGGCTGTTGAAACAGAATGAGAAAATACCCCATGTATGTGACTCTCCTGGGAAAAGCAGTTCCAAAGACAATACTTCATAGGAAATTCTTGCCATTGGATTATCAAAAAGTACTGCTGGTTAATTGGCAGGAAGGCCTTGGAGAGCCAGTGACTTTTATGGTAACCACAGTGATTCAGATTGGTTGGTAGCCCCTCCACTGATCGCTGAGACTGAATCCATTGATTTTGTGGTGTTCTCTTTCTCTGTCCCAAAGCTTTCCCCTAGATCAGCAGAACAGCCTTCTCAAGTAGCAGAACATTCCTCATTCCTCACTTAGTTGATGTTTCTTCAAACCACTCTGCAAGAAGGATAAGAATGACAGGCCTGACATGAATTTCTAGGAATGATTATCAAGGCAGTATACACTAAGTTTGGAAGGAAAATATATCAGTAGATACCTTTTCCTCTTATGTGCTCCCAAATATTTAATAAAAATTATAATTTATTCCCCAAGGCTTAAATCTCTATACTCTGTTCCTCTAAATTAACATGCCCCTTAGTTTCAGTTACTAGTTTATGCATGGGAGAATATTAAGTTCAAAATAGTTCATACTAACCTGTTGCCAAGAGTAGAATATTTTCTTGAAATTGGAAAGGAAAGTGGAAAGGAAATAACAAAGATAGCAAAGCTATAAAACATGTTCTCTAGTTCCCTGAACTATTACCAGTCTCCTCTGAGCTGAAGTTAGTCCTGAACAGTATATTGTAGCTCAGAGAGAGTCATTGTTTTTAAAAAAGGTATTACCATAGATTATACAAGAGAGAGCAGGGGCACTGGAAAGTTAACATGTTATCCAGTTTTACTCTAACGCATCTTAACAGTGTTTTTCCCCCATAGTCCTATCAGACCCAGTTTTAATATTTTTTATTTTTTAATAAAAAATATCTCTATCTCTATCTATCTACAGCAAAGTGATGTAAGAAAGGGAAAGTGTTAGTTGCTCAGGCAGGTCCGGCTCTTTGTGACCCCATGGACTGTAGCCCTTCAGTCTCCTCTGTGCATGTGATTCTCCAGGCAAGAACACTGGAATGGGCAGCCATTCCCTTCTCCAGGGGATCTTCCTGACCCAGGGGTCAAACCTGGGTTTCCTGCATTCCAGGCGGGATCTTTACTATCTGAGGAACCAGGAAACCCACGTGTGTGTATATACACACACATACATATATATACCCATACATACATGTATGTACGTCTATATATATTTACACACATATACACGTTTTCTTCCTTGTTCTTTCTTATATTCTTTTCCATTATGGTTTGTCACAGTATATCGAATATAATTCCCTGTGCTATACGGTAGGACCTTGTTGTTTATCCATTCTGTGTATAATCATTTGCATCTAATAGTCTCAAACTCCCAACCAAACCCTCCCCCATTATCCCTTGGTAACCACAAGTCTGTTCCCTGGGCCTGTGAATCTGTTTTGTAGATAAGTTTGTTTATGTCATATTTTGGTTTCCACATATAAGTTATTGTCGTATGATGTTTGTCTTTATCTGTCTGACTTGACTTCACTTAGTATGATAATCTCTAGATCATCCAAAATGGGTATTATTTCATTCATTTTTATGGCTGAGTAATAATATCCCATTGTGTATGTATGTGTGTACATATATATTATATACCAAATCTTCTTTATCCATTCATCTGTCAATAGACATTTAGATTGTTTTAGTCAGACCCAGTTTTAATTTATTTATGAATCTCTTGCCCTTCGAAAGGAAATATCTCTACTAATATCTTGATTTACCTGACTCCTTCCCTAGCCCTGGTACTCTTTTATCCTGTGACCTGTATTGGGGAAACAATCAACAAAGGGAGCATCAAGCCCTCCAATTAACCTTGTGAGTTCTTTATTTAAGCTGTTTTCAGTAGCCTGAGCAGTATTTGATCTGTCTTTGTAAAGTAAGTTCAGCTCTTTTGAGAATTTTTTTTTTTCATTCTTTTCACTTTTGCAAGGAGTTCTGAATACAAAATATACAGAATCTGTTTTCCTTTGTCTTCTATGTGTAAGAGAAGGGAAATTGTGTACTCAGAAACTCTAAGAGACAATCTTTCACCAGACAGAAAATATGAATGTAGCTTTTAGGTCATTTCAAGTGATTTTACGATTTCTCCGCTAGTCTGAACCACCATGGCTTTTTTAATACTGAGCAAAATTCTCTCCTTCCCGTCTTTGCTGGGTGATGCTGCTGTCTCAGTATCTTTGCAGGGCACCTTCCTCCAGCTGTTCCCATCTCATGCACTGCTGCCAAGGCTGTGGAGTTCCTGGTGCCCACCTTCCTCTCGCACAGCCGTCCTCCCTCTACCCCATCCTTCATCTCCTCCCCATGCCCCACGGGTCCAGGCTCCATTCTGGGAGGGACTCTAAGGTCCAACCCAAGCTGCTCATGCTCAGTTTTGGGTCAGATCCCCTCATACTAGTGCCCCAGCTGATGCTTAGGGCTTCCTTGTTCTCTGGCTTTATGAGAAGATGAATCATCCTTTTGTGCAACCAAGCTGACCCCAAGCCCTCGCCAGTGGACTTAGCAAAGAGAGGTGGTTTAAAGATACCTGTTTGGATATGCCTGGGGGTCACAGAACATTACTCATTTCATCCTAAATAACTTATGACTCATCTCTTGTTTCTAAACTCCGTATTTTAAATGCCTCCACAGGAAGAAGGGTTTCTGTTTTACCATCATCAAATTATTGTGGGAAAATCATTGTCCTTGGAGCCAAATATTATCTGTTTAAAAGACAGCCATAAAAAGAGCTCCCAGCCCACACATACTTCTGAAACCTTACCACTTCCCTATAAAGAGGTGGAGGCTAGCTACCTCTCCTTCAAAGTGATCAGGCCATTATTATCTTATAATGGGATGGATGGAAGTAACACTGAGTGATTTCTGAGGTTTGATCAATAAAAGAAAATGACTCATCTGCCTTATTTGCTGGATACTAGCTGTTAACACCTTCATGTGCTACATAAGCAGTTTGACAACCCTGAGGCTTTCATGCTCTTAAGAAGTCTCACAGCCTGTGCGGAAAGACTCCATATGTGCCCTGAGCATACATGAGAAGTGCCCATCCTCAGCTCTTCCAGCTCTTTTGCCAAAATTTAATTGGAATCGTAAGAACAGCAGCCACGCCAGCACTGCCCAGTTGAAGCTCTCTGGGATCTCTTTTATAAGAACAGTAACCCTATATGATCAGGGCCCCACCCTATGATATCACTTGATAGTGGGGTAAGCTGTGGTTGTAGGGGTGGGTGAAAAACCTCTACGTCCTACTCAATTTTGCTGGCAACTGAGAACTAAAAATAGTCTACATATTTAAAACAAGCAGCGGCAGCAACCCTGACACCACTGCCCATTGCCTTGTTCACTCCTGTTGCTGACTTCTCAGAAGCAAGACATTAGGACCAATCTCCCATGAAAACAAAAGCAACAAGCATCAGTTCATGAAAACAAGGTGTTTTCATTTCCTTTCCCCCAAAAGGTAGTCTAAATGTTTTCCGCTTCTTGAAGAGGCTCACATTACTCTTTTTCTAAACCAGGTTATTGAAAAAGCACTCCCTGATGAAGTCCCTTAACATGGAGCCCTATGTTGTAGCTGCTCTTCTATTAGAAGTACTCGTGGTGGAGGGAGGCAGGGGAAGTATAAAGATAGGCCCATGAACTACCAGGGTTGCTAACGGATTGCTGATTTGATCCATTCATTTCAGAATGAGCTGAGAACAAAAGAGCTGTCAGTTACGATGACACCATTTGCTTTCACACTAGGAGTTTAAAATGGTTTTATGAAAGAGTATTCCAGTAGAACTCTTTGTCCTCAAACACATTTGTTTACTTGGGATGGAGGTGGAAGAGAATGCCAGGAGAAAATGACTTTTTAGGCATGCAAGATTATCTATATGAGCATATAAAAATATACCAGTGTATAGTTAGTACACAGTTGGAAATATTTGCATGATCAGATGTATCTTTCTGGCTTCATTCTCTTCCTATGCCCTTCATGTAGCATTTGAGAAAAATTACACAAAAGGGAAAAAAAGTCTGTTTCCTATGATTCGTGTTATATGTTAAAATCTGTACTCTGTTTATTGGGATTGTTTACATGCAGAATTAAATCCTATCCTAGGATAGTCATAAATTTTTAGACCTTCTCTCATCTGACAAAGAAGGTTATGGGGTAATTGGAGGGCAGAGCTGTGTTCAGACCCATGCTTACTGAGTTTTCTGTTCTGACATATATGTATATACCTGTCCATCTGTTTGACATGGTTATGGTTTGGACTCTGCTAAACTCTTTAGGGCATCCCCATGTGATCTTTGGGTAGCTGTGGGAATTCTTGAAAATTTCAAAAGAAATGGCTCCTTGGGCTATAATCTCCATTAGTTCTAAAAGTGAATACAAAGTGGATAATCCTCAGATCTAAACTCTGCAACTCATGTTTTGGTAACCATACTTGAATGTAAATTAAATATCAAGTGGTGTGATGGGTACAGTGTTTAACATGAACTGGGCCTTCCCTGGGAACCTCAAGCCTGAGGCTTTGCTCTGTGCAGACCTTCTCTCTGAGGTCCATGCAGAGGGTCTCCTGTGCCCAGATGTTGATCTATGGGAACAGGATGGTGGAAAAGCCAGTCTGGCTCCCCAGTCCCTCTCTTCTCTTCCCTTACACTCTACACTGAGATTCACCGACCATTCTGCATCAGAATTCAGGAAATCCTTAGAAGCTGTTTGATCAAGAGATGTTGAACTGCCTCCGTTTCGCTCGAAACAACAGTCAGCAGCAGTCCGTCTCAAAAGTCAATAGGACACAGCTTTTTGCAGTGGCTGCTGTGAGCGTTTTTATTCTGAAGTCCTGTTGCCGGCATTCAGAACCCATGAATGGGAATATAATGAGGATGAAAAACAGTGTAATATGTGGTGGTTTGTATCGGAACGAGGGCAGTGAGAATAAGAAATGGCACACACTCGCCTCCGAGGGCTTTTCTGAGGGGGCAGGCCAGCATGTTCTCTTTCAAGGGCAAAGATAAGGGGGCAGCTGTTGAGAAGAGAAAGAATGGGGAGTTGAAGAAAAGATTTTAAATTTAAAAAGATAGATTCAAAGAAGGTCTGCTCAGCTATTGGAGAAATACATGACCTGTGGAGTGAAAGAGATGGACCCACAGCCTCCTTGCTCCATTTCTAGCTTTCTTTTATCAGCAAGAAATTATTTCTTCTCCCCAAACACTTCTGCACTAAAATCAAGTTTTCATTCTTATTGGCCATGGGGAGAGCAACATCTTTGATCTTCAACTTACTGAAGCAGCTGCCTACTGTTCTACTTCAAAGTCGCTTTTATGACTTTAGGGTAGTTTAATAAAGAGTTCTCCAAAACCCAGTTGTGTATTATCTGGGATAGTAAGGAGCAATGTAGCTTATCAGGTGACACAATGCTGGAATCATAAGGAAACTCCTATGAGGAAGAAAAACAGCCGTAAGTGTTGGGGAGCTGATTTTAAACATTTATACTGGCTTTGTAATGCTGCATGCTCCTGCATTTTGTCTTTTCTGTTTATCCTCACTTTTGGTATCTGGAAATCAAAGTTATACCCTCAGAGGAGGATAAAGAGTTGGTTTGAAAGCTTCCATCCAAAATAATATGTGAAAACTATGGCTTAGAAAAACCTCCCTTATATTTCTCTGTTTTTCTTTAGGCACTAAGTCATGTCCAACTCCTTGCAACCCCATGGACTGTAGCCCACCAGGCTGCTCTGTCTATGGGCTTTTCCAGGCAAGAATGCTAGAGCGGGTTGTCATTTCCTTCTCCAGGGGATCTTCCCAACCCAGGGTTCAAACCCGTGTCTCCTGCATTGGCAGGTGGATTCTTTACCACTCAGCCACTCTAACATGTATGAAATATCCACGAGGTGGAAGCTCAGTGTGGCAGAACGTCAAGAAAGTTTCTCTTGTGCTATGGAACACAGTTAACAAACAGGTCGTCAACCCATGAATTCTGAACTATGCGAGAAACTGCAGATTGTTTCTTTACCTGGGTACAGGGAAGAAGACATTTCATTAGGCATGAAAATAGGAAGATACTTACGGTATTATGCTTATAGGTGAGTAAAATTTTGACTAAGTCTTAGAAGAAAGAAAGAGAAAATATTTTCTAAGAGAAGTTCATGGTAGCAAAATAATTAAAGTCTAAGCTATGAAACATTTAAACCAGTTTTAAAAATTTCACAACAGATACGAAATTCAAAAATACAGAGAAGGACTCTTTTTCCATACAAGTTATCACAGATTACTAGGTGCTATTCAGGAGGTTCTTGTTGATTATCTATTTTATATACAGCAGTGTGTATATGTTAATCCCCAAAAGTAATCTGAAAAAGAACAGATATATGTATGTGTATAACTGAATCACTTTCTTGTACACCTGAAACTAAGGACATTGTAAATTAACTATTTTGTTGTTGCTTAGTCACTAGGTCATGCCTGACTATTTGAAACCCCATAGACTGCAGCATGCCAGGCTTCCCTGTCCCTCAGTGTCTCCTGGAGTTTGTTCAAGTTCATGTCCATTGAGTCAGTGATGCCATCCAACCCATGCTCTGCTGCCCTCTTTGCCTTTCACCTTCAATCTTTCCCAGCATCAGGGTCTTTTCCAGTGAGTCATCTCCTCCCATCAGGTGGCCAAAGTATTGGAGGGTCAGCTTTGACATCAGTCCTTCTAATGAATACTTGGGGTTGATTTCATTTAGGATTGACTAGTTTGATCTTGCAGTCCAAAGAACTCTGAAGAGTCTTCTCCAGCACCACAATTCAAAAGCATTAATTCTTGGCATGCATTTTTTTTTTTTTTTTGTCCAAGTCTTGCGTCTATAAATGGATACTGGAAAAATCACAGTTTTGACTATATGGATCATTTTTGGCAAAGTGATATTTTTGCTTTTTAATATGTTCTCTTAGGTTTTTCATAGCTTTCCTTCCAAGAAGCAGGCATCTTCTAACTTCATGGTTGCAGTCACCATCTGCAGTGATTTTGGAGCCCAAGAAAGTAGTTGCTGTTTCCGTTGTTTCCCCATCTATTTGCCATGAAGTGATGGGACCTGATGCCATGATCTTCATTTTTAATACTGAGTTTTAAGCCAGCTTTGTCACTCTCCTCTTTCACCATCATCAAGAGGCTCTTTATTTCCCCTTCACTTTCTGCCATTAGAATAGTATCATCTGCATATGTGAGCTTATTTGATATTTCTCCCAGCAGTCTTGGTTCCAGGTTGTGACTCATCTAGCCTGGCATTTCACATGATATACTCTGCATTTAAGTTAAATAAGCAGGGTGACAATACACAGCCTCTTGTACTCCTTTCCCAATTTTTAACAAGTTCATTGTTCCTTGTAAGGTTCCAGCTGTGGCTTCTTGACCTGCATGCATACAAGTTTCTCAGGTGACTGGTAAGGTGCTCTGGTATTCCCATCTCTTTAAAAATTCTCCAGTTTGCTGTGATCCACGTAGTCAAAAGCTTTCGTAGCCAAAGATATTTTTCTGGAATTCTCTTGCTTTCTCTATGATCCAATGAATATTGGCAATTTGTTCTCTGGTTCCTCTGCCTCTTCTAAACCCAGCTTGTACATCTGGAAGTTCTCAGTACACCTACTGCTGAAGCCTAGGCTGAAGGATTTTGAGCATAATCTTAAGAGTCCAGGCTACATGTTTGTAGAATCTGCTGTTATGTTATCTGTTGATTTCTTTCCTGAGGTTTAAATTAAGAGTAAATATTTTTGACAATTAATGCTGCATCAGTTCAGTTCAGTTCAGTCGCTCAGTCGTGTCCAACTCTTTGCGACCCCATGAACTGCAGCACGCCAGGCCTCCCTGTCCATCACCAACTCCCCGGAGTTCACTCAGACTCATGTCCATCGAGTCCGTGATGCCATCCAGCCATCTCATCCTTGGTCGTCCCCTTCTCCTCCTGCCCACAACCCCTCCCAGCATCAGTCTTTTCCAGTGAGTCATCTCTTCTCATGAGGTGGCCAAAGTACTGGAGTTTCAGCTTCAGGACTGATTTCCTTTAGGATGGAATGGTTGGATCTCCTTGCAGTCCAAGGGACTCTCAGGAGTCTTCTCCAACACCACAGTTCAAAAGCATCAATTCTTCAGCACTCAGCTTTCTTCACAGTCCAACTCTCACACCCCATACATGACCATTAGAAAAACCATAGCCTTGACTAGACAGACCTTAGTCAGCAAAGTAATGTCTCTGCTTTTGAATATGCTGTCTAGGTTGGTCATAACTTTTCTTCCAAGGAGTAAGCATCTTTTAATTTCATGGCTGCAGTCACCATCTGCAGTGATTTTGAAGCCCCCAAAAGAAAGTCTGACACTGTTTCCACTGTTTCCCCATCTATTTCCCATGGAGTGATGGGACCGGATGCCATGATCTTCGTTTTGTGAATGTTGAGCTTAAAGCCAACTTTTTCACTCTCCACTTTCACTTTCATCAAGAGGCTTTTAGTTCCTCTTCACTTTCTGCCATAAAGGTGGTGTCATCTGCATATCTGAGGTTATTGATATTTCTCCTGGCAATTTTGATTCCAGCTTGTGCTTCTTCCAGCCCAGCGTTTCTCATGATGTACTCTGCATAGAAGTTAAATAAGCAGGGTGACAATATACAGCCTTGACACACTCCTTTTCCTATTTGGAACCAGTCTGTTGTTCCATGTCCAGTTCTAATTGTTGCTTCCTGACCTGCATACAGATTTCTCAAGAGGCAGGTTAGGTGGTCTGGTATTCCCATCTTTTTCAGAATTTTCCAGTTTATTGTGATCCAGACAGTCAAAGGCTTTGGCATAGTCAATAAAGCAGAAATAGATGTTTTTCTGGAACTCTCTTGCTTTTTTGATGATCCAGCGGATATTGGCAATTTGATCTCTGGTTCCTCTGCCTTTTCTAAAACCAGATTGAACATCAGGAAGTTCACGTTTCACATACTGCTGAAGCCTGGCTTGCAGAATTTTAAGCATTACTTTACTAGCGTGTGAGTTGAGTGCAATTGTGCAGTAGTTTGAGCATTCTTTGGTGTTGCCTTTCTTTGGGATTGGAATGAAAACTGATACTGCATAGGTAAATTAAATGTTCTTGCTGTTGCTTTACATCCAGAGGCCTGAAAATGGCCGTTTGTCCCATTATTGCTGAGACTGCATTTGAGCCCTTAATTAGGCTAGATCTCTCCCTCCCCCATCTCCCATATACATATATGCAGTTCTCTCTCCCTTTCTTCCTACCATGGTAAACAAAGTAATATTACCCTCACTCCATGACCTCTACAGTTATCTATGTCCTTGTCCCTGGGGCCTGTGAATATGTTAGGTTAAGGGATGGATAAGGAGAATGAAAGTAACAGGTTGCTGACCAGCTCACCTGAATATGGGCAAATTATCCTGGATTATTACAGCAATCACATCAGACCTTAGAAATTAAACATGAAGATAGAAGACTCAGAGGGAGATGTGACTAAGGAAGAATGGATAACAAACTGTAACATTGTTTTCTTTTATTTTTGATTGGAAGGTAATTGCTTTACAATATTGTGATTGTTTCTACCATACGTCAACATGAGTCCGCTATAGGTATACATGTGTCCCCTCCGTCTTAACACTCCCTCCCACATCATTCCCTATCCCACCTCTCCAGGTTGTCACTGAGCACAGACTTGGAGTTCCCTGTGTCATACAGCAAATTCCAACTATCGGTTTTGCAGGTGGTGATGTATATGTTTCCACGCTACTCTCTCAAATTATCCCACCTCTCCCTCCCCAGCTGTGTCCAAAAGTCTGTTTTCTATGACTACATCTCCATTGCTGCCCTGCAGATAGACTCATCAGTAACATCTTCTAGATTCCATATATATATATGCCTTAATATACGATATTGGTCTTTCTCTTTCTTTAAAAAGTGGAGAAAGGGAGTCACAAGCTAAAGAATGTAGGGGTTTTCTAGAAGCCAGAAAAGGCAAGAAAACAGATTTCCCATAAGGCTTCCAGGAAGGAATTCTGACCCACTTGATTTGAGCCTAGTGGATCCCATGTCTGACTTACAATCTACAGAACTATAACAAACTTGTGTTTACTTTTTTGATAATTTGCTGCAACTGTGATAGAAAATGATTACAGCCCCTAAAATTGCATCTGGTTGGTTTAGCATGCATTGACGATTCTTGTCCTAAAATACTCTTAGAATTGGAGTTGTGACTGGTAGTATTTACTAAAACTAGTCAATCCTTCCCCATTTATTGGCTCTCTTGCTTCTCTTCTTAGTTCTTTCTTTCCTTCTTTCACTCTTGAATATCATCATGGACTCATAGATCCTTTTATAAAATTATTATATTCAGTAGTATATAAATAATTATTTTCCTTATAGTTTTATGCTTTAATTGTCCCAAATTTTACCACTTAAAAGTTGACTCCCATGCCCATCTAGCATAGCCTCATTAGTCTTAGAGTGCTTTCTTGCTTCCCAGAATACAATATTTAGGGTTGCTCTTACCCTTTTTTTTTTTTTTGAACTCAGATCTGGTGGCTCAGATGGGGAAACCGTCTGTCTACAATGTGGTAGACCTGGGTTTGATCCCTGGGTTGAGAAGACCCCTGGAGAAGGAAATGGCAATCCACTCCAGTACTATTGCCTGGAAAATCTCATGGACAGAGGAGCCTGGTAGGCTACAGTCCATGGGGTCGGGTTGCAAAGAGTCGGACACGACTGAGCAACTTCACTTTCACTTTTTCACTTTACCCTTTTTAATCCCAAATCTGCAATCTACCTTTTTAAACAAAGAGGCCTGGTTTCACTTAATGAAGAATGGCATTTAGAAACCCATGTGATGGGAGTTCCTTGGTAGTCCAGTGGTTAGGACTCTGGGCTTTCACTGCTGTGGCCCTGGACTCAATCCCTGGTCAGGGAACTAAGATCCCATAAGGACAAGCTGCAGCCAAAAACAGAACAAAGCCTGTGTGATAAGAGGACTAATTTTTGAGATATTTTTATTGGTATCTAATGTAGATTCATCTTTTTAACATTTAAGAGGCATCTGTTCCAGCTTATTCTGTGAACTATTGATTATTTTGCCCATTTTTAAAATCAGTTTGGCTTGTTTTTCTCATTTTGAGTTCTTTGTATCCTCATTGCATGCAGATTCTTTACCATCTGAGTCACCAGGGAAGCCCAGTAATAAGGGAATTAGCCTTTTATTTGTTGGACACAACTGTTTTCTCCCAAATTTTGATCTATTCTTTGATATGATTCTGCAATGCAAACTTTTTTAAATTTAGTAGAATTTATTTTTTTAATTGCATCTGAATTTTGATTTAGGAAAGCTTCGCTCACATCCAGGTTGTAAAGTAATTTACCTATGTTTTATTCTAGTACTTAAACATCAGTTTTTGCATTTGGAACTCTTGTCCATTTAGTATAAAGTATGAGTCCAAATGACCATTTTTCAGATGCTTCATGCATGTCTATTTTAAAGTCCATCTTTCCCACCAGCCATTTGATATAGGCCTTATTATCCACTAAGCCACTACATGTTTTGGAGTCTGTTTTTGAACTTCTATTCTGTCAATCATATACCAATACTGCATAATTTTGAGTTTTGATAATATGTGTTATACATTAGGGCTATTCAACCCTTACTCTTTGTAAAATGAAGTTTCCCAGATATACATATGTCTGGTTTTAGACATGTTAGATTTAACAGAGCTAGTTCCCAGAAAACTCATTGGTGTGCTTCTGGATACTGCATTAAATTAATATATTCTCTTAGGGACAATCACTGTGAACACAAGGACTTTATATCCTCTTCAAGATGAAAAAATGCCTTTTTATTTATTCAGATTTTCTCATCATTTTTTGCATGTTGTTCCTAAGTTTATTCTTAAGGATTTTATCTATTTGCCTGTTGTGAATATTATTTTCTCATTGTAGAGAGGTCATTTTACTATTGTTCCAGTCCTTGGGCCTCTATTTCAGTGGTTTTCTGTCTTCTAAAGCACATTAGAACCATCTAGGAAATTTAACCTTCTTAGAGCCTAGTTATATTACAAACCAATTAAATTACAATGTCTGAGTGTAAAAGCAGAGCCATCAGTGTTTATAAAGGTCTTCATGTAATTTTGATGTAAAATAAAATTTGAGACTTGCTGATTGACCACAGGTTTGATATGAAGTGAAGGAAATAAAAGGATTTTTACAGTCCCTGTTATCACTGATGAATTTTTGTTTGGTTCATATATATTTATAATTGTTATATAATCATTGTGAATTGATGTTCTTAATGTTATAAAAGCTTTAGTCATGATTGCTGATTTTTGGTCTGAATTCTCCCCTATTTACTCTCAGGTTGCCATCCCTGCTTTCTTACTGTTTGTATTTTCATGGTATACATTTGCCCAACCTTTTATTGTTAGCATTTCAGAATTATTTTTTAACCTTTTTTTTTTTTGCATTTGGCATATAATAGGATTTTGCCCTGTGAATCAATATAAATTTTAAAAACAGGTGAGATAAGCCAGCTATGTGGTATTTATACAATAGGATGTTTGGTCTCCATTTGATCATTCTTTTTATGTTTTATATTGTATATATTTACATATTATAGGCTATATTTGCTGCTTTTCTTTCCCTATGTGTTCTGTTTTCTTTGCCCCCTTTTCTAGAGTGCTCTTTTTATTAGGAAGATCTGTATTTTTGTACTACTGGCTAGTTACAATTTCTGTTCATAATTTGTATGATATTTTTAGTCCTCTTTTCCCTTATTTAGGTAAATTTATCTTTGGACAACTTTAAGTGGTATCTTCAACTCCTACTTATTATGTGACAATCAATGAGCTTATCTAATTTTCTATCTCTTTCCTCCTCTGGTTTTTTGTTGAATTATTTCTACTAGTTAGAATTCATAACATTTATACACTTGTCTTCTGCCTCGGTTGCCCACATTTGCTTTAACCTTAGTTCTGTAATTAAGCATATTCAGTGCCCTCTGTTAGCCCTATGACTGACATCCCCTCTGTCATGTCTTGATCGAATAAAGCCATTCCTCTCATAGAGGCTCTGCTCATGAGGATGGTATTTGGTGTCTGCAAATCTTGTGCCTATATTTATCTTTTATTCCATATCCAAAGTTATATCCTCAGTTGAATCTAGTTTCCTTTTGACATCTTATATTTCGTCTTTATTTCCAAGTTGATTTTATATTTTTCTTTTTGAGTTTAGGTACATATTTTGTGTGTATGTGTGTAGTATGTTATGCCCATTGATGAAGGTGAGAGAGGAGAGTGAAAAATCTGGCTTAAAACTCAACATTCAAAAAACAATCATGGCACCTGGTCCTGTCATTTCATGGAAAATAGATGGGGAAAAGTGGAAACAGTGGCAGATTTCAATTTCTTGGTCTCCAAAATCACGAGGACAGTGACTGCAGCCCTGAAATTAAAAGATGCTTGCTGCTTAGATGAAAAGCTATGACCAACCTGACAGTATATTAAATAGCAGAGACAGTACTTTTCTGACAAACGTTAATATAGTCAAAACTATGGTTTTTCCAGTAGTCATGTATAGATGTGAGAGTTGGACCATAAAGAAAGCTGAGCGCCAAAGAACTGATGCTTTTGAACTGCAGTGTTGGGGAAGACTCTTGAGAATCCCTTGGATAGCAAGGAGATGAAACCAGTCAATCCTAAAGGAAATCAGTCCTGAATATTCATTGGAAGGACGGATGCTGAAACTGAAGCTCCAGCTCCAATACTTTGGCCACATGATGCAAAGAGCCGACTCATTAGAAAAGACCCTGATGCAGGGAAAGAGTGAGGCAGGAGGACAGGATGTGATAGAGGATGAGATGGTTGGATGGTATCACCAACTCAATGGAATGAGTTTGAGCAAGCTCTGGGAGATGGTGAAGGACAGGGAAGCCTGGCATGCTGTGGTCCATGGGGTCGCAAAGAGTCAGATACAACTGAGCGACTGAAAATGACTGAACAATAATGCCTATTTTGATTCTTCATTTTTTTGTTTCTAATTTGACATATTTTATTTGATGTACAAATGCTTGCTTAAGAATATTTAGTCAGATTGTGGTGGTGCATTTCAGTTTTTATCTGCTAACATCTTTTGATTCTTTTTCTATTTATAAAACCTTTGTGTGGATGCTGTCTGCCAAGTTATGCTAATTTTGAAATGACTTCTTTTTCTCTGTATCAGCGATAATGAGGTATGAAGGCAGGGGTGAAAAGTAGGTTTGGCTTACAGCATCTCTTAGTGTGTGTATGCCCTTATCTTTGTATACTGTGTTGTCATTTTAAAATTAGTCATGCTTGATTTGGGTCAGTGAGGGACATTTTATTTTCTATGATTAAAAAAAAATTTTTTTTCTGTAAACCTTGTTCTTTTTTCTCCAGTGGTGCTCTTACCTTTCTAAGTCATCTGTGGTTCTCTGCAGTGGGGCCCTCGCAAGGTTTTCATCTCAGCTCTAACAGATTCTCTTAAGTTTCTGCCAGTGGAGTCTTTAGCGGTCAGTGTCTCACACCACCAGGCCTCATGTTCTTGGTGTTCCCAGGGGATAAATGCAAAGTCTCCGATGCCCTCCCGAACCGGCACCCCCTCCACAGCCACCCCCCGTCCTCCCATGATTCTGCCACCTGTCTTCTCTGGGGTGAGCTCTCGAGCTTGCTCTGCTATGCAGGCGCTGACTTCTCTACTTCCACTTAACAAAAGTCTGTGTAGTTTGATCCCATTTCAGGCTCTAAATATGGGTTCTGAACAGCTTTGTTTGCCATACCTGCTAGTCTGAATGTTATATGGAGGAGGTGGAGAGATAACAGTAATTAGGTAAGCAACATTTTCCTCTGAGAACTTATCTACCCCAATGATGTTTTAAATTCCTATGGTATATGTTTCTCATAGTATTGTGACATAAAATACTTTAATGAAAGCTGAGGCTTGAAAGGTTAAAGGAATTCTTCAATGTTATACAACTACATGTAGCAGAATAATTCAAATTGAAATTTCCTAAATTCAAATTCAGTTTTTCATACCACCATTCTGCTATATTGTAATAATTTACTGCAGTTCTTCCTGGAAAGAAGTAAAAGAAATACTTTCTAGAACACTCTCCAAGTACCCTCCAAGAAAAGTATTATGAACAGTAAAATATTAAAACTCTTTTAATGCAAGTGGTGTGGATACTGTCATATCTAAGAACTATAGCTACAATTCAATAAGATGGAACAATGCAATGAAGTTAAACTGTGAGAGACAATATTAAGAGGTCAGTGTAATCTTACCTCAGTGATCACTTTCAATCCCACTTTAATGCGTGACGTTACAGTGGACAGTTGTAGAGATGTTGATAAACGCCATGGCTTATCATCAAGAATCACTGATAAGTAATATACAGAAACAATCAGGGAATATGACAAAGAGAAGAAAGTAAAAGATGTTTGACCCCTGAATTTTGTGTTTAATGAAGGAAATTGTGTTGACCAGATAAATTTACCAAACATTTTTGATGCTAAATGTTCATACTGTTAGGAAGACAAAATTTAAATTTAAAAATCACAGAATTAAATCCTATTTCCATCTCTAATACTAACTACATTCACTTGAGTAAGTAACTTGATTTCCTTGTACCCCACAGGTACAAGATGGCTTCACAGTTTGGAACTCTGAAGGGAGTAGCTTTGCTAACCTCTCCATTGATCAGACCGTTCTGTACGACCTGTTCTGAATGACGATTTTAGGAGAGACAATGGAAAACTGAAGTGCATCTGGAAAGGGTTAGCATCTGGAAACCATGTCATTTAAGGAACCATTAAAGGACCTGCATATATTTGGTGGCATTAAAAGTATTTGTAGAATACTACAGATTTTTTTCAGTATTTGAAGGACTGACCTCTAGAAGGCAGATCAAACTTCTACTGTGAAACTCCCTAGAAAGCCTCAGGTCAGCAAAATGAGATTTATGGTGCTGGCACCATTTAATGAAGGTTTCTAACAATGAACATTTCCCAAATGAAATATACAGCTTTTTCAGTGATGACTCCCCTATGGTGCCATTCTGCCCTACTTCCTCCCACCCCACCCCACCCCCAACCTTAAAGTGCTTGGCAGAGTTCAGATAATTACCTCCTGGGAAGTTATTTGAAACCTTCCGGCATTATGTGAACTGGACATTTTCTAAGACAGTTGTGACATAAGAAATGTGTATTTGGTCTCTGACCTCAGTTGCTGACAGAGAGCTTCTAAAACTCTTGTTAATTTCCTGAATGACAGGAAGGCTAGGAGCATCATATGTTCTAATATTTAGTCTTTGACCCCAGTTCCTGACACAGAGCTCCTAAAACCCTTTTAATTTCCTGAGTGATGGGGTGATAGGGTCTTACACAGAGCTCCTACTTCCCTTGGTATTTCTTGGGTGATAGGAGAATTTTTGTTCTAATGAGGCCCCTCTTGGTGGACTCCCAGAGACCTTTGGGATGGGAGTGGTCACCAGAAAGACAAAGCCATGATAAGAAGCCTGGAACTTTCAACCGTACCCTCCCCCACCCCCAAGGAAGGGAGATGGCCTGGAGATCAAGTTAATAAATGCTCATGCCTGTGTGATGACGCGTCTATAAAAACCCCTAAACTATGGGGTTTGGAGGACCTCTGAGTTGATGAACACATCCAGGTGATAGTAAGGTTGTATACCTGTCTCCTGTAGGGACAGAAACTGCTGTGGTTGGAACCCTGCTAGACCTTGCACTATGTACCCCTTCACCTGCTGTTCATCTTTATCCTTTATAATACATAAGTACTAGTAAATAAATATCGCCCTGAGTTGTGTGAGCCATTATAACAAATTATTGAAGCTGAGTGGGGGCAATGGTGGGAAACCCCAACTCTGTAGCTAGATTGGGACAGAAATATGGGTTCCCTGGGACCCACTACTTGTAACAGAACATGAAGTGAGGGCACTCTTTTGGGACTGAATCTTAAAGCTATAGAGTCTGGCACTGACTCCAGGGAATTACTGTCTGAACTGAATAAATTATAGGGCACCCAGTTGTGGGAAGAGTAGTTGGTGTAGGGAGAAAGAAATACCAGCATCTGGTGTCAAGTGTTGTAAGTAAAGAAATGATTTTCCTTTAATTGTGGTTTCTAAGCATGGCTAGATCAGAATTGTTGTTCAGTTGCCCAGTTGTGTCCAGCTCTTTGCGACTCCATGGACTGTGGCATGCCAGGCCTCTCTGTCCCTCACCATCTCCCAAAGTTTTCCCAGGTCCATCTTCATTGCATCAGTGATGCCATCCAGCCATCTCATCCTCTGACACCCTCTTCTTTTGCCCTCAATCTTTTCCAGCATCAGGGACTTTTCCAATGAGCTGACTGTTTGCATCAGATGACCAAACTACTGAAGTGTTGAGATAATTCTTAGATACAGAATCTGGAAACATAGTCCACAGACTCTACTTCAGTAAATACAAGGCAAAGTTTACAAATTTGTCTTAGAATTGCTACTTGTTCTCTCAGCCAGCTGATGCCTCGTAGGTACATTGTTAGACGCTGGCATAGATAACTTGTAAACATCACAGCTGCTTGTCCTATGGAGTTACTCATGGGATAGACAAATATTAATTTAGAGATCACACTCTTGATATGAAAAATATTAAGACAAACTCAGATAAGTGATCTGAAGGGAAGAATAGAGGAGAATGTGTCCTGAAGGCTAGAGAAGGCTTCACTGAGGAAAAGAACAGTTGGCTAAGACTTGAAACCTGAGGACAAGACTTGAGGACAAAAAGTTGGTGAGACCAAGTTATTAAAAAGCTTTATGATGGAGAGAGGGCATTCTTTGTAGAGCTGTAGCATTTGCAAAGGTTATACGGCTAAAATGAGAACAGACTGTTGGAAGGATAGAAGGAAGAAAAAAAGGAAAGGGTGGCTGGATTGTGAGAGAGTGAGAAATGGGGTAAGGACTGAGATGTAGGCAGGGCTGACCCATTAGGAGCCATGAATGCTTTGTTAAGGATGTTGGTCTGACTCCTAAGAGCAATGGAAAACCACTGCTGGGTTTTTAGCATTTTGACTGGAATGTAGCTGTTAAGTACCCTGATCGGAGATGCATTTTTAAATGATAATTCTGGCTACTTTGTCAAAAATCAATTGGGAGTGTAACAGAATATTAGAAATTACAGTATCAAGCTGTAATTAATGGGGAATTAAGAGGGGAAACAGTATTAATATATTTGGGAGCTATTCAGGTTAAACAGGACATTGTGATAGATCTGACTTGCGGTGAGGATTAAGGTATTCTCAGTCAATTCCTGAGTTTGGGGCTTGTGCAAGTGAATGGAGGGAAGTGAGATTCACTGGCATACGGCCACTGAACAACATGGTGAGGACATGATGACTCGTTCTGGAATATGTTGAGATTTGAGGTGCATTTTAGATAGCAGAATGGACTTGTTGAGTAAGCTGCAGTGTGTATCTGGAGGTCTGAAAACAAGCAAGACTGCACGGTTCCATACCAGAGCATCCTGTACAGAAAAAAGACCCATAGAAATAATTCACAGGTAACAGTTCTCACAATTTGATTATAAGTATAAGTCACTCAGTCGTGTCCAACTCTTAGTGACCCCATAGACTGTAGTCCACCAGGCTCCTTTGTCCATGGAATTCTCCAGACAAGAATACTTTAGTGGGTAGCTATTCCCTTCTCCAGGGGATCTCTCTGACCCAGGGACTGAACTCATGTCTCCTGCATTGCAGATGGATTCTTTACCATCTGAGTCACCGGAGTATGGGAAATGTTAAATATCAGGCTTATTGGCAACCACCCTGCTGGTGTCATCTATTAAGTAAATCAGACACAATTTTAAAGGACTCAGGTAAGGCCCGAAGCCTTTGGAGTTGTGGTTCACATGTTTGGCTGTGTCTGCAGTTGGACTACAGTGATGTGTGCGGTTTTATTTATTTATTCATTTTTGGATTTGTTTTTGATAACGAGAGAGCATATACACTCTTGTGGGAGAGCATATACACTCTTGAGGGAGCTGAAATGACTTCAAAGAAATCTTCACCCATCTTTCTTCGTTTCTGCAGGAGAGAAGGCAGGAGTGTGGGGAATGAGTGGATAGGATGTGTAAGGTGAGCAAGCAGTCCAATTAAACCGCAGGGGAGGGGGCTGATGGAAGTGAACCACACACACACCTCACACGATCTTTGGTTACCAAGTAAGTTTAAAAGGAACTGGAAAAATACAATAAGAAAAAGGCAGCAGACAGCTATTTAGGGTTTTCCTCTCTGACCATTTCTCAATTTATTGGTTGGCAATCTGTGACAAAATGTGCTTCTGTTCACACCATTCCCTCATAAAATTTTCACTGGCAAAATAAACATTGATTAAATTCAGAGAAGCATTTAATTAGAAAGCTAGGACATTTCTGGAGGGAGTCTGTTCCATGAGTTCCCTGGGCAGCTGACTGCAGAAAGGAATGAGATGAATGGCGGTGCATTCATGGCTTACAGTGACTGACTGGAGGATCGCCCCATGTGTCTTTACTAGGAAAGGCGAGCTGGCTGACCCCAAACTGAAGGATGTTGGAAAGCCTAGCACAACAACTGTTTCTAGGCCTCCAATCTGCCACATTTGCTTTCTCTTCCTTTTCACAATTTTGAATATTTATAGTAACTTTTATGGTATGCATGGACTTGAGAGTTAATCATCTCAAATCACACCTACAAACATAATGGGTACAAGATGCGCCACGGCTGCTGAGAGTATTCACTGCACGTGCAGGTAAACCTGCTGCTCCAGTCGTTATCTGGAAAGTCCATCAGTCACCAGGCTTCCCAGGTAGCTCAGTGGTGAAGAATCTGCCTGCCAGTGCAGGAGATGCAGGAGACCTGGGCTCAATCCCTGGGTCAGAAGATCCCCTGGGGAAGGAAGTGGCCGCCCTCTCCAGTATTCTTGCCTGGAGAATTTCATGGACAGAGGAGCCTGGTGGGCTAGTCCATGCAGTCCCAAATTGCTGGACTCGACTGAGCGACTGTCACCTTCGCTTTCCCGATGGAGTCTCGGGTGGAGCGCGAGCCCCTGCGGCGCCTTCGTGGCGCAGGTCTGCCTTGGCGTTTAGGCTGTGGGTCAGCACCGACGCCCTGAGCTGCCTCCCTGACTGTGCTCTGCAGGCGCTGACGGAGCCCTCACTGCGTTCTCACTCCTCATCTCTGGCGTGCAGTTGGCAACCTTATCTGTGAGGCTCTGTCTATATTCTCTGCTAGGCTGACCTCACCCCTTGGGAGATAAGAAGTGTGTCTTTGAATTAGAAGATCTGAAAATGCCGTCAAGATGTACTCCTGTGATCCCTTAATATACTTTAGGCCGGGGTCCCGTTTATTGTCTCTCGGACACCATTTCCCATCCGTGCTGCAGCGGTGGCCTGTTCAAAGTGCCCTTGCAGAGTGCACCTGACGTCTCCAGCTGGGAGAAAGCGCAGAGCACAGATTCAACCCTGCTGCTTGCTCTCGGGCCTGGGAATATGTCAGGAGGAGGCCCTGCTTTGCTCAGTGAGACTGGGGGCAAATGCAGAGTGTCTCTCCTGTTCAGAATCCTCCCGTGCTTCCTAAAGACAATGGTGTGTGTGTGTATTGTTTCTTTCTTGGCATGGCACTGTCTGCACAAATGACATCTCTTATGTAAGAAAGAAAGCAAAATTAAACTCAAAATTTAAGCCCTCTTGCTTACAGAAGTTTAGAGATTTGAGTGGGAGGATGCTTTCCTTCTTTTTCTTATTTTCTTTTTTAATTTTTATTTTTTAATTGGAGTATTATTGCTCTACAGTATTATTTTCTGCCGTAAGTTTCTGCTGTACAACAACGTGAATCAGCTAAAAGTATGCATATATCCCTTCCCTCTTGAGCCCCCACTATCCCCATATAGGTCATCACAGCACCAGGCTGAGCTCCCTGCGTTACAGAGCAGCTCCCCACAAGCTATCTGTTTTACACATGGTAGTGCATACACATCAGTGCTACTCTCTCAATTCATTTCCCCCCCCTTCCCCTTTCTTGTCTTTTCTGATCCTTTCAAAATGTGAAAAAACGTCCTGAAGTCAAGAGCCATACAGAAATCATGTTGCAGGCCAGATCTGGCCCTCCCCACCATAGCAAGAAGACCTGGTTTAGATTTTCCGGGATGAAAACTGCAACAGTACTTTAGCTTTTAATTCAGAATGTGGGAAGAAAGTGTCACAGGCACCTTGCTTCTTGCTCGCCGTGCTGCTTCTGTGTTCTTGAGGCTCCGTGTGTTGCAACACCCATGGCCTCTCTTTTACTCCTTCACTCACTGTGCTTTAGGGAAGGGCAGTTCTGATAAGATGGTAAATTGTAGAGGGAAAAATTAAAAAAAAAAAAAAAAAGACAGACTTGGCTCAGTTTGGCTCTTAATTTAATAAATGAGTGCTTATGTATATCAGACAGTGTTCTGTGCACTAGACTGGCAGTGGTGAAGAGACAGACAAAAATTCCTTACATTCTGGTAAGAGACACAGAAGATAAAGTGACAGTTGTTAAAGAAAAAAGAGAAGAAAGATCTAGATGGGAGGGAGCTGAAATTTTAGATCAGAAGTGCAGGGACGGCCTCACTGAGAAGACAACTGTAACCAACACCAGAAGGAAGTGGGAGAGAGACGCACGTAGGTGTCTGGGATTAGAAATCCAAGCAGATCCCTCTACAGTAATGCGAAGGGCCTGAGACCGAGGCTGCCTCCAGAATTTGAGGGAGAGCAAGAAAACCCAGTAGCTGAGAAGTGAGTGGGAAGTAATCTAATTTGACTTGTGTTTTAACCAAATCACTTGACTCCTGTGATAAGACTCATCTGGGGAATGGGGAAGATTGAAACACTCTCCTGAACCAAGATGGTGGTGCCAGCAGTGAAGGTAGTTAGAGTTGGATGCTGGGCATACTTGAAGGATGAGTGACAAAATTTGCTGATAAATGAGAAGGTGGTGTGAGGAAAGATGAGTATCAAGAACAAAGATAAGCATCAAAGGTATCAGTGTAGCTGAAGAATGAATTTGCAACTGAGTTGAGCATGATTGGGAAAGGAGCTGTTTTCGGTACAGTTCGGGGGTAAAGATGAAGAGTTCACTTTTAGACCATTGAGTTTAAGATGCTCATTAGACATCCATGAGGAGGTGTTGAACCCAAGAGTGGATGCATAACTCTGGAGTTCAGAGGAAAAGCCCAAGGTCGGCATCAGCTCAGAGACTGAGGCTGAAGTCATGGGACAGGATGAGATCATCTAGAGAGTGAGTGTAGCCAGAAGAACAGATGTGGTACAAAGACTAACAAGTCAGCACGTTGACATTTAGAACTATAAGCAAGAGGAATGTACTGCAAAGGCAACTAAGAGAGGCGAGAGGAAACGAGCTGAGTGTGGTAAAAAATGTCTGAGTACAGGTTCCACTGCTCATCCTCAGGGATGAATACCTCATGGGTCCGTACGTGCTTGGGTCTGTCTCTGTGGATAATTCTGCCTAATTCTGGTGTCCACTATTCCCAACACTGCTAGGCTGATATACTTGGATGAAGCCATATCCTTGAATCTGATCTCAAATGCCACTTTTGTTCTTTTTCTAAAACTGTTCAGGATTGGGTGGGAAAGAATGGTGCTATGCATCAGGACTCCTTGGGCGCCTCCTTAAAAGAAAAGCTGAACTAGTGTATTTGATTTGGAGATAAATCTTTCTATGCCTTTCAGCCAAGTACCCACTTGATTATGTATTTAGGATACTATATTATTTTTTCAATGTTTAAAACTTTAAAAATGTAACATTTTTTAATACTTTATTCTACGTTACAATACTGTATTGGTTTTGCCATACATTGACATGAATCAGCCACAGGTGTACACAGTCTCCCAATACCGAAGCCCCTCCCACCTCCCACTCCATATCATCTCTCTGGATCATCCCGTGCACCAGCCCCAGACGCTTCATTTCTTATATGATAGTATACGTGTTTCAATGCCATTCTCCCAAATCATCCCACCCTCTCCCTCTCCCTCAGAGTCCAAAAGTCCGTTCTATACCTCTGTGTCTCTCAGGATCATCATTACTATCTTTCTAAATTCCATATATATGTGTCACTATACTATATTGGTGTTTTTCTTTCTGGCTTACTTCACTCTGTATAATCGGCTCCAGTTTCATCCATCTCATTAGAACTGAGTCAGATTTATTCTTTTGAGGGCTGAGTAATACTCCATTGTGTATAGGTACCACTGCTTTCTTATCCATTCATCTGCTGATGGACATCTAGGTTGTTTCCATGTCCTGGCTATTATAAACAATGCGGCAATGAATATTGGGGTCTCTTTCAATTCTGGTTTCCTCGGTGTGTATGCCCAGCAGTGGGATTGCTGGGTCATAAGGCAGTTCTATTTATAATTTTTAAAGGAATCTCCACACTGTTTTCCATAATGACTGTACTAGTTTGCATTCCCACCAACAGTGTAGAGGGTTCCCTTTAAAACAAATATATACTTGTTACTTTCCCTTCCTTTAATACTTACTTAGTCTTTAAAAACCAGTGGGCTCTTCTTAGAATCTTGTATTTCAGCATTTGGTTAGGGTCATTGCTTAGGATCTGGTAGGAATCTGACTTGAATGTTGACATTTTTCTTTACTTGCCATGTCCAGGAAGCACATTTACAAAGTCAGTTTGTGGCCAAAGCTGAAGTCACTTGAGACCAATAATCAACATTGTTTCAAAGAATCAAGTAGCATGTGTGAGTCTGGAATATGCCTAAGTGTGAAAAGAAAAAGACAGGAAATATACGTGCCAAGATAATAACATGTGAAGGCACTCTTGACTCACAAAATAGCAAAGCTTTGAAATTCTTTTCCTAACATTTCATTAGCTTTCCTAGGAAAAGTGTGCTTCTGTTCTTTTTCAAGAAAATCTGTATTTTAAAACCTGTTTGGGTCCCTTTATTCAATAGCTAAATTTGTTTTTTATTCTAATGGTGACCATTAAAATTTTATGCAAGTTCACTGAAAAACAAAGAATGTAAAAAGAAGAAAACAAGTCATAGTCCCTTGATTCAAATATAAATATTTTGTCCTCTATACTTACTTTTTTAGACATAAAATACTTTATTTACAAAAATGCAACATACTATACACACTGTGAAAACTGACTGTTACCACTTTCTCATGTATGCTAATTCTTGCCACCTATGGCTTTTATTGGGGCTTCCCTGATAGCTCAGGTGGTAAAGAATCCGCCTGCAATGTGGGAGATGTGGGTTTGATCCCTGGGTAGTGAAGATCCCCTGGAGAAGGGAAGGGCTACCCACTCCAGTATCCTAGCCTGGAGAATTTATTCCATTGACTAGTCCATGGGGTCTCAAAGAGTCAGACACGACTGAGCAACTTTCATATACATGGCTTTTATTAGACTTAGGTACTTTCCTTCTCTTCTCAGTTTAAGAGTTTTTATCATGAAAGGTGCCGAATTTTGTCAAAAGCTTTTTCTAGCTTTTTCTGCATCTGTTGAGACGATAATATGACTTTGATCATTCATTTTATTAATGCCATGTATCCTATTAATACAGCTTTGTATATTGATCCATCCTTTTAGTGTGCAGTTTGTCTCACTTTGCTGGTATTTGGTTGAGTATTTTTGTGTTTATATTTATCAGGGATAGTTTTCTGTTCTTATGGTATCTCTGTCTGGTTTTGGTGTCAGGGCAAGGCTGGCCTCATACAATGAGTTTAGAAGCGTTCTTTCCTCTTCAAATTTTTGAAAGAGTTCGAGAAGTGTTGGTGTTAATTCTTCTTTAAATGTTTAGTAGAATGTACTAGTGAAGCCATCTGGTCCTGAGTTTTCTTAATTGGGAGGTTTCTGATTACTGATTGAATCTTTATACTAAAGACAGGTCTTTTAGACTTTTTATTCCTTCATAATTTAGACTGGTAGATTGTAAGTTTCTAGGGATCTATCTATTTCTTTTAAATTAACCAGTTTATTGGCATATAATTATTCATAGTTTTTATATTATTCTTATATTTTATGGTCCTTTTCATTTCTGAGGCATTCACTGTAATGTCTCTTCTTTTATTTCTGATTTTTACTTGAATTTTTTCTTTTATTTTTAGTTTAGCCAAGGGTGTATCATACATTCAAATATTCTCTAACCACATTTAAAATGTTTTCCTGTAATAAGTGACTAAAAGTGGGATTTGGGTAAAGTATATAAACATTTAAATGGAGAGACAGAGTATGTTTCAGGACGATAAGTTTGGATATTTTGAGTTTATCAGTTTTTGCCAAAATGCTTAATTAGCTGAATTAAATTTTCCAAGGAAAATTCCAATGGGGACCTTTCATTGCCAATTAAGATAGGGAAAGCCACAAAAGACTGTTGCCTCTCTCCCAACAATAAGAACAAGCTGGATAAGTGACAAGATTCTAGTTTTGTTTTTTTTTTTAATCCAAGCTGAAGGCACTAAGATATCTAAATGAACTAAATCTTAAACACGATGGTCTCTTCCGGGGAAAAATACCTATGCACGTTTTCAGCTTTGCTGCCGTAGTGGGAAGAGAAGAAATATACCACAAACAAAAGGATAAGCCTGCCAATTTTTAATTAACTTTTAATAGTCTTGTGGGCAGACAAGATGGATTATAATACCAAGGATCTCCAGCCATAGAATAAATCTGCACCTACCCAACAATTCTTTCTTAAAGACCTAAATGAGTACATGGAAGTACTATGCTGCAGATTGTTAATACAAAAGGAGAGTTGAGAGAAATCCTTTCAGATCACTCTGGAAATTCACTGTTGTGCTCTAATCAAGGTAGGATGTAGGGCAGGAGAACCGAGAAAAGCCCCACTGATCAGGTGCCCAGACATTCACACAGTGCCCAGCAGTGACCTGCTGCAAGTTGAGAGCAGGGCAGGAAAAAGAATGAAACCCTCAAAGGCACACTAAATCTTTCTTAATGGGGAGACAGCAGATTTTGAATGCCGGGGACAGAGGAGCAGGGTTGAGAGAAGTCTTTCAAAGCCCAGAAAGCCAGGATGGACTGGAGAGGAAAAGAAACTCCCTGCTGAGCCACAAAGCTGTCAGCCAGGTTGTAAAACAGAGAAAGATCTGGCATTTAGGATGTAAAACATAAGAGATAACTAAAATCCAGCAAGTGCTCAGATCTGAACTCTTGCTAAAGTAAAAGTTCTGATTTCACCCTCAATCATTTGAAGCTAGTGATATATTAAATTTATCTAAAGCTGTAACACAGCCCCAAGCAATCCTCAACTACAGATTAGATGCATTTATGCATTCATACTACCAGTGTAACAGAAAAGGGGTGTACCCCTTTTAAAGGGTGATAATATTTACTAACCAGCATATGATCAAAATATACCATAAACTGGATAAATCAAATATCAGCACAGTATTATTTGCAAGTATCACAAATAATATTTAAAGATACAAAGTTTGAAAGTAAAACAACAGAAAAAGATAAACCATGCAAACTCAAAGTATAAAAAAGGCAGTGGTAATTATTTTAAATTAGATAATACAGGCTTTCAGAAAAAGGATCATGAGAGATAATGAGAAATATTCCATAATGATAAAAGGTCATCAACAAAACATTGCAGTCTTACAGGATGCACCTAATTTTGAGCTTCAAAGTACATGGATCAGAAGACAGAAAAAGGGGAGAAAGTTAAATGTCCAACCCCCCAATCCCAAGTAACTGATAGAACAAATAAATTAAAATTAATACAGATATAGAATATTTGAAACATTATCACGAACCTGATCTTATTGCCATTTGTAGAACACCACAACCTCCACTGCAAAATACACATTCTTCTCATGAGCTTATGGAACATTCACCAAGATAGACCACACTTTCAAGGAATAATCATAAAGTCTGTTCTAAGCCTCAATGTTACTAAACTTGAAGTTAATGAAAATATATATAGGAAATTCTGAAATGTTTCAAAACTGATACACTTCTGAGTAGCCCAAGGGCTTCCCAGGTGGTGCTAGCGGTAAAGAACCTGCCTGTCATGCAGGAGACATAAAAGACACGAGTTCAATCCCTAGGTCAGGAAGATCCCCTGGAGGAGGTCACGGTATTCTTGCCTAGAGAATCCCATGGACAGAGGAGCCTGGTGAGCTACAGCCTGGTGAGTTGCAGAGGGTGGGACAAGACTGAAGCAACTTAGCATGCATGCACCAAGTAGCCCACTAGTTGAACTCAGGATAGAAATTAGCAATTTTATTGCTTTCCTTGTGGTTATGCTTCAAGTTTTTTTTTTTTAAGAATGTATTTTTAAATAATTCTAAACCTTTAAAAAGTTGAGGTCAAATTCTCATTTCTTGGAAATTTTAGAATACTCATGGAAAATGACTCATATGATCCTGTTGATGTAATAAATGTATAGATCTTTCAACTCCACAGTAACATTGCCATTCTTGTTGCTTCTTCACACATGGTCATTCTCATAAAACAAGTGTCCTATATCTGAAAAAGATTTGCTTAATATAATAAAAGGTGAAATAATTAATGGAAAGAATTAGTGAAGATGAAAATGTGAAAGTAATGCTCTGATGTCAAAATAGCTACTCTAAACATTTGTGCTTGCTACGGCTTGCAGTTAAAATTTTAAAATAGCACTTAAATATGTGTGTTAATAACATTCAGAAGGCATTTCTTTCAAGCCTGTTTGGGCTGTTGAAGGGTTTAATTTAACCACAACATTCATTTATGTCTAGCAGTTAAATTTTTTCTTTTAAGCTCAAAGGAACTGTGAGTTGTAACTATGATCTAATTGGTAAGGAATGAAGAATGTTTTTCATGTTTTATAGACAACATGAATCCTGATCATTTTACAGCAGTAAATTATGAAGCACTCCACTTGCTGTGTCTCCCCGTGGAAGCCAGGGCCTAGCTCATTAAACTATAAAAATAACTTGCTGGGTTTGCCAGCTCCTAGAAAGGCCCCTCTGACAAGGTGGGTTATTTTTATTTCACTAATGTACATTCACAGGCAGTCCAGAGCAAGTGAGATTCTTTACGGTCCCCAACTAAATCAATTTATAACTACATCTACATGTCAGAGGGGACGTGCAAAGAGCCTAAATGGCTGTATAGGAAGATAATTTATTATTGATTTTTTTCAATTCTTTTTTAAAAGCAGCTACAATTCACCAGTTCCTTGGTTCCTTTCTGCAGCGTAAATGAGCTATACAACACTTGTGATACGTCAAACCAGGTTTCTGTGGCGAAGGGAAAAAGACACAGGGGTCAGAAGTGCCTGGCTTCCAGATGACTTAGAGAGAAATAAAAATGACCATACAGTCGTTTTAAAAACAAGGAGCAAAAATCATCTCTCAACCCTGCCCTGTTGTAAAAGATCTTAAAAAATGAAGTGCTAATGATCTGTTGTTTAAATATACATATTAAATTCCCTTTTACCTAATAAATCAGGTACTTAATTTTAGTGGAAGAAAAATGACCATAAATTTCATCTTATTTTTTCTTTTGGCCTTAAAGAGTCAAATAACCCATTGTAAGTAATCTGATGATCATTCCCGCAGCTCAGGGTTGAAGGAAGTTAGAAAAAGACTGTGACACGAAATCTGGAGCCTGCGGAGTTTACCACTGTGCTCTGAAACGAAGAATTCTGATCTCTTTGGTTTGGCAGTGAACACACTGTGTTGTGAGGAATTCACAGTTTCAGCTGCAGTTTCACGAGAACATGCTTCATTTTCCATGACTGGACTCGGGGCAAGGTACTAAGGCTCTAGATCTAAATTCCACTCTACCACAGAGTCACTTGACATCTGTTCTTTGTTTTTACTTTGTAAATGTCATGTCTGTCATCAGAATACTGTTAGGATTCACTGGCAAAATATTCCTGAAGACTACTATAATAGTAATCGTCCTATAATGAGCAAAAGCCTCTTAAACACACACACTGCATTTTGGACCAAAAAAAAAAAAAAAAATCTACTAAAATTTACCACATATAACTCTGTTGGTGGTGTTTTTATTTCACAAATTTTTGGTAAACTTGTTAAAAGCTAAAACTTACTGTTGTAAATAAATGGTGCTTTTCCTCCTTGAATGAGAAAACTTACTTTAAAATTAGAATATGTTTACAAGTAAATGGGAATTATGGGATTCTGGCCCCTAGCATAGTATATCCTGGAAACTCTTGAAATCAGATTAGCTGATTTGAATCCTGGATTCACCAGCTTCTAGTGTCTTTTGTTTTGTTTTGTATCTTGGACACACTACTTTATTGGTTTCCTACTCTATAAAATAGCAATAGTAAAAAAAATTAATTTCATCTATTTAATCTTCATATTTTTTGAAGGTTAAATAGGATATATAAAAATATGTGAACCACACAGCTCTATACAAATAATGGGCTCTCGTTGTGGCTCAGCTGGTAAAGAATCTGCCTGCAATGCGGGAGACCTGGGTTTGATCCCTAGGTTGGGAAGATTCCCTGAAAAGGAAAGGCTACCCACTCCAGTATTCTGGCCTGGAGAATTCCATGGACTGTATAGTCTGTGGGGTCGCAAACAGTCAGACACAACTGAGCGACTTTCACTTCACTAACATACAAATAATGGCATTGTAACATTCTGCTTATTAGATGGTCATATTTTGGATAACTAAACCACCTAGAAAGTTGTCATAAACTTGTAAATAAGGACAAAGAGGGCCTGTGTGTATCAAGGAAATAACCATCAAAGATAGTGTGCATTTTTCTCATAGAGAAAATATGGGTACACCTACAGCCTACTAATGAAAGAAGATGACTTGTACAATAAATCAATTATATTTCTAAGGATAATATTGGTAGTACTGATCAGAAAGAATACACAGACCCAAGGATTTTCATGATCAGAGAAAGTGATCATTATTGGAGAGGATGGTGACAAAAGAACTCTCCAACCTACTGACACCTGGCACCCGGCACCCACATATTCTGTGGGCATTCGTGCAAACATCGCTCAAGTGTCCCCACTCCTCGATCAGACCAGTCCAAAGCTTATGGACCTCCCATCCCTGCTCACCAATTCAAGAGGATGGCTGCAGCAATCAGTAGGTTCTGCTTCTTCTACTGAATTATTACCAGCAGCAGTCACATGTTATTTTTTTCCATTAGAAGCATCTCTCTATAAACCTCACTCCCCACCTGTTGCCAGCTGTCACTCCATTTCTCTCCTTCCCTTCACATACACACAAAATATTCTTTGTACTAGATAGCTCTGATTTCTTTTTCCCCCTTTTAAGGTATAACGGACATATGAAATACTAGTGTCAGGCGTATAACATAATGATTCAACATTTGTATACATTGTAAAGTGCTCACAGTCTCATTAAATATCTGTAGCCATAAAGGCTTTACAAATTTTTTTTTCTTCTGATAAGGATTTTTAAGGTCTATTCTCTTAGCAGCTTTCAAATAGGCAGTATTTGTCATATTTGTCATAAAGTGTTGTCACCGTGCTGTACATTTCATCCCCATGGATTCTTTATACCCGCAAGTTGGTACCTTTTTCCCCGTACCCATATTTCCTACCTCTATCTGCCCCTCCTTAAGCAACCACTGTTATATTCTCTATGACCTTGTTTTTGTGTTTTTAGAGTCCACATATAAGTGAGGTTATACAATATTGGTCCTTCTTTGACTTATTTCACGTAACCTAATGCCTTTAAATCCATCCATATTGTCCTAAATGGTAAGATTTCATTCTTCTTTGTGACTTAGTAGTATTTCATTCTCTGTATATACATCTTTTTATCCATATATACATGGATTTATTTGGGGTGCTCTACTGTGTTGCTTTGATCTGTGTCTATTTTTAGGATGGTACCATATAGTTTTGATTACTATGGCTTTGTAATACAGTATGAAAACAGGAAACGTGATCTTACCTCTTTCTCAAGGTCTGGCTATTCAGCCTTTTCTGGTTCCATACAAATTTAAGGATTGTTTATTCTCTTCCTGTGAAAAATGCAATTGGAATTTTGATAGGGATTGCACTGATTCTGTGGATTGTTCTGGGTACTATGAACATTTTTAAATAATATTAGTTCTTCCAATCCATGAGCGTATATCTTATCAATTATTTGTATCTCTCCTCAGTTTCTTTCATCAGTGTAGTATAGTGTTCAGTGTACAGGCTGTTCACATCTTCCATTAAATGTATTCCTAGGTATTTTATTCTCTTTGATGTAATTGTAAATGGGATCATTTTCTTAATTTCTCTGATAATTTGTTATTATACAGAAGAACAGATTTATGTATATTGAGTTTATACCTTACAATTTTACTGAATTCTTTAATTGATTTTAACAGCTTTGGGGTGAAGTTTTTAGGGTATCTATATATAATATCATGTCATCTGCAAATAGTGATGGTTTTACTTCCTCCTTTCCAATTTGGATACCTTCCATTTCTTTATCTTAAGTAATTGCTTTGACTAGGACTTCCAATACTATGTTGAGTAGAGTAAAAGTGGTGAGAGCTGGCATCCTTGACTAGTTCCTGATCTTAGAAAAAAGGCTTTCACTGTGTTATTAGTTATCATATATACACTTCAATATATTGAGGTATTTTTTTCTCTAAACTCACCGTGTTAAACATTCTTTATCATAAATTGATGTTGAATTTTGTCAAGTTTTTCTGTGTCTATTTGAGATGATCAGGTGGGTTTCACCTGCTTTTGTGGTATTTATGTTGATTTGAAGATGTTCAAACATCCTTGCATCCCTGGAATAAATACCATTTAATCATGCTGTATGATCCTTTTAATGTATTGGTGAATTTGGCTTCCTAATATTTTATTGGTGACTTTTGGACCTATATTTATCTGTAATATTGGCCTGTAATTTTCTTGTAGTGTCCTTGTCTGACAGTGGTATCAAAGTAATGCTGGCCTTGTAAAATGAATTTGGAAGTGTTTCCTCCTCTTCTATTTTTTGATAGCATTAGAGAAGAATTGGTATCAACACTTTAAATGTTTATTAGAATTCATGATGAAACCATCTGGTCTTAGACTTTGTTAGGAAATTTTTATAACTAATTCATTCAAGCTTGTTACTAGTAATTGGTCTATTTCTTTATGATCAGTCTGGAAGATTGTATGTTTCTAATAATGTTTCCATTTCTTCTAGACTGTCAAGTTTGTTCATAAAAATTTACTATGATCCTTTTTGTTTCTATAGTAATTATCATATTTCCTCTTTTATTTCTTCAGTCCTCTTTTTTTCCTCCTGGTGAGTCTCTAGGCACAGGCTTGTCAGTTTTATCTTTTCAAAGAACCAGCTCTTGGTTTTATTCATCCTTGTTATCTTATTCTCTGTTTCATTTATTTCCACTCTGATCTTTATTCCTTTCCTCCTACTAACTTTGGGCTTCATTTGCTCTTTCCCCCACTAGTTCCTTGAAGTGTAAAATTTAAGGCTTTGTTTTATGTTTTTAGATTTTTCTTGTTTCTTGAGGAAGATAATTATTGCTACAATCTTCTGTCTTAGATTTGCTTTTGCTCCATTCCATATGTTTTGTATGTTCTATTTTCATTTGGGGAAATGTATTCTTTTGATTTCTCTCTTCTTCACTGATTCATTCTTCAGTAGCATATCATTTAATCTCCATATGTTTGTGAATTTTGTTTTTTTTATAAATGGTTTTTCATGTACAAATGAAACAAATGGTTTTTCATACCACTATGATCTGATAATATGCTTGATATGATGCAATGTTTTTTTAATTTTTAAGGATTTGTTTGGGGGCCTAACACCTGATATATCCCAGAAAATGTTCTATGTGCACTTGATAAGAATGTGTTATTTTGCTGCTTTTAGATGGGCTCTTTCATATATGCCTGTTAAATGACAGTCAGACCAGATGATCTTAAGGTCAGTGCTTCCCTATTGATTTTCTGTCTGGATGAAATATCCATTGTTGTAAATAGTGTATTAAATCCCCAATTGTTATGGTATTGCTATTTATTTCTCACTTTGTGTCTGTTAATATTTGCTTTATGTATTTAGGTGCTTCTACTTTAGATGCATCAGTGCAGTGCAGTTCAGTTGCTCAGTCATGTCCAGCTCTTTGTGACCCCGTGGTTGCAGCATGCCAGGCTTCCCTGTCCATCAAAAACTCCCGTCCAAAATACCTGGAAGATGGTGGAGGAATAGGACAGGACACTTTCTCCCCCACAAATTCATCAAAAGATCATTTGAACACTGAGCAAATACCACGAAACAACTTCTGAACGCTGGTAGAGGCCACCAGCCACCCATAAAGGCAGCCCATTGTCTTCAAAAGGAGGTAGGACAAAATACAAAAGATAAAAAGAGAGACAAAAGAGGTAAGGATGGAGACTCGTCCCAGGGAGGGAATCATAAAGAGGAAAAGTTTCCAAATACCAGGAAACGCTATCACCAGCAGGTCTGTTGGGAGTTTTGGAATCTCAGAAGGCAACATAACCGGGAGGAAAAAATAAATTAAAAAACCCCACAGATTACGTGCCTAACCGCAATTCCCAGAAGAGAAGTAGCCCAGATGCTTGTGTCCACCACCAGTAAGCGGGAGCTGAACAGGGAGGTGCAGGGTGCATTGCTTAGGGTAAAGACTGGGCCTGAATGCCCTGAGGACCGTCTGAGGAAGCTAACATGAGATAGCAACCCAAACTGTGGCATAGCCAGAGAGAGAAAGGGGAAAAAGAGAGAGAGAGAGAGAGAGAGAGAGAGAACTTTCCCGCGAAAAGCTCTAACCTAAGGGCACTGCTGGCCCGCTTACAAAACAAAGGACAGCGAATATTAGAGCCGAGCTAGCCAGCTGCAAACCATCCCCTGCAGGAGGCAGGCAGGTGACAGCCAGAGCTGGAAGGCAAGGTGCAAACTCGGCCCCAGAGATGGCATCCTCTACCAAACTGCAAGCAGGCTCCCCGTTGCTAGCAAAGTCTTCCTGGGATCCTGGACAGTTGACATCCGCCAGGAAGGTTGCAGCCAGAGAT
Organism: Nanger dama; assembly: GCA_917880005.1. Classification (NCBI taxonomy): domain Eukaryota; kingdom Metazoa; phylum Chordata; class Mammalia; order Artiodactyla; family Bovidae; genus Nanger; species Nanger dama. Next base: position 12,039,957 of record CAKJTW010000057.1, on the reverse strand, counting down.
CAGCTCTCGAGAGGAGACACACAGCACACCTGATATTCCTGCTCTGCACCCAGGACACCAAGCAGCTGGGATGGGGAGGTGATGAGACACACTGCCCACCTGGGGAGTGTGTGCTCACCAAGTACCCAGTCACCTGAGCTGCTCGGACCCGGGAAGGGCACAAAACACAGGCCCAACCGAGTCTGTGCCTTTGTGGAGTGCCCGAGAACCTGAACCTGAGTGGCTTAGACCTGGGAAGTGCACGCAACCCAGGGCCCACTTTAGACAGTTCCCTTGCAGAGCAACCTGGAGCCTGAGCAGTGCAGACTGGGAAAGCACACACGCCACTGAGTGGGGGCAAACCCAGCGTGGCCCAGGCACTGCGAGCAGTCCCCGCACATGCCAGTGATATTTGCTTGCAGTGTTCCTCCCTCCCCACAGCACGACTGAACAAGTGAGCCCAAATAAGTGACCACCTTTGCCCCCTTGTGTCAGGGCTGTCTACAAGAGACACACCTCAAACCAAGGGACACATACAGACTGAAAGTGAAGGGCTGGAGAAAGATATTTCACACAAATGGAGAACAAAAGAAAGCAGGAGTAGCAATACTCACATCAGATAAAATAGACTTTGAAATAAAGGCTATGAAAGGGGACAAAAAAGGACACTACATAATAATCAAAGGATCAATCCAAGAAGAAGATATAACAATTATAAATATATATGCACCCAACATAGGAGCACCACAATATGTGAAGCAAATGCTAACAGTATGAAAGGGAAATTAACAGTAACACAATAATAGTGGGAGACTTTAATACCCCACTCACACCTATGGATAAATCAAGTAAACAAAATTAGCAAGGAAACACAAACTTAAATGATACAATGGTCTGGTTAGACCTAATTGATATCTATAGGACATTTCACCCCCAAAACAATGAATTTCACCTTTTTCTCAAATGCACATGGAACTTTCTCCAGGATAGATCACAACCTGGGCTATAAATCTAGCCTTGGTAAATTTAAAAAAATGAAATCATCTCAAACATCTTTTCTGATCATAATGTGGTAAGATTAGATGTCAACTACAGGAAAAAAAAAAACTATTAAAAATACAAACATATGGAGGCTAAATAACACACTTCTGAATAACCAACACATCACAGAATAAATGAAAAAATAAATCACAATATTCATAGAAATGAATGAAAATACAACAACTCAAAACCTATGGGATTCAGTAAAAGCAGTGCAAAGGGGAAGGTTCATAGCAATATAAGCCTACCTCAAGAAACAGGAGAAAAATCAAATAAATAACCTAACCTACACCTTAAGCAGTGAGTAAAAGAAGAAATTAAGAGCCCCAGGGTTAGTAGAAGGAAAGAAATCATAAAAATTAGGGCAGAAATAAATGCAAAAGAAACAAAGGAGACCATAGCAAAAATCAACAAAGCTAAAAGCTGGTTCTTTGGGAAGATAAATAAAATATACAAACCATTAGCCAGACTCATCAAGAAAAAGAGAGAAGAATCAAATCAACAAGATTAGAAATGAAAATGGAGAAATCACAACAGACAATACAGAAATACAAAAAATCATAAGAGACTACTATCAGCAACTATATGCCAATAAAACGGCCAACTTGGAAGAAAGGACAAATTTTTAGAAAAGTATAACTTTCCAAAACTGAACCAGGAAGAAACAGAAAATCTTAACAGACCCATCACAAGCACAGAAATCGAAACTGTAATCAGAAATCTAACAAACAAATCTTCTAACAAACCTGATGGCTTCACAACTGAATTCTTCCAAGAATTTATAGAAGAGCTAACACCTACACCTATCCTACTCAAACTCTTCCAGAATGCAGAGGAAGGTCAACTTCCAAACTCATTCTATGAGGCCACCATCACCCTAATACCAAAACCTGACAAAGATGCCACAAAAAAGCTACCAATGGTATTTTTCAGAGAACTAGAACAAATACTTTCACAATTTGAATGGAAATACAAAAAACCTTAGCCAAAGATAAGATAGCCAAAGCAATCTTAAAAAGAAGAATGGAACTGGAGGAATCTGCCTGACTTCAGGCTTTACTACAAAGCTACATTCATCTAGACAGTATGGTACTGGCACAAAGACAGAAATATAGATCAACGGAACAAAACAGAAATCCCAGAGATAAATCCATGCATCTATGGTGGCTCAGAGGTTAAAGCATCTACCCCCAATGTGGGAGACCCGGGTTCCTTCCCTGGGTCGGGAAGATCCTCTGGAGAAGGAAATGGCAATCCACTCCAGTATTCTTGCCTGGAGAATCCCATGGACAGAGAATCCCATGGACGGAGAAGCCTAGTAAGTTACAGTCCACGGGGTCGCAAAGAGTCCAGACACGACTGAGCGACTTCACCTTCACCACCACCTTCACCATGGACACCTTGGGTTTCCCTGGTGGCTCAGATGGTAAAGCATCTGCCTGCAATGCGGGAGACCTGGGTTCAATTCCTGGGTCAGGAAGGTCCCTTGGAGAAGGAAATGGCAATCCACTCCAGCACTCTTGCCTGGAAAATCCCATGGACGGAGGAGCCTGATAGGCTACAGTCCATGGGGTTGCAAAGAGTTGGACACGACTGAGCGACTTCACTTATGGACACCTTATCTTTGACAAAGGAGGCAAGAATATACAACGGAGAAAAGACAATTTCTTTAACAAGTGGTACTGGGAAAACTGGTCAACCACTTGTAAAAGAATGAAACTAGAACACTTTCTAACACCATACACAAAAGTAAACTCAAAATGGATTAAAGATCTAAATGTAAGACCAGAAACTATAAAACTCCTAGAGGAAAACATAGGCAAAGCACTCTCTGACATAAATCATGACACGATCCTCTATGACCCACCTCCCAGAGTAATGGAAACAAAAGCATAAAATAAACAAATGGAACCTAATTAAACTTAAAAGCTTTTGCACAATGAAGGAAACTATAAGCAAGGTAAAAAGATAGCCTTCAGAGTGGGAGAAAATAATAGCAAATGAAACAACTGACAAAGAATTAATCTCAAAAAAATATAAGCAGCTCATGCAGCTCAATACCAGAAAAATTAGCAACCTAGTCAAAAAACGGGCCAAAGAACTAAACAGACATTTCTCCAAGAAGCCATACAGATGGCTAACAAACACATGAAAAGATGCTCAACATCACTCATTATCAGAGAAATGCAAATCAAAACCACAATGAGGTATTTCACACCAGTCAGAATGGCTGCGATCCAAAAAGTCTACAAGCAATAAATGCTGGAGAGGGTGTGGAGAAAAGGAACCCTCTTACGCTGTTGGTGGGAATGCAAACTAGTACAGCCACTATAAGGAACAGTGTGGCGATTCCTTAAAAAACTGGAAATAGAACTGCCATAAAACCCAGTAATCCCACTGCTTGGCATACACACTGAGGAAACCAGAATTGAAAGAGACATGTGTACCCCAATGTTCACTGCAACACTGTTTATAAAAGCCAGGACATGGAAGCAACCTAAATGTCCATCGGCAGATGAATGGATAAGAAAGCTGTGGCACATATACACAATGGAATATTACTCAGCTATTAAAAAGAATGCATTCAAATCAGTTCTACTGAGGTGGATGAAACTGGAGCCTATTATACAGAACAAAGTAAGTCAGAAAGAAAAACACCAATACAGTATATTAACTCATATATATGGAATTTAGAAAGATGGTAATGATGACCCTGTATGTGAGACAGCAAAAGAGATACAGAAGTAAAGAACAGATTTTGGACTCTGTGGGAGAAGGCAAGGGTGGGATGATTTGAAAGAATAGCATTGAAACATGCATATTATCATTGAAACATGTATATTATATGTGAAATAGATCGCCAGTCCAGGTTCAATGCATGAGACTGGGTGCTAGGGGCTGGTGCATTGGGATGACCCTGAGGGGTGGGATGAGGAGGGAGGTGGGAAGGGAGTTCAGGATATGGAACACATATACACCCAAGGATGATTTATGGGTGGCAAAAACTACCATAATATTGTAAAGTAATTAGCTTCCATTTATAAAAGAAAAAAACAAACTCATGTCCATCAAGTCAGTGATGCCATCCAACCATCTCATCCTCTGTCATCCCCTTCTCCTTCTGCCTTCAATCTTTCCCAGCATCAGGGTCTTTTCCAGTGAGTCAGTTCTTTGCATCAGGTGGCCAAAATATTGAAGCTTCTGCTTCAGCATCAATTCTTTGGATGCATAAGTAGTTGTAAATATTATGTCCTCTTGTTGGATTAATCCCTTTATCATTATGCAATGCTCTTCTTTGTCTCTTGTTCAAAGTCTATATTTTTTTCTATTTCCTTTTTCCTAGAAAGTCTTAAACTTTTTAATTTCTTTTTAATTGAAGGATAATTGCTGTACAACATTGTGTTGGTTTCTGCCAAACATCAGCATGAATTAGTCGTAGGTATATATATGTCCCCTCCCTCTTGAACCCCCCCACCTCGCTCCCCATCCCACCCCCTCTAGGTTTTTACAGAGCCCTTTGAGTTCCTTTAGATTGTTACAGACCCCCAGTTTGAGTTCCCTGAGTCATACAGCAAATTCCTATTGGCTATCTTTTACATACGGTAGTGTAAGTTTCCATGTTACTCTCTCCATACATCCCACTCTCTCCTTCCTTGCCCTCTCCATGACCACAAGTCTGTTCTCTATGTCTGTGTCTCCATTGCTGCCCTGCAAATAATTTCATCCATAAATATGCATTAGTATACAATATTTGGTAATATATACAATGGAATGTTAGTCATAAAAAGGAACACATTTGAGTAAGTTCTAATGAGGCAGATGAACAGAGCCTAGTATACAGAATGAAGTAAGTCAAAAGAGAAACAAAGTCTATTTTGACAGATACAAGAATCAGTCAGTCTGTTCAGTCATATCCAGCTCTTTGCGACCCCATGGACTGCAGAACACCAGGCTTCCCTGTCCATCACCAATTCCTAGAGCCTACTCAAACTCATGTCCATTGAGTCAGTGATGTCATCCAACCATCTCATCCTCTGTCATCCCCATCTCCTCCCACCTTCATCCTTCCCAGCACCAGAGTCTTTTCAAATGAGTCAGTTCTTCACATCAGGTGAAGTATGGGAGTTTCAGCTTCAGCATCAATCCTTCCAATAAATATTCAGGATTGATTTTCTTTAGGATGGACTGGTTGGATCTCCTTGCAGTCCAAAGGACTCTTGAGAGTCTTCTTCAACAACACAGTTCAGGATTGATTTTCTTTAGGATGGACTGGTTGGATCTCCTTGCAGTCCAAGGACTCTCAAGAGTCTTCTCCAACACCACAGTTCAAAAGCATCAGTTCTTTGGCACTCAGCTTTCTTTATAGTCCAACTCTCACATCCATACATGACTACTGGAAAAACTATAGCTTTGACTATATGGACCTTTGATGGCAAAGTAATGTCTCTGCCTTTCAATATGCTATCTAGGTTGATCATAACTTTTCTTCCAAGGAGCAAGTGTCTTTTAATTTCATTGCTGCAGTCACCATTTGCAGTGATTTTGGAGTTCCAAAAATAAAGTCAGCCACTGTTTCCCCATCTATTTCTCATGAAGTGATGGGACCAGATACCATTATCTTAGTTTTCTGAATGTTGAGCTTTAAGCCAACTTTTTCACTCTCCTCTTTCACTTTCATCAAGAGGCTTTTTAGTTCTTCTTCACTTTCTGCCATAAGGGTGGTATCATCTGCATATCAGAGGTTATTGATATTTCTCCTGGCAATCTTGATTCCAGCTTGTGCTTCATCCAACCCAGCATTTCTCATGATGTACTCTGCATGTAAGTTAAATAAGTAAGGTGACAATATACAGCCTTGTACTCCTTTCCTGATTGGGAACCAGTCTGTTGTTCCATATCCAGTTCTAACTGTTGCTTCTTGACCTGCATACAGATTTCTCAGGAGGCAGGTCAGGTGCTCTGGTATTTCCATCTTTTGAGAAATTTTCCAGAGTTTGTTGCAATCCACACAGTCAAAGCCTTTGGCGTAGTCAATATAGCAAAAGTAGACACAAGAATAGCTACTCACATTTCCTTTGTTTTCCATTTGCATGGAACATCTTTTTCAATCTCTTTACTTTCAGTTTGTGTATGTCTGACATCTGAAGACAATCTCTGCATATATCAGCATGTATCTTGTTCTATACCTTGCTTTCTGATCCATTCCACCCTTCAGTGTCTTCTGATTGGAGAATTTAGTCCATTTCAAGTAATTACTCATAGTTACATAGTCAGTGCCATTAACTGTTTTCTGACTTTTGTAGTTCTCTTTTCCTTTTCCTTTCTCTTACTCTCTTGCTTTGTGGTTTGATTCTTTTCTTTAATGGTATGCTTAGATTCCTTTCTCATTACCTTTTATCTATCATAGCTTTTTGCTTTTTGGTGACCATGAAGCTTATATAGAATAACCTAACAGTTATAGGTTATTGGTTTTAATTTGTTCAAATTAATTTGTTTAAATTAGCTTTAATTTTCATTAAAATTTTAAATAATTTTAATTTTTAACAGTTTCAAGTTGTGACACCTTAAATTTGAGCACATTCTATAGCTTTACATTTTTACTACATTTCTCTTTATCGTTATGGCTTCCAACATGGTACCAGTGGTGAAGAACAATGCAGGAGACCCAAGAGACGTGGGTTCAATCCCTGGGTCAGGAAGATCCCCTGGAGGAGGGCATGGCAATCCACTCCAGTAATCTTGCCTGGAGAACCTTTACTGTTATAATAAACTTTAATTATTTCTTTGCACTAGATAGCTCCAATTTCTTTTAGTCTTTCTTAAGCCCACATCCTAAGTATTTTGCCCCCATCGAGCCATATAACTGCTCTTGTTTTGCCAAAGATATCCACACTGCTAAACTGTACAGCAGTTCTCAGTTCTCATCCCATTTGACCCATCATCAGACAATTAATATTATCCTCCTCTTTAAATGTTTTCCTTTCTTGGGTTCAAGCATACAAACTCACCTGATCTCCCACCTAATTCTTTGGCAACTCCTCCTTATTTCTTGCTGGCTCCTGCTCATAGTTTTGTTCTCTTCATAGTAAAGTGTTCTTTAGGACAATTAATCCTCAGTTATCTCATCCAGTCCCATGGCTTTAAATACTATTCACATACTGGTGGATCCTGTAATTTATATCTCTAGCCTAGATTCTTTGCCTCCTGAAATACATGTATGTATATTCCATAGCCTATTTAATGTCTTCAATTAAACATATAATAATCATCTCAAAATTAATTTGTCTAAAACGTAGCTCTTTATATTTCTCCCCACAGTGATTCCTCCCATAATCTCACATCTTAGTATTTCTAAATACTCCAGCAAAAATTTCCAGTCTTTCTTGACCTACTTGTTTCTCTCACAACCCACAGCCAGGATATCAACACATCCTATTTGTTCTACATTCAAATTATATCAAGAATCCAATCATTTTTAAAATCTCAATGATTTCTTTTTTTTTAATGTTGATTTATTATTTTTTTAATACTTTATTCTACTTTACAATACTGTATTGGTTTTGCCATACATTGACATGAATCAGCCACAGGTGTACACGATCTCCCAATGCCAAAGCCCCCTCCCACCTCCCACCCCACACCATCTCCCCGGATCATCCCGTACACCAGCCCCAAGCACCCTGTATCCTGTATCGAACATAGACTGGCGCTTCGTTTCTTATATGATAGTATACATGTTTCAGTGCCATTCTCCCAAATCATCCCACCCTCCCCCTCTCCCTCAGAGGCCAAAAGTCCATTCTATACCTCTGGGTCTCTTTGTTGTCTCACATAGAGGGTCATCATTACTATCTTTCTAAATTCCATATATATGTGTCAGTATACTGTATTGGTATTTTTCTTTCTGGCTTACTTCACTCTGTATAATCGGCTCCAGTTTCATCCATCTCATTAGAACTGATTCAAATTTATTCTTTTTAAGGGCTGAGTAATACTCCATAGTGTATATGTACCACAGCTTTCTTATCCACTCATCTGCTGATGGACATCTAGGTTGCTTCCATGTCCTGGCTATTATAAACAGTGCTGCAATGAACATTGGGGCACATGTGTCTCTTTCAATTCTGGTTTCCTCAGTGTGCATAAATCTCAATGATTTCTTAAGCTATGTGGTAGCCACACAGTTTAAGGAATCATTAAGTGCTGCCTGAATTAAAGTACTATAAAGTCCTAATTGGTCTTTATCCTTTAACCCTCTTCTTTCTCAGACTATTTATATTAATAGTGTTCATAAATCCTATTAAAACATAAACCAGTTCAGGCCACATCTCCCCCTGCCACCTCAAAATCTTCAGCTATCTCTTCATATTTCTCCCAGTAAAAAACGTATTTCTGTAACCAAAAAAATGTCCTTTAAGATCTGGCCACCATTATCTCTCTGATTCCATTCTCTTCTATTCTGCCAATCATTCACTCTGCTCCAAACATACTATTCCCTGTCCTGTTCCTCAAATAAAGTGAACACGGCCCTTCCCTGGGGACTTTGATCTAGCAGTTCCCACTGCCGGGGGTTCTGATCTACCAGATGTACACATAGCTCGCTTCCTTCAGAACTTCTCTCAGATACCACTTCTTGTGGCACTGTGGGCGGTTAATCCCATGTTTCTTTAAATAAGATTGTCTCTCTTTTGTCTTCATCTTTGAAAGTCGGTTTTGTTTTACAGAGTTCTTGATTGAGAGCATTTTCTCTCAGCACTTTAAATATGCAATTCCACTTTCTTCTGGCTTCTGCCCTCTCAGTTGAGTAACCAGGCATTAACTTTATTGATGTACCACTATATGTGATAAGTTGTTTTTCTCTTGCTGGTTTTAAGATTTATTACTTTGCCTTTTACTTTCAACAATATAATGTGCCTAAGCATAGATTTGTTTTGATTTTTCCTACTTTGGGTCAGTTGAACTTACTGGCTATATAGATTAATGTTTTGCATCAGATTTAGGAAGTTAGCCATTGCTTCTTCAAATCTTTTTTCTATCTCTGTTTCTCTCTCTTCTCCTTCTGGTCTCTAGTTACACACATTGGTATACTCAGTGGGGTTTCATATGTCTTTGAGACTTTGTTCCTTTTCTTCCATTTTTTTCCCTCTCTGTTCTTCAAACTGGATCATTTCTATTTATCTTCTAGTTTGTAGATTCTCTTTTAATCCATCTCCCATCTACTACTGAACCCCCTCTACTTCACTTTTAATTATTGCACATGTCAATGTCAGCTTACATTTTTAAAAAATTTTAACTCCGTATTGAGATTCTCTACTTGTTGATGTATTACTGTCATGCTTTCCTTTAATTCCTTAAACATAATTTTCTTAGAGTTCTTTGCACATATTTATAATAGCCACTTTGGAGTTTTTGTCTGCTAAATCTAGTATCTGTAGATAGTTGGAGTGATCTTCTGTAAATTTTTCTTTTGTGGGGAGGGGGTATTTTTCCCCAAACCTTAAATGAATACTTCATTCATTCTTTTCATAGGTTATAATTTTTGAAATTATACATTTTAAATTCTACATGGCACCAACTGCTGATTCTGAATTCTCCCCCAAAGCTCTTGTTGTTGGTTGTGTTTTTGTTTTGTGTCTAATAACCTGCTTGGGTTAAAACTGTGAGATCTATCTCACACACACTGTGTGGCTGGGGACATCTCTGTTGAAGTTTTAAAATAATGATAACTACTGTTACTTTTACCTTTGGCTTCCTGGGGATTTCCCCCATGTTTACATAGCTTATTTGTCATCCAGTGGCTGGATAGAGGTTGTTCTCAGCAGGTTAAGTCAGTAAGGCTTCAGTTCTCTGACTGTAGATAGGAATGGTAGTAGAACAGCATACTCCAAGTTCAATTTCAAAGACGGCCTGGCTTTACTCCCTGTTGAGTCCTTTTTGCATTTCCTCTCACATGTATTGAGATATGGAAAGAGGATTGAAGATATATTTATAAATATATATAACTTTACCAAATGTATGTCTGGTAATATTGTAGAAGGTGGCATGAGAGGGGCAAGAATCTGGAGGCAAGAGTAGAATTTAAGAATTTCCCCCAACCCCCACTTCTCCAGTGGCACTAGTGGTAAAGAACCTACCTGCCAAGGCAGATGTGGGTTCAGTCTCTGGGCCGGGAAGATCCCTTGGAGAAGAGAATACCAACGCACTCCAGTATTCTTGACTGGAGAATCCCATGGACAGAGGAGCCTGGAGGCTATGGTCTATAGGGTCGCAAAGAGCTGGACACGACTGAAGCGCTTTAGTATGCACAGTATATGCCACCGCCTGCCCCCTGAGAAACAGGAGAGTAAATTCCTACACTGCACAACTGTATCTGCTTGTATCTTCCCATGTATGTTGCACATGAGACGAAAATGTGAAGATAAGTCGTGTCTCCGTTAGATCCATTTTCTTATTGATGACAATGATGATGAAGATAATGTGAAAAATCACAGATGCATCATGTTAACACAGATCAGAGAGAAAAGCAGAATAAAAAAGGAAAACAAACTTGTAATGCTGAAAACAGTTTGGATTGGTTTACACTAAACATATTTTAATTTGAGGTGACAATTCTTAGTTAGAGAGTATGAAGAAATGTACAATGCCAAGAATGTTTTTCAACCTTAACAAAAAAGCTGTTCAGAAAAGCCTCAGCAAAGCCATTTTTATGTCTCAGACTAGGCTACTAAAGGAGAATTTCTGTGACTGCTATTTGCAAAAGCATATTTTGTTTCTCACTAGATAAAACAAAGGGGCACATTTCTGCATTTCAGTTGTCCCGCTTCCCCTAAAATTAGGGGCCTTTTAGTGAGTCCCTACTGTGTATACAGGTCACTCACTTTCCTTTACATAAATCCGAAAACTTACACATTGCTTCCTTAGATTTCAGTCCATAGCCAAGTTCATCAAAGCCATCAAGTGAAATATTCCTAAAAAGAAACATTTCACAGGAAGCAACTGTGATCTTTCTAAGGATTTTAAACATCTGTTGGTATTTTCAAAGATATCTTCACAGGAATTTTTAAAAGACTTAAAAACTGACTGTAAGTTATTTTCTTTGTTAGCTGTAAATCTAATTACTTTCTTAAGACTATCACCATAAAGTATTGCAGTGAACCTATGGATAGCATTTCCATAATGATAGTCCAATTCTTTAGACTATCTCCAAGGACTATTTTTTTACTCACAACTCTTTTCTTAAATGTGAGAAAGACATAGAGACTACTTTATTTCAAATTTTTAAGTTGCAGAGAAACCGATTTGCTTTTGCTTAGTACCACAAGCAATTTAAGTCTCACTACTCCAGTCCCCAAAGGTACATAAGCAATACAGCTGCCTTTCAAAGACATATCAATAACCATCTTCTTGGCAAAGTTTTATTGAACACATCTTTCTTCTGCAGCAAAATTTAATCTGGTTTTGATGAGTAGAAAGGATGGTGGACAAAAGGTGAAAGTATCACTCAGTTAAAAAAACAAGTATTGGCCAAAAGGGGAATGAAGGGAATTTTAAACCATGCTCTGAATACTGAAAGATGAATGAAAGCTATGGGACTCAGGGAGTGGCATCCATCCACATAATAAAAGCCATAGATGAGTATAATTATCCAAAGCACATAAGCAGTAACATGACATACCAGGAATGAGATATAAATTTAGGAAATCTTGATTAATATTGGCTCTGTATTACAAAGCACAACCATCAAACACAAGCCAATATAATTTTGGTTTCCAAACTGTAATTTACTCAAATTTGAAAAGGCAGTGACACAGTATGTCATAAAAATATACAGATGTATCCTCCAAAATAATTTTAGCACCTCAAACACTTATAAAGTATATTCTATTTAATTCGTTTGTGCTCATATATTTATAATTTATCTGAGATTTCTGTATGTGAGTTTGAAGTAAGTTTAGTTCCAGCTTAGCAAGATATCTCCTGAATGATAATGAGACAGATCATTTATTTCGATACGTGTTTTTGTACAAACTTATTTTATGAAAGTATGTTATAATATATTAATTTTTAGATTATTATTTAGGAGTGCTTGTTTTTCAAGCTCTGGTGTTAAGCATTCCTCTGGTGATCTTGAAATATTTAAAATAACAATATGAGAGAAACAAGATCCCATTGCCTATAAAAGTTATTTGCATAACAAGTAAAAGCAAGCTTCTTAGAGGATTTTATATTTCTATGTGGAGGCTGTTTCCCTCATCCTTTTCACTTCAGCAAAATTGATTTAGCCTTAGACCAGGCATTTCTGCTCCCTTCAATCTTCTAAGAGCCAAACATTTTAAATTAGTCAAATCTGCAGTCATATAAAGTTCTTATTTTATTCACCTACCAAAGTCTCCCACATGGGCAATATTCTGACTTATAAAACCATCTGCATACATATAGTTATAGCCAGTTTCCCACAGTTAGCTCTCTTTATTTGTATAAGTTCAATTCTAAGCTAGTAAAATTGATTATATTTGCTTCTGATCAGGCAACAGAATGGTGGTGTCCTTCATAATTTTGTTCTTCAAATAATGCTTCTAATTTGTCTACTTTGAGACATAGAAACATATGTCTAATATAAGAAAAAAACAAATATTGATAACAGTATCATTTAATGAATACTTACCATGTTATAGAGAAATGCTAAGTACATTATAAATATAATTTACTAATCAGATAAGTTATATATTTGCTATATAGCAAATATTATTTTTGCTATAAAGAAATAGGCTTAGAAAAGTTAGGTAATGTATCCAGTTAAACCAAATAGATGTATTAATAGCTAGCCTATTAGTGACAGTGGTTGGGGGAGAGGGAAGCACATGTCAACTTTGAAAGGAATATTGATAAACTAATAAGAAAACTCTCTAACCTCAAGATATATTATGATCATAAATTTTTAAACTATATTCTATAGGTACTTCGGATGATCCAGAAAGCACTTGATTTAAACCTCTCTATTAACACATTTCTATATTAACCCATATTAAAACTGTAAAAGCATAGCTTACCACATAGTACATACTAACATATGAGTTGACTTGCATTCTTAAGTCAATTTGAGATAAAAGCCTCATCTCCCATACTGAAAACATGTCTGAACTTGTAAATGTGTTATTTATTGAATGGTTAATAGTTCAGAACTGGCCCTTTTGAAACTGCAGCTCAGTGAATGTTTGTGCTTATAAAATTGGATATCAAATACTCTACTTTAGTACCACTCAAATAATGCCCAGGAAGGTTTAAGTAGATCTGCTTGGGGAACAGTTCATTCTGACATAATAGTTCCCTAGCTATCAGGTCAATATTTAGTCATGATGATGCTATAGATACATTTATATATACCTTACAGTTTGGAAAGCTGCATTTTATTACATGTTGTATGCTCAGTTGTGTCCAACTTTTTGCAACCCCATGGACTGCAGCCTGCCAGGCTCCTCTGTCCATGGATTCTCCTGGCAAGAATACTGGAGTGGATTGCCATATCCTCCTCCAGGGGAGCCTCCTCACCCAGGGATCAAACCCGCGTCTTGTATGTCTCGTGCACTGGCAGGGACCTCTTTACCACTAGCGCCGCCTCGGGAGCCCCAGTCATATGATCCGTTATCGCCGCTCAGGGGCTCAGTCATGTCTGGTTGACTCTCTGCTTCCCCATGGACTGCGGCATGCCAGATGTCCGTCCTTCACCATCTCCTGGAGTTTGCTCAAACTGATTCTATCTAAAAGTAGTGGCTGGTATCTGGAGAACTCTTAACAAAATGCCTATTTTACTGATAAACTTTTTTAAAACTCAGTTTCCTTAAGTAATTTGCACAAGTTCAAACTCTTATTCGACTAAGAGTTAATATTTGAAGACAAAGCAGTCTGATGACAGAACACTTGGAACCTGTCACATCTCTCCAGAATAAGGAATGTGAGCACTTCTTAGTCTTAATGACTGAACTTGAAACAAAATAGTCCTACTATTCTATTTTGAAGCTATTGAATTAGTTCAGTTGAAGGGTATCCTCAGATTAGGTGAGCTATTAGAAATGTTATCTACAGGTACACATGGAAATTATAAGAAAATCACTTTGATATAGATGATGCTTATATAATTTCAGCATAACTCCCAATTCAAAAGTTGTGTTTACAACAGAGAAGCTTCGTTGTCCCTACTAACTGACTTTGGAATAGTAAATGTGAACAATTTAACTCAAACTACACCCTGTATTTTGTGGGCATAGCAACCCACTCCAGTATTCTTGCCTGGAGAACCCTCATGGACAGAGGAGCTGCCAGGCTACAGTCAATAGGGTCACAAAGAGTCGGATATGACTAAGCAACTGTGCACAAACATACCCTGTTGACTGTTCACTGATGGCTTAATCTCTTTTAGACACTGAGCTGCACGTGTGGCTTCATTTAAGAAAATGATTCAAGGAGTTTAAAAGGCACAACTAGTAAGGGAAGAAGTTTTGGAATCCAAAGATCTGATATTGAAAATTGGATTACACTGTGTTGAGCAGTTACTTAATTGCTTTAAACTTCAGTTTAGAATAGAAGAAAGGAAAGCACATTTATTGGGAGCAGTAGCATCCTCTTCTGAGGATTACTGCAAGAACTGCATGTAGAAAGAACTCTGTAAAGTGATACCACTCGAGTTAGAAGACTGGCAGAAAACCAACAGCTCGAAATTAACCACTTCACAAAGTTGATGTAAGACCCACTGTGGACAAAGGACCAAGGTAGCAAGCTAATAACTAAATGCATGCTTGGTCTGCCAGTATTGTTCTAACTCATGAGAAGGGAGAGAGGAGCCAATAAAGTTTCTTAAGGATCTGGAGTAAAATGAAGCAGAAATCCCTGAAAGAGATTGCTAGAATTAAAAGAAAAACCCAAGCTGATCTCAGAAAATGGTAAATATTAAAATTGTTTTCTTAAATCTGCACCTTTCTGGGGGAAAAAATGAGATTTCTTCAATGGAACCAGATAGGCAGCCGATGGTCTGAGAATTGAAAAGAAAAAAATTAGTACAAAATGTCCCTATCTTTAAGGTGTTTGATAATTTATCAGATGGAAGAATAAGTCTGTTCAATTTTTAAAGACAGATATGGACAGATGAGTTAGAACAATACATGCATTCAGATATTAGCTTGCTACCTTGGTCCTTTGTCCACCTTACATCAACTTTGTGAAGTGGTTAATTTCGAGCTGTTGGTTTTCTGTCAGTCTTCTAACTCGAGTGGTATCACTTTACAGAGTTCTTTCTACATGCAGTTCTTGCAGTAATCCTCAGAAGAGGATGCTACTGCTCCCAATAAATGTGCTTTCCTTTCTTCTATTCTAAACTGAAATGTAAAGCAATTAAGTAATTGCTCAACACAGTGTAATCCAATTTTCAATATCAGATCTTTGGATTCCAAAACTTCTTCCCTTACTAGTTCTGCCTTTTTAAACTCCTTGAATCATTTTCTTAAATGAAGCCATAAGTGCATTTCTTGAGAAATCTGTATGCAGGTCAGGAAGCAACAGTTAGAACGGGACATGGAACAACAGACTCATTCCAAATAGGAAAAGGAGTAAGTCAAGGCTGTATATTGTCACCCTGCTTATTTAACTTACATGCAGAGTACATCATGAGAAACGCTGGACTGGAAGAAACACAAGCTGGAATCAGGATTGCCAGGAGAAATATCAATAACCTCAGATATGCAGATGACACCACCCTTATGGCAGAAAGTGAAGAGGAACTAAAAAGCCTCTTGATGAAAGTGAAAGAGGAGAGTGAAAAAGTTGGCTTAAAGCTCAACATTCAGAAAACGAAGATCATGGCATCCGGTCCCATCACTTCATGGGAGATAGATGGGGAAACAGTGTCAGACTTTATTTTTGGGGCTCCAAAATCACTGCAAATGGTGACTGCAGCCATGAAATTAAAAGATGCTTACTCCTTGAAGAAAAGTTATGATTAACCTAGATAGCATGTTCAAAAGCAGAGACATTACTTTGCCAACAAAGGTCTGTCTAGTAAAGGCTATAGTTTTTCCAGTAGTCATGTATGGATGTGAGAGTTGGACTGTGAAGAAGGCAGAGCACCGAAGAACTGATGCTTTTGAACTATGGTGTTGGAGAAGACTGTTGAGAGTCCCTTGGACTGCAAGCAGATCCAATCAGTCCATTCTGAAGGAGATCAGCCCTGGGATTTCTTTGGAAGGAATGATGCTAAAGCTGAAACTCCAGTACTTTGGCCACCTCATGCGAAGAGTTGACTCATTGGAAAAGACTTTGATGCTGGGAGGGATTGGGGGCAGGAGGAGAAGGGGACGACAGAGGATGAGATGGCTGGATGGCATCACTGACTCGATGGACGTGAATCTGAGTGAACTCCGGGAGTTGGTGATGGACAGGGAGGCGTGGCATGCTGCGATTCATGGGGTCACAAAGAGTCGGACACGACTGAGCGACTGAACTGAACTGATGGACAGATGGTTAGAAATTAGTTACAGAGACACATTTGAACTTAATACACTGTAAAGTCATTCTTAAATTCAGAATTTTTCAAGAGTAGAATGCATTAGAAATAAACCCATTTCTAGTGAAGTAAGGCTTCTAAGTAATTATTCAAATTGGGAGAACAGGTGGACTTGCTGGAATCAGGACAGTTAACACACACCTGAAAGACACCACTGGTGAAGGGCAAATGCAGCCCCTTTAATGCATTTTTAACAGGAAATTGCTCATCCAGGAATCAAGGTCATGAGTCACTGGAAGGTAGAGTATTACTGTGGTTTTTAAGCCTAGGACTTGAGAGTCAGATCTTTAGATCAACTCTGGTTCTGCCAACATTTTGTTCTCATTAATTGCCTTTAAAGTAAATGTTTCACAATTCAGTGTCATTTTTCTCTTCTATTAAATGGAAGTGATACCTACCCCCACAGTTTTAGAAAAGGATAATAAAACGTGAAAATAGACGTAAAACTTACTGCAGTGTCTGGTACAGAGAAAGCACTAACAATGATTGAAATTAATGAGGAAGGAGGTGGGAGGCAGTGATATCTATTCATCCTGGGGCTGCAAAATACAAATAGACCACCTTTCTGATATGTATCATAATTATCTATTCATTAGGCAGATGACACCATTCTAGACAGACTGTTCCTAGAGGGTAACAGCTATCCTAAAATTCTTTGGCTTGACTGGCAACAGACTGACGTAAGGTGCTGCTTTAACCATTGCAAAATTGAAGGCAAAACCCTACAATTTTACAATATATAATGAGAGTGTATCCTAAGTAATCTTTCATCTCGCCAGAAGAAGAAATAAAGACTTCTCTATATTTGACACATGACAGCTTATTTAGCTTCTACAACTTCACAAGAGAAAAAAAAAAGAAAGAAATGAAACTGAATGTCACTGAGATAGAAATATGAAGGAATTACACCAGTGGTAACAACAAACTATAAACTGTCATCTTTCATCTGTTTCTGACAGTGTAACATAATATTTTTACTGCTTCTAAAAAGAATGCATATAAACTGCCAGCAGATGTTCCAAGTATTAATCTCTACTGACCCTCAACTGTCTAAATGGCATAACTCTATTTTTAAAACTGTTTTCCGGAGTGGGACTACTTGGCATTGACGTTTTAACTATTAACGCCTTCCCTACCTTCATCATCTGGAGTGAAATATTTGGGATTGTCTCACATCATCCCTGTTGGAGGAATCACTTTCCTCTAGGTCTATCTCCATGGCTTTCAGAGCACCCTTCCTGTTAATTGCAGTATCTCTACATTCAGCTTATTCTAAACAGTCCTTGTTTATAACAGTTGAGTCACCCGGTTTGTTGTTTGTATAAGATTTCCCACTTGTTAATGAAGTATCGTTATGAAGAGCTGCATTAATATAAGCCAAGATGGATTTGGTGACCTCCACTTTATACTGTGAAAGGCACAGGCAGTGAATAGATTTCTAGATATTTAGCACATGACTAAATCAGAAAGATGATCAAAATGGAAAACTATCTCTAGAAAAACAAAAGGAAACTAAAAATTTTATGATAGTAGCTTCAGCAGTATAGATCTAAACGAAATGCTGTGTTTTGGTGTATCATCATTGTAGTCCAATACTTTTTAAACTTCTAAGTTGGAAATGATTTCAAACTTACAAAAAATTACCACAATAAAACTGTTATAAGTTAACACCTATATAAACACCCTTTCCCAAATTAATTTGTTAATATTTTGCTGCACTAGCTCTGTTATTCTCTTGCTCTCTCTCCCTCCACCTTTTTTTTTTTTCTGATTTGTGAGTAAACTATCCATAAATGGCTCTTTACTGTAAAATTACAGTGTACATTTCCCAAGATTAGGGATATTATCTTGGATAACTACAGGAGTCACTAATTTTATAAATGGGAACAATACTTGAGCTTCCCATGTGGCACCAGTGGTAAAGAACCTGCCTGCCAGTGCAGGAAATGTGAAGAGACCTGGGTCCGATCCCTGGGTGGGAAGATCCCCTGGAGGAGGGCATGGCAACCCGCTCCAGTATTCTTGCCTAGAGAATACTGTAGCCTGGCGGGCTACAGTCCATAGGGTCACAAAGAGTGGACATGGAAACGACTTAGCCTGCCTGCGCACACAATACCTGAATCTACTGTCGTGTTCTAACTTTGTCAGATAATATAATAGTGCTTTATAGAGCATTTTCCTAACTCAGTACAGGATTCACTCTAGAGTCATATGTTTGTTTTGTTGTCAGGGACCCTGTTTGTTTATTAAATGGCATAGTATAAGTGGGCCTCTATTTTTGCATAATTTGAGATCATCAGTAAAGATGACTGATTCCAGTGGGATTCTCTTTCAGTTCAGTTCAGTCGCTCAGTTGTGTCCGACTCTTTGCGACCCTTTGAATCGCAGCACGCCAGGCCTCCCTGTCCATCACCAACTCCAGGAGTCCCTTTAGAGCAAAACAAACTTTCTAAGTGGGGAATGTGGTGGTGATGGACTTTTAGGAAGGTTAAGTTATCCAGTAGTTTGCAGGATGGAAGTCTACAAAAAGCATTTGAAGACAAGATAAACATTTAGCTGTGGTATCAAGAAGCCCTGCCTCTCACGTTGGTTATAGGGAACCTTTCAAAATCTATTCTCTGTCTTCCAGGGATTTTGAAATGTTGACAAATTCTCAAAGTAGACTTTACAGCTGAGTGGGTGCTGGAATCCAGACTTACTCAAATAGAAGATTTGATAGCAATTGTTGAGTTCTCCAGTCAGCAGCTCAAAGTAATAAAAGCTCACTGAAATTTAACTCTTCTTCATCTCTTATCCAGCAGTTATTTACTAACTGCCTATAATTGGGCTTCCCTGGTGGCTCAGATGGTAGTTTCTGCTTGCAATGCAGGAGACCTGGCTTCAATTCCTGGGTAGGGAAGATCCCCTGGAGAAGGAAATGGCAACCCACTCCAGTATTCCTCCCTGGAAAATCCCATGGACCAAAACAGAATTACTGGAACCTAAAGCCACATGGTCATTTTTTAATGTTCAAATAACTAACATAAAATTCTATTTCCCTTTTTGGTTTACTGTAGACATATAAGTCATATCAGGAGAGTATTTACTTCTTTGGATAATTTTGAATGAGATTATTTTTTAAATAATAAATAATAATTATTTTTTATAATAAAACCAATTTGTGGATTAGTAAACATTATTTCAAAAAGTAGTTAATTTAAGTATTTTAAAACTCAATTTGGATGATAAATTATTTAATTATCCTAATGTTAACACAATGTGACTCTCCCTCGAATAAACTTATTACTCTTCCAAGGTAGCCAACTGGTCCAATTTGAGCCAGTTAGAGTTCTTCCCACATAATACTGGAACTGGAATTTTTAAAAGTCAAGTCTATTTTTATGTGGAAAAATCAGAATATATTAGTGGCATGGTACCTGTCATATGAATTGGAAAAACAAAGGAATCAAGTCTAGGGAGAGAGACGAAAACCTAAGGAGAAAAGAGCTCTTGCCTAGATCAAGGCTTCTGGAGGCCAGGAGAAGATGGAAGGGGTGGGCCTGGAGAGAGTCAGATCTGAAGGATTTCTGCTTTGCTCTGTCAGCCTATGGTAGTTCTCAATACTCTTGTTAGACAGTGGCCTGCAATTTCTGTTGCTTTTTTCTTTTTATTGAAGTAGAGTTGATTTACAGTGTAATCTCAGCTGTACAGTGAAGTAATTCAGTTATACAGACATACACATTCTTTTTCATATTCTTTTCAATCATGGTTCATCCCAGGATATTGAAGATAATTCCCTATAGTATATAGGACCTTATTGTCCACTCATTCTATATGTCATAGTTTATATCAGCTAACCCCAAACTCCCAGTCCATCCATGCCCTGATCTCTGCGTCAAGTCTGATCTCTGTGTCGGTGAGTCTGTTTCTGTTTTGTAAACAGGTTTATCTGTGTCCTATATAAGTGCTATTCCACATATACATGATATTCTATGGTATATGTCTCTTTCTGACTTACTTTATATGGTATGATCATCTCGTTGTGTACGTGACACTGCAGGTGGCATCATTTCATTCTTTTTTCGTGGCTGAGTGCTGTTCTGTTGCATATATTCACCAAATCTTCTTTATGTGGTCATCTGTCAGTGGACATTCAGGTTGTCTCCATATCATGGCCATTGTGAACAGTGTTCCTGTGAACATAGGGGTACATGTGTCCATCTGCATTACAGTTTTTCCAGACACAAGCCCAAGAGCAGAGCTGCTGGATAATATGGCCTGCCGTCTCTGCTCTCACTTCATAACTGAACCACGTTCTGTGGTCCCAGGGATGTCACACACAGATGTTACCTTGGCAATCTCATTAACTTCCCCTGGTTCCAGTGGCTTTATGTGAATATTGTCAAAAACTTGTCTACACATTCACACTTCCCCTTCCAATGTATGGAAGTAAAACTGAGACTTGAGTACATTTTTTAAGTCAGCTCTTGATAGGAAAATTAGTAGCTACTTCTTTCTCTCTCATTCAGTAAATATTTCTTGAGCTCCTACTTGAGTGTCATGCCCCTTCTCAGTTCAGGTATTA
Organism: Nanger dama; assembly: GCA_917880005.1. NCBI lineage: Eukaryota > Metazoa > Chordata > Mammalia > Artiodactyla > Bovidae > Nanger > Nanger dama. The sequence continues at coordinate 12,018,820 of CAKJTW010000057.1, read as the reverse complement.
AACAGGGAACAAAGCAAACACTTCTGAGTTCTATTTGTGAGATGTATTAACTAGAGAAAACATAATAGTATGTCCGTGGTGATAAAACAAAGCAGGTAAACAGAAACTGTGAGAGGATGACGTGAGTATTCCAAACACTGCCAGGGGAGGGGAGAAGAGGCCGAATCTGCCTGTCAGAAGCGCAGACTCCACTGCCCTCAATATGTAATAATTCACGTTTCCCAAAACCTGCTTTTATTTTCTGCAAAAAATAAAATCTTGCAATTTATATTTTACTAAACAGACACACATATACATATAAACTCAACAGAAAATTGCTTTCAACAAAGAATTACTATCATTTAGACTGATGTTGATGTAGGATTCACTGTACATTTTTCAGAACAGCATCTATGCTTAAACTCTCCCAGGTATTGAAATCTGAGTATTTGTGGATTTAATGTGATTAATCCATTATAGATTGTTCAGTTTTCGGGGTCTTTCTTTTTGTTAACAGTGAATACCAAAAACATATTTGTAAAATCTCTCTCCATAGATCAGGTGAAGGTAAGCATGCTTATGACTCAAAACCTGAAAATTTTCTTTATTTTGTAATAATCCCTGGTTAAGGTTGATGATAGTCTCTGTGAAGAAACTGTACCTTGGAAGTCGTAAACTATTGGTCTTTCCAAGCTGAAGGAGGCTAATACCAAAGAATTCCTAATCACTGTGACTGATTGACCTTTTCAATTGGAAGTAGCTGGAAAAGAACCCCCTCACCACCAGATCAAACCAGCTCACAACTGCAGCACTCTGGTTGACATTTACCATCAGAGAGCACTGAACTGAGGTCATTTTAATCGTGGACACCTGGGAGATCTGCATTGCCTCCTGGAATTTCAAATATTTTCTTCAGTTCCCTTCTCTTCTATAAAATTAGGCTATGAATTAAGTAATACTCTGCAGAACTGAGTGAGCATTTTTTTTAAATGTCCAATTTCCATGACCCTCCATATAGGAAATGGACTGGAGCCAGATGAAATCCGAAATCCCAATAAGTTTTTGTCCCATTTTATAGGAGAAAAGAGCCCAGTCAAGACTTTCCTTTTACCAATATGGGGAGAAGTGCAAAAGAAATAGTACACTGAAATCTTGAAGAACCAAACATTCTCACCTGTGAGCGTCCTTCTGCCTCCTCTAGTCCCACCAGCCACCGCCAGCACCTTCATCACCCAGCCTCTCCCAGCTAAGGGGCTGCGCAGTTCCCACCCTGTTGCAGCTGACTCCTAATTGCTCTAATATTCCTTGATTTCTTCTTTTTTAAAGCCTATAGTTATACAGCACTAATTGGACTTATTCTTTGTCCTGTCTGGTTTTCAGATTGATTACTTGATGGCATAATGAAATGATATCCCTTCAAAACGAAAGGGTCATCAGTAATGAGCAAACGTGTTCTAAAAGAGGTTATTAGCATATATCACAGAGGCACTGCACGCCCTGTGAGGAAATACTCGGAAGACAAGGTCCTTCCCATTTAGTAACTAAAAGTAACAAGGGAATGGCTATAAAAACAACAGTGTTTGTTTTTGTTTTAATAGTAGAAAGTAGGTAGAGAGGATGAAATGACCAGACTGGGAAGAATTGTACCTGAAGCAGAAAATTTAATAGTACATAATATGAGATGGCAATTTTAGTGACAGGTTTCTTGGGACAATGCAAACTGTGAGAAAAAGGACAAATGATACTTTTTAATATGCATTTCATTGCTTATAGATAAGGTGATCTTTATTGTATACATTTTTGATAAAGCAGAAATTAAGACTAGTACATTAGGCATTTTTTAAAAAGTAGCCCTATTAAAATCACTTGTAAAAATGTAGTACCCCATGAGGGGTAACAGATTCTTATCACCCCCAAATCTGCTTTTGCACACATGACCCTACAGGCAGATCAGAAGAGTTCCGAAGGAACCACTCCTCATAGCAGAATTGCTACAGCTTTCCATGCCATTCTCACTGAGAACACTCTAAAAGCCTCTAAAAGCAACTTGTCATTGGTAGAGGTATTTCAAGGACAGCTTATACATTTCCTCAAGACATTTCATTTATTAGCAGTGACACTGGTGTCAAGATAAGATAAATTTATATTTGAGAATCAAGAGTCTTATTCACATTTTCAATTCACTTAACAAATATTTATTAAATACCCACCATATATTATATTCCCATATAATTAAATGCAAGTTACTTATATCAGTAAGGTTCTTATTTGTGATCAACAACTAGCTGCTGCACACCCCAGCTTGCTCCACCCATACCGCCATCCTAGGAAATAGGTGTTGATAACTTCGCCAAAACCCCCAAAAGTTTTCTCCTGTCCAGTGTTGTGTTGTTAGCTCCAGAAGTAAAAATTAAGGGTGATATATCTGATTGGCTGAGTCCTATCAAAATGAGTATCTGGCATTTTGAAAGTTCTCTTTGGAAATGAGCAGTATGCTCAAACTGTCAATAACAGGGCTGATCTATTTATCTATCATTTCTACTGTATGATCCTAGTGCTGTTGATAGCTCCTTGAAGCATAATTGTATTAGATCTGCAAAACCTCTGGACACACTCTTCATCATAAGGCAAAAACAGCACTGGGGGAATCACTGGTTAAACATAATTCTCCCTACTTTTTTCTCTTCATTGAGGTAATAACACCTAAGTACACTGATGGAATACATAGTTCAGTAACGAAATACCATAGTCAGTAAACATCTGAGACTTTATAGGTTAGCCAGCTGCTCATAAAGAAAGTTTAAAGGACAAATATCACAGGACTGGCTAGTCATTAAGATTCTTCTATTAAATCATGCTTGTTGAAAATATACAATTTCCATTTCCTCTTGAAAAAAACTGTAGTTTTTTGAAAAACATGATAATCAGCATTTGAAAAGTATGGTTTATAAAAAATTGTCTCTGGACTATTGAACAGATCTTAGGTTTTTCTTTACTAAACAGTTCATGCTAATTTTTTAACCATCTAATTAATCAAAATCAAACAAGTCACCTGTCTTGGAGCTGATGCTGTTTCTAGAAGTTTCTTCTCTGCTCATTAATTTTTCTCTCATTTCCAGGCAGCCAGACATCTTTTTCCCCTGCCTATTATTATCAAGTTCACTTAATATCAACTCTATTAATGGAAATTCCCACTAATGGGAAAGTTCTTTTCTCATCCTCCGAACTATTTTTATTAATTTAATGTAAATGTTAATTTAATATCACTTCACAAACTTTTTCCTGTTTAATGTCAATTAAGAAGTCACTGGTTTGCTACTCAATACAGCACTTAATGTCAATTACTTCAATCAGCCTTTCCATTTGAAAACTGAATTTTCTAAGTGAAACTGATTTTAAGATGTCTGTAAATTTTCTCGGTAATACAGTAAGTTGAGCAGGTTATAAAAGACAATTTTTAAACTTTTAAGAAGCTGAAAATGGCTACTGGAGTTTCCTAACTGATCAAAACTGTACAGCAAAAAATTAATGCATAATTGTTAGTATTAACTCAGGCGGCTTTTTAATGGATAGATCATATTAACACATTCCTACCAAATATAATTTTGACTATTTTATCATTTCTCCTATTGTCAGGGTTATTCCCAAATATTTGTTTTATAAGATTGAAGCCATCATACACAAGTTGGTTTTATGAGAAAGTTCAAGAAGTATGTTCTGCTTTTAATCGTGGAAGCTCTCAATGAATGTTATCAATTTTTATCAAGTCTAGAAACAAGTTACACTTCTTTCTCCTGAAGAGATAAAGTAGCAGGAAGAGCTTCTATACCTGTATCATGGCAAATATATGAAAATTAGAATAAAAATATAATGTGGAATAAGATCATACCAAGAATAGCATATTTCCTCTCATGTAATTCAGCCACTTATTAATATAAAATTAAATTTTAGTGATTATTTTAAAAGCTTAATAGTAGAAACAACTTACTTCTTTGATTCTTCAAAGCAGTAGTCATTTTAGATAGAATACAAAGGTCACCTCTTTGTCATACATTAAATTTGTAGCTTTTAACCCAACGATATACAGTAAATTTTATGTTCTGTAGTATTTTTGTTCTTTATTTGGTTACCATGTATAGCCTCAAAAGTAAGTCATCTTAAAACAGTCACTTGATTGGGCATCACAGTCAGTCAATGCTCATGAATCGCTGTTAGGTGCTCAAGTAGCCTCAGAAATTACATGTGCTGTTTACTTGCATTCAAGATTTAGCCTGTGATATTTCTAATCTTCATCAATTTTTGTTTGAAAAGATCTAAGTCTCTCAAAACCATCAGAATATTTCATGTAACATAGTATATTACTCAAAAACAAGAAGAACCTGTAATTTTAGTGAGAATCTTGACAAATGTCTCAATCCTGACAGCTGCTGATGTAAAGGCATCAGTTAATCAGTGTTCCCTGGGGACTCAGCTGGTAAAGAATCAGCCTGCAAAGTGGGAGGCCTGGGTTTGATCCCTGGGTTGGGGAGATGGCATGGAGAAGGGAAGGGAGCGGCTATCCACTCCAGTATTCTTACCTGGAGAATTCCATGGACTGTATAGGCCACGAGGTCGCAAAGAGTCAGATACGACTGAGAGACTTTCACTTTCACCTATTTCTTGTTCTCCAAATAACAACAGTATCCTTCCTTCTTAAAAATGGAATTGTCACATGTTACAACAGCAAAGAACATTTTCAATTAACAGAAAACTGGTTTCTCGGTGAGACAACCAAGAAACTTCAACAGGTGCTGAACCAACCTGGGGTCTCTATCCCATGACTGTTGCCATTTCTCAATAATCTGAGAGGAAAAAATGAAAATACAGAAACAGTGAAGAGCTAAAAAGGTGATTTTGGCTTGCCAAAGGCTTTCTGTTTTTTTAATATTTATGCGCCTTTACAGCACTAAGATGGGCTTCCCTGGTGGCTGAGACGGTAAAGCATCTGCCTACAATGCAGGAGACCCAGGATTGATCCCCAGGTTGGGAAGGTACCCTGGAGAAGGAAATGGCAACCCACTCCAGTACTCTTGCCTAGAAAATTCCATGGATGGAGGAGCCTGGTGGGCTACAGTCCATGGGGTCGCAAAGGTTGGACACGACTGAGTGACTTCACTTTCACAGCGCAAGATAACTTATGCTTCATTATCAAGCAAAAAGAAAAAGCATGAAATATGGATCCTAGGTTCAGTTGCTTAACCTTTGAGGGAATCAATTTCAGTTTTTCAAAATGGAAACTATATATTCATATGTTAGTGTAAAATGTTAAAGCTGAGAAGTTCAGATGCAGAAGTATGAAATGGCAATTTTCACATTAAGAACTGCATATTTATAGAATAATAGATGATGCCAAAGTCTTATATAAGAAATTACAGCCAGTCTTTCATCTGCTTATTCCATATCCATGGATTTAGCCAAATGTGGATCAAAAATATTTGGGAAAAAAATTTCCAAAAGACAATTTATCTTGTTTGGGCAACTTTTTACATGACATTTACATTGTATTAATTTTTATTAATTTTTATATTATAGCTGACTTACAATGTTGTGTTGGTTTCAGATGTACAGCAAAGTGATTTAGTTATATATATACATATATCTGTTCTTTTTCAGAATCATTTCCTATATAGATTATTGCAGAGTATTGGGTAGAGTTCCCTGTGCTATACATAGGTCATTGTTGATTATCTGTTTTATATATAGTATTGTATATGTCAGTCCCAGCCTCCTAATTTATTCCTCCCCTCTCTACCTTTTCCCTTTGGTAATAGCAAGTTTGTTTTCAAAATCTGTGAGTCTGTTTTCTAAAATAAATTCATTTGTATCATTTTTAGATTCCACATATAAGTATATGTGGAATCAGTTTTTCTGTATGACTTACTTTGTTTAATATGATCATCTCTAGGACCATGAAAAGTGTAAGTCGCTCAGTCGTGTCCGACTCTTTGCAACCCCATGGCCTATACGGTCCATGGAATTCTCCAGGCCAGGATACTGGAGTGAGTAAGCCTTTCCCTTCTCCAGGGGATCTTCCCAACCCAGGGATCAAGCCTAGGTCTCCCACGTTGCAGGTGGATTCTTTACCAGCTGAGCCACAAGGGAAGCCGGTTGCTGCAAATGACATTCTTTCTTTCTTATGGCTGGGCAATATTCCACTGTATACATAGACTACAACTTTATCCTTTCCTCTGTCAAAGGACACTTAGGTTTGCTTCTATGTCTTGGCTACTGTAAACAGTGCTGCAGTGGACACTGGGGTACATGTATCTTTTCAAAGTATTGTTTTCTCTGGATATGTGCTCAGGAGTTAGATTGCTAGGTCATATGGTAGTTTTATTTTTGAGTTTCTTAAGGAGATTTCAGTGTTCTCCGTAGTGCCTATACCAATTTACATTCCCATCGACAGCGTAGAAGGGTTCCCTTTTCTCCACACCCTCTCCAACATTTATTGTTTACAGACTCTTTGATGATATCCACTCTGACTGGTGTAAGGTGATAGCTCACTGTAGATTTGATTTGTATTTCTCTAACAATTAGCAACATTCAGCCTCATTTCCTGTACTTTTCAGCCATATGTATGTCTTGTTTAGAGAGATGTCAATTTAGATCTGCCCATTTTTGGGATGGGTTTTTAATTCAGCTGTATGAACTGTTTGTATATATTAGAAATTAATTTCTGATTAATTTAATGTTTGTAAATATTTTCTCCCATTCTGTGGGTTGTCTTTTTATTTTGTTTTATGCTTTCCTTTGCTGTGTAAAAGCTTTGCAGTTTAATTGGGTGCCATTTGTCTATTTTTGTGTTTATTTTCACCTCTCTAGAAAGTAGATCCAAAAACATAGATACTGTTGAGATGTATGTCAGAGTATTCTGCCTGTATTTTCTTCTAAGAATTTTATGCTATCTTGTCTTACATTAAGACCTTCAATCCATTTGGAGCTTATTTTTCTATATGGTGTTAGAGAATGTTCTGATTCATTCTGTTTCATCTAGCTATCCAGTTTTCCCAGCACTACTTATTGACAGGCTGTATTTTCTCCAGTCTGAATTCATAGGGTAACTGACCATAGGTATGTGGATTTATTTCTGGGCTGTCTATCTGGTTCCATTGTATTTGATATTAATAAGTAATCTAGAGGTTATTTAAAGTATACAAGGAGATGTGCATAGGTTATATATAATTGCTATACCATTGTATGTAAGGCTCTTGAGCATCTCAGATTATGATAGCCCGGGGAGCCCTGGAGCCAGTCCCCTGTGGATACCAAGAGATAACTGTATAAATCTGTACAAATTTATAAGATAGATGTCCAAGGACATATTTTTATGTCCTATAATACTTTATTTATAAAAAATGCACATTATTTTGACATGGTGTCACTTATTATACTCATTCAATACAATGTAATTACCTCCAAAATCATACTTTGCAAGTTTAAAATGCCCATTCAAAGCAATCAAACTCTACTGATGATTCATTATACAGTTTAGGAATAGGATTAGATTAGGGGCCAGGTAACTAAGTCACATTTTATTTTGCCTCCTTAATAATAATCCATTTTGACCTTGCACAATTTATTTCATCTTCTGGGATCCTGCTTATGCATCTTTGAAATAAGGGGGTTGCATTATGTAATCTCTAAAATACTTCATAGAAAGTTTGAAATTTTCTGACTTTCTTTTCAACTTGACCACTGTTTCATAGCTACTGTGCTACAGTGCATAGACACTGTTTCATAGCTACTGTGCATCTGGTTTACTTTTAAGTTCTGCCACTTACCATCTAACCTAGGGAATTGAGTTGAAAGGGGTAAAACAAGTAATAGCCCATGTGTCAATGATTTTCTTTCAAAATTTTGCTACAGTTTTTTTTTTTTAAAAATACAAGTAGTTCCAGTGCTCAGAGAATGAAAATGTTTTAGTTGCAAGTGTACTCAAAGTACTCCAAGACAGCTTTTTACTGATGGTTGTGTCACATCGAAAGGCTAATTTTTATTATCAATATTGTTTAAGTAATGTGAAACAGTTCAGGCAAACACAGCTAGATCTCCTTATCTATGACTGGGACTTAAGACACTAAAACCCAAAGAGAGGTCAATCTCTACTGCAATACACCAGTTTTGGCTGAGAGAATTTCAAGACATGTCCATTGCCCACTTCAAAAGGAATCATGTTTAGTGTCTTAAAATGTATTCTTATATATTTTCCTAGGCTATATACATATGAAATATATAAATTTGGTGTTTCACATACATGGAATTTTACTATATAATTTTCTCTGCAACTAGATTATTTTGAATTTAAGAATACGTCTTGAAAATCTTTAAAAGTTAGTGAATACTGACCTATGCCAACCATGTGCCCAGTAGTCTGGATTTTGGATGTTCCAACAATTCATTTACCCATTACCCTTTGCATTAATCGTTACTTTTCCCCAGTGTTCTGTTACAGATGAACAATGTGGACTGACCATTACATGTTAGGAAATTATTTTTAGTTTTCTTAGGTGCAGTGATTATACTGTTGTAATGTTGGACAGTGTGCTTATTAGGAAATACATGATGGAGTATTGGGGCAGTCTTTAGAGGGATGAAGTGTTATGGTATCTATAACTTACTTTCAAATGATTCAGCAAAATGTGCGTGTGTGTGTGTGTGTGTGTGAGAGAGAGAGAGAGAGAGATGTAGATATAGAATCAAAGATAAAACAAATATGGAAAAAAATGTTAAGTATGGTTGAATCTAGGTAGTGTTATCAGTCTTTTTAAGAAAAGGAACTTAATAGAGAAACAGATATATCAAAGCATAGCCAACTCAACAGACATGACCTGAACAAACTCTGGGAGATAATGAAGGACAGAGAAGCCTGGCATGCTGCAGTCCATGGGGTCGTGAGAGTTGGGCACGACTGAGCAACTGAACAATGACAGTATATAGAAATATGGATTCAAGATTTTTAAAGTGGGGTAATATGATCACAGAATATACTGTTTTATAAACCTTGCCACTTTAATCTTAGAACTGCCAGAAAAAGGATAGGGTCATTATAATATACTGATGTCTAAATGTCAGCATCTTCCATAGCAGGTCAGGGATAAATACTGTCTAAAGTTTAAGAATTTAACTTTTAAAATAAAGTCCAGTCTCTTTAGGTTTTTATATTCTTTTTCCTAGAGTAAACCATGTACTTGTGTTTCAGCAGTTAATATTTAGTTTTCTATTAAATTTTAAAATGTTCATGCTTTTAAAATTAATGTAAAGTTTTTATAAAATTTTGCCTCTTTAAAGTTTTATCTCTATATACTCAGGTTTATCAAATTATTTCACTGTAATATAAGGAGGTTTATATTCTGGTTGATTTTTTTTATTCGATATAATGTTGCTACAGTTTAAATTTTAATTCTTTTTGTATAAAAACCAAAAGTTAGCCTTAGCCCTTTATATCATTAATTTTATTCATAATTAACCTTAGCCCTGCCAACTAAATATTGCTTTCGATTTGTCAACAATCTTTTGTTAAAAAAAAAAAAACATGAGTATCACTATTCATTTCTATAAAATTAATTAGTTACATTTAGATTTAAATTATTTTATTTTTATGTAATATAGTGTATTTAACTAAGTGGCTCCAGAGAGTTTATGGGGGAAATGACCTTGAAAATGAAAGTTAAAGCAATAACAGGGCATACCAATGCAAGAGAAAGGGTTTTTCCTAATTATCAACTACGAGTTAGTTATTAGCTTGTTATTACACAGTTTTTATTCTAATCAGTTCAGAAATGCTGACAGAGCTCAACACAAAGCTAAAAATATTTTTAATGATTATCATAGTAAAAGGAATAGTGTTAAACCCAGCAATCTGGGAAAAGAGTATTTGCAGCTCTAAGAGGGGAAAAGTTATTTAATCATAGACTACTGACATATCTACTCCAGTCGAATATCTTTAAGCAAAATAAACACTTCTTTTGTCTAAGTAGCTCTAAATTCTGAAATCAAAGCACACACAGAACAGTATTCTATCTTGTGTGTTCTTTCCATGACATTTATCCTCTTATAAATGTTTATTGACAAGATATAAGGTAGAGTGAATCACTGACATAATCTCCCAGGGGTGTATTTAATGGGAGTCACAATGGTGACTATGTATTATACTCTGACTCAGTCCTACAGGGAAAAACTAGTCATAGTTAAGCTCTGAAAAGAAATGACAGAATGTATTGGGAAAGAGTCTCACCAAACCCCCTTCCAAGGAAAATGGATGAAGAAGATTGCTTGTTTAATTTCGTGAGACTCTACTTCCTGATCATCACTGATAAATCAGACATGAGGGCTTGATTATGAGATTGTTTAGCATATTAACTCTGTTTGTTGGGGAAAAAAATCTAAATTAGAGGTTGATTCATTATTTCATTAATTACTGAGATCATATTAAATGTCCCATGCTCTGCAAGGAGCTAGTTACTAACACAATGCTTAACGCAATCAGAGAAGGCTCTACCTTCCTGAATCTTACAGTTTAGTGAGAGAAATAGAAGACAAAGTATCCTACCAGTTCAGTTGCTCAGCTGTGTCCAACTCTTTGCAACCCCATGTACTGTAGCATGCCAGGCTTCCCTGTCCATCACCAATTCCCAGGGCTTGTGCAAACTCATGTTGAGTCAGTGTTGACATCCAACAATCTCATCCTCTGTCATCCCCTTCTCCTCCTGCCTTCAGTCTTTCCCATTATCAGGTTCTTTTCCAGTGAGTCAGCTCTTTGCATCAGGTGGTCAAAGTACTGGAGCTTCAGCTTCAGCATCAGTCCTTCTAATGAATATTCAGGATTAGTTTCCTTTAAAATAGACTTGTTTGATCTCCTTGCAATGCAAGGGACTCTCAAGGTCTTCTCCAACACCACAGTTCAAAAGCATCAATTCTTCAGCACTCAGCTTTCGTTATGGTCCAACTATCATGTCCATACATGAATACTGGAAAAACCACAGCTTTGACTAGATGGAACTCTGTCAACAAAGTAATGCCTCTGCTTTTTAACATGCTGTCTAGGTTTGTCATAGCTTTTCTTCTAAGGAGCAAGCATCTTTTAATTTCATGGCTGCCATCACTATCTGCAGTGATTTTGGAGCCCTTTTGGAGCCCAAGAAAATAAAGTCACTGTTTCCATTGTTTCCTATCTATTTGACATGAAGTGGGCCTGGAGATACTAGTTTTCTGAATTGAGGGTTTTTTTTAATACTTTATTCTACATTACAGTACTGTATTTGTTTTGCCATACATTGACATGAATCAGCCACAGGTGTACACGATCTCCCAGTGCTGAAGAGCCCTCCCACCTCCCACCCCATATCATCTCCCTGGATCATTCCGTGCACCAGCCCCATGCATCCTGCATCCTGTATTGAACATAGACTGGCGCTTCATTTCTTACATGATAGTATACATGTTTCAATGCCATTCTCCCAAATCATCCCACCCTCTCTCTCTCCCTTAGAGTCCAAAAGTCCGTTCTATACCTCTGTGTCTCTTTGTTGTCTCACATAGAGGGTCATCATTACTATCTTTCTAAATTCCATATATATGTGTCACTATACTGTATTGGTGTTTTTCTTTCTGGCTTACTTCACTCTGTATAATCGGCTCCAGTTTCATCCATCTCATTAGAACTGAATCAAATTTATTCTTTTTAAGGGCTAAGTAATACTCCATTGTGTATATGTACCACAGCTTTCTTATCCATTCATCTGTTGATGAACATCTAGGTTGTTTCCATGTCCTGGCTATTATAAACAGTGCTGCAATGAACATTGGGGTACATGTGTCTCTTTCAATTCTGGTTTCCTCAGTGTGTATGCCCAGCAGGGGATTGCTGGGTCATAAGGCAGTTCTATTTGCAATTTTTAGGGAATCTCCACACTGTTTTCCATAGTGGCTGTACTAGTTTGCATTCCCACCAGCAGTGTAAGAGGGTTCCCTTTTCTCCACATCCTCTCCAGCATTATTGCTTGTAGACTTTTGGATCCCAGCCATTCTGACTGGTGTGAAATGGTACCTCATTGTGGTCTTGATTTGCATTTCTCTGATAATGAGTGATGTTGAGCATCTTTTCATGTGTTTGTTAGCCATCCATATGTCTTCTTTGGAAAAATGCCTATTTAGTTCTTTGGCCCATTTTTTGATTGGTTCGTTTATTTTTCTGGAGTTGAGCTGCATAAGTTGCTTGTATATCTTTGAGATTAGTTGTTTGTCAGTTGTTTCATTTGCTATTGTTTTCTCCCATTCAGAAGGCTGTCTTTTCACCTTGCTTATAGTTTCCTTTGTTGTGCAGAAGCTTTTAATTTTAATTAGATCCCATTTGTTTATCTTTGCTTTTATTTCCAGTATACTGGGAGGTGGATCATAGAGGATCCTGCTGTGATTTATGTCTGAGAGTGTTTTGCCTATGTTTTCCTCTAGGAGTTTTATAGTTTCTGGTCTTACATTTAGATCTTTAATCCATTTTGAGTTTATTTTTGTGTATGGTGTTAGAAAGAGGTCTAGTTTCATTCTTTTACAAGTGGTTGACCAGTTTTCCCAGCACCACCTGTTAAAGAGACTGCCTTTACTCCATTGTATATTCTTGCCTCCTTTGTCGAAGATAAGGTGTCCATAGGTGTGTGGGTTTATCTCAGGGCTTTCGATTTTGTTCCATTGATCTATATTTCTGTCTTTGTGCCAGTACCATACTGTCTTAATGACTGTGGCTTTGTAGTAGAGCCTGAAGTCAGGCAAGTTGATTCCTCCAGTTCCATTCTTCTTTCTCAAGATTGCTTTGGCTATTTGAGGTTTTTGTATTTCCATACAAATCTTGAGATTATTTGATCTAGTTCTGTGAAAAATACTGCTGGTAGCTTGATAGGAATTGCACTGAATCTGTAGATTGCTTTGGGTAGTATACTCATTTTCACTATATTGACTCTTCCAACCCATGAGCATGGTATGTTTCTCCATCTATTAGTGTCCTCTTTGATTTCTTTCATCAGTGTTTTATAGTTTTCGATACATAGGTCTTTAGTTTCTTTAGGTAGGTATATTCCTAAGTATTTTATTCTTTTCGTTGCAATGGTGAATGGAATTGTTTCCTTAACTTCTTTTTCTACTTTCTCATTATTATTGTATAGGAATGCAAGAGATTTCTGAGTGTTGATTTTATATCCTGCAACTTTACTATATTCATTGATTAGCTCTAGTAGTTTTCTGGTCGAGTCTTTAGGATTTTCTATGTAGAGGATCATAAGAGACTACTATCAGCAATTATATGCCAATAACATGGACAACTTGGAAGAAATGGACAAATTCTTAGAAAAGTACAACTTTCCAAAACTGAACCAGGAAGAAATAGAAAATCTTAACAGACCCATCACAAGCACGGAAATTGAAACTGTAATCACAAATCTTCCAGCAAACAAAAGCCCAGGTCCAGACAGCTTCACAGCTGAATTCTACCAAAAATTTCAAGAAGAGCTAACACCTATCTTACTGAAACTATTCCAGAAAATTGCAGAGGAAGGTAAACTTCCAAACTCATTCTATGAGGCCACCATCACCCTAATACCAAAACTTGACAAAGACACCACAAAAAAGAAAACTACAGGCCAATATCACTGATGAACATAGATGCAAAAATCCTTAACAAAATCCTAGCAATCAGAATCCAGCAACACATTAAAAAGATCATACACCATGACCAAGTGGGCTTTATCCCAGGGATGCAAGGATTCTTCAATATCCGCAAATCAATCAATGTAATTCACCACATTAACAAACTGAAAAATAAAAATCATATGATTATCTCAATAGATGCAGAAAAAGCCTTTGACAAAATTCAACATCCATTTATGATAAAAACGCTCCAGAAAGCAGGAATAGAAGGAAAGTACCTCAACATAATGAAAGCTATATATGACAAACCCACAGCTAACATTATCCTCAATGGTGAAAAATTGAAAGCTTTCCCCCTAAAGTCAGGAACAAGACAAGGGTGTCCACTTTCACCACTTCTATTCAATATAGTTCTGGAAGTTTTGGCCACAGCAATCAGAGCAGAAAAAGAAATAAAAGGAATCCAAATTGGAAAAGAAGAAGTAAAACTCTCGCTGTTTGCAGATGACATGATCCTGAATTGAGTTTTAAGTCAGCTTTTTCACTCTCCTCTTTCACTTTCATCACAAGGCTCTTTAGTTCCTCTTCTCTTTCTGCCATAGGGTGATGTCATCAAAATATCTGAGGTTATTGATATTTCTCCCAGCAATCTTGATTCCAGCTTGTGCTTCATCCAGCCTGGCATTTCACATGATGGCTTCTGCACATAAGTTAAATAAGCAGGGTAACAATATACAGCCTTGGCATATTCCTCTCCCAGTTTGGAACCATTCTGTTGTCCATGTCTGGTTTTAACTGTTGCTTCTTGATCTGCATACAGTTTCATTGAGTTAGACAAGGCTGTGACCCATGTGATCAGTTTGGTTAGTAGGCAGGTCAAATGATCTGATAGTCCCATCTCTTGAAGAATTACCCACATGTTGTGATCCACATAGTCACAGGATTTAGCATAGTAAATGAAGCAGAAGTAGATGTTCTTATGGAATTCTCTTACTTTATCTATGATCCAGTGGATGCTGGCAATTTGATTTCTGGTTCCTCTGCCTTTTCTAAATCTAGCTCAAACATCTGAGAGTTCTCGGTTCACATACTATTGAAGCCTAGCTTGGAGAACTCTGAGCATTACTTTGCAAGCATATGAAATAAGTGTAGTTGTTTAGAAATTTGATCATTCCTTGGCTTTGTCTTTCCTTAGGAATGGAATGAAAACTGACCTCTTCCAGTCCTGTGGCCACTGATGAGATTTCCAAATTTGCTGGCATATTAAGTGCAGCACTTTCACAGCATCATCTTTTAGGATTTGGAAGAACTCAGCTGAAATTCCTTCACCTCCACTAGTTTTGTTCATGGTGATGCTTCCTAAGGCCCACTTGACTTCGCATTCCAGGATGTCTGGCTCTAATTGAGTGATCACACCATCGTGGCTAGCTGGGTCATGAAGATCTTCCTTGTATAGCTCTTCTGTGTATTCTTGCCACCTCTTCTTAATATCTTCTGCTTCTGTTATGTCCATACCATTTCTGTCCTTTATTGTGCCCATCTTAGCATGAAATGTTCCCTTAGTATCTCTCATTTTCTTGAAGAGACCTCTAGTCTTTCCCAGTCTATTGTTTCCCTCTATTTCTTTGCATTGATCACTGAGGAAGGCTTTCTTATCTCTCTGCTGTTCTTTGAAACTCTACATTCAGATGGATTTATCTTTCCTTTCCTCCTTTGCCTTTAGCTTCTCTTTTCTCCACTATTTGTAAGGCCTGCTCAGAAAACCATTTTGCCTTTTTACATTTCTTTTTCTTGGGGATGGTTTTGATTACTGCCTCTTGTACAATGTTATGAACCTCTGCCCATAGTTCTTCAGGCACTCTGTGTATCAGATCTAATCCCTTGAATCTATGTGTCACTTCTGCTGTATAATCATAAGAGATTTAAGTCATAACTGAATAGTCAAGTGGTTTCCCCTAGTTTCTTCAATTTAAGTTTGAATTTGGCAATAAGCAGTTCACGATCTGAGCCACATTAGTTCCCGATCTTGTTTTTGCTGATTGTATAGAGCTTCTCCATCTTTGGCTGCAAAGAATATAATCAATCTGATTTTGATATTGACCATCTGGTGATGTTCATGCGTAGAGTCCTTTGTGTTTTTGAAAGAGGGTGTTTGCTATGACCAGTCCCTCTCTTGGGAAAAACTGTTAGCCTTTGCCCTGTTTCATTTTGTACCCCAAGGTCAAACTTGTCTGTTACTCCAGGTTATCTCTTGACTTCCTGCTTTTGCATTCCAGTCCCCTATGATGAAAAGGACATCTTTTTTTGGTGTTAGTTCTAGAAGGTCTTGTAGATCTTCATAGTATTGTTCAACTTCAGTTTCATTAACATTAGTGTTTGGGGCACAGACTTAGATTACCGTGGTATTGAATGGTTTGCCTTGGAAACAAACAGAGATCATTCTGTTGTTTTTGAGATTGCACCCAGATACTGCATTCAGACTCTTTTGCTGATCATGACAGCTACTCCATTTCTTTCAAGGGATTCTTGCCCACAGTAGTGGATATAATGGTCACCTGAATTAAATTCACCCATTCCTGTCCATTTTAGTCTACTGATTCCTAAAATATCAATGTTCACTCTTGAAATCTCCTGTTTAACCACTTCCACTTTACTTTGATTCACAGACATTCCAGGTTTCTATGCAATATTGTTCTTTACAGCATTGGACTTTACTTCCAACACCAGTCACATCCACAACAGGGTATTGTTTTTGCTTTGGCTCCATCTCTTCTTTCTTTCTGGAGTAATTTCTCCACTCTTCTCCAGTAGCATATTGGGCACCCACTGAGCTGGGGAGTTCATCTTTCAGTGTCATATCTTTTTGCCCTTCCATACCGTTCATGGGCTTCCCTGGTGGCCTGGACGATTAAGCGTCTGCCTGCAATGCAGGAGACCCAGGTTCGATCCCCAGGTTGGGAAGATACCCTGAAGAAGGAAATGGCAACCCACTCTAGTACTCTTGCCTAGAAAATTCCATGGATGGAGGAGCCTGGTGGGCTATAGTCCATGGGGTCGCAAAGAGTCGGACATGTCTGAGTGACTTCACTTTCACTGTTCATGGGGTTCTCAAGGCAAGAATACTGAAGCAGTTTGCCATTCCCTTCTCCAGTAGACCACATTTTGTTGGAACTCTCCACCATGACCCACCCATCTTAGGTAGCCCTACATGGCGTGGCTCATAGTTTCACTGAGTTAGACAAGGCTGTGATCCATGTAATCAGTTTGGTTAGTTTTCTGTGATTATGTTTTTCATTCTGTCTTCCCTCTGATGGATTAAGAGGCTTGTGGAAGCTTCCTGATGGGAGGGACTGACTGTGGGGAAATGGCAACCCACTCCAGTACTCTTGTCTGGAAAATTCCACGGACTGAGGAGCCTGGTGGGCTACAGTCCATGGGGTCGCAAACAGTTGGACACAACTGAGCAACTTCACTTTCACTTTTCATGCTCAGTAAGGGCTTCCCTGGTGGCTCAGACAGTAAAGCGTCTGCCTGCAATGCAGGAGATCCGGGTTCGATTCCTGGGTTGGAAAGATCCCCTGGAGAAGGAAATGGCAACCCACTCCAGCACTCTTGCCTGGAAAATCCCACGGATGGAGGAGCCTGATAGGCTACAGTCCATGGGGTAGCAAAGAGTCAGACATGACTGAGCAACTTCACTTTCACTTATGCTCAGTAAATCTTTAATCCAGTTATTCTGTCGGTGGGTAAGGCTGTGTTCCCTCCCTGTGGTTTGGCTGAGGCCCCACTACGGTAGGGGTATGCTGCTAATAGTGACTTCCTTCAAAAGGACTTATGCTAGCACACCATGGCTCCCGGGAGTGTGGTTTCAGTGCTCCTGACCCCACGGCAGCCCACGGTCAACCCACGCCTCTGCCAGAAACTCCTGGACACTCTGGCAAGTATGTGTAAGTATTTAAAAATGTTTCCCTGTCACAGAAGATTATAAGGAAGACACAGTCATAGTGAAAAGGAGGACTGGTTGAATGTGGCTTCCTAATGAAAGTGATATTTGATCTGCTATCTGAAGGAGAAGCAGTTATCCAGATGAAATCACAGGGGTATGGATATCAGAGCCAACAGTGTGGCTGAATGAAATAAGCTGGGGAAAGAGTGCTAGAGAAAAGAAAAGAGACCAGGACTGATATACGTGAAACCACAACATTTAATGACCGGGAAGATTTGGGATTTGAAAATGAGTTCACAAGGGACCAGCCCATGATATAGATGGAAACCCAGAAAAATAAATCATAGCCTTTATCTTGGGGAGAATGGACAGTGGTTAGAAAAGTTATAGGCCAAAATACAGAGATACTGAAGTGAACAGTCTCCCAGACTGGAGAACCATGCAGAAGCTGCAAAGGGGGCAGTATTCGAGAGGTGCTTTTGTTGGAAATGAAAGAAACAGAGATAGAGCTACGCAAAGATCAGGGCAGCAGAAGTTTGCTGTTGAGGGGTGAATAGCATTATATATTTCCAGGGAATATTTCAAACAATGTCTAGTTCTTGAGCAGCATTATAGTCTTAAGAGACCTGGATACATACAGTTTAAATTATTTCATGTCTTACTTTCCTATGTAAGACTTTTCCTTTTCTTAGAATAAATATCTTTCAGTTGAGGCACTTAAGCATATATGCTTATATATAGAAATGCATATTTCTAGCAACATCAAACAGCCCAGATAACACATCTAGGAAGTATAGGTTCTATATCGAATCAAGTGCTAGCTCAT
Source organism: Nanger dama (assembly GCA_917880005.1). NCBI lineage: Eukaryota > Metazoa > Chordata > Mammalia > Artiodactyla > Bovidae > Nanger > Nanger dama. The sequence goes on along the minus strand of CAKJTW010000057.1, from coordinate 12,000,395 downwards.
CATGGTTCAGAACTGTAGGAAATTGTTCTTGATCTTTCCTGACTGAAAGGACGGGTCAGATAATTCAGAGGTAAAGAGGGGTGGCACACAGAGATGAGCTTGGCTTGTGACTCCCGTGATAGGACAAAACCAGGTTGGTCCCTAACACTCTAGTCATTAAAATACTCTATTTACATATGTCATTAATCTCACAGAGATACCATGAAACAAAACCAGTGCTGCAGGAAGGCCGTGAAAAAGCTGCTTTCTTCATGTCTTCAGCGTTCTAAATTCAGTCTGAACCGACAATATGGAGTGGCAAATGACCTGAAATAGTCATACATTTTTCATGTAAGACCAACACTGTCATCAAAATATTACTCTTTTCCAGTGAGTCAACTCTTCACATGAAGTGGCCAAAGTACTGGAGTTTCAGCTTTAGCATCAGTCCTTCCAATGAACACCCAGGACTGAACTCCTTTAGGATGGACTGGCTGGATCTCCCTGCAGTCCAAGGGACTCTCAAGAGTCTTCTCCAACAGCACAGTTCAAAAGCATCAATTCTTCGGCGCTCAGCTTTCTTCACAGTCCAACTCTCACATCCATACATGACCACTGGAAAAACCATAGCCTTGACTAGATGGACCTTTGTTGGCAAAGTAATGTCTCTGCTTTTTAATATGCTATCTAGGTTGGTCACAACTTTCCTTATTACTCTCTCCATAAAATTGTATGAGCTTGTAAGAGATGACAAGGGATTTGTAAATCTATATTGTGGAATTTACTAATAGATTTTAGTGCTTACCTATATAGGCCATTATCTCCTCTTTCTCATGCACCATTGGTGTTTCCCTTTCTTCTAGATCATATCCATCAATTTACAAATGTACTGTAATGTCTCCTATTAAAAGAACCCTACCCAGACCCCTCTCCAAGTACTTCCCTGTTTTTCTTCTCATCCTGACAATAAAACTCCTATGAGCACAAGACCTTGCTAGCTATTTTCTTCCCATCTGTCCTGAATCTACTCTCATAAGGTTTTAGCCCTCATCACCACACTGACGTCATTGTTGTCAAGATCACTAGTGACCTTCATAAAGCCAAACACAGTGGTCACTCTCTGTTCTAGTCTTACTTTCTGTTTTATCCTTACTTTCAATCACCAGCATTGACATAATGCATTACCCCTTCCATAAAGCAGTTTTCCTTGGCTAATGAAATAATTATCTTTCTTGGACTTCACTAGTCACCTTTCTCTGTTTTCTTTGCTGATTCTTCCCTACCTCTCAGCATTCTAGCCACAGAGTATTCCAAGCTCTGCTTTCAGAATTCTCCTCTGTCTACATCCACTTCTCAGGTAAGCTCATCTAGAGTCTTGGATTTAAATGTTATCTATATTTCAGTTCAGTCACTCAGTTGTGTTGGACTCTTTGTGACCCTATGGACTACAGCACAGACTTCCCTTGTCCTTCACTATCTCCCAGAGCTTGCTCAAACTCATGTCCGTTGAGTCGGTAATGACATCCAACCATCTTACCTCTGCGCCCCCTTCTCCTCTTGCCTTCAGTCTTTTCCAGCACCTATATTTGGATGACTTTAAATTGGTGTTCCCAGCCTGGACCTCTTCCCTGAATTCCAGGCTCATACATCCAGTTCTCTATTTGACATCTCCACCAGGATGTCCAATGGGTGTCTCAAACTTAAGTCCACCATCAAACTCTTGCACCAGTCACTTCCACCCCTACATTCTTGGTCCTGTGGAAGTCATCCCAATGTCTTTTAAGTACCAATTGTATTTTTCCAAGTTTACCAACCAGAAACCTTACAGCGATCCTTCTCTTGACACTGCATGCAATCTGACAACAAATTCTTTAGGCTTCTTTGAAATGTGCCTAAAATTTCTCCTCTCCTCTGTTGTCAACACCATCATCCAAGCCACAATCATTCCCTGGTGGCTCAGACGGTAAAGCATCTACCTGCAATGCGGGAGACTGAGGTTCGATTCCTGGGTCAGGAAGGTCCCCTGGAGAAGGAAGTGGCAATCCACTCCAGCACTCTTGCCTGGAAAATCCCATGGATGGAGGGAGCCTGATAGGCTATAGTCCATGGGGTCACAAAGAGTCGGACACGACTGAGCGACTTCACTTCACTTATAGATGATCGTTAATAGCCCTTATTCTTCCTTCTGCTTCCACCCTGTCCCCTGAGTGTCTTTTCCACACAGCATAGTCATGCTCTAAAAACCTTTGTCAGATCATCATACTCCTCTTTCCACAGTACTTAGATCATCTGTCCTTCAAGGTGCTACTTGACCTACCCAGAGCCTACTCACAGGTCATCGTTGTGCACCATCACCATTCTGTCATCTCCTTCTACTTTCCCCCAACCATGCTATGCTGACTCCCTGCTCTTCCAAGCACTCACCCCAGGGCCTCTGTGCTTACTGTTGTCTTTGTTTGTAATTCTCTTTCCCTTTGCAATTCTCTTTCCCTACACGTCTACAGGGCCCACGCCCCTCACTCCCTTCAGCTCTCTGCTCAGAGATCACCCATGAGACCTTTCTGGAGCTTCCCTTGTACAAAGCAGTGCCCTCCCCAACCTCCATGCCAGTTTTTCCATGGCACTAACTCTTGTTAGTCATATATATAGTTATATGTTTCTCTTTTCTGTGTGTGAGTTAAGTATAACGTGGGACAAAATGAGGACTGTGGCACAAGAGACAGAGATCTCTGAAAAACTGCTCTGAACACGTAAGGGGAGAGGTCAGTATTATATATGATTTTAGTGAAGCAGGGTATGTGCAGAGGCTTGCTCTTAGTCACAGGAAGCAGATGTCACTGTTAATGATTTGCATGCTTTGAGCAGATGCAAGAATTGGGCTCATAAAATCTTCTCCTAAAAATATCATCTGAAGACCTCTTCTACCAGTTTTCCTCAGAGAACAGAGTGCCCATTAGTTGTGTGTTTATCTGATTTCTTCCACTAGAATATAAGCTCCATGAAGATATGGACTTTGTAAATTCATACATCCCTAGAGCCTAGAACTATACTTGGGCATGTAGTGTGCACTCAATGTACATTTATTGGATGAATGAGTTTATTAATCTGTGGCTAAATATACAATGCAAACTATCCCTCTTCTTCCTGCAACTATGCTGTGGTTTGCTAATGAGTCAGGATATGCTACCCTCATCCTGCCCAGGTATTTCTCTGCGATGCCTTCTTCTAGTCCTCATTTCAGAGATTTTACAGTAGATTGTTGTGGACACCTTATTTTGTAAACTGGGCTTTGTTTAGCTCCCAATCAATGCTGCTTGGTATTTCTATTCCACTAAAGAGCACTGAAATGGGTTTGGTTAAAGTGGGGGAAGAGAATGTACCTGTGTGTGTGTGTTTAATATTTTTATCAGAAGGCCCATTTATATTTAACCCCAACTAACCTCCTTTGATGTCTGAGACAGTTCTTCTATCTAGTAAAGCTAATTTATGTCAGGTATGCTTTTCTAGTTTGTGTTTGTTAAGCAAGAAGCTGTAAAACAATGGACCTTTCAGATACTGTACATCTCTCAAATCAGCAGAAAGGATTATCACCAAACCACCAAAGACAGAAAGCAAGAAGTAGTATAACCTGAAATAGTATTTTGAGAAATAATACAGTGCATCTTGTTAGACCTGTATTTTTAGTAAGAATATAGGACATTCGTATCCCATGTTGATTTCAGCATCGCAGAACGAAACTGATAGAAGTTCAACCTGTTTACAAGTTGTAATGAAAGGTAATTGTGGCTTTTCTTTTAATTCTCAGCTGACAAGAGGTAATCTTAACCATTGACATCAACGGAGAAAAACAACAGTGTCTTCGCTTGGCAGGAAGCGTTTATGGCTGTATATAATGTAGATAAGTTTGTTTGAGAATGAAGACAGCTTTCTAGACAATCACTGGAGATAGGACCTTAATTTAACCCCAAGCCTGAAGCATTTCCTCTGGGATGTGAATGACTGATAACATGGCGGAGGGCAGAGAAAGTATAGATTTATTGAAAAATAGATGTCGCAAGCAGGAGTTGTTAAATTTCTTCCCCTAAATCATTGTTTAAAAGGACAAGCTTAGATTCCTGCTTCAAGATAAAAAGCCTAAGTGTAGGAAGAGAGAAATTTTTTAAATCACAGGTAGTTGGCACTTTCAACTTTTCATTTCAAAAGATAAGCAATATTCTTACCTCTAGCTCATCTTGCAGTAAGATGGCATGACTATACTTGCTTTTAATATCCTTTACACAGGATACCTCAGTGATTTCTAATTTAAATACAATGAGTCCTTACTGACAGCTTGATAATCTTTCCTTTGGGAGCAACAGGAAAAAAAAAATCTCTTCATAGTATTAATGAGCATCATATAATAACCAGCTTCTTTAATGGTGGAGTAAATAGATCTTTATTAACACAGATTATGTATTATGCATTTCTATATTACAGTCTTCAAGAATAACCTTTTAACAAAGTGAATAAATAAACATAATGGGTCTCTTGCCCTTTCCTCAGCAAAATATCAGGAACTTCTACAAGGGCAGAGGTTAAATAACTCCTTTATTTACTAATGATAAAGTTAATTGTGCGCAACTTCATTCTCACAGGTTGGAAAAAGAATTTTTCTTTTAACTAACACTTGGTCCTCACAGCCGGTTTTAAAAAACAGATTGTAATTCCTCAAAAGAGCTTACCCTTATCTCTCCTGGAAGAGTTAAATTCACGATTGCAGGCAAAACACTGGCTATATTCTATTTTAAATGGCCAGCTAAGAACAGTAAATAACTATTCTTTACTGGGGCTGCTCAGAGTAGTAGTTTCAATATCCATTAATAGTAAATATTCCTTATTATTCCTTTCATCGGGTTGAACTAACCAAGTGGCAGAGTTCTGTGGCTAATTATAAAATAGCCTAGATTATAGAAGAATTAAAACAGCAAATGAATCATCTGGAGAGCTGCCATGGTTTTTCTAACATTCTACATATACTATGTGTGAATTTTAATATGTAATTTTAATTACGCAATTCTTCCCAGTGCACTCTTCTCATTACTTAGGCAGCGTGTGTGTGTGTGTGTGTGTGTGTGTTTTTTTTTTTTTTTGGGTTCCTTTTACCTTGATTACAAAGTCAAACCGTTTGCGCTGAAATTAAAAATATCTGTGTATTTATAGAGAAAACAGAGGGCTGTGTTTTGATAAGGCCTCCAGGGGAGGAGGGCAAAATGTGACCCTGTAAGGAAAGGGAGGCTGCCTGGTCTTTGTATCAGACACTGGCTAACAAAATCCTCAGAGGGTTTGTTACATGAGCCAGTGGGCTGAGGCAACCTTTAACATGCAGGAAACTGGAGTTAATTAAACCATTACCGGGATCCTATCTGTCATCCTAGCCGTGTGCTCCAACCCAAATCCATTTACATTTTAGAATCGAGAAAATGTTCTCAGGACTGTTGATAAACCATGTTTACTGTCTCTATTGATTGGCTACTTTTGCATACCCTTTATGTTTTAATTATCTTATAGTATTTCTTGAAGGTTCTTGTGCAGCCACTCTGATTAGACTTTACTGGCAATTACTAGACCCTAGGAGAACACCTTTTAATGGATTAATCTGCTTCAAAGGTATTAGATGATTGCAGGAGTAACACTGCTAAGAAAAAAAATAATATACCATTATGGAAAGGCTGCTTTCCAGCTACAGTTGTACTTACTGTAGAGAAGACAACTGCAGATTATTTTCCTGTTTTATTCAGTCCGGAAGGCCTAAGGGGGGATTATTTTGAAGATAGTGTGTCAGAAAAAGCATACACCAGGTGGCTATCAATGGATAATTAATATACAGATTTAACACCTGGTGAGCTTGCATTCTGTCAGAGACCTGAGGCTAGACCTTTTTCTAATATAAATATTTTTATTGCGTGAAATCTTAGTATAACATAATTGAAAATTACACCATGTCCTTTATTCACTCTACCTATCATTTAGTGAGTACTCACAGTATAACAGGCACTGTACTAAGATCTCATTACACAGACCATCTCATGATCTTGGGAACATATATTAGCCCAGTGTATACTAGAAGAAACAAAGGCACAGAGAGGTTCAGCAGTTTGCTTCAGATCACACAGCCTGCTAATGGTTTTTCAACGTAGGGTGTCTGATTCCAGAACTTAACCACTGGGTACTACCCATTGGGATATATTTCAGTAATGGCTCCTGAATGTCACTAAAAGAATGATCAGGCCATATTATGCTTTTTACTATTTGAATATCCATATACTGGCCCAGAGCTTTAATTTGAAAACCCAATTGTGGTAACTGTTTCTAAAATTCAAAACAAGTCCAACCTACTCACAATAAAGTTTATGCGCACATATGCCATTTCAAGGAGCTTGACCATTGTGAATGGGCTTCTATCAGGAGCTATAACAAGGAAAACCAGAAGAAGAATAGAAGAATCCGATTACTTATATCCTGCTTGCTCTTCTAAAATTGGAAAAAAAAAAAAGAGAGAGAGAGAGAGAGAGACCTCCTATGCCTTAAAGATGATGTTAACATTAGGAAACATGTAGTGCTTCTCCACAGTTTTAAAAGGATTCTGGCAACATTTTCCCTAAACACTCCAAAGGCAATCCTGAGTTCAAATTCATTTCATTTTTATCTTTTTAAAAATTTTTTATTGACGTATGGTGGCTCAGACGGTAAAGCGTCTGCCTGCAATGTGGGAGACCCAGGTTCGATTCCTGAGTCGGGAAGATCCCCTGGAGAAGGAAATGGCAACCCACTCCAGTATTCTTGCCTGGAGAATCCCATGGATGAAGGAGCCTGATAGGCTACAGTCTATGGGGTCACAAAGACTTCAATACAATAATATAGCTGATTTACCATGCTGTGTAAGTTTCAGGTATACAGCATAGTTATTCATAGATGCATATGTGTGTGTGTCCTTTTTCACATTCATTTCCCTTATAGCTTATCATAAAATACTGAGTGTAGTTCCTGAGCTATATAGTACATCCTTGTTGGTTATCTATTTTATATGTGCTCAGTTGTATCCAGCTCGTTGCAACCCCATGGACTGTAGCCCTTCAAGCTCCTCTATCCATGGAATTTCCCAGGAAAGAATACTAGAGTTCGGGTTGCCATTTCCTTCCTTAGGGGAATCTTCCTGACCCAGGGATGGAACCCACATCTCTAATGTCTCCTGCATTGGCAGGCAGATTCTTTACAACTGAGCCACCTGGGAAGCCCATTTTATATGTAGTAGTGTGTATATGTTAATATCAAATTTTTTTCCCCTTTGGTAACCATTTGTTTTCTATGTCTGTGAGTCATTTATTTCATTTCTGAATGTGGGGAAAGAAAACCCATAATCTTTCTAGCCTAAGTAATCAGAGCCACTAAGGTCCTGGCTGCACCTAAGGCTAGATGCATTAGTCTCAGTAAGTCCTGTAACTGCTGTCCACTGTCTCTCCCATCCATCCACCTTATATTTAATAAGCAAAGCAGACGGCATAGGACATAGGAGTACAGATTCTGAAGCCAGACTTCTTTCATTCTCAAAGGCTCTGCCTCAAATACCTATATGACCTTGGGTCAGTTAGCCACTCTGGGCTTAGCTTATCTTTAAACTGGGGATAACGTATACTGAAGATAACTCATGGTGAGGATTAAGTGAATTTCTGTAGATCACGAACTCAAGAGAGTAGCCCATACATAGTAAGCTATTAGCCCAAGTAAAACAGTGCCCTTCAGTAACGCTCCCACCAAACAGCCATTTTTTTTTTTTTTTTGTTACAGCTCTATTTTATTTAGAAGACAGCAGGAGAATGGGAGAAAGAGAGAGAGAGAGAGAGAGACCAAGAGTGTGCGCACACAGGCAGGAGAGAAAGAGAGGGAGTGCTTTGGCTCTTCCTTTTATATGTTTTCTTCCACGTGGGCCCGCCCTATGCAAACTGGGTTTAGCCAGGAGTGCTCAAACAGCCTTTTAAACTTTGATCTATTTTGTGATTTTATGAGAAACTAACAACAACAGCAAGACATAGTCCTTGCTCTATCTTTTCTTTAGTTTTCCCAACAATACTCATACCCCAAGAGGAGCGTGCCTCAAAACAGGAATGCCGCTGCTGCTGCTAAGTCGCTTCAGTCGTGTCCAATTCTGTGCAACCCCATAGACAGCAGCCCACCAGGCTCCCCCATCCCTGGGATTCTCCAGGCAAGAATACTGGAGTGGGTTGCCATTTCCTTCTCCAATGCATGAAAGTGAAAAGTCAAAGTGAAGTCGCTCAGCCGTGTCCGACTCTTAGCAACCCCATGGACTGCAGCCTACCAGACTCCTCCGTCCATGGGATTTTCCAGGCAAGAGTACTGGAGTGGGGTGCCATTGCCTTCTCCTCAAAACAGGAATGGTCCTAGGCAAAATGAGCAGTCCATTTCCCAGGGCCCGCCAGGGTCACTCTGAATGTGATATTCATGTGCTCCCCTGCCTGCTGGGCACCCTGGCAGCAGCCAGCCGCTTAGGACCTTGCAAGCTAACACTAGACTTCAGCTGGAAACTTTTGCAGGATCTACACATTGTCCCAGGAAAATACCCATCTCTCTTGCTGTGCTCATGGTCCGTAAGCCCGGACACAGGGATCATTTACCCAGCTCTTAATACTCAGTTGCCCAAAAGAAAAAAAAGAGACATCCATTTTAAAAATTAATATATCTCATTCTGTTGCAAAAGTAGGGGCTAAAAGAATATAACCTCCAGTTACTCTCAATGCAGAGGAAACTATCAGACAGGTAGTATACAGGAGGGAAGAAAATCTTTTCCTCCACTCATCTTAGGTTCTCTGGCTGTGACCCTGTAAATAGAGTAACAAGAGAAAGACAAATGGTAGTTTATTAGTACATACATCACACTTACTCACACAGGTGCCCAGTAACTCAAAAGGGTGGTTAGAACTTGGGCTTACATAGCATGTTAACAATAACAATAATTAAAATAAATGTTCAGACAAGTGACAATCCAAAGGAAAGGGGCTTTGAGCTTCTAGGGTTAGTGACTTGTGGAAGGCCAATAATGTGGGGAGAGTGAGGACCAGCAGAAAATGAGCACTGGTTTTAACAAGGTTTGTCTTGCATGAATTCCTCTGGGGTGATAAGAGTCTAGCATTGTCTCTGGTAACTAGCTTCTGTACTTAACTGAGAGAGGAGGAGGACTCCTTTACAAATTTTTGTCATGCTTTTAGAGGCAACTATTGAGAGGGCAGAGAGCTTTTCTTACAACTGCTTCTTCTCAACTGCCTTCAGTTTAAATCCTTGTGTCAGAGTGGCATGTCCTGCTACCCTCCAGTAGGCACTTTCTGCTCCATCCTCCAAAGTTCATTACTGGTCTCCATTACTGCAGCACTCACCAACCAGGCTGAACAGGAGAAAGGCTGAACCATAGTGCTTTAGTATTTATTTGGCCATGCTGGGACTTAGTTGTGGCATGCGGGATCTATCCCTGACCAGGGATCAAGCCCATTAAGAACCCTGCACTGAGAGCATGGACTGCTGCACCACCAGGAAGTCCCTGGTTCACAGTGCTATAATCCCAGCTCTGCGTACCTATGATTTTGCCTGTGTATTTCCTTTAGCTCTCAGCCTCCCTTAAAAATTCCAGGGAAGACTCCAGTTCCCTTCTTCCTGGTCTGTGGCCCCAAATCCTCCCTCCGTGGAGCTTAACGCCAACCTTCATTTCTGAGAGTTGCTACCACTGACAGAATATAAGCTATCCCACCTACCTCCTGCCTCTGTGTTTAAGCCAGTATTGGCCCTATAGGATGTGATGTAATCTGGTGTTACTGGTTCGGTGTGTATTACTGGGGTTTCACAGGATGGTTTAGTTGGCAGATGGACAATTTTTTCTGTCTTACAATCCGAGATGTGCACTTCTTTAATATATTGAGAAACACATCAGCATATCAAAACTATACTTTGATAAGTATTTTTGTTTCAAATCGGGCTTTCCTGTTAACTCAATTGGTAAGGAATCCACCTGCAATGCGAGAGACCTGGGTTTGATTCCGTAGGTTGGGAAGATCCCCTTGAGAAGGGAAAGGCTACACACTCCAGTATTCTGGCCTAGAGAATTCCATGGACTGTAGAGCCCATGGGGTCACAAAGAGTCAGATACAACTTGTAACTTTCACTTTGCTTGAAATAAGCCCAAACAAACAAAAAATATGGTCATACAATGAAAAATAAGTATGTACAGATGATACATGAAGATAGCACACAAATGAGTGACCTTTCTGGCTACCGTCCTACCCTGACTATATGGCTGACTCAGGGTCATGGCTGAGAATAACAGTGTGACTCTGCCTTTTCTATCAGGGAACAAAATAATTCAGGAAAGGAAGCGATCTTTAATAATGCCCAGTTCAGTTCAGTTCAGTTGCTCAGTCATGTCCAACTCTTTGCGACCCCATGAATCGCAGCACGCCAGGCCTCCCTGTTCATCACCATCTCTTGGAGTTCACTCAGACTCATATTTATTGAGTCCGTGATGCCATCCAGCCATCTCATCCTCTGTTGTCCCCTTCTCCTCCTGCCCCCAATCCCTCCCAGCATCATAGTCTTTTCCAATGAGTCAACAAGTGTGAGCATTAAATATTAGCTGTTTTACTAAAAACTTTAATGAACACTAATGAAGTGATACAAACACATGGCTAACATTTCTCTTGACTTGTTATGTTTTCACTTGGAAAGGGGAATGACTTGTTGCAACGTTGGAAAAGCTCCATTAGCCTACCAAGATGGGTTTCTGTCACCCATGCCTAAGACTCCTCGTGCTAAGGGGCCACAAGACAGAACCCAGGAAGGTTTTCCTCAATACTTTACTTGCAAGGCTTGCCCTGTGCCTTTGCCAACACTTAGTTAAAATCTGTGTTTGTTTTTTTTCTAGAGGGGTGAGAAGAGAATGATAACTGTTGTGGATGGGATGCATATATAACCAATTTGTATTTCTTGTTAGCAATTTAATTCTCACTATGCTTTGGAGAAGACTCTTGAGAGTCCCTTGGACTGCAAGGAGATCCAACCAGTCCATTCGAAAGGAGATCAGCCCTGGGATTTCTTTGGAAGGAATGATGCTAAAGCTGAAACTCCAGTACTTTGGCCACCTCATGCAAAGAGTTGACTCACTGGAAAGACTCTGATGCTGGGAGGGATTGGGGGCAGGAGGAGAAGGCGACGACGGAGGATGAGATGGCTGGATGGCATCACCAACTTGATGGACATGAGTTTGAATGAATTCCAGGATTTGGTGATGGACAGGGAGGCCTGGTGTGCTGCGATTCATGGGGTCACAAAGAATCGGACACGACTGAGCAACTGAACTGACTAACTGAACTGATACTTTACATACTAGATTGGGGAGAAGTCATACCAAAGAAGATGCTAAAACTCTCATAGTTGGGACAGGGACAAAACTGAAGTCATCTTATTTAGTTTTCCTTTCAGGTAATACTTTAGAGGCAGTATTGGAAGAACTAGGAGAAAAGCACACTCTCCTTACTTTGCCTGTTTTGAGTGAGTCCAAGTTAGGACCATATAGGAAAACAAGAGTCAGAACTAGGCTTTTAGCAACTCACTTTGCAATGATTACATCAAGCGCTGGTCCCAGGTCCATGCTCCTCACTTGGATGCAGCCCATGGGCAAGGAGCCAGGCATCACCACACAATAAGCGTAGTGCCTCTTCCAGGTGGCACTAGTAGCAAAGAACCCGCCTGCCAATGCAGGAGACGTAAGAGATGCAGGTTCGATCCCTGGGTCAGGAAGATCCCCTGGAGGAAGCAATGGCAACCTATTTCTGTATCTTGCCTGGAGAATCCCCTTGGACAGAAGAGCCTGGCGGGCTACAGTCCATAGGGGCATAAAGGGACAGACATGAATGAAGTGACTTTGCACCCACACTCTTCCCAATGCTCAAATTAGTTTGTTCTTATTTTCTGTATCAAAGCAAAAAATGAATATACACTGGAATTGAAAATACTCAAGAATTTTTAAGATTAAGCTACCACATCTGAAAGAAATACTGAATTTGCATAATCTTGTTTAGGTTAAATCCTCCTACTTCCCCAGAAGGAAACATACCCCTTAGGTCTCCTTCTACCTAACAAGGACTTGGGTGAAAAAATGTAAGGAACCCTTACCATAACTGAGGCTTGTAACCATCCCCATCTATGTACTTCCTTCTCTCCAGTGCTTCTGGCTCCTGGCAGCCTTGTGTGCTTGGCCTTAACTTTGGAGGCCCACGAAGATGTCTTCAGTATCTATAAGGACCTAAATTTAACAAGCCCTTCTTGAAGCTTTCTCTCCACCCTGCAACAGAACACTGCTATTAGCCCTTTCTACTTCAACACAAATTTCATTCTCTTTAGCTCTCCTAGGCTTGCCGAGACTTTACATTTGATCTCTTATCATAGGATTAAAGACTCTGCCTCAACTAAAGGGCTTTTGCTTCCACAGACAAGAGAGAGGGCCTGCTGCTGTGCATGCTCCCTTGCCCACACAGCCCCTCTGCTGGCACTTCCTCTTGCAAGACCCCAGAATATGACTCTGAAGGAAAGCTCGTTGTCTGGCCACAGGCTCAAATGTGGGATTCTGTCCTGCTTTCCCAGAGAGATGCAAGGTCCTGGACTCTCCCACTCTCCTCTCTGCCCATGTCTCACTCCTGGGGTTGAAGTACTATTGGGAATGAATTGGACTAGTTCTAGTTGGTGTCTTGGTACAACTCATAAGGTCTAGTAAATATTCATTTTGTGCTTCTGGGTGATCATTACTATTCTAGATCAGAACTCTTCTCATACATTTAAAGTCAATATTTCTCAGCTTAATTCATCTTGCGTCCTTTCAAGTAGGTGATCATGTAGCTGATCTGTATATATGCCAAGATCTCCCATCCTCTACCAAGAAGGACAATTGCATAGCAATGAGGAGACTGGGACACGGTCCTTTTAACTGTAGACATGAATTAGATGCTTGGCACACATGAAGGTTTTAGGTAAAACATCACTTTGTAATGTAATCTGTCATAGTATCTTCATCACTATGCCAACTGGAAGAACTTTACTGTTGCCTCTGATAGGAAATTGCAAACAATGACTAAAAAGAAACCATATTTACTTACATCCTGTTTCCATAGTGCTTGGGAGCAGGAGATAATTTGGGTATACTACCTAGCAAGTTGTGAACGCAAAGATGGCAGACCTTGTTGTGTATTTGTCTGCTCTGATGGAAGCCTGGTTGTGCAGAACAGTTTTTCCTTGGCTGGCTGAGGCATAACCATGTCTGTGTTCAGTGCTGCTGGGGCTTGGTTACAAATCAGCCCGTCTCTGGCAAAGACGGGCTTGTCTCAGGACAAGACTTAACCCACTCCTCTACCAGGATCTGTCTCCATGTTTATGCTGTTACTCTTGCCTTTTCTTTTTAGGGGAGAGATGAGGACTGGTTTTGTTTTTTTTTTGTTTTGTTTTTCATTTTCTCTAGTCCTCTCCTCCCCAAAGGAAGTCTGTCATCAGGCTTTCTTAAGGTCAGCCTTGTTAAATGGACCCGACACAAGCAAACATTATTCCCCTTCTCCTCCTGGGGGTCCCTCCCTCGGCTGTGCTAAAAGTCTCAGAGCTGCCTCTGTTGTCACAAACCCAGCTGTGGGCTAGCCTGCTTCTGTGCTAGGACTGTGGGCCAGAGGTGCATTTCTGGATAAAAATGATGAGGAATGCGAGGTTCTGCCCCATGGAGCGTGTTTGTCTTTATGCACCTCTCTGTGCAAGCTTGTTCTCTGTGTCCACATCTCTCCCCACTTCCCTACAGACTGCAATGCTGTGTCCATGGGAAGACCCTGCCAGTGACTAAGACAGGGTTTCCGAATTAAAATGCGTTCCCCATTATCATGGGAAGTACAGGACACAGTCAGGATGAGACCTGCCTGACTTTTATCCATCACCTTCAGTTTCCCTAACATTCAAATGCAGAGCGTTTTCTAACAAAGATGATTTCTGAATACTGGGGCTAAGATGGCTTTTTACATACCAATCATAGAACAGAACAGATACAATTTACATGGAGCATTTGTGTCTCTTAAGTCCTGAGAAATTTGGGAAATTAAGAAGATCACCCCTCTCTCGTTTCTTTCAAAAAGCATGTGAAAGCATTCTTTTCCTACTAAATGGATTTAGTCTAACTGCCTAATTCATTATGCTAAAACCATGAAGCAATTTCCTGTTCAAAGCCCGGCTCACAGGCTCTCTGTTGTCAAGTATTTGAATTTCAGATTAGAAATGTGTTCATTTGGATAGCTTGAAAGGAAAGCTTTGTTGTCAGCTTGGCTTTATGTGCTGCCAGAAGCCAAATCCCTCCTCTTCAGCAGTCACCAGCAAAATACCAGACCTCAACTCTAGATTCAGTGTCTTGAAACAAACACAAACACCTCTGGCCTCTGTGGTCAAGGCAGAGCTTTACTATCCCCAATAATATAATTCTCTCAGCTGACCACTACTGACAGATAGCAGCACATATTTATCTAGGGGCTCCATTTTATACCCCCTTCATTTTCATATCAGCATCACACATCAAAAAAATTTTTGAAGTATTGCTGCCAGAATATATCCTTTAGAGTAGGTTAGTTCTGTTAGTAATGGAGCCCTTTGTTACAGAGCAGTGAACTAACTGGGGGCTGTATTTTGTCAGCCTTTGACTGCACTGTTCTACCCACTTGCCATTTCTGGTGATGGTTTTCCCTTATTGATCTTAGAAATTTCTACACAGCTCTTCAGAAAGTGGTCATGCTTCTGAGCTGAAGAAACGAAGTACAGGATAAAAAGGCTAATCATCATGGAGGTTCTGATACTGGCTAACAATGCAGGCAACCATTTTTTGGAACAAATTTTTGCATTTTGTGAAACTGCATTCTACAACACTGTCAGTTTGGTTTAGCGGTTCTGCCGTGACCATCTAATTCTTACTAATAAATACTTGTTGGAGCTTCCCATATGCGGTTATCAATTTAGTTTTTATCTGTGATACCACCATGCAGTATTTTGTGTCATCACTCAATAATTAGTATTTGTTTGGTGCTTTACAGTTTACATAGTGCTTTCATCAACATGACCTCACTTATATGTTATTCTATCAGACGAGTCTTTTTATAAGGAAATATAACTGACAATACGGGAGAAAAAAAATGGCAACCCGCTCCAGTATTTTTGCCTAAAGAATCCCATGGACAGAGGAGCCTGGTGGGCTGCTGTCCATAGGGTCGCATAGAGTCAGACACGACTGAAGCAACTTAGCATGCATGCATGTCTTGGAGAAGGAAATGGCAACCCGCTCCAGTGTTCTTGCCTAGAGAATCCCAAGGACAGAGGAATCTGGTGGGCTGCCGTCTATGGGGTCGCACAGAGTCGGACACGACCCGGAAGCGACTTGGCAGCAGCAACTGACAATATATTAGTTTCAGATATATAACATAATGATTCAGAATTTGCATAATTATGAAATGATCACCTCCATAAGTAAGTATCGTTAACATCCATAATCCCACACAGTTGCAAATTTGTGTATATGTGATGAGAACTTTTAAGATTTACTGTTAGCATCTTTCAGGTACACAATACAACTATTAACTACAGTCATCATGCTGTATATTACATATGTATGACTCTTACCTGGAAGTCTGTACCTTTGGACTCCCTTCATCCATTTTGTCAATTCCAACCCCCACGCCTGGCAACCGCCAGTCTCTTCTCTATCTATGAGCTCAGCTTGGGTTTGTTTTTCTAGAGTCATATAAGTGAGATTCTATGATATTTGTCTTCATCTGACTTATTTCACATAGCAGAATATCTTTAGGGTTCATCCATGGTGTCACGAATGGCAAGATTTCATTCTTTTTTATGGCTGAGTAGTATTCTACTGTGTGTGTATCACATTTTTAATCAATTCATGCACTGACAAGACAAACTGCTTCCTTATTTGGCTGCTGCATTGAAATTGGGGGGTGCATATGTCTTTTTGAGTTAGTGGCTTTGTTTTCTTCAAATAAATACTAGAAATGGAATTGTTGGCTCATATGATAATTCTAATTTTCTGAAGAACCTTCATACAGGTTTTCATAGTAGTTGTACTAATTTACAGTCCTACCAACAATCCACCCTTACCAACACTTGTTTTAAGTGTCTTCTTGAGGATAATCATTCTAGCAGGCATAAGGCAGTTTCTCTTGTGGTTCTGATGTGCATTTTCCTGATGATTCATGAATTTGAGCATCTTCTCATGTACCAGCTGGCCATCTCTATGTCTTCTGTGGAAAACATTTTCCTCAAATAAGATCTACTTCATGGCTTTCAATCTCACTTATAACCCTTGACCTACTTTATTCTGCAAGGTTGTTTCTGGAGTTTTCCTGAACTGACAATTAAGGTACACTCAGTCAGTCAGTTCAGTCACTCAGTCATGTCTGACTCTTTGCAACCCCATGGACTGCAGCATGCCAGACTTCCCTGTCCATCACCAACTCCTGGAGCTTGCTGAAACTCATGTCCATCATGTTGGTGATGCCATCCAGCCATCTCATCCTCTGTCATCCCCTTCTCCTCCTGCCCCCAATCCCTCCCAGCATCAGGATCTTTTCCAATGAGTCAGTTCTTCACATCAGGTGGCCAAAGTACTTGAGTTTCAACTTCAGCATCAGTCCTTCCAATGTACCTTTTAAAAATTGTAATTATAATCCAAAAAATTGTATGCTGATCCAACACAGTAAGTCCCCTACATGTGAATCTTCAAGTTACAAACTTTCAAAGATGCAAACATGTGTTCACATGTGCAATAATACGTTAGTTCATGTATTTGGCATTATTGTAAAAGTTGGGTACCAAGTCTAATTTTGTTGGGCTTGCAAAGAAACCAGAGATATGAATGCACTCTCAGGACAGAACTTATTTGTATGTAAGGGGCTTAAAGTATTCAGTTTCATTCTGAAAGGAAACCCACACTTGACACATTAATCCTTCAAAGACAAAAATGTCTCAAAGACAGGAAAAACATGGTCCCTACCATAACAGACATTTTCAAGCATATATGTTGTCATCTTTATTGATTTTTTTTATTTAAAAAAAAGATCAAAACAGATATCTACTCTTTCTCTTTTATTTTCTCAAGGTATAATCTTTGTCCTCCTTTTCTTTCCAGAGTTACTTTGACTTTCGTCCTTAGAATTTTTTTTCCTGTGCAGGATTAAACAAGTTGACTAGTTTAATCTCTGCCAATGGTAACTTCTGAGGTCATGCATGCTCTCTCTGTTCCCAAGGCTGACTGGCAATGATCACAGATGCTCAGCTTATCCTGTCTCTCATGGTCTACATGCCTTTCTCATTTGCCACCTCCTCCAAGAACTCTTCTTCATAGTGCTGGCCCACAGTGGATTTTCCTCCTGTAGATATGGCATGTGTTTATCTCATTTTTATTTTCTATTGCTAATAATATTTAACCTTCCATGACTTTGTCATCTTTCTCCCTACTGGATTGCTCCTCTGTGAAGCGAGTGAAAGTCACTCAGTCATGTCTGACTCTTTGCAACCCCATGGACTACAGTCTGCCCAGCTCCTCTGTCCATGGAATTCTCCAAGCAAGAATACTGGAGTGGGTTGCCATTTCCTTCTCCAGATCTTCCGACCCAGGGATTGAACTCGGGTCTCCAGCATTGCAGGTGCACTCTGAGCCACCAGGGATTGCTACTCTATTAAAAGCCTAAATAATGAGTAAGTTATGTCTATCGCTGAGTTCCTCATGACTAGCGCAGAACTTGTGATTACAGAGTTATAAAATGGCCATGAAAAGCCTAACTGTGCTAAGGGGTTTGTGCTACAGCTGGGAGATGAGAAGTAGTGAACAAGCATGTCCTGGAAGACCCACTTTCAAGGCTAATCACTAACCAGTCATTTTAGGGCAGGGCTATAGTTAAGTATAAAGTTATAGCTATAGCCAGTCATACTTTCTCTTCCCCTCTTCTCCCACTATAGGTTAAGAGATGAGCACAGTGATAAAAGAGAGGAAGGAGACACCATGAGTCCTTATCCAGCTCTTGCTTGTGAATGGAAGCACTGCTGGTCAGCAGAGGTGCCATGCTCATCACCAGCCACTTGCCTGAACACCTCCAGAAGTAGTTGCCATCACGGTTGATAGCTTCTCATACTCTCTTCCCCAGCTCCCCTTGCTGCCCTAAAATGGCAACAACCTGCTTTTCAAATTCCCCTGAAAGCTCTGACTTACCCTTACCTATCAGCCTTAGTGCTTCAGGAGAGCTGGGTGCTAGTCAGCTCTAACCTTTCATTTCTCTCTTCTGGATCCTTAGATATTTCCCAGGCTTCTCTGAAACTGCATACGATCTCATTCCTGTAATGAATCTTTATCCCACAATAAATTGCTTTGGTTTCCCCAGCTGAATGCTAATAAATGTGGGATTTCTTGATGAGCTGTGGCAGACATTGTTATGCTGTCTTAGCAGATGACAGAGTTAGGGAGACAGACAATTTCATGCCTCATCCCTTTGTTCCATGTGACTAGATGCACTGAGTTAGAATAAAATCAACTGATCGAAGTCACGAGTGTTTTGGTGACCACTGAGAAGGCTTAATATTTATATGATTATAACAAGATAAAAGCAGTGACCACTTTTTAACTTCTTTTGCCAATTAAAATAATGACTTTATTTAAGATTAATGATAAAATGTCACCATTTGGAAGAGCTTGGAATGATAAAAATGATAAAAGAGCTAGCAATATAGGTTCTTAGTCTATGCATGAAAATACAATTTAATATATATCATCCTGAGACCTTGTCTATTTCTAGAATTTGAAATCCTTAACAGTTTTTGCATCAGTAAAATATGTGATCTTTTTAGCCAACTTTCCCTTACAGCTTTTCTGAGATCCTTATTTAAACAGAAGGGATATCACTGATGGGATGAAAATATGTTATATTGAAGTACAAAATAGTAAAGTCTTGGAAGGTGAAAGCTGAGGTATAGAAGAAAAGAATGAAGATACAAGTACCGGCAGTCCAGTGTGATAACCTATGTTCTGGCTCACTCAGTGAGAGGGCGGAAGAGGAAGCTTGTACTGTAGCCACAAGCAGTGTGCTGGGACATAATCCATAGCTGGCTTTGATCTCTGTTAGAGTATAAAAAGAACAGTTGGTACCGATGGGCGTGTTCCCTGAGTGTTACAAGTAAGAACAGTCCTCTCTAGACTTGCTCTTCACTAGATGGTAAAGTCAACTCTCTAGATGAAAAGCCCAGGGCTCTGTCTTTCTTTATACCCTAGTCCATTTCTAGTGCAGAAGTAACACATTTAATGATAGTCAATAAATGTTTTTAAGTGAAGAAGTATGTCCTTGGAAGATGTAAGTTATGTGAGCTGCCAAGGTAAGGCTCAGACTCGTTTAAGAGATGTTCAAATATATTCAAGACTTATTCACAGCACCATGTACCACTTACTCCCCAAGATCCCTTATTTGTCGACATCTGGCAATCTCATGCAATTCTAAAGGACCATCAAATGATCAAGCCTTTTTTGCTTTTAAGTATTTTCTAAGCTTAATGTATTAAAAACCTCTAAACCTTGACAACAAGAGGGGATTAATACAGATACAAGTCCCATATTTATTTCTACAGGTAGAGTTGCCAGGCAACCATCACATTACAACACACGGGACTATCATTATGGATCCATCTTTTCCTGTAACTCCTTTACTGCCAAAATGAAAAGCAGTTCAGACAACAATGTCACTTAAAAGGATCCATCCTCCAGGCACTCTTACTGGATAAAATCTTGTGTTGTAGAAACTGCAAAATAGTCTGGAGCTGGCAAAGATGATGCCATGCTTGTAGAGTACTCCTTTTCAGTATAGAAAATGCACTTACATTAAGAAAAGACTGTGACTAAAAAGATAATTCAGAGTAGTAAACTTTTAAGTTAGTGAAGTAAATTATTTATCATAAATTAATATAAGACACCAGGGGTCCTATGTACAGCAGAATAGGTACTGTCTTATTCATACTCCGGTAACTGCTCAAGCTTTCCTCCATGGTAATTTCATCCATACCACTCACAGGATGACAATTTTATATCGTAAGAGGTCCCCCGGCAGTGGATATTAATTTATAGTAGAGGAGAACAGCAGGGAGAATTTTTTGTGTGCTACTTGCCAGTAAAACACACAAACTGCTCCCTTGAGGAACATATGGTTATATATTAAAACATTAGTGATGGCACTCGAGTTAATAAGAGATATAATATACAATACAACCATATAGTGTATTTATTAATAGTCCACAAAAATATTATAGATCCTAAAGAAAAGCTCCCAGGATAAATTGTGTTCTATTCTTTCTTGTAGTTTCAAAACATATAATCTTCAAAAATATGCAGCACTTCCCCAATGGGATTCACAATTATCTGAGGTCAGATATCTGAACTATTATATTTTTCCAATGGAGCATAAACAATAAGATCTTTATTGTTGTCTCTAAATCATAACAGAACTGCTAGTAACCAAGGGATGAAATAAATGTTTCCAAAATAATAAAAAGCATCAAGCTAGACTAGTGATTTCTATAGTTCCTTAAATGAAACATATTCCACATGCAAAATATTTTCAATATGGTGCCTCAAATAAAAACATATAATACATCTACATCAGGTAATCAAGAAAAACTAATTTAGGACCTATCTAATGCAGAGGACTTTTACATTGTGAGCAAGATCTAGCCACAATGCTGTATAAAACTAACATTTTAAAAATCTATCCCTTATAATTCAAGGACTTTGGAACAGTTTGCAAAAATAATTTTCAAATTGGAAAATATAATTTTCCTTTTAGGAGTTCAGTTTAGTCGCTCAGTCGTGTCCAACTCTTTGCAACCCCATGAACCACAGCAGGCCAGGCCTCCTTGTCCATTACCAACTCCCGGAGTCTACCCAAACCCATGTCCATTGAGTTGATGATGCCATCCAACCATCATATCCTCAGTCATCCCCTTCTCTTCCTGCCCTCAATCTTTCCCAGCATCAGGGTCTTTTCCAGTGAATCAGGTCTTTGCATCAGGTGGCCAAAGTATTGGGTTTCAACATCAGTCCTTCCAATGAACACTCAGGACTGATCTCCTTTAGGATGGACTGGTTGGATCTCCTTGCAGTCCAAGGGACTCTCAAGAGTCTTCTCCAACACCACAGTTCAAAAGCATCGATTCTTCTGTGCTCAGCTTTCTTTATAGTCCAACTCTCACATCCATACATGACTACTGGAAAAACCATAGCCTTGACTAGATGGACCTTTGTTGGCAAAGTAATGTCTCTGCTAGGTTGGTCATAACTTTCCTTCCAAGGAGCAAGCATCTTTTAATTTCATGGCTCAGAAAGTACTAATTCTCAGGTAGAAGTTAAATGGTATGTATTGAAAGGACACATAGTAACATGGTGATGTTGTCTAGAACAAAGCAGGTATACTTCATTCAAGGCAAGCTCTACCTTCAGTGATGAGCCAGAGCAGTTGTCATGTTCCTAGAGAATATCTTATTTGTCACAGCCAATAAGTTAGTGTATAGAAATGAAACAGATTTCTGTGTGATAAGTTAGTAGCCTGCAACTACCAAATTTACTGTTGAGTATAAGTAGTTTTCTGATAGGACTTTTACATGTATATTTCATGTCATCTGCAGTGACAGTTTTCCTTCTTTGTTTCCAATGTGGATTCCTTCTATTTATTTTTTTTCTTTGATTACCACAGCTAGGACTTCCAAAACTATGTTGAAGAAAAATGTATGAGAGTGGCCATACTTGCCTCGTTCCTGACTTAAGTGCCTGTGTGTGTGCGTGCTCAGTTTTGTCTGACTCTGTGACCCCATGGACTATAGCCTCTCAGGCTCCCCCTGTCCATGGGTTCCCAGGCAAGAATGCTGGAGTGGTTGCCATTTCCTCCTCCAGGATATCTTCCTGACCGAGAAACCTAACTTGTGTCTCTTGCATTGGCAGGCTGATTCTTTTTTTTAATTTTAACTGGAGGCTAATTACTTTACAATACTGTAGTGGTTTTTGCCATACATTGACATGAATCAGCCATGGGTGTACATGTGTCCCCCATCCTGAACCCCCTCCCCATCCCATCCCCCAGGTTGTCCCAGTGCACCAGCCCTGAGTGCCCTGTCTCATGCACTGAACCTGGACTGGCGATCTGTTTCACATATGGTAATATACATGTTTCAATGCTGTTCTCCCAAATCATCCCACCCTCACGTTCTCCCACAGAGTCTACTCTTTATATCTGTGTCTCTTTTGCTGCCTCACATATAGGGTCATTGTTACCATCTTTCTAAATTCCATATATATGCATTAATATACTGTATTGGTATTTTTCTTTCTGACTTACTTCACTCTGTGTAATAGGCTCCAGTTTCATCCACCTCATTAGAACTGATTCAAATGTGTTCTTTTTTAATAGCTGAGTCCCTTGAACTCAAAGGAGATCCAACCAGTCCATTCTGAAGGAGATCAGCCCTGGGATTTCTTTAGAAGGAATGATGCTAAAGCTGAAACTCCAGTACTTTGGCCACCTCATGCGAAGAGTTGACTCATTGGACAAGACTTTGATGCTGGGAGGGATTGGGGGCAGGAGAAGAAGGGGACAACAGAGGATGAGATGGCTGGATGGCATCACTGACTCGATGGATATGAATCTGAGTGAACTCTGGGAGTTGGTGATGGACAGGGAGGCCTGGTGTGCTATGATTCATGGGGTCGCAAAGAGTCAGACACGACTGAGTGACTGAACTGAACTGAATTGAACATTCAATTACGTATAAGTACCACAGCTTTCTTATCCATTCGTCTGGTGATGGACATCTAGTTTGCTTCCATGTCTTGGCTATTATAAATAGTGCTGCGATGAACACTGGGGTACACGTGTCTCTTTCAATTCTGGTTTCCTTGGTGTGTATGCCCAGCAGTGGGATTGCTGGGTTGTATGGCAGTTCTATTTCCAGGTTTTTAAGGAATCTCCACGCTGTTCTCCATAGTGGCTGTACTAGTTTGCATTCCCAACAGCAGTGTAAGAGGGTTCCCTTTTCTCCACACCCTCTCCAGCATTCATTGTTTGTACACTTTTGGATAGCAGCCATTCTGACCGGCATGAGATGGTACCTCATTGTGGTTTTGACTTGCATTTCTCTGATAACGAGTGATGTTGAGCATCTTTTCATGTATTTGTGAGCCATCTGTATGGCTTCTTTGGAGAAATGTCTGTTTAGTTCTTTGGCCCGTTTTTTGACTGGGTCGCTAATTTTTCTGGTATTGAGCTGTATGAGCTGCTTGTATATTTTTGAGATTAATTCTTTGTCAGTTGCTTCATTTGCTATTATTTTCTCCCATTCTGAAGGCTGTCTTTCACCTTGCTTATAGTTTCTTTCGTTGTGCAAAAGCTTTTAAGTTTAATTAGGTTCCATTTGTTTATTTTTTGCTTTTATTTCCATTACTTTGGGAGGTGAGTCATAGAGGATCCTGCTGTGATTTATGTCAGAGAGTGTTTTGCCTATGTTTTCCTCTAGGAGTTTCCTAGTTTCTGGTCTTATATTTAGATCTTTAATTCATTTTGAGTTTATTTTTGTGTATGGTATTAGAAAGCGTTCTAGTTTCATTCTATTACAAGTGGTTGACCAATTTCCCCAGCACCACTTGTTAAAGAGATCGTCTTTTCTCCATTGTGTATTCTTGCCTCCTTTGTCAAAGATAAAGTGTCCATAGGTGCATGGATTTATCTCTGGGCTTTCTATTTTGTCCCATTGATCTATATTTCTGCCTTTGTGCCAGTAATTCTTTACCACTGAGCCACCTGGGAAGGGAATGCTTTCAGCATTATTATGTTGAGGTAAGCTCCCTCTATGCCCACTTTCTGTAAAGTTTTTTATCATAAATGGGTGTTAAAAGACTTTGTCAGAATCTTTCTGCATCTATGCAGATGATCATACAGTTTTTATTCAGTTTGTTAATGTGATGTATCACACTGATTGATTTGTGGATACTGAATAACCCTTGCATCCCTGGGATAAATCCCACTTGATCATAGTGTATGATCCTTTTAGTGTGCTCTGTACTGTGCCCAGAGGGAACAGTCTGCCAAGAACTCTGTCTTATTACAATCCCATGAAATTCAGGAATGCAAGCCCCCTACCAAGCAAAGCCAGGTGTCCCCTAGGTGGCAGCTGTAAAAACTAGGGTAACAGGTGCATGTGAAAGCTTCCCTCCAGAAGATACTGGTGTTTAGAGCGTGGCAGAGGGAGACCACAAAGATGGTGCCCACTTGCTGGAGCAAGATAGAAGGTAAATCTGGCGCCCTGGAAAGCCTCTACATTTGTGTTAAATTAGATGCCTGCACTGCAGGCCAACACTTTATGATTAAGTACAACATTTTGGGGATAGATGAGTGAGTCCTTGTGTACAAGTTCTTTACGAGCCATTTCTCAGTTTGATAAAGGCTTGTGGGTCTCATGGATGCAAGGCCTGTGGTTTTGAGAGTTAGATGTTTTCAGGGTTTGTTTCATGGATGCAGGTCTTAAAAGTTGGGGTGCCTCATCTGGGGGATTACATCTCAGCCTCTCCTAACTGCTTCCATCGGTTTTTCTCTTGCCAGATATCTGAGTCATCTAGGCTTCCCCAGTTGGCTCAGTGATAAAGAATCCACCTACAATGCAGAAGCCCTGGGCTATAGTCCATGGGGTCGCAAAAGAGTCAAGACATCACTGAGTGACTAAACAACAACAAAAGGTCATTCAGCTAGCTTGCAAGTATTTCTTCAAAAGAAACTGCTCTGTATGTAGTTGTATATTTGGTGTGTCCAAGGAAGGGAGGCAAGTTCAGGATATGCCAACATCACCACCTTGAACCAGAACCTCTTACTCAAAGTTGTAAAGTGTATGTCCTTTACAAGTCTAGGCCAGCTAAAAGATCACAATGATGATGACACCAGTTGGGTAGGCCAGTTATTATCAACAACAAATGGGTTACATGTGATATTCTTCCTGCCATTCAAACATCTCTGACATTTCTTCCAAACACTCCTTCACATAGAGTAGTGGTTCCTCTTGTTCAGAGTTTATCCTGGTCAGCCTCATATAGCCTGTGATTACAGCTCACGTCAGCAAGTTTCCAGTGCCAGCCCAGATCTGCATGCATGGCTCCATATCTCATTTCCCAGTAGCTTACTGGTTAGGACTCATTATGCCCCATGGGCAACTTCAAACATTCTGTCTCAATTCATGGTACTGTCATTCACCCAGACACTTTAATTTCTTATAATTAGAACTGTGAAAATCACAACTGCCTCACAGAGTTGCTCTGAAGATGAAGCTCTCTAATCTGGTGTAAGATAGTAGGTATTCACTACCCTATTAGCTGCCATGACCAACAATATTACTTATTATTAACTAAACTTCCAGCATCTTGTATCTCTTTGTTGTCTGATTTTTAAATGTCCCCAAAGCTTCATATTTGTCTTTTTCTCTACCTTCTGTGCAAGTAATTTAGTGACACTTTTTCATCTCTGCTCTGAATTGTTTGAATGACTCCCTGACTTTCATTTCTTTTGCAGCTCTATTCCATAGCTACTTTTTCTGGAACACTGATCTGCTCATATTAACTCCTATGCTCAAAAATAATTATTTCAGCAGGATCAACTCCAGAGTCCTTAACTTCTTGTGCTTAGTCATGTCCAACTCTTTGCTACTCCTCTGTCCATTGGATTCTCCAGGCAAGAATAGTGGGGTGGGTTGCCATCCCTTCCTCCAGGGAATCTTCACAACCCACAGATCGCACCCAGGTCTCTGGCATTGCAGGTGGGTTCTTTACCATCTGAGCCACCAGGGAAGCCCCCTTAAACTTGTTATGTAATACTTTTACACAGTGGGCCCAGCCTAGCTTCTCAGCCTCATTGGCTGCATCCCAGAATGTTCCTCAGCACCTTTTGGCCCTTCATACTGCACGCTCCCTTTGCATTTACTGCTTTCTCTGCTTCGAGCAGCGGTGATTTTCTTTTCCCCCATAATCCCATCTCACTGCTCTATGAGTCTGACTGCTAAAGACTCAATCACCTGGATTACCTTAAATGTCTTTTTGTTGTTGTTGTTGAATTGAGCCAATGAGAGCATCTGCAAGGGATCCAAGGACAGAAAGAGAGCAAGGTCTGGGTGTTTACTTCTCCTCCTCTTCTTCCCTACCACAGTTCTGGGCTTGGTGGCTCCCCTCAGTAAATACAGCTTCTCTCAAGCGATCCATCCCTTGCAGCTACAACTTGGAAGCAGGATCTAATCACATCACTGTTTTTAGGCCTTGCCTTCCTGCTATTACTGGCATCTTCATTTAAAAATATCTTCAAAAATCCTAGCTTATGGGAATTTGAGCTGCTCTCCTCTTATGAGCACACCAGAGTTACAGCTATCAGTATTTACAGAACAACCATCAAGAGAAAAGACTGGACTCAACCAAAAACAAAGAATCTTCCACAATAGAAGAAGAAACCACAGCAATACAGGTAGGAATAAGCAGAATCATGATAGAGTTAGTCCCATACCCAAGGGGTGGTGACCCACAAATGAGAGAAAAATTAAAATTGCAGAGATTCTCCCAAAAGAGTGAGGCATCTGAGCCACACATCAGACTTCCCAACCTGGGTGTCCTGGGCCAGGCAGATGACCCCAAGAACATCTCACTTTGAAGGCCAGTGGGACTTTACTTTCAGGAGTCCCAGAAGTGTGTGTGTGCGTGCATGCTCAGTCATGTCTGACCTTTTGTGACCCCCATGGACTGTAGCCTACCAGGCTCCTGTGTCTATGGAATTTTCCAGGCAAAAATAAGGAGTGGGTTGCCGTTTCCTACTCCAGGGGTTCTTAATGCAACCCGTCTACTGGTGGGTGAGTCTGGAGCATAGGACTTTGTATGCATCCTATAAGACTGAAATTCCTATTGACCAAGGGAGATGGATCCAGTCTTAGAGGATGTACACAAGGTCTCCATACCCACCCACCAGTGGGCAGGCACTAGTCCCCAAATCCCCGAGTCTGCCCACCATCTACCCTGCTAGTCTTAAGCACCAGCTGAGAAAGGTATTAAAAGATGTAAGACTGGGATACTATAACACTTCTAGAGAAAAAGAAAGGTAGAACACTTTGAATAAATCACAGCAATATGTACCATGTGGTCCAGCAATTCCATTCCCAGGTATAGATTCCAACAAAAATGAAAAAACATTAATTCAAAAAGTATAAGCATCCCTAGGTTCATATACCATCATTATTTATAACTGCCAAGATACAGACACCACCTACCTGGCTTTCAACAAATCAATGATGTATGACAGAAAACCACAAAATTCTGTAAAGCAATTATCCTTCAATTAAAAAGTTTTAATTGTGCACACAAGGGATTATTACTCAGCCATAAAAATGAAAAATTTCCATCTGCAACAACATGGATGGACTCAGAGGGCATTATGCTTAGTGATATAACTCAAAGACAAAAATTGCATGATATCACTTATATGTAGAATCTAAAATAGTGAATATAACAGAAGAAACAGGGAGAAACTAGTGGCTACAAGTGGGGAGAGGGAGAGAGCAAGGTCAGGGTGTGAGATTAAAAAGACAAACTACTGTGTATAAAACAGAGATACAGGGATATATTCTACAGCACAGGGAATATAGCTGATATTTTATAATCACCATAAATGGTGTACAAGGGTTAAAAATCGTGAATTACTATATTGTATACTATACTGAAACTTCCATAATATTTTTTAAAAGATTTTAAATAAAAAGATTTTAAAATATCCTAGTTAACCTGCCAAAGTATATGAGAAAACATCAGATAAACCCAAGTTGAGGGATAATCCATAAAATAGCCTCATCTCTCTAAATATGTTCTTTTTATACACACACACACACACACACACACACACACTTACTCCACACCCTTCTCCACCCCAAAGTAAAGTCTGACCAACTGTTCTAGATGCCAGGAGAGCACAGAGATGTGACAGATTACAGAAACTGTCTTAAGGTTTCTGAAATTTGATAATTATACCCCTAATCATGTAAGAAAATGTTCTCATTCTCAGGAAATATATAGGGATAGTCTTGCTGCCTACAAATTATTCTCCAACAATTTAAGTAAAATGTACATATGTATATGCATGTGTATGTTCATATATTATACTACATAGAGAGTAATCAAATGTTCATATTTGGTGATCCTGGCAGATACACCTATGAAACTCCACTTATCCACAGACAATCAAATTTACCCTTACCTTTCTTTTAATAATGATATAAATAAAGCATAATATTATTCTTTATATCCAGTTCTCATTTTACCCTCATGACATTCTATGGAAAGCACATATTGAAAACCCAGAGGACCCAGGTAAATCCTGAAGCATGGGTCTATTTGTCTCCACAGTGCAAGCTTTAAGCCTGATGCTGTCTTCTGCCCTGGACAATGTTTGATACTCTGTCTCCCATGCTTCCTGAGCACTTAGCACAAATGTCTTCTACTGTATTTATCTTGTGATACTTTTTAAAAACATGTGCATCTTAAGGTTGGAGGTAAGCACAAAGTCTGACGCAATAATAAAGTCAAGGAAGGGGAAGTGTGTGCACACTCCTGCAGGAAAGACACTCCATTGCACCCTGGGTGGATGGCAGATACATCACTGTCTACAACTGCTCTGTCACTACGACAGCTACTCACCACACGTGACTGTTGAGCACCTGAAATGTGTGGCTAGTCAGTGTGAACTGAGATGTGCTGTTAAGTATATATACACATAAATACTTACTATGAGCAATCATTATGAAAAAAATGTACAATATCATTTTTTTCACATTGATTCCCCACTGAAATATTACTTTGGATGTATTGGTTTAAATAAAATACATTAAATTAATTTTATGTTTCTTTTTTTTAACATACTGACCATAAATGTAAAACTACACATGTAGCTCACAGTATGTTTCTTTTGATAGTGCAGGTCGACACAGACACACAAGCTGCTTTGCTGACTCTGATCATTCAATGACAAGAGCAGCAAGTTACTCTTGCCTTCTTCATTCCTTCTGAAAACTAAGAGTGAGGTCTACCGGGGCAGTGTTCTTGAACTGTAATGTACATGTAACTCACCAGCAGACAGTCTGATCACTGGGTCTGGGGCAGGCCTGTGACTCTGCATTTCTAACAAGTTCCCAGGTGCTGCTGCTGGCCCAGGAATAGAGGGTGACTAAGGCAAGCCAGGCTTTAATCTGTTGCAGGTGTTGGTATATAAATGTTTCATTAACCTAAGGAAAGTCAAATATTGGGAAGTCTAATTGCTGCTGACCACCTCTGGGTACATCAGTTGAGTCTTAAAAATACGATTTCCCCAAATCTACAGAATGAGTTACCACACTATTAATAAATGCTTGCAAAAGGAAACAGACCTATTAAGACCACGTTAGATGATACAGAATTATGCTAGGCCTTTTTCTAAAATCACACATCATAGTTTAACAACCACAGCTTTGCCTCAGGGGATATGATAGCAAGTCTGCAGGACTTAAGTTCCCAAATTCTGGCATTAGGGATATACTTAGACATTTGGAGGTGGACAGAAAAAAAGACATTATCCTGTGGGCCTAGAATTTTATTTAAATATTTCTATATCTCAATATGTATTTTTAATGAAAAGCATCTCTTGTCCTATCTATTCCTGGATAGCGGTACACACAAGTTAAAGTAGACCAAGAACTATTTTATACAGCACAACAAACAGCAACCACAGCTGGAGCAATAACACGAAAGTTCCCCAAGCTATCACACACCGAACCAGGTAGTACGCCAAGTACAGTAAGCAGGGGGTGCAGGGGACTCGTGATACACCCTGGGGACAGAGGATTCTCTATACAGCGTGGTGCAAATGATATTAAAGTTTCCTTTTAGAAATGGTAGTAACAGGGAATATTTTTGTAGACTTATTAATAATACTAGTCTTGCCTCTGGTTCAGCTGGTAAAGAATCTGCCTGCCATGCAGGAGACATGGGTTGAATCCCTGGGTTGGGGAGATCCCCTGGAGAAGGAAATGACAACCTACTCCAGTATTCTTGCTTGGAGAATCCCATGGACAGAGGAGCCTGGTGGGCTACATTCCATGGGGTCACAAAGAGTTGGCCATGTCTTGGCAACTAAAGAGCAAAGAAGAAGAAAGAACAAAACAAGAAGTCTTACCTTACATCACACTGTGTTGGACTGACTCTGCCTGTGTAAGGAGGTAATTATCCTCATTGTGTACCACAGGAGACAAGAG
The DNA here is from genome assembly GCA_917880005.1 of Nanger dama. Lineage (NCBI taxonomy): Eukaryota > Metazoa > Chordata > Mammalia > Artiodactyla > Bovidae > Nanger > Nanger dama. Next base: position 11,969,981 of record CAKJTW010000057.1, on the reverse strand, counting down.
ATTAGAGAGAGCCAAGACTTGAATCCAGGACTTGAAAACTAAGTCCCATTCCATTTCCATCACCACCACATGAACTTTTGGTAAAAGCAAAAGAAACAAGTTTGAGGCCACCTCAGTTAAGGTCTAGTCCCAGCTCTAGGCAGGACATTGTCTGGCAGCGTGTAAGCTTTACCACTGTCTTTGAACTTCCGCTTCTTCTTTTCGCCTTCACAAACACTCAAGGAAATATCTGAAAAACACACTCATACTAAAGAAGGAATATCACAGCTAACTTGCATTTAGCAGCTAACAGCATGGGGCAGGGAAATCAGCAGAGGAAAGAACCTGAACATCACCATGGAACCAATCCCCTGGCAACGGAAGACAAGTCCTGCCTGATTCATTGAGACACCCAAGAGCTTCTGCCATGATTTACCAACACAAAGAAAAACAGTTTACAGTAGTCATGAAAATAAATTCAGACAGATGATCTAAACATGGATTTGAGATGAGCCTACCCTGACTATCCATTTTGCTCCTCTGGCTATTTTTCTGTTTGTTTCCTATTCAGTTCAGTTCAGTCGCTCAGTTGTGTCCAACTTTGTGACCCCATGAGTCGCAGCACGCCAGGCCTCCCTGTTCATTACCATCTCCTGGAGTTCACTCAGACTCACGTCCATCAAGTCCGTGATGCCATCCAGCCATCTCATCCTCGGTTGTCCCCTTCTCCTCCTGCCCCCAATCCCTCCCAGCATCAGAGTCTTTTCCAATGAGTCAACTCTTCTCATGAGGTGGCCAAAGTACTGGAGTTTCAGCTTAGCATCATTCCTTCCAAAGGAATCCCAGGGCTGATCTCCTTCAGAATGGACTGGCTGGATCTTCTTGCAGTCCAAGGGACTCTCAACAGTCTTCTCCAACACCACAGTTCAAAAGCATCAATTCTTTGGCACTCAGCCTTCTTCACAGTCTAACTCTCACATCCATACATGACCGCAGGAAAAACCATAGCCTTGACTAGACATACCTTAGTTGGCAAAGTAATGTCTCTGCTTTTGAATATACTATCTAGGTTGGTCATATTAGTATTTATTAATGAGCAGAGCTTAGAGAAAACAGGAATTTGCTGAAGGTTGAGGCCTTTTCTCAGCTCCTAATAGAAAGGATGATAAATTTTAGATGAGGACAGCTAGGAGGCAGAAAATACAAGTGGATGTTACCACAGAAAATTAGTGGACCACACATATCACAGGAGACCACCTATCACATTAGTCAATGTGACAGACTTACTTTTATGCACAGACGAGATTCTAAGTCATGGTACACACATCTTCTTAAGCAGTGTCAATATGGCTCTCTGGTGGGCATTGATGGGGAACATGATTCCGTCCATATCCTAAAATGAGCTCTGCTCAGTGGAACCCCTGGAATGTACAGAAAAGAGGCCACAAGTTAAATAGATGCTTGCATCAGTTCCAGGAAGAGAGTTTTAAGTAGGAAGCAAGGTCAAGTTGTTCTGTCAACATTCAGAAAAGAAACTCTATTCACTGCTGTAATTTCAAATTTTCAAAAAAATACCTCTTCAAATTCCTGATTATCCCCTGATGTGGTTCCGACCTGGCAGAATATTTTTAGGATTCAAAATTGTGCTCACCCACAAGGTAATATCTACATAGCAGATTCAGAAATCCCTATTCCCTGTCCACCCTCAAAACTCTTCCTCTCTACTGGTGAAAAACACAGCTTGAAAGTCAACTGACTAAGCAGTAGTGTAGAAGGCAGATAGCAAAAAAGAAAGCCCTATGAATTTATTACCCAGATTAAAGCATGGCATGAACATAAACACAGAAAAAGTCGCGATAACCATAAACGAACATAAAGGTGCAATTTGACTGCAGCATCAAGTTCGGACTCAACATCAAACCTTTTCCTGGGGAACCCGCTAGGGCATTATTAGATGAGGTAGAAAGATGCCTCTGCAACCATGAAGCTCTTAGCTGTGGTAGCTCTCATGCTGATCTTGTTTTCCCAATTCAAACACTGTCCATGAGCTGATCGCACCCTCATCCTTGAACACTATAAAACTCCTCACTGCCCCCACCAGGGCGGGTCACATGGTCTCCAGGGCATTAGCCCACTGTGGCCCCCTTTGCCTGGCAAAGCAATAAAAGCTGCTGTTTTCTACTTCTCCCAGAACTCTGTCTCTTTTTCTATTCTGCACCAGAGACAGAGTCCGGGATTTTGGCAACAACCGAGAGACCTAAACGTGGGCTCCAGCTGCTGCCTCAGCTGTCCCAGGAGTGTGTGGGCCTCGCCTACTGCGGGAGGACTCACGAGCAGGAACCAAGCACTGCCCTCCACTGTCCTGAGAGTGAGGGGCCCACCGCTGCCACCAGGACACTTGGGAGTGGCCATCAACTGCTGCCCCCGCCACCCAGAGAGCAGGCATGAGCCGAGAGCAGGCACGAGTTGCTGCCACTGGTCTCCTGGAGCATGCAGGCCACTGGCGCTGCTGGGAGACATGGGACAAGCGCTGCTCACCATCCCTGCTTCCTGGGAGTGAGCGGGCTGTTGCTGCTACTGGAAGGCCTGGGAGCAAAAGCCAATCGCGGCTGCCACTGTGCTGGGGATGCACAGGCTACACTGCTGTTGAGACCCACAGGTAGGCTCCAGCAGTTGTCTGAGCTGAACTGGAAGTGCACACGGGCGACCACACCTACACACCCCATATCAAGGGGCCAATGGCCAACACACAGGAAAGAGGTAGCAAGCATCCAAACTAAAAGTAGCCACCCAATTCCCAACAAGATGGCAGGGTAGAAGGACTTAAGCTCACCTCCTCTGATGACAATACTAAAATCACAACTAACTGTTGAATGAACAGGCTTGAACCCACTGAGAAAGATATTCTAAATCCAAATGCAAGAAACCATAACAAAATGGTAAGAGGGATGATTTCATGACATAATCAAATCCTATATCCACTGGGTGGTTGACACACAAGCTGAAAAATAGCTGTATCACAGAGGTTCTGCCACACAAGTCAGAGTTCTGAGCCCTAGTCAGGCTGCACAGCCTGAGTCTGACATTAGGAGGAGGGGCCCACACAACATCTGACTTTGAAGGGCAAGGAGGCTTGAGCACAGGAGTAAAACAGGACCGGGGAAAACAGAGACTCCACTCTTGGAGAGTGCACTGGGATCCAGCACAAAGCAGTGATTCCAAAAAGCCTGAGCCAGACCTGCCTTGGGTCTTGGAGGGTCCCCAAGAGGAGTGGGGGGTTGGACTGTAGCTCACTGTGGGGGGCAAGGACACTGATGCCTGGGGCCCCAGAGAATACTGACCTGTGTGAGCTCTCCCAAGAGGCTGCCATTTTAGCACCAAGACCTGGCTCCACCCAAGAGAATGCAGGCTCTAGTCCTGAGCCCCTCAGTAAAAGCCACCAGCAGGATAGGAATACATCCCCACCTGAGAGCACACAGGATGCCTAAAGATGTATTGAGCTCACAGCTAACTATAAACATACCCTTTGACATGGCCTTGCCCACCAAAGGGACAAGATCCAAATCCACCCACAGAGGGCAGGAACCAGTCCCTTCTATCAGAAAACCTGCACAAACCCCGGAACCAACCTTGCACACCAGGCAGCAGACACCAGAAGCAAGAACTACAACCCTGCAGCCTGTGGAAACTTGTAGGCAGGGCAAGAAGCAACAGTTAGAACTGGACATGGAACAACAGACTGGTTCAAAATTGGGAAAGGAGTACATCAAGGATGTATATTGTCACTCTGCTTATTTAACGCATATGCAGAGTACATCATGTGAAATGCTGGGCTAGATGAAGCAGAAGCTAGAATCAAAGATTGTCAAGAGAAATATCAATAACCTGAGATATGCAGATGCTGCTGCTGCTAAGTCGCTTCAGTCGTGTCCGACTCTGTGCGACCCCATAGACAGCAGCCCACCAGGCTCCCCCATCCCAGGGATTCTCCAGGCAAGAACACTGGAGTGGGTTGCCATTTCCTTCTCCAATGCATGAAAATGAAAAGTGAAAGTGAAGCCGCTCAGTCATGTCTGACGCTTAGCAACCCCATGGACTGCAGCCCACCAGGCTCCTCCATCCATGGGATTTTCCAGACAAAAGTACTGGAGTGGGGTGCCATTGCCTTCTCCACAGATACGCAGATAACATGACCCTTATGGCTCAAAGTGAAGAGGAACTAAAGAGCCTCTTGATGAAGATGAAAGAGGCTGGCTTAAAATTCAACACTCAAAAAACTAAGATCATAGCATCTGGCCCCATTATTTCACAGCATATAGATGGGAAAACAGTAAAAGGCCTTATTTTCCTGGGCTTCAAAGTCACTGTGGACAGGGACTGCAGCCATGAAATTAAAAGACACTTGCTCCTTGGAAGAAAAGCGCTATGATAAACCTAGACAGCATAAGAAAAAGCAGAGACATTACTGTGACGACAAAGGTCCATATTGTCGAAGCCATGGTGTTTCCAGTAGTCATGTATGGATGTGAGAGTTGGACCATAGAGAAGGCTGAGCGCCGAAGAATTTATGCTTTCAAACTGTGGTGTTGGAGAAGACTCCTAAGAGTCCCTTGGGCTACAAGGAAATACAGGCAGAAAATCCTAAAGGAAATCAATCCTGAATGTTCACTGGAAGGACAAGCACTGAAACTGAAGCTCCAATACTTTGGCCACCTTATGCGAAGAGCCAACTCTTTGGAAAAAACCCTCATGCTGGGAAAGATAGAAGGCAGAAGGAGACAGGGACAACGGAGGACAAGATGGTTGGATGACATCATCAACTCAATGGACATGAGTTTGAGCAAGCTCTGAGAGATGGTGAAGGACAGGGGAGCATGGAGTCCATGGCGTCGCAAAGAGCTGGACATGACTTAGTGACTGAAGAACAAGTACAGCACCACAGGGCAGGCAACTCAACAGACTGGAGGACAATTGTACCAAAGGAGTTATCACACTGGCAAAGGTTCTAGGGACCACAACAGATTTCCCACCCTGGGGGCTGGGCAAAGGGGCTGAGCATTCCCAGGGAATCTGACTTTGAAGGCCAGTGGATTATGATTACAGAATTTCCACCGGACTGGGGAAACAGAGACTCTGGGAGGGCACAAACAAAACCTTGTGGGCACTGGAACTCAGGAGAAAGGAGAAGCAATCCCATAAGAAACGGAGCTAGACTTGCCTGTGTGTGCTTGGGAGTCCCTGGTGGAGGTGGAGGTGAACAGTGGCCTGCCCACGGTCAGGGGTACTGACTACAGCAGTCCTGGGAGGCCTGGCATGCTTTCATAAGTCTGTTTGAAGGAGGTTGCCATTATCACCATTACCCTTACCATAGTCTAGCCTCAGTTCAAACTACAGGGAGGGAACACAGCCCTACCGATCAACAGAAAATTGGATTTAAGACTCACTGACCATGGTCTTGCCCACCATAACAAGACCCAGTTTTCCCTACCACCAGGAAAAAGCCGCTTATTCTCATGCATCAGACGGCAGACAGGATGAAAACAATTATCACAGAAAATTAACCAAACTGATCACATGGACCACAACCTTGCCTAACTTGGTGAAACTATGAGCCACACTCTGTAGGGCCACCCAAGAAAGATGGGACATGGTGAAGAGTTTGGACAAAGAGGGTCCACTGGAGCAGGGGATGGGAAAAACCACATCATCATTCTTACCTTGAGAACCCCATGAACAGTATGAAAAGCAAACAAGATATGACACTGAAAGATGAACCCTCCAGATCACTAAGTGTCCAACATTCTACTGGAGAAGAGCAGAGAAATAGCTCCAGAAAGAATGAAGAAGCTGGGCCAAAGCAGAAAACAATGCCCAGTGGTGGATGTGTCTAGTGGTGAAAGTAAAGTCCAATGCTGTAAAGACCAACACTGCATAGGAACCTGGAATGGTAGGTCCATTAATCAAGGTAAACTGGAAATCCTCAAACACATCGCAAGAGTGAACATCAACGTGTTAGGAATCAGTGAACTAAAATGGCCAGGAAAGGGTGAGTTTAATTCAGATAACCATTATATCCATTACTGTGGGCAAGAATCCCTTAGGAAAAAACGGATAGCCCTCATAGTAAACAAAAGGGTCCAAAATGCAGTACTTGGGTGCAATCTCAAAATGATAGAATGATCTTGGTTCATTTCCAAGACAAACCATTCAACATCACATTAATCTAAGTCTATGCCCCAACCACCAATGCTGAAGAAGCTGAAGTTGAATGGTTCTATGAAGATCTACAAAACGTTTTAGAACTAACACCAAAAAGATGTCCTTTTCATCATAGGGAGCTAGAATGGAAAAGTAGAAAGTCAAGAGATACCTGGTATGACAGGCAAGTTTGGCCCTGGAGTACAAAATGAAGCAGGGCAAAGGATAACAGAGTTCTTCCAAGAGAATGTGCTGGTCATAGCAATCATCCTCTTCCAACAACATAAGAGAAACTCTACACATGGACATTACCAGATGGTCAATACCAAAATCAGATTGATTATATTCTTTGCAGTTGAAGACAGAGAAACTCTACACAGTCAGCAAAAAGAAGACCAGGAGATGACTGTGGCTCAGATCATGAGCTCCTTATTGCCAAATTCAGACTTAAATTGAAGAAAGTAGGGAAAACTACTAGGCCATTCAGGTATGACCTAAAGCAAATCCCTTATAATTATACAGAAGAAGTGAGAAATAGATTCAAGGGATTATATCTGGTAAACAGAGTGCCTGAAGAACAATGGACAGAGATTTGTAACACTACAGGAGGTGCTGATCAAAACCATCTCCAAGAAAAAGAAATGCAACAAGGCAAACTGGTTGTCTGAGGAGGCCTTACAAATAGTTGAGAAAAGAAGAGAAGTGAAAGGCAAAGGAGAAAAGAAAAGATATACCTATCTGAATGCAGAGTTTCAGAGAATAGCAAGGAAGAGATAAGAAAGCCTTAAGTGAACAATGCAAAGAAATTGAGGAAAACAATAGAATGGGAAAACTAGAGATCTCTTCAAGAAAATCAAAAGATACCAAGGGAACATTTCATGCAAAGATAGGCACAATAAAGGAAAGTAAGAGCATGGACCTAGCAAAAGATATTTTAAAAGAGGTAGCAAGAATACACAGATGAATTATATATATATATAAAAAAATCTTAATTACCTGGATAACCAGGATGGTGTGGTCTCTCACCCAGAGCCAGAATTTCTGGAATGCAAAGTCAAGTGGGCCTTAGGAGGCATCACTACAAACAAAGCTAGTAGAAGTGATGGAATTACAGCTGAGCTCTTTCAAATCCTAAAAGATGATGCTGTTAAAGTACTGCACTCAATACGCCAGCAAATTTTAAAAACTCAGCAGTGGCCACAGGACTGGAAAAGGTCAGTTTTCATTCCAATCCCAAACAGCAATTTCAAAGAATGTTCAAACTAACACACAATTGTGCTCATTTTACATGCTAGCAAAGTAATGTTCAACATCCTTCAAGCTAGGCTTTAATAGTATGTGAACCAAGAACTTCCAGATATACAAGCTGGATTAGAAAAGGCAGAGGAACCAGAGATCAAATTGCCAACATCTGCTGGATCATCGAAAAGGTAAAGAATTCCAGAAAAACATCTACTTCGCTTCATTTACTATGCTAAAGTCTTTGACTGTGTAGATCACAACGAACTGTGGAAAATTCTTAAAGACTTGGGAATACCAGTCCACCTTACCAGCCTCCTGCAAAACCTGTATGCAGGTAATGAAGCAAGTCACAACTGGACATGGAATAACAGACTGGTTCAAAATTGGAAAAAGAGTATGTCAAGGCTGTATATTGTCACCCTGCTTATTTAATTTACATGCATAGTATATCATGCAACACACTGGGCTGGATGAAACACAAGCTGGAGTCAAGATTGCAGGGGGAAATATCAATAACCTGATATGCACATGACACCACCCTTATGGCAGAAACTGAAGAGGAATTAGAGAGCTTCTTGATAAAGGTGAAAGAGGAGAATGAAAATGCTGGCTTAATATTCAATATTCAAAAACTAAGATCATGGCATCCAGTCCCATCACTTTATGGCAAATAGATGGGGAAACAATGGAAACAGTGACAGACCTATTTTGGGGAACTCCAAAATACTGTGGATAGTGACAGCAGCCATGAAATTAAAAGAAGTTTGCTCCTTGGAAGAAAAGCAAAGACACGCAGATAGCATATTAAAAGCAGAGACATTACTTTGTCAACAAAGGTCCGTATAGTAAAAGCTGTTGTTTTTCTAGTAGTCATGTATGGATGTGAGAGCTGGACAATAAAAAGCCTGAGTACCAACAAATTGATGCCTGAGCTATGGTGTTGGAGAAGACTCTTGAGAGTCCCTTGGACTGTAAGGAGATCAAACCAGTCAATCTTAAAAGAAATCAACCCCTGAATACTCATTGGAAGGACTGATGCTGAAGCCCTAATACTTTGGCTACCTGATGCAAAGAGCTGACTCACTGGAAAAGATCCTGATTATGGGAAAGATAGAAGGCAGGAGGAGAAGGGGATGACAGAGGATGAGATGGTTGGATGGCATCATCGATGCAATGGACATGAGTTTGAGCAAGCTCCAGAAGATGGTGAAGGACAGGGAAGCCTGGCATGCTACAGTCCAAGGAGTCACAAACAGTTGGATACAACTGAGCAACTGAACAACAACAATGTCCTTTTGTTAATTAAACACACACATCACCACTACCACCTCCTTTACAAGACTGGCAAATTATTTTTTTATATTCCTGGCACATAGTAGCAGAACCTTACATTATCTGTCAAGAACAAGAACATAGAAACCAACCTGAGTGAGTAAAGTGAAAGTTGCTCAGTCATGTCCGACTCTTTGCAACCCCATGGACTATACAGTTCATGGAATTCTCCAGGCAGAATGGAGTGGATAGCCTTTCCCTTCTTCAGCGGATCTTCCCAACGCAGGAATCAAATCCAGGTATCCCACATTGCAGGTGGATTCTTTACCAGAAGAGCCTCGAGGGAAGCCCAAGAATACAGAGTGGTAAAGCCTTCCCTTCTCTAGTGGATCTTCCCAATCTGGGAATTGAGCCAGGGTTTCCTGCATGGCAGGCAGATTCTTTACCATCTGAACTATCAGGGAAGCCCTGAGTGAAACAATGTATAAAAAGAGAGAGAGAGAGAGAGAGAGAGAGAGAATGGAAAAGGAAAGAGTAATTTTGTAACAATATTTATTCTTTTTAATTATAATAATTGTGGAAAGCAATACAAAGATATCACCAGACTGAAACAATAAAAGACCATGTGAATGCAAACAGCCAACTCATTGGAATAGACCCTGATGCTGGGAAAGACTGAAGGCAAAAGGAGAAGAGGGCAGCAGAGGATATGATTAGATATCCTCTGAGGTTAGACAGCATCACTGACTCAATGGACATGAGTATGGGCAAACTCCAGAAAATAGTGAAGGACAGGGGAGTGATGCAGTCCATGCAGTCACAAGGAATCCAACAAGACTTAGAGACTGACCAAGGACCATGTGAATGCATCAGAATGGCAAAATTTGGAAAAGCAGATAATATCAAGTGGGATATAACAAGTGTGGTGATGATGTGGAGAGAGGGAAACACATGTAAACAGCTCATAGAAATTAAAATAGGTACAGCAGTTCTAGAAAAAAATCCATCAGTGTTTAATGTAATAAGTCTACTCGTATCCTATCAGCAATACCACTCTTGGGGGTAAATACCTCAAAGAAATTCTCACATGAGTTAGTGTGGATCACATATGATATATTTATTATGGTTATATGTTATCTGTGATAATAGAGAGTGAAAGCCACTCCAGTTCAGTTCAGTTCAGTTACTCAGTTGTGTCCAACTCTTTGCAACCCCATGAATCCCAGCACGCCATGCCTCCCTGTCCATCACCAACTCCCAGAGTTTACCCAAACTCATGTGCATCGAGTCGGTGATGCCATCCAGCCATCTCATCCTCTGCTTTCCCCCTTCTCCTCCTGCCCCCAATCCCTCCCAGCATCAAAGTCTTTTCCAATGAGTCAACTCTTCACATGAGGTGGCCAAAGTACTGGAGTTTCAGCTTCCACATCAGTCCTTCCAATGAACACCCTGGACTGATCTTCTTTAGGATGGACTGGTTGGATCTCCTTGCAGTCCAAGGGACTCTCAAGAGTCTTCTCCAACACCACAGTTCAAAAGCATCAATTCTTCGGCACTCAGCTTTCTTCACAGTCCAACTCTCACATCCATACATGACCACTGGAAAATCCATAGCCTTGACTAGATGGACCTTTGTTGGCAAAGTAATGTCTCTGCTTTTTAATATGCTATCTAGGTAGGTCATAACTTTCCTTTCAAGGAGTAAGCATCTTTAATTTCATGGCTGAAAGAAGCACAAGCTGGAATCAAGATTGCTGGGAGAAATATCAATAACCTCAGATATGCAGATAACACTACCCTTATGGCAGAAAGTGAAGAGGAACTCAAAAGCCTCTTGATGAAAGTGAAAGAGGAGAGTGAAAAAGTTGGCTTAAAGCTCAACATCCAGAAAATTAAGATCATGGCATCTGGTCCCATCACTTCATGGCAAATAGATGGGGAAACAGTGGAAACAGTGTCAGACTTTATTTTGGGGGGCTCCAGAATCACTGCAGATGGTGACTGCAGCCATGAAATTAAAATTAAAGGAAAGCCACCTAGATGCCTATAACTGGGGGAGCAGATAAGTAAAAGTTAATATATATGTTGTATGGCTGCAATGCAGTAAGAAGCAATAAATTCAATCCACATGGCAATATGAATAGACCATTAAGTGGGGAAAAAAGCAAGAAAGAGAACTGGATGTAAATTTCAAAGCCTGTGGTGTACAGCTTTTAAGATACACATACAGAACAACAGTACATTGCTTCTAAAAGTTCACATTTCTGGTCATATGACAAGCGCATTAGAAAGGCAGCCTATGAGGGGAATAGCAGTGGTAATTAGAAATGAAAAGACACTTTTTAGCTAATGAATCAAACAGAATAGTAATTCTGTATATATTTTCCTTTCAAAATGGAGCAGTTTAGGATCCTGATAGAGTATACCAGATTCATCCTCAGGGCCATTTAGTAGAGCTCTGATGAGCAAACTCATGACTCAATTAGCTGGTTTCTCACTTGGTTCAACACCCAGCCACCAGCTTCAAACAGTCCTGAGTTTACAATAGCTCTTATTCTCAGCCATATGCTGTTTGATGTCTATAATATTAAAGGGAAGATGCATAAAATTACTAATATTATAGTACTGTTAGTAATATTAGTTACCAGTTAATGAGTAGCATTAGTCATAATCAGACCCACTCCTATCATTATTCACGAAAAGTAAATCAAGAGTACAAATGGAGACCACACAGCAAATGTCCTACTAGTCAAGACATTTTCTAAGTGTTGGTAAATGTGTGGAGAGATGGAAACACATGTAGACTGCTCATAGAAGTCAAAACAAGTATAGCAGTTCTGGGAAAAAAATCCAACAATTTTGAATGTAACGTGTCTGAAATAAAGTATGTTCTATCCTCATACCTTCAAAACTGCACCTTCTTAATAACCTGGAAGCTGAGGTTTGCATGCAGAATTCTTATACTTTTCAAAGTTTGGTGCTGGAACACAGTGGTGTGGGGAGAGCCAGCTCTCTTCTCTCCCTTCCCTTTCTGTCCTCAATTCCATCACGTATACATGCCTGTGGACTCCCTGGCAGCATGTAACATTCTGATCATTCTTCCCTTGAATCAAAACTGCCACCCCTTGGCCATCTCCTGGGAGGAGATGTTTCACAGTGGCCTTGCAGCTCACAGGCAAGAGGGGCAACCTAGGGGAAGGAGCCCTGCAGGCCCTGGCCGCAGGTGCTGGTTGTTTAGTTAGGAAAGAATTCTGGGGTCCCAGGCAGTCAGTGCCACCTGCAAGGCAGCAAGTTAGCTCAGAATATTCTTGTCCTTTGGGCCCTGCAAATTCCTCCCCTATTAGGAGGAAGGTCAAAACAGATTCCAAAGAGTCAGGTGGGGCCCCTCTTCTCTGGGCCAAAACATGTCTATAAATGTGCTGTTAGGAACTGAATAAAAGTTTGTACCCCCTCAACTTCGTATGTTGAAGCCCTGACTCCCAGTGTGATGCCATTTGTGATGGAGACCTTGGCCCCTATTTAGGTTCAGATGAGGTCATGAGGATAGGGTTCCTCAACAGAATTAGTGTCCATAAAATAAGGCGAGACCAATGCTCTTTTTCACTCCACCTTGTGAGGAGGATATAGTGAGAAGGCAGCCATCTGGAAGCAGACCCTTACCTGGGAGCCAAATCTGCTGGCACCCTGATCTTGGACTACTAGCCTTCAGAACTGTGAGAAACAAATCCTTATATTTAAGGCACCCAGCCTGAGTTAAGACATGTATCTTAAGATGCTCCCCACCAGATTTGTTATTCAGACACATATCTTCATAATACAAATCTATAAGAAGTCTCTGCTAATAAAGAAAATGTTAACAACAGAAAGCCCTGTGACAGTTATAACTGAGTTATATTTTTATTCAATGGTAATTAAGGCTACCAACATCTGGAATGTCTTACTTATGGGTAAATGATTGCAAACAGCAGTCTAATACCTTCCAGCTTATCCTGTCATTGATAAATAAAGCATAAAAATTAACCAATTTGTAACTGGAAAAATCAAACCTTCCAAACATTAAATGAAGGCAGTTACTGACCACTGTTTCTGTTAATAATCCTTAAAATAACTTTATATTTTAATATGGTTTTGATCTCTTATTAAAGAGAATCTAATATTTATAAATGTATAGCCAAATCATCATTTTTTTCTTATACTCTTGGTAGTAAATAGTGCTGTATTTATTAAAGGACTACAGGTAATTATTATACATCATAAATACAAAGATAAAAATTATATTCAAAGTAAACACTGTAATACAGCTATTAATCATATACTTACCTAACAAAATATTTTAGAATTTTAAAAGTAATTTATTATGCAACATATTAGGAAATGATTAAAATAATCCTTAATAGGTTCACAAATATTTAATCTGGTGAAAAGAATAAGACCAAAAAAAAAAAGAATACACTGCAAAATGTTGGTATAGCAAAAGTATGAATTTTAGAAAGTAACTTATTCTAAAGTTGACATGCTATATTATCAATGAAAGAAGAACAATGATTTCATTATAGAACTTTTGACAGAATTGAATGAATTGGCTAACTCTCTTAGCCTCAGGATTCTACTTGGACACCATTAGTTCCCTATATTCCTTCCCCCTCCACCCAGTTATCATATGTGCTGCCAGAGCCCTCGGTAACTCTTATCTATTCTTACCTGTTCATACTATTAATGTCTCTTACTCATACTTCTCAAATACATGTATTATTCATGCCAAAGAAGGCTTTTTAGAAGAGATGGCCCTAAGCTGCAATTCGAATGGAAGTTAGGAAAATTCCAACAGCTTTAAGCAGAGCCTAGCAAATTTCACTTGCTATATCATCTTCTTTCCTTTGGGGAACAGATGCAAAAAGAACAATGTCTATTTCAAAGGATTTGTTCTTGCTACATGGCATCCTTAAAAGAACACATGTAAATTGTCACTTGAGGTGCTTTTTGATTAAGACAATGATCTTTAGATAGAGTATGTTAATTAGAAAGGACTATCATTTGTGGGAAGAAGTTCTTGGCCCATTTGGTCCCTCCAACCCCATTTCTCTCATAAAATGCAACTGGCCATTTTAATCCATCATCAGGATCTCTCAGATCACTTAGGGACAAATTGAATATTCTTGGAAAAGCATTTACTTGACACAAATCACTGTAGAATAAACATAATATAAAATTGGTTTTGCATTTCCCTAAACACACAAACAACAGGCATCGATTCAAGCCAACGCATTCTGTTTAGACTCTGTGCCAGGCGCTGGGGCACAGCAGTGAGCAAGCAGGACCTGGCTTCTGCCCCCAAGGGGCTCTCAGACTAATGGAAGGAAAGTGAGTGAATGAATGGGATGGACTAGCAGAGACTTTTGTGTTATCCATTTAATCCTGAAAATGATCAAGTGAGAAACGTGTTTCCATGACCTGTTTTTCAGATGTCAAAACTGAGGAGTCAAAATGCAGTCTAAAAGAAGTTTATCCTCTCATTTCCACCCTTGTCCCACCCTGCTGCCCTCAAAGCTCAGGATGCACTGAAGTGCCTCAAGAATTCTCCTCTGTCTCCAGTTCTCACTCTGGCCACCAGACTGCTTGGGGAAGGAATCATGACTCAGGAGAACAGTTCCCCCAACAGCTCTGCAGAGCACCCAGAGGAAACTGAGATGAAAAAAAAATCTGCCTTTTTCATGAGTTTTTAAATCTGTAATAAATATTTAATTTTTCATTGCACTGTAAGAAAAAGACATGTGCTAGTTATCCTTTTCAATTTGCCTAAGAATTCATTTTCTTCTCCTAAACAATCACTGGAAAGTTAACAGTGAATCTGTTCTATTCCTTGAGGGGATGGGATGGGAAACCTACATGCAACTCTACTAGAGAGCGTATTTCCCTGCACATACTCATTGGAACTCTATATGGATCTTCCTGAAACTTTCAAGGACCATTTATTCCCATATACCCTTGGTTAGATTTTTATATTTTTGCTTCCTCATAAGCTCTTCATTTCCAACCCTATCATCTCTCCCGGCAGCCTGAAATTCTTTGTTCTGTTATGCACTTGTGATAACCAGGGTCACTACATTTTCCTGGCTGGCAGCCATCAAATTTGCAACACTTTTTAGAAGAGGCTTTTGCAGTTTTCGCTCTTGTCATTTTCTTCACATCTGTGGCAGATGCGGGAAGAACAAAGCTCAGGCAATTTGCTCCTTCTTTCTGGCTTATGGCCATGCCTTCCAAATTTCTACTTACCCTATCCACCTCCCAAATGTTGCTAAGTCACTTCTGTAGTCTAGGCAGCTAATATCAGGGGTAAGACCACGACACAAAAATGGGGACTGGATTTCCCGTGCTTCAAACCAATTTACTTTTATTCAGAATAGATACTTAGAATGTTTTTCAAGGAGGAAACCCCATGCACTTTATATGGTGAATGGGCCATGAGCTAAGTGTGTAGGAAAGAGAAATGAGTTGGAGTCCTCACTCTGCCACTTATGAACTGTGAGACTAAGGACAAGATTTTTAGCTTTTCAAGCTTTCATTTGTTGGGATTTTTCCTACCTATATAAAAAGAAGAATAACAACACATATTACCTCATGTTAGCTACTGTCTGAGAATTGAGATGGTACTTAAGTTTGGCATCCAATAACTGTTCCATAAATGTTATCTAGTATTAGAGACAAGGATTATTTAATATACCTATCATTCAACAACTAGGCATAAGCCCCATGCTAGGTGCAACGTGAAAGAAAGGAAATATGTATGCAGTACACATTATAATGCCTGTGCCTTCATACATGGATTCTTACACCATCAAATAAAGATGTCTTTATTCCTGTCTTCTCGAAGCTTATGATGGCATGCATACAGCTAGTTATACTGTAAAATGGCTGCAGGGAGTCCTGTAAACAAATGGTATCCAGAAGAACTCTTCACTGAAGGGATGGAAGAAGACAATAAGGTTAAGCCTCATGGACCCTGTCATACTCAGTGTGCATGCCTCAACTCCAACTACAGAATCACAAGTGAAATAGGCACTCAGGAACCGCCATAATGAATAAGAAGATGTGGTCTTACACGATCCAGGACTCTATCATTACCCAGTGATATAAATCTAACTCCAATCTGGCTTTCAGCCAAAAAGGAATTACTAGGCACACACAACTGAGAAGTTATAGGTGGGACGAGGGGTGGAACTTCAGGCCTGGCTGAGTTCAGATGCTCGTGATGCTGTGAGAAATCTGACACTTGGCTCTGCTTTCTTCTGGGTTGGCTTCATTCTTAGGTAGGCTTTTGTCCTGCCTTGACCACCTGTAGCCTCCTGACAGTCTCATGGTTCAGCAGGCACTATAGAAACGTTTTTCTGGGAAAAGCCTAGGATTTCACCTCACTGGATCAACTCAGGGTGTGTGTCTATTCTTGAATGAATCAACTAGCCAGGAGGACGAAGGATACCAACCTGCAAAGTCTGGGCTCTCTGCCCACCTTAGACCAGAAGGTAAAGTTTACCTTATTAGAAGCCTCTAGATGGAGTGTAAAGAAAAGATAGTTTCTTCAAAAGTAAATTAGGCTGCTGGCACCAGACCAGTAATCTTGGATATGGTAAAAACTAGGCGATAGATATGCACTGCAGGATCTAAAATGTGGACCATGAAGAACAGGACTGAGATGAGCCAAAATGGAATAGTAGGCTCTATATGGAAAAAAGTGTAAGGTTCCAATGCTAAGACTGAGTTAAGCATTATATGCATGAGGGATGAGGCACTGGAGATCAAACTAGGAAAGTTAATGTCAGGCATCTGTGAGTACTGAGGGATAGAGGAACGTATATTTGGTTTCGTAGAAATGTAGAGGTTATTGCAGTTCTCTATGGGTATGTGACAAACCACACCAAAATGTAATGAGTTCCTTAAAGCAATGGCATTTGTTTTTCACTATCTGAAATTTGGTCAGGACTTTTGGGATAAGTCATTTCAGTGTCAAAATAGGGACACAATGAAGGCTGAAGACTGGAATCATCCAGAAGCTTGCTCACTACTCACATGTATGCTAGTTGGTTGAAACAGGTGGCCACTGTATGGTTGCTTGGCTTCCTTGTGTCATGAGGACTGGGTTCCAAGAATGAAGTGTCTCAAGGTATTAGGTGGAGCTGTGCTACCTTTAGTCCCAAGAGGTTCTATTTTGCTACTGTACTCCAGTTCTGATTTGTACTGACTACTACAATCCCTCTAACTTTCTACTTGGCCTGAACTCTCTGCAGGACCAAAGACAAGATATGGTTCTACCTGAGAGGACAAGTATTGAGCTCAGAAATGAATGAAGGGAGATTTTATAATACTTTAAGAAAGAATAGTAAAGGGTATTTGTGTATAAAATATTATGATTTGGTAGTAGATAAAAATTTAAGAATGTGTTAAATGACACATGATTTGTTTTTAAATGCAATATATAGGAAGTTAAAACACTATTGTAAAGATTGTATACACACACACAGTACTCACTAATTTTTCTGTTTCCCTCTCCTACTTAAGGACCCTTGTGGTTACCCTAGGACCATCCAGATAATTTCTCCATATCAAGATCCATAACAATGATATCTGCAGAGATCCTTTTGCCATGAAAGGTAATACATTCGCACTATATGGAGGTTAAAATGTTATATATTTTAGGGAAACATTATTCTGCCTACGGTTCTATGCTTGGTTCTATGTTGCACTTGGTTCTATGCTTACAGAGAAATGCAAAATTCTTCATAATTACTTTGGACTGAATTGGCACCTAAATTCCTATGTTGAAGTCCTAGCCTCCAATGTGGTAGTATTTGGAGATGAGGGTCTTTGGGTGATAATTAAGTTCAGATTAGGTCATGAGCATGGGGACCTCATGATGGGATTAGAGCCCTTAACAGAAGAAGCACCAAAGAAACTCCCCATCCCAACCCACCCCTTCTCTCTCTCTCTCTCTCTAAATTCCCTGCCATGAAAGGGTACAGCAAGAAGGCAACCATCCACAAGGCAGGAAGAAAGATCTCACTGGAAAACAACTGTGCTGGCACCATGACCTTGGACTTCTGGCTTTCAGAAATTTTGAGAAAATAAATCTCCACTGTTTAAACCACCTAGTATAATATTTTGTTATGGCAGCCAGAGCTGACTAAAACGGTAACTAAAACTAATGTTAACACATTACTGACAGGGGAATTTTGCAGAAACTAATGCCCATGGCTGGTGATTTGTTATGTAAGTGAACCCGACACTCCTGTCAGTAATATTCAGATAACAAGGTGAAAGTGAAAGTCACTCAGTCATGTCCAACTCTTTGCCATCCTATGGACTGTAATATCTATGGAATTCTCTAGGCCAGAATATCGGAATAGTAGCCACTCCCTTCTCCAGGGGATCTTCCCAACCCAGGTCTTCCACATTGCAGGTGGATTCTTTACCAGCTGAGCCACCAGGGAAGTCCAAGAATACTGGAGTGGGTAGCCTATCCCTTCTCCAGCAGATCTTCCTGCCCCAGAAATCGAACCGGGGTCTCCCCGCATTGCAGGCAGATTCTTTACCAGCTGAGCTACCAGGGAATCCCTCAGATAACAAAATATGTAACGAAAGACATATTAATACATCTCTGGTCAATAATCTGTTAAATAGTGACTGTTACATATTTAACTGTCCCTGTCCAGTTCATTTTTTAACTCATAACAAATTTCCTGAAACTTCTCTAACCAAATTGGAGTCAATGACTATCACTATCACCTACAATAACTTTCATTAAAATCGAAGAATGCAACTTTTATATTAAACAATTGTAAATAATTTTGAATTCCAGAGAAATTCATTACCAAATTAATTAAAACAGAGATTTCCCCGACCTCCACAATATACAATGGGGAAAAGACAGATTCTTCAATAAATGGTGTTGGCAGAACTGGACAAATATATGAAGAGAACCAAACTGAATCTTTATCTTATCAGTTCAGTCACTCAGTAGCGTCCAACCATTTGCAAGTCCATGAACTGCAGCATGCCAGGCCTCGCTGTCCATCACCAACTCCTGGAGCCTACTCAAAGTCATGCCCATTGAGTCTGTGATGCCATCCAACCATCTCATCCTATGTTGGCCCCTTCTCGCCCTGCCTTCAATCTTTCCCAGCATCAGAGTCTTTTCCAGTGAGTCAGGTCTTTGCATCAAGTGGGCAAAGCATGAGGGTTTCAGCTTTAGCATCAGTCCTTCCAATGAATATTCAGGGCTGATTTCCTTTAGGATTGACTGGTTGGATCTCACTGCAGCCCAAGGAACTCTCAAGAGTCTTCTCCAACACCATAGTTCAAAAGCATTGATTCTTCGGTGCTCAGCTTTATTTATAGTCCAACTCTCACATCCATACATGACTACTAGAAAAACCATAGCCTTGACTAGACAGACCTTTGTTGGCAAAGTAATGTCTCTGCTTTTTAATATGCTGTCTAAATTGGTCATAACTTTTCTTCCAAGGAGTAAAAGTCTTTTAATTTCATGACTGCAGTCACCATCTACAGTGATTTTGGAGCCCCCAAAATAAAGTCAGCCACTGTTTCCCCATCTATTTGCCATGAAGTGATGAGACCAGATGCCATGATCTTCGTTTTCTGAATGCTGAGTTTTAAGCCAACTTTTTCACTCTCCTCTTTCACTTTCATCAAGAGGTTTTTCAGTTCTTCGCTTTCTGCTCTAAGGGTGGTGTTATCTGCATATCTGAGGTTATTGATATTTCTCCTGGCAATCTTGATTCCAGCTTGTGCTTCTTCCAGCCCAGCATTTCACATGATGTCCTCTGCAGATAAGTTAAATAAGGAGGGTGACAATATATAGCCTTGACATCCTTTCCCTATTTGGAACCAGTCTGTTGGTCCATGTCCTGTTCTAACTATTGCTTCTTGACCTGCATATAGATTTCTCAGGAGGCAAGTCAGGTGATCTGATATTCCCATCTCCTTAAGAATTTTCCACAGTTTATTGTGATCCACATAGTCAAAGGCTTTGGCATAGTCAATAAAGCAGAAATAGATGTTTTTTCTGGAACTCTCTTGCTTTTTCAATGATCCAACAGATGATGGCAATTTGATCTCTGGTTCCTCTGCCTTTTCTAAAACCAGCTTGAACATCTGGAAATTCACTGTTCACATACTGTTGAAGCCTCATTTGGAGAACTTTGACCATTAATTTGCTAGTGTGTGAGATGAGTGCAATTGTGCAGTAGTTTGAGCATTCTTTGGTATTGCCTTTCTTTGGGATTGGGATGAAAACTGATCTTTTCCAGTCCCATGGCCATTGTTGAGTTTTCCAAATTTGCTGGCATATTGAGTGCAGCACTTTCAGAGCATCATCTTTTAGGATTTGAAATAGCTCAACTGGAATTCCATCACCTCCACTAGCTTTGTTTGTAGTGATGCTTCCTAAGGCTCACTTGACTTCACATTCCAGGATGTCTGGCTCTAGGTGAGTGATCACACCATCATGGTTATCTGGGTCATGAAGTTCTTTTTTGTATAGTTCTTCTGTGTATTCTTGCCACCTTTTGTTAATATCTTCTGCTTCTGTTAGGTCCATACCTTTTCTGTCCTTTCTTGTGCCCATTTGTGCATGAAATATTCCCTTTGCATCTCTAATTTTCTTGAAGACAGCTCTAATCTTTCCCATTCTATTGTTTTCCTCTATCTTTTTTTTTTTTTTTTTTACACTGATCACTGTGGAAGGCTTTCTTATCTCTCCTTACATTCTTTGGAACTCTGCATTCAAATGGTTGTGTCTTTCCTTTCCTCCTTTGCCTTTTACTTCTCTTTGTTCTCAGCTATTTGTAAGGCCTCCTCAGACAACCATTTTGCCTTTTTGCATTTCTTTTCCTTGGGGATGGTCTTGATCCCTGTCTCCTGTACAGTGTCACAAACCTCCATCCATATTTCTTCAGGCACTCTCTCTACCAGATCTAATCCCTTGAATCTGTTTGTCACTTCTACTGTATAATCATAAGGGATTTGACTCAGGTCATACCTGAATGGTCTAATGGTTGTCCCTACTTTCTTCAATTCAAGTCTGAATTTTACATTAAGGAGTTCATGTTCTGAGCCACAGTCAGCTCCTGGTCTTGTTTTTGCTGATTGTATAGAGCTTCCTCATTTTGGGCTGCAAAGAATATAATCAATCTGATTTCAATATTGACCATCTGGTGATGTCCATGTGTAGAGTCTTCTCTTGTGCTGTTGGAAGAGGGTATTTGTTATGACCAGTGCATTCCTTGGCAAAACTCTGTTAGCCTTGACCTCCTTCATTTTGTACTCCAAGGCCAAATTTCCCTGTTACTTCAGGTATCTCTTGCCTTCGTACTTTTGCATTCCAGTTCCTATAATGAAAAGTACACCTTTTTTGGGTGTTAGTTGTAGGAGGTATTGTAGGTCTTCATAGAACCTTTCAACTTCAGCTTCTTCAGAATTACTGTTTGGGGCATAGACTTGGATTACTGTGATATTGAATGGTTTGCCTTGGAAATGAATGGAGATCATTCTGTCATTTTTGAGATTGCATCCAAGTACTCATTTTGGACTCTTTTGTTGCATATGATGGCTACTCCATTTCTTCTAAGGGATTCTTTCCCACAGTAGTAGATATAATGATCATTTGAGTTAAATTCCCCCATTCCAGTCCATTTTAGTTCACTGATTCCTAAAATGTTGACGTTCACTCTTGCCATCTCCTGTCTGACCACTTTCAAATTGCCTTGATTCATGGCCCTCACATTCTAGGTTCCAATGTAACATTGCTCTTTACAGCATCAAAGTTTACTTCCATCACCAGTCACATCTGAGAGGTCAGGCATGTTGTGACAGAAAGCCCCGGAAAAGTGCCGTGGACAGTCCCGGCGGTTGGCCAATGCCCAAAGAGGAACCGGGGAGCGGACCAAACCTCCGGGAACCAACCCCATGGCCTGGCCCCCTCCGAGCTCCACCGCCGCGGTAGCCCCGGACCCAGGCGGCTGACCAACCTCCCGGACGGCAGACTACGGGGTAAGTCCCTTTGGCTTTGGGACCCACCATCCCAGGCGACCACTTCCTAGGGCCCCGTAATCTGTGCACACTTACTGGGCCCTCCCTCAGCAGTTTCTTGCCTGCCTCCAGTTCTCAGCTCGTGAGGGAGACATCCCAAGCAGCTGAATGGACCCCGGCCTCCTCCGAGGTCCCAAACCGGCCCCCTGACACGCCCAGAGATGTTCAGACGACAGGGGTTGCCTCCACGTGGTCACCATGGGATCGACAGCTTCCAAACCCGAGTCCAACTGGTCCACCCCCTAGAATGTCTGTTGGCTAACCTACGAACCCTACGGCTAACGGGCTACATTCGCCCCAAGCAGCTCACCTTTTTGTGCTCACAGACCTGGCCACAATATCCTCCAGATAACGGCTCTCACTGGCCAGCCACAGGGACATTAGACTTTGACATTCTCCGTGATTTAGATAATTACTGCCAGAGAACGGGAAAATGGTCTGAGGTCCCCTATGTTCAGGCCTTTTGGACGTTGTGCTCTCACCCCACCCTGTGCACCACGTGCGCTCCCAGCCAGATCCTGTTCACGATGGCTCCCCCAGTTCCACCTTCCTCAGCCAAACTAACCGCCGCTCCTGAGTCATCTGCTTTCTCTGTCTCCCCAGAAGACCTGGCGGCTCCTCCTCCCTATAGTACTCCTACTGCCCCCACCCCCCCCCGATCCCTTCACCCCCCTGCTTCTGCCCCCGAGACTCCGCTGCCAGGCCCCGGACCCTCCCGCCCTTAACTCTATCCTGTACCCTCCTCTCCCCCATTACCCCCTCTCCCTCTCCGGTTAGCTCCCACACCGCTCCCACAGCAACCCTCCAGAGGCCTCTCCTCCCCCCTCCCCCGGCCCTGTTATTCCCTCTGCTACAGGTGGCCGGAGCTGAGGGTCTAACCCAAGTCTATGTCCCCTTTTCTCTCCAAGACTTAGCACAGATTGAGACCAAGCTGGGATCCCTCTCCTCCAACCCCACTCAGTACATTAAGCAGTTCACTGGTCTGACCCATGCCTACGCCTTAACATGGCAGGACATATATGTCATCCTGGGGTCTACCACCACCCCCCGAAGAGAGGCAGGCCATTTGGACGGCAGCCAAGGCTCAGGCCAACCAACGACACTATGCCAACCCCTCCCCGAGTGTCCCCCAGGAGCTCAGGCGGTTCCTGACACCTACCCTGACTGGAACTACCAGGAAGGGGGTGGCGGCCAGCTGCAGGTATGCTATATGATAGAGTGTATCCTCGATGGGATGGAAGTGTCCTCTCATAAGGTTGTAAACCTCCTCAAACTGGATGAGGTGACTCAGGGGCCCGATGAAAACCCAGCCATGTTCCTTAATCGGCCGACCGAAGCCCTCGTTCAATACACCAGGCTGTCCCCTGAGTCCCCCATCGGGGCGACCACTTTGGCCAACCATTTTATCTCCCAATCCGCACCTGACATCCGGAAGAAGCTGGCCAAGGCCGAGGACGGCCCTCAGACCCCTATTTGAGACCTGGTAAAAATGACCTTTAAGGTTTACAATGCCCGTGAGGAAACTGCTGAGGCCAGCCAAAAGGCAAGGCTCAAGCAAAGGCCGAATTTCAGGTGAGCCTCCTAAATCAACAGACCTAGGCCTTGGTAGCAGCCCTGCGGCAGGCAGCGGGCTCAGGGCCCCAAAACCCCCCTCTGGGGGTCTGCTTCAAGTGTGGCCAAGAAGGGCACTGGGCTAAGATGTGTCCCAATCCACAGCCTCCCTCCAAGCCATGTCCAAGATGCAAACAAGGAGGACACTGGTCTACTGATTGTCCCCAGGTCTCTCGGGCCCCAACCTCTAGGTGCTGGGGACCAGAGTGTCCTAGGGAGACCTCCTGCCCTCCTCCAGCCTTGGAGCTGCTGAGCTTCGACGATGACTGACGCCGCCCAGACTTGGGGACCCCAATAACCCAAGCCGAGCCCAGGGTAAAGCTCCAGGTAGCGGGTAAGTCTATCAATTTTCTGGTTGATACGAGGGCTACCTATTCAGTCCTTCCCTCTTTCGGGGAACTCTACATCCTTCCCAGGTTTCGGTTATGGGAATTGACGGCCAACCTCACGCCCGCTCCAAACCCAACCACTATCCTGTCAGCTAGACTCCTGCCTATTTGCCCACTCCTTTTTAGTCATCCCCTCCTGCCCTACTCCTCTCTTGGGAAGAGATATACTTGCTAAGCTGAAGGCCACTCTTCACCTAACTCCAGGATCGGCTCCCATGTCAGGGGCCTTCCTAATGCTACTTGCTGATCCTCCAACCTCTTCCATTAATCCTGAGGTCTGGGACACCCAAGTCCCGGTGGTGGCTTGGCACCACCCTCCAGTCCTCATCCAGCTAAGGGACCCCACCTGTTTCCCAGCCCAACCCCAGTTTCCCTTGTCTACCTGTAACCTCAGGGGGCTAAAACCCATCATCGACCACCTCATGGGACAGGGCCTCCTGATCCCCACAACTTCCCCCTGTAACACGCCTATCCTCCCTGTTCGGAAGGCCTCAGGAGACTACCGACTAGTGCAGGATCTCCACCTGATCAACGTGGCGGTGGTCCCTGCCCATCCACTTGTCCCTAACCCCTACACCCTCCTTTCTTCCATACCTCCTAAAACCTCTCATTTCACCGTTATTGACCTCAAAGATGCCTTATTTACCATCCCACTCCACCCCGACTGCCAATTCCTCTTTGCTTTCACCTGGACTGACCCCGACACCCAGCTGACCACACAACTCACATGGACCGTACTCCCTCAGGGGTTCAGAGACAGTCCCCACTACCTCAGGCAGGCCCTGTCCCAGGACCTGGCCAGATGCTCGCTCGCCCTAGCACCCTCCTCCAATACGCAGACGACCTGTTTCTTTGCATCCCCTCAGAAGAAACCTCCCAACAACATACTGCAACTCTCCTTAATTTCCTTGGTTCCCAGGGTTACAGAGCCCTCACAATCTAAGGCTCAACTAACTCAGACCTCTGTTGTCTATCTAGGCCTCCAAATCACTCCCACCACTAAGGCCCTGACAGCAGACCGGTGTAGCCTCCTCCGGTCCATCTGCCCTCGGAGACCAAATATTGTGCTTTTTAGGACTGACGGGATTCTTCCGACACTGGGTCCCGAATTACGCTACCTTGGCCAAACCCCTATATGCCGCCGCTAAAGAGACTCCCACAGGACCACTGTCTTCCCCACCAAAGTGACTGAGGTCTTTCACGCTTTACGCTCAACCCTACTGGCTGCACCCCCTCTCTTTCTCCCAAATCCCAACTATCTGCACCATCTATATACTGATGAAAAGGGAGGGATAGCCTTTGGAGCCTTAGTGCAACCAATCGGCTCCGAACTGCTGCCTATTGCTTACATATCCAAACAACTTGACCCCACAGCCAGGGGATGGTTCCCCTGCCTGTGGGCACTAGTGGTGGCAACAACATTATACGCTGATGCTAAAAAGCTGATTCATGGCCAACCCCTGACCATCTTCTCACCTCATCATCTTGGCGACCTTTTAGCCTCTAAATTTCTCTCTGACTGCAATGAGTCTAGGCTCCAGCAGTTTCACCTGGTATTTCTGGACAATCCGCAGGTCTCCGTGGGTCGTTCTCCACAATTAAACCCGCTTTCCTCATTACCCTACCTCCCCCTCTCCTCAAAACCCCCAGCCCACTCATGCTCAGAGGTCCTTGAGTCCCTTATGCAACCACCCCACAACCCGTTCTCCGAACCTCTACCAAATCCAGAGCTAACTTTGTTCATCGATGGGAGCTCAAAGTGAGACCCCAATGGGAACCAAAGGGTGGCTTATGCTGTGGTAACCACCCAGAGAGTCCTGGAGGCTCAGCCCTTGCCCGGAAAACCTCTCAGAAGGCCGAACTAACAGCCCTAACTAGAGCCTTACACCTAGCAAAAGGAAAAAGGGCCAATATTTACACAGATTCCAAATATGCCTTCTTGATTGCCCACTCCCATGCGGCAATCTGGAAAAACGGGGTTTCCTACTAAAGGGTCTCCCATCTGTAATGCCCCCCACATCACTCAATTGCTAGAAGCCATATCTCTGCCCAAGGAAGTCGCCATCATACGCTGCAAGGGACACCAAAGTACCCATGACACTGTTGCTCTGGATAATAATATGGCAGATCAAGTGGCTCGACAAGTTACCTTACAACAAGCCCCCGAGCCCTTGCTAACTTTGAGACCCACCCTCAACCCAGATTATTCCAGCGAGGAAGCCAGAGCCCTGCTGGCACAGGAGGGGGCTCAGAGGCACCCGTCGGGATGGATACTACTCCATAATAAACCAGTGCTTCCTGAGCGCCAGGCTAAGGCCATAATATCCCAAATCCACAATACCCTCCATATCAGACCAAGGGCTCTCTTTTCCTTTCTCAGCCCTGTCTTTTCTCCCCTACATCTCAGACAGACCATATATGCCGTCCACCGCTCCTGCCTAACATGTGCTTCCACCTCTCCTCCAAGGAGGACTCCAACCCCCACAGGAGACTCATCAGCTAAGGGGACATATGCCCGGGCAGGACTGGCAGATAGACTTTACCCACATGCCCAGACATTGAACCCATCGCTATCTGCTGGTCTTGGTGGACACTTTTTCAGGATGGGTTGAGGCCTTCCCCACCGCCCGAGAGATGGCAGTGGCGGTGGCAGAGGTCTTGACGACCCATCTCATTCCCAGATTTGGGTTGCCGAACTCTCTCCAGTCTGACAATGGGCCTGCATTCATCTCACAGATCTCCCAACAGGTGGCTGCAGCCCTGGGCATCGCCTGGCATCTCCACATCCCCTATTGGCCCCAATCATCAGGCAAGGTAGAACAGGTGAACGGCATCATCAAGACACACTTGACCAAGCTTGCCTCAGAACTGCAGCTGTCCTGGGTCAACCTCCTTCCTCTGACGCTCACTCGTATTCACACCACACCACACTCAAAAACAGGTTTGACCCCTTTTGAACTACTCTACGGCAGGCCCTATCTCCTGACTCACCTCCCAGAGGGAGAGGCTCCCCCACTCGCGGGTACCTCCCCCTCTTCTCCCTCCTACGATCCTTGCTGAGGGAACACGCAGACCGGGTCTTGCCACAACCTACGGACAATGAGGGGCCAACTCAGCCTCTGGCCCAGGGAGATCAGGTACTGCTAAAAGCCCTAAGTCCCCGCCCGCTACAGCCTCACTGGACAGGACCGCATACTGTAATCCTCACCACTCCTATGGCAGCCAAACTTCTGGGACATGAGCCCTGTACCACCTGGACCCGGCTCAAACGAGCTCCCCCAGGTCTCTCGGAAACAGAGGCAGCCCTGGCCCAAACCGTCCCCCAAGATTACTCCTACCACTCTACCCTCACGAGGCCGACCAAATTAACCATTACCCGAACCCCTCTTTTGCCAATCTCAGAGTAACTGAGGCACCACCTCCCACCAGGAGCAAACACGTCCCAATCCGATGCTTGCCTGGCACCATCCGCTGTGGCTGCTGACAATCACAGCTCTGGCCATACTCTTGCCATTAGATTGGCGGTCGCAGCTCCCCAAAACTGGTCATTCACACTTTGACTGTCGCTAGCCCTCGTTTACCTAGCCATCTGCTCCCTACTCCTGGGGTGCTATTCCCTTGGGGCACGTTGACCTGGCCACCAATCCCAAAATGACCAAAATGGCATTTCCCTTCCCCTCCCTCATCCTCTCCCTCCTACTCCTAGGGCATGCCTGGGGAGGATTTGGACGATCCTGCCAAAGCTAGAGAAATAATAGCTAGACAGATGGGGAAGCCATGTGACTGCACCAGTGGCACCCTTCCCCAGTACCCTGAGGGCCATGTCAGGCCCATCCAAATAGTCAACTATGGAGATAAAATGGCCTACAACTTTATAGGATTGGGAACCATCCCCTCTGGATGTGGACTTGGATACTCCCTTATTGGCAGGGCCAACACATGGCAATGCGTAGAGGCCATCCCAGTCCCAGAACCCCAACCACAGGGACAACTAAACTGCTCCTGTAAGGAATACTTGGACACCCTCCACTCACTGTGCTACCTAAAAGAACAGGCCTGGCAATGCCTGGGACCAGATGGCTGCCCTTGTTGGATGGCCACTAAAACAGGAGAGTTCAGAGGGATTTCGGGCTCAAGCGGGTCCTCTCCAGCTTGTGGAGGAAAAACAGGACAAGAGATCTGTTGGGGATTGATGGCCCCCATAGGGACCTCCAACGGAGGAGGGGTCCAGGACATGGCCCGTAGGGAGCAAGTCCATCTAAAGATCCAGACGGTTCTCGATCGGATGTTTCCAAGGGTCCAATACCACCCACTGGCCCTCCCAGAAAGGTGAGGCCCCTCCAGATAGATCCACAAACCGCCAGCGTGATACAACTCACCTGGAATATCCTAAACCAATCTAACTCTCAACTAGCCCAAGACTGTTGGATATGTCTGGCCATAGGTACCCCCCACCCCCTGGCAGTCCTGACTAATTACTCTTTGACAGTTAACACCTCGGATGACCCATCTATGTGTAGGGTGACACCGCCTCTGAGGGTGCAACCGGTGGGACCTGCAACCGGTGGAAACTGTTTGATGGGCCTCATAGCCGACAATGAGATGGCCCTGGATGTGGGGATCCAGGAATATGCCAACTGCTCAAATGTCAACTATATCAACGTCTCGATGTGTGTTCCCCCTCCCCTAGTCCTGGTCTGTGGAGGAAATTTGGCATACACTTTCCTCCCTACCAGCTGGACAGGGACATGTGTCGTCGCAATCCTCCTACCAGATATAGACCTCATATCAGGGAAAGACCCCGTCCCCATACCCAGCCTAGACCATATAGCTGGGAGACAAAAGCGGGCCATTCAGATGATACCATTACTGGTGGGTCTAGGTCTGTACACTAGTCTGGCCATGGGGGTGACCGGCATAGGTCTATCTCAACACACATATGTTAAGCTTTCGCAACAGATGATCTCTGACGTCCAACACATGGCTGACACCATGCTGGAACTCCAAGGTCAAATTGACTCCCTAGCCAAAGTGGTCCTCCAAAATAGACGTGGGCTAGACCTTCTGACTGCCAAAGAAGGAGGAATCTGTCTCTTTTGCAGGAGTGATGTTGTTTCTACGCCAACCGGTCTGGGATCATGCAAACCAAAATTAAGGAGCTACAGGAAGACCTGGAAAAGAGGCGCAAACAACTCCAGGACAATCCTCTATGGACAGGGCTCAACGGCCTACTCCCTACCTCCTACCCTTGCTAGGTCCAGTGCTCCTTCTGGTGCTGGGCCTCACCCTGGGACCATGCCTCCTCCAGATCATTTTTCGCAGGGTTCGTGGAGCTGACACAGTCCACGGTCGGCCGGGCCATGGTGCTGACGGCTTACACCAGGTTAAACCAAGAAGATCAAGACGCCCCCTACAGTTCGACATAAGCAGCACAGGCCCGCCTTGAGTCCTGGCCACACCCTACCCCTCGTCAGCCCCGTTCAGCAGGAAGTAGCCAGAGAGAACCAGCGCCCCCTTGTCTTATATCAAAAAGGCCGGGATGAGAGGTCGGGCATGTCGCGATGGAAAGCCCCGGAAAGGTGTCGTGGACAGTCCTGGCAGTTGGCCAATGCCCAAACAGGAACTGGGAGTGGACCAAACTTCCGGGAACCAACCCCATGGCCTGGTCCAATCAAGTGCCGACACGGAGCCCTTGGACACCAACCGCCACTACAGCCCGCACTTTCTACCTTATATGGGAGAACCTGGTTTGAACGCCAGCCCTGGCTATAAAACCCCATCCTCACCCCTCATACCTCGCAGACTCCCTTCCTTTGCTCGCTCACCCCCGGGAGTTCTGCCCGAGAGCAACTGCCCAATAAAGGTTTCCATTGACGGTCCTTAGAGGTGGCTCTTTCTTCCCCCAGCATTTCTAACAACATCCACAAATGGATGTTATTTTTGCTTTGGCTTCATCTCTTCATTCTTTCTGGAGTTATTTCTCCACTGATCTCCAGTAGCATATTAGGCACCTACTGACCTGCAGAGTTCATCATTCGGTGTCCTGTCTTTTTGCTTTTTCATACTGTTCATGGAGTTCTCAAGGCAAGAATACTGAAGTGGTTTGCTATTCCCTCCTCCAGTGGACCACATTTTGTCAGAACTCTCCACCATACCCTGTCCATCTTGGGTGGCCCTACATGGCATGGCTCATAGTTTCATTGAGTTAGACATTATCTTATACCATATATATAAAGTAACTCAGAATGGATAACAGACTTGAACAGAAGACCTAAATCCAAGATTTTAGAAGATATAATCTGTAAGTTCCTTGACACCCTTCTTAACAACAAGTTTTCTGGCTCTGACTCTAAAAGCAAAGGCAGTAACAGCAAGAAAAGCAAGTGTGCCAACATCAAATTAACAAAGCCTCTGCACTACAAAGGAAACCATAAACAAAATAAAAAGGCAACCTACTAAGTGGGAGAAAAGTAAGAAGATGGAAAAATTAAAGGACATGATCCTATCAAAAAGTTCTCCCACAGAAGTGAAAGTCCTGAGCCCTAACTCCAGGCTCCCCCGACCTAAGGAGCAGCCCCCAGAGATCTGGCTTTGAAGACCAGCAGGATATGATTGCCGGAATTTCACCGGACTTGAGGATATAGAAATTTCACTCTTGGAGGGTGAACATAGGATCTTGTGTGGACCAGGACCCAGGGAAAAAAAGTGACTTCACAGGGTAGGCCAGACCTACTTGGTGGTATTGAGTCGCCTGTGGAGGCAAGGGGTGGCTATGGCTTTCTACTGGGACAAAAACACTGGCCATAGTTCTGAAGAGTACTCACTACCATGAGCCCTCCTGGAGGCTACTGTTTCCTCACCAAGACCTGGCTCTACCCAACAGCCTGTAAGCTTCAGTGCTGGAATGCCTCTGTCCAAACAACCAGCAGAATAGGAACACTGCCCCACCTATCAACAGACAGGCTGATTAATGTCTTCCTGAGCACACAGATGCATGCTAAACACACCCCATGACATGGCCCTGCTCACCAGAGAGACAAGGCCCAGTTCATTCAGCAGTGAGCAGGCACCAGTCTCTTCTACCAGGAATCCCACACAAGCACAAGCCTCTCATCCATGGGAGGCAGAGAGCAGACAAGGAGAACCACAACCCTGCAGGCTGCAGAACAGAAACCACAATCACAGAGGAATATATCCCAGAAAAAGGAACAAAACAAAACCTGTAAGAATACCTAACTCAAGTGGAGACAGGCTAACTACCCCCAAAAAAGTCAGAGTAATGATAGGCAAGATGACTCAAGATCTCAGAAAAAGAATGGAGGCACAGCTGGAGAAGATACAAAAAATGTTTAACAAAATTCTAGGAATCAAGAGAATAACTGAGGCAGAACAATGGATAAGAGAGCTGGAAGACATAACAGAAACCACAGCTACAGAACAGAGGAAAGAAAAAAGAATGAAAAGAAATGAGGTCAACAGTAAATGTAAAAACATTCATATCGTATGGATCCCAGAAGGAGAGAAGAGAAAGAAAGGACCTGAGAAAATATTTGAAGAGATAATAGGTGGAAATCTCCCTATGAGAAAGGAAACAGTCATCCAAGTCCAGAAATACAGAGACTCCCAGAAAGGGTTAACCAAAGGAGACCCACACTGAGACACATAGTAATCAAACTGACTTTTTTTTTTTAATATTTAAAGCAACAAGGGAAAAGCAACAAATAACATACAAGGAAACTCTCATAAGTTTATCTGTTGATTTCTCAGCAGAAACTCTGTGAGGCCAAAGGGAATGGCATATATTTAAAGTGATGAAAGGGAAGAAATGACAACCAAAAATACTCTACACCGAGCAAGACTATAAGTCATATTTGACAAAGAAATCAACAGCTTTACAAACAAGTAAATTCTAACAGAACTCATAAAATCTAAGAGAACCACTAGACCAACTTCACAATAAATGCTAAAGGAATTTTCTATGCAGAAAGTGAGATGCCTCAAATGAAATTTAAAAAAATTATAAATAGGAAAGCTCATCAGTAAAGGCACATATAGAGTAAAGCTAGGAAACCATCTACACACAAATGTGATACCAGAACCAGCAATTGTGAGAAGAGAATACAAATTACAAGGATATTGGACATGCATTTGAAATTAAGAGATCAGCAACTCAAAACAACTTTGTTTTATACAAACTGCATTATGAAAACCTTATGAGAACCACAACCATAAAATCTCCAACAGATATATACACACAAAAGAGAAAAACAACCCAAATACAATACTAGAGTTAGTCATCAAATCACAAGAGAAGAAAACAAAAGAGGAAGGGAAGAAAAAAGACCCACAAAAACAAATCCGAAACAATTAACATGGCGATAAGAATATACCTATCAATAAATATCTTAAACAGATTAAATGCTCCAGCCAAAAGACAAAGACTGGCTAAATGGATACAAAAACAAGACTCATATGTATAATGCCTATAAGAGAGCCACTTCAGATCTAGGGACACATACAGACTGAAAGTGAGGCGTTGTAAAAATGTTTTTCATGCAAATAGGAAAAGAAAGCTGGAGTAGCAATACTTATATCAGACAAAAGAGAACTATTAAAACTGTTTTAAGAGACAAAGAAGGACACTACATAATGATCAAGGGATCAATCCAAGCAGAAGATGTAACAACTGTAAATATATATGCTTCCAACATAGGAGCACCTCAATGTATGGGTCAGATGCCAACAAGCATGCAAGAGGAAATCAACGGTAACACAGTAATAGTGGAGGACTTTAACATCCCACCTACACCAGTGGATAGATCCAGACAGAAAATAAGGAAACACATGTCTCAGTTGACACATTAGCCTAGATGAACTTAGTTGATATTTACAGAGCATTCCATTCAAAAAGCAAAAGAATACATATTCTTCTCAAGTGCATATGGAACATTCTCCAAGAGAGATCACACACTAAGCCACTAATCAAGACTCAGTAAATGTAAGAAAACTGAATTCATATCAATCATCTATTTCAACCACAGCTGTGAGATTAGAAATCAACTACAAGATTAAAAACTGGTTAAAAAAAAAAAAACATATGGAGGCTAAACAATATACTACTAAACAACTTATGGATCCCTGAAGAAATCAAAAAAGAAATCAGATGATACCTAGAGAAAAATGACAACCAAAATATGATAATTCAAAACCTACTCGATGGAGCAAAAGTAGTTCCCAGAGTGAAGTTTATGGCAATACAGTCTTACCTCAGGACACAAGACAAACCTCAAATAAGCAATCTAATCTTATACCTAAAGAAGCAAGAGAAAGGACAAATGAAGTCCAAAGTTAATAGAAGGAAAAAAATAAAGATCAGAGCTGCAATAAATCAATGAGAGGAAAAAAAAATGGAAAACATTAAAAGATTTTTTTAAGTGATAAAGCTTTAGCCAGACTCATCAAGAAAAAAAATGAGAGGGCTCAAATCAATAAAATCAAAAGAAATGAAAAAGAAGGAGCTACAACAGACACCACAGAAATACAAAGAATCATAAGAGACTACTGCAGAAAACTATATGCCAATAAAATGGACAACTCTGAAGAAATGGACAAATTCTTAGAAAGGTACAGTCTCCACAGACTGAACCAGGAAGAAACGGAAAATATGAACAGACAAATCACAAGTACTGAAATTGAAACTGTGACTTAAAAACTCCCAACAAACAAAAGACCAGGAACAGATGGCTTTACAGGCAAATTCTATCAAACATTTAGAGAAGAGTTAACACCTGTCCTTCAGAAACAGTTCCAAAAATCTACAGAGGAAATAACACTGCCAAGCTCATTTTATGACAAAACAATGATTTCGATACAAAACCAAAGATACCACACACAAAAGAAAATTCCATGCCAGTATCATCGATGAACATAGATGCAAAAATACCCAATGAAATACTAGCAAACCAAATCCAACAATGCACTGAAAGAATCATACACCATGATCGAAAGGGATTTATCCCAGGGATGCAAGGATTTTTCACTATCTACAAATCAATCCTTGTGACATACCACATAAACAAATTGAAGAATAAAAATTATATGATTGTATCAATAGATACAGAAAAATTTTTAACAAAATCAAACATCCATTTAAGATAAAGACTCTCCCGAAAGTGGACATAGAACATACCTCAACATAATAAAAACCATAAATGGCAAACCTACCACTAACATCATACGCAATGATAAAAAGCTCTAAGATCAGGAACAAGACAAGGATATTTACTCTCACCACTTTTATTCAATATAGTTTTGGAAGTCCTAACCATGGCAATCACAGAAGAAAATGAAATAATGGGAATCTAAACTGAAAAAGAAGTGAAACTGTCGCTGTCTGCAGATGACCTGATAGATGACTATACATAGAAAATCCCAAAGATGCTACCATAAAACTACTAGAACTTATTAATGTATTCACATCAAGTTGCAGGATACAAAATAACACAAAAACCTGTTGCATTTCTATACAATAGGAACAAAATACCATAAAGAGAAACTGAAGAAATAATTCCACTTATCACTGCATAGAAAGTAAAATACCTGGTAATAAGCCTACCTAAGAAGATGAAAGACTTGTAATCCAAAAACTACAAGACGCTAATGAAAGAAATCGAAGATGACACAAACAGATGGAAAATTATACTATGTTCTTACACTGGAAGAATCAATACTGTCAAAGTGACCATACCACACAAGGTAATCTATTGACTCAGTGCAATCCTATGAAATTACCAATGGCATTTTTCATAGAACTAGAACCCCAAAATTTTTAAATGGA
Organism: Nanger dama; assembly: GCA_917880005.1. NCBI lineage: Eukaryota > Metazoa > Chordata > Mammalia > Artiodactyla > Bovidae > Nanger > Nanger dama. The sequence continues at coordinate 11,935,352 of CAKJTW010000057.1, read as the reverse complement.
GACACATAAGATCCTGAGTAGCCAAAGCTATCTTGAGACAGGAAAACAGAAAGGAATCAGGCTTCTGAACTTCAGGGTATACTACAAAGCTACAGTCATCAGAACAGTACAGTTGTTGCTTAGTTGCTAAGTTGTGTCTGACGCTTTGTGTGACTCCAGAGACTGTAGCCTTTCAGGCTCCTCTGTCCAAGGGATTTCCCAGGAAAGAGTACTGGAGTGGGTTGCCATTTCTTGCTCCAAGGGGTCTTTTCAACCCAGGGATCAAACCCGCATCTCCTCCACTGGCAGGTGGAGTCTTTACCCTGGAGCCACCAGAGAAGCCCAAACAGTATGGGACTGGCACTAAAAACAGAAAGATCAATGGAACAGAAGACAAAACCCAGACATAAACCCACACACCTATGAACAATTAATCTTTGACAAAGGAGGCAAGAATATACAATGGAGAACACAGTCTCTTCAATGAGTGGTTCTGGGAAAATGGGCAGCTACATGTAAAAGAATGAAATTGGAACATGCTCTGACATCGTACACAAAAATAAGCTTGAACTAGATTAAAGTCTTAAATGTAAAACCTGATTCCATAAAAGTTACAAAGGAAAACATAGGCAAAATAAAATACTCTTTGACATAAATTGCTGCAAGATCTTTTTTTGTTCATCTCCTAAAGTAACAGAAATAAAAAGAAAAATAAACAAATGGAACCTAATTAAGCTCAAAAGCTTTTACACAACAAAGGAAGCCATGGCTAGATGGATAAGATAACCCACAAAACAGGATAAAATACCTGCACATGATGCAACTGACAATTAGTCTTCAAAATGTACAAATACCTCAAATAGTGTAACTCAATAGTGCAACTCAATATAAAAAAAAAAAACTCAATCATAAAACAAGAAGACCTTAATGGACATTTCTCCAAAGAAGACATACAAGTGGCCAAGAGGCACATGAAAACATGCTCAACAACGCTATTTATGAGAAATCAAATTAAAACTACATTGAGATATCACCTCACAGCAGTCAGAATGGCCATCATCCACAAACAATAAATGCTGGAGAGGGTATGGAGAAAGGGAGCCCTCCTACAGTTTGTAGGAGTAAATTGGTACAGCTGCTACAGAGAACATTGTGGAGGTTCCCTACAAAACTAAAAACACAGCTACCATATGATTCGGCAATCCCACTCCTGGTATATGTCCAGAGAAAATCATGTTTTCAAATGACACATCTGCCCACACTCACTGTAGCACTGTTTATAATAGCCAACATATGGAAACAACGTAAATGTCCACTGACAGATGCGTGGATAAAGATGTGGTACATGCTCAGTTGTGTCTGACACTTTGAGACTCCATGGACTGTAGCCCACCAGGCTCCCTTGTCCATGAAATTTTCCAGTCAAGAATACTGGAGTAGGTCGCCATGTACTACTCCAGGACAATGAAGTATTACCCAGCCATTAAAAAGAATGAAATAATGCCATCTGCAGCAACACGGATACAACTAGAGATTATCATACCAAGTGAATTAAGTCAGAAAGAGAAAGACAAATACCATATGTTTTTATGCATACTTTTATGCAGAATCTTTTTTTTTTTTGAAAGGGAAATTTTATTTATTTTTATTTTATTTTATTTATTTATTTTTAAAATTTTATTTTTACTTTATTCTACATTACAATACTGTATTGGTTTTGCCATACATTGACATGAATCAGCCACAGGTGTACACGAGCTCCCAATCCTGAAACCCCCTCCCAGCTCCCACCCCATATCATCTCTCTGGATCATCCCCGTGCTCCAGCGCCAAGCATCCTGTATCCTGTATCGAACAAAGACTGGCGCTTCGTTTCTTACATGATAGTATACATGTTTCAGTGCCATTCTCCCAAATCATCCCACCCTCTCCCTCTCCCTAAGGATACAAATGAACTTATTTATTAAACAGAAACAGACTCACAGACTTTGAAAACAAACTTCTGGTTACCAAAGGAGAAAGGTGCTAGGGAGGGATACATTGAAAGTTTGAGATTAACATATACACGGTCCAATAAAGACCTATTGTATAGCACAGGGAACTCTGCTTAATATTCTATAACAATCTAAATGTGAAAAGAATTTGAAAAAGAATAGATAAGTGTATATGTAAATAAATAAATAAACCTTTGCTCAAAATTCTGTAACAAACTATATGTGAAAAAATATGAAAAAGAATAGATGCATGTATATATAAATTAATAAATAAGTGAAAATATAAGAGAATATATTTTCAAATCATATATCTGGCAAGAGTTTAGTATCAAAATACATGAAGTATTCAACCTAACAATTAAAAAATGTTAAAAAAAAATCCACAATCCAATTAAAAATGCACAGAGGACCTAAACAGACATTTTCCCCAAAAGACATACAGACTGGCTGATGAGTAAAAACATGTTCGTCATCATTAATCATCAAGGAAATGTAAATCAAAATCCCAATAAGATACTACCTCACACATGTTATAATGGCTGTTGTCAAAAGGAAAACAAATAACAAGTGCTAGTGAGGACAAGGAGATAAAGGAACCCTTGTGCACTGCTGGTGGGAATTTAAATTAGTGCAGTGATAGAACAACTTCACTCGTGAGTATTTACCTGAAGGAAACAAAAACACCAATTAGAAAAGATATCTGCACCTCATCTTTATTGTAGCATTATTTATAATAGTCAAGACATGGAAATAACCTAAGTGTCCATCAATGGATGAATGGATAAATGAAATATGGTACACACACACACAATGGAATATTACTCAGTCATAAAAAGAAGGAAATCCTGCCATTTGTGAAAACACAGAAGAACCTAGAGGGCATTATGCTAAGTTAAATAAGTCAGACAAAAAAGACAAACATCATATGATATACAATCTGAAAAAGAAAAAAAATTCATGTCTTCATACAGAAAATCTACTAGTGGTACCAGAAGTGGGGTGTGCAAGGTGAATTAATCAGTGAAGGGAGTCAAAAGATACAAACTTCCAGTTATAAAACGAAAGAAAGTCCTGGGATGAAGTAATATACAACATGGTGATTATAGCTTATAATACTGCATTGTATATTTGAAAGTTACTAAAAGTAAATTTTAAAAGTTCTCATTGAAAAAAAAAAACTGTAACTCTGTGCAGTGACAGATGTTTACTAAACTTGTGGTGATCATTTTGCAGTACATACAGCAAATCACTGATGCACCTGAAAGCAATATAATGTTAAATGTCAATTATATCACAATAAAAATAGCAAATATTTATAATAGAGCAAAATACAGATTCACTGGCAAATTATTCTATATTTGATTCTGATTCCATATTAAAAACATCTAGGAATTCCAGTTCAAGATGGCAGAGTAGAAGGACATGAGCTCATCTCCTATTGCAAGAGCACCAAAGCTGCAACTAGCTTTTGAACAACCCTCAACAGGAGGATGCTGGAACCCACCAAAAACAGATACCCCACGTGCAAAGACAAAGAAGAAGCCAAAGCAAGATGGCAGAAAGGGCACAATCACAATAAAATCAAATTCCATACCTGCCAGGGGATGACCTACAAACTGGAATTCAATAATACCAAGAAGCTCTCCCTGTGTTCTGAAGGCTCTGAACACCACACCGGAACCCCCAAGCTGAGGACCCACAGAGGGAGTAGGAATCCCCAGGGAATCTGGCCTTGCAGGCCAGCAGGATTTGAGTATGGGACTTCCCTAGGACTGAGGAAAACAGAGATTTCAGTCTTGGAGGAAAGGAGCAGTGACCCCACAAGAGACTGAACCAAATCTACCTGCTGGTGTTCGAGGGCCTCTTATGGAGATGTGGGTCAGCAGGGGGCTCACCACAGGGATGGGGGCACTGCCAGAAAAGCCCCCTTTGGCATAAACCCTCTTGGAGTTCAACATCAGCCCTACCATAGGGTCCCCAGGCCCCAGGGCTGGGTCAGCTCAGGCCAGACAACTACTAGGGAAGGAGTACAACTGCATCGATCAGCAGATAATTGGGTTGCAGCTCTTCTGAGCAAGACCCTGTCCACCAGAACAAGACCCAGTGTTTTCCATTGCTAGTCCCTCCCATCAGGAAGCTTACACAAGCCTCTGACACAAGCCTCTAACACAAAGTTAATCACAATGAAAAGGCAGAAAGTTATGTCCCAGATGAGTTCAGTTCAGTTCAATCACTCAGTCGTGTCTGACTCTTTGTGACCCCATGAATCGCAGCACGCCAGGCCTCCCTGTCCATCACCATCTCCCGGAGTTCACTCAGACTCACGTCCATCGAGTCCATGATGCCATCCAGCCATCTCATCCTCGGTCGTCCCCTTCTCCTCCTGCCCCCCAATCCCTCCCAGCATCAGAGTCTTTTCCAATGAGTCAACTCTTCGCATGAGGTGGCCAAAGTACTGGAGTTTCAGCTTCAGCATCATTCCTTCCAAAGAAATCCCAGGGCTGATCTCCTTCAGAATGGACTGGTGGACAAGATAAAACCCCAGAAAACCTAAATGAAGTGGAGAGAGGTAACTTTCCAGAAAAAGAATTCAGAATAATGATAGTGAAGGTGATCCAGGATCTCAGGAAAGACAATGGAGAAGATGCAAGAAATGTCTACTGAAGTCCTCAAAGAACTGAAGAACAAACAGAGATGAATAATACACTAGAAGGAATCAATAGCAGAATCACTGAGGCAGAAGAACAGATAAATGACCTGGAGGACAGAATGGTGGCAATCACTGCAACCCAATGAAGTATAGAAAAAGAATGAAAAGAAATGAAGACAGCCTAAGAGACATCTGGGACAACATTAAACACCCCAACATTTGCATTATAGGGGTCCCAGAAGGAGAAGAGAAAGACCTGAGAAAATATTTAAAGAGATAATAGTTGAGAACTTCTCTAACATGGGAAAGGAAATGTTCACACAAGTCCAGGAAGCACAGAGAGTCCTAAGCAGGATAAACTCAAGGAGGAATACACTGAGATACAAAGTAATCAAACTGAAAAAAATTAAAGACAGAGATAAAATATCAAAAGCAATAAGGGAAACACGACAAACAACATACAAGGGAACTCCCATTGGGCTATCAGCTGTTTTCTCAATAGAAACTCTACAAACTAGTTGGGAATGGAGTGATATATTTAAAGTGATGAAAAGGAAGAACCTACAACCAAGAATACTCTACCCAGCAAGACTCCCCTTCAGATTTGAAGGGGAAATCAAAAGCTTTCCAAACAAACAAAAGTTAAAGAGAATTCAGCACCACCAAACCAGCTTTACAAGGAATGCTACAGGAACTTCTCTAGGCAGTAAATACAAGAGAAGGAAAAGATGTACAGAAAATGAACACAAAACAATTAAGAAAACAGTAATAGGATCATATATATCGATAATTACCTTACCAAAAAGAATGAAGGGATGGAGCCAAAGCAAAAACAATACCCAGTTGTGGATGTGACTGGTGACAGAAACAAGGTCCGATGCTGTAAAGAGCAATATTGCATAGGAACCTGGAATGTCAGGTCCATGAATCAAGGCAAATTGGAAGTGGTCAAACAGGAGATGGCAAGAGTGAACGTCGACATTCTAGGAATTAGCAAACTAAAATGGACTGCAATGGGTGAATTTAACTCAGATGACCATTATATCTATTACTGTGGGCAGGAATCCCTTAGAAGAAATGGAGTAGCCATCATGGTCAACAAAAGAGTCCAAATTGCAGTACTTGGGTGCAATCTCAAAAATGACAGAATGATCTCCATTCATTTCCAAGGCAAACCATTCAATATCATAGTAATCCAAGTCTATGCCCCAACCAGTAACGTTGAAGAAGCTGAAGTTGAATGGTTCTATGAAGACTTACAAGACCTTTTAGAACTAACACTGAAAAAAGATGTCTTTTTCATTATAGGGGCTGGAATGCAAAAGTAGGAAGTCACTGGAAAAAGTCAGCGTTCATTCCAATCCCAAAGAAAAGCAATGCCAAAGAATACTCAGACTACCACACAACTGCACTCATCTCACACGCAAGTAAAGTAATGCTCAAAATTCCCCAAGCCAGGCTTTAGCAATACGTGAACCGTGAACTTCCAGATGTTCAAGCTGGTTTTAGAAAAGGCAGAGGAACCAGAGATCAAATTGCCAACATCTGCTGGATCATGGAAAAGCAAGAGAGTTCCAGAAAAACATCTATTTCTGCTTTTTTTTTTTCTCTTTGACTATGCCAAATCCTTTGACTGTGTGGATCACAATAAACTGTGGAAAATTCTTCAAGAGATGGGAATACCAGACCACCCTGACCTGCCTCTTGAGAAACCTGTATGCAGGTCAGGAAGCAACAGTTAGAACTGGACATGGAACAACAGACTGGTTCCAAATAGGAAAAGGAGTACGTCAAGGCTGTATATTGTCACCCTGCTTATTTAACTTCTATGCAAAGTACATCATGAGAAACGCTGGACTGGAAGAAACACAAGCTGGAATCAAGATTTCTGGGAGAAATATCAATAACCTCAGATATGCAGATGACACCACCCTTGTGGCAGAAAGTGAAGAGGAGCTAAAAAGTCTCTTGAAGAAAGTGAAAGTGGAGAGTGAAAAGTTGGCTTAAAGCTCAACATTCAGAAAACGAAGATCATGGCATCCAGTCCCATCACTTCATGGGAAATAGATGGGGAAACAGTGGAAACAGTGTTAGACTTTATTTTGGGGGCTCCAAAGTCACTGCAGATGGTGACTGCAGCCATGAAATTAGAAGACGCTTACTCCTTGAAAGAAAAGTTATGACCAACCTAGATAGCATATTCAAAAGCAGAGACACTACTTTGCCAACAAAAGTCTGTCTAGTCAAGGCTATGGTTTTTCCTGTGGTCATGTATGGATGTGAAAGTTGGACTGTGAAGAAAGCTGAGCACAGAAGAATTGATGCTTTTGAACTGTGGTGTTGGAGAAGACTCTTGAGAGTCTCTTTGACTGCAAGGAGATCCAACCAGTCCATTCTGAAGGAGATCAGCCCTGGGATTTCTTTGGAAGGAATGATGCTAAAGCTGAAACTCCAGTACTTTGGCTACCTCATGCGAAGAGTTGACTCACTGGAAAAGACTCTGATGCTGGGAGGGTTTGGGGGCCAGAGGAGAAGGGTCAACAGTTGATGAGATGGCTGGATGGCATCATTAACTTGATGGATGTGTCAGAGTGAACTCCAGGAGTTGGTGATGGACAGGGAGGCTTGGCCTGCTGCGATTCATGAGGTCGCAAAGAGGTGGACACAACTGAGCGACTGAACTAACTAACCTTAAATGTGGGCTTGTCTAGTGGCTCAGATGGTAAAGAATCCGCCAACAATGCAGGAGGACCCTTGTTTGATCCCTGGGTTCAGAAGATCCCCTGTTGAAGGGCATGGCATCCCAGTCCAGTATTCTTTCCTGGAAAATCCCCAAGAACAGAGAGACCTGTTGGGCTACAGTCCAGGGGTCACAGAGATTGCACGACATGACAGAGCGACTGAACTGAACTGATATAAATAATATGTGTATGTATTTTAGAAAAGTTACAAATTTTTACAAATTTACAACATTTTGATTCCTCTTGTTTGACTTAATTTGAATAGAATGCTAGATTTCTAATTTAAAAAATGATATGCAACAAGCATCAAAGGTTTACTGTATAGCACAGGGAACTATAGTCAGTATCCTGTTAATAACCCATAATGGAAAATAATTTCAAAAATAATATATGTGTACATGTATAACTGAATCACCTCACTCTGCACCTGAACCACTGTAAGTCAAATATACTTCAATAAAATATATATATTAAGAAAAAAAATCTAGGGTATTTCTAAAAATACCAATGCCTGTTTCCTGTACCAAACCATTTAAATCACATTTCTCTCCTTAGTGTTTTTCAAGTGGAGGTAATTTTATCCCCCAAGAGGGACATTTTCAATATTTTTGACTGCCTCAATTGAGAAGAGATACACTACTCTCATCTAGTAGGTAGAAACCATGGATGCACCTAAAAATCTTACAGTGCATAAAACCAACCCCAGTAACAAAGATTTTCCAACCCCAAATCTCAGTGGGGCTGAATGGAGAGACTGCCTTTGGACATGTAACCAGAATTGAGAACCACTACACCGGCTTTCAGTCCTTTAAGACTTCATCACTGCCTTAATAAAATACAACTTCAAAGACAAAAGCCAAGACCAAAGACGAGGAAAGAAAAAGTGGAATGATTTGATTATGAAGGTAAAACACTTAAAATTTTCATTCCTTTGAAGGTTTATAATTGAGCTTCATCAACCTCTTAACATTAAGCCTAAATGGTTAACAATAGCTATCATCTATGGAACAATGTACCAAGTGATTTATGTATGTCTCATTTAATCTTTAAAACAATCTTGTGAAATACGTATTGTTACCTCCACTTTGTTAGCTGGGAATAACAGAGGCTACTTAATTTCTCAAGGACACCCTGCAGGTAAGAAGGAAAAGCTGGGCCTAAGACTTACTTTAACCTGAAACACTAGGATACACAGCCTTTCTGTCTTTGTGGTGTGCAGGGTTCAACAGACCTATTTTCTTTACAAAAGGCACAACATGTGGCTATCAAATGGGAGGTGGAACAGAAATTAGCTGGCAGGAAAACACAAGTTGTAAGTCTTGTCCCACTAGGCCTCCTAATGATTCATAAGCAATCAGGAAGTCTTTTAACCTCCTCCCTTTGACCTACACCCTAGCAAAAACAAAGTCACTCATGGTCTTTTCTATGAGTCAGCTCTTTGCATGAGGTAGCCAAAGTATTAGAGCTTCAGCTTCAGAATCAGTTCTTTCAAATATTCAGGACTGATTTTGTTTAGGATTGACTGGTTTGACCTCCTTGCTGTGCAAAGAACTCTCCAGAGTCTTCTCCAAAACCACAGTTCAAAACCATCAATTCTTCAGCACTGAGCTTTCTTTATGGTCCAACTCTCAGATCTGTACACAACTGCTGGAAAAACCATAGCTTTGACTAAACAGACCTTTGTTGGAAAAGTGATGTTTCTAGTTTGGGCTTCCCTGATAGCTCAGCTGGTAAAGAATCCGCCTGCAATGTAGGAGATGCTGGTTCAATTCCTGGGCGAGAAGATCTGCTGGAGAAGGGATAGGCTACCCCTCTAGTATTCTTGGGCTTCCCTTGTGGCTCAGCTAGTAAAGAATCTGCCTGCAATGGGAAAGACCTGGGTTGGATCCTGTGTTGGGAAGATCCCCTGGAGAAGGGAAAGACTACCCACTCCAGTATTCTGACCTGGAGAATTCCATGGACTCTATAGTCCATGGGGTCACAAAAGAGTTGGACACGACTGAGTGACTGACTTTCACTATCTTCCAAGGAGCAAATGTCTATGAATTTCACTGCTGCCGTCACCATTCACAGTGATTTTGGAGCCCAAGAAAATAAAATCTGTCACTGTTTCCATTTTTTCCCCATATATTTGCCATGAAGTGATGGGACCAGATGGCATGATTTTAGATTTTTCAATGCTGAGTTTTAAGCCAGTCTTTTCACTCTCCTCTTTCACCTTCATCAAGAGGCTCTTCATTGGGGTAGTATCATCTGCATATCTGAGGTTACTGACATTTCCCCAAGCAATGTGATTCCAGCTTGTGCTTTATCCAGCCCAGCATTTCACATGATGTACACTGCCTGGTGACAATATACAGCCCTGACATACTCCTTTCCAATTTTGAACCAGTCCATTTTTTAATGTCCAGTTCTCACTGATGCCTTTTGACCTTCACACAGGTTTCTTAGGAGGCAAGTAAGGTGGTCTGATATTCCCATCTCTAAGAATTTTCCACAATTTGTTGTGATCCATACAGTCAAAGGCTTTAGGTCAATGAAGCAGAAGTAGATGTTTTTCTGGAATTCCCATGCTTTTTCTACGATCCAACAGATGCTGGTAATTTGATTTCTGGTTCCTCTGCCTTTTCTAAACCCAGCTTTACATCTGGAAGTTCACTGTTCACACACTGCTTGAAGCCTAGCTTGAAGGATTTTGAGTATTACCTTGCTAGGATATGCAGTAGCTTGATCATTGCCACAGCTCTTCTCTGGGACTGGAAGGAAAACTGATCTTTTCCAGTCCTGTGGCCACTGCTGAGTTTCCCAAATGTGTTGGCATATTGAGTGCAGTACTTTTACCAACATCATCTTTTAGGATTTGAAAGAACTCAGGTGGAATTCCTTCACCTCCACTAGTTTCTTTCATGGTGATGCTTCCTAAGGCCCATTTGACTTCACATTCTAGGATGTCTGACTCCAGGTGTGATTATACTATCATTGTTATCTGGGTCATTAAGGCCTTTTTGTATGGTCCTTCTGTGTGTTCTTGCCACCTCTTAATATCTTCTGCTTATTTTAGGTCCTTATTATTTCTGTCGTTTATTGAGCCCGTCATTGCATGAAATGTCCCCTCGGCATCTCTAATTTTCTTGAAGCAATCTCTAGTCTTTCCCATTCTATTGTTCTCCTCTATTTCTTTGCACTGTTCACTTAAGGAAGCTTTTTCCAACATCCCCAAAATTCCAAAGTCCTCTGGCCCACTTCCTATACCGTCCATTCCCCATACCACATCCTGTTCCCTGGACTCATCTCCCTATTTACCAGCCAACTCTAGTGACCAGGACAGAATGTTCTATATCAGTTTAACTTAACCTTGATGTGTCATTTTATACTGTTCCTTTCTGCATTTCTGCCTGTTTATGGATTCTTTCCAAGAAGAATTATGTGCAATTTGGGTTTATTTCAGTTAAGTCCAGTTTACTTTCAACTAACTATCTGACAACTTGCTGTCTTTTTAATTAAAAAAATTTTTTTAACTTTTATTGAAGTATGATTGATTTACAAAGTTGTGTTAGTTTCAGGTGAACAGCAAAGTGATTCAGTTATACACACACACACACACACACACACACACACACACACACACACGCTTTTTTTTTTTTTTTAACATTCTCTTCCATTGTAGTTTTACCAGATATTGAGTATAGTTCCCTGTACTATACTCTAGGTTCTTGCTGATTATCTATTTTATGTACAGTATATATATTTTAATCCCAAACTCCTTATTTATCCCTCCCCTTCTTCCCCTTTACAGTTTATGTTCCTTTTCAAAGCTTCAGACAGTTAAGAGGTTTCTCAGCTAGATCATGACTCATATTTATCCTTACCAGTTTCCTCACACTGGGTTTCTATTCTCAGCTGAGGTTACTCATGACCCTTTTCCTGTCATATTCCTTCTGTTTTCTTGTTCCCCTCCAATATTCTGATGCTAGTGTTCTTTGAGACTTTTTAAGCCAAAATCACTTTAACCTCTGTGGCTGGAGTAATTACACACCCTAAGAACTCAATTTAAGTCTTCTAGGGCTCTTGAAACAAACACCATGATTAACTCTATTTTCCCTCTCAAGTTACATTTTTAGGCAAGTCTCAACTTTCCTAAAAATCTGATGATGCACTTGCTGATATGTCCCTCTTAGGCTCTCATATTCCCAAGCACTCCAATGCACCTGACATGCATTTTTGTGTTTCAGGTATCTTAGCCTTGTGCTGGCTTCGTAAGCTATTGTCACAGTCAATGTTCAGAGCTTGAAATTCAGAATGTACATCATAATACGTGGAAAAGGGATTCACAGATATCTTTATTGCCTTTTGGTCTTCCATAGCATTCAGATTCAAATTAGATCATCTATTGAGACTGTTCTTCCAGATCAATCCGTAGGCTGTGCATAGCATGGTGCACTAAAAATTCATGTTTTCTGGTATTTTGCCTTTATGCTCCAGTCTTAGATGACCATGAGCAGAATCTGAAAACAACAATTTCTAAGAATATATTCTGTGCTCTTTCAACTTGGTGAGAGTCTCAGGAAAAAGCAACATCTCATGAATAGGTAACCATATCAGTAGTAAAAAGGAGCCTCATCTTAAAAAATAGAGCCTGAATCAATCTATCTATATATATGCACATCAGCAAGTTATTTTAAAATTTTATAAAACTGTATTGCATTTCTGTCCAAGTCAGGGGCAAGAGATAAAGGAGGTTACAAGGAAAGGAGGGAATTGAAAGTTCCAATGGTACCAATGAAAGCTAAAATGCTGCAATATAATTCTCATATTTCTAACAATCCCAGAATTATAACCACCTGGACAAGGTGGTTATTAGTTACTAATATAATCAACAGTGAGTTGAGAAAAGTAATGGACAAAATCCAGAGTTAAAGCAACTGTAGCTTTAAAAAAAAAAAAAAAGAGTTTGAGAGGAGTATATTGATAAAGACACTGATATCAACTTTTCTACCTGTTTATTCTTGTTAGGCAAAAATTCTTTCAGAGCCAGGGTGAAATAGATCTCCAACTACTGAAGACCTAGTCCCTCTAGACTGTCCTGAATCCTGGCTGTGCTTTAGAATCTTACGGAGTTTTTCTTTCTTTCAATATCAGTGCTGTTCCACCAACAAGAATACAATTTAATTGAACTCTCTGGGGCTCAGGAATCAGTAGGTTTAAGTCTCTCCAGGTGGCTCCAAAGTAGAACTACTCTTTTAGGCTAACATTTCCCAAATGAACTACGCACACTACTTCAGGATCCTCTACAAAGAAAGGTCTTGTGTCCAGTACATCCAGGGAGCCCCTTATGGTACCTGTGTTCGTGGTATCTCACAGAGCACGTTAGCCTCTGAAATGCTATGAGATATTCTGAAGAAAAGACATCACTTTGTCTCTGTTGGCCTCTGATGATCATACCTAGCAGCATCGCCTTGTCAAAGCTGCCCTGAGACTAGGTTTTCCAATTGTTATTGTTCACCTATGAGTTTCCCCCACCTGCTATTTCCTTGGAGGTCATCCTGAACAATTTTTAAGATATGTAATTTTCACATACCTAGTATTCGGCCATAAAAATGAATGAAATAGTGCCATTTGCAGCAACATGGATGGACCTAGACACCGTCATACTGAGTGAAGTTAGAAAGAGAGAAATGATATCACTTACACAAGCAATCTAAAAAAAAAACATGAATGAACTTATTTACAAAATAGTAACAGACTCACAGACGTAGAGAAGAAAATTATGATTACCAAAGGGTAAGGAGTAAGGGGAGGGACAGTTAGGGAGTTTGGGTTGACATGTACACACTACTATATTTAAAATGGATAACCAACAAAGACCTACTGTATAGCATAGGGAATTCTGTTAAATGTTATATAACAACCCAAAATGGAAAAAAAATTGCAAAGAATTGATAGATGTATATGTATAACTGAACATAGGTATATGTATCTGTATGAATGTATGTATATGAGTTGACTCATTGGAAAAGACTCTGATGCTGGGAAGGATTGGGAGCAGGAGGAGAAGGGGAAGACAGAGGATGAGATGGCTGGATGGCATCACCAACTTGATAGACATGAGTCTGAGTGAACTCCGGGAGTTGATGATGGACAGGGAGGCCTGGTATGCTGTGATTCATGGGGTCGCAAAGAGTTAGACACGACTGAGTGACTGAACTGAACTGAATGTATATGTATCACTTTGCTGTATACCTGAAACTAACACATCATCACTAATCAACTTTACTCCAGTATAAAACAAAAAGTTTAAAAAACATAGCCTGAGAGGGAAAACAAGGCTAATATTGAATTTACTGTGCTACATATTGATCAAAATTTCATGTAAGTGATTTATTAGTTATGCAGAATCATCTAAAGGATATTCAGTCTATCCATTCTGTCTGTCCATTATGCTAAAAATCTAAAACCTTCTCCACATTAAGCCAGATTATCAGAGAGCTCTAGGCCTACTTGCATCCCAGTGGCCCTGCCCAGGTATACTTGCTTCCTGAACTACACTTCGATATAGCCCCAGCAACTCAATTCAGGAAACACTGACGGCCCACAGAATCTCATGGCAACTTTTCTTTAAGGATGCTATTGAGGATTCTGCTCAATACTTTACAAAATGTCCTCTTTAAGGGGACCCAGAGGAGAAATCTTTCTTAACAGCAGGAAGTGCTTTGCTTTTTCTGAGCAATTGGGGTTTTTTTTCCTCCCCATTTTAGGTTGTTACTTTGGTTTTGTCTTCCCTTGTGGCTCAGCTAGTAAAGAATCCACATGCAATGCAGGAGACCTGGGCTCAATCCCTGGGTTAGGAAGATCCCCTGGAGAAGGGAAAGCCTACCCAGTCCAGTATTCTAGCCTAGAGAATTCCATGCACTATACAGTCCATGGGGTCACAAAGAGTCAGCCACGACTGAGTGACTTTCACTTTCACTTTGGTTTTACTTTTATGGACACTGTGAGACCCAGAGCCAAGCAACTTTTGTCTTTAGGGCTTCCCTGGTGGCTAAGAGGTTAAAGCATCTGCCTCCAATGTGGGAGACCGGGGTTCAATACCTGGGTCGGGAAGATCCCCTGGAGAAGGACATGGCAATCCACTCCAGTATTCCTGCCTGGAGAATCCCATGGATGGAGAAGCCCTGGTAGGTTACAGTCCACGGGGTCGCAAAGAGTCGGACACAACTGAGTGACTTCACCTCACCTCACTGGAAAGCTTAGAGTGAATGTGTGTTCCATTTCTCATACACAAACTATGGCTCAACATTCATTACCCTTGTTCTCATTACTTCATTAAATCTTTCCTATTTTAACTGTATTATATCATATTTTTGAAGTGTCCTTAAATTTTTTTTAAAGTAAGATGAGGAAGATAAATGACTGTATAGTAGTTACCTAAAATAGTGCTTGCTTCTACTCATATTCCCTCATCCCCTTCTGAATGTGGTAGAACTGCACCCAGCTTAGTGGCCAGCAGGAATCACTGATAGCTGCCAATTTTGACATCACCCCTTTTTCAGCACTGCAGCTTCGTGGAGTAAGAAATCTCAGAGGCCCTTGATTACTTTCAGGTCACTCCGAGTATACATATATGAGTAAAATCAAGGACAAATTCCAGAGCCCCAAGAGCTTCCAATAACAATTACTGTGTGCTCTGATGACTAAATTTATATAGCTACCATGCTGCTGCTGCTGCTAAGTCACTTCAGTCGTGTCCGACTCTGTGTGACCCCATAGACGAAAGCCTACCATATTACCCTGCAATTGGCATATATTCAGAGAAGCCATAATTGAAAAAGATACATGCAACCCAATGTTCACAGCAGCGATATTTACTATAGACAAGATATGGAAGCAACCTAAATGTTCATCGAATGGATAAAGATGGGTGTCTGTGTGTGTGTAGTGTGTGTCTATTGTGTGTATGTAGTTTATACACACACACAACAGTACATTACTCAGCCATAAAAATAAATGAATGAAATAATGCGATTAGCAGCAAATGGACCTAGAGATTATTGACCATCATCAGATCACCAATAATGAAATTACGATTATATTCTTTGCAGCTGAAGATGGAGAAGCTCTATACAGTCAGCAAAACCAAGACCTGGAGTTGACTGTGGCTCAGATCTACACCTCACTGCAAAATTTACACTTAAATTGAAGAAAGTAGGCAAAACCACTAGGCTAAATCAAGTATGACCTAAATCAAATCCCTTATGACTACACAGTGAAAGTGGCAAATAGATTCAGGGGATTAGATCTGGTAGACAGAGTGCCTGAAGAACTATGAACAGAGGTTTGTAACACTGCACAGGATGGGGTAACCAAAACAATCCCCAAGAAAAAGAAATGCAAGAATGCAAAATTATTGTCTGAGGAGGCCTTACAAATAGCTGAGAAAAAGAAGAAAAACAAAAGGCAAAAGGCAAAGGAGAAAAGGAAAGATATACCCAACTGAATGCAAAGATCCAAAGAATAGCAAGGAGAGATAAGAAAGCTTTCTTAAGTGAGCAATGCAAAGAAATAGAGGAAAACAATAGAATGGGAAAGACTAGAGATCTCTTTGAGAAAATTAGGGACACCAAGGGAACATTTCATGTAAAATGGGCACAATAAAAGAAAGAAATGGCAAGGACCTAACAGAAGCAAGAGATTAAGAAGAGGTGGCAAGAATGCACAGAAGAACTGTACAAAAGGTCCTGTGACCCAGATAACCAGGATGGTGTGATCACTCACCTAGAGCCAGACATCCAGGAGTGCAAAGTCAAGTGGGCCTTAGGAAGCATCCCCATGAACAAAGCTAGTGGAGGTGATGGAATTCCAACTGAGTTATTTCAAATCCCAAAAGATGATGCTGTGAAAATGCTCCACTCAATATGCCAGCAAACATGAAAAACTCACCAGTGGGCATAGGACTGGAAAAGGTCAGTTTCCATTCCAATCCCAAAGAAGGGTAAGCCAAAGAATGTTTAAACTGCCATGTAATTGTGCTCATTTCACATGCTAGCAAAGTAATCTCAAAATCCTTCAAGCTAGTGCTTCAACAGTAAGTAAACCAAGAACTACTAGATGTACAAGCTGGATTTAGAAAAGGCAGAGGAACCAGAGATCAAATTACCAACATCTGTTGGATCATAGAAAAGGGAAGAGAATTCCAGAAAAACATCTACTTCTGCTTTATTGACTACACTAAAGCCTTTGACTATATGAATCACAACAAACAATAGAAAATTCTTAAAGAGATGAAAGTACCAGAGTACCTTACCTGCCTCCTGAGAAAACTGCATGAGGGTCAAGAAGTGACAGTCAGAACCAGATATGGAACAATAGACTGGTTCCAAATTGAGAAAGGAGTACGTCAAGGCTGTATATTGTCACCCTACTTATTTAATTTATATGCATATTACCTCAAATGAAATGCTCGGCTAGATGACTCACAAGCTGGACTCAAGACTGCCAGGAGAAATACTCAGATATGCTGATACTAACCTAGTGGCAGAAAGTGAAGAGTAACTAAACAGCCTCTTGTTGAAGGGAAAGAGGAGAGTGAAAAAGCTGGCTTAAAACTCAATATCCAAAATACGAACATGGCATTTTGGTCCTAACACTTCATGGCAAATAGGTGGATAAAAAATATAAACAGTATCATATTTCATTTTCTTGGTCTCCAAAATCACTGCTGACAGTGACTGCAGCCCTGAAATTAAAAGATGTTTACTCCTTGGAAGGAAAGCTATGTCAAACCTAGACAGCAATATTAAAAAGCAGAGACATCACTTTACCAACAAAGGTCTGTCAAGTCAAAGCTATGCTTTTTCCAGTAGTCATGTGTGGATGTGAGAGGTGGACCATAAAGAAGGCTGAGCGCTAAAGAACTGATGCTTTTGAACTGTGGTGCTAGAGAAGACTCTTAAGAGTCCCATGGACAGCAAGGAGATCAAACCAGTCAACTCTAAAGGAAATCAACCCTGAATATTCATTGAAAGGATGGATGCTAAAGCTGAAACTCCAATATTTTGGCCACCTGATACAAAGAGACAACTCACTAGAAAAGACCCTGATGCTGGAAAAGATTGAGGGCAGGAGGAGAAGGGGACAACAGAAGGTAAGATGGTTGGATGGCATCATCAATTCAACGGACATGAATTTGAACAAATTCCTGAAGATAGTGAAGGACAGGGAAGCCTGTCGTGCTGCAATCCATGGGGTCATAAAGAGTCAAATACAACTTAGTGACTGAAAAACAAGATATTATACTAAAATTAAGTCAAAGAAAACTATGTTATTACTTATATGTGGAATCTAAGAAAATTATACAAATGAACATATACCAATACAAAACATAGAAAACATGGATCTACAGACATAGAAAACAAGCCTATGATTATCCAATTGGAAAGGGATGGGAAAAGATAAATTAGGAGTTTGGGATTAACATATACACATTACTATATAAAATAGATAACCAAAAATTACCTACTGCATAGCACAGGGAAGTATCCTTAACATTATATAATAACCTATAATGGATGAGAATCTGGAAAAAGAGATACATATGTATGTATACTTGAAAAAAATAAGAAATGCTAAAAAAAATTCAATCCAGTCAGTAAGCAAATAAGTAAATAAATAATTTAAAAATTCCCTTTGAAATTACATTATTCATTTAACTTATATCTTTATGTCAGTTATAATTTGAAAGGAAAAGTTATAAAGATTAGAAATTGAGATTCAATTAATTATTTAAAACAGCAAATTATATCAGACAACTTCTTAATGCTATCAGATTATTTGGAATCCATAAATTATTTGGAATCCATAAATTATTTGGAATCCATAAATAAACTAGCCAGCTTTTTTTCTTCTTCCGAAATATGACACGCACTTTACAAGCCATCAGTCAGCTAGATGCTACCATACCACATACCACAGGCAAACTGTCTCCTGCAAGTGTCAACCTAGATACACATATCTTCAACAACTGACTCCACTTCTTATACATATAGGATGATATTTTATTCTTTATATCAAACACATGATTTCTCACTATCTGAAAATAACAATTAATCAGGGTCCTACAAACTCACTCTAAGAAAGTTCAGTCTTCCATTTACAAGTAGCAATTTTTTTTTTTCTTTCAACATTTAAACAGCATTATCAAAAGCATGGTTAACAACTGTGTGCAGAATCACAGACCTCATATTTGGATTTGAGGTTCTGGCAAAATGTGATCAGAATCAGATTGCAATTTATCAAACTCATATGGGGTTTTTAGGGCTTTGAGTTTCTTTAAATACTTCTGATATTCAGAAATAATCCCCTCAGAGACTAGTAGAAGGCTAACTACCAACCACAGACTTTCTGGTATGCAGTGAAGTTCAGGAAGGGTCATACCATTGTTTTTCCCCAACCTTCTCACCCCTGGATAAACAATCTGGCAGTTCTGAGGCAACAATATGCCCAGGGCACTAAGTTCATGACAGGGTTATTTTGGAGTTTTGAGGACATTCTCTGGGCAGAAATGCCTGCTCTGACTCAGAATCAAATACTGGGCCACAGTAGTCTAATGAGACAGGCCTCCTTCAGTCACTCCGGAATAAGGTCATAACCAGCCTCCCTGTCAACAAAGCAGGTTGACAGATGTGTAAGAGCTCAGTTTAAAACACAATCTGACGTGAATTTCTGACCTCTATTTCCAAAGAGTCTACACCCAGTGATGTGTCAGTAAATAGTTAACATCTGGTTCTCTGGAAGATTTTTAAGTGAACTCTGGTATACATCATTTGCCTATTTCTGTGGTATAAATTGGAGAAGGAAATGGCAACCCACTCCAGTACTCTTGCCTGGAGAATTCCACGGATGGAGGAGCCTGGTAGGCTACCATTGACGGGATCCCAAAGAGCTGGACACAACTGAGCAACTTCACTGGTTCGCTGATGGTATAAATACTTCTATATTGATTTATTTCAAGCTCCCTGTTGATCTCATGAATGAGGAGTTGGGGAAGAGATGGCACAATCAGCCCTCACCAGCCAAATCTAGCTCCACCCACCACTGCTGGTTAACATGGCAGAGCAGAGAACTTGTGCTCACTTGTTTTGCTTAACAGAGCATCTCTTTTAGCCTTCCTTGTATCCAGACTAGAAGCTGTCTGCCTCTACCTGCTTCTTCCTGTCTCAGATAATCAAATGTTTATCCTCTACAAGGGTACTTCTGCTGGTCCACAATGAACTCTGAGGTCATTTCCAAATTGTCAACACTCTCCCCTACTTTGGGAATATAGTTAGTTAGCTCTTTATCTTAGGCATGATTCCTGGACCCTGATGCCTGTGGAGGAAGGATATAGGAGGAGGACATCCCTATCATGCAGAGTGGTGGATAGAGGCACATCACACTTAGGAGAAGCTGGGAAGCCAAGGAGCCCCTTTCTCCAGGTGTTGTCAATCCTTATCTCTCATTCATTATCTACCCCATCCCCCATTGTAATGCACAAGAGTTCAGGGAAAGGCAAGGACCACGTCTTTCCTGAGAAACCACCATGTTTTTTTCTTACTCTTCAAGTTTCTCAATTTAGTTCTGTTTCTTGACGTCAATCAATAATGAATTCTAATATCTTGTTCCCCTAATCACCGCTCAGTGCTGTCTTGTTGGATGTGGCATTTATTAATATGGGTAAAGATATTTCAGAAGTGATTTTATCAGACAATTTTAAGAGGACATTCCATCAATGTATGTATGAATGTGTTTCTTTCTGTATTACGTATTGTGTTTGTATATGTTATATGTATCTGAAATTAGCATTGTACTGTGGCTGCCCAGTCTCTTAGTCGTGTCCAGCTCTTTGTGACCCCATAAACTTCAGTATAACACCAGGCTTCCCTGTTCTTAACTATCTCCCGGAGTTTGTGCAAACTCATGTCCATTGAGTCGGTGATGCCATCCAACCATCTCATCCTCTGTCATCCCCTTCTCCTCCTGCTTTCAATTTTTCCCAGCATCAAGGTCATTTCCAATGAGCTAGCTCTTCCCATCAGGTTGCTAAAGTATTGGAGCTTCAGCATCAACCCTTCCAATGAATCTTCAGAGTTGATTTCCTTCATGATTGAGTGGTTTGATCTTGCTGTCCAAGGGAATCTCAAGAGTCTTCTCCAACACCACAGTTCAAAAGCATCAATTCTTCGGCACTCAGCCTTCTTTATGGTCCAACTCTCATATCCATGCATAACTACTGGAAAAACTATAGCTTTAACTATATGGATCTTTGTTGGTGGAAAAGTGATGTCTCTGCTTTTTAATATGCTAGGTTGGTCGTAGCTTTTCTTCCAAGGAGCAAGCATCTTTTAATTTCAAGGCTGCAGTCACGATCTGCAGTAATTTTGGAGACCAAGAAAATGAAATCTGCCTCTGTTTCCACTTTTTCCCCATATATATGCCATGAAGTGATAGGACCAAATGCCATGACTATCTTGAACGTTGACTTTTAAGCCAGCTTTTTCACTCTCCTCCTTTGCCTTCATCAAGAAGATTTTCAGTTCCTCTTCGCTTTCTGCTATTAAGGTGGTATTACCTTCATATATGAGGTTGTTGATATTTCTCCCTGCAATCTTGATTCCACCTTTTGCTTCATCCAGCCCAGCATTTCACATGATGTCCTCTGCATATAAGTTAAATAAGCAAGGTGACGATATACAACCTTGACGTACTCCTTTACCAATTTTGAACAGTCCATTGTTTTGTGTCCAGTTCTAACCGTTCCTTCTTGTCCTGAATACAGGTTTCTCAAGAGACAGGTAATGGGGTCAGGTATTCCGATCTCTTTAAGACTATTCCACAGTTTATTATACCTAGGATAAAGTAATGTATTGGGTCAGTCGAAAAGTTTGTTTTCCCACAGCATCCTATGGAAAAACCCAAATAAACTTTCTGGCCAACCCAATTAGTATATGCATTTGCTTATCCTTATATTCTATGTATAGCATATGTATACTCTCTATATAGCATATAATATACATATATATTATATGTATATAACATATGTGCATACAATATACATACTCCTAAAATCACACCAGAACTAAAAACTCAAGTTTGAAAATGGGGTATATAGTCCCATGTCAAATATGACTTAATGATCAAAGGCTACAGATTTCTTTATCTCATATCCCTGAGGTCCTCATGCCTTGTAAGCTGATGCTTGAGTGTGTACTTTGAGGACCTTCCCAGAGCCCACAAAAGTCTGTAGAGATGCGTTAACTAGTTGGTGCAGTAGCATCACCAATTCTTGTTCATTGTCCCTCTCCTTTAATTTCTCATCAATTTCTTATCTTGAAGACTAGACTTCTTTCTGGCTGCCCTCCCTCAGATTCAGCTCTAATATGTTGAATTCTCATAATTAGAAACACCCCCATTCTGCATGTGTCCCTCTTTCCCTGGCAATGCCATCTCTATAACACCCTGAAATAACTCTGAGGTTTCCCTACCCAGAAGTTTAAAGACAGCCTAGTCCCAGTGCTTCTGGGAAGCTGCCAGCAAAAGAACCTGATGTAAGAAGGAAAATGGTTTGGATCCTCCCTATAAATCTCCCACATGAAGTTTCCATCTCCAGAAGCTATCCAAGTATCCAATGTCTCTTGGATTATAGGCAAGTAACAAAATAATGCATCACCCTCAAATTGGGACACTTTTTAAAATGAAATAAGACACTGAAAATAAATACATGACTTACAACAGGTATAAACTGAGACCACCTAGGAGTCTCTCTAATTATAATTTTCTTGCCATAAGCTACCTTCACTTGAGATCTTGTGCAGAAAATTCCTGCTGAAATCAGCTTAATGGATTCACACAGTAGAGCAGAATCCTGGCTTTCTGATGGAAACTTTTATTTCTGAACTTTATGCTCCCTCAGGGACTCTAATACCAAAATCCTTCTGTCTCTATACAATTCCTCTTCTGCTGACTATTCATGACTGGGTAGAATAGCCTTGAAGTCCAGGCACGCCATCTGCCTCTGCCTTCTGTATGTCCCTGACCTCCCCAGAGTGCCAGTTATATCCTGGAAACATGCTGCAAAATCACAGCAGCATCACTAACTCTAGTCTGGGTTCCACTGCCGAAGAGCCTGGAACTGTAGTCCTTTCTAGAAGACGCAGAGGAAGAAGAGAGTTTATGATTGCTGAGATGAGAAGATCATAGGAGAATTTTTGTTAACAAAGATCTGGAGTTTAGGAAATGTTAGGGGGTAACTGACAGAGAAGGGTAAATCTAAGCTGGCGATGTTAAGTTTGGAGGTCGCCAGTATTAGATTTTTAGTCATAAAAATACAGGAAAATATGCAAGGCTTATTCAACATTAAAAAATCAATTAATGCAATTCATCACAACAAACTAAAGAAGAATGTAATCATGTAAATAGATGCAGAAAAAATATCTGACAAAAATCCAACACTTATGATACAAACCTCATAACAAGGAATAGAGAGGAAATGCCTCAACTGGATAAAGAGTATCTACCAAAAAATGTCCACAGCTAGCATCATACCTAATGGTAACAAACTATATATTTTTCCCCTAAGTTTGAGAACAAAACAAAGATGCCCCTTCTCCCCATTCCTATTTACTGTACTGAAATGCATAGCTAATGCAATAAGATGAGAAAAAGGAATAAAAGTTATATAGATTGTGAAGAAAGAAATAAAACTGTCTTTATTCAGCAATGACATTCAGTTCAGTTGCTCTTTGTGACCCTGTGGACTGCAGCATGCCAGGCTTCCCTGTCCTTCACCAACTCCCGGAGCCTGCTCAAACTCATGTCCATTGAGTTGGTGATGCCATCTAATCATCTGGTCCTCTGTTGTCCCCTTCTCCTCCTGCCCTCAATCCTTCCCAGCATCAGGGTCTTTTCCAATGGGTCAGTCCTTCACATCAGGTGGCCAAATTACTGGAGTTTCAGCTTCAGCATCCATCCTTCCACCGAAGATTCAGGATTGATCTCCTTTAGGATTGACTGGTTTGCTCTCCATGCTGTCCAAGGGAATCTCAAGAGTCTTCTCCAGCACCACAACTGAAAAACATCAATTCTTTGTCACTCTGCTTTCTTTATGGTCCAACACTCACATCCACACATGACTACTGAAAAAACCATAGCTTTGACTAGATGGACCTTTGTTGGCAAAGTAATGTCTCTGCTTTTTAATATGCTGTCTAGGTTGGTGACAGCTTTCCTTCCAAGGAGTAAGCGTCTTTTAATTTTATGGCTATTGTCACCATCTGCAGAGATTTTGGATTCCAAGAAAATAAAGTCTCTCACTGTTTCCATTGTTTCCCCATCTGTTTGACATGAAGTGATGGGACCAGATGCCATGATCTTCATTTTTTGAATGCTGAGTTTTAAGCCAGCCTTTTCACTCTCTTCTTTCACTTTCATCAAGAGGGCCTTCAGTTCCTCTTCACTCTCTGCCTCTAAGGGTGGTGTCATCTGAGTATCTGAGGTTATTGATACTTCTCCCAACAACCTTGATACCAGCTTGTGCTTCATCCAGCCCAGCATTTTGCATGATGTACTCTGCATATAAGTTACATAAGCAGAGTGACAATATTCAGCCTTGACATACTCCTTTCCCAATTTGGAACCAGTGTATTGTTCCATGTCCTGTTCTAACTTGCTCCTTGACTGGTATACAGATTTCTCCAGGAAACAGGTAAAGTGGTCCAGTATTCACATCTCCTTAAGAATTTTCCACAGTTTGTTGTGATCCACACAGTCAAAGGCTTTGGCGTAGTCAATAAAGCAGAAGTAAAAAAAAGGTGAAAAGAAAAAGAAAGCAGAAGTAAAAAAGTAGTCAATAAAGCAGAAGCAAGATGTTTCTCTGGAACTCTCTTGCTTTTTCAATGAGCCAATGGATGTTGGCATTTTGATCTCTGGTTCCTTTGCCTTTTCTAAATCCAACTTGAACATCTGGAAGTTCTTGGTTCACATACTGTTAAAGCCTAGCTTGGAGAATTCTGAGCATTACTTTACTAGTGTGTGAGATGAGTGCAATTGTATGGTAATTTGAACATTCTTTGGCACTGGAATGAAAACTGACCTTTTCAGTCCTGTGGCCACTGCTGGGTTTTCCAAATTTGTTGGCATATTGAATGCAGCACTTTCATAGCATCATCTTTCGGGATTTGAAATAGCTCAACTGGAATTCCATCACCTCCACTAGCTTTGTTCATAGTGATGCTTCCTAAGGCGCACTTGACTTCACACTCCAGGATGCCTGGCTCTAGGTGAGTGATCACACCATCATGCTTATCTGGGTCATGAAGATCTTTTTTGTATAGTTCTTCTGTATATTCTTGCCAACTCTTCTTAGTATCTTCTGCTTCTGTTAGGTCCATATCATTTCTGTCCTTTATTATGCCTATCTTTGCATGAAATGTTCCCTTGGTATCTAATTTTCTGGAAGATCTCTCTAGTCTTTCCCATTCTATTGTTTTCCTCTATTTCTTTGCATTGATCACTTAGGAAGGCTTTCTTGTCTCTCCTTGCTACTCTCTGGAACTCTGTATTCAGATGGGTATATCTTTCCTTTTCTACTTTGCCTTTTGCTTCTCTTCTATTCTCAGCTATTTATAAGGCCTCCCCCAATCATCCATTTTGCCTTTTTGCATTTCTTTTTCTTAGGGATGATCTTGATCACTGCCTCCCGTACAGTGTCACTAACCTCCATCCATAGTTCTTCAGGCAGTCTGCCTATCAGATCTAATCCGTTGCATCTATTTGTCACATCAGAGAACAACTAATTAAATGAAGAGATAATCCATGTTCACATATAGAAAGGCTCAATATTGTTTAAGATGTCAGTCTTCTCCAAATTAATCTATATATACACAGTAATCTTAATCAAAATCCCAGCAAGTTATTTTGTAGATATCAAAAAACTTATTTTAAATTTGATATAGAAATCAAAAAAGGTCCAGTAAAGCCAACATAATATTAGATTAAAAGAACAAAATTCAGTGGACTGATGCCTCCCTATTCAAGACTTATTATAAAGTTGAGGATCGAATCAAGATGGAGGAGGGAGTAGGACATGGAGCTCACCTTCTCCCATAAATATATCAAAAGTACATGTATATGTAGGACGATTCTCAGTGACCATCTACTAAATGCTAGCAGACGATTGCAGACTTCCAAAAGAGGAAAAAAATCTCCATATAGATGGGTAACACAAAAGGAAGAGAAAGAAAAGAACTGAGATGATACCTGTGCTCCTGGAAGGGAAGCCGAGAAAGAAGAGTGGTTTCTGTACTCAGAGAAGTTCCCTCGCTGGCAGGAAGATCAGCTGGGACAGAAGGGGAGTTTTAGAACCTCAGAGGAGAGCAGAGCAACCCGTTATGGAGGGCAACGTGGAGCAAGACCTGCACAGGAGGCCAAAGCCACTGCCTGGATCTCCCCAGCCTGAGATATCCTCTTTGGGGGAGGGGGAAAGGCCGGTTGCTGAGGCTTAGGCTTCAGAGGTAGGAACCAGGGAGAAGACTGGTATTGGCTGTGTGGAGACAGCCTGAGGGGGGCGCTGTGGTGTGCCTTGCCGCAGCCCAGCGAGTACAGGAGGAGGCCTGGGCCCACTAGAGAGGCAGGCTACCATAGCTGGAAGGTGTGCAAGGAGAGGGGCAGGACTCCCAGAGGAGTTTTTCTCCATCTGTGCACTCTCAGGTGGCAGGCATCACCTACAAGAGCTCCAAGAGCAGGCTCGAGCCACTGCTGCCATCTCAGACTCCAGAGGAGGGCATGGAGCCCTGCTACCACCAGACTCCACCACTGGGCTCCAGTGGCTGCCCCCACCTTCCTGAGAGTGCGCACAGGCCACGCACCTGCACACCCTCTATCAGGGGGTAACAGCCAGCAAACACTTAACAGAGAGATGGCGAGCAACCAAACCAAAGCTGCCCTCACACCAAAAACGTATTAAGCCAACACAAGCTATACGGAAACATTCCTCAAGACTATAGTAGGTTAGTGTTTCTCACAGAGCAAGAGAAATACAAGCCAAATGAAAAATCACAGGAACTACTCCCAGTTAAAACATCAAGAAAGTTATCCTGAAGGAACAATGAAACAGACCTCTTCAGTCTAACAGACAACAAGCTCAAAACACAAGCAACAAAAACACTGAAAGAGTGAAGAAAGGCTATTGACAGAAATTCAGGGTACTGTAAAAGGAACTAGAAACTATAATGTGCCAAGAAAAACTAGAGAATTCATTTGCTGAGACAAAAGGTGAGCAAAAGAAAATGAATAGCAGAATGAATGATGCAGAAAAAAAAAGTAGCAAGAAGATATAAGGAGAATCACAATTGGAAATTAATCACTTAAATTAACTAGTATACAGATAAAAAAGAAAGAAAATCTATTTGTGAAAGTGATGATAAAAACAGAACACCAAAAAGAAATATGAAGATATAAAGGACATCAAAATCATAAATTGTGGGGACAGAAAGTAAGAAAATTATAGATTTTTTTAAGACTGTGTTTCAGCCTATAGTCATGTATGGATGTGAGAGTTAGACTATAAAGAAAGCTGAGCACTGAAGAATTGAGTCTTTTGAACTGTGGTATTGGAGAAGACTCTTGAGAGTCCCTTGGACTGCAAGGAGATCCAACCAGTCCATCCTAAAGGAAATCAGCCCTGAATATTCATTGGAAGGACTGATGTTGAAGCTGAAACTCCAATACTTTGGCCACCTGATGTGAAGATCGAACTCACTGGAAAAGACACTGATGCTAAGAAAGACTGAAGGCAGGAGGAGAAGGGGACGACAGAGGATCAGACGGTTGGATGGCATCACTGACACAATGGACATGAGTTTGAGTAGGCTCCAGGAGTTGGTGATAGACAGGGAAGCCTGGCATGCTGCAATCCGTGGGTTGCAAAGAGTCAGACACGACTGAGTGACTGAACTCACTTTAGCCTATATGACTATTAGTCTAAAGCAAGCAGATATAGGAAGAAGTTAACATACCTGAAAAACAGGGCAACCACAAATCAAAAACATACAACAGAATCACACACAAAAAAGAAAGAATACAATCATAAAATAAATGGAAATCATCAAACCACCAAAAGAAAGAGAGAAAAAGAAGAAAGAAGAAACTTAGAATCAACCAGAAAACAAGGTTAGAAATGGCAATAAATACATATATATCAATAATTACCTTAATTATGTGCTCAATGGATTGAGCACATCAATCAAAAGGCATAGAGTGGCAGGCTGGACTAAAAACAAGAGGCAACAAAATGCTGTCTACAGCAGATCCACCTTGGGGTAAAGAACACATGTAAGACTGAAAATGAAAGATTGGAAGAAGATACCCATGCAAACAAATGACAAGAAAGGAGGAGCTGCAACACTCATTGGACAAACAGACTTTACAACCAAGGCACCAAGAAACACAAAGAAGAGTACTATGTAATAGTAAAAGGATTACTACAAGAGCATTTTACACTCATCGACACATGCACCTAATATAGGAGCACCCAGACACTTAAAACAAATACTAACAGGCATAAAGGGAGAAGCTGATGGGACACGATAAAGAGTAGGAGACTTTAACACCCCATTCACATCAAAAGACAGATCTTCTAGAGAGAAAAATCAATAAAGCAACGGAGATCCTAAATGGTACAACAGAACAGTTAGACTTGATTTATATTTTCAGAACATTACATCCGAAAATATCAGGATACACATTCAAGTGCACATGGAACAATCCTTAGGACTGATCACATTTATGGCACAAAACTAACAAACTTAAGAGTAGAGAAATTATTTCAAGCATAGTCTCTGACTACAACAGCATGAAACAAGAAATCAACCACAGGAAAAGAAATGAGAAAAAAAAATAAACAAGGAGAATAAACAATACTCAAAAATCAATACTCAATCACAATACTCAAAGATCAATGGGTAAATACGGAAATCAAAAAGAACATTTTAAAATACCTTGAGACAAATGACAATGAAAATACAACCATACAAAATCCATGGAACACAGCAAGAACAGTTCTTAGAGGAAAGTTCATAGCAATACAGACTTTCCTCCAAAAAAAAAAAAAAAAAGGTAAAATCTCAAATAAACCACCTAACATACCACCTAAAAGAATTACACAACAAAACCTAAAGTCAAGAGTTTTTGAAAGGGTAAACTAAATTGACAAATCTCTGGCCAGGCTCACCAAGATGAAAAGAAAAGAGAACCCAAATAGACAAACTAAGAAATGAAAAAGGAGAAATCTCAACTGATACCATAGATATAACAACAATAACAATAACAAAAAGCCACAAGAGAATACTATAAATGATTGTATGCCAATAAATTTGACAACCTAGAAGAAATGGACAGCTTTCTAGAAACATACAGCCCTCCCAAAATGAATCAAGAAGAAACAAATACTTTGAACAGACCAATCCCTAGAAGTGAAATATTTAGAATCTATAATTTAAAAACAATTCCCTACAAACAAAAGTCACAGGTGAATTCTACCAAAGATACAAAGAACTTATACCAATCTTTATCAGACTCTTCCAAAAGACTGAAGAGCAGGGAACACTTCCAAACACACTCTGAAGCCACCATCAGTTCAGTGCAGTTCAGTCAGTCAGTCATGTCTAATTCTTTGTGACCCCATGAATTGCAGCACGCCAGGCCTCCCTGTCCATAACCAACTCCCGGAGTTCACCCAAATTCATGTCCATGAAGTCGATGATGCCATCCAGTCATCTCATCCTCTGTCATCCCCTTCTCCTCCTGCTACCAATTCCTCCCAGCATCAGGGTCTTTTCCAATGAGTCAACTCTTCACATGAGGTGGCCAAAGGTTTAGAGTCTCAGTGTTAGCATCAGTTCTTCCAAAGAACACCCAGGGCTGATCTCCTTTAGAATGGACTGGTTGGATCTCCTTGCAGTCCAAGGGACTCTCAAGAGTCTTCTCCAACACCACAGTTCAGAAGCACCAATTCTTCGGTGCTCAGCTTTCTTCACCTGATAGCAAAACCAAGCATAAAACCACCAAAAATAAAACTACAGGCCAGTATTTCTGATGAATTTAGATGCAAAAATTCTCAATAAAATATTGGCATACTGAATCTAATAGCACCTAAAAAGATCATACACAACAAACAAATGTGATTCACCCTAAGTACACCAGGATGGTACAACATATGCAAATCAACCAATGTAATATATCACATAAACAAAAGAAAAGCTATATATATATATATATATATATATATATACACACACACACACACACACACACACACACACACATATATCAATAGATGCAGAAAAAAGTATTTGATGAAATTCAACATCCTCTCATGATAAAAACTCTTTCCAAAGTGGGTATACAGGACACATATCTCAACATAATAAAAGTTATTTATGACAAATCACAGTCAATGTAATATTCAATAGTGAAAATCTGAAAGCCTTCCTGTTAAAATCTGAAACAAGGAAACAATGCCCACTCTCACCGATTCTATTTGACACAGTATTAGAAGTTCTAGCCACAGCAATTAGACAAGAAATAAAATGTACCCAAACTGTTAAGGAAGAGGTAAAATTCTCACTTTATACAGATGACATGATAACTATATACAGAAAACCCTAAGATCTCCACACAGAAACTACTAGATCTAATAAATTAATTCATCAAAGTAGTAAGATACAAGATTAACATTCAAAATCAGTTGCAGTTTTCTACACTAACAATGAACTATCAGAAAGGAAATTAAAAATTAAACCTTTATAAAATATCTATGAATAAGCCTGACCAAGGAGGTGAAAGACTTAATACTGAGAACTATAAAACAGTAACAAAGGAAATTAAAGAGGATCCAAAGAAATGGAAAGATATACCATGCTCTTGGACTGGAAGAATTAATATTGTTAAAATGGCAATACTACCCAAAGCAATCTACAGATTTAATGCAAACTCTATTGAATTAACCATATTTTTCACAGAACTGCAAAAAATAATCCAAAACTTTGTACAGAACCATGTAAGATGCAGAATTACCAACAAAATACTGGAGAGGAGGGAGTAAGAGGCATAATTCTCCCAAACCTGAGACAGCACTATAAAGCCACAGTAATCAAATAGTATAGTATTTGTAAAAAAAAAAAAAAAAAAAAAACATACAGATCAATGAAACAGAACAGAGAGCCCAGAAATAAACCTACACACCTATGGTCACTTAATCTTTGACAAAGCAGGCAAGGATATACAATAGAGAAAAGACAGTCTCTTCAGCAAGTGGTTTTGGAAAACATAAATACTACATGTAAATCAATGAAGCTGAAACATTCGCTCACACCATATACAAAAAATGAATCTAGAAAGAGTCCTGACACCTTTTACATTCTTTTACTCAAAATAATTTACAGACATAAAACTGCAAAAGTTCTATAGAATAACACAGAAGAAAATCTCGGGGAGCTTGGGCTGGATGGGCTTCATTAAATTTAAAACTTCTGTGAAACACATTTTTAAAGAGAATCAAGAGACAAGACACAGACTGAGAAAAAGTATCTGTGAACCACATTTCTGACAAGGGCTGGTATGGAAATGCCAAATGACTTCAGTATTCTTGCCTTGGAGAATTCCATGGACAGAGGAGCCTAGCCAGGGTCACAGGACCATAGGGTAGCAAAGGGTTGGGTACGACTGAACAATGAACATTTTCACTTTCATACAAAATATATGAAGAGTTCTTAACACTCAAAAAAGGGAAACCAGACAAACCCAATTACTGTTATTGTTGTTGAGCTGCTAAGACATGTCAGACTTTTGGCAACACCATGGACTATGGCACACTAAGCTCCTCAGGCCTTCACTATCTCCTGGTGTTTGCTCAAACTCATGTCCATGGAGTTGCTGATGCTATCTCATCCCCTGTGACCCCCTTCTCCTTTTGCCTTCATTCTTATCCAGCATCAGGGTCTTTTCCAATGAGTCTGCTCTTCACATCAGGAGGCCAAAGTACTGGAGCTTCAACTTTAGCAACAGTCATTCCAATGTATATTCAGGGGTTGATTTCCTTTAGGACTGACTAGTTCAGTCTCCTCGCTCTTGAAGGGACTCAAGAGTCTTCTCTAATACCACAATCAAAAGCATCAATGCTTTAGCACTCAGCCTTCTTTGTGGTCAAATTCTTATATCTGTACATGACTACTGGAAAAATAATAGCTTTGACTACACAGATCTTTGTCAGCAAAGTGATACCTCTGCTTTTTAATAAGGTGTCTAGGTTTGTCTTGCTTCCCTGGTGGCTCAGAGGTTAAAGCGTCTGCCTGGAATGCAGGAGACCCGAGTTCAATCCCTGGGTTGGGAAAATCCCCTGGAGAAGGAAATGGCAACTCCCTCCAGTACTCTTGCCTGGAGAATCCCATGGAGGGAGGAGCCTGGTAGGCTACAGTCCATGGTCCCAAAGAGTTGGACACAACTGAGCAACTTCACTTTTCACTAGGTTTGTCTTAGCTTTCCTTCCAAGGAGCAAGCATATTTTAATATCATGGCTGCAGTCATCATCCACAGGGATTTTGGAGACCAAGAAAATAAAATCTATCACTTCTTCCATTTTTTCAACCCTTCTATTTGCCCTGAAGTGATGGGACCACATGCCAAGATCTTAGTCTTTTTTTCATGTTGAGTTTAAAGTCAGCTTTTTCACTCTCATCAAGAGCCTCTTTAGTTCCTCTTCACTTTCTTCCATTCGATTGATTTGTCTTCTACATATCTAAGCTTGTTAATATTTCTCCCAGCATTCTTGATTCCAGCTTGTGATTCATCCAGCCCAATATTTCACATGATATACTCTGTGTATAAGTTAAATAAGCAGTGTGACAATACATATCACTGTCATACTCTTTTCCCAATTGTAAACCAGTCAGTTGTTCCATGTCTGGTTCTAACTACTACTTCTTGATCTGCATACAGGTTTCTCAAGAGACAGGTAAGGTGGTCTGGTATTCCCATCACTTTCACAATTTTTTACAAGTTTGTTGTGGTCCACACACTCAAAGGCTTTAGTGTAGTCAATGAAGAAGAAGTATGGGCCTTTTTGGAATTCCCTTGCTTTCTCCGTGATCCAATAAATGTTGGTAATTTACTCACTGGTTCCTCTGTCTCTTCAAAAGCCAGCTCAGACATCTGAAAGCTCTCAGTTCACATACAGCTGAAGGCTAGCCTGAAAGATCCTGAGTATTACCTTGCAAGCTTGTGAAATGAGAGTAATTGTGAGATAGTCTGAACATTCCTTGGCATTGCTCTTCTTTGAGTTGGAAGGAAAACTGACCTTTACTAGTCCTATAGCCACTGCTGAGTTTTCCAAATTTGCTGGCATTTTGAGTGCAGCACTTTCACAGCATCGTCTTTTAGGATTTAAAATGGCTCAACCAGAATTCCATCACGTCCACTAATTCTGTTGATAGCAATGCTTCTTAAGGCCCACTGGACATCACACTCCAGGATGTCTGGCTCTAGGTTAGTGACCAGCATGGTTATCCAGGTCCTTAAGATTTTTCCTGTATAGTTCTATGTATTCTTGGGTTTCCCTGGTGGCTTAGAGGTTAAAGTATCTGCCTCCAATGCAGGAGACCCGGGTTCGATCCCTGGGTCAGGAAGATCCCCTGGAGAAGGAAATGGCAATCTACTCCAGTATTCTTGCCTGGAGAATCCCATGGACAGAGAAGCCTAGTAGGTTACAGTCCACGAGGTCGCAAAGAGTCGGACACGACTGAGCGACTTCACCTCACCTCTATGTATTCTTGCCACTTCTTCTGCTTCTGTTAGGTCCTTGCTGTTTCTATCCTTTATTACTCCCATCTCTGCATGAAATGTTCCATTGGTATCGCCAATTTTTTTTTTTAGAGATCTCTAGTTCTATTGTTTTCCTCTAATTCTTTGCACTGTTCACTTGAGAAGGCCTTCTTATCTATCTTTGCTATTTTCTGGGACTCTGCATTCAGGTGGGTTTATCCTTTCCTTTCTCCCTTGCCTTTCTGCTTCTCTTCTTTCTTCAGTTATTTGTAAGGCCTCTTCAGACAACCACTTTGTCTTCTTACATTTCTTTTTCTTCGGAGTGGTTTTTGTCACTGCCTCCTGTACAAAGTTATAAACATCCTTCCACAGTTCTTTGGACATGCTGTCTACAAGATCCAATGTCTTGAATCTATTCATCACCTCCACCAAATAATTATAAAGGATTTGATTTAGGTCATATCTGAATGGCCTATCACCTAATGGTTTCCCTACTTTCTTCAATTTCACCCTGAATTTTGCAATAAGCAGCTCATGATCTGAGCCACAGTCAGCTCCAGGTCTTGTTTTTATGGACTGGATAGGGCTTCTCCATCTTGGCTGCAAATAACATAATTAATCTCATTTCATTATTGACCATCTGGAGATGGTCACCAGTACAGTCATCTCTTGGGCTGTTATTTACTATGACCAGTGTATTCTCTTGACAAAACTCTGTAGCCTTTGCCCTGCTTCATTTCATACTCCAAGGCCAAACGTGGAGGTATCTCTTGACTTCATACTTTATTCCAAGTATCTCTTGACTTCATACTTTTGCATTCCAATCCACCATGATTAAAGGACACCTTTTTTGGTGTTAGTTCTAGAAAATCTTGCAGGACTTCATAGAATTGGTCAATTTCAGCTTCTGCAGCATCAGTGGTTGGTGCAAAGACTTGGATTCTGTGATGTTGAATGGTCTGCCTTGGAAAGGAACTGAAACCATTCTGTCATTTTTGAGATTGTACCCAAGTACTGCATTTTGGAATCTTTTGTTGACTATGAGGGTTACTCCATTTCTTCTAAGGGATTATTGCCCACAGTAGTAGATATAATGGTCATCTGAATTAAACCTGCCCACTCACGTCCATTTTAGTTCACTGATTCCTAAGATGTTGATGTTCAATCTTGCCATCTCCTGCCTGACCATGTCCAGTTAACTTTGATTCACAGACCTAATAATCTAGGTTCCTATGCAGTATTGTTCTTTATAGCATTGGACTTTACTTTCCACACCAGACACATCCACAGCTGAGGACTGTTTCTGCTTTAGCCCAGCTGCTTCATTCTTACTAGAGCTATTAGTAATTGCATTCCTCTCTTCCCCAGTAGTACACTGGACACTTTCCAACCTGGGGAACTTATCTTTCAGCATCATATCTTTTGCCTTTTCATAATTTCCATAGGGTTCTCTAGACAAGTATACTAGAGTGGATTGCCATTTCATTCTCCAGTGGAACACGTTTTGCCAGAGCTTTTCACTATGATCAGTTCATCCTAGTTGACCCTGCAGAGCATGGTTCAAGCTTCACTGAGTTACACAAGTCTCCTTGCAGTGACAAGACTGTGATCCATGAAGGGGGATCCAATTATAAAATGAGTAAAATATCTGAGCAGATATCTCACCAGAAAAGATACACAGATGGCAAATAATTATTAAAAAATATGTTCAACATCT
Source organism: Nanger dama (assembly GCA_917880005.1). Classification (NCBI taxonomy): domain Eukaryota; kingdom Metazoa; phylum Chordata; class Mammalia; order Artiodactyla; family Bovidae; genus Nanger; species Nanger dama. The sequence continues at coordinate 11,900,426 of CAKJTW010000057.1, read as the reverse complement.
TATGTCATTAGATAATTGCAAATTAAAACAACACAGTGATATCATTACATACATATTAGAATGGCTAAAATGTATTAAACTAATAATACAAAATGTTGCCAGGATTACAGAGCAATAAAAACACTCATTTATTGCTGGTGGGCATGCAAAATGGTACACCATGGAATACAGTTCAGCAGTTTATGACATAGCTAAACATTGTCATTCATGTGATCCAGCAGTCAAGTTTCTAGGAATTTTCCCCAACTGAGTTGAAAACTAACCTCCACACAAAAGCCTGGACACAAATCTTTTTCAGCAGCTTTACTCATAGTCACAGTCACCAAAAACAAGAAGCAATCCAGATGTCCTTCAAAACATAAAAGGATAAACTGTGATGTAGCTACAGAAAGCAATGTTATTCCTTCCAAAAAAAAAAAAAAAAAAGAGAGAGCTATCAAGCTGTGAAAAGACATGGCTTATACACATATTACTAAGAGAAAAAGGCCAATCTGAATCGACTCTGTGACTAATTATATGACATTCTGGAAAAAGAAAAACTGTGGAGATAAAAATATCAGTTATTTTCAGGAGGGATGACTAGGTGAAGTACAGGAGATTTTCAAGGCAGTGAAACTGTTGCATAGAGAACTGTAATTGTGAATCCATGTCATTATACATTTGTCAAAACTCATAGAACTATACAACAGAAAAAGTGAATCTTAATGTAACCCATGGATTATAATAATAATGTATCAGTTCATTAACTATGACAAATATATCCCACTAAGGTAAGATAGTAATAACGAAGGAAACTGTACCTGAGGAGGCTGGGGTTCGGTGTATTAAATTTTGCACAATAAAATTCAATTTTATTTATACAATTTAAAAAACTCGGGTATATGCTATTTACAAGAGATCCACTTCAGATCTAGGTACACATATAGACTGAAATTGAGGAATGGGAAAAGGTATTCCATCCAAATGGAAATGAAAAAAAAAAAAAAAAGCTGGAGTAGCAATACCCATATCAGAAAAAATGGACTTTAATATAAAGACTGTTACAAGAGACAAAAAGGACACTACACAGTGATCAAAAGATCAATCCAAGAAGAAAATGTAACAATTGTAAATATATATGCATCCAACATAAGAGTACCTCAATATATGAAGCTGATGTTAACAGTAATAAAAGGAGAAATCAACTATATGACAATAATACCGGAGGACTTTAATACACCTACTTACATCAATGGACAGATCATCCAGATGGAAAAATCAATAAAGAAATACAGGCCTTAAATGATATATTAGATGAGAAAGACTTAATTCATATTTATAAAACATTTCATCTGAAAGCAGACTACACATTCTTCTCAAGGACACATGGAACATTCCCTAGGATAGACCACATGCAAACTCTGGTAAACTTAATGAAATTAAAACCATATCAAGCATCCTCTCCAACCACACTGCTACGAAATCAGCCATCAACTATGAGAAAATAAAGCTGTAAAACACATAATAACAAATGTAAAATATGTTACTGAACAAACAATAGATTACTGAAGAAATCACAGAGGATATAAAAAGTTACCTAGAGACAACTGACAACAAAAACACAATGATCCAAAACTTATGAGATGCAGCAAAAGCAGTTTTAAGAAGGTTTCAGTTAGGTTCAGTTCAGTCGTTCAGTTGTGTCCGTCTCATTGCAACCCCATGAATCGCAGCACGCCATGTCTCCCTGTCCATCACCAACTCCCAGAGTTCACTCAGACTCACGTCCATGGAGTCCGTGATGCCATCCAGCCATCTCATCCTCAGTCGTCCCCTTCTCCTCCTGCCCCCAATCCCTCCCAGCATCAGAGTCTTTTTCAATGAGTCAACTCTTCACATGAGGTGGCCAAAGTACTGGAGTTTCAGATTTAGCATCATTCCTTCCAAAGAAATCCCAGGGTTGATCTCCTTCAGAATGGACTGGTTGGATCTCCTTGCAGTCAAAGAGACTCTCAAGAGTCTTCTGCAACACCACAGTTCAAAAGCATCAGTTCTTCAGTGCTCAGCCTTCTTCACAGTCCAACTCTCACATCCATACATGACCACTGGAAAAACCATAGCCTTGACTAGACGGACCATAGTCGGCAAAGTAATGTCTCTGCTTTTGAATATGCTATCTAGGTTGGTCATAACTTTTCTTCCAAGGAGTAAGCGCCTTTTAATTTCATGGCTGCAAACACCATCTGTTAATAGCACCACAATCTTAACTCAAGAAACATGAAAAATCTCAAAACAACTTAACGCTACACCAAAAACAACTAAAGAAAGAAGAGGACTTCTCTCGTGTCCCAGCAGTTAAGACTTCATGCTTCCAGTGCAGGGAACATGGGTTCAATCTCTGGTCAAGGAACTAAGATCTCACATGCACGTGAGATTGCAAGTCACAATCTTAAACATTAAATAATAAACAAAACCCAAAATTAATAGAAGAAATAATAAATATCAAAGCAAAAATTAATAAATAAAATGAGACTAAAGAATAGAAATTATCAATTTCTCTAAATATACTGGCTGCAAGAAAAGATTAAAATTTATAAACTTTTAGTCAGACTCATCAAGAAAAAAAGGGAGAGGGTTCACATCAATAAAATCAGAAATGAAAAAGAAGTTGCAATGAACATCACAGAAATACAAAGGATCCTGCTTCTTGGCAGGAAAGCTATGACAAACCTAAAAATGTGCTAAAAAGCAAAGACATCACTTAGGCAACAAAGGTCTTTATAGTCAAGGCTACGATCTTTCCACTAGTCATGTATGGATGTGAGACCTGGACCATAAAGAACACAGAGTCCTGAAGAATTGATGCTTTTGAACAGTGGTGCTAGAGAAGACTCTTGAGGGTCCCCTGGACAGAAAGGAGATTGAACCAGTCAATCTCAATGGAAATCAACCCTGATTATTCATTGGAAGGACTGATGCTGAAGTTGAAGTTCCAATACTTTGGCCAACTGATATGAACAGCTGACTTACTAGAAAAGACCTTGATGCTGGGAAAGATCAAAAACAGAAGGAGAAGAGACAAACAGAGGATGAGATGGTAGGAAGGCATCACCGATTCAATAGATGTGAACTTGGGCAAACTCCGAGAGATGGTGACGGACAGAGAAGCCTGGTGGGCTGCAGTCTGTGGGGTCACGAAGAGTTGGACATGACTTGGTGACTGAACAGCAGCAATAATACACTGATTATTCTGAAACTCTTCCCAAAAGCTGCAGAGGAAGGAAAACTCCTAAACTCATCAAGTGAAGCACCATCATGCTGCTACCAATCCAGACAAACAGAAAAAGGAAGTTAACAGGCCAGTACCACTGATAAACATAGACACAAAACTCCTCAACAAAATACTAGCAAACCAAATCCAACAATACATCAAAAGGATCATACACTATGATCAAATGGGATTTAACCCCAGGGACAGAAGGATTTTTCAATACCCACAAATCAATCAGTGTGATATATCATATTAACAAACTGAAGAATAAAAACCACATATTCATCTCAATAGATACAGAAAAAGTCTTTGACAAAATTCAACACTCATTTGTGATTAAAAAAAAAAATTTCCAGACGGTGGGCACAGAGGGCACATAAACATAATAAAAACTACATAACAGAAAACCACAGAAAGCTTAAAGTATTCCCTCTAAGATCATAAACAAGACAAGCATGTCCACTCGCACCACTTGTATTCAAAATAGTTTTAGAAGCTCTACCCATGGCTATAAGAGAAGAGAAAGAAATAAAAGGAATCCAAATTGCAACCGAAGTAAAACTGTCACTGTTTATAGATGAAATGATAATATACATAGAAAATCCTAAAGACACTACCAGAGAATTACTATGGTAAAGTTGCAGGATACAAAATTAAAACACAGAAATCTTTTGCAGTTCTATTCACTAACAAAATATCAAAAAGAAAAATTAAGGAAACTCCCATTACCACTGCATCAAAAGAATAAAATACAAAGGAATAAATCTATCTAATACGTGAACCGTGAACTTCCTGATGTTCAAGCTGGTTTTAGAAAAGGCAGAGGAACCAGAGATCAAATTGGCAACATCCGCTGGATCACGGAAAAGGCAAGAGAATTCCAGAAAAACATAAATTTCTGCTTTATTGACTATGCCAAAGCATTTGACTGTGTGGATCACAATAAACTGTGGAAAATTCTGAGAGAGATGGGAATACCAGACCACCTGACCTGCCTCTGGAGAAATCTGTATGCAGGTCAGGAAGAAACAGTTAGAACTGGACATGGAACAACAGAGTGGTTCCAAATAGGAAAAAGAGTACATCAAGACTGTATATTGTCACCCTGCTTATTTAACTTATATACAGAGTACATCATGAGAAACACTGGGCTGGAAGAAGCACAAGCTGGAATCAAGATTGCCGGGAGCAATATCAATAACCTCAGATATGCAGATGACAGCACGCTTATGGCAGAAAGTGAAGAGGAACTAAAAGCCTCTTGATGAAAGTGAAGGAGGAGAGTGAAAAAGTTGGCTTAAAGCTCAACATTCAGAAAATGAAGATCATGGCATCTGGTCCCATCATTTCATGGGAAATAGATGGGGAAACAGTGGAAACAGTGTCAGACTTTATTTATGGGGGGCTCCAAAATCACTGCAGATGGTGACTGCAGCCATGAAATTAATGAAAGACGCAAACCCCTTGGAAGAAAAGTTATGACCAACCTAGATAGTATATTCAAAAACAGAGACATTACTTTGCCAACAAAGGTCCATCTAGTCAAGGCTATGGTTTTTCCAGTGGTCATGTATGGATGTGAGAGTTGGACTGTGAAGAAAGCTGAGCGCCAAAGAATTGATGCTTTTGAACTGTGGTGTTGGAGAAGACTCTTGAGAGTCCCTTGGACTGCAAAGAGATCCAACCAGTCCATTCTGAAGGAGATCAGCCCTGGGATTTCTTTGGAAGGAATGATGCTAAGAGTCAGACACGACTGAGTGACTGAACTGAATGAGGCAAAAGTTACATACCTGGAAAACTATTAAACCTTGATGAAAGAAACTGAAGATGACACAAAACATATGGAAAGGTACACCATGTTCTTGGGTTGAAAGAATCAATATTCAATACTGTGAAAATGACTGCACTACCCAAAGAAATCTACAAATTCAATGCAATCTCTATCAAATTACCAATAGCATTCGAAACAGAACTGTAACCAAAAAAAATTTTTTTAATTTGTATGGAAACACAAAAACTCAAATAGCCAAAGAAATCTTAAAGAAAACAGCTAGAGGAGTCACACTCCCTGACTTACTATACTACAAATTTACAGCCATCCAAACAGTATGGTACTGGCACAAAAACAGAAATATAAATCAATGGAACAGGAAAGAAAGTCCAGAAATACCCCCTCTCACCTATAGTCTATTAATCTACAACAAAGGAGGCAAGAATATACAATGGAGCAAAGACAATCTCTTCAATAAGTGGTGCTGGGAAAACTGGATAAGCTACATGTAGAAGAGTGAAATTAGAACATTTTCTAACAGTATACACAAAAATAAACTCAAAATGGATTAAAGACCAAAATGTAAGACTGATATTATAAAACTCTTAGAGGAAAACTTAGGCAGAACAGTCTGACAGAAATTATGGTAGTATCCTTTTGATACACCTTCCAGAGTAATGAAAATAAATGTAAAAATAACCAAACAGGACCTAATTAAACTTGAAAGCTTTTGCACAGCAAAGGAAACCACAAAGTGAAAAGATAACCCACAGAATGGGAGAAAATATTTGCATATGAAATGACAGACAAGGAAATAATCTCCATGATGTACAAATAGTTCATGTAGTTCACTATTAAAAACGAACAATCCCATAAAAAAAAATAGGTAGAACACAGGTAAAATAGATAGCCAATGGGAATTTGCTGTATGGCTCAGGAAACTCAAACAGGGGCTCTGTTTCAACCTAGAGGGGTGGAATGGGGAGGGAGATGGGAGGGAGGTTCAAAAGGGAGGGGATATACGTATATCTATGGCTGATTCATGCTGAGGTTGGACAGAAACTAATAAATTTTGTAAAGCAATTATCCTTCAATAAAAAATAAATATTTTTATAAAAATGGGTCAGTTAGTCAGTCATTTCAGTTGCACAGTCATGTCCAACTCTTTGCGACCCCATGAATCACAACATGCCAGGCCTCCCTGTCCATCACCAAATCCCGCAGTTCACTCAAACTCAATTCCATTGAGTCGGTGATGCCATCCAACCATCTCATCCTCTGTCTTCCTCTTTTCGTCCTGCCTCCAATCCCTCCCAGCATCAGAGTCTTTTCCAATGAGTCAACTCTTCACTTGAGGTGGCCAAAGTATTGGAGTTTCAGCTTTAGCATTATTTCTTCCAAAGAACACCCAGGGCTGATCTCCTTCAGAATGAACTGGTTGGATCTCCTTGCAGTCCAAGGGACTCTCAAGAGTCTTCTCCAACACCACAGTTCAAAAGCATCAATTCTTCGGTGCTCAGCCTTCTTCACAGTCCAACTCTCACATCCATACATGACCACAGGAAAAACCATAGCCTTGACTAGACGGACCTTTGTTGGCAAAGTAATGTCTCTGCTTTTGAACATGCTGTCTAGGTTGGTCATAAATTTTCTTCCAAGGAGTAAGCGTCTTTTAATTTCATGGCTGTAATTGCCATCTGCAGTGATTTTGGAGCCCCCCAAAATAAAGTCTGACACTGTTTCCACTGTTTCCCCATCTATTTCTCATGAAGTGATGGGACAGGATGCCATGATCTTCGTTTTCTGAATGTTGAGCTTTAAGCCAACTTTTTCACTCTCCACTTTCACTTTTATCAAAAGGCTTTTTAGTTCCTCGTCACTTTCTGCCATAAGGGTGGTGTCATCTGCATATCTGAGGTTATTGATATTGCTCCCGGCAATCTTGATTCCAGCTTCTGTTTCCTCCAGCCCAGCCTTTCTCACGATGTACTCTGCATAGAAGTTAAACAAGCAGGGTGACAATATACAGCCTTGACATACTCCTTTTCCTATTTGGAACCAGCCTATTGCTCCATGTCCAGTTCTAACTGTTGCTTTCTGACCTGTATACAGGTTTCTCAAGAGGCAAGTCAGGTGGTCTGGTATTCCCATCTCTTGAAGAATTTTCCAGTTTATTGTGACCCACACAGTCAAAGGCTTTGGCATACTCAAAGCAGAAACAGATATTTTTCTGGAACTCTCTTGCTTTTTGGTGATCCAGCAGATGTTGGCAAGTTGATCTCTAGTTCCTCTGCCTTTTCTAAAACCAGCTTGAACATCTGGAAGTTCATGGTTCACGTATTTCTGAAGCCTGGCTTGAAGAATTTTGAGCATTACTTGACTAGTGTGTGAGAAGAGTGCAACTGTGTGGTAGTTTGAGCATTCTTTGGCATTGCCTTTCTTTGGGATTGGAATGAAAACTGACCTTTTCCAGTCCTGTGGCCACTGCTGAGTTTTCCAAATTTGCTAGAGTGCAGCACTTTCACAGCATCATCTTTCATGATTTGAAATAGCTCAACTGAATTCTATCACCTCCACTAGCTTTGTTTGTAGTGATGCTTTCTAAGGCCCACTTGACTTCACATTCCAGGATGTCTGGCTCTAGGTGAGTGATCACACCATTGTGATTATCTGGGTCTGAAGTTCTTTTTGTACAGTTCTTCTGTGTATTCTTGCCATCTCTTCTTAATATCTTCTGCTTCTATTAGGTCCATACCATTTCTGCCCTTTATTGAGCCCATCTTTGCATGAAGTGTTTCCTTGGTATTTCTAATTTTCTTGAAGAGATCTCTAGTCTTTCCCATTCTGTTGTTTTCCTCTGTTTCTTTGCATTGATTGCTGAGGAAGGCTTTCTTATCTCTCCTTGCTATTCTTTGGAATTCTGCATTTAGATGCTGATATCTTTCCTTTTCTCCTTTGCTTTTCGCTTCTCTTTTTTCACAGCTATTTGTAAGGCCTCCCAGACAGCCATTTTGCTCTTTTGAATTTCTTTTCCATGGGGATGGTCTTGATCCCTGTCTCCTGTACCATATCACGAACCTCCATCCATAAAAGTGGGTAGAAGACCTAAATAGACATTTTTCCAAAGAAAACATACAGATGGCCAAGAAGCACATGAAAAGATGCTCAACTCCACTCATTTTTAGAGAAATGCAAATCAAAACTACTACCTTACATCTGTTAGAATGGCCATCATAAAAAGTCTACAAACAATAAATGCTAGAGAGGGTGTGGAGAAATTGTTGGTGGCAATGTAAACTGGTAAAAACCATTATGGAGAACAGTATGTGGGTTCCTTCAAAAATTAAATATAGAACTACCATATGAGCCAGCAATCTCACTGTGGGGCATCTATCTAGAGAAAATCATAGTTCAAAAGATATATGCAACACAGTATTCAGGCTTCCCTACTGGCTCAGTCGGAAACAATCTGCCTGCCAATGCGGAAGACGTGTATTCAGTCCCTGTGTTGGGAAGATTCCCTAGAGAAAGAAATGGGAACCCACTCCACGTTTCTTGCCTGGGGAAATCCCATGCACAAAGGAATCTGGTAGGTTACAGTCCATGGGGTCACAGAAGAGTCAGGCACAACTTAGCAACTAAGCACAACAGCTCCGGTATTCACTGAACACCATTTATAAAACCAAGACATGGAAGCAATGTAAATATCCTTTGACAGAGGAATGGATAAACAAGTTTTCATTTATACAATGAAAAAAGAAAGTGAAATAATGACATCTGCAGCAACATGGATGGGCCTAGAGATTATTATACTAAGTGAAGTAAGTCTAAGACAAACATTATATGGTATCACTTATATGTAGAATCTAAAAAAATGATACAAATGAACTTATTCACAAAACAGAAACAGACTCACAGACTTCGATAACAAACTTACAGTCACCAATGGAGAAAGGGAGTGAGGTGGGGTATATCAGAATTTGGGGATTAACATATACACACTACATATAAAATAGATAATCAACAAGGACCCGGAACTCTGCCTATAATAACCTATATGAGGAAAGAATCAGAATGGATATATGTATATGTGAATCACCTTGCTGTATACCTGAAAATAACACATTATAAATCAACTATAATAGAAAACAAAAGTTTTGAAAATAGCTATGTGCTGATACAAGTGACTGAATGCAGAGACTAAAGAAAGGTGATGCAGGAGAAATAACGGGAGAAACAACAAGGAATGGGATCTAATCTAAAATGGAAAGGAGAGAATGGACAATTCATTTACAATAACAGCATGGAAGGCAGAGTATATGGGTACAAATGCTGGTAGGAAGGATGGCATAGTCATAGGGATCAAAGAAATACTCTGCTTCTGTTTTCTGAGATACATAGAAAACACAGTTGATAGCTGACAGTGATGATGGGAAACTGAGGTTTGTAGCTTTGAGGAAAAAGAGGTGTAAAACAGCCATCATGAAGTGGAAGAATGAAATGCAGTAGGACTGCCAAGCAGCACTCAGAAACAACTTGAGATGGCATGAATTTAAAGTGACAATAGGAAGCACAGTCGTTTGTTTTTCCCCCAGGTACATTTAGATGAACAGGTGCAGGCTTGGATTAGTCAGAGGAGGATGTAACCAGGGATGGGGCTTTGCTAGATGATTATGCAAAGTAAGAAGCTGAAGGGAGTTAAGCATGTATGCGAAGGATGATTCTAAGGGTGGACCACAGAAGCTAAACTAAATGAGGATGCAAATAAGGATATAAGAGGGAAAGACAAGAATCATGAAAGGTGGCAGGAACAGTGGGTTCTGGAGAGGTCAGGAAATATTTTGTGCAGTCATGGTATCAGAAGGAGTGAAGTTGAAAGAGAGCAGGATATAGTTGGAGAGGGAGAGACTTTGAATTGTGAATATGGAAAAGTGGTTGACATTTTGATGATGACAAGTTCTCCAGTGTTTCTCCTTGAACTGAATTAGGGTAGTAGTCAAGATAATTGGAAAAAAGGAAATTAAATAACTGAAAGACCAATGTATTTGGGAAAGTCATCTATATGTATATAAAAATTGCCAAGAATTGCTACAGAGGCCTTGTACTGTGACCGGCTTGCCATGTGAAAGCTATTAATGCAGACACATCCAGTTCCTTGAAAATGCCATTTCAGTGACACAAGTTTCAGAATTCCTGTGGCTTGACTGCTACTGAGAAGCAGATATATTCTGCCTCATATGCTACGCATTTCAGGAGCAAACAAAAATGATGACACACTTCACGGGGGAACAGGACCAGGATCAAGGTTATGGAATTCAACAAATATGAACTGTCAGATGCCAGAGGACTGGCTTAGCAGTAGAGACCCCAGGGTCAAAATACTCAAGTTTCCCGGGAACTAGAGATTCCAATCTCAAAAGCTTCAACTAAGTCCTTCACCCTTTGAAGGCAGATAAATTGAGTAGCACAGAATTGATTGGCTAGGGTCTTACAGATGACATCTGAAGACCAAAAGCTCCATCAGCTTTCTTAGGACATCAGGTAATTTGTTGGTTTTTTTTTTAGTAACAAAAAGTGACATTGCAATACTTGGTCAAAGAGATGGAGACACTAATTTTCCTCTGGAATATAGTCACATATAAGTCAACTAAAGGTAAACAGGGAAAGCAGTAATAGGCTATCAGAGCAAAGAAGTTCAACGTTGCTGGATAGCTCAAAACTTCTGTTGCCAATATCTATCTATTCATCCATTTTTATCTATCAATCAAGGAATCAAATGGAGGGAAATATCAATCCTGAACAACTGAGTTTTTTCCTAAGAACAAACACATGACTTCAATAAACAAAATCTTAGTATTTTCTGAGTTATTATTGATTATAATTTTATTCTAATAATTTTACATTAGGGTAGGTATTAAATAGAATGGATTATCCTAGTTAATTTTCCACATGGTCTCCAAGTAAAATTATCAAATGAGTCAATTTCATAATATATAATGAATACAATTAAGAGAATTGGTAATTCAAACTACATAGGCATCATATCTGATTAATGTAAAACTGATCTTATCTCAGTAATCATCACTACAAACTTTTCAAAGCACTAGTATATGGGAAAATAAAAAGACTAAATCACTGGGTTACTGTATAAACTTTGTACTTATAACAATACATTAGGTGTTAGGCAAATTGCAGGCAAAGTTATTTGCTGTGTGGAAGCATCCAGAAAATAATACAGATTGCAGATAAGAAATTGTAATCAATAATGGCTTATCTTGCACATGGGTGTTTTCATGTTTTGAAATGCACTTGTAGACATGAACCCACACTCTACGTGTGCAGATTCTTTCCTGCATGAATTTATTTCATAAAAGCAGAACCAGGTTTCTAAGTAGGAAGTTACCATCAGATGTTAAAATACTTGACCAGTTTTAAATGTATTTAATGATGTCAAGTCAAGTTGTCTTCTTCTAAAATCCCTGGTATAGAAATGTTTATAAAGTACTCGGGCAAATTCTTCAATGGAAATATTTTTCCCCAACAAAAGACTAAATGATGTCCATATATACAGTTAAACTAACTGACCAATTAAAGATGCTCTGCCGTCCTTCAACTCTCTGATTTCTCTTTTCCAATGATGACTGAATTCATAGCCTATAGATTAAATGTCAGCTATTTAGAGAATTTAGATATGTCAAAAGTGGTGGTTATTACCATATTATATACCTTTTATGAGACCAATAAATGTAGTTTCTTTCTCAAAAAGAAGCCTTTGGAGATGATTAAAAATGAAAACATATAACCAGACCAAGAATGATGAAGGTATTTCCATCCTTCAAGTCATATACAACTGTTCAATATATTAATCATGATCATTGCTTTAGTGCTTTCTCTTACCCTTTCAAATGGACCCTAAATTAGTGCTAAAGAAACTTGGCAGGGGCTGGAAGACCCTGGCCCTTACAACAAAATAATATTTGATTCTATCCAGTAGAAGTGATGCTGTACTTCACAGTCAATCATCAAGTTATTTTTATCAGTTTTTTAACTTATTAATTTATCTATCAAATGCTAATTCACGACTCCCAGTGCAACACATACTGCATGAGAATTCCCCTTAATATGGTCCTATCCCATCTTATGATTAGAGTCCTAAACTAGAGAATGATAAGGGACTTAACCAGGCTGTTGACTCAGTATGACATGACAGTCATTAGACTCTCCTCAGAAGGAACATTTCCAAGTAAGAGAGAGAAGAAATTGTATGCCCCTACTCACATTTTTAGAATCTAAATAAGACTGTCATTTTTGTTCTTCCAGTGCACAGTTGTAGCATGGTGGCAGAGACAGACACAATGACAAAAAACATTCTGTATTTACTGTTATCTTCAATTTGAAGTTAAAATTATTGCTAAAGGCCAACTTATTTTCCTAACATCCATGAAGTTACAGGAAGTGATAGTAAGGCAATATTAATCCAGATTTTATGAATGGGAAACAGAATTATAGCACTTCCAGAAATAAGCCTAAGCTTAAACACACTTCAGGACTTTCCAACCTCTTGCCTATTCTTTCAATCAAACAGTCAAAATAAGTTATTCTCTAATCAAGTAACCTTATGTATTTTCTTAGGAAACAAAGGTGAGTTATTTGAATTGAACTTTTAAAAATTCAATAATAAAACACTCAAATTAATACCAATTCTATTTCCTAAAATCTTCACACAGCCCCAGGTTGAGTTAGCAGTATTCTTCAGGCTTTCTTGCTCTGAGATGATATCTGATCTATCTTAAAGAAACGATTGTAAAATATCACTGACACTGTCCCTCAGTATCTAGTTAGTTGCACATTAACTAAACTTTGGCAGTAACAACATCAACACTGTCACAGTGCAGCTATTTGAATCACAGTGCAGCTATTGACCATATCTGAAAAATGTAAGACTTATTTAATAAAATATCGATTTTAGCTTCTTGATGTTATCTAGAAATTCTATGTGATCAAGATGTTGGGGGATTTTTCTCTGACACCAACCAGTACTCCAATTCTCTGTTACCAACAGTTTACCCAAGAATTCAATTCAATTCTGATATTACCCAGAGTCAGCACAGACCCTGCAGGTTAAAAGTGAAAGTAAAGTCCAATGCTGTCAAGAGCAATATTGCATAGGAACCTGGAATCTTAGGTCCATGAATCAAGGTAAATTGGAAGTGGTCAAACAGGAGATGACAAGAGTGAACAACAACATTTTAGGAATCAGAGAATGAAAATGGACCATAATGAGCGAATTTAATTCAGATGACCATTATATCTACTACTGTGGGCAAGAATCCCTTAGAAGAAATGGAGTAGCCTTCATATTCTTTGGTGCAAGCTCAAAAACAACAGAATAATCTCAGTTCATTTCCAAGCCAAACCATTCAACAGCACAGTAATCCAAGTCTATGCCCCAGCCACTAATGTTGAAGAAACTGAAGTTGAAAGGTTCTATGAAGAGCTACAAGATCTTCTAGAATGAACACTAAAAAAAGATGTCCTCTTCATCATAGGGGACTGGAATGCAAAAGTAGGAAGTCAAGAGATACCTGGTGTGACAGGCAAGTTTGGCCCTGGAGTACAAAATGAAGCAGAGCAAAGGCTAACAGAGTTTTGCCAAGAGAACACACTGGTCACAGGAAACACCCTCTTCCAACTCTAACGCACAAGACGACAACAGATGATCAATAATGAAATCAGACAGATCATATTCTTTGCAGCCAAAGATGGAGGAGCTCTATATAGTCAGCAAAACAAGACATGGAGCTGACCATGGCTCAGATCATGAGCCCCCTTGTTGCAAAATTCAGACAAATTGAAGAAAGTAGGGAACACCAGTAGACCACTCACGTATGACCTAAATCAAATCCCTTATGCTTATACAGTGGAAGTGACAAATAGATTCAAGGGATTAAATCTGATAGAGAACCTGAAGAACTATGGACAGAGTTTTGTAACACTGTACAGGAGGTGCGACCAGCACCATCCCCAAGATAGAGAAATTCAGCAAGGCAAAATGGTTGTCTGAGGAGAACTTACAAAGTGCTGAAAAAGAAGAGAAGTGAAAGGCAAAGGAGAAAGGGAAAGATACATCCAACTGAATGCACAATTCCAGAGCACAGCAAGGAGAGAGAAGAAGGCCTTCTTAAGTGAACAATACAAAGGAACAGAGGAAAACAACAGAATGGGGAAGACTAGAGATCTCTTCAAGAAAATTAGAGATACCAAGGGAACACTTCATGCAAACACGGGCACAATAAAGGACATAAACAATAAGGACCTAACAGAATCAGGAAGAGATTAAGAAAGAGGTGGCAAGAATAGACAGAAGAACTGTACAAAAAAAGTTCTAATGACCCATATAATCACAGTGGTGTGGTCTCTCACCTACAGCAAGACAACCTGGAATGCAAAGAAAGTGGGCTTTAGAAAGCATCACTAAGAACAAAGCTAGTAGAGGTGATGGAATTCCAGCTGAGCTGTTTCAAATCCTAAAGGATGATCCTTTTAAAGTGCTGCCCTCAATATAATAGCAAATTTGGAAAATTCGGCAGTGGTTACAGGACTGGAAAAGTTCAGTTTTCACTTCAGTCTCAAAGAACAGCAATGCCAGAGAATGTTCAGACTATCACACAACTGCAGTCATTTCACATGCTAGCAAGATAATGCTTAAGATCCTTGAAGTAGGCTTCAACAGTACATGAACCAAGAACTTCCAGATGTTCAAGCTGGATTTAGAAAAGGCGAGGAACCAGAGATCAAATCTCCAACATCTGTTGAATCATACAAAGAGCAAGAGAATTGCAGAAAAACACCTATTTCTGTTTCACTGACTACAGTAAAGCTTTTCACTGTGTGGATCATAACAAACTGTGGAAAATTCTTAAAGAGACAGAAATACCAGACCACCTTTCCTGCCTCCTGAGAAATCTGTATGCAGGTCAAGAAGCAACAATGAGAAAAGGACATGAAACAACAGACCAGTTCCAAATAGAGAAAAAGAGTATGTCAAGGCTATATACCGCCACCCTGCATATTTAACTTCTGTGCAAAGTACATCATGAGAAATGCTGGGCTGGATGACTCACAAGCTGGAATCAAGACTGCTGGAAGAAATACCAACAACCTCAGATATGCAGATGACACTACCCTAATATCAGACAGTGAAGAAGAATTAGAGTGTCTCTTGATGAGGGTTAAAGAGGAGAGTGAAAAGGCTGGCTTAAAACTCAACATTCAAAAAAAACTAAGATCATGGCATCCAGTCCCATCACTTCATGACAAATGATGGAGAGAAATGGAAACAGTGACATACCTTATTTTTTTAGGCTCCCAAATCACTGCAGATGGTAACTGCAGCCATGAAATTAAAAGATGCTTGCTCCTTAAACTATGACAAACCTAGGCAGCATATTAAAAATCAGAGACATTACTTGCTGACAAAGGTCTGTATAGTCAAAGTCATGGTTTTTCCAGGAGTCATGTATGACTGTGAGAGTTGCAACGTAAGGAAGGCTAAGTGCTGAAGAATTGATGTTTTCAAACTGTAGTGCTGGAGAAGACTCTTCAGAGTCCCTTGGACAGCAAGAAGCTCAAACCAGTCAATTCTAGAGGAAATCAACCCTGAGTATTCATTGGAAGGGCTAATGATGATGCTCCAATACTTTGGCTATCTGATGCAAAGAGCCCACTCACTGGAAAAGACCTTCATGCTGGGAACAACTGAGGGCAAGAGGAGGAGGAGGTGACAGAGGATGAGATGGCTGGATGACATCATCAATTCGATGGACATGAGTTTGAGCAAATTCTGAGAGATAGTGACAGCCATGAAGGCTGGCATGCTGCAGTCCATGGCCACAAAGAGTCGGACACGACTAAGCGAGTAAACAACAACCCTAAGATCTCCTTGTTACAGAATTCTTACAGAGCTTAATTTTCAGGATCTTCTCCCTTCCTCAAGCTGGGTGAATGGGTCTGAAAATTCCAGCCTTCTAAGCATTCGGATTTCTGATCACAATACTTCCATCCTGAGATTATAGAAGGGCCCCACCCTAAGTCATCTCATTAATGGAAACTCAGATATGGTCAAAAGAGGCTCCTTATGAATAATAAAAGACAGTCTTATCACTAAGGAAATTCCATGGGTTTTAGCATCACTGTCCCAGGAACCAAGGACAAAGACCAAAAATGTCTCTTATTATAACACAGTTACTTATTATAGACAGATGTAGATATATCCACATAACTATACAGAAAAAAATATCCTGATTGCTCTAAATACTGTATTAGCCTGAGGATACAGTGTGGTAGAGAAAAACAATTATTGCTTTCAAAAGGCATTAAGTCAAGTGGCAGAAGGAACTGATATTAGGCAAATAGACAGGGGATGGAGGTGGGGATGAAAAGCAACTGGGATAAGACTCAGAAGGAAATGATGAACCATATCAAGGCAGATGGGCTTCCCAAGGCTGTCAAGGTGGAGAAGGCTTCCCGACAAAGACAGTTCTGAGTCAGGCTGAGAAGGTGAGATGAAGATGGCATGAGAAGGGAAGAAACCAGTTTGTAAATGAAGATGGGTCTGAGCTAAGTACAGTGAAGATCCGGTTTCTGAAAATGACCCCCAGAATTCTTCAAATATTACATCTTTGTTTAGTATTATTATAGATATTCTCACTAACTACTCTAACACAAAAAATACTATTTCATGTTGCAAGGAGTCACTAAATTACCTACAAGGACTCATTCAGACCACAAAATTAATCTAAAATATGCTGATATAGGCACAAGAGAAAAGCGGACTGGGCTGGAAGTCAACAGTCTATGCATTTCTACCAACTATACCTCAGTTTCCATATAAAATGGAAGTGTGGGTAAGTATGTTATTCAAGACTCTGCCAGTTACAAGTTCAAACAGTCACAAAATGGCTTAAGCAAGAAAAAAAAAATAATGGCTTACTCCTATTTCTCTGTCTCTCCTTTTGGTTTTTCTTCACATTGGATTCATTTTTAGAAAAGTCCTTTCCACACAGGCTAGCCATAGCAGCTCCAAACTTTATAGGCAGCACACCTCATGGAAACGGAGAGTTTCTTCCTTACCCCAGGCAAACTCTTGGGAAAGGTTCTAATTAGCTTGTGGGGTCATGTGACCATCCCAGAGCCAGCCAGCCATCAGTGGGGCTGGGAATGCAGTACCTGGTGACCAGTCCAGCGAGTGTGCCCACCCATGGGGACTGGGATATTACACCCTGTGCTTTTCAGTCTCTGCATGCAAAGGATAGATAATTCCTCAAAGGAAAAGATGCTGCTGAACAGATAAAATCTTTGAATGACCACTCTCTGAATTTTTTAACATTAAAAAAAAAATTCATGTTCTACCACCCTAAATTTACTGACAAAACAGAGGCAATATGCATACTCTGAGACTTTACAATGAGGCATATGTTTTGATTTCCTAAGAAAGCTCTAATGGCCCATGCCAACACACAGAATGGCAGTTTCCACTGCCTGTTTATTTGTCATAAACATAACGTGCTTCTCCTTGCTCCTCAGTTTACACATCTTTATTTTTAATTGGCCACTAACGTTCTCTGAATGTCTTCACCTTCTCTTGCAGCATACCACTAAGGTAGAATTTACCCACATACTCACAAAGATTTTTAAATCCCAGAATACCTAATTAGTTTACACTACTAAAAGATAATGTCTCCAAATGGTCACAACAAAGGCGAAGAGGGGAGAAAAAAGAGTATGTTATGTTCTCTGTCTGTGCTCCAACTCTGACCAAACAGAAGCAAGAAGTAAAATTTGCTTTTGGTGTCTGCTTCACTCTTGGTTTCTCTCTCTCAAGGACCCCTAGCTTTGTAGATCACTATTCCAACCCAAAACACACTGTCTAGGCTGCTAGTGAAACCCTGAGAAAGAAGAGAATTAAGAACAGAAAGAAAGCATTCAGTGATTTACTTTAAATTATAAAGGGACCTTATATCAATAACAATGAGGGATAATTAATGAAAACCCTGAAAAATTGTCCTTGTTCTGTGTTGTTCCACTGAGTAATTTATCAGCACCTCATCAACCAACCCAAACACAGACACAATATAAGAAGCAGCATCTCTCTCTCTCATTCTGTGTGTCTCTCTCTCCCCTCTCTCGTCCTTTAACACTGTCCCTCCCATCCTGAACGCCTGACAATCTTCCCACTCCCTCACCAGCCCACCCTGCTATCTGAATCCTGTGACTTCATGAACATTTTAGTGCTGATCACTATGGTTTTGAGTAGTTCCCTCGAAGAACCTAAATTCTTCTGTAACTACTGAACTTTGATACTTTCCATCAGCTTTAAGAGACTGTGCGTCACAAGATAAAGACGGTATAACTTTGTTTCTCAATTAGGACAGATTGGCTCAACACGGCCCCAAGGAGCCCGCAGAGTAACTGGTCCTGATCTCTGTGTGGCAATAAGTCTCACTCCATGGTTTTGTTATCTCTGGACACTGAAATTACAGAGTTGCACAGCAAGTTCTTCTTAACAGCAGGTTAATTTAGCAATCTTGGCTGCTGAGTTCTTCTTTCACCCAACTCACCAACTAGCTGCTTAAATCCAAGTCTGGGCCATCCTCCTGGGATGGCCTAAGTGCAGCTTATTCAAAGTGACACGATGCCAGTATTATAATAGAGACACAGCTTAAATATTTGAAGTAAACAACAAGGTTATCACCAACCAACTGCCAAATATGGGTGCTTCTGATGTCTTATTTTTTTTTTTTAATCACAGAGTTAGCAGTTTTTACATGCAGACAAGTGGCATTTTAATGTAACCAGAGATGGGGAGGGGGGAGACACAACACATTATGCAAATGTAGTAGCAAATGTAAAATGATAAATTAGCAAGCAACTATTTAATTATTACTGTGACTAATTCCTGTAGATGGTGCCACAGCTAATGAACCTGAACTTGTCCTGGTTGACTACAGTGTTCTGCTGAAACATTTCCATTTGGTTTGTTTGCTGCTTGTGCAGCTCAGTGAAGTAGATAGCATCTGTTTAATGAGCTCCCACTTCATTACAGAGCTGGACTACTTACTGAGTCATTCTCCTTAAGTATGCAGGCTGTGTACTCTGCCGCTGTTTTAAAGCAAATACTAATTTATGATTACCTGTCACATTAGGCCATTGAAAATTGTACTCACAGTGGCTCATGTGAGCGGAATGCTCATGAGCTGATTATGGGACTGTGGTGGTATCCCTTGCTTATAATCTGTGGACATAAATTCAGATCTCCACTACAATATGGGCTCCTGAACAATAGACGCTGTTTGCAAGGAGGGAGAGGAAAGAAAAAGAGCTGGTGAAATCATCACATGTAAATGCACAGACTCGCAAAGGCCAACAAACTCAGCAATGACCTAATTCAATGTGCACGGATCGTCAGAAACACCCATTACACTGTGTCGTGTAGAGAGAAAGATGAATGACTCTCTGGCTATTCACTCCCTGCCACGGTCATTATCTAATTGAAGTCTGATGCCCGAGCAAGGCGGATCCTGACATGGTGACTGCAATCCTCTATTGTATGGAATAAATCCTATAGATGTGTCCTAAAATAGTACTTGCAGAGAAAATTCCAATCAATAACACTTTTCCAAAATGCAGCTTTTCATCTTCAAGCCTAATATTTACCTGCAGGCTTTAGTGTAATGTTCTTTTACCAGTTTACCCCCCCTTCTCTCTCCCCCATTACAAGCATGCCATTTGCACTTTAACATACAATACAAAATGCCTCATTAAATCTGGTTCTTTTTCAGTTTATCCTCTATAATTTGCCCCTGTAAATTAAAACTATGGTAGATGTGATTTGGTCTCTTTATTGGCTGTCTGCTGAGTTTGTTTTTACAGTCCTGGCTTCATTCTGCCTAGGGACACTGTGCTTTGCTTCAGAGGCTACTGCCCTCGCTGTGAGGAATGCTATAAACTCCACTTCCTCAGAACCGCGTGCAACAATCATAATCTTTGGTTACAAATACTGCTCTGCTCAAGACACCAAACACGAGGAGCAGAACAATGAGAAGGGTGACCAGGAAGCACCCCTAATTGGCGTTGACATACAGAATACTTGGATAGAGCTGCCATGAGTTGTACCTATGCTAAACCCTGCACTGGAGATTAGAAAATCTACCCAAGTTAGCCATGGTCCATAAACAAGAATACCAAGATTAATAATTTATACATCTGACCTATGCTCCCAGACTCACTTTCTTTTCTTTTTTTTTTTCTGAAGATCACTTATTTAGAAAGTTCCAGTTTTTTTCCCCTTATTTTTCTGTGATTATCTACCCAGGACTGACAATCAGACTAACAGGATGGAAGAAAAGAAAGAATAAAAAATAGGGGTTGGTGTGGAGGAACGGATAACTTACGTATTGGGGATTAAAATATACACATTACTGTATATGAAATGGATAACCAACAAGAGCCTACTGTATCGTGTGGGAAACTCTACTCAGTATCTTATAATAAGTCATAATGGAAGAGAATGTAAACAAAGAATTTAAATATATATTCACAAACACACATACATACATATATATATATATATATATATATATATGTTGAATCACTTTGGTATATACCAGAAACATGACATTGTAAATCAATTATATTTCAATGAAATTTTCTTTGAATAAAAAGCAAATGCCCACCTGTGACATGATTAAAAGAGAAAGCAGGTGAGAATAAGCATAAATCATAATGTACACTCATTATACATTTTACGCAAACGCCTAACTAAACATTATAAACTGCCATCTATAGCCATTCTGTGTAGCATTTCTCTGGATAGGTCAATCATTTATGGCTCATCTCTTTCGTCCAATCAGCAGAGATGTTGCAGGCAGGGATGCTGAGTCCAACCACCAGCCACCACAAGGTGCTCTAGCTTTAAGCTTTGCCACTTCATGTTTAGAGTAAGAAGAGGACAAAATGACGGCTAAGTTTCTTTTCACTCTACTATAATTCTACCTTTTTAGCCATGATTAAAGAAGCCCTAACCAGCATGGTGTCCAAGACCATTAAATTGCTAATATTAATTCTGACTACATTTCAGGTTTATTCTAGTAAGATGAAAACAGTTGTTAAAAATCAGCAATTTTTCTTCAATGCACAAATGAAGTAATGTGATGTCTCATTTCAAATAATGCCCAATTTACACCATGGCAACCTTGACCTACTGTTTCTTAAAAGAAACCAAGTTCAATTTATCTTTGTGATGCCGAAGTCTGAGTCTCACTAAGCACAAATTGTAAGTTACTGGGCAAATTTGCATGTAGTTTTTTTTCCTTTGGCCAAGGCTAAAGAACCTAAAAACCCAGTTGTTCATTTTACTGCCTTAATATGAATGCAACCCAAAAGATTTTGGGTTATTCAAAAGAATATTTTTCATAATACCTCTGTTTAAACTGTAGAAAAATAAAAGCAAATTAGTTAATTATTGCCCCCAACCAGTGAGGGTGCTAACAAATTCCTTCTCCTCACCTATAATGAACTCCCAATCCAGCCAAGACAGGGAAGTGTGGGTAGCGGTGCTGGTTTTTTTCTATACAAGCAAATTGCTTTTCCTGATTTACATGGGAAAAAAAGACTGAGTGCCTATTTATACACTGGATAATCCAATTTGCTTATTTTGCAAAACAGTCCCTTTCCCCTTATTGGCAGCACTAAGCACTGTGCAGCCTCCCAACTAGAGTGAAAAAGGATACGCATTAGATACAAGGCTACACAATGACTGTGCTCAACTCAATTCAGTACATAGTCCATTTAAAAAGAAGGCAGAGAGAGGCATTTGGAGAGACATTGGTTTGTGCTTTTAAAAGTATATGTACAAAATGCCCATAGCAAAGACTAATGGGGGAGAGGGGAATCTTACTGAGAGGTTTATAAAAACCTCTTATAAAAATGTGAAGTTTTATTGTAAGTTTTCATCTGAGTTCTCTTAAGAAACCTATCAAATAGGATTTTGCACTTTGCCCAGTTCTCCGAAACTCACGGTTTTGAGGTCAGATTAGAACCAACTGCTGTTAAATATTCTTTCTTGAGATCAGACAGATAAAATATATATAGATTTATAGACACCGATGAAGATGCAGAAAAAGATATATCCATAACCCGGCAACCAACAGGATGAATACCAGCTAGAGAAGAAGGCAAAAAACCTGGATTGTCAGGGCCAGGGTGGGGCGGGGGCACTTCTAACTGGATTTGGTTTTCCATAGCTAATCAGAGAGGTCACATGCAAAATCTTCTCTAAGTGTTAAGCCCACGGTTTCACCCCGCAGTAAGCTGGGAAAAGAGAACTCCATCTATTAAAAATGTGATTTTCATGAGAAAGGAAAGCTGAGATGGTGAAGTCGGGTGCACAGAGCTTTCTACATAGGCAGTGACCCTGCTGTCAGAGTCAGCTTCAGACTGGCCCAACCAGCCACAAAGACACGAGGAGAAGATGGAATGCGGGGAGACAAAAGTGGCCAGGGTCTCGGCTCCCAGAGGGACTCTCCCAACAGCACAGCCACGGCAGCAGCGTGTCCTCCCTGGCCGTCAGACGAGCCTGTGAATAAAGGAAGTGACAAGCACGACTAATTTGAGGCGGCAGTTGATGAACATTCACCATGTAAAAGCCACCACCAAGTGTTTCCTTTCCCAAGGATCTTAGAAATAAGCTAGGGTCCAGAACAGGCTCCCTGTTTGTCTGGGAGAGACTGAGCACAGAATGTGGTATATCTTCTCTCTCTTTTACACAAACACACACACACGATAAAACAGCACTATTTGAGTTCTGACATTTTAAGCTCTTTCTGTAGGTGTTACTATATAAGACATGTGTAAGTAAAGTTAAAATGCAGATTTGAGAGCCCATTCAATCTTATTTTATGATGAGACAATACTTTCTAGGGATAAAGCATTCAGAATGTGACAGTCAGACCTGGTAATTAGAAATTAATGCTAAGGCAGGTTGAAAAATATTTAGCCGTGGGTGCAGTGGAAGGCTGGAAAAGAGGTCACAAACTCTGAAAAACAGCCCTACACTCTTCTGGGGGCAGCCTTGCACCCCCATCTCACGCTTTGATTTGCAAACTATTCTTTGACTGAGCAGCGGCATCTCAGGGTCTCTGCTGACTTTCCAGGCAAAAGGCAAACACTTGCCGACAGCCCTCTCCCCCATCAGGTCCTTGGCTCCTGCTCTGCACCTGGATGGATGTCCACCAGTTATGTGACTTGCAATGACTGTTCTCCACCCCTTGGTCCAAGCAGAACTGTGCTGGGGTCAGGAGGGGCTGCTTTTACTCAGGGTGATGACCCTCTAGCTGATCAACCTTTCTCTCGACTGTTCTAGGACAATGATCTGGAGCAGCAGCAACACCAGCAGCAAGAGAGAAAGCGACTTCAGATGAGAAAAGAAATAAGTGGAGTTGTCAGGGAGTGGGGGGTGGAAATCTGATTTTATTTGAAGTACTCAGCTGTGCTGAAGTAATGATCCTGGCAACATGTTAGCAAAACATTAGAAACACTTTGGTAAGCAAATAATTTAATTACAGCCTTCTCTGAGGTAGTTGATATTGCCTGACCCCTGACCTCTTCTCTTGCTGTCCCTAAATTCAGCCTGGGATTCACACTTCCTATTCTGTTCCCAGAATCTCTCCATCTTGTACCATTTAATATAGTGTGCTCCAGGTGTGCTGTGGTGAATGAATAGTTATATTACTACCTGTCAGACACAATCACACTCTATTCATCATTCTCGGCTGGCTGCGTGAAGCCCAGCTTCCAGCCGGCTCCCTCTCTATTTCCTTGTTCAAACGTCTGCGGTGCTTTTGGCCCATCTGTCAAGACTGTCATTTAGAGGGAAAACAGTATCAGCGCTTTAAATATATGGAGTTCTCTATTGAAACAGTGCTGTGATTGAACTGTCAGCATTCCTGGTATCACAGACAGTGATTCATGACTGGTCAGGGCTCCACTGAGGTTGCTATTACTATGGTGACCCCAAAGGTCATGCGGAGGGTTTTTGCTTTACAGTCTGGTCTATAAATAGTGCAATTAACCTTTCAAGAATTACAAAATGCTCCTGAAATCTCTTTACATGTGCTTCATGCTTGCACAGTTTACAGAAAAGGGAAGAAGAAGGGGGAAAAAAACCCTACAAAATTGCTGAAATGGGAGCCACGTGAGTAGAAATGTATATATACATATATATATTGTTTTGAGAGCAAGCATTTGAAATGCATGAAGTGTATTTTAAGCCACCGTTTGCTGTTTTGGAGCAAGATAACATATGCTGAGATTTCTGCTGAAATGAAAAGGTTTCTGAATCTGAAATAAAATATGATGGATGTGAATGAAAGGACTTCTGTTCATCCTTATGGAAAGGAAGTGAAGGTTTTCAGTTCTCCAAATTGTTACCTTTCTGAAACAGAGTGTTTTCTCCTTGTTTCCAGCAGCAGTTTCTCAAGCAAAACACCTGCATTCTTAGCTAAACCCAGAGAAAACACTCTCAGGAGCCAAATGCCATCTCTAATCTTAGAAAACAGTCCCTAAAGGAAGAGAATTTGGAATGCTGAACAGGCAGGCTTCTGATGACTCCCTCTCACTTGAAAGCCTCAAATCACTGAATGTCGTTTTTCTCCTTTATCCTTCAGGAAATCAAGGCCCTTTCTAAAGGAAACGCAGAAGGTCAGCAGCAGAGCCTAAAACACAAACTCCTAATTCCAAACCTCAGCTTTCCACAAATCTTGCAACTGTCTGGCCACCGACCCCTCCTTCCTCCCTGGAAATGGTAATAGTAAGTGATCCCTTTTCAGGATCTCTCTAGACAATTACATTTTAAGTGATTCAGAGTAGTCACTTGGACTGATTTCTCAATACAGTGCCGGTTTCTGATCCTTTGGATTTCTGCCTCCCAGGGATGTCTCCTAACACAAGAGTACAGAATCCTGGTGCTGCGTGGTTGCCTCTCAGATGAATGTCTGATATGTTTTCTCTTTGGCGGGATCATTTAATGACTGCCTTATGCCAGTTATTACCACAGCTCACAAAGCACAAACAGATTTTTCTTTTTTTAACCCAGTTGTTCAATGGACAAAGCCAACGAGCCTTTTTAATTTGTGATACAAAGATTATGCAGCTAAAAATGATGCCTGGTTCCTGTCAGTGTATTTTTCTTGCCTCAAAGGTAATTTTACCCAGCTTCTTTCTTTAGGGGGAAGGAAAGAGATGCTATTTTTGTATGCGCAGGTCAGAAGAGGAAAGCCACAAGGTCCTAGCAGAAGGTCCTTTGTGACACATACTTATGTTGACCATCCTCTAAAGGCAAAATAAAATCATTTTCTAAAACATCCACATCACCAAAGAAGCAGGATTAAGGCAATATTCCGACTACAAGCTTAAAGGCTCCTATATTCCCACAAGCTTAAAGGCTTGTAGGAGGCATAAGAGGAGTAGAGAGGTTATAAACCTTTCATTAAAATTATTTTCTGGGAATGCTTCTCACACCAATCCACAGCTATGCAGAAGTAAAAGCCTGTGCTCATTACAGTCACCAAGCAAGGATAATTAAGCAGTAATCTCTTCCAGTTCGGGCGCACTTTCCTTTTTGGCAACAATCACTGAAGGTAGAGAGAGGTGCCCAACAACCCCACGTTGTCACTGTTGTTATCTTTTGTGACTGCTTCCTTCTCTTCCTGTCCTCAGATGGAAAGGAAAAAGCCTTTGCTTATTATAGAGGCAGAGTAAGTGCTAGTCTCATCCCATTAACTGTCATATTACCAGGCTCCGTGCCATCCCATTTGAGTTTCACTGAGCATTCAGAACTGCTTAATTATGTACAGTAAAGACAGTCTGCTGAAACTGTCCTTCTTGATTAATCTGGGAGGGGGAGGGAAGGTGAAGGGGCGCCTGCAAGGCGCACTTGTGCCTTGTGCAAAACTAACTCAGTGTGACAAAGGCTTTGTGAGTCTGAAAAAAATAAATAAATAAAGCCCATATGGAGAGAAAGATGCTTGCATCGAAGGATGAGGCTACAGATAGTCCCTGCTCTGTGTTGGCATTACACTGCATAGTACATTCCTTATAAATTATACCACCTCATGTTAATTACAGTGTGCTGACAGAGCTTGTCATTACCAAGCCTGCTACGGGCTTTGTGCACTTGGATTTTAATGGTTGTTTGTTCTGAGGAATGTGGCAGAGCTGCCTAAGTGGCTGAGCTGGGTCATTGCTAACATCCCTTTCTTCAGCCCCTCACACTGGTTCTATTTTCACAACCCTAATCCCTCCTCTCCCGGGTTGCCTCACTCATCCCCTCCCCCGTAAAACAGATGTATAGGTTACAGTCTAGAAATGCCAACGCATTCATTCAGACACAATAAACTGAGCCCTATATTATGCTGCACTCATTGTCAGCCCTTCAAAAGCCTCTAGCTGAAATACTCTTTTCTCCTTTATCCAACCTCTGTATAAAAACACAGCTGCTCTGATCTAATGGGGTATTCTGAGGTTCTTCTCCCAGTTTCTAACTCGGCATTTTCCTCTCAGGTAGGAAGCACTATCTGCTATTTTATTCATGCCTTGGCAATAGCACGTAAAGGAAGATGCTACAAACATGGAAATAAAGTCAGAAACCAGCCTTCTCCTCTTCCTCTCAGTCCCATAATTATATATTTCAGATAGTTATTTCCATAATCAACACACACAGAAATCACTCTTTCAACTTAAAAAATACCACCGCCACTTGGTGAGCACCTACTGGGGCAAAAGCTAGACTCTGGACAAGTAAAGATGAATAAAATATACTCCTGGCCGGCAAGGCCTTAGAGCCTAGGAGGGGAGTGGTTATATAAATTAAAAATTACCATTCACCAGGAAGTTTAATAATAGAGATTAAAAACAAATTGTGTCAGCCTCACTAGCCTGTAGGTACAGATGTGGTCACATTAACAGTAATAATTCAAATTTCTCTGCTTTGTACTTTCACCAGTTTCTGGAAGTCCCCCGAGACTCACACGCTCATAAATAATTCTGATCCTACTGGTACTTTGGCTGTTGGGTCAGGTGTCAAGGCGCCAAATGGTCACAGCTTCTGTCCCATCCTGTCTTTTCAGCTGCCCTTATCAGAGGTTACCAAAGCAATGCTGTTTGGGCCACATCTCTTACAGAGTCTCTAGGAAAACAGTCCACTCTGCTCCTCACTAGTGGAGTCAGAAAAGAGTACACAGAGCGTTGGGTTAGGAGAGACCTGAGTACTGGAAAGGCCATGCTGTCTGCAGATACGTCCTCACAAGCACTGACAGCTAAGTCTGTCTTACTGGGCCCAGCTCCCCATGCCAGACTCCTTCCTCCCTCAGATTGAATTTTCACACAAACTTCCTTCGTCTTCCAATCAGAAGGCTTCTTCTAGACTCACTCCCACAGGGTGTAAATTCCAGACATGGCTACACCTCCCTTGCACTCAAGCACTGACAGAGGTTTGTACAAGATGTCCCGATACACTCTGGCACTCACCACACACAGACACACACACACATCCCAACACACACCACATAAGCAAACTGAATTGTAAAAAAAAAGGGGGGAGGGAGAGAGACTGACAATGCATGTTTTACGGTAAATATAATTTACCAGATACAGTAAACCAATTAATTGGTACTGACTTCAGGAGATGAAATCCACCTTCCACCAAAATAAAAACAAATGCAGGTAGACAAAGTGTAAAGGAAATGACTTCCAGAAGTGAAATCAACTCAACTTGAAGTTTATTTCCTCAAAGTGAAGTGGAACTGCATCATATACTCCTTTACCTTCTGCACAGGCTTTAGAACTCAAGGAGCTGAGGTTCCAGTACCTTTTCTAATCTTCATCATTACAAAACAAAAGGAGTACAGTACCCTACTATTAAGATAAAATGCCAGAAAGCAAGAATCCCTTAAAATCATGCAGTCCCCCATCCCAACAGGGACTTGAAAGCTGTTTTTGAGGCCTGCTGTCAATGCCAAGTGGAATGGGTTGTTTTTTTTTTAATTTATTTTTAATTACAATACTGTATTTGTTTTAACATCCAAATATCAGCATGAAAATTTTCTATTTGTTCTTTCTTCAGTCAAGCTCATTCTATGCACACTTACACTTTAGCATGTACAAGTGTTACTATTAAAAACAAAACTGTACATACTGTTTTTATAAGCAACTTCAAAGCTTTCCAAGGATAAGTTTATAATTCATGGTTTCTGTTTCACTTGTTGACTTTAGAACTTGATCCCAACATAAGCCATAACTCCACTGTAAACACTGCTTTGTGTGTGTGTGTGTGTGTGTGTGTGTGTGTGTGTGTGTGTGTGTGTGTGTGCATATATACACTCTCTCTAGGCATCTTAGGACATAAATTTGTGATTGTATGTTGCAAACCTTCACTGAGAGACAGAAGACCATATAATACATACTAAAGAATGCTGTGCTAAACCAGAAGTTATAAAGGTCACCCTCTTTCTTGGCTTCTTATAGTAAACTGACACACTTGGCTCTCATCAAATCAATTTCTTACAACACTTACTCTGCAACACAAATTCTCAGTCCCTTAAGCTTCCAATGTTGTTTATACATTTAATGGCAAATATATACATTTACCATATGTTTGTGTGTATATATATATATATACATGAGAAATAAAGAGAAAACTTTTCTCAGGAGATGTAGTCCCAAATCATATTCATAACCACCAAATCACTAGATCTGAAATTCTGGAACCACTCCCTAATTAATAAGTATTTAGGTGACACTTCCTTCCATTAACTTATCCTGTATTATTGACCCTACCGACCTCCACTAAAGGGGTTAAGACTTAAATGTCTTCCCACATTAGAATTTTTTTCTAAGATTATGTCTCAAAGATTCATTTTTCTGATTTATTCTTTTATTGAGGTATAGTTGATTTACATTGTGTTAGTTTCAGGTATATGTGTTTCTCTGGCTCAGCAGTAAAGAATTTGCTTCCAGTGTAGGAGACTCGGGTTAAATTCCTGAATCAGGAAGATCCCCTGGAGTAGGAAATGGCTACCCACTCCAGCATTCTTGCCTGGAAAATCCCATGGACAGAGGAGCCTGGTGGGCTACAGTCCATGGGGTCACAAAGAGTTTCAGGTATATAGCAAAGTGATTCCATTATATAGATGATATATATACTAAATATATATTCTTTTTCAGATGTTTCATTATTGGTTATTATTGGTGTTGGAGAAGACTTTTGAGAGTCCCTTGGACTACAAGGAGATCAAACCAGTCAATCTAAAAGAAATCAATCTGGAATATTCATTGAAAGGACTGATGTTGAAGCTGAAGCTCCAAAACTTTGGCCACCTGACGCAATGATCTGACTCATTAGAAAAGACCCTGATTCTAGGAAAGACTGAAGGCAGGAGGAGAAGCAGACAACAAAGGACAAGATGGTTGGATGACATCACCAATTTAATGGACATGAGTTTGAGCAAGCTCCGGGAGATAGTGAAGGACAGGCAAGTGTGGAATGCTGCAGCCCATGGGGTTGCAAAGAGTCAGACAGGACTGAGTGACAGAGCAACAACAATTGGTTATTACAAGACACTGAATATAAGTTCCCTGTACTATACAGAAGGTCCTTCTTATCTTTTTTATATATAGGAGTGTGTATCTGTTAATCCCAAACTCGTAATTTATCCCTCATTTTTGAAACACACACATGCAGCTCTCTAGCTTAGGCCTTGTTTGTGGTCCCAAAACCCCATGTGTCCTTTGCCCTCATCACGACCCTCAGCACCAACAACAGAGTCTGAGGCTATTTGTATCCTGTTGGGCACAAGAACCACTAAGCTAGAGCACCACTTACTTCCATTCCTACAGCTCTGCAAATCTGCTCTGGAAGCCACGGAGCTCAGATTTCACCTTACTTCCTCCACGTCTCTTCCATTCACCACTCAACTTTCTCCACAACCTGAGAAATGCCCCTCCACCCCCCACCCCACCCCCGACCAGATCCATCTGCAAGGACCTCCCTCTTGTCCTGAGCTGCCATTTCTGTCAGAGATTCTGTAATACATCTGGAGGGGAAGTTCTGACCCTGAGGTGTCGGCATAATTACCATCTGGGAGGCTGCAAGCAGCTGCAGACAGACAGACAATTACCTTGGCACTCAGGCCTGGCAGGCAGGGACTTTATGGGAAGAAAAGCCGAAGCTGGGTTTTCCTCCTCACAAAGACTCACTGAAGGTGTTTTACTTTCCAGTGAAAACTGGAGACTTGGATGAAGTGACTCGAGGGCATGACCTCAATCACACCACAGTAATGAGGTGTTTTTGGCGTGGTGTCAGCTCCACCACAGACATAAGCCCACTTTCCAAAGAGAGAGAGTCCAAGGTGCTGGGGGCACTTGCTGAACCGCTCTGCTCACCTTTCCCATTTCCAAGGACGAGTCCACTGGGCCTGCTCAGGAATTCCTGATAAGTTCATCTGCCTCCAAATGACCAACTCTATGACTGAAATATGATAGTGATTCCGATCATTGCCTTTGCTCCTCCCTGGAGAAAACTCTGCATTCAAACTAAGTGTTTTTACATAATCAACTAGCTTGTCTGACAAGCAGAGCCAAATGTCATTCTCTTGAGCTTCAAACTGCTTTAGCTCAACTGAGAGTAAATGAGTTTTCACATGTCATGCAGGCAGGAACAGTTACATTCAATAAATATAAGTAAATAAAGCAGCCAAGAAAATGCATGGTTTTAAAGGTTAGCTTTTTTTTTTAGACTGTTTTACATTTTCACTGTTTACAAAAAATATCCACTGTTAAAAGGGTAAAAAAAAAAAAAGAAAATCCTAACATTAAAAATAAGCAGAAATTTGCAATATATTTTTCCATTGTAAAAGGCTTCCCTCATAGCTCAGTTGGTGAATAATCCACCTGCAATGCAGGTGACCTTGGTTCGATTCCTGAGTCAGGAAGATCCTCTAGAGAAGGGATAGGCTACCCATTCCAGTATTCTTCAGCTTTCCTTGAGGCTCAGCTGGTAAAGAATCCAACTGCAATGTGGGAGACCTGGGTTTAATTCCTGGGTTGGGAAGATATCTTGGAGAAGGAAAAGACTACCCTCTCCAGTATTCTGGCCTGGAGAACTCCATGGACTGTATAGTCTATGCAGTCGCAAAGACTCAGACAAGACTGAGCAAGTTTCACTTTCACTTTCCATTGTAAATACGTGCCCAAAGCTAATATTTGGGCACCCTGGACTCTCCCTCTTCGGAAAGTGGGCTTATGTCTGTGGTGGAGCTGACACCACGCCAAAAACACTTTGTTACTGGGGTGTGACTGAGGACTTCCCTGGCGGCTCAGATGGTAAAGCGTCTGCCTACAATGCAGGAGACCCGGGTTCAATCCCTGGGCCGGGAAGATCTCCTGGAGAAGGCAATGGCAACCCACTCCAGTATTCCTGCCTGGAAAATCCCATGGATGAAGGAATCTGGTAGGCTACAGTCCACGGGGTCGCAAAGAGTCAGACACGACTGAGCAACTTCATTCACTCACTTGCCCAAAGCTGAACACGTGATAATGTGGGTTTGTTCTGGAGTGTGGGTGTGAAGCTGGAGATTCTCCCATTTTTATTTTGTGGCCATGATTTTGAACCAGTTGGCAAGCACTAAAGGTACTTCACACCTGTCTCCTATCACTCCTGGGTTTGCAGTGACTACATGCAGGGCCACCAGCAAGCCCATGCTACGGAAGGCACTCCGATACCCCCATGATGCCTGGAAGCCTCACATGATCTCTGTGGCAAGTGCTCTTAATGCAGGAAAGTGTGGCCACTGAGATAATAGAAAAACTCATTTCCTCTTTTTAAATTAGGATATCTTTGACATATAAAATTATACTCAAGTCTACACTACCTTTTAATTCCTTTAATAGAAGTAATGATAACTAGGGAGGCACAACTGAAGAACCACATATTTACTTCTAGGACTGTTTGTACCTTCTTCTTGGAAACACCTTCCAAAAAGGCAAACTAGATACAGACAGTGGGGTTTTTCTACCAATGAAGACTTGAGAGGAATAGCCTGACTTTTCTCCCACTCCTTCACACTAGACCAGGCTTCTCTATCAGGGATGCAGGAAGGGAGAGCAGGAATGTCCAGCTAGAAAACAGTTCCCCAGGACATTCTAATATTACAACTCCTTCCCCTTGGCAATAAGGATCTGTCTTAGTAGATGGACCAGAACAAATAATTTGAGACTGTTCATAAGAATGAGGTATCAAAGACAGAATCATAGAACCCAAAATGACAAAGGAGACAATGAGATCATAAAAGGTGCTAAACTCAAAGACTAAGAGAAGGTCAAGTTTTGGGGAGATCTTGATAAACATGGAGGGCAAATAATGGAATAATAGGAAGAGATTTAGCTACCTCTGTTCATTGGATATATCAGATGTGTCTATCTTTCCTATACTCTATCTTCCTAACTTCACAATAATAAAGCAGAGGAGTGTACTTTGCTGTTATGATCATTTACAAGGGGAAAAAGAGTGAGAATCAGACCTAATGTTTCTAAGATAGTAGTTTCAAGACAGTCCTTTTCTTATTACACAATCCTGCCAAAACCCCTTTGGAAGGCAGAGTAAGATTTAAACTTGCTAAATAAAATACAGAATGCCCTGTTAAATGTGCATTTCAAATTTAAAAAATGAGTAATTATTAGAATACATATTTAAGATTAAATTATATTAAAAATTATATGTTGTCATGTGAAGCTCATTTTTAATTGAACATCCTTTATTTGTATTTATTAAATCTGGGGGCCGGTGGAAAATAAAGCCTGAATTGAGCAATAAGAACAAACAATTAATCGGTAAGATTTCTCTTGTAATCCCTATGATTCTAAATAAGAAACTATTTCATCAAATAATTTATATGCTTCTATGTGGTCATTCAAGTTTATGAGTGACTAATCAAACTCCTCTTTCTTAAAAAGAACCCAAGTGTCAAGAGTCATTTCCACTTTGATCTAGGTTGCACTGCACTCTTAATCAAAAACTCCCTTCAATTTAACTAACAGGATGACAGCCAACAAGGCGTCAACATGATCTGTGGCTCTTCGGCAGTGAATTTGCTGCCAGGACATTTCTGAAAACTTCCATCATTTTTGTCATGTTGCTGGAACAGACTCTGCCTGGTTTCCCCACTGTCATGACTTACTATAATGTTTATTTCTCATCTGCATGTATAATGAAACTCACTAGAAATAAAAGATATAGTTTCCCTACCAATTGGCAATAAATGGAACACAGCATTATTTTCCAAGTATTTTTAACCAAAATTGGGGAGTTTTGATTTATGAAGGCATATGTAAAATAAAACTTTCATAGAAATATTAGTTGATGTGGGCTTTAGCAGGAAAGTAATTAGTAAAATCTCAACCCATGAAATATAGGTTACCCTGAGCTCAATGACTGCACCAGTGATTCTCAACCCTTGACATAAATCGTAACTACCTGGTGAGTTTTAAAGAGAATGTCAATGCCTAGACCACAGATTCACTAAATGCAGATTTTCTCCAGTATTTCTAGTGCTAGTATTTGGACAGAGCTGAAAATGACAGCCCTATCTAATAGACAAATGCATTTTTTGTTGTTTAGTATGAACCTGAGTTAGGTTACACA
Source organism: Nanger dama (assembly GCA_917880005.1). Lineage (NCBI taxonomy): Eukaryota > Metazoa > Chordata > Mammalia > Artiodactyla > Bovidae > Nanger > Nanger dama. Next base: position 11,866,652 of record CAKJTW010000057.1, on the reverse strand, counting down.
TCCAAAAATAATGATAGCTACTGCTGACATTATTAGAGTTTCTCTTTCTAAATTTGTTTATTAAGAACAGACTGATGCAATGAAGAAGACAAAACTGGAAAAAGTTAAATTTTAAAGGCTATTTCAAGTTTTTTCTTCATAAGGTGATCTGTGTTCTTCCCTTTTAAGGTTTATAATTTTCAAGTTTCTAAATTTGGATTACCATTCTCTAACACATTACTTTACCAAATTAAAGCTTTTCATGATATGACGTAATTTTGAAGAATTATCAAATCTGTAAGTATTAGCCTAGGTGAAATAGCAAAGCACTGTATTTGTTGTTAATTCAGCCCCTTCCTTCTACAGACAAGGAAAGTTCACTTTCTCTAAGCAGCAGTTCTGAGTGTGCTTATTTATGGACCAGCATCATCTGGGAACATCCTCAGAATAGCTCCAGACCAACTACACAGGAAATTCTGGGACCTAGAAATCTGTGCTTTAGTAGGCCTTCCAGGTACTTTGATGTACACTGAAGCTTGAGACATCCATTCATATGCTTGTACTACCCCAGTCTCTTCACCTTTGGCAGTTTTTCACTGGGTCTTTTTAGCTACTAGGAATGCCTGATTTGGGCTTCCCCTGTGGCTCCGTTGGTAAAGAATCCGCCTGCAGTGCAGGAGACCTGGGTTCTATCCCTGGGTTGGGAAGATCCCCTGGAAAAGGGAAAGGCTACCCACTCCAGTATTCTGCCCCCAGAGAATTCCATGGACTGGATAGTCCATGGGGTCACAAAGAGTCGGACATGACTAAGTGACTTTAACTTTCACTGCCTGATTCAGTGCTAGGAGTCTTGGGGTTGGGAGGAAAGAGTCTGCCCTCCTAGCTTCTTCATCCCTGAATTGAGCTCCATGAGGAAGCTGCTTCTGGAAACAACGGGATCTTAGCACAGATCCAAGGACCAGACGATGAAAGGAAGAGCTGGAGAAGACATCGAGCACAGCTGGCCCACGGATGGAAACCCGACTTCCACCTTGAGAAAACAAGTGCCAGTCAAGCCGGGGTGAGTGGGGTGCTTCTCTGGGGATTCTGGGAAGCCGTTAAATTATCATTTCCGGAAGGCAGGAGTGACTCTGTTATTCATCATTAAGTGGTATTTAATTCTTTGCGACTCCATGTGCTGCAACACGCCATACACTCATCTGCTGGCTCAGATGGTAAAAATCTGCTCGCAATGCGAGAGACCAAAGTTTGATCCCTGGGTCGGGATCAAACTGGCCCTTGAAGGGAATAGCTACCCACTCCAGAATTCTGGCCTGGAGAATTCCATGGACAGAGGAGTCCAGTGAGCTAGAGTCTGTGGGGTCACAAAGAGTCTGACACAACTGAGCATTCTTTCAGTTCAGTTGCTCAGTCGCATCCAACTCTTTGCGACCCCATGAATCGCAGCACGCCACACCTCCCTGTCCATCACCATCTCCCAGAGTTCACTCAGACTCACGTCCATCGAGTCTATGATGCCATCCAGCCATCTCATCCTCTGTCGTCCCCTCCTCCTCCTGCCCCCAATCCTTCCCAGCATCAGAGTCTTTTCCAATGAGTCAACTCTTTGCATGAGGTGGCCAAAGTACTGGAGTTTCAGCTTTAGCATCATTCCTTCCAAAGAAATCCCAGGGCTGATCTCCTTCAGAATGGATTGGTTGGATCTCCTTGCAGTCCAAGGGACTCTCAAGAGTCTTCTCCAACATCACAGTTCAAAAGCATCAATTCTTCAGCGCTCAACCTTCTTCAACCCTCACATCCATACATGACCACAGGAAAAACCATAGCCTTGACTAGACGGACCTTAGTCGGCAAAGTAATGTCTCTGCTTTTGAATATACTATCTAGGCTGGTCATAACTTTTCTTCCAAGGAGTAAGCCTCTTTTAATTTCATGGCTGCAGTCACCATCTGCAGTGACTTTGGAGCCCCCAAAATAAAGTCTGACTCTGTTTCCACTGTTTCCCCACCTATTTCCCATGAAGTGATGGGACCAGATGCCATGATCTTCATTTTCTGAATGTTGAGCTTTAAGCCAACTTTTTCACTCTCCTCTTTCACTTTCATCAAGAGGCTTTTTAGTTCCTCTTCACTTTCTGCCATAAGGGTGGTGTCATCTGCATATCTGAGGTTATTGATATTTCTCCTGGCAATCTTGAGTCCAGCTTGTGTTTCTTCCAGTCCAGCATTTCTCATGATGTACTCTGCGTATAAGTTAAATAAGCAGGGTGACAATATACAGCCTTGACGTCCTCCTTTTCCTATTTGGAACCAGTCTGTTGTTCCATGTCCAGTTCTAACTGTTGCTTCCTGACCTGCACACAGATTTCTCAAGAGGCAGGTCAGGTGATCTGGTATTCCCATCTCTTTCAGAATTTTGCACAATTTATTGTGATCCACACAGTCAAAGGCTTTGGTATAGTCAATAAAGCAGAAATAGATGTTTTTCTGGAACTCTCTTGTTTTTCCATGATCCAGTGGATGCTGGCAATTTGATCTCTAGTTCCTCTGCCTTTTCTAAAACCAGCTTGAACATCAGGGAGTTCATGGTTCACATATTGCTGAAGCCTGGCTTGGAGAATTTTGAGCATTACTTTACTAGCGTGTGAGATGAGTGCAATTGTGCGGTAGTTTGAGCATTCTTTGGCATTGCCTTTCTTTGGAATTCTTTACAAACACTAAAACAAAACCCTACCAAAGCTCTGTTCCTTGCTCCTTCCACTTTTCTACCTGGTGTGCTTCTATTAACCTTCCAGATACATTCAATACTCCCTCCACTGTGAGGACTTCTGTGAAAACCCCTTTCCCACATCCACACTCAATAAGATGAAGCATTCCTGCTCAAACTCACTTGCCACTTTTGTGGTACTTTTCAAATTAAAAATGTCTGCCTCTACCACTAGATTTCAAATTTCTCAAAAGCAAGGACTGTCTCATGGCAGATACTTAGCAGATACTGGCTGGATGACTGAATTACAAATAATTAGTCAAAGATACGTCTGGATGCTGACTATAGTTATCAGTGTTATCAACAGTCAGATGTTACACTGTTATCCCCTATTTTTTTAGTCTTTACATAGAAAAATCAGGCATGAGAAGATAGTATATACAATTTTCAGTAAATTTAGAATTTGTAATTAGTATTACTTTACAGAACTTCTAAATATGCTATGTCACTGTAATAATGTTTCTATTCAAAGTTGGGCTTTAAAAAATAAAATATATAATTTAAAAAGTGAAAGATGGCCTTTTTTGAAAAATAAAACTTCCAAATGTTAGCATTTATTTCTGGAATGTTAAAGATGATTTTTAAGAAAATATCTCTCTACCATATGTTCAGTCACATCATGTGAGATTTTTAATTTTCTTTCATAAGAAAGTTTCACAAGTCTACAATGCTTAGTACTGAACGTGACTGTCTTGAAACACACTGAAAAATATTTATACTCTCTTTCACAGAAAATGACAGGAATGACCACTCTTAAAAAAATAAACAGAATATAGGTTAAAAGGAAACAAGAAGGATTTCCATGAAAGAGGGGAAGAACTGTTTCAGATCTCAAACTCTAAAGAAGATTATAGATTACTCCTTTGAGACATTTCTAGTGTTCGAATATTTCCATTTGATTTTAAAAATAGACTCCTTTCTCTGGAGAAATTCTCCATCGACATATATTTTTCTGAACATATTAATTGCAGTTATGATATCGTCTGTGCTTGATAATGTGTGGAGACGTCTATGAGTCTATTTTTATCATTTGTTTTTTGATCTTGCTTTCTGGTGCAGGTGGCAGCTTTTTTTTTTTTTTTTAAGAGATTAACATATATGAAAGGTGCATGAAATACAAACGAAAAGTAATAGAGGCTCTGGAAAAGACTATCTTCCTCCAGACTGAACTCACTCTAATCTCTAGTGAGCAGGTGAAATGGGGATATTTTAATGTATCAGTGGCTGAGCTACCCCAGGCTGCATCGCAGTTTTCACAAGGTTTTAGCCTCTGGTCTGCCTTCAGCTGATGATCTAGTCCCTCCTCATCACGGAACGATCTCCTGTTTCTTCTTTACTGTGGTCCAGTGAAAACACCAAAAGCTCCACTCATCTTAGCCATGCACCTCTGCAGCATAAAACACTTAGTGCATGCCTCAATAGGAAAACTCCTGAGTGCAGGTCACCCTTTCCTGCCCCTCATTCTCTCCAGGCTCCTGATTCTGCAATTTTTGGTTGCCTAGGAGCTGTCTGACTCCTAAGTCGCCTTCTGATGCCCTCAGCCGGATTTTCCATTCAGCCACAAGGCCAATCAAAACAAACTGGAAATTATTAAAGGACTGATAATGAGCAACCTATCTCCATGAGCATCAATTTAGAACTCAATGAGCATTCAAAATAGAACTAAGAGTAAACAACTGTGGAAATGATTGTAGGCAAGAGGATAATCTTAGCAGTATAATTATAAAGTAAAAGAAAAGTTGGAAAGGAAAGCCGGGAAGAGGCGTGGTAGCTACCATCTCCTCTCCTGCGCCTGATCCTTCCCGGGACTTGTGATGCCGAGGCAGCTGCAAGGAGCAACGAACTGTCGGGGTTGAGCCCAAGTGAGCTGAGGGCTTGCGCTCTTCTGGCCCTACCCCCCCCCCGGGCCCGCCCCACTTGAAGAAATGAGTGGTGGACTGGCCCCAAGTAAAAGCACAGTGTATGTATCCAATCTGCCCTTTTCCCTGACCAACAATGACTTATATCGGATATTTTCCAAGTATCGCAAAGTTGTAAAGGTTACTATAATGAAAGATAAAGATACCAGGAGGAGTAAAGGGGTTGCATTTATTTTATTTTTGGATAAAGACTCTGCACAAAACTGTACCAGGGCAATAAACAACAAGCAGTTATTTGGTAGAGTGATAAAAGCAAGCATTGCTATTGACAATGGAGGAGCAGCTGAGTTCATCCGAAGACGAAACTACTTTGATAAATCTAAGTGTTATGAATGTGGGGAAAGTGGACACTTAAGTTATGCCTGTCCTAAAAATATGCTTGGAGAACGTGAACCTCCAAAGAAGAAAGAGAAGAAGAAAAAAAAGAAAATTCCTGAGCCAGAAGAAGAAATTGAAGAAGTAGAAGAAAGTGAAGATGAAGGGGAAGATCCTGCTCTTGACAGCCTCAGTCAGGCCATAGCTTTCCAGCAAGCCAAAATTGAAGAAGAACAAAAAAATGGAAACCCAGTTCAGGAGGTCCTTCAACATCAGATGATTCAAGATGCCCAAGGATAAAGAAGAGCACATACTTCAGTGATGAGGAGGAACTTAGTGACTAAAAATGTATAGATTATGTAAATATTATTAAATTTTTTTTAAGTCTTAGAGTACCAAGTTCCCTTGGGACTAAAAATTACTTTTAGAATTTGAACATAAGAACACTTAGTACCAAATACTTTTTAACTTTAGATAGTTGATAGGAAATGGTAATTTTATAGTATCATGTTTATCTTGCATCAAGATTTGCTTATAATCATTAATCTTGAAAACAGTTCATTTGAATAAAAAGGAAATGTAATATTATTACAACAATGCTATCCCAAGAAGAAAGTCAAAGTCGCTCAGTCCTGTCTGACTCTTTGTGACCCCATGGACTATACAGTCCCATGGAATTCTCCAGGCCAAAAATACTGGAATGGGTAGCCTTTCCCTTCTCCAGGGGATCTTCCCAACCCAGGGATCAAACCCAAGTCTCCCACACTGCAGGCATATTCTTTACCAGCTGAGCCAGAAAGGTAAAAAGATTTGAGAAGTTCATTATAAAAGTTTATTCATGATTGGTTTATATAAGAACTTTTGAAATAAATTTCATCTTTATTAACTTCAAAAAAAAAAAAGGAAAGTTGGAAATGGGGGATAGAAGGTATAACAAGGTTGAGAAAGTGTTTATTTTCTCAACTTTCGTAATTTAAAAATCTATTATTCACTAAATTTGAAAGATAAAAGTTGAAAAAAATGACTTGAATGCTGAATATACATAATGTTGCACCCGAGCCCTAGCAAGATCTTTTAGAATTTCACATCATTTGCAGTGAAGGAAAAAAATTTTGGAAGTTTTAGCAATTCCTTGTCTATCACTGTAGTTATATATTTTTCATTTAGATACAAATAAAATTAAGTTCAATAATTTCATTTTTAAATACATAAGACTCCATTTTCACATAAATAGTGGGACCTGTTTATCTTTTTGCCTGTATCTACCAGACTTTCAATTTTGTGTATTCACATAGATTCACAGGGTGATTGTTGTTGGTTCATCAGAAAGTTGTGTCAGATTCTCTTTTTCGACCCCATGGACTGAAACCCGCCAGGCTCCTCTCTTTCCTCTTTTCCAAGCAAGAATACTGGAGCGTGCTGCCACTCCCTCCTCTAGGGGATCTTCCCAACCCAGGGATCGAATCCACATCCCCTGCACTAGCAGCAGATTTTTTTTTTTACCACTGGGCCAGCAGGGAAACCTAGAGTGATGATTACCTCATGATAATAGATTTATATCAGAGTGGTAGATTTTTAGGTGTTTTTTTTTTCACCTTTCTCCTTTATTCTTTTCTATAGTTCTTTTTCTTCTGAAGAAGATACATTATTTTGATATTTGCTGAAACGGAAGGCCGCCTTTCCTGTCCTAAAGAATTGGTAACTTATGAACCATAAGCCCCCCCTCCAGTGGACTCTCAAACACAGGGATTTCTGTCTCATTTACTGTTCTAGCAACAACCACTAGCACATGTATGGCCCAAACATAGAAGGTACTCACTTACTCAGTAAGTAAAAGTAAAAACAGTTGGTTCATATTCTTTATCTAAGCTGAAACTCAAATCCTCTGACAAATTAATGACTACTCTCCTCAATTCCTGAGGAAGAACTGGGGTTCAGAAACTAAGGGATTGTAAAAAGATCACACAGCTAGTTCATATCAGAATTGAAACACAAACCTGTTTTCCATTAAGTTCTCCACTTCTAAAGTTCTGTTTACTCCAAAAGCCTGTGCTTCACTCATTTCAGTACAGTTAAATCTATCTACTTCTCATTTTCACATACTCTGAAAAAGTTTTTTTTCCAATCCTGTTTTCTCTTAGCTTTAACTAGTGTAGTTACTTATTGGTAAGGATCACACATTTGTTTGTTTGCCCTCAGTATTCCATCTCACAGTTTCTCAATATGTTAAAAAAATATATCAATCAGGAAGTGGAAATCTAACTGAAGTCATTAAATCAGCCAACGGCACATGAACGCACTGGACCTTACACTTAGGAGATAAAGACACTAGAGCTAAAGACACTAATCACAGAGCTAAAAATAGACAACTGACTCAAAAGTCCCAAATCTGCCTCGATCTCGGAGTTCACTTAAATGTATTTACTTGGAATACCTGAATAAGTACAGCTTCTCTCATTGCGTGGAAGAGCATCTGAATGTATAAAACCTTAAACACCACTATGATAAAGCCAAAGAATCTGACTTTTTCATCTGAATCAATGCCGAACACTTACCCACTCTTTATCAGAATTCATAAATCATTCAAGAGTACCTCTCGCTCTGTGTAACACATTGGTTCTGCCACTTGAATTCATCATATTTTTTCTACACTTACAGTGTCTTTATTCTGCACAAAAAATTTATTTCTAAGCTCACTGCATTAGATATCTAACTTCCCACTGTCCATCCACTTCTCCAGTCTTTGTGCAGAGCATGGTCTCCCTTTTCTGGTGTTCCTCCTGATGTGGACTAGATCTGCACACTTCCACATCCACCTCCAGCAATCAAAAACCCCCGGAGGGAAGAAATATAACGCTCTCTGTCCAACCAAGTCATAGCCTTTTTCCTGGAGACAGCACAAACTACAGAGATAAATACTTCAGGTTTTACAGGATAAACTCTGGAAGGCAATACACCTAAAATAGTAACAGAGGTTACTGATGGGTCATGAAACTAACTAGTATTTACATGACTCTCTATACTCAGTATTTGCTGCTTCTTTTCCTACAATGAGCATCATTTATTTCTTCCTTCAAAAAAAAAAAGCTGTTAAACTCAGCACCATAAAATAATTCATTGTACAATCACATGCTAATGTATCCAAATCTTGGATAAAATGGATAACTTTTAGGAAACTATGTTTAATGAAATTGATTCACAACGGGTTAGAGAGCCGAAACAATCACAAACAAGGAAGAAATTGTGAGCTGCCGGTCCAAGAGTTACTTACTGACACTACCACCAACAATAAACATCAGGCTCAAATGACTCTGGAGCTGATTTCTGTCAATACACCAAAACGTAAAACTGCCTATGCCCATTTTAATTTTTTTCAGACAGTAAATTAGTGTAACACTGATTTGAAAATGTCAGCAAACAAAAATAAAACAAATTAAACTTACTTGTATAATGCTGGCCAAATTTTTACTTAGCAAAAACACTAAGCAAATAGAGCCAGCAAAATATTTATTATAAGCCAGCATAATCTAGTGAGTTTCACTAAAAATTCAGAGATTAAATATTTTAAATATCTAATTATATTAATTACCAAATTAATAACCCAATGAAGAAAAAATAACAGGGAAATATTTATGGAGCCCAAAGAGATATGAGATATTAAATAATATTTGTCAAATTTTTGAAAAATTTAAAAACAATGTAAGATACATGTAACTTCATAATCCAAGACATGATACTTAAATTTTTTTCTTAAATTCAAGTTCTTTCTTTATTGGAATATAGTTGATTTACAATATTCTTTTCATTTCAGGTGTATAGCACAGTAACTCAATTTTTTATAGATGATGCTCCATTTAAAGTTACTAAAAATAATGGCTATATTTCCCTGTACTTTATAATATATCCTTGTTGCTTATCTTTTTTATACATCGTGGTTTATACCCCCTTAATCCCATACCACTATCTTTCCTTTTCCATTCCCTCTCACCACTGGTACCACTAGTTTTCTTTATCTGTGAGTCTGTTTTTTTAATATATATTTGTTTTTCAGACCACATGTAAGTGATAACATACAGTATCCGTCTTTCTGTGTCTGACTTATTTAATAAAGCATACTTACTCCCTAGGTCCCTCTGTGTTGCTGCAAACAGCAGAATTTCATTCTTTTTAATAGCTGAATAATACGCCATTCTGTGTGTGTGTGTGTATATATATATACATACCATATCTTCTGTATCCCTTTATCTGTTGATGAACATTGGGTTGCTTCTATATCTTGCCTGTTATAAATAATGCTACTTGGAATATTGGGGTGCATGTATCTTCTTGAATCAGTGTTTTTGCTTTCTTCAAGGGTGAACTGCTGGATCATATGGTAGTCCTATTTCTAGTTTGAGAATCCTCCACGCCGTGTTCCACAGTGGCTGCAACAATTTACACTCCACCAACAGTGTACAAGTGTTCCCTTTCCTCCACTCCCTCACCAATATTTGTTATTAGTAAACTTTAGATGATAGCCATCTGAGACATGTGAGGTGATGTGTCATTGTGGTTTTGATTTGCATTTCTCTGATACTTAGTGATGTTGAGCATCTTTTCATGTACCTGTTGGCCATATGTGTGTCTTCTTTGGGAAAATGTCTATTCATGAATAGTGCCCATTTTTTGATTAGGCTGTTTGTAGGTTTTTGATACTGAGTAACCTATATGCAGATCAGGAAGCAAACAGTTAGAACTGGACATGGAACTACAGAATGGTTCCAATAGGAAAAGGAGTACGTCAAGGCTGTATATTGTCACCCTGCTTATCTAACTTATATGCAGAGTACATCATGAGAAGCTCTGGGCTGGAGGAAACACAAGCTGGACTCAAGATTGCCAGGAGAAATATCAATAACCTCAGATATGCAGATGACATCACCCTTATGGCAGAAAGTGAAGAAGAACTAAAGAGCCTCTTGATGAAAGTGAAAAAGGAGAGTGAAAAAGTTGGCTTAAAGCTCAACATTAAGGAAACTAAGATCGTGGCATCTAGTCATGATCACTTCATGGCAAACAGATGGGGAAACAGTGGCTGACTATTTTTCTGGGCTCCAGAATCACTGCAGATGGTGATTGCAGCCATAAAATTAAAAGACACTTACTCCTTGGAAGGAAAGTTATGACCAACCTAGACAGCATATTAAAAGCAGACATTACTCTGTCAACAAAGGTCCATCTAGTCAAGGCTATGGTTTTTCCAGTAGTCATGTATGGATGTGAGAGTTGGACTATAAAGAGAGCTGAGCACTGAAGAATTGATGCCTTTGAACTGTGGTATTGGAAAAGACTCTTGAGAGTCCCTTGGACTGCAAGGAGATCCAACCAGTCCATTCTAATGGAGATCAGTCCTGGGTTTTCACTGGAAGGACTGATGTTGAAGCTGAAACTTCAATACTTTGGCCACCTGATGAGAAGACCTGACTCATCTGAAAAGACCCTGATGTTGAGAAAGACTGAGGGCAGGAGGAGACGGGGATGGCAGAGGATGAGATGGTTGGATGGCATCACCAACTCAATGGACATGGGTTTGGGTAGATTTCAGGAGTTGGTGAAGGACAGGAAGGCCTTGCATGCTGTAATTCATGGGGTTGCAAAGAGTCGGACATGACTGAGCGACTGAACCGAACTGATATGGTTGTTTATATGTTTTGGATATTAACCCATTATCTTGTCATATCATTTGCAAATATTTTCTCCCATTCAGTAGGCTTTTCATTTCATTGATGGTTTCTTTTGCTGTGTAAAAGCATTTAAGTTTAATTAGGTCCTACTTGTTTATTTTTGTTTTTATTTTTCCTCAGGAGAAAGATCCAAAAATGTATTGCTACATTCTATGTTAGAGTGAATTCCTTATATAATCTTCTAGAAGTTTTGTGTTTTTAGGTCTTATATTTAGGTCTTTAACTTATTTTTACTTTATTTTCGTATATGGTATGAGGAAATATTCTAATCTCAGTCTTTTACATGTAACTATCCAGTTTCCCCAGCAACATTTATTGAGGAGACAGTCTTCTCTCCATTGTACATTCTTACCTGCTTTGTCATAGGTTAACTGACCATAGGTAAACGGGCTTATTTCTTGGATATGATGCTAAATTTTGAAATACCATTAAACTTGATGATAAGAAAAATGCTTTTAGATTACAATATTCTATCTACTATAATGACTACATAAATAATTAAGATTATATACCTGAAAGGTAGAGCAAAAATATTGTCACTTGTATCTAGATGGCATAGGCAGAAAAAACAAAATGATCAACTAGAAAACTAGAAGAGAATGAGACTTCAAAGACTGGTAAAAATTTTTAAATCAACTTATTTCATATAAATAATGGAGATTTATAATATAAAACAGAAGAAAATCCACAATAGCAACAAAACAGTGTGTTTTCTTATATTAAATATAAAAGCTATTAATGTTTGCATAATTACTAAAAGTGAGAAATATTAAGGGAAACTGATTTAATGTAAAGATATAAACTCTTGCTACTGAAGAAAAGTATGTTGAAAAAAATGTAAATTCTCCCTACACTGAAGCCAAATTTAATGCAATCACAAGCAAAATCTCAACAGAATTATTTCTTAACCTGGCAAAGTTATCTAAGTACTTATGAGAGAATATCTACAAACAAAGCAAAGTTAAAGATAATGTTTTGGGAAAAGAGACAGAAGTGTCTTTGTAACATTTTAAAACATAGTAAAGCTAACATTAGTAAAAGAGGGTGTTGGACTTCATCCAGCAAAGACAGAAGTGAAAAGTATCAACCATGCTCTCCCACTGTGAACAAATCTAAAACCAGACCAAACTTATGAAGTCACTCTTTTAGGTATTCAACAACAGGCAACACAAAGCAGATCATGGACAAAAGAAACATCTGTGAGGTAAGCCTCCCGCTACCCCTCCTTTCTGTTTTGAATCTTTTTCGGGACCATGGAACAAGAAGTAGAATCCAAGCAAAACAGTCTAACTGAGATGACGACAAGACCATGTTTAAATTTCAGCCAGTCCATAAGAGAATTACCTTCTTGATCACTTCAGCCATTCATAAGAGACCACAAAAGATCATACATTAGTAATAATGCCAACAGACTAGAGTAGGACCATGACCTAGGATTAAGAGCAAAATCAAAACATTCCCACAAGCAACTCAAAAAAATAAACCCTGACAAGATCAAGAGGATATGCTAGAGTTTCACTGCCTTCATGAACAAAATTCAACATTCCCTCTACAATGTACAATTATAGTTTCCAGCATATAATTTAAAAAAAAATAGCATTAAGAGAAAGGAAAATATGACCAAAAATAGCTAAATAAAATAGCCAATTAGAGGACTTCCATTTTCCAGGCTAGCATGTAAGGAACTTACAAATCTCTACTGCATCCTAACAAGTTAAAAACTGAACAAACTGAAAAATCAACAACTCTTCTCAAAACTCCTTGGGAGGCCAAGTGACAGGGCAAGCTGCTGTCCCCAACACTGGAGAGACGAATAGGTGGCTACAGAGAAACATCAACTTACTAAAGCTGAAACCCACAGTCAGAAGCCTCCATGAGATCCGGTGCCACGACAGGAAAAACTGAACTTTAACAGATGAACTGCCAAAGGCTCAATGCAGACGAGTCTGAAGAGTAAAACCTCCAGAGAGGAGGTGAGGGAGGGAAGCTCTCACACTTTTGCTTTAGTTAATTCTTGTAATTCCACTAGACTTTCACGGTAAATAGTGAAGAAAAAGTACTCTTAGGCTACTGGCATGGGAGGGGATAAAGCAGTCATTTTGAAATACGCCAGAGCATTCTATAATTTTTAACCACACTAGCCTTCCTCACCATAAACTACCTTATCAGTGCCTCACCAACATGGAGGAAGGAAATATTCAAGTTCAGCCAGCCCTAGCTTTTACACAGGAGGGAAGGGAAATACTGGATTTCAGAGCCCCTCGGTCATTTGGGCCCACTTCAGTTCAGTTCAGTTGCTCAGTCGTGTCCGACTCTTTGTGACCCCACGAATCGCAGCACGCCAGGCCTCCCTGTCCATCACCAACTCCCGGAGTTCACTCAGACTCACGTCCATCGAGCTGGTGATGCCATCCAGCCATCTCATCCTTTGTCGTCCCCTTCTCCTGCCCCTAATCCCTCCCAGCATCAGAGTCTTTTCCAATGAGTCAACTCTTCGCATGAGGTGGCCAAAGTATTGGAGTTTCAGCTTTAGCATCATTCCTTCCAAAGAAATCCCAGGGCTGATCTCCTTAAGGCTGAGGTAAAAACTGATAAGCACTTAGGAAGTTCACATCCCAGGGCCACTGGCTCACTAAAAATCTGAGATATAATCTTAAGATGAACAAATGCTTTTCTTACCTCCACATCTTACCACCACATTACTAAAAACCTATTAACAAGTGTTCTTTTCAGTTCACACTTTATGGAATAATATTCATAATCATTTAAATATCAATGGTACAAACACCAATTAACTGTATTGGTATTACAATTGTATTGGGATTGTCAGAGTGGATAAAAATAAGACCTAATTATATGCTGTCTACAAGAAATCCATTTAAAAACACACATATAGGTTAAAAATAAAGGGATAGGGAACAACAGCAAAAATATATATACTTACACACACCATGTTAATAGGGCTTCCCTGGTGCCTCAGCAGCAAAGAGTCTGTGTGCCAACGCAGGAGACAGGGATGCAAACCCCTTGGTTGGGACGATTCCCTGGAGAAGGAAAAGGCAACCCACTCCAGTATTCTTGCCTGGGAAATCCCAGGGACAAAGGATCCTGGCAAACTACAGTCCATAGCGTCATAAAAGAGTTCGACTCTTTGGTGGAATGACTTAGCAACTAAACAACAACAATTATGTTAATACTAATTGAGAGAAAGTAGGACTAGCTATATTAATTTCAGACACAGCAGACTTCAGAGTAAGGAAACTTATCAGGGATAAAGAGGGCATTACATAATGATAAAAGGGTCAATTCTCTAAGAAGATATAATTCTTAATGTGTATGTGTCTGGCAACAGCATCAAACTATATGAGGCAAAAACTGACAGACCTGCAAGGAAAAATAAATTAGCTCACTATGATAGCTGGAGACTTAAACATCACTCTCTCAGAAATGGACAGATGCAGCAGGTAGAAAATTAATAAGAACATAGTTGAACTTAAAGAGGATATCAATCAACTGGATATGACTGACATCTATATAACACCACTCCTTCTAGAATCAGCATAATATGCCTTTTTCTCAAGCTCACATGGAATACTCACTAACAGAGATCACATTCTAGGCCATAAAACACATCACAACAACTTTAAAAGGATATAAATTATTCTATGCCTTTTCTCAGAGCACAATGGAATTAAACTCTAAATCAATAAAAGACATCAGGAAAATCCCCAAATACCTGGAGATTAAGCAACATATTTCTAAATAACACAACTGGGAAATGATGAAATCTCAAATTTTCAACACTAAACATGAAAAGTTTTTAAATTATCAAAATTTGTGGGATATGGCAAAAGTAGTGCTTACTGGAAATTTTATAGCATTGAGTGCATATATTTGAAAAGAAGATAGGTCTAAAATCAATAATCTAAAGCTCTTATTTTAGGAAACTAGCAAAAGAAGAGAAAATTAAATTCAAGGTAAGCAGAAGAAATAAAATGTTTCTTTGAAAAGATCAATAAAATTGATAAGCCTTCAGCCAAGTTAATTAAGAAAAAGATGACACAAATTCTAATATTAGAAATGAAAGAAGTGACATCACTATAGATTTCACTGACATTAAAAGACAAAGGAATATGAACCACTGTGTCTACAAATTTGATAACCTAGATAAAATGGACTTATTCCTTGAAAGATACAATCTTCCCAAATGGACACAAGGAAAAATAAATAATATGAATAGGCTTATATCTGTTATAGAGACTGAATAATAACCTTCCAAAACAGAAAGCATGAGGCCCAGATGAATTCTACCAAATAATTAAGGAAAAATTATATCAATTATCTACAATCTCTTTCAGGAGAATATCAGAGAGAATACTTCCTAACTTATTCTATGAGGCCAAAATTATTCTAACACCAGGCCAAACAAACACAATTAAAAAAAAAAAAAAAAAAAAACACTGCAGACCAGTAACTCTCATGAACATATCCTTAAAGATCCTCAAAAAATTAAACTGAATCCAACAAGGTGTAAAAAGAATCATATACCACAACCAAGTGAGTTTTATCCCATGTATCCAAACCTGGTTCAAAATTCAACAAATATATCAATATAATCCTCACATCAACAGGTTAAAGAAGAAAACTTATGTGATAATAGATGCAGAAAAAGCATTTCACAAAATCCAACACCCACTCATTATAAAAATCCTCAGCAAGCTAGGAATAGGAAATGACTTCCTCAACCTGATCAAGAATATCTACAGCAAACCCATAGCTAATATCATACCTAAAGTTAAGAAACTAGAAGTTTTTCCATTTTTATTAGGACCAAGGCAAGGATATCCATCTTATTACTCCATTTCAACATTGTACTAGGGGTCTTATGCAATGAAATATGACAAGAAAAAGTTTCCCTGGTGGCTCAGTGGTAAAGAATCCACTTGCCGATGCAGCAGACACAGGTTTGATCTCTGATCTAAGAAGATCCTACATGCCATGGAGCAACCACGCCCATATGCCACAGCTATCGAGCCTGTGCTCTAGAGCCTAGAAGCCACAATACTGAGCCCATGTGCCGCAACCACTGAAGTCAGTGCATTCTATAGAGACTGCCCTGCAACAGGAGAAGCCACTGCAATGAGAATCCCATGCACCGCAACTAGAGAAGAGCTGCACAGCAATGAAGATCCAGCACAACCAAAAACAAAAGACCAGAAAAGCAACTAAAAGGCATGTATGTAGTATATATAAATACATTATATATGTATAAAGAAGGAAAAGTATTTACAGATTACATAGTCATAGATGTAGAAAATCCCAAAGAATCAACCAAAAATCAAAACAAAACCCTTTTGGAACTGATAAGCGATTATAGTAAGGTCTGGGGATAAAAAGTTAATATACAAATATCATTAATTTTCCTGCATACCAGTAATGACCAAGTAGAATTTAAAATTAAAAATGTAATACTGTTTACACTAGCATTCCCCCAAAGTGAAAGCTCTAGATATAACTCTCACAATATATGAATAAAATTTATATGAAGAAAATTACACAATCCTTATATGAGAAATAGAATTGAGTAAGTAGAGAGATAATCCATTTTATAAAAAGAAATATCATAAGATTCCAAGAGTAGGAGGATTCAAAATTGTGAAGATGTCAGTTCTTCATAACTTGATACACAGAAAAAGAGTAACTCAGCATGTCCATGGAGAAGGCAATGGCACCCACCCCAGTACTCTTGCCTAGAAAATCCCATGGACGGAGGAGTCTGGTAGGCTGCAGTCCATGGGGTCACTGAGAGTTGGACACAACTGAGAGACCTCACTTTCACTTTTCACTTTCATGCATTGGAGAAGGAAATGGCAACCCACTCCAGTGTTCTTGCCTGGAGAATCCCAGGGACAGGGGAGCCTGATGGGCTGCCATCTATGGAGTGGCACAGGGTTGGACACGACTGAAGTGATGGCAGCAGCAGCAGCATGTCCAACTCTTTGCAATCCCAAGGACTGTAGCTCACCTGGCTCTTCTGTCCATGGAATTATTCAGGCAAGAATACTAGAGTGGGTTCCCATTCCCTTCTCCAGGAGATCTGCCCAACCCAGGATCAAACCCAGGTCTCCTGCATTGCAAGCAGATTCTTTACCATCTGAGCCACCAGGTAACCCCATGATATATAGATTCAATGCAATCTAAATCAAAATTTTATCAAGTTATTTTGTGGATAGCGACAATTTCTGAAGTTTACATGGAGAGGCAAAAGATCCACAATACCCAACACTTATTATAAAGCTATAGTATTCAAGACAATGTGGTACTGGCAAAAGAACAGACAAACAGACAAGTGGAACAGAACAGAAACCTCACGAAAATATACTCAACTATTCTTTGACCAAGGATCAAAGGCACTACCATGCAGCAAAGAGAACCTTAACAAACAACACTGGACCAACTGAACATATATATGTGAAAAAAAAAAATCAGTATAGACACAGATCTTACACATATCACAAAAATGAACTCAAACTGGATCAGAGGTCTACATGTAACAAGTAAATGTACAAAATTTCTAGAACATAAGAGAGAAAATCTAAATGACCTTGGGTATGGTGATGACACTTTATATACAACACCAAAAACATGATCCATGAAAGAAAGTTAATAGGCTTTGCAAAAGACAATGTCAAGGCAATTCCCTGGCAATCCAGTGATTAGGACTCAGGACTCTTACAGCTGAGGGCCCAGGTTCAATCCCTGGTAAAGGAAGTAAAAGAACATAAGCTGTGCAGCCAAAAAAAAAAAAAAAGAGAGAGACAATGTCAAGAGAATGAAAAGACAAGCCATATATTAGAGGAAAGTATTTTGTGAAGGACACAACTGATATAGGACTGTCATTCAAAATATACAAAGAATCTTTAAAACTCAACAATAAAAAAATTTTAAAATCGACCAAAACCTTAACAGATCTCTCCTCAAAGATGACAAATGACAAATGACAGATGACAAATGAGCATATGAAAAGATGTTCCACATCATATGCCATGAGGTAAATGGATAGTAAAAAACAATGATATATCACTTTCTGCCTATTAGAATGGCCAAAATCGAAAACACTGACACCACCAAATGCTTGGAAGGATATGGAGCTACAGGAATTCTCATTCATTGCTGACGGAAATGCAAAATGGGACAGTGTGGAAGACAGTTTGGTGGTTTCTTACAAAACTAAATATTATCATATTTATACTATATGACCCAGCAACCATGCTCTTTGATATTTATGCAAAATGATGTGGAAACCTATGTACATACCATAGCCTGTCCATGAATGTTTACATCAGCTTTATTCATAATTTCGTAAACTTGGAAGAGATCAAGATACTCTTTGGTAGGTAGGTAGATAAATAAACTGCAGTACATCCAGACAATAGAATATTACTCATTTCTTTTTAAAAAATGAACTATCAAGCCAGGACCTGGAAGAATCTTAAGTGAAGTATCCAGGCAAGAATACTGGAGTAGGCAGCCATTCCCTTCTCCAGGGCATCTCCCCAACCCAGAAATCAGCACTGCCTCTTCTGCACTGCAGGCAGATTCTTAACCATCTGAACCAACAGGGAAGCCGCAAATGAACAGGATCATTAAATAAATGGCAATTCAAAAAGGCTACATACTACATGATTCCAATGATATGACATTCTGAAAGGGCAAACTATGCAACAGTAAAATGTTCAGTGGTTGCTGGGGCCTGGCAGTTAGGGGAAGGGCGAATAGGTATAGAGGATTTTGAAGGCAGTGAAACTATTTTGCGTGATACTATAGTGGTGGACACATGGCATTATACATTTGCAGAAGCCCAAAGAATTTACAACACCAGAAATGAACCCTGATGTAAACTATAAACTCTGGGAGATAGTGATGTGCCACTATAGGCTTATTACCTGCAACAGATGTGCTATTTTTATGCAGAATATTCATAGTTGGGGAGGCTGTTACTATGTGGGGCATGGACTTCATGGAAAGTCTCTCAATTTTTCTGTGATTCTAAAACTGCTCTAAAGTTCTTCGCTGGTGGTCCAGGTGTTAAGAATCCACCTGCCAATGCAGGGTACACAGGTTCAATCCATGGTCCAGGAAGATCCCACCTGCCAAGAGGCAACTAAGCCCATGTGCCACAACTACTGACCCCACGTGCCCGACAGCCCACACTCTGCAACAAGAGAAGCCACTGCAATGCGAAGCCAGCGCACACCTAGACAGGGGCTCCCATTCACCACGGCTAAAGAGAGCCTGTGCCCAGCAACAGAGACCAAGTGCAGCCCAAAATAAAAATTTTAACAAGTGTATAGAGGATATGAGAGATCTGAACAACACTACCAACCAATTTACTTGACACTGATATAACACTATACCCAACATTCTTTTCAAGTCCAAATCATGGATTCACTAGATTAAACCATATGCTGTGCAAAACAAGTCCAATAAACATCATTTGAAAGCTTATCAAATATGATCAACAACAATGGAGGTTAAGTTAGAAAGTAACAGTAGCAATATAATTTCTAGAAAAGTCCCAAATATTTGGAAGTTAAGGAACATATTTCTAGATAACCAATGGGTCAATAAAGAAATCAAAAGGAAAGTAGCATATATTTTGAAATGAATAATGAAAATATTATATATCAATTTGTGGGATACAGTGAAATAGAGCATTGAGTAAAATCTATAGTTTTAAAAACAAGAACAATTTAAAATACTATGCTACCTTAACATAGAAAAATAGCATATTAAGCCTAATGTAAACAGAAGAACAAAGATAAAGAGCAGAAATCACTGAAATAGAGAAAAATAAACAAAGATAAAATTGATTCTTTAAAATGATTAATAAAATAATAGTCCTCTAGAAAGACTGATAAAGAAACTAAAAGAAGACATAAAATATCAATGTCTAGACTGAAAAGATCCAGCATATTTTAAAAGGAAAAAATTACAGTAAGTGCTAATTTGAGTAAGTCCTTGAAAAAGCAACTTATCAAAACTGACCCTGAAGTAACTGAAAATGTGAGTATTTCTATATCTATTAAATGTAAACCTTGCCACAGGAAAACTCCCTAAATTGGCTTCACTGGTGTGGTGAGTTCTATCAAACATTTAAGGAAGAAACGTTACCAGTGACATACCAATCTTTAAGAAAATCACATAAGAATATGCCAGTACTAGCTTGACACCAAAATCAAACAAAGACATTTCAAGGAAAAGAAACTACAAAACCAAACTGCCTCACAAACGAAGACATAAAAAGCCTTAGTATTAGCAAATTAGATTCTTCATTGTAATAAACCACGAGCTAGGAAAGTTTATCCCAGGAATGCAATTTGCTAGAGTTTGTTTCTGGTTTTTTTTTCCAGGAAGGAGGAAAGAGGTGATATGCGCAGTCTTAGACTGTTGGTGGGAATATCAATTGGTAAATCTTTTCTAGGAAATAGCTTTGCAAAATATATCCAGTAATAATAACAACAGAGCTATCAGGAATGAACCACTTCATACTATGCATTCTCCCACTGGACACTACATTACCCACTCATGTCATTTCATTTTCACAACAAAGTTCAAATAGTAGTTTCTTTTTATTTATTATCCTCCTGATTTTAAAAATTAAGATTAAGTAGAGGAACTGAAATTCAGACCCAGGCAAACTGATTCCAGAGCCTATGATCTTCATTAATTATATATTTATAACCTACCTCAACATTTAAATGCCATCATCTTCAACCCAAATAGAAATTCTAAAAAAAGAGAAATGCTAAAACATAACTGAAAAATGGAAGAGGTATGCTCAAAAATTAAAACATTATATGTAATAGTGAAACTTATATACCCATCAATATGGAACTGGTTATATCAATTTGCTTGATATATACATTAATATTACACAGCCTTTTTAATAATGGCATAGAAATTTACTGAAAATATATCCATGTTACTTCTCAAAAACAAGTGACAAAGGTTATTATGATCTCATTTATATGAAATTTCAGACCCACAGTATAGGTGTATATATGTATGGTGAAATGATCGAAAAAATTCATGAAACTTGCATTAACATGAACAGAGTTTAACTCTCCTTGACATTTTTGGATTCTTGAAATTTTTGCAACATATTTTTAATGAAAGCCTATGACAGCATGAATTTTGGAATAAGAGCTCAGTTCATATCACAGCTTGTGCTGGCAATTAAAAAAAATCTCTCTTAACACTCAGATTCTTCACTTATAAATGAGACAGTAACATCTAACACATATACCTCTTTTGAGGAATAAATTATATCTATAAAGTGCTAATATAATGTTCAGTAAATGGTAAATCAATTTGCCTAGAAAAGCTTTTCACACAACCTAGTTGAATTTCCAAACAAAACTTGAACAGCTAAGGCTATTAAAAACTTCCACCAACCCAGATTCCCAGCTAGAACAACAGAGTATTTCTTGCCCTGTAGGAGAAGGATCTCCATCGGCAGCTCAAAATATGCAAACCTATACCTGCTCTGCAACACAGTAGTGTCGGGGCTGGTGCCATTGAGAAACACTCTGACAATTTTTTGGCTCATCTGTTCCTGTAGGTGGCCTACTACAGCTGAACAATGTGTGTTCCTGTATGCTGTTAAGTTACCTAAAATATCCACATCACATATATGCCCAATAATGCAATTTCCAGAGTATGTAAATTTAGCAGTTTTAACAAGCACCAACAGATCCTGTTCCTCAGTACCCTGATGCAGTGTGAGAAGACAACACAACCGTAAAAGAGACATCCAGACACTCAGTCCCTAAACGGATTAGGAGCAGTGACAGAGCCGCGCACTGGTCTTTTTCCTTAGTCAGAAACTCTCATTAAAATAAATGAGCCTGCTCATTTGAGAAGGAAGGAAAAAAAAAAAAACGTTTGGGGCATCAAGTTGGAAGAGCAGTTCAGTTCCTGCTCATCAAAAGGAACAGAAATCCTTATCCTCCAACAGCCACAGCTGCAGATCAGATTCAACCAATCTTTCCTTATTAATGTTCTTATTAAATGTATTCTGTCCATCTGTGTTCAAGCTCATCTTGTGCATTCTGAAACATGATTCTCTTTTTCATGTATGAAATAATTAAATTTGTTTATCTCTGGCTAGCACCGAGCTCAGTTGAAAGTAGAGGATAAAGAGTTTCCTGATGGCATTGTGGGGTCAACTAGTAAATTTAAAATTCTCCTCACACAGTAAACATGCTGGCTATCTGCTGCTCTTCCTTTATTTCTAATCCCAAAGCTTCCGGTGCTGTTCATATGATTTGGTGCACTGCCGAGCACCACGGAAGATCTGCTTGCAACGTAAGAACATGTGGAGAAATTATGTGTTTTTGTCACACCCTATTAAACGGTATTCAAAACACAATGCCCCAGAAACTAAATTGATTGTAGGTTTTATAACCCTTTTCAGGGTAATGGAAACAATTCAGGACCATGAAAGAAAGCATAGCTAGTGCAGCTGTGGGAATCTGAAGACTGCTCAGCTCAGCAGTTCTGTCCTGGCTTGAGTAGTTGGATTCCAATATTCTAGAACTTTGACAGATCATTCCACATTAATAGCTACAAAGTTTTCCACATTTCTGGTAAAATGAGTGTTTCTCTTGACTGACTCTGAATTGTGTTTGAGGCTGGAAAATGTCCACAGGTATGAAGACAGTTGCAAACCACTATATTATTATGCGTGTAATATTTTTCTGCTCTTTTTTATGTTCCGAGCCCCAGCATTATGGTCAAAGCTCAAAACCAGGAAGCACCAAGTTAAGAGAGACACCACTTTTCTATTCCTCTAGATCTCACATTGGTGTAACTCTTCCAGCTGTGGATATAAGGAAATACTTCAGCTGCAAGCCCATGATTCAGTGGTAATGGAATCGCAGGGCTGGTTTAATGTGTTTAAAAGGAGTATGTTCTCTCTCAAGGTGACCAGTAACCCCTAACTCCTGAGCCGCCTAGTAAAGCAATGCCTTGATCCTGTCACCTATCATAAATGATCACTCACTCAGTCATTACCTGCACTGCACGCTGCTCCATCAGAAAAACATCTGTGAACATTATTTGACAAATTGATTGCTAAATGAGCCATTAGCGGAAGGGGGCTTTCAGATTGCCTCTAGGAAGCCAAGTGAGGCTGCACAAGAAAAAACGCTTACAGATGCAAAGCAGCGACTACACAGGGAGAAAGAACCCTGGTTACCAATGCTCCAGGGAGGGTGAGGGGACCACTGTGGGAAAGGGGGTAGAGAAGGGGCCATAAACCAAGTCCTGCAAGAAAATCCACCTTGTCTAAAGGAAGCTGTTGATTAGAAGCAGTAGTCAAACTGCTTAATACCCACCCCCATGCCTCAAGGGAGAAATTTAAGCCTTTGCGAACTGAAAGGGAGAGAAACATAGCCAGTGATGTGCTTGTCAAGGAGAGCTAGGAGTTAGTCATTTCACCAGCCCTGCTTGCCAAGAGCCGACAGGTGTGTGGTTTCCTATTGTTCTGACAGCCAGCCAGATACCTCAGTTTAGCATTCATCCTCTCCTCCCGCGTGCGGGAGAAAACAGCTGTCTCCCTGGCTCAAGATACAAGGAGTGGAGAGACAAGAAAACAGAGACAGAAGGAGAGGCATTCTTCTCTATTAGCATAAGGGGCAAGGCTTTGTTTGATTCATCACTGAAAACACATGGTCTTCCTGGGAAATGCATTCCATATGAGTAGTTTCCTCACAGTGGGTCCAAAATAGCCTTCACACGGTATATTGAAACTTAAAAGTAAATAAACGCAGAAAGATGCCTAGGTTAAATTATGTCAGACCAGTAAGAAGTTATCATACACAAAAGCCCTTAAGGAAATGCCTTTATAAATCACGCGGGCTTCATGCTGCTGACAGATGTTTGTGATTTTAAAAATATATCATAATCCTTGAAAAAGAAAGACGTTATTTTGATCCAAACGATGTGTTTTCCTGTCTCGTGTGGAATGGAAGTTATTTCAGTGCCAAAGTCCCTCGAGAGGAGAAGAAAAAGCCCACAGGACTTAAGGAAAACCAGATGCAGTAGTAGCTGGGAGACTTTCAGACTGCAGTTCTAAGTTTCCTTTGGGGGTGAGACATTAAAGGCTCGTGGTAACCAGCTGATGCAATGTCACTAGGTACATTCCCGTGACAGTCATAAGAACCAGACATCTGTGCTGAATCTAGGGCTCTCTGGATTGAAAAGTTGTTGAATACCTATAAAATCTATGCCGCTGATATTTACAAGGGAGAAAACGCGTCCATTACAATATATGAAACTTGAGAACTTCTGGCTGTCTCCCAAAGCCCAGGTATTTTTCTAATAAAATAAGCCATGAACTTCAAACAACTCTAAACTCAGGACATTAGGGTACAATCACAGACATAACCCCTTAGGCTTACACTGTAACACACTAACCCAATCCTGTAATAATAACACAAGCCAGAGAGATTGAATTACCCACCAAACCAAGCCAATTCTAAGTTCAAAGCAGAGGGTCTTCCATCCAAGAGCCTACTTTAAGAACAACACAGTTTAATCCACTTACTTCCTTTACCAAACCGAAACATTACAAATTCACATGCCTGATAAATATATTCTTAAGATTTCACGTACTTTTTTCCATGTTCCGTTGAGCGAGCAGAGGCAGGTCCTTCCACCGTTCACACAGACAGGGTTCAACTGGCTCGCTCTAGCTTTGCTTTCCAAGTCAATAAAGCACCAGGTGAGATGAGAAGGGATGAGGGTCAGCATAAGCAAATTCTATTTCAGTTCTTGAGCTAACTGTCTTAAGCCCAAGATGGAGCTGCTTCTGCCCCGGGGTCCACATCACCAAACACTTTGCAGCTAAGGCACGCAGCCTACAGCTTGAGCCACTCCCCAGATGCCAAGCCAACGTCACACCTTCTCACTTCAGACAACTACGTGACTGCATGGCCCCAGCCAACCAGATAGTTTCTATTTGTCTCCTAGCTGTTTTGTATTCCTTACCCTGTTAGATAAACCTGGAGAAAGAAATAGCAACCCACTCCAATATTCTTGCCTGGAGAACCCTGTTAAAGCTTCCTACTTTCTTCTCCATCTTGCAATTCTCAGAAAAATAGGTTGTCCACGTCACGAAGTGCTAAGTAAAACATTTTACATCACCTAAATTATCTTCCTTAATTTTTTTTAAACAGGGAGAAATGTTGATTCTGTGTCTCCTTTGAGTCTTCCAAGGGATTGTATATCTGATTAAAGGGAAAGAAAATCTTTCCACATAATGTCTTTCTCAGATGGAATTGTTAGATTGGTTAAGAGAATGTAAATTATGAAAAAGAATGATTGCTAAATATGTCACTGAATCATATGTGGTACTTTTTGAAATGGAAGTATTTGCATGCTTTAAAACATTGAGGCATTTCTTGTTTTGGCTAACGTGGAGTACAGGGACCATATACCTTCTCTTACAATTAAACACAAAATGGAGATTGCACTTGAAAATTCCTTGAGCAGACAAAACCATTTTAGCCATGCAAACAAAGCTGAACATGTCTTATTACATGAACATTAAGTGAAACCTCTTATTACATGAACATGTTATTTCTTATAAATGCCACATAAGACAATAAATGCCATAAATGACAATCATAAAAAAAGTTTAAGTTATCTTCCTAAAAATGATATGAGGTAATCACTTTTAGGGCCTCCCTGGTGGCTCAGTGGTAAAGAACCCATCTGCCAATGCAGGATACATGGGCTCCTTCCCTGGGTGGGCAAGATCCCAGGGAGGGGGAAATGGCAGCCGGCTCCAGTATTCTTGCCTGGAACAATCAAAAGGAACCAGGCAGACTACAGCCCATAGGCTAGAGTCCATGGAGTCGCAGAAGAGTTGGACACGACGACGTTGGGACTAAAACAACAAAACAATAAATCACTTTTAACCTATTTCTTCTGATCTGGAAACCCCAGTTGTAATAACCAGTCACCGGAAAGAGTAAACAACTTCCTCATTTTCACTTGATAAACCATCCTGTTACTTCAGCCCCTGAGCTTTATATCAGTCTTTGACTTTGAAAGCTCCCAGTTTATGAACTTTTCTTATACGGACAATAAACTCTTACTAAGTACTATCAATTGATTAGTGGTTTTAATTTTGCTATTCCTGGATTTTTACAGTTTCTGGTATCAGAATAAAGACTCAAGGAAAACTCCCAAAGATTCTGAGGACAGTCAGCAACTAGATGTCAATATCCACCAGACCCACAGATTCACTGCTTTCTCTCAGATCCGGGAGTTCGAGAGTCTCTCTTGAGCTCAGCTCCACTCTCTTTGTGCTTTGCACTGGCTGACTTTATTGTGCCTACCTGTATTTTGTTCGGTGATACTTCTTGGTAAGTCTTCTTAGTCTGTTCAAAAGAGAAGAAAACGTGATTGCCTGTGGTTGGTAACAGCTGTTGGAAAAAGGGCCCCTCACAGTTAAGACGGTTGAGAAGGCAATGGCAACCCACTCCAGTACTCTTGCCTGGAAAATCCCATGGATGGAGGAGCCTGGCAGGCTACAGTTCATGGGTCGCTACGAGTCAGATACGACTGAGCGACTTCACTTTCACTTTTCACTTTCACGCATTGGAGAAGGAAATGGCCACCCACTCCAGTGTTCTTGCCTGAAGAATCCCAGGGACGGGGAGCCTGGTGGGCTGCCATCTATGGGGTCGCACAGAGTCGGACACGACTGAAGCGACCTAGCAGCAGCAGCAGCAGCAGCAGCAGCAGGGATACTAAAAGCAATATAGGTTTCACCTGGTCAAAAACTCTGCCTCTCTCAAAACCTGCTTCCTATAGGTATAACCACTGAGGATCGGGATATTGTGTCTTTCTGGGAAATGGGTAAACTTTTGGATCATTTGGAATTGCAGTGACCACTTTGGGAAAACTTTGACTTCTACCTGAATGGGCACCCTTTAAAAGAGAAGATCTTAAAGCCCCTTGGAGACACTGGAATGCATTCTTTGATTGCTATAAGTGTGCGCATGCCCAGCTGCGTCTGACTCCTTGTGACCCTATGGACTGTAGCCTGCCAGGCTCCTCTGTCCGTGGGATTCTCCAAGCAAGAATACTGGAGTGGGTTGACATCCTCTCCTCCAGGGGATCTTCCGGACCCGGGGATCAAACTCACCCACGTCTCCTGCATCGCAGGCAGATTCTTGACTACTGAGTCATTGGGAAAGCCAATTGTTAATACAGATGCTTTTAAAAGAAAAATGACTCTAAAATTGCTATCTAAAAGAAGACTATCTTAGGTCTTGGGCCCTATTATATCTTTTTTGGCCACACCACACAGGATGTGGAATCTTAGTTTCCTGACCACATAGGTGCTACGTGCCTATGTGAGTGACCCCCAAAAATACCTGGACACAAAGGTGAGCTTCCCTGTTTAGCAACACTTCACACGTGTCACACATCATTGCTGGGAGAATCAAGCATGCCCCTGTTCAACTCCACTGGAAGGGGACACCTGGAAGCTTGTTTCTCCTGAATTTTGCCCCTGAGCTTTTTCCCTTTGCTGATTTTGATTTGAATCTTTTCTCGGTAATACATCACAACTGTGAATATAAGTACCTTTCTGAGTACTGGTAAACCATCAAGCCTGAGGCTAATCCTGAGACCACTGATGGAGAGGGCCACAAAGATATCTCCTCATTCAACCAGATGGCTCTCCAAAAGTTTGCTCTTTAATTGCCTATTCATTATTCAGAAAATACTTGAATATTTTTGAAAAAAAAAAAACAACAATAAAGGGTGGTTTTTCAGTAGCTTAAAAACAAACAAACAAAACCACCCTCACTTAAATCATCATGAAGTAGAAATAAATCCAGTACATACTTTTTAAAATTGATCCACTTGCTTTTACCACTTGTGTTATTACATTCCTTACACTTTGTTCTCTAAATGTGTGTGTGTGTGTGTGTGTGTGTGTGTGTGTGTGTGTATGGCTACACCAAGGATTAACAAGGTAATGTCAGCAAGCTTGTCTGGGACCCTAAGCTTCTTTTTTTTTAATCTTATTTACAATGTGATTTCTTTGAGAAAATAGATCCTATAACAGAGAGGGAGAAAGGAATACAAAAGGTAAGGAACACTTACACTTACCCCCACATACCTCCTTCCACTGCAAATTTAAAAACCTCTAGCCACTCAGCACCTATCATAAAAGAGCTCTCTCACTTTTGGAGGAGGACTTTGATGGTGAGGGACAGGGATACCTGGCATGCTGCGGTCTATGCGGTTGCAGAGAGTCAGACACAACTTAGCGACTGAACAAAATAAAAATAAGGCTGCTGATCACCACATCTTGGCCTGCCCAACATCAGAGATGATCAGTGAGCAAGAAATAGAACTGCTTCTCCACATCTTTCTTCTTCATGCCTCCAAAACATATTCCTTCCTTCCCAGATCAGGCTGGGCCTAGGTCAGTCATTTTTACGTATAAGTCAGATATCTGAGGGCTTCCCTGGTGGTTCTGCAGTAAAGAAACTGCCTGCCAATGCAGGAGACTCAGGTTCGATCCCTGGGTCAGGAAGATCCTCTGAAGAAGAAAATGGCAGCCCACTCCAATATACTGGCCTGGGAAATCCAATGGACAGAGGGGCCTAGCCAGCTACAGTCCATGGGGTCTCAAAAGAGTCAAACATGAGCCAAGGGATAGAGGCAGCAACTAGGAGCTGAAAAAGGCAAAGAAACCTGTTCTTTCCTCGGAACCTCCTAAGGAACCAGCCCTGCTGACACTTTTGACATTAGCCCAGTGAAGCTGAATTCAGACTTCCGACTTCCAGAACCTTAAGAAAACACATTTACAGTGTTGTAAGCAGCTAAGTTTGTGGTAATTTATTATAACAAGTGTAGAAGATGAACCATATTCATGGACCAAAAGGTTCTTCTCTGGAGAAAGAGGCATAAAATTCTATTGGGGATGGGGAGGTGAGGGCTCTTCTGCAAATACATAGATTAACTTCATTCAAAAGCTATTTTTCACACAGCCTTCCTTTCAGAGCCCTTAAATTAGAGGGAAAATATCACAGCAAGGAAAAAACTAGCATTTGGTAAATTTTTTAAATTATAACTTATCTTAAAGATATTTGCCATGGCTAGAGACAGTCCTTGTGAGGCAGTTGGCCTTTAAATATAGAAAATAATGATCCAACTTTCAGATTCCTGCATTAGGGTTTATTACATGTGATGTCTGGGTTATATTAAACTCCTGGAAATCAGGGTTTATAATAGAATGGCTGACATACCCTTAACATTAATAGCGTTTCCAAGTACTGCAATAGTGAGCATTACTTTTTAATGTCATAAAATGATGGTTAAAACACTACAGAATTTTCTCAAGACAGATAAGCAGGTGTTCAAGAGAGCAGAACTATTTAAACTTCATTGATTTATGGTCTATCTTATATTGAAGGCCAAAAGTTTTATTGAATTCCCATAGTAGATACTCTGAACTTAATTTTCTAAAACAGTAGGGCTATTTCAGGACTCCCCATATATATTAACTTTTTCATTTTAACACTTGTGCTTCTGTATTTTTAAAGTTACTAGGTATAAGGAAATAGAAGCTGTAGCCAAAAGTGTCAGTTTTTCTGTGTTCTCTTTTTATTGGTTGACTTTTCAAAGAACACTGTTTGTAATAAAACCCAATGCATAGCTACTAAATCATATAATCTGGGAACACAAGCCCCCAACTAATCATTTAAGCTGCACAATATTTCTGTCATCCTTTAACACTGTGAATATGATATAACTTCTTATTTAGTGTGAAAGAATGTCAAGGCATTTATCATCACTCTTTCCCTCCCAGTTGCTCTTTCAACTCACCCTTAACCCAGTATCTCCAATCTTTATGCTGCCTGCTGGAAAGTAAAGTGGCTATCAGAAAAACCCCAATAAACTATCAAACACTTTATATGATTTGTTAACATTTTCTGCTGGTTTACATAAAAATCAATATTCTTATAACTGTAGGACCCAACCCTAATGATTTAGTGAAACTGATATTTACTGCGGAATCAAATAGAAATACCGTTAGCTATTAAAACTAAGTAACATTAGAGAAAGCTAGAAGCAAAATAATTACTATTATTTAGATAAGTGGATACCAAAGCATCTGAAATCCCAACTTATCTTTAACACTGACTGTAATAGCAATAAATCGCTCTTGAGAGGAATTCTTGGAGGGTGAGTCAGGCAGTGTATGAATAAATTCACAGCTTATAATATATTATTAACTCCTTGGCTTTCCTCTCTATGTTTCCAGGATCTGGCAACAAAATGAGTCAAACCTAGGAAACAAAATGGTGTTAGAAGCATGTCAATAAGAAAATGACAACACATTATCAAAAAATTAAAAACTTATCCAGTAACAGTTCAGGGAACCTTAGAACCCATCTGATTTGACTGACATATTTAATGTAACATCTATACATGTGAATAATTTTGTTACAATCAAAGAACATTAGCAAAGACATGTCCCTTTAAAAATAGATATGGGATGGGGAGATAAATTAGAAGTTTAGATTAACATATACACACTACTTAACATAAAATGGATGTCCAACAAGGACCTCCTATGTAGTATAGGGAACTATACTCAATATTTTATGATAACCTAGAAAGGAAATTTTTTTAAAATTCACTTCAGTATTCTTGCCTTGAGAACCCCATGAACAGTATGAAAGGCAAAAAGATATGACACTGAGAGAGGAACTCCCCAGGTTGGTAGGTGTCCAATATGCTACTGGAGAATATTGGAGAAATAGCTCCAGAAAGAATGAAGGACGAGGCCAAAGCAAAAGCAACACCCAGTTGTGGATGTGACTGGTGATGGAAGTGAAGTCTGATACTGTAAAGAAAAATATTGCATAGGAACCTGGAATCTTAGGTCCATAAATCAACATAAATTGGAAGTGGTCAAATAGGAGATGGCAAGAGTGAATACAGACATTTTAGGAATCAGTGAACTAAAATGAACTGGACTAGGTGAATTTAATTCAGATAACCATTGTATCTACTACTATGGGCAAAAACCCTTAGAAGAAATGGAGTAGCCCTCATAGTAAACAAAACGGTCCAAAATGCA
The DNA here is from genome assembly GCA_917880005.1 of Nanger dama. Classification (NCBI taxonomy): domain Eukaryota; kingdom Metazoa; phylum Chordata; class Mammalia; order Artiodactyla; family Bovidae; genus Nanger; species Nanger dama. The sequence goes on along the minus strand of CAKJTW010000057.1, from coordinate 11,835,768 downwards.
GTACTTGGATCTCAAAAACAACAGAATGATCTCTGTTCATTTTCAAGGCAAACTATTCAGTATCAGTTCAGTTCAGTCACTCAGTCGTGTCTGACTCTGCGACCCCATGAATCGCAGCATGCCAGGCTTCCCTGTCCATCACCAACTCCCGGAGTTCACTCAGATTCACGTGCATCGAGTCAGTGATGCCATCCAGCCATCTCATCCTCTGTTGTCCTCTTCTCCTCCTGCCCCCAATCCCTCCCAGCATCGGAGTCTTTTCCAATGAGTCAACTCTTCCCATGAGGTGGCCAAAGTAATGGAGTTTCAGCTTTAGCATCATTCCTTCCAAAGAAATCCCAGGACTGATCTCCTTCAGAATGGACTGGTTGGATCTCCAGGACTGGTTGAGTCTCCAAGGGACTCTCAAGAATCTCCTCCAACAACACAGTTTAAAAGCATCAATTCTTCGGCGCTCAGCCTTCTTCACAGTCCAACTCTCACCTCCATACATGACCACTGGAAAAACCATAGCCTTGACTAGACAGACCTTAGTCAGCAAAGTAATGTCTCTGCTTTTGAATATGCTAACTAGGTTGATCACAACTTTTCTTCCAAGGAGTAAGCGTCTTTTAATTTCATGGCTGCAATTACCATCTGCAGTGATTTTGGAGCCCCCAAAAATAAAGTCTGACACTCCACTATTTCCCCATCTATTTCCCATGAAGTGATGGGACCAGATGCCATGATCTTTGTTTTCTGAATGTTGAGTTTTAAGCCAACTTTTTCACTCTCCTCTTTCATTTTCATCAAGAGGCTTTTTAGTTCCTCTTCACTTTCTAAGGGTAGTGTCATCTGCATATCTGAGGTTATTGATATTTCTCCCAGCAATCTTGATTCCAGTCCAGCATTCAGTATTTCTTCCAGTCCAGCATTTCTCATGATGTACTCTGCATAGAAGTTAAATAAGCAAGGTGACAACATACAGCCTTGACATACTCCTTTTCCTATTTGGAACCAGTCTGTTTTCCATGTCCACTTCTAACTGTTGCTTCCTGACTCACATATAGATTTTTCAAGAAGCAGGTCAGGTGGTCTGGTATTCCCATCTCTTTCAGAACTTTCCACAGTTTATTGTGATCCACACAGTCAAAGGCTTTGGCATAGTCAATAAAGCAGAAATATACGTTTTCTGGAACTCTCTTGCTTTTGGATGATCCAGCGGATGTTGGCAATTTGATCTCTGGTTCCTCTGCCTTTTCTAAAACCAGCTTGAACATCAGGAAGTTCACAGTTCACATATTGCTGAAGCCTGGCTTGGAGAATTTTGAGCATCACTTTACTAGCGTGTGAGATGAGTGCAATTGTGTGGTAGTTTCATGCAAAGACGGGCACAATTAAGGACAGAAATGGTATGGACCTAACAGAAGCAGAAGAAAAGGTAGCAAGAATACACAGAAGAACTATACAAAAAAGGTCTTAATAACCTAGATAACCACAATGGTGTTACCACTCACCTAGAGCTAGACATCCTGGAATGTGAAATTAAGTGGGCCTTAAGAAGCATCACTATGAACAAAGCTAGTGGAGGTGAGGAATTCCCGTTGAACTATTTCAAATCCTTAAAAAGGATGCTGTGAAAGTGCTGCACTCAATATGTTAGCAAATTTGGAAAACTCAGCAGAGGAGACAGTGTTGGAAAAGGTCAGTTTTCCTTTAAATCCTAAAGAAATGCCAAAGAATGTTCAAACTACCGCACATTTCACACGCTAGCAAAGCAATGCTCAAAATTCTCCAGGCCAGGCTTCAGCAGTATGTAAAATAAGAAATTCCACGTTAAGCTGGATTTATAAAAACAGGGGAAACAGAGATCAAATTGGCAACATCCATTGGATTTTCAAAAAGCAACAGAGTTCCAGAAAAACATTTACTTCTGCTTTATTGACTATGCTAAAGCCTTTGACTGTGTGTATACAACAAATGTGGAAAATTCTTAAAGAGATGGGAAGAGCAGACCACCTGACCTGCCTCCTGAGACATCTGTATGTAGGTCAAGAAGCAACAGTTAGAACTAGACATGCAACAATGGACTGGTTCCAGATTTGGAAAGGAGTATGTCAAGACTGTATATTTTCACCCTGCTTATTTAACTTACATGCAGAGTACATCGTGAGAAATGCTGGGCTGGATGAAGCACAGGCTGAAATAAAGATTGCCAGGAGAAGTATCAATAACCTCATATGCAGATGACACCACCCTTTATGGCAGAAAACGAAAAGAACTAAAGAGTATCTTGATGAAAGTGAAAGAGGAGAGTGAAAAAGTTGGCTTAAAACTCAACATTCCAAAAATGAAGATCATGGTCCCATCACTTCATGGAAAATAGATGGGGAAACAATGGAAACAGGGACAGACTTTGTTTTGGGGGGCTCCAAAATCACTGAAGATGCTGACTGCAGCCATGAAATAAAAAGACGCTTGCTCCTTGTAAGAAAAGCTATGACCAACCAAGATAGCATATTAAAAGCAGAGACATTACTTTGCCAACAAAGGTCCATCTAGTCAAAGCTATGGTTTTTCCAGTAACCAGGTATGGATGTGAGAGTTGGACCATAAAGAAAGCTGAGTGCTGAAGAATTGATGCTTTTGAACTGTGGTGTTGGAGAAGACTCTTGAGAGTCCCTTGAACTGCAAGGAGACCAAATCAGTCCATCCTAAAGGAAATCAGCCCTGAATATTCATTGGCAGGACTGATGTTGAAGCTGAAACTCCAATACTTTGGCCACCTAATGGAAAGAACTGACTCACTGGAAAAAACCTGATCTGGAAAAGATTGAAAGAGGGAGGAGAAGGGGATAAAGAAGGATAAGATGGTTGGATGGCATCACCAACTCAATGGACTTTAGTCTGAGCAGGCTCCAGGAGTTGGTGAAGGACAGGGAAGCCTGGAGTGCTGCAGTCCATGGGGTCACAAAGAGTCTGACATGACAGAGCAACTAACTGAACTGAGAAAGGAAAAGAATCTTTAAAAGAATAGATACATGCATGTGTGTAACTGAATCATTTTGCTGTTCACCTGAAACTAAAACATTCTAAATCAACTATACTTCAATTACATTTTTTAATTAAAAAATTAAAAGATGTCAATATAAAGTTGTTTTTAAAAGGCTAGCTCTGATGCCATAGGGTACTCTGATACTCTTTCAACAAAATCACTTTTATTATTTAGTCAAAATTGGTCTGCTTCACTGAAATTTATCATGGTTCATTCAATTCCAAATGCCAAGCAACTGGATTGAGAGGGAAGCCTCCATTTTTTAAATAAATAAAAGACACACAAAATGGTTTAAGTTTCTTTTTAGCCAAATCAGTAAAACATAGAGATTATTAACTTACACACAATATTATTTTCTTTGTTTATAAGATTGTGTTTTCTGATTTTTTTTAAAAAGTCATTCAAACAGGAGTATGATCAAACAGAACTTTTCTTCTATAAAAATGAACAAATTCCCCTGTACTTATTTTTCATTTTCTTTGCCGAGTGGAAGGTATGGAACAGTGAGATGACTGAAGATCAGAGAAGCTAGAATTCTAACCCTCTTCTGTGCTTGCAAAACCCTGCAAGAAGGCCAGTACTTCACCATATAGCAAGACTAACTGTGACCTGACTTGAGTTATAACAGCTCTTCTGACCTTAACACCCCATTCCTTGACAGGTAATTTCTATATTCAGATTTCCTAAAATAATCCTACAGCTTCTAAATTGTGTTTGGACACTTCTTGACAATAGACAGTTTTCTAGTTTAGAGAACTTTCAACAAGTCTGTCCTCTGAAATAAAATTTCTGACTTTGATCATACAGAGTCTCTTATTTCTTTAATGTGGAGTTATTAGAAATGGAAGAAGGGTTAACTTACCATTTTATTCTAAAAATATAGATAAGAAAATAATAAATAGCCATATCTATAATATTTTTAATTTGAAGATGTCAGGTAATTATGTAATAATTCTAAAATTAAATAGTGATATTATATGCTTGTGCTTTTAAAAATTATAATGTTGTCCTTGATCTGTACTAATTGAGGTAAATTTTCATTGCAATTATGCAGTAAGAATTACTTTATTCTTTGGTATCCTTATCTAATATTTCTAAGACAGATGGATAGATATAGATATATAAGTATTACTATTAAACAATGACTGTTATTTGAATCAACTGGCTGAGAAAGAGTATGCTGCTGCTGCTGCTAAGTCGCTTCAGTCATGTTCGACTCTGTGCGACCCCATAGAGGGCAGCCCACCAGGCTCCCCCGTCCCTGGGATTCTCCAGGCAAGAACACTGGAGTGGGTTGCCATTTCCTTCTCCAATGCATGAAAGTGAAAAGTGAAAGTGATGTCGCTCAGCTGTGTTCAACTCTTAGCGACTCCATGGACTGCAGCCCACCAGGCTCCTCCATCCATGGGCTTTTCCAAGCAAGAGGACTGGAGTGGGGTGCCATTTCCTCTAAAAAGAGATAACTACTTTTTTCTTAGGAAACTATCCTAACAGTCTATTAGCACCTGAAGCATCTGCCCCCTGTGAGTATGGAAGGAGCTTCAAACAGTTACTCTGTGTGGGTAGTGGAGCATTTGGAGGTATCCACCAGTGCTTTGGGCTTCCCTGGTGGCTCAGATGGTAAAGACTCTGCCTGTAATGAGGAAGACTGGTGTTCGATCCCTGGATCGGGAAGATCCCCTGGAGAAAGGAATGGCAACCCACTCCAGTATTCTTGCCTGGAGAATCCCACAGGCAGAGGAGCCTGGTAGGTTACAGTTCATGGGGTCACAAAGAATCGGACATGACTTTCACTTTCTTCACTAGTGCTTTAGGAAAAGAATTGGGACCCTGAGAGGGAAACTGAAAGAAGTGTCAAGAAAGAAGGAACCTTACAACATGGCAGAGCCAGATTATACAGTATAGTATAGTCATGCAGGAGTTTTCAATACATTTCCAAGAATAACGTTACAATTAAAACATTATTGAGGGGAGTGGGGACAAAAACGAATGCCTGTGGCTGAAATAGGTCTCCAATCAAGAATGTGTTAACAGATGTTTCCTCTTTATGTGGTATGGCCTCTCTGCTGCTGCTGCTGCTATGTCACTTCAGTTGTGTCCGACTCTCTGTGACCCCATAGATGGCAGCCCACCAGGCTTCCCCATCCCTGGGATTCTCCAAGAGAGAACACTGGAGTGGGTTGCCATTTCCTTCTCCAGTGCATGAAAGTGAAAAGGGGAAAGTGAAGTCGCTCAGTGAAAGTGAGAGTGAAAGTGAAGTCCTGTCTGACTTATAGCGACCCCATGGACTGCAGCCTACCTACTATCCCCTAAACCTTTAGCTAAAACCTACTTTAAGTAGGAATGCTGGCAAAGTGAACTGAGACCCAAGCGATGAATCCAGGAGAGTGGGAAAGGCAATGGCGTAAAGCAACTGATGACCAGATGGAAGACAATCCCCCCACATCCCACAGGGACAACAGGAAGTTGACTCCTAGAGGGGGATCACGAAGGGGATGGGGAGGCTACATCTTGCCATCTAGAGCTAAAGTCCATTAAGTCAACAGGCATGTAAGTGATGTTAGGGGAGAAGAAGATCCCAACAAGAACCTATACTATGCCTTTCCCTGGAGTTGGAAGTATCAGCAGGGGTAGGGGGTGGGGGTGATGCCTGAAAAAAGGGAATACAGGCATAAAGAAATCAATCTGAGAACCTAATGTGGCTTTGACTTCTTGTCAGCAGACAAGCATGCTCACATCTATACCACCTTAACACAGAGCTACATAATAAACACTCTATCAGGACTTTAATCACCATATGGTTTCACTCCTGCAAACCACAGTCCTACATATTAGAAGAGTTGTCTACGAACACTATGTTCACTTCCTCACCTCACATCCTCTTTTTAATCCATACCAATTTGCTTCCACTAATTATCACTGATTTCAATAAGTTCACAACATGACCATCTTTTAAATTCTATTTTCAAATAAAGACAGAGGCTCTAACAATTAATTTTGAAAATGAAAAAACTTACTGATCAGTTTGTGTGTGCTCAGTGATGTCCGACTCTTCGTAACCCCATGGACTATAGCTGGCCAGGCTCCTCTGTCCATGGGATTTTCCAGACAATACTGGAGAGAGTTGCCATTTCCTTCTCCAGACGATCTTTCTGACTCAGGGATTGAACTCACATCTTCTGCATTGGTGGGCCAGTTCTTTACCACTGAACCACCTGAGAATCCCTTCCAATTTAACAAGTAAATACAATTTCATATTTTGCTGTTGTAAAAACTAACAGGCACTTTTTCATCTGTATCCTACTTGCTCTCTTTGCTTCATTTGGTACTCATGATCTCTTTATCCTATTTCAGAACTCTCTCTTTAACTTCCTCTTATAACTTTGGCCTTTTTAATTTCATAAGCCCCACTTTCACCATGCAGTTTGTAAATAAGAGTATCAGAGTAAGAGAGAGCAAAATGCATTCTGAATTCTACAAGAGGCTTCATATGACGAGGTTACAGAAGGTGAGGTAGAACAACAACTCATCTGAGAGATCAGATGAGTGACCAGGGGTCGGATCATAAAGGGTTTTGTAAGGGAGAGTAAGATGCTCGAGATTTACCTTCAGATCAATGGACAGTCATTGAAATGGGTGATGATCAATTTGGAATGTTAGTGTCATATTTTCCATCTTAGAAGTTCATTCTGGAGAAAGAACTGTGTATATAAAGAGATTGGAAGAAGGAAGACCAGATAAAGAGATGCTGTGATCATTCAAATGTGTAATTATAGTGGTCAGGACGTACACATGTTCTATGGGTAAAGGAGATAAAAGAAGTGGAAAAATTCAAGAGATATTCTGGAAGCAGAACGGATAGAACTGGACGGTGGCACTGAGAGAACATATATGGGAGGAGGAAGAAAAGAAGGAGACAGAGAGAGGTGGGCTGACACATTTAAGGGCCCTCCACCCATGTGAAAATGTCCAGTGTGTAATTGGATACTTGCATCTGAATTTCAGCAGAGAAAATTGGACTGAAAGATAATTTTGGAAATCATGAGAGTATAAAAAATAATTGGAGAGCTGAGTTTGACCATTGAGTTCCTCCTCTCCTGTATTTACCATCTTCACATCAAACTGCTGTAAGAACATAACCATGGGCTAAAAAAACAGTTGGACTGAGTGCTCTAATGCCTGGTAAGGAATGAATTACAGAGACCCATTTGGAGCTTCAGACACTCAATCTAGGCTTTTTGATGTCTTCTACATAAATCTGTAAACATTAAAAGAGAGAAGGGCCAGGAAGAACAAACAGAACAGGTAACCTCAGAAGAAACAAAGATAGTCCACAAAAGAGAACTGTTTGAAAGAGAATTGTTTAAAGAACTGTACAGATTGTACAATGGTACAGAGAATTGTTTTAAAACTCTCATGATAACAGCAGAGATGTGACAGAATATTATATCCATAACAAATAAAAGTAGAAGCTTCTGTGATAGGAACTAACAGAAATCAAGAAAATGTTCCTCAAAATTAAAAATATTAGTATCAAAATTAAAATTTTGATAGGAATTTGGGAAGACAAATTTGAGTAAATTTCCCAAGAGGCACAGATAGAGTATATGATAAAAAGCAGTTACGAGACACAAGATAATTCACAAAGTCCAACATCCAGTTAGTTCACTCAGACTGCATTCAGATGCTCAAAGCAGCTACTTTATTTCTTATAGATAGGCAATTTCATGAACCCTATGTGTTCCCCACCTGGTCAGTTGCAGAAACCTATATTTTAGTCCAAACCAGTAAATTCAACCCAATGCAATAATTTTAAATCTTTTCTGGTAAAACTTCACCCTTTTGATTTCCATCCATTTCCTCTGCTCCTCCAAGATGACAAGTAGTTAGGGGAAAGGAAATTGTGCCATCTGTACTTTTTAAGCCAATGTGACTGAGGCCTTAGGGTCTGCCAACATTCTCCTCTCGTTCACCTCAACTACTGAGTACCAGCCAGCCCTGCTGGTGCTCCCTGGCTAGTGTGCCACCAACCTGGTCCTGAAAAGGCCATGAGGAACTCTCTGAGCATCTTCTTTGTGCCCCACCTGGATCTCAGCCATCATAGCTTCTGAACACTGTGGTTCCTGCTGCCAGGGCACCTCACCCCTTGCCACAAAAGGTCAGAGACCTTAGCGACCCCATGGACTGCAGCCTACTTACTATCCTCCAAACCTACTATCCCCTGACTATCAGCTTAACTAGCTTCTGTTTCTTTTCTGGGAACTCAGGAGTGCTCAGAAAATACACTCTGACTCCTTCCGCCTAGCTAGGTTAGGCCACTGAATTTACCTTCATGTCACGAACCCCCAGACTGGTTCATGAGACTTGCGGACTACCTTACTCTACTGCTCCAACCGAGGAACAAACATTCCTCTCAATCAATCAATCGAGCACAATGTCTGCACTGCGGTGAAAAGCCCAGGGAGTATAGATCTGGTCACCTTTCTCCCTTCACTCTCCTGTATTCAGCAACCACCCCATAGGAACAAGAGGAGCAAGTCTGGAATGTGTACTCTCTCCGGTCTTCCTTCACCCAACTTAAGTCTGCCCCTTTCAATGTGTTTAAGAGGTAGGTAAAGGAATTTGGGGAGCTTCTGTCTCTCTTAGGTATTGCAAGACTTCAAGTCTATCACTTCGCTTTGACCTCAAGTATCTCTTGTATGTATCAAAAGCTGAGTATAGACTCTTTGCAACGCTACTCTAAAAATTCTAACCCTATTTCTTCACAGTGATGCTTCAAGTTAACCATAGACAAGTCCATGTACAAAGAATTGCAAAAAAAGAGAGAGAGAGAATATTAATATATTGTAATATGCTCTCTTGTGTTAACATACTATCCTGAGAATTTAACATATCTTCTTGGGCTTTAATGGCTACTTCTGGGAGTATGGCTGTGGCGGTAGGAAGTAATGGGGACAATATAGTTGGAGTTTTTCCTTTGTCTCATAACATGCATCATTTTAGTATTTTAATTAACACTTTTGAACCATGGGGAATTAGAACAATACTCTTTCCCATACTTTGGGTAAGGAATAATATCTCCTTGCCCAACAGCATCACCTCTTTCATACCAGAAAGATATTGATAGCAGTAGAGACTGACAAACAACCTCTGTACTTAGTGAAATAGTAGTTTCTCAAGAGATATCAATCACAGGGGAGGCGATGTGATAGCATGTTGAGCAGGCTAACCCCACAGAGCCTCTTATTGAGCTCATATAATGTAATATTCTGGCCTTATAAATACTTAAAGGACAAAGCTCAGGTAAGTATTCTCACATTCAAGCTGATCAGTACTAGTGCTTCTGAAGTTTCACTTACATCCCACTCTTCCTCCTGTACTACTCTTAAAGCCCCCTACTTCCCTCTCCTCTTCTCTGCCCTTATCATCCAAGCTTTTATCATCCCTTACCTTAATCAATGGGCTTTTGCCATGTCATACCTTGTCCTCTGGTCATATATGAATGTGAGAGTTGTACCATAAAGAAAGCTGAGCACCGAAGAATTGATGCTTTTGAACTGTGGTGTTGGAGAAGACTCTTGAGAGTCCCTTGGACTGCAAGGATATCCAACCAGTCCATCCTAAAGGAGATCAGTCCTGGGTGTGCTTTGGAAGGACTGATGCTAAAGCTGAAACTCCAATACTTTGGATGTGAAGAACTGACTCATTTGAAAAGACCCTAATGCTGGGAGAGATTGAAGGTGGGAGGAGAAGGGGACGACAGTGGATGAGATGGTTGGATAGCATCACGGACTCAATGGACATGAGTTTGAGTAAACTCTGAGAGTTGGTGATGGACTGGAAGGCCTGGTGTGCTGCAGTCCATGGGGTCGTGAAGAGTCAGACATGACTGAGCAACTGAACTGAACCTTGTCCTCTGCTCTACACCTGCTACCCTCAATAAATGTTTGTGACAGTGAATGAATAAATGGATGAATGCCTGATTCTGAGTCACTGAAATCTAGTTGGCATCCTCCATGCTCTTTATTATAGATTATTCAATAACTCATAGTTTCATTGAGTTAGGCAAGGCTATTATGGTCCACATGATTAGATTGGTTAGTTTTCTGTGATTATGGTTTTCAGTCTGTCTGTCCTCTGATGGAGGAGAAGATAATGGCACCCCACTCCAGTCCTCTTGCCTGGAAAATCCCATGGACGGAGGAGCCTGGTAGGCTGCAGTCCATGGGGTCACTAAGAGTCTGACACGACTGAGCGACTTCACTTTCACTTTTCACTTTCATTCATTGAAGAAGGAAATGGCAACCCACTCCAATGTCTTTGTCTGGAAAATCACAAGGATGGGGGAGCCTGGTGGGCTGCCGTCTATGGGGTCACACAGAGTCAGACACTACTTAAGCGACTTAGCAGCAGCCCTCTGATGGAGAAGGATAAGAGGCTTATGAAACCTTCTTGAGGGGATAGACTGACTGAGGGGGATACTGGGTCTTATTCTGATGGGCGGGCCATGCTCAGTAAATCTTTAATTCAATTTTCTATTCATGGGTGGAGCTGTGTTCCTGCCCTGCTGCTTATTTATGGCCAAACTATGGTGGAGATAAACGAAGATAATGGTTCAGTTCAGTTCAGTCTCTCAGTCTTGTCCTACTCTATGCGACCCCATGAACCACAGCACGGCAGGCTTCTCTGTCCATCACCAACTCCCGGAGTTTACCCAAACTGATGTCCATTGAGTTGGTGATGCCATCTAACCATCTCATCCTCTGTCATCCCATTCTCCTCCTGCCTTCAATCTTTCCCAGCATCAGGGTCTTTTCCAATGAGTCAGCTCTTCACATCAGGTGGCCAAAATATCTGGAGTTTCATCTTCAACATCAGTCTTTCCAATGAACACCCAGGACTGATTTCCTTTAAGATGGACTGGTTGGATCTCCTTGCAGTCCAAGGGACTCTCAAGAGTCTTCTCCAACACCACAGTTCAAAAGCCTCAATTCTTCAGTGCTCAGCTTTCTTTATAGTCCAACTCTCACATCCACACATGACCACTGGAAAAACCATAACCTTGACTAGACGGACCTTTGTTGGCAAAGTTACATCTCTGCTTTTGAATATGTCTAGGTTGGTCATAACTTTCCTTCCAAAGAGTAAGCATCTTTTAATTTCATGGCTGCAATCACCATCTGCAGTGATTTTGGAGCCCAGAAAAATAAAATCTTTCACTGTTTCCCCATCTATTTGCCATGAGGTGATGGGACCAAAAGCCATGATCTTAGTTTTCTGAATGTTGAGCTTTAAAACAACTTTTTCACTCTCCTCTGTCACTTTCATCAAAAGGCTCTTTAGTTCTTCTTCGCTTTCTGCCATAAGGGTGGTGTCATCTGCATATCTGAGGTTATTGATATTTCTGCCGGCAATCTTGATTCCAGCTTGTGCTCCTTCTAGCCCAGCATTTCTCATGATGTACTCTGAGTATAAGTTAAATTAGCAGGGTGACAATATACAGCCTTGACATACTACTTTCCTGATATGGAACCAGTCTGTTGTTCCATGTCCAGTGTTAACTGTTGCTTCCTGACCTGCATACAGGTTTCTCAAGAGGCAGGTCAGGTGGTCTGGTATTCCCATCTCTTGATGAATTTTCCACAGTTTATTGTAATCCACACAGTCAAACGCTTTGGCATAGTCAGTAAAGCAGAAATAGATATTTCCTGAAACTCTATTGCTTTTTTGATGATTCAGCAGATGTTGGCAATTTTATATCTGGTTCCTCTGCCTTTTCTAAAACAGGCTTGAACATCTGGAAGTTGATGGTTCATGTACTGTTGAAGCCTGGCTTGAACAATTTTGAGCATTACTTTACTAGCGTGTGAGACCTCCCTCAAAAGATCCCATGTATATACTGCTACAGCCCATGCCCCCAACCTTGTAGCAGGCCACCACCAACCCATGCCTTCGCTGGAGACTCCTGGACACCCACAGGCAAGACTCCTGTGGGATCTCTTTCCCTTTCTCCTGGGTCCTGGTGCACAAGATTCTGTTGTGCCCTCCAAGAGTCTATTTCCCAATACTATCTAAATTCTGGCAACTCTATAGAGGGGTTAATGGCAACCTCCTCCAAGAGGTCTTATGACATACCCACACCCAAAGCCCCTGTCCCTACAGCAGACCATTGCTGACCCATACCTAAGGCTAGACATCCTGGAATGTGAATTCAAGTGGGCTTTAGGAAGCATTACTACAAACAAAGCTAGTAGAGGTGATGGAATTCCAATTCAAGCTGTTTCAAATCCTAAATGATGATGCTGTGAAAGTGTTGCAACACAATATGCCAGAAAATTTGGAAAACTCAGCAGTGGCCACAGGATTGGAATGGATTCATTCCCATCCCTAAGAAAGTCAATGCCAAAGAATGCTCAAACTACCTTAAATTGCACTCATCTCACATGCCAGCAAAGTAATGCTCAAAATTCTCCAAGCCAGGCTTCAACAATATGTGAACTGTGACCTTTCAGATGTTAAAACTGGATTTAGAAAAGGCAGAGGAACCAGAGATCAAATTGCCAACATCCACTGGATCACTGAAAAGCAAGAGAGTTCCACAAAAACATCTATTTCTGCTTTATTGACTATGGGAAATCTTTGACTATGTGGATCACAATAAATTGGAAAATTCTGAAAGAGATGGGAATACCAGATCACCTGACCTGCCTCTTGAGAAATCTGTATGCAGGTCAGGAAGAAACAGTTAGAACTGGACGTGGAACAACAGACTGGTTCCAAATAGGGAAAGGAGTACGTCAAGGCTGTATATTGTCACCCTGCTTATTTAACTTCTATGTAGAGTACTTCATGAGAAACACTGGGCTGGAAGAAGCACAAGCTGGATTCAATCAAGATTGCTGGGAGAAACATCAATAACCTCAGATAAGCAGATGACAGAACCCTTATGGCAGAAAGTGAAGAACTAAAGAGCCTCTTGATGAAAGTGAAAGTGGAGAGTGAAAAAGTTGGCTTAAATCTCAACATTCAGAAAACAAAGATCATGGCATCTGGTTCCATCACTTCATGGCAAATAGATGGGGAAGCAGTGGAAACAGTGAAAGACTTTATCTTTTGGGGCTTCATAATCACTGCAGATAGTGAAATAAAAGACGCTTACTCCTTGCAAGGAAAGTTATGACCAACCTAGACAGCATATTAAGAAGCAGATATACTTTGCCAACAAAGCTCCATCTAGTCAAGGCTGTGGTTTTTCCAATGGTCATGTATGGATGTGAGAGTTGGATTATAAAGAAAGCTGAGTGCAGAGAAATTGATGCTTTTGAACTGTGGTTGGAGAAGACTCTTAAGAGTCCCTTGGACTATAAGGAGATCCAATCAGATAATCATAAAGGAAATCAGTCCTGGGTGTTCATTGGAAGGACTGATGTTGAAGCTGAAACTCAATACTTTGGCCACCTGATGAGAAAATCTGACTCATTTGAAAAGACCCTGATGCTGGGAAATACTGAAGGCAGCAGGAGAAGGGGATGAGAGGATGAGATGGTTGGATGGCATCACTGAATCAGTGGACATGAATGTGAGTAAACTCCAGGAGTTGATGGACAGGGAGGCCTGGCATGCTGCAGTCCATCGGGTCGCAAAGAGTCAGACATGACTGATCGACTGAACTGAACTGAACTGATTCAATAACTCCTAGTTAAGAAAAATAATTTAAAATCACTTCTTTGATATTAAAAATGTTTCCCTATTACAAAGGGAAATTTCTACTTGATTCATAAAGTAGCATATTTTAAATCATGTTAGTATATTTTGGGGCCATACACATGATATTAATATATTTCCTTAAGTCAGTCAGTCAGTTCAGTCACTGAGTTGTGTCTGACTCTTTGCAACCCCATGGACTGTAGCACGCCAGTCTTCCCTGTCCCTCACCAACTCCCAGAGCTTACTCAAACTCATGTCCATTGAGTTGGTGGTGCCATCCAACAATTACTTCCTCTGTTGTCCCCTTTTCCTCCTGCCTTCAATCTTCCCAGCATCAGGGTCTTTTCTAGTGAGTCAGTTCTTCACATCAGGTGGGCAAAGTATTGGAGTTTCAGCTTCAACATCAGTCCTTCCAATGAACACCCAGGACTGATTTCCTTTAGGATGGACTGGTTGGATCTCCTTGTAATCCAAGGGACTCTCAAGAGTCTTCTCCAACACCACAGTTCAAAAGCCTCAATTCTTCAGTGCTCAGCTTTCTTTATAGTCCAACTCTCACGTCCATACATGACTACTGGAAAAACCATCAGAAAGTTCAGTTCAGTTGCTCAGTCGTGTCCAACGAGTCACAGTATGCCAGGCCTCTCTGTCCATCACGATCTCCCGGAGTTCACTCAGACTCACGTCCATCAAGTCGGTGATGCCATCCAGCCATCTCATCCTTTGTCATCCCCTTCTCCTCCTGCCCCCAGTCCCTCCCAGCATCAGAGTCTTTTCCAATGAGTCAACTCTTCGCATGAGGTGGCCAAAGTACTGGAGTTTCAGCTTCAGCATCATTCCTTCCAAAGAAATTGCAGGGCTGATCTCCTTCAGAATGGACTGATCTCCATGCAGTTCAAGGGACTCTCAAGAATCTTCTCCAACACTACAGTTCAAAAGCATCAATTCTTTGGTGCTCAGCCTTCTTCACAGTGCAACTCTCACATCCACACATGACCACTGGAAAAACCATAGCCTTGACTAGACAGACCTTTGTTGGCAAAGTAATGTGTCTGCTTTTAAATATGCTATCTAGGTTAGTCATAACTTTTCTTCCAAGGAGTGTCTTTTAATTTCATGGCTGCAGTCACCATCTGCAGTCATTTTGGATCTTAAGAAAATAAAGTCTGTCACTGTTTCCATTGTTTCCCCATTAAGGACCTAGATGTTTCTACAAGCTTTTCCTAATTATTTGCTCCCTCAACTACTTCATTTGACCAATTAATATACAATTTGAATAAAGCAAAAAAAAAATAGTGATCTAATTATTTAAATATTGAGATAAAAGAGCTGTTCATGAAGAATTGTAGGTAGTTAATGTAGGCTCTTGGTCTTCCCTGGTAGTTCAGCAGGTAAAGAATTCACCTTCTATGCAGGAGCTGCTGCTGCTGCTAAGTCGCTTCAGTCGTGTCCAACTCTGTGCGACCCCATAGACGGCAGCCCACTAGGCTGCCCCGTCCCTGGGACTCTCCAGGCAAGAACACTGGAGTGGATTACCGTCTCTTTCTCCAATGCATGAAAGTGAAAAGTGAAAGTGAAGTGGCTCAGTCGTGTCTGACTCTTCGCGACCCCATGGACTGCAGCCCACCAGGCTCCTCCAGGTTCAATTCCTGGGTCAGGAAGTTCCCCTGGCAAAGGGATAGGCTACCTACTCCAGTACTCTTGGGCTTCTCTGATGGTTCAGATGGTAAAGAATCTGCTTGCAGTGAGACCTGGGATTGATCCCTGACTTGGGAAGATTCCCCTGGAGGAGGGCATGGCAACTTACTCCAGTATTCTTGCCTGAAGAATCTCCATGGACAGAGGAGCCTGGTGGGCTACAGTCAATGGGTTCACAAGAGCTGGACTTGACTGAGCGACTAAGCACCGTACAGCACATTAGGTTGCTATCTTATTTTGAAATAAAAGTATCCTGAAGTCCTTGCTAAACAATGATACTTTATAAGAATAGAGAGGAAATAGTTTAAAAGAGAACTTGAAATAACTCAGTAAACTTCTGAATAAAAATACACTTTGAAGGTGGCTTAGAAATTATTCAGCTATCTCTTGCCCCTCCCCACATTCACATGATCACACAGGGAATCTCTCTCTTTATCTCTCTCTCACTTTTGTTCTCTCTGTAATTTTTTGAGGTCCATAATTAGAAACTTGAAATTTCTCTGTGACCTTAAAAAGGAATTCTTGTCTAACCAGGAGAAGGGTGGGTTTGGGGAGTTGATATTATTAGTAATATTAATGAATGAAACATATAGAAATGCTTTCAAAGCTTAATCAGGCTCTAAAATTAGCCCCTAGACTTGCTGGCAAATTACCAAATCACTAAAGTCCTGATTCCAGGACAGAAATATGACTTTATTCAATCATTATTTACAGAAAAGAGCATTTCATGCTCTGAAATGCACTGGTGGAACATTTTTCCATACTCTATTTAGTCTCAAAACAATACTTGGCCAAGTGATCTTTTTTAATCTGCTAGTACGATAGTTCTTATTTTTACAGGCCACTCTAATCATCTTTTTTGCCAGCCTGGGGATTAATGACTGTGTGTGATGTTTAACAGCTATCCCA
This sequence comes from Nanger dama, assembly GCA_917880005.1. Classification (NCBI taxonomy): domain Eukaryota; kingdom Metazoa; phylum Chordata; class Mammalia; order Artiodactyla; family Bovidae; genus Nanger; species Nanger dama. The sequence goes on along the minus strand of CAKJTW010000057.1, from coordinate 11,819,420 downwards.
AACAATCAGGATAGCTGGCAATAACTACACAGTAATTTAGATGCCTTGAAATCTCTGACTTATGAAACCATCAGCTCATCCAACTCTGACATCATTAAGTAGGACTATTCTTTTTATCAGTAAAATCACCTGGTTCTTTATAAGCTCTACCCTTCCAAGTTCTGCATAAAGAATTATTTAAAATGTATAAATTATTATATTTACATGGGATATTATGATCAAATAATTAGAAAAACAAGCAGGCTCTTATACCCTACCATTCCCATGACTTACCCATTTATGAATTAAGTATTGAATCTTTTCACCTTCACTGATTAGGTTTATATGGAACAGTCTCTTCATCAGAGAGGAAAATCTAATTCAGACAATGACATCTCATCAATATGTGGGTTTAAAAAAAAAAGAAACAATTTGAGCCTTAAAATATAACTAAATAAGATGAAGCCTAAAATGGTATCACTTAAAAGTCAGAATACTAATTCTTATTAAAATCCACTATGTTTAAAATTTGAGTTAAATCAGATACACTCTTGTAATTTCCTGAGCATTTGTCTTGAACACTAATTAGAAAATCTGGAGATAGTACTTGATATTCCTAACATGTCCCAGAAGTCTTTGTGTCCATTCTTTCTATTCCAACCTCCCATTTGGAAGCAATCCAGAATCTCACAATCAGAGAAACCTGACTCACCAAGATTCACTTTCTCAATGCGTATCACTCAGGGAGACCATGGGAACAATGACTTAGTGTATGAGTGAGAGATAGAAAGTAAGAAAAGGTCTTCTATTACAAAGACATAGAAAACAGTTTTCCATCAAGAGTATATTCAGCTCTTTATAAAACAAAGATGTTGTTTCTTTGCTTTTGTACACAGATATGTCTTTAAACATGCAAGAGAAACCACACAGAATAACTAACTGGAAATCAATCATGTCAACATTATGCTCTGCTTATTTTTAAACCATAGGCTGGACTTGAGCTGACCTAAACTTTGATCAATGTCAATATAACCGCTGTCAACATGATTAAAAAAAAAAAAAAAAAAGGACTCCAAGAGTAATAAAAGTGAAAATATAATCTATGACACTGATTTAAGTTTTGACAGACATTTTTGGTCAGCATAACATATGAGCTCAGAAACGAAGTTCTAGCCATGTACCTTTCGGAAAAGACTTCCTCTATAAATAAAGTTGTTATAGGAAATGACTAGCAGCATCATACCCTAAGCATCTTGGCCAATAATAAACTGAACATTAATGGAAAATGACTATTCCTTACATGTCCCAGTGAGCTAATAGACTAAACATCCAAGGCATCTGGAATTACTTGCCCTGTTATGGGCTGTCAGTTTATCATCTCAGGACCTATTTGATGTGGCTGGTGCTCTTAAAAGCCTCAGTAATTCTGCTGTGAAACTAAAATTCCATCTTGAGTAGCCACAGGATTTGTTGATCATCAGGACAGGTGGAAAGAGAGAGAGCTTGATGAGGAGGACTTATCAACCTCCAATAACATGTACACAAAGAAGAAGGGGACCGATGCATTATTTTTAAATTGTGTCTGGCTGGCATGTCAGGATTGATTGAAGAAACCAGCAAGAGCGAAAAGAGAGTCATGTCTGCATTCAGACATGAAGAGGCAGTTACCCACTCTATTTCTTGTCAACGGCTTAGATCAGGCTCTCATTTTTAGGACAAATAATAATAAAAACCATACAGAAAATGTCAATTCCACCCTGCCACAAACTTTAAAATATAAAATTTATTTTAGCTAATAGCCTTCCTCCCTTGCCTCCTGTAGAAAGCCAATCTGATGTGAAAATGTTCTCTCCTAAGTGATGGAATGCGCAGTCATGCACCAGCAAACTCGGTGCAGAATATCAACGTGCCTGTTCTGGAAGAAACCGCTCAGGGGTTAGAGGGAGCACACTGTTGGAAGAGAGGCACTTTCATGCAGGAGGGCAGGCCCCGCATCTATTTCAGAAGATGGAGGTTTATCTTCCCATGGAGGGCTTTGATGCTATTCATATGCTAACAATATCACCATTTCCTCACAGCACTCAATACACAGGGAATAAAAGACATCATTTGCTGACATGGGGTGCAACACTTTCTGTCCAGCATACTGATCAAAAATCTGCATTCAGCTTCCATGGCGAAGCCACCACATAACCTTTAAATCGTTCTTTGAACACTTTAAGATTCTGGTCAAAATAATTTCCCATTTTAGAGAATAAAATGATGAAACAAAGAACTCTAACTGTATTTTCCCTCCACTCTGAATGTGTAGCTTTAGTGCCCCGAGGGCTCTTTTCATCTTGTCTAAGTGTTGGCATATGATGTGATTGTTAACAGAGCTGGCCACCAGATGAAGTGAATTATCTCAACTGCCAAAGTTCCCACTTTCTTTCCAGTTTAAACATCGGTTTAACACAGAAACTGAAGGGTATTATGAAAGCTTTAATATGAACAAATTCAGACATGAGAAAAACAATACTGCAAGGTTTTTGCAAACAGCCAAACAAGTACGTAATTTTTTGAACCCGAAGATGAGTCAGAAAAATGAGTGGTACAGCAGAGCAGACAGAGTATGTGCTTTAGCTGGCAGCAAGGGAGAAGGACCTCTTTGTCTTAAATAAACATGTTTTACAGAACAGGGCATGCTTTTACTTAAGAGAGTGAAATCATGAGGTCATTAACAAAACACAGTGATCAACAACAAAGATTTCTGATTTAAAATAGTTCAAAATGCATATTATCAACCTGGACGATCTGAAATGTTTTCAATAGGCTCCTCTGGATTATTAGGGTCCTTTTCATTAGGTAATTTCCCTTTCTCATGGAAATTTTTCTCCATTTGGATCACTAGCTGGTAACAGAATGCGCCAGCATATGTCCTGAATGGCTCCTTGAAAATGAGACTTCATAGCTAATTCATAACCATAGAATTTGATACTTTCTCACACAAAATAAAGCTTTTCCTAGTATATGCTTTAAAAATTAAAATATACACATTGAAGTCAAAAGAATATAAATTATCACTAATTTTTAATCTTCTTAAGCTTTCATAATAAAATAGTATTAATATGCAGATCGTGTAAATAATTGTATTCACAATTAGAGAAATTTACCCTTATCCAGATATGAGCTTTGAAGAATTGAAATAAGATTTGAGAGTCATATTTGAATGAAGATTTAATAAAATACAAGTTAAATACATATGATTTTGCTACTCAAAATATTCCTAAAAACTTAATAACATTATTACAGATTTTCCCTGAAAAATACTACTTACTCCTAGGGTCAGTTAGCTACATAAGTAAATAAAGTTAGGCCTTTTACTGTACATAACTGTTCTAATCATCATGTCCATCTTAAAGTACAACTTGGGAAGGTACAGACTAGGAAATACGTGTGCATTGATTGTACAAAACATTAACTACACTCTATTAAAAGTGCAAGGGTATCACCATATGGATTGCATGGCTGCTCAATATGGAATGCACATTGAAATTATTGACAAATTCAGAACAACCATATGCAATGTTCAATGGCATTTCCATTCTCGTATGTATACGCAGGCTGTTGCTACAAAATGAGCAAGCAATTTACTGAAGATTGCCTTTAAGAAACAAATGACGCTACAAATACCATATGTACCTGATAATGATTTATTTTTACATTGGTGATATTCATCTGATTGATCTTAAGTTAAAAACAAGTTTTCACAGAATTGTCTGGCTGGCACTCTTTGTGATAAATTAAGGAAAATTTAGAACCAGTTTGCCAAAGGGGCCTTAGAGTCATGTAATCTTATTTTATGGAAAAATGGAAACCTCAAAACATCAAGCTGCTCACCCAAAATTACAAAGCCAGTTAATGGCAGAGTTCCAGGTCTCCTGGTTCTCAGATCAGGCCCGAAATGAAAGCTATCCTAATTCATTCATATTTACTCAAAATACACATATACTTACTTGTAAACCTCTACAGGCTCATCAGGTTGTCCAATGTATCATATACAGGAACACCCAACTCTTGAGTTGTGACAGGGCAACATCATCTATTCCCAGTGTGATTTTCACTGACAATGACTCATACTTCCTTGGATTCACTGGAGAGCAGGAGACGATGACCTCAATAGGAAAACAGACATGGCTCCATGAAAGTCATAACAGAGACTCAAAGTGTTTAATCCTGAAAGGGGTTCTGCAGAGAATGCCTTCAAGAGGACGTTCTGTTCTTCCTCCAGAGTGCTTTAGGAAACACCAAATGTGTGCCAGACCTCCCCCGTCGTGGCCATCAGTCACAGCTATTAGGCAGAGAAAAAGCCTAAAAATTAAAGAAGTATAAGTGGCTCCCAACTGCACACTTCAGCACTATGTACTTTCCACCCCAATCCCTCGACAGCGCATCTCCTCCAGGCCTAGCAAAGAACCTCCCCCAGAGCCCACCACCCATGAAAAGTGTTCAGTCAAATCACTCAAGCGAACTTTCAGATACATACCTGGATATAAACTACCAGCTGTAAGGAGATGTGGTCAGTTACTCAGCACCCACTTTTTTCCCCTGGGAACTGTCTTAACACTGAAATGTCAAATACCCAGACAGATTCTTAGCAACAGGGCAAAAAAACAAATAACACTGCAACAATTATTTCTTCCTGAACATCATCTTTTCCATTTCCAGGTGAACAACTCCACCCTACACCATTCCCTCAAAATCAGGATTATAAGAGGAATTTGGTGTAATCCAATGGAACACACTTGAACACTCATGCCAGAAAGCCAAGAGTCTAGAAATGGTGAGGAGGAGGAGGAGCATCAGTGACTGGGGAAAGTTAATTTTCAAAACATTACCAAAACAGACCATATTTATGTCAACCACCAAGTATTTCATCTTCTGTGAGTCGCAGAAATTAGAGTTCCCTTATAAGATTTACAGCAATACGTGGACTGTGAACTTCCTGATGTTCAAGCTGGTTTTAGAAAAGGCAGAGGAACAAGAGATCAAATTGCCAACATCTGCTGGATCATGGAGAAAGCAAGAGAGTACCAGAAAAACATCTATTTCTGCTTTATTGTCTATGCCAAAGCCTTTGACTGTGTGGATCACAATAAACTGTGGAAAATTCTTCAAGAGATGGGAATACCAGGCCACCTGACCTGCCTCTTGAGAAACCTATATGCAGGTCAGGAAGCAACAGTTAGCACTAGACATGGAACAACAGACTGGTTCCAAATAGGAAAAGGAGTATGTCAAGGCTGTATATTGTCACCGTGCTAATTTAACTTATATGCAGAGTACATCATGAGAAACGCTGGGCTGGAAGAAGCACAAGCTGGACTCAAGATTGCCAGGAGAAATATCAATAACCTCAGATATGCAGATGACACCACCTTTATGGCAGAAAGTGACGAGGAACTAAAAAGCCTCTTGACGAAAGTGAAAGAGGAGAATGAAAAAGTTGGCTTAAAGCTCAACATTCAGAAAATGAAGATCATGGCATCTGGTCCCATCACTTCGTGGGAAATAGATGGGGAGACAGTGGAAACAGTGTCAGACTTTATTTTGGGGGGCTTCAAAATCACTGAAGATGGTGACTGCAGCCATGAAATTAAAAGACCCTTACTCCTTGGAAGAAAATTTATGACCAACCTAGATAGCATATTCAAAAGCAGAGACATTACTTTGCCGACTAAGGTCTGTCTAGTCAAGGGTATGGTTTTCCCAGTGGTCATGTATGGATGTGAGAATTGGACTGTGAAGAAAGCTAAGCGCCGAAGAATTGATGCTTTTGAACTGTGGTGTTGGAGAAGACTCTTGAGAGTCCCTTGGACTGCAAGGAGTTCCAACCAGTCCATCCTAAAGAAGATCAGTCCTGGATGTTCATTGGAAGGATTGAGGCTAAAGCTGAAACTGCAGTACTTTGGCCACTTCATGCGAAGAGTTAACTCATTGGAAAAGACCCTGATGCTGGGAGGGATTGGGGGCAGGAGGAGAAGGGGACGACAGAGGATGAGATGGCTGGATGGCATCACCAACTCAATGGACATGAGTTTGAGTGAACTCTGGGAGTTGGTGATGGACAGGAAGGCCTGGCGTGCTGCGATTCATGGGGTTACAAAGAGTCAGACATGACTGAGCGACTGAACTGAACCATAAGATTTAAGGGAATTCCCACGTGGTACTAGTGGTAAAGAATCTGCCTGCCAATGCAGGAGAAGTATGAGACATGATTCAATCTCTGGGTTGGGGAAGCCCTCTGAAGGACGGTACAGCAACCCACTTCAATATTCTTGCATGGAAATTCCCCATGGACAGAGGAGCCTGGTGGGCTACAGTCCATAGGGTCACAAAGAGATGGACATAACTAAAGTGATTTCACAGGCACACATAAGACTTAGGAGGACTTGTTATTAAGTGTTAAAATCATTCTACAACCATCAGATTTAATAACTCAATATCCAGCATTGTTCACAAAGTTCTGAGCATTGACATTAACTAGACAGATAAAACAAATCTTTGCCCATATTAATCACTCTGCTTCCTTTTCAGACTCAGTAAACCCCCACTCTTGTATCAATCCAATTATAGTGGGAATTACTCTGTGTTATTTTAACTTTCAGTAAGACTTTTCTTTAAATAAAGTCTATGTAGTACATAGAAATGTCTTTATGAACCAAACTATTTACTATTCATATTGTGTTTTATTGTCAGTTTCCTTTAAAAAAAAATCAATCAATAAAGCTGGAGGTGTAGAGATTATACAACTAAAATATGTACCCACCTTACTCACTAATACCATGCAATAGCTATATAAACCAAATTTAATATTACTCATCAGTAATGAGACATGGATCAGCTTAAACAACAATGGCACTACTGAAAGGCACTGCAGTCTAGGCTCAGAGGTTTCACTGACTACTGATAGCTGTTATGTCTCTTTTGATATTGTATATGGTTAGTCATATTGTGAATTCTTCAAAGTCCATCAGGTAACAGTGAGATTAAAGGTTTGCATTTCACCACTCTGAATACAGATGGTCAAGCAGTGATAGATGACATCGCCCCTGACTGAGTTACTACGTGGAGACAAACATCTGAGTAAAGAGAGGGATCATACTTTTATTAAAGTGTAGTCACAAATATCTTCATAGTGCATTCTCCAGATTAGTTTGGATGCCCCTGCAGATTAATGATACTAAGGATTTCCTTGAAGAAATATTGACCTATGATTACTGCATTGGCATGGAGATTGGCAGTTTAGAAAACTCCTCTGAAATAAGACCTGAGAAGAGAACTACAGTAGATGAACAATGTTTCCCACTCATCATGTGTATCATCAGTCTGTACTATGGTTTGATTGACATCATATTGCCTTGAGATAATTTGTTCTGCATACTGTTATAATAATTGAACTTTTATTTCTATAGACTATCATGGGATATAGAGAAGAGAAATCTTAAAATTCAACAAATTTCTTAGCAAAAGAGAAAAACACTAGTTAACTTAACATGCATGCTAAGTCACTTCAGTCATGTCTGACTCTTTGTGACCCCATGGACAGCAGCCCACCAGGCTCTTCTGTCCATGGGATTCTCCAGGTAAGAATATTGGAGTAGGTTGCCATGCCCTCCTCCAGGGAACCTGGTTGGGCGGTATCTAATTATTCAGTTCTTTGCTACATGAAGTATGTGTTCAGGGATCAGCACTATGGCCTCCACTGGGAACATGCTAGAAACACAGAACTTCAGATGTCACTGGGCCTCTTAGAGCAGCATCCATATTTTAACAAGATCCCTGTGGGGGGTGATTAGATGGACATTAAATTTTGAGAAGCACTAACATAGTTATGTTTATGATGTTAGAACCATAGAAAGAATGAAACCCAATGTATTCCCTGTATATCTTTCCAGTAGCGCACAGAAAATGCCAAGTTGCATTTGATATACATTGTATAAAGTCTCAGGGCTAAACAACTAAAGGCCAATGAATCTCCTTGATACAACTTGGAAAACATGTTTTCTCAAATCTTTGAATCATCAAATATTTTGAAACAAAAATTAGAAGGATAAGAATCAACACATTCAATTTCTAGCTCTTTCTTGTTGACATTTGTGTCCTTGGGTAAATGAGTTTTCATCTCTGTATTCATTCTGTGCTCCACACTGTGGTGGGTTGTTAGGATTTCACACTGGACAAAACAGACATGGTTCTCTTAACTTCAGTTTCCTATGGATAAATGGAAGGGCATTTTAGTCAAAAAAGTAGCACAGATATACAAAATTTCATAGTGATTTGAAAGAGCAGTGAAAGTGAGCAGTTTGTTCAGTGTAGGGCAGGGTATACGGTGAATACACTGGCAGGAGAATGTGACTTGAGTATGCTTTCCTTAGAGTTTGGTCTCATGCAAATGTTAGCCATCACAAATGCTGGGAATGGGAATGACATGAGCCCTGATTTTAGAACTACTTCATGGCCTCAACTGGAAGAATGGATTTAAGAAAAAAGAGGCTGAACACAGGGGTTTCTGTTAAAAGGGTGTTGAAGTCATCCAGTGATGAGATGATAAGAAGTGGTAGGAAAGGCACAGACAGAACAGGTACAATGCCCTAACCCAAGGAAAATGAGTGTGTGTCCCAGTGGTGGGGAGGCAGAATGGAGAGAAACAGACAAAGCTGCAACTAATTCCAAAGTGTCTAGCTCAGTTCAGTTGCTCAGTCGTGTCTGACTCTTCGCAACCCCATGGACTGCAACACACCAGGCCTCCCTGTCCATCACCAACTCCTGGAGTTTACTCAAACTCATGTCCATTGAGTCGGTGATGCCATCCAACCATCTCATCCTCTGCTGTCCCCTTCTTCTCCCACTTTCAATCTTTCCCAGCACCAGGGTCTTGACAAATGAGTCAGTTCTTCACATCAGGTGGCCAAAGTACTGGAGTTTCAGCTTTAGCATCAGTCCTTCCAATGAATATTCAGGACTGATTTCCTTTAGGATGGACTGGTTGGATCTCCTTGCAGTTCAAGGACTCTGCAGAGTCTTCTCCAACACTACAGTTCAAAAGCATCAGTTCTTCAGTGCTCAGCTTTCTTTATAGTCCAACTCTCAGATCTATACATGACTACTGGAAAAACCATAGCTTTGACTAGATGGACCTTTGATGGTAAAGTAACGTCTCTGCTTTTCAATATGCTATCTAGGTTGGTTATAACTTTCTTTCCAGGGAGTAAGTGTCTTTTAATTTCATGGCTCCAATCACCATCTGCAGTGATTTTGGATTCCCGAAAAATAAAGTTAGCCACTTTTTTCCACTGTTTCCCCATCTATTTCCCATGAAGTGATGGGATCAGATGCCATGATCTTTGTTTTCTGAATGTTGAGCTTTAAGTCAACTTTTTCACTCTCCTCTTTCACTTTCATCAAGAGGTTCTTTAGTTCCTCTTAACTTTCTGCCATAAGGGTGGCATCACGTGCATATCTGAGGTTATTGATATTCCTCCCAGCAATCTTGATTTCAGCTTGTGCTTCATTCAGCCCAGCATTTCTCATGACGTCCTCTGCAAATAAGTTAAATAAGCAGGGTGACAATATACAGCCTTGATGTACTCCTTTTCCTATTTGGAACCAGTCTGTTGTTCCATGTCTAGTGCTAACTGTTGCTTCCTGACCTGCATATAGGTTTCTCAAGAGGCAGGTCAGGTGGTCTGGTATTCCCATCTCTTTAAGAATTTTCCAGAGTTTGTTGTGGTCCACACAGTCAAAGGCTTTGGCATAGACAATAAAGAAGCAGCAGATATTTTTCTGGAACTCTCTTGCTTTTTTAATGATCCGACAGATGTTGGCAATTTGGTCTCTGTTCCTCTGCCTTTTCTAAATCCAGCTTGAACATCTGGACGTTCTCAGTTCATGTATTCTTGAAGCCTGGCTTGGAGAATTTTGAGCATTACTTTACTAGCGTGTGAAATGAGTACAATTGTGCGGTAGTTGGAGCATTCTTTGGCATTGCCTTTCTTTGGAATTGGAATGAACACTGACTTTTCCAGTCCTGTGGCCACTGCTGAATTTTCCAAATTTGCTGGCCTATTGAGTACAGCACTTTCAGAGCATCATCTTTTGGGCTTTGAAATAGCTCAACTGGAATTCCATCACCTCCACTAGCTTAGTTCATAGTGATGCTTCCTAAAGCTCACTTGACTTTGCATTCCAGGATGTCTGGCTCTAGGTGAGTGATCACATCACTGTGATTATCTGGGTCATGAAGATCTTTTTATATAGTTTTTCTGTGTATTCTTGCCATCTTTCTTAATATCTTCTGCTTCTGTTAGGTCCATACCATTTCTGTCCTTTATTGTGCCCATCTTTGCATGAAATATTCCATTGGTATCCCTAATTTTCTTGAAGACATCTCTAGTTTTTCCCATTTTATTGTTTTCCTCTATTTCTTTGCATTGATCACTGAGGAAGGCTTTCTTATCTCTCCTTGCTATTCTTTGGAACTCTGCATTCAAATGCTTATATCTTTCCTTTTCTCCTTTGTCTTTCACTTCTGTTCTATTCACAGCTATTTGTAAGACCTCATCAGACAGCCATTTTGCCTTTTTGCATTTCTTTCCCTTGGGGATGGTCTTGATCCCCGCCTCCTGTACAATATACAAAGTGTCTAGTAGGGCAGTTGTAAAAAGTGATGAAGCTGTTACCTGGGAATGATACCATAGTGGGAGCAGTGAGTTTGGAACAAGGAAAGAAAAGAGATGATAAGTTTTACTGAGCATGTTTGGTTTAGAGACCTGAGGATATTTAAGTGGAGACCCTGGTTGACAGGAAGGAATGAGGATCTGTTCTTTGGACAAGATGACAGATTAAGGGCAAACTAGTTCTCTAGTATCAAAGTGGATTTTGCTAACATTTTGAAGAACATAGACATCCAAGAAAAGACTTTTGATGATAGTGTATGTGCACAAAGACTTCAGAAAGAACATTTAGAAGTGCATTTAGCATGGATTATTTTAACTCTAAAATAACTTTAATCTTTAAAGCAGAGGAGACCAAGGAGAAAAGTCAAAAGTAGAGAGACAGTTTTGACAGCAGTAAGTTACTACTCCACAAACTGCAAAAAAAAAAAGTTTGTTTCATGGCCAAAAAGAGGGGTTTATGGAAGGTTTTTGTATATTTATAATCAGCTTGACAGAGACCTGTGTTTTTGTAATTTCTACATTTAAGGGGTAATAATTACAATGTGTCTCACCCTTCAAACTCTTTATTAGTGATGAAATATGTTTAGAATGTCCCAAACTCTCATTCCCCAATCAAGTGTCCTGTCCGTTAGCTCTCACTATATTGACTGACATTTGTTCCTATGAATACTAAACACGCATGCACTTCAGTGCATATCAATAACTAAAGGAGAAATGGAAGAGTACTGCAAAGTGAGACAGGACTCTTCCCTCTCTGGCCCAGACGTGGGCTTCTGCCTCACTGTGTAGCCACAATAGGAGAGCCAAATAGAATCCTTTACCTATTTGATTTGGAAATGCAAAGGTAAACCCACTTCAGATAACCTGATGTTCTTTCTAGCTGCTCACTGCCTCCTTAGTCACAATCTTCTGATGGACATTTAAAAGTATGGCAAAGACTAGCGCTGTACATTTTTATTTAAAATAAGCACTCTAATCAGTAATAGACAGTGTGCTTGCCTTTGGAAGTCAGCTATCTAAATATGCTTGGCTCTGGTTGAAGCAGCACTGGCCTCCCCACTCTTTAGGGAGTGTAACGCGCTCTCCTAGGACAACGAATCCTGACTTCAAAGACTTGGCAGAAATAAATGGCTTAAATGGACTTTGAGAAACATGCCACGGTTTTATCTCTTGCTTACCATCATTTGGGGTCTGCTTGGACTCTCAGGTAAGAAATGGATTTGTTGTCACTCAGCACAGAGAGCTGGGTATTTCTGATGGGTAATCTACAGAGAAGTCAGTGCTTCTTGCTGTCATTCCCTTTCACTCTCTCTCCTTCTCCTCCTCTTTCTCTCTCACTCGTTTTCTCTCTCGCTCTCTCTGACACACACATACACATAATAAAGAGGGAAACCACAGGAAATGATGAGAGTACAATGTAAAGTCAGAGTTAGCTGCTTTAACCTGTTATTCCTGAGAAGGAGCAGACACAGCGAGGGGAGAGAGAAGAAAAGAAGATTGAAAGGGTACAAACAGCGCCTGAAAGCAACTGGGAGCAAAGGAGGAGCGCAGCAATACTAACACCCTGAACTCGGGCCCAATTCAGAAGCAGGGTCATCGTGGCTTAGTGTAGAAGAAGAAAGGAGCCGGAACCCATTGAGATAGACACTGACAAAATGTGAAACCGGAAGTCAGCAATGAAACTGGTGGAAATCAATTCAGCAGAGTATTTTTCAGTCTGACACAAAGCTAAGCAAAGGAGCCTCCCTCCTCACTCTGCCTGCCTTTGTCTTCCAGCAAACCCTGCAGGCTGATATGATTTCTACAGAGCCCTGGAGAGAGAGGGTGGGGTGAGAATGGACAGTGGAAGGAGGGCGGGCATGCAGAGCCAGTTCCTAACTAGCATTCAGCATTGGTTCCTTACTAATTGCCAGACCCCAGAGGGAACCAGCTCAGCCCTCAGCCTCATTTCCTCACTTGTAAAATGGAGATGATTACGGTACATTCATCATAGATTTATTGTGATATTTTCACAAGATAATGTAAATGATATTCAGTCCATTTTAACTACTCAATCAACAGTAGATATTATTATTAAATATTGCTAATTATTATTAAAACCATGAAAGTCAGAATCCAAAATAGCTTACATTTACATATCTGCGAAAAGGACAGATCCTTAGAATGCCCAACTCATTTGATCCTTAAACTGACCTTTCCACAGATGAGAATGCTGAAGCACAGAGTGGGTAAGCATAATAACAGCTCTAAGAACTTGAACCTCAAGTTAGATCGAGAATCTTTGCTCTTAAAATTATGCTATATTACCAAAGTGTACTTGGAAAAAAATCTGTTCAACTGTTGCATTTTATAGATGAGAAAACTGAGTCTCACAAAGGTCATATCATTTGTTTTATGCTACACAGCCAGTCAGGCAATCAGCCTATTATAGAATTCTGAGAGCCTGTTTCCATAGGAAACAGTCTTCAACCCCAAATGAATAATCCAGGGCCTGCCCTGGAGGTTGAAATGCTTGTTACATTTCATTCAGTTACTTTCCTCTATAGAAAATGCAATGAATAACATTATTTATTCATATCAGATTCATAGTGGGGAAGGCATCTTTGTAACAAAACTTGATAAATTTGTAACTGTTGATATTTGTTTGTGTGATGAATGTAAAAGAATAGGAAGAGAAGAACAGAATCAACTTGTATTAAGTAATCACTATGCTTGGCACACCATGCACCATGAAAACTGACAAGTAACATCTGATCCCACAGATGTGGAACAGGTCCTGTGGCCAGAAGGGTCTAATAAGAGTTAGTAAGACTATGATTCTTATTTTAGAAGCTATAAATAAAACAAGCATTTGTACTGATGTTGAAGTAGAAATCTAACTATCACAGCCTTTAGAATTCACTCAATTTGTTGGAATTTGTTGATTTGGTAGGTGATAAAGAGCAAGCTTCCTTGGTATAGGGGCAAGTTTCTTCATATGGAACACGCAACCTCAAGCCACAGGAACTCTACCTCAAATTGGCATCCCCTTCCTGGAGTGTTCTCAACGTCAGCAGAACTTGCTGCAGGTCACAATGTAGGCAAAGGTCAGAAAGGGGAAACAGATTGATATACATCCTAAAACTACCTTTGGACAAACAACACCAAATAAAGGGATTGTTCTCTGCTTTAAGCCTCTCCTGCTGCTGCTGCTGCTAAGTCACTTCCGTCGTGTCCGACTCTGTGCAACCCCAGAGACGGGAGCCCACCACGGTCCCCCGTTTCTGGGATTCTCCAGGCAAGAACACTGGAGTAGGTTGCCATTTCCTTCTCCAATGCATGAAAGTGAAAAGTGAAAGTGAAAGTGAAGTCGTGTCTGACTCTTAGCGACCCCATGGACTAGCCTACCAGGCTCCTCCGTCCCTGGGATTTTCCAGGCAAGAGTACTGGAGTGGGGTGCCATTGCCTTCTCCCTCTTCTATATCAGAATAATCAAGACCCCAGAAGAGCAGTGCTGAACCCTCTAAAATGAAAGTAAGGATTCCCCAAGATAGAGGCACCAAACTTCAATTTCAGATCGTCAAGCGATACTTCCTAAGATGAAGGTTCCATGCTCTCTGAACAAGTCTTTGCTGGTGTCTCATACTCAATAGCCCAATCTCATCATTCATCTGGGTCATAAACATATCACAATGTTGTAATATAATTCTTCTTTTTTATATAAAAATATTTGAGGTATAGTTGACTTACAACATTGTATTAGTTTCTGGTATATAGCAAAGTGATTCAGATATATATATATTTTTTTTCATATTATTTTCCATCATAAGATATTGAAAATAGTTCCCTGTGCTATACAGTAGGTCCTTCTTGTTTATCAATTTTATATATAGTAGTCTGTGTTTCGGAGAAGGCGATGGCACCCCACTCCAGTACTCTTGCCTGGAAAATCCCATGGACAGAGGAGCCTGGTAGGCTGTGGTCCATGGGGTCGCAAAGAGTCAGACACAACTGAGCGACTTCCCTTTCACTTTTCACCTTCATGCACTGGAGAAGGAAATGGCAACCCACTCCAGTGTTCTTGCCTGGAGAATCCCAGGGACAGGGGAGCCTGGTGGGCGTCTATGGGGTCACACAGAGTCGGACACGACTGAAGTGACTTAGCAGCAGCAGCAGTCTGTGTTTGCTAATCCTCAGTCCCTAATTTACCCCTCCTCCTCCCCTTTCCCCTTTGGTAATCACAAATTTTTTTCTATGTCTGTGAGTCTGTTTCTATTTTGTATATAAGTTGCTTGTATCATATTTTAGATTTCACATATAAGTAATGCTGCTCTGTCTTTTCCATTCACCTGAAGTGGACACTTTCCCTCCACTGAGCTAACCATTAAAGCTTCTAGATTTCAGCTTATAGGTAACAGCAGGGGTAAGGTGGAAGCAAGATACAGGTACATGATTCACCAGTACGCTAGGTCACTACCAATATAGAGACAACCAATAGGGACTTAAGCAAGGATGCCCTGTAAAAAGAACAGGACAGCTCAATGGTATATGTCTTCTGCACTCTTACACTCTTACACCCTGTGCTTCCTACCGTGGATGGCTGTCTGTAGGGTTTCTAAGTGCTGACTCTGCTGAAGCTGAAGACCTCAGCGGGACAAGTGTTATGGAGAGTGATTGATTGAAATTCAGAGCACTTGGCAGAATGATTTGTTTGACATTCCCAGTAGGAAACTCTTGTTTGTTGAACTTATTATTCATTCATGTATTCATGAAAAAATACAATAAATGCATAATCTCTGCATAGTGCCTCAATGATCACATTGAAATGAGCCCAGAGCTTTGCAGTGCTAAGCAAGGTCTTTAGTTTGCAACAGAACAGTTTTACATGGCAATATCATTAACTGTGTCTAGAGTTTACATTATGCTTATAAATCAGCCAGGGAAATTTAACCTGCATTGTAATTTAAGGTTATACAGAGAATCAGACATTAAAAATGCATATGCATAATAATAACTTCTTGTGTGACTTTTTTTTTGGTTTTCTTCCTACTGAGTGATTTAACAATTACCATGTTGAGATGCAACTGAGTCTATTCAGCTAGTGTTTGTGTTTTGACTTTTTGACAACTAGAATATAAGCCAGGGAAATGCAGAAATTATTTCCAACATCCCTGGGTAACTTGGGAAAATGGCTCTTTAAATAAGCTATTAGAGTAAGGGAAAACATGCTACATTATTTGGAAAACAACTCCTGTTAAATGCTGTGCTTTAAAACAACAGCTATTACTAGACTTAAAACAGTGAGGTCAGAGTATTATAATGGCACATTGTCAGTCTGGACCTTAATGTTATATTTACAGTTGCTATAGTGACTGTCTCTGGCCTTTCCATTGAAAGCAAGGGTAGGGAATACAAGAAAGGACCATCAGAGCACAGGGTCCTCCCTTCAGAATTGAGTGTTTCTGTTGATTATCAAAAAACAAAAAGGAATTCAAAAACTATATCATTATTCTCTTGTCCCTAAGTTCCCTGATAAAGATACTTTAATTTTCAAATACCCTTAAGTGAACCATATTAATCTCCCAGCAAATTAAAATTTTTTAAATTTACTTGACCTTTCTCCCACTCACATGGTACGAGTCTCCTGGAAACATCAGGACTCATTCTAATTTCAGAATTGAAAGGAGTCCAGACAGCTATCAATCACATAAATGTGCTTCCAGAAGCTTAGGGTAGCCAGATCCCTGAGGCCACTGGTGACCTTGATAATAGTCCAATATTTTATCCATGTCTCTAGAATGTCTGTAGAACTTCTACACTTAAATATCTCACACCAACTACAAATCCGGAGCTGACTCCATCTAGATCCTCACATCCTCCATTAGGCATCTCTACCCAATTCTTTATCATTATTAATTATACCACTTTCCAGTTCTCAAAATCTTGACCACTTTGTGGTGTTCTCCTTTAAAATTTCTCTTCCCCACCACTGAAACCACACACATATATTCTCACATTTGTGGTTGTTCGGTCATATGGTCCTCAATAATCCTTTTGGGTTTGTTATTCCATTTTCAAAATAACTCATCCAAATTAATCTGTGTTATCACCTGACCTTCTGCAATGACACCCCAAGAAGATATTCCTGTCTTCAGTATCTGTCAATATACCCTAAGCTGCTGAAATAAATTTCTTAGTATATGGTTATATTACATGCCTCTGAAGCTTATAAACATTGTAATGTTTTTCACCATCTACTGTTTCAACTCAGAAGTTTCTTGCCTAATTTTTAGGATGTTTGTCAAAATTCTTCACTTCTTCCCCTTCTGTCTCATTATCCCACATAACCTTCCATTCTTGCCAGCACGTCTTGCATGTGATGTCTCTGCATATAATGTTGTCTTCTTTCCTCAGCCCTTTTATTTTTCCTAATCTTCACTAAAAACTTCCACCTACTTTAAAAATAATAAAATGTATTATTTGAAAGAAAAAATAGGCAAAAATTTGGCAAATACACCCAAAAAATGTTAAACAAATTTTAAAATATTAGAAGTGAGAAAGGATCATAAATAAGTGGGGAAATTTTCCAAATAACAAAAGAATTACAGATATAAATATATGAAAGTGAAAGTGAAGTTGCTCAGTCATGTCTGACTCTTTGCAACCCCATGGACTGTAGCCTACCAGGCTCCTCTGTTCATGGAATTTTCCAAGGAAGAGTATTGGAGTGGGTTGCCATTTCCTTCTCCAGGGAATCTTCCCAACCCAGGGATCGAACCCAGGTCTCCCACATTGCAGGCAGACGCTTTACCATCTGAGCCACCAGGGAAGCTCTTTAATAAATATATGAGTATATTTTAAAACCTAGATGAAATGAAAAATATTTAGTAAAATGAAAACAAGAAGAAAAGCTAAAAAATTCAAATATATCAGTCCAATATACAGATATATATGTACATATATATATACAGAATCAATTTGTTCCATACAGAAACCAATACAACACTGTATATAAACTAAACTTCTGTTAAAAATATTTTTAAAAATAGTCTATGATATCAAACCCCCTCCACCTCTTAAAAAAAAGCATTTGATAAAGATATCTTCTTGGGAAACCTAAGATACAATGTATAAATTCAAAGTTTAAAATTTTTCAATAACATGTAAAAAAATTTTTAATGTCATAAATAAATTTGCAAATTACCAGAACTGATATTAAGTCAAAGAAAAAAGGATTAAACCATATGCAAACCTGACTTATATACACAAATATAAAATTCCTAATTAAAATATTAGTGGAATTATCCAAAAATGTATTAAATGAATAATATAAAGTAGGATTTTAAATATCAATGTCACTATTAGTAATGAAATTCAGTACATCAACAGAATTAAAAACTAGAAAGAGAATTTCCGCTTCTGCAATGAAGAAGTAAACAGTAGCAGACTTGCTGCCCCCACCATAAGTAAATAGAAAAGGGGATAGTTTACAAGAAGCAGCTGTTTTCAGACATTGGGTACCAGGCAACACATGATTGTGATCCCTGAAAAGAAGGAAATTACTGAGGCAAGTCTTACAGTCATACTGTCTTTCTAGCTGCAGACCTTAAAAAAAAAAATCACAGTTCACAGAGTGGGAATCCAAGCAAATCACACTAAGTGGCCCAGCAGTAAAGAATCCGCCTACAACACAGGACATGTGGGTCAACTCCTGGGTCGGGAAGATCCCTAGAGGAGGAAATGGCAACTCACTCCAACACTCTTGCCAGGAAAATCCCATGGACAGAGAAGCCTCCAGGCTACAGTTCATGGGGTTTCAAAGAACTGGATATGACTGCGCACAGGCACGCATGTTACAAAGCCAGGAAGCAAAGAATCACAGGGAATTTTTAATCTAAGCAATCTCCAAGTTCACACAGAGCTGAGGGATATACATGTTCTGCTAAGTCATAATGAAGAGACCTCACTGATAGCCCAGCGTATTAAGGAAAGATCTCCAAAGGGTTGTGTTTGAACAGCAGAGTCAAATCAGCTAAATAAAAAGAAAAGCATCAGGAAATTTGAAAACATAGAGTTGCTAATTATGCACACTGAAACACAGGTGAAAATTCAGAACTAATTATACACCGTCTATT
This sequence comes from Nanger dama, assembly GCA_917880005.1. Taxonomy (NCBI): domain Eukaryota; kingdom Metazoa; phylum Chordata; class Mammalia; order Artiodactyla; family Bovidae; genus Nanger; species Nanger dama. The sequence goes on along the minus strand of CAKJTW010000057.1, from coordinate 11,800,609 downwards.
AAAAAAACCCCAAAACCTATGACTTTAAATAAAGTTATAGAATGACTAAAGATGAAACAATGGAAATAAATACGTCAAAATTTAATTTAAAATAATGCTGCTGCTAAGTCGCTTCAGTCGTGTCCTACTCTGTGCGACCCCATAGACGGCAGCCCACCAGGCTCCCCCGTCCCTGGGATTCTAGAGTAGTAATATTAGACAAAATAAATTTCCAAGCAAAGGATATTACCAGGAATAAAAAGATCATTTCAAAAGATAAAGTTGAGGAATCAAGAGGACAATCCTAAATTTTATGGCCCCAGTGCTGCTGCTGCTGCTGCTGAGTCGCTTCAGTCATGTCCGACTTTGTGCGACCCCATAGACGGCAGCCCACGAGGCTTCCCCGTCCCTAGGATTCTCCAGGCAAGAACACTGGAGTGGGTAGCCATTTCCTTCTCCAACGCTCATGCATTGGAGAGTAAAAGTGAAAGTGAAGTCGCTCGGTCTTGTCCGACACTCAGCGACCCCCAGCGACCCCATGGACTGCAGCCTACCAGGCTCCTCCGTCCATGGGATTTTCCAAGCAAGAGTACTGGAGTGGAGTGCCATTGCCTTCTCTGATGTCCCCAGTAGCAGAGATTAAAAATACATGAAGCAAGCATACATAGAAATGGAAAAAGAAATAGAAAAATCCACAGCTATAGACAGAGATCTCAACACCTTTTTCTTAATGATTGAAAGAGTAAGTAGATAGAAAATCAGTAACATGTAGGATACCTGGACTACTATCAATAAACTCAAACTAACTGATGTTTAAGGAAGATTCCCCTAATAACAGCAGAATATATATTGTATCCAATTTCACACAGAATACTTATTAAGATAGATCATAATCTAGACTACAAAATGAGTCTCAATACATTTAAAAGAATTCAAGTCATACAAATTATGTTTTCTGGCAAGACAGAATTAGAAACTGACAAGAAGAAATCCCCCAATATTTGGAAATGTAATAGCCACATTGCTAAATAATCCATGTGTCAAAGAAGAAATCACATGGGAAACTGAAAAGTATTGATATCTTGAATGGAATGAAAATACGACATATCAAAATTTATATACTGCAACTAAAGCAGTGCTTAAAAGTAACTGACAGACATAAACTTTTATTAGAAATAAAGTAAGCTAAGTTTCTACTTTAAGAAAATAAAAAAAATAAATCAAACTCAATATAATCAGGAGAAGGAAATTACAAAGATAAAAGCAAAAATCAATGAATTAGAAAATAGAAAAACTAATAGAGAAAAATGAATGAAACAAAGCACTGTTTCTTTGAGAAAATCAATAAAATTAATAAAACTTTAGCCAGGCTGGTCAGAAAAAACAGAAAAGAAAAAAAGCTACCTATAGCAGGGAGAAAGAAGGGACATATCTACTAACATTAAAAAAGTAATAAAGGAATATTATAAATAATTTTAAGTCACTAAATTTGACAACCTAGATAAAAATGAATAAATTAACTGAAAAACAAAAACTATGAGAGCTCACTCAAAAGGATAAATAAGTCAAACAGTCCTATATGTATTTTTTAATGAATTTGTAGTTAAACACCTCACAAAGAAAATCCCAGGCTTTGAGTGCTTCACTGATACAATCTATCAGACTTTTAAAGAAATAATATAAATTGTTCGCAAACTCTTAGAAAATTAAGAGGAGGTAACATTTTCCAACTCGCTCTATGAGTCCAGAAATACACTATTAATAAACCAGATGACAATATTTAAAAAAAGGACAATCACTGAACAATACCCCTCAATTATATAGAAGCAAATTCTTAAAAACTTAACAAGTTGAATTCAGCAATATATAAAAATAATAAGAAAGTATAACCAAGTGAAATGTTTCATGGGAATGTAGAGTTGCTTTAACAAATTTAAAAATTAATCAGTGTGGCTCAGCATATAAACAAATTAAAACAGAACAATCACATGATAATCTAAATGCACAAAAAGCATTTGACAGAATTCAAAATTCATTCATGATAAAAAAACTCTGCAAATTAGGAAGAGAAGGAAACTTCTTCAACCTAATAAAGAGCACCTATTGAAAATCTAGAGTTGACATCACACATAATGGTGAAACAGAGCAATTTGCCCCTAAAAATAAAAGTGTACATATTTTATTAGAGGTCTCAACAAGATAACAAGGTCATAAAATACTATGCATGAATATAATCTGTATTAAAAGCAATATACAAAAATATAAGATATTTTAATATTCTTATGTTAGAAAAAGCTTTGCTAGGCAAGACATACAGAGAAGGCAATGGCAACCCACTCCAGTACTCTTGCCTGGAAAATCCTATGGATGGAGGAGCCTGGTAGGCTGCAGTCCATGGGGAATCCCAGGGAATGGGGAGCCTGGTGGGCTGCCGTCTATGGGATGGCACAGAGTCAGAAACAACTGAAGCAACTGAGGAGCAGCAGCAGCAGCAGGCAAGACATAAAATCTAGAAAATTTAGAAGAAAGATAGGTAGCTTTGCCTACTTAATTTTTTTTTAAGTTTATGTAATAAAAGGTGTGATCAAATGGACAGTTCCATAGACCCTGAATGAAGATACAAATTGGTACTGTTTAAAGAGTTGTTTGGAGAATTGTCCAAGCCAGGCTTCAGCAATACATGAACCATGAAATTCCAGATGTTCAAGCTGGTTTTAGAAAAGGCAGAGGAACCAGAGATCAAATTGCTAACATCCGCTGGATTATGGAAAAAGCAAGAGAGCTCCAGAAAAACATCTGTTTCTGCTTTATTGACTATGCCAAAGACTTTGACTGTGTGGATCACAATAAACTGTGGAAAATCCTGAAAGAGATGGGAATTCCAGATCACCTGACCTGCCTCTTGAGAAACCTGTATGCAGGTAAGGAAGCAACAGTTAGAACTGGACATGGAACAACAGACTGGTTCCAAATAGGAAAAGGAGTCCGTCAGGGCTGTATATTGTCACCCTGCTTATTTAACTTACATGCAGAGTACATCAAGAAAAACACTGGGCTGGATGAAGGACAAGCTGGAATTAAGATTGTTGGGAGAAATATCAATAACCTCAGATATGCAGATGACAGAACCCTTATAGCAGAAAGTGAAGAAGAACTAAAGAGCCTCTTGATGAAAGTGAAAGAGGAGAGTGAAACAGTTGACTTAAAGCTCAACATTCAGAAAATGAAGATCATGGCATCTAGTCCCATCACTTCATGCCAATTAGATGGGGAAACAGTGGAAACAGTGAGAGATTTTATATTTCTGGGCTCCAAAATCACTGCAGATGGTGATTGCCACCATGAAATTAAAAGACACTTACTCCTTGGAAGGAAAGTTATGACCAGCCTAGACAGCATATTCAAAAGCAGAGACATTACGTTGCCATCAAAGGTCCGTCTAGTCAAGGCTATGGTTTTTCCAGTGGTCCTGTATGGATGTGAGAGTTGGACTATAAAGAAAGCTGAGCACTGAAGAATTGATGCTTTTGAACTGTGGTGTTGGAAAAGACTCTTGAGAATCCCCTGGACTGCAAGGAGATCTAACCAGTCCATCCTAAAGGAGATTAATCCTGGGTGTTCATTGGAAGGACTGATGTTGAAGCTGAAACTCCAATACTTTGGCCACCTGATGAGAAGACCTGACTCATTTGAAAAGACCTTGATGCTAGGAAAGATCGAGGGCAGGAGAAGGTGACGACAGAGGATGCAATGGTTGAATGGCATCACCGACTCAATGGACATGGGCTTGGGTGGACTCTGGAAGTTGGCGATGGACAGGGAGGCCTGGCGTGCTGTGGTTCATGGGGTCACAAAGAACTGGACACGACTGAGAGACTGAACTGAAAGAGTTGTTTGGTAGTGTCTCAGTTCAGTTCAGTTCAGTTGCTCAGTCGTGTCCCACTCTTTGCAACCCCATGAATCGCAGCATGCCAGGCCTCCCTGTTCATCACCATCTCCTGGAGTTCACTCAGATTCATGTCCATCGAGTCCGTGATGCCATCCAGCCATCTCATCCTCGGTCGTCCCCTTCTCCTCCTGCCCCCAATCCCTCCCAGCATCAGAGTCTTTTCCAATGAGTCAACTCTTCACAAGAGGTGGCCAAAGTACTGGAGTTTCAGCTTTAGCATCATTCCTTCCAAAGAAATCCCAGGGTTGATCTCCTTCGGAATGGACTGGTTGGATCTCCTTGCAGTCCAAGAGACTCTCAAGAGTCTTTTCCAACACCACAGGTCAAAAGCATCAATTCTTTGGTGCTCAGCCTTCTTCATAGTCCAAGTCTCACATCCATACATGACTACAGGAAAAACCATAGCCTTGACTAGACGGACCTTAGTCAGCAAACCAACATTTAAAAATGCATATGCATTTTGACCCAACTACTATACTTCCAGATATCAAAATATAGAAATAGTCTAAAATGCACACAATAAGGGGAATTATTGAGGTCAAGTATACCCAAAGATCTACAGTATGAAAACTTTAGGTTCAAATCCTACTTCCAATTCTGTTAACTCTTGGACTCTGAGTAAGATGCAAAATCTCTGAACCTCACTTTCCTCATTTATTAAATAGAAGTAATAATAGGACCTATTTTACAAGTTCATCAAAAGCAAAGAATCAAATATTTCATGTGAAAGGTTTAACACATGGTATGGCACAGCATAAGTTTTCAATTAAAAAATTTGTCTTTGTTCTCTGCTGTATTTCCCAGAAATTAAAACAGGCTCATCATATCACAGCAGCTTCATAAATACTTTTTGAATGGATTTCACATTATTACTTCACCAGCAGGCCTCAGGTCTTCTGGGAAAGCTCTCTGAGGGACCCTGTCATTTCTCTGATGTGCCTCTCAGCACCCCCACCCTTTAAGAATGAAACACTTATTACCAAGATGTTGGGAGTGCAGCCAGCGGTCCACTGTCAACCCTTTCAGGAACTGCCTTAAATGGAGACAGCCAACTGGCCCAGGGACACACCGCATTTCAGGGCAGTCCACATCAAGTGACATGTTGTCATGAGGACTGGAAAGCCCAGACCCACCATCCTAACTTAGTAGGGTTTTGAGAAGTCATCCTATCTTTAGAATTCCCTAGAGGATCACCTGAGGTGTCCATGACACAGCACTGCAAATGCAGCCAAATCTTATCCTGCTAAATCCCACTTCTCTTTCCCTCTCAGGAGTTCATCCCAAGAACATGTCTTAATAAATGCCCTATATGCTAATCTTTGAAATGGCTTTTCAAGGAACCTAATCTGTGACAGTCTCTGAAACCTAAATATAATTTAGCCCAAAATCCTCTTTTTACTGTCCTAGTGTTTTTTTTAAAATCTCAATTTGTAAATAATAGTAATAAAAATAAAATAGTAATTTTGTGATTATTTAATATCTCCTTAGTGCAAGCTAAGCACAGAATCTGCTTTTGTTCAAAATGTCATATTTTCTTTATCATAGAATTTTAAAATTTTATTTTTTTAAGTACATTAAAATATTATTTATCTTGATTGCATGAATGCTCAGTCACTCAGTCGTGTCCAGCTCTTTGGGACCCCATGGACTGTAGCCCACCAGGCTTCTCTGTCCAAGGGATTTCTCAGGCAAGAATACTAGAGTGGGTTAACATTTCCCCTTCCAGGAGATCTTTCCAGTTCCGGGATCGAACCTATCTCTCATGTGTCTCCTCCATTGGCAGGTGGATTCTTACCACTGAGCCACCTGGAAAATCCCTTGTCTTGATTACTGAGCTTAAATTTTGGGCCTAAGACAAATGGCTCACTCACCTCAGCCTGGTTCCAAATCTGGCAGAAACCATATATTTTTATTATTGTTTATTTTGTGTTTTGTGTTCATTTTTGCCATACTTAAGACAATATCTGACATGTAATAAGCCAAAAAAATTAGATAAATAAATCAATGAATTAATTTCAAGGATTTTTATCATAGTGCTGGTTGTGATAGAAAAATATATCAGTAAATGAAAGTTTTAATTATGATACATTCATGCTATATAAAGTTTTTCAAAAGGATAAAACACATATATATATATGCTAACATGAGGAAATTTCTAATACATATTGACAAGTTAAAAGTCATATTCAGAATAATGTATATGGTATATCATAAAACATGGATGATAGATAAAGAGATGTCTGAATAGATAAATAGTACATTACATAGTAAATGCTAACATAAGTTATCTTTGGATAAGTAAGTGGAATAGTAAGTTGGAGAAAGTTATGAGGGAAAATTTATACCCAATACTGTTATGTAATTCTGAATTATTTGAACTTTTAGATCACTTATAATGATATATATTTTTTAAGCTTTTTAGAAAAAAATTCAAAAAAGTTTACCACCTCCTGAAGTCCTCCTTGATGGAATACTGCTGAACACCACCTTACTGTGAGCCTCCTTAGCCTGGTGCACTGGGCCTCCACTTATTTGCAGGGTGAATTGTAAAGTTCAAGTAACTCACATCTATGTATATTCTATCTCATCCACCAGCTTGAAAACTCCTTTGAGGATGAAGCTGATACTTCTGTTTCTGATGCCTTTCCAATAAAATATCTCAACAGTATTCTATCCAGAGTTGTATCTGACTACCTCAAAAATGTGAGGCCATGTGGGTCTTGTTCACTGTATTTGTATAAGGCACACACATCGATGACTATGGGATTTCCCTTTATATACATGGAAGAAAGCAGCGTGTGTAGGCAGATGAACCAAAATCATAAAAACAGTTAGGAGCCATACTTAGACATTCTGCAGGCTACCTTCCCATAGCAGTTTCTAAGCACCAATATTACTTATGCTAAAAGTAATACAATATCATAGGACATAAGAATGCCTCGGACAGAACATTGAATCTAACATGTTGTCAAGCAATTTCTATTACCTGTAAAATGTTCCTGAAAGTACTGAGTCAGATTAAAGAGACAACAATAACTAACGACAGATTTCAGTGAGGTGTCTGGAACAAAGATTTAATCTTTCTTCATCTAATTCCTGACTCTAGAGATCATTCAACATGTTCCTTGGGATCCTGGAATTCCCATGGGGAGTGGAAAAGTGATGCCAATAGACATGACTGTGAAGATCTGGAGGAGACAAAGTTCTCAAATGACCTCCAAAGAACCGGGTCCATGGAGGTTTACCATTACATTTCTCTCTATAAATTTTCTGCAGCTTCTATCTATACCGATTACATTATAACATTCAAAGTTGACTCGTGTTCGTGCACAGCCTGAAGTGAATGGAGTATGTGCTGACATGAGTTTAAATCTCTGGATGTAGAACAATTCAATATGTCAGTCTTACTATAGTATTACCTGCTGACATAGCACTGAATTTAGTGATCAAGTGCACTTAAAATTTCACTGTTCTCATGCTTGCATTCAGATTTAGAATCTAGTTTTCTTATCTACAGATTGCAAAACTATTTGGATTCTAAGGTTTGGATAGTAGAATGGGGAGGAGGACAAGTGCATTTAGAAAAAGTAAGTGGATATAGGGGAGGTTTGGGAATCTGACATCTGAAACTGATACATTTTAAAAGCTCTTAACTTCAGGCTAAAACTAATCATCTTCATTTAATGCTCCAATTAAAAACGAATGTGATATGACTGCAAACATGTTAAGATTAACTGATACTTAGGAGACAAAAGGAGCTTCCCAGGTGGCACTAGTGGTAAAGAACCCGCCTGCCAGTGCAGGAGACGTAAAAGACACAGGTTCGATCCCTGGGTCGGGAAGATCCCCTGGAGGAGGATATAGCAACCCACTCTGGTATTCTTGCCTGGAGAAGCCCATGGACAGAGGAGCCTGGTGGGCTACAGTCCATAGGATCTCAGGGTCAGACACGACTAAAGTGACTTAGCATGCATGCACACGGGAGACAAGAAACGCAGCTTTCTGGTTAACAATGAAATAAGTATGCTCCAAATTATTCTTTTTTGAAAGAAAAACTATCACTTGGCACTTACCATTTGCTCATTATTCATCTGCCAAAACTTCAGGTTGTGTCATGCTGTGCTTAGTCACTCAGTTGTGTGCAACTCTTTACAACCCCATGATGTAGCCCGTAAGGTTCCTCTATCCATGGGGATTCTCCAGGCAAGGATACTGGAGTGGGTTGCCATGACCTGCTCGAGGGGATCTTCCCAACCCAGCGATCGAGCCCAGGTCTCCCACATCGCAGCCAGATTCTTTACTGTCTGAGCCACCAGGGAGTTACTATTTCTCAAATAACCAGAACTTTTTTGTATATTTTATATTTCTTCCCTGAAGGTCAGTGAAAGTGCGTAGAAGTCAGTACACACATAAAAAGCACAAAGAGACCAAATAACATTTAACGTACTGTTTAATAACCAACACTGCTTGGGACATTTTAGGCCCAGTGTCAGCTCGGAGAAATACTGATTCATTTTAATAAGATTCAGTGCACAATCAGGCTGAGAAGACACATGAATCATACCCAAAATAAGCACAATATTAATTAACAAACTGGAGACATTCATATCATCAAACACAAAGGCTGAAAGGACACATTTTGGATGAATCTGTTTTACAGGAGAATAGTCAGTTACTTAAGGCTAGAGGTCCTAGTTTAAGATTGAGGACTGTTTCAGGTGTCTTTTCCCCTAGAAAATTTAAAATAACAACCAAGATGTTGAAGGTTTCCACCCACCGGAAGATAATAAGGCCAATAAACAGACACATAAATAATAATACAAGTGAGAAAATATTTCTGAAAATTTCTTCCTCCCTCCCTTCCTACAGAACCCTTAACTTAAAGCCAAAAGAGTAAGGAATGGCTCCATCATATCATCAGAAGTGAATTCTAAATGCAAAGTAGTATGTTTCTTGAATGGCAGTTCTCCCCCTCCACTTACCAAAATAATTTTGGACGCATGATGAGAATAAGTAAAGGCTTTGGCGTCAGAAAAACATTTCTTTTCTTTTCATCTTCCTATTTTTCAGCCAGTTGTTCCCTTTTGTTGAGCCTCAGTTTCCTCATCTGTAAAATGGGGACAGTAACACTTTACTTACAACATTTGAGGATCAAATGAGATGTCTATACAGCACAGTACATAATACGTTGACCCTGTACATGAGGTTGCTCAGAAGGCTTACTTCTTCCTATTGTTTTCATTTTATATGATTGTGTCTTTTCACAGTGGGGCATACTTTATTCATAACAAGGGCACCAACAGTCTCTACCATACTGGGAAATCTTCACAGGTACGAAGAAGCATCTCATATTACTACATTAATGAATTATAACTCTGAATTACCAAAGAGATGAACAAAATCATTCACTTAGTGAGAACTCAAGTCTCTGAAACCAAATTAATATTTGTCTCTTCGATTATTAAATAAGTAACTAATTGGGTAAATTGAGTAAAATGTTGAAAGAAAAGAAACTGCTATTAGAGACATATCATTTTGATCAAATGAACTAAGCTGTCATGATTTTTACTTTATTATGATGTATACAGAAATACACATGCTAGTGATTCAGTGTTAGGGTCCTTAATGTTCTATTTTGGAGAGATTTTCTTTTTTCAAGTGTCCCTTCCTTACAAAATTCTGACTGATTTAAGCTTGTTGCTTAGAACAAAACACCAGAATGACAGTTAAAATACTGAAACTTTTCATACATTAGGAAGGCAATAAATACCACCAACAAATGTATAAATAATACAACGCAGAAAATCTTTCTGAAAATTTCTTACTCTTCCCATTCCCACCGAACCATCAGCTTACTTCCCTGAGGCATTTGAAAGAGTGACCGGAGTATTAAAAGTGAAAGTGTAGCAAGGTAAGCGAAAAAGAGACAGCTGATTCCTCTGGAAGAAAAAAAAGAGGTGTCAGCACTTAACCAAAATATGTATCCCTACATAGGCACACAAAAGCAAACTTTTACAGGGTTCTTGGCTTTATAAATACTAAAAGAAAGGGGAGAAAGTGTGTAATAACTACAAACCCTTTCATTAAAAACAGTTTGGCAGAGAAAAGATGAGTCTCTGCTAAAAAAGAAAAGAAGACCTTCTGGGGCCAACATCTAAAGCCTGTCTGACACGAAGGGAGACAGTGTGCCACTTAAAGCAACGTGCGTCCTGCCTAGGAAACGATATGGATGGCAGTACCTGACTGCGTGGCACGCTAGTATAATGGCAGGCTCGGAAAGCTGCTTTATTTGGTAATTGTTTGGGAATAGGTCTCTATACTAGCTACATCATTTCTCACAGGGATGCTATATCATCTGAGGGCTTCAAGTTCTATTCACCTGGAAAATGTAATCTACAATGAGGGGAAAAGTGTACAACAGCATGACTATGATGTCTCTACAAGGCGAAAACGCCTGCACTAAAGAACAGCGGGCTGATTTAAGCGCCGCTGCCAACGCTGGCTGCCCGCAGGCCCCAAGGACTAATACACTCTTGCAGGGAAGCAAATTTGGGTCTTATAGACGGGCAAAGCTCCTAGAACTGATTACTCAGTCACGTCCCCAGGAACTCTTAACACATTTCATATTTTTCAATTTGAAAGAATGGTACTACTTATCTAGAAACCTCCTTTCTCCCAGAAATATAATCCATCAACAAATATATGACATCAGCAAAAAAAAAAAAAAAATTAGATGTCTTCTTATTTACTGTTTCCTTTTCAGCATCCCATACACAGATATATGTCTAATAGCCAGCAGCCTGTCTAAAAAAACCTGATTACTCAGCCAGACTTGCCTGACCAGTTCTTGCCTGACCCAGTGAACACCTCAGTAAAATGTTGCTCAGTTGAGGTCTCAAACCCTACCAGTTCTGATGACCAGCTTCACAACAGAGTTCATCCCCAGACATTCTCAATTTAGAAAACGGATTTTTTTTAATGTACTAAGAGAGATGGATATAAAAATTCAAGTTGTTCAGATGGGCTTTTAGCTGTGGCTAAAAGTTCTGATATATTGGTAAATTTACAATTTTTACCATGATATTATCACTTGTGATTTAACACTTATTTTAATGCTATAAATTGTTCTGAAACTCTAAGCCAATGATTCAGACTGGGCCAGAACTAGAAGGAGCCTTAAACAAATTATCACTCTTTGAAACTGATATATATACCTAACTCTACTAATTTCTATAAAAATTTAAAATTCTGAAGCAGATAAACAAAAATCAAAGATTATACACACCAAGCAAAGTAAATCAGACAGACAAAAACAAATATCATGTGGTATCACTTATATGTGGAATCTAAAAATGGATACAAGTGAAATTATTTACAAAACAGAAGTAGACTAATAAACATAGAAAATAAACTTATGGTTATCTAAAGGGAAAGGGGGAGAGAGATAAATTAGAAGTTTGAGATTAATAGTTACACACTACTATATATATAATACACAAACAAGGACTATATAGCATAGGAAACTATATTCAATACCTTATAATAACCTATAATGGAAAAGAATATGAAACAGTATATATATATATATGTATGTATTTGTGAATCATTTTGTTTTTCACATGAAACTAATACAACATTGTAAATCAACTATAGTTCAATAAAAATGAAACATAAAAATCTTACACATAGAAATTGAAGCGAGAGAAAGTTGATTAATCACAGAACACTAGCCTGGGTCATGGGAAAGCTAGTGTAGTCCAGCTAATTTAGGCAAGCTTCTATCTCATTCCACCTCACACTCTGCTTCCTTAAAGCTCCAGACATGGTGCCAGGCCCACGGCTACAAGAGTGAAAAACACCAGCTCCTTGCTCTCAAAGCCCTCTCTGTTTACCAACTTTCAATTAAATAGAGATAAAACACAAACCTTTACATAACTCATAATAAGGGTACTAAGTGAGGAGTATATGAGTAGTAGGGGATAGAGAGAGTCAGGAAACCTGACTCTCCCTCCAGATGACCTTGGACTAGTATAAAGATTTAAAGACATCTCAAGCACAGAGGAATTCACACATCTTGTGTCACGTGATAAGTGAAGGTTCTGGCCCCAGAAAATTGATAAGGGGATCAAATGATGTCATTTGTTACAACAGATAAATCACTCACTGATTTAAAACTTGTGAACATTTTCACCTATAACATGATCAGATTTCCTGAGAACAGGATGTGTGTGTGTGTGTGTGTGTGCTCAGTTGTGTCCAACTCTGTGAACAGGATAATCCATCCCAATCCGTCCTCTATACTAGTGTGTGTGTGCTTGTTAAGTTGTTTCAGTCATGTCCAACTCTTTGCAACCCTGTTGACTGTAGCCCACCAGGCTCCTCTGTCCATGGGGTTCTCTGGGCAAGAATACAGGAGTGGATCACCAGGTCCTTCCCCAAAGGATCTTGTCAATCTAGGGATCGAACCCAAGTCTCCTGCGGCTCCTGCACTGCAGGTGGATTCTTTACCGCTGAGCCACTGGAGAAGCCCCCTCCACACTACGTGGCCCGTCAAGCAGGTGCATCGCTGCCATGCGTGGTTCCAGCACACTGAGGTGACTCCCTGTATGCCACAGTGGACACGGAGGGTGTACATCTATGTGCACTCAGGGAAACAGAGGGATTCCACTGCCAACGCCAAAGGGCACCGAGACGGCAATGCTGCAGGCAGCAGACTCCTCATGAGATGCTGATTCCCCAAACATCATGGCAGGAATCTTATCGGGCAGAGAAATGCAATGAGAGCAACTCTTTCCAACTGAAGTTATTGTTCAAGGTATTTATGCCCAAACTCTCTTTTTGACTCTCCTAGATAAATGGTATTATCTGAACTCCTTGGTGCCTTTTGTTTCTCCCCATGATTTTACATCAAACAGCCATTATCAAATCACGAGCAGTAGAGTGCAAACTCAAAAAACCCTTCCATTCCAGCCCTGAATGAAATCCTGAAGGACAATGTCCATGACGGTTTCCTAAGGACTGTGACTGCTGCCACAGAGCACACCCATCACCCTCAACTTCCCTCCCCACATGCCGATCACTCCCCTCCAAGACAACCCCTATAGCCTTATGATTATATTCCTCAAAAACAAGAAACAGGAAGTAGGAGTAAAAGTCACTTGATACCCAATCAGTCACATTTTATCCTTTCTTTCTCCTCTGCCATTCACACTTATATGTTACCACATAATATCTATATTTAAAAGTTTATGTAATGGTTCCTCTGGTATCTATTACTGAAGTGAAACAATTTTTTCTCTTAACTAGAAAAGATTCAATTCATGTAGTTATTGTTCTCAAATGAGGTATTATAAAGTCTTTCTGACTCTTCAGAGACGTGGGCTACCTCTCAGAAAGAAGAGAGGAAAACACTAAAACAGCTTTAAATCCCCCAATTAAAGTCCCTTTATTGAGAAATCATGCTTGCTTGTGTTCTACACCAGAAATGCCTTTCGAATATTCATTCATTTACCTATAAATTTAAATAGCTACTATGTGCCAGGCACTGTCCTAGATGCTTAGCATACATCCGTGAACAAAAAGACCAAGGTCTTTAGCATCATAGATCATACGTTCTAGGGACTAGCCTGGTGGACCAGTGGTTAAGACTCTGCACCCCCAGCACAGGGGGAATGGGTTCCATCCCTGGTCAAAGAACTAAGATCCTGCACGCCACACGGCATGATCAAAGGAAAAGAAAGATTTCAATTCTTACACAATGATACCGGCTTTAGGATAAAACTGGTATTATCAGAAAAAAGGATAGACCTGTCAGTAGCGCTGGGACTACTGTTCATCCATTTGCAATAAAATAAAATTAGATCTCTACCTCACACTGGACATAAAAATGAGTAATAGGAAGAACTTTTTAGAATAAAAGACAGAAGAACATCTGTAGGAACTTAGAAAAGAATTTCATAAAAAGGACATAGAGTAAAACCCACATTGTTATATTTGATTATATAAGTAAAAGCTTTGGCAAACAACAACAATGAAAATGGAGCCACAGTTTGGGAGAAGGCATACAATCACGAAACAATGTGTACCTAGGACTCACAGGACATTCCAACAAACTGATGGAAAACAAAGATTGAAAAGTTTAGTTTTAAAAATGCTTAAAGAATATGAGCAGCAATTCATAGAAGAGAAAATCCGGATAGCCAATTAATGAAAAGGTGTTCAGCCCCCAAAGTTACAAGGAAAATACAAATTAAAATGCTGAGATACAATTTTATGCCCATTATAGTAGCAAATATTAATATTTTAAAATCAGACAATATCAGGGGTTGATGAAGCAGTTTAGCACTAAGACTTCTCATTCACTGCTGAGGAGAGAAGGGCTTGGTACACATGCACTATAGAGCAACCTGGTAATATCTAGGAAACTTAGATTCCATGTGTACACAAGGAGGCCTGTATGAGAATGACCCTCATATTACTGCGTGCAAAAGCAAAAGCTCAGAAACAAATTCAATGCTCCCTTACAGGGGACTAGAGAGATTGGAGCATATTCTACCATGGAAAACTGCAGCTGTTAAAATGAATACATGAGGTCTACATAGAATTAGCATGGAGAGTTCTCAGAAACAATGTTGAAAAAAAAAAGTTGCAGAAGGAAACACAAAGAATAACACAGTTTTAAAATCCACAAGTATTTGTTAAACAGTCATGAAGGTTTTGGAGTAGGAAATGGCAACCCACTCCAGTATTCTTGCTTAGAGGATCCTATTGACAGAGGAGCCTGGTGGGTTACAGTCCATGAGATCACAGAGTCAGACACAACTGAGCAACTGAACACACGCGCGCACACACACACGGAGGTTTAGATTTGTACAAAAATATTTTAAAAACCATCAACATGAAAGACATTAAATTCATGATAGTAGTTATTTCTGGCTGTCAATTACATGCAAAATCCCTTTGCTATTGCCCCCACCACCTAGGATTGTTTGAAACCATAGAGAAGCCTATCTTCAGGAAGAGTCTGGAAGCAGGACAAAAAATATTTAGTTTTGCAATCAATAGGGAATAAACTAATAAAATTCACTGATCATTTTCCATCTTTTGATATCTTTTTAGTTTCTACCTGGTAATTAAAAAAAAGAATCAAAGTGTGGTTTTGTCCAGAGACAACAGGTATCACTAACTTTTGTTGCTGTTGTTTAGTCGCTAAGTCATATCCAACTCTTTGTGACTCCATGGACGGTAGCCCACCAGGTTCCTCTGTCCATAGGAAATCTCCAGGCAAGAATACTCGAGTGGGTTGCCATTTCCTTCTGTAGGGTGTCTTCCCAACCCAGGAATCGAACCCATGTCTCCTGCATTGGCAGGAAGATTCTTTACCTCTGAGCCACCATAGACTAGAAATACATAGTAATAATATTAAAGCATTATTCCCCCAACTTTTTCCTCACAGGAATGTTCTTAACCCTATCTTAAAGGTTTTTTTAAAAAAAAAAAACAAACACAATGGTCTAATTTATTGAACTGTAATTTCTGTAGTTAATAAATTCATGTGTCATCTTGTTTTAGGCACTTCACACTGCTTCCTTTGTGAAAGGACGCCATCCTCACGATGGCGAAAAAGATGGTGAAAAGAGGAAATGACATCATCTTTACCTTTAAAGAATTTAGTACAATCTTATTTCCCACATTACACTGATCTTGGCCAATATAACCTAAGGTTTTAAACATAAATTGTTTTATTACACTTTTACATTACAGATCATATCTTTCAAAGATGATTTTTAATGCTCAAGGATTATCTAGACATCTCTATATGTTTAAATTGTATTAATGGATAATATAGTCTTTTTATAGTCAGACTTCCTTTCTTTACTTCTTATTTCTGACTTTCGATCAGTAAGAGTCACGCTTTCCAAACTTTCATATGCATATCAATTACCTAGGGATCTTGTTAGAACGCAGGTTCTAATTTCCAGAGGTCTGGGGAGGGGCTTGTGATCCTGCATTACTAACAAGCTCCCAGGTGATACTGATGTACTGCCTTTGATCAGCAAGGAGCCCAAGTAAATTTTTCAATGATGTGTGGGTAGTAAGTTTTCTCTGTCTTAGCATATTTGAGAACATTTTTCTATTGTCTATACATATGAATAACATTTTCACTAGGAAGAGAATACTTGAAGCACAGACTTTTATCACAGACCTCTTTGATAGATGCTCTATTATCTTCCAGCACTTTGCACTTCAGGGAGTTCTGAGGCTTACCTTGTTTGAGTCCCTTGAAATACAGCAGCAGTTTTTCCCTGATAGGAACTTGCAAGAGATTTTCAATATCATGCAAGTTCAAATTTTCACCACACACACAAAAAAACCAGATGAATTTATATTTATATTTAATTTGGCTTAAAAAAGTGAGCACTTTTAATTGAAACTTAAGTTTTTCAAGCTTATGAAAAAAATTTTCATTTCCGTATGACATTTGCCCTATATTTTTATTTGTTGGGAATTCTTATTTTCCTTACTTTGAATCATCACCTTTATTCTCTGTACCTATTTATTTCATCAAGTATAGTCAGAGATTTTAAAACCTCACTTTCAATACTGATAGAAAGATAGTAAGATAGTAAGGATATAATGATTTGAATACTGTTAACCAACTTTATGTAATAGACATTAATACAATGGAATGTTATGCATTCTTGCTATTAAAAACATTTGAACAATGAAAATAAAAGAACTGTGGCTATAGTTGTCAATGACTCATAGAAATAAGGTTGAGAGAAGGGGAAGGTATTTTGTAAACAAATACCTTCACTATAAAATTGTTTTTGTAAAAACAAGCAAAACTAAACAATATGTTGCTAAGGGATATGTATACATGTACATATATTTATACATAGAAACAAAGCAAACAAAAGAGGAATACAACAAAATTCATTATACTGTTTACTTTTGGAGAAATGAATACACATACATTTAAAGTTCTTGAATGTTCTACTTTTTAAAATAGATAATAGATCTATTATTTTTATTTCATTATTATATAATCACAATCAAATATTTACAGGTCCAGTCATAGAACCAGATCCTACAGAGGCTCAAAAACAGGTGGAGTTCCCTGTATCCAGGTATCAAGTGAATACCTCTATAAATCTACTTCTACATAATAGCAGTAGAAACCTAGCAAAATTTACTTGAATTCAATAATTTAAAATAATAATAAATTCAGAACTCTAAAAATTTAACCAAAGGTTTCAACAATCTTGGAAATCTCTATTAAAGATGTAATGCAAAATCTTAGTAGGAACAGAGGATTTGGGGCATTTTAACTTGACCTCCTCCCCCAGCCTCCTTCCCAAGCTCCATTAGTGTGTGCATGCATACTCAGTGTTGTCTGACTCTTTGTGACCCAGTGGACTGTAGCCTCCCAGACTCTTCTGTCCATGGAATTTTCCAGGCAAGAATAATGGAGTGGGTTGTCATTTCCTACTCCAGGGGATCTTCCCAACCCAAGTATCAAATTCATGTCCTTTTGTGTCTCCTGCATTAGCAGGCAGATTCTTGACCAGCACACCACCTAGAAAGGGTCCCTAGCTCCATGGGAGCCTTGAAAACCCACAATCTTTCAATCAACATCCACAATAGCCTTTCAGAAATAAAAGAAAACACACTAGGTTTGAAGAGCCTCAAAAGCCACATCCCCCAGAGCATTGACACTATTTGACCTTACAGCAAATTGAAAAAGTGCCAATCCGCTGTGTTTTTATTATTTGACCTAAATAGTAGCTCATTCCAAAGGAAAAGATCTATCCTTATAGTGTTTGTCAAAAACAATCAGTGACAACTATTTACCATTACAACTTCCTGAGGCTGTGATACTCCTTTGAGCAAACAAGAACCCGGCCAAAATTTTAAAAGATCTTAGGAATGAGATGTCTGGTGGTGGCAGGACAAACTCTGACATATTTCTAAGGATTTAGAAGACCAGAGTCATGTGCAGGACTATTCATGCACCTATCTCTTACCTCTGGCTGACCTTGAGACCCTCTACAGGCAGGAAATGAAGGCTAAGGTGAGAGCTGTGGTTGAATAAGGGTTGATGGTGTGGTCCAACACATACACAACTCCTCAACAAAGAGTGGAAGACTTATTGCTCCAAGTCATTTAAGGAAATCTCTAAGCAGTCATTACCTGACCACTAAGTTAACCAAGCAAAGACTTCAGCAGTTGCATAAAACAGGGAATACAAACGTTACAGAATTAGTTGAAGAAAGTCACAAAACAAACACATAAGCAACAACAACAAAAATACAGAAAGAAAAACCCTTGGGTGGCAGGAGGTGGGGATGGAGATGTGATTTCCAGAGTTATAACATTATGTTATCTAAAATATCCAGGTTTTAACAACAACAACAAAAATAGCAAGACATGCAGAGAAGCAGGAAAGTATGGCCCATACACAGGAAAAACAGCAGTCATCGGAAACTGATCTGAAGAGGACCAAATGCTGGACTTACTTTATGAAACTTTTCATTTTTATTATCATTAATCATTATAAGTATGTTTAAAACATTGTAATCCCTGTATAAAGAATGGTCAAGAGAATAAGAATATAAACCAAAGACTACGAGAAAGTAGTCACAAAAAACATATCTGATAAAGGAAATACATATCTGATAAAGGAATATATCTAAAATATACAAAGAACATTTAAAATTCAACAATAAGAAAATGAATATTCCAACTGAGATTAACAGTTGATTTCCATCAGAAAGACCTCAAGACAATGGGTTGACACAAGTAACATGCTAATAAAAAGATTTAACGAAGAATTCTGTCCTCAGAAAAATTATCCTTTAAAAATGAAGGAGAAATTAAGATATTCCCAAATAAACAAAACTGAAATAATTCATCAACATCAGATCTGTCCTACAAGTTAAGTTAAATGAAAAGACACAGGGGAGTACTTGAGTCCAAGTGAAGAAATTAAAAACACTGATAATCACATAGATAAATACAAGAAGTACAAGTGTATTTTTGTAACATGTTTCCTATCTGATTTATAAGAAAAGTTCATAAAGTAATAATTATGAAACTGTATTGAAGCCTTTACAATATGTGAAGATATAATTTGTTAACCAGTAATCACACAAAGGAGCAGGAAGAGAATGAAATTATACTAGAGCAAAATTTTGTGTTTTGCTGAAATTAAGTTGGTACTAACACAAACTAGATTGTTTTCAGTTATGATGTTAATGTTAATTCTAGGATAACAACTAAAAAAACCTCAAAAACATAGTTAAAGAAATAGCAAGGTCAGAAATTGCAGAATGGATTTTAAAAATAGGCTCTAACTATATGAAACACACTTCAGACTTAAAGACACAAAAAGTGGAAAGTAAGAGAGTGGAAACAATACCATGCAAACAGGAATCAAAAGAGAACTAGAGTGACTATACTGCTATCAGACAAAATATGGCAAAAGGTGTTAACAAAGAACATTTATAATGATAAAATGGTCAATCTATCAGTAAAACATAACAATAAACACACACACACATTACAAAAGAAACTCTAGTGAAAGTGAAGTCACTCAGTCTGTCCGACTCTGCAACCCTGTGGACGGTAGCCCACTAGGCTCTTCCGTTCATGGGATTCTCCAGGCAAGAATACTGGAGTGGGTTGCCATTTCCTTCTCCAGGGGATCTTCCTGACCCAGGAATTGAACCCAGGTCTCCCACATTGCAGGCAGACGCTTTAACCTTTGAGCCACCAGGGAAGCCCTATGTGAAGCAAAATTGAGAGACTTGAAAAGACAAAGAGCTTAAGAATAATAGCTGAAGATGTCATAACCCACTTTTAAGAACAGGTAAAACAACTGATCAGAATATCAACAAGGCTACCAAGTAATTGAAAAACACTATAAGCCAATTAGACCTAACAGACATTCCTAGACCACTCTACCCAAAAGCAGCAGAGAGCAAATTCTTCTCAAGTACATGTGGAACATTCTCTAAGATAGGTTATGTACAAGGTCATAAAACAAATTTCAATAAATTTAAAAGGATTGAAATTATACCAAGTATATCCCCTGATAAAAATAGAATTAAATATAAATAGCAGAAAATTAGGAAAATTCACAAATTTATTGAAATGACATACTTCTAAACAACCAATGAATTAAAGAAGAAATCACAACAGAAATCAGAATATATTTTGAGATGAATTAAAACAAAACTGTAACATATCAAAACTTTTTGGATAGAGCCAAGACAGTTCATAGAGATAAATTTTTAACTGTAAATTCCTTCATTGAAGAGGAATAACTACATTCAGTTCAGTTCAGTCGCTCAGTCATGTCTGACTCTTTGTGACCCCATGAATCGCAGCACGCCAGGCCTCCCTGTCCATCACCATCTCCCGGAGTTCACTCAGATTCACATCCATAGAGTCCGTGATGCCATCCAGCCATCTCATCCTCGGTTGTCCCCTTCTCCTCCTGCCCCCAATCCCTCCCAGCATCAGAGTCTTTTCCAATGAGTCAACTCTTCCCATGAGGTGGCCAAAGTACTGGAGTTTCAGCTTTAGCATCATTCCTTCCAAAGAAATCCCAGGGCCGATCTCCTTCAGAATGGACTGGTTGGATCTCCTTGCAGTCCAAGGGACTCTCAAGAGTCTTCTCCAACACCACAGTTTAAAAGCATCAGTTCTTCAGCGCTCAGCCTTCTTCACAGTCCAACTCTCACAACCATACATGACCACAGGAAAAACCATGGCCTTGACTAGACGGACCTTAGTCGGCAAAGTAGTGTCTCTGCTTTTGAATATGCTATCTAGGTTGGTCATAACTTTTCTTCCAAGGAGTAAGTGTCTTAATTTCATGGCTGCATTCACCATCTGCAGTGATTTTGGAGCCCCCAAAATAAAGTCTGACACTGTTTCCACTGTTTCCCCATCTATTTGCCATGAAGTGATGGGACCAGATGCCATGATCTTCGTTTTCTGAATGTTGAGCTTTAAGCCAACTTTTTCATTCTCCTGTTTCACTTTCATCAAGAGGATTTTCTGCATAGCTGAGGTTATTGATATTTATGAAATATTAATCTTTGGGTTGTTCTTAGTTTTTACTTTATCTTTAGGTTTCCCATCACCCATTTCTCAAGGCAACCAGGCCATTCTGCATTCGTGATCTTATCCTTATTAAATCATTTCATTATCCCAACCACCCTATTATTATATTATTATAACAGTACAATAATGAGTGGAATTATTGATTCCAATTAACAAGCTATAGAACTGAATCACAGAGAAGTTGGGTAATTTGCCCAAGGTCACAGAACTTACAACTGATAGGTAATGAAACTCAGAAGTATAGCATTAGAGATAGGATGAGAGAGTCAGAGAAAGAACCCAATTACTGGCTACTGAGCTTCAAAAACAACATTAAAAATTTTGTACTATAAACTAGGAAGTGGGAAACATCAGTCCCTGGCCATTTTATATATGGCTGATGAGTTGGGAATTTTTCAATGGTTAAAATTTTTGAAGAAGACTATTTCATAACTATTGAAACTATTGTCAGTTCTTTGCATTTTGTCAGGATAAAAGCTGAATATTCTCATTTGTTATATCATACAGCAGTTTCATGGCTTAGCAAGATAAAAATTTTGCTATTTTTTGAGTTCAAGGCCGAGACTGAAATTTTTCTGAATGAGAAGAATTGCCTTCAACTATGATTATTCAATACTGAATGGTTTTAAAATTAGTTTTACTGAAAACTCAATAATGTTTCCAGACTTAAAAGCTTGCCTTCAGATTTCTAGCTCTGGCTGTGACAATGTAGATGGTATTGGACTAACTCTCCTGCTGAACATAGTTATGAAAGCTGGACAACATACTTTAAAAACGTTTGAAGGCATGTAGAGAAGCCAATGCAGGCAGTATTTAAGAGGCTTTGTGTTTCTTTAGAAAAGAGAAACACAGGAAGCGAACTCTACAATCACCTTGGTGTTTTTCCTAAGAACATTTTGAATTTACAGAGCTGGGGAATGAAGGAAACCCAAACAAAAACAGTGGTCCTGCTGGGCTGACAAAGCAGAGGTCCAAATTGGGCAACCAAAGAGGCTAAAATGTAAACGCAAAGTCTCAGAGAGCAAGGAAACACAACTCTTCTAAAAATTTGCAAACAAATTTCTGTTTGGTAGTCAGCTGACAGCTAGGGTCTGTGTGCACAGGATTATAGTACACACACAAAAGCAAGCCCACAAAGACAGCAGTTAGGAGGCTAGAAGGCTGAGCATAGAAGTGAGCAGCATCCTGGTTCTGGGGAGATAGGGATTGGAGTGCAAGGTCCTAGCCAAGTGAGAAGGACTGAAATTTCTGTGTACTTGGAGAGGCGCACTCAAGGGCTAAGGACTACCCCTAGGATTAAGGGGGAAAACTTGAGCCCTAACAAAAATGATTTGTTATACTCATCTCTCTGCCAAAAATATTAACCCTCCTCGGTACATTTTTTAGCCCATGGTCTATTTTGGTATGGTCTATTACAATTGTGTGCAGGTAAAAGTTTCACAATTAGCTCTCCAAGTTTTGATTTATAGCATCTGTTTGTTTCCACTGCGAACTTACTCCCACCATGGCCAATTTCAACCTACCAGTATGATATTACTGAACACAGATCTGGAAAGAGATGTGTACAACTGACTCTCATCAACTGGTGTGAGAAAGCTCCAAGACACCCCAGGAATCATGCAGCCCAAACCCTCCCCTTTACATCTTTTAATTTTGTATATTTACATCTTCATATCTTCAAACTTAAAAGAAAGGAAAGAATGACTTTATAAACCGAATTACATGTCATAATTTAGCATTGGCTTTAATATTTGAAAATGCTGAATTATTTGAATAATTATTTGTTTGGGGGATTTTCTTTCCTATTAAGATCAGACTTATAAGACAGTATTATTCCTGAACATAATTTCTCTTTTTGGGCTGAAGCATGAGTCTCTCTCATTCAAAGACAAACAAAGGTGGCTTAAACACCAATGAATAATTTTTCCATTGATTTGCCTTAAATGTTCATTAAACATAGTTCGATTCAACAGATACTCATGAAGTGTGTACTCAAGGCACTACTCAAGGCACTCTGCAATGTAATGAAAAGTCCCCGGGCCTTCAATTACTCTTATCAAAACAAACATTCAACAGCCTAAAAGAAAACTTTTTGAAAGAGAATATTTCTCAAGATTGAATGGGAGTGGGGAGGGAGATACCTAAAGCACAGAGCAGGAAAATAATAGCACACATGATGAGGCCGAAAGATTAGAAAATAAAAACATGATTCTAAGTCTCCATTGCTTGTCCTTTTAGTGGTATGGGAACTCAGTATGAATTATCCTCGCAATGACCCATGATGGAAAGGGACACATTTCCATCCTGACTCTATGACTTGGGATCTTATCACCTTTTTTGTGGCTCTACTCCTGTCAGGGAAGAGTCAGCCAAGTTCTTTAGGGCTGTTTCAATTCAGTTCAGTCGCTCAGTCATGTCTGACTCTTTGTGACCCCATGAATCGCAGCACACCAGGCCTCCCTGTCCATCACCAACTCCCAGAGTTCACCCAAATCCACATCCATTGACTTGGTAATGCCATCCAGCCATCTCATCCTCGGTCGCCCCCTTCTCCTCCTGCCCCCAATCCCTCCCAGCATCAGAGTCTTTTCCAATGAGTCAACTCTTCACATGAGGTGGCCAAAGTACTGGAGTTTCAGCTTTAGCATCATTCCTTCCAAAGAAATCCCAGGGCTGATCTCCTTCAGAATGGACTGGTTGGATCTCCTTGTGGTCCAAGGGACTCTCAAGAGTCTTCTCCAACATCACAGTTCAAAAGCATCAATTCTTCAGAGCTCTGCTTTCTTCACAGTCCAACTCTCACAGCCATACATGACCACAGGAAAAACCATAGCCTTGACTAGACGGACTTTTGTTGGCAAAGTAATGTCTCTGTCTCTGCTTTTTAATATGCTATCTAGGTTGGTCATAACTGTCTAAATCATTTGTTTTCTAGCACTTAGGAAAAGCTTTCTTTTCTTTCCTAAACTCTTATCTTATAATGAATTTACATTACAACATAGTATCTGTTTGAAGAGGAAAACTCATATTTGATCATCTAGAGGTGACGGTTTGACTTCCCTTTGCATCTTGATACATAAAAACATATATTCTAATATTATATTACCTATCCTGCAGAAATGCAATATGATACTTGCCTTGGCTTATTTGATCCCTTTTGTGCCCTCTTCTGCTTAGCTTTGTTAAATTTAGTTTATCTGACCTACTAATGCCATCTAGTCAAGGCTATGATTTTTCCAGTGGTCATGTATGGATGTGAGAGTTGGACTGTGAAGAAGGCTGAGTGCCAAAGAATTGATGCTTTTGAACTGTGGTGCTGAGAAGACTCCTGAGAGTCCCTTGGACTGCAGGGAGATCCAACCAGTCCATCTTAAGGGAGACCAGTCCTGGGTGAACATTGGAAGGACTGATGCTGAAGCTGAAACTCAAATACTTTGGTCACCTCATGCGAAGAGTTGACTCATTGGAAAAGACTCTGATGCTGGGAGGGACTAGGGGCAGTAGGAGAAGGGGATGACAGAGGATGAGATGACTGGATGGCATCACCAACTCAATGCACATGAGTCTGGATTCATGGGGTCGCAAAGAGTCGGATACGATTGAGCAACTGAACTGAACTGAATGTAGGAAAGAATACTGTGACTCAGATGGTAAAGAATTTGCCTGCAGTGCAAGAGACCTCACTTCAGTCCCCTCGGCAAGCGAAAGGCAATTCAGTATGCTTGCTTGGAGAATCCCATGGACAGAGAAGCCTGGTGGGCTGCAACCTGTAGAGTTGCAAAAAGTCAAACATGACTGAGTGACTAAACACACACGTTCATCAGGGTAAACCAAGATAAACTCCCCAGCTTAGAGTCATCTGATCAGCAACCTTAATTCTATTCACAACTTTAATCTCCCCTTGCCGTGTAACAGAACATATTCCCAAATACCAGGAATTAGGATATACACTTTTTGGAGGACAATTATTCTGCCCACTGCAGAATAGGTGGGGATAACAGAAAAGAGTCAAATAGTGTACAGAACAATTTTACAAGTCCACTTGCTCTCAGAAAACACTGGCACATTGTCATTCTAAAACAAAAATACATAACTTATAACGATTAATCACTCTATCCTGTATGTCTTTAGTTGAGGCTTACTCTTTTTGCAAACGAAATGCACTTAATAGGGTCTGCATTTCTACAACCCAGAGGTGCTTAATCTATGGACTTTGCCTCAGACATTGGTCCAAATGACTCCAAAGTAGCACAAAAGTCACTCATTTCACAGATTAAAGACTGAGGCCAAAAGAGATGATGTAGTTCACCCACATTTTCACACTAAGCAAACTAGACCAAGTTAGACACCAGGTCACTTGACTTCCAATTCAGGACTCTTTCCCTACATAAAGCTACATGCCAGTGACTGAGGGTCCTTGATAACTTTCTTACTGTCAGCATTGGGGAGAAGTTAACTGTAGAACCAACTCATCATTCTAGGGAGTGAAAATGAATCCAATCTTTCTAGTGTGATGAAAACTCATCACACTGTCATCTGAATGCTGAGACAACTTCAAATACAATTTATTGCTGCAAGGGGACCAGAACCATAACTTAGTTCCCAACATTCCTCTGGCAGACAATATTGTTTGGCTGACTCCACAGTTATGCCAAATTGTCTCACAAGGAAGAGATTAAAACATACAAATACTCCTTTTTCTTCTAGCATCCAATGAGAAAAAATAACTCTGCCAAAGAGACAAAAGTTTTTCTGGGCAAGATTGCATCTTCATGATAAATGGACAGTCAGACCTAGGTTATGTCTTCCTTTCTATCCCTACTCAGAGAACAAGAATGCTTTTGTTTGCTGCTCTGTCCCCATAAGAACAGTACTTATTCTCACAGAACTAGAACAGAAAATCTAAAATTTATATGGAATTATAAAAGCCTCAGAACTGGGAAAATTCTGGGGAAATACTGAGGAGAAAGAACAAAGCAGGAGGCATAACTCTCCTTGACTTCACACACCACTACAAAGCTATAGTAACCAAAACAACATGGCATTGGCCCCAAAACAGACATATGGATCAACAGAACTGAAAAGAGAGAGTCCAGAAATAAACCCACACATCTACAGTCAATTTACCTTTAACAAAGGAGGCAAGAACATACAACAGAGAAATGACAGTCTTTTCAGCAAGTGGTGTTGGGAATGTTGGACAGCTGCACGTAAATCAAAGAAGTTGGAACACACCCTCACATCTTACACCAAATGAACTCAAAATGGCTTAAAGACTTAAATATAAGACAAGACACCATAAAACTCCTAGAAAAGTACCTAGGTCAAACATTCTCTGACATATGTTTTCTTAGGTCAGTCTCCCAAGGCAATGATAATAAAAACAAAAATAAGCAAATGGGACCTATTCAAACTTACAAGCTTTTTCACAACAAAGAAAACCATAAACAAAACAAAAAGACAACTTATGAAATGGGAACAATTGCAAACAATGAGACCGACAAGGGATTAAATTCCAAAATATCCAAACAGTTCATATAACTCAATAAGAGAAAAATAGACAACCCAATCATAAAATGGGCAGAGGACCTAAATAGACATTTCTCCAAAGAAGGTATACAGATGGCCAGTAGGCACATGAAAAGATGCTTAACATCACTAATTATTAGAGAAATGCAAACCAAAACTACAGTGACGTATCATCTCACACCAGTCAGAATGGCTAACATTAAGAAGTCTACAAATTAAAAATGCTAGAGGAGGTGTAGAGAAAAGGGAACCTTCCTACACTATTGGTGAGAATGTAAGTTGGTTCAGGAACTATGGAAAATAGTATGGAGGATCCTAAGGAAGCTAAAAACAAAGTTATCATATGATCCAGGAATCGCTCTCCTGGGCATATATCCAGACAAAACTCTAATTCAAAAAGATGCATGCACCCCTGTGTTCACAGCAGCACTATTCACATTAACCGTGACACAGAAACAACTTAAATGTCCATCGACAGATGAATGGATAAAGAAGGTATGGTACATATACACAGTGGAATACTAAGCAGCCATAAGGAAAGAAATAATGCCATTTGTAGCAACATGGATGCAACTTGAGATTATCATACATTATCTGATTTATCAATTAAGTAAGTTAGAAAGAAAAAGACATATCATATGATACCACTTACACATGAAATCTAAAATATGACACAAATGAACAAGTATGAAATGAAATTAAGCAAAAACAGAGTCACATATAAAGAGGAGAGACCTGTGGTTGTAAAAGGGGTGGGGGTGGTGGGAGAGGGATTAACTGGGAGTTCGGGGTTAGTAGACACAAATGATTAGACTTAGAATGGATGGACAACCAAGTCCTAAGGTGTAGCAGGGGGAACTATACTCAATGTCCTTGGATAAACCATATGAAAAGAAAAGAGTATAAAAGGAACATATATATGAGTATATATAAATATATATATACATATATATATATATATAATTGAGTCACTTTGATGTAGAGCAGAAATTAACACAATATTGTGAATCAACCATACGTCAATAAAAAATAAAAGTAAATAAATTGAAATAAACAAAAACAGTACCTGTAATATATATAAATATTTGTTGAATAAATAAATATTGTTGAATGAAGCCAGGAGTTACAGCAGCTATTTGAAACTTAAAGGTGAAAATCAGGAGAATTCCAGAGACATAATCCTTAGTATTAATATCAACAGCTGCCTCCCTCCAGACTTGTTATGTGACAGTTTAACTCTACTTGATATTCACTGTGTGTCAGGTTTTCTGTTATTTGTGGCCAAAAGCATTACTTATCTATAGAGCTGCTTTGTATACTATGACTTTGCAAATCAGACAAATAAAAGAGCCTCCTCTCACTATTGGGAAAATCTCTAGGGTGGTAGTAATATTTAACATCTTGATAGGAGTGATGATGTTCAGCATCTTGATAGAGATTCAAACAAGCATTCTTCAAAACTCAGTAGCTGTACACTTTTGTTTTTGCATTTAATTGTATCTAAATTTTAACTAAAAGAACAAATATTGAACTCTGATTAATGAGACGCATGCCGAAGTTTTCATAAGGAACCTTCCTGATATCTGGAATTTACACTAAAATGCAAAAAATAAGATATGAATTGACAGAGAATTGACAGATACATGATAAAGCAAACAGAATGTTTGAGGTAGAACAATGCTCATCCTCAAATATTTTTTAACTTTTCCGTAAATGTTAGAAACATAAGTATTTCCATGTTATAAATACACATGCCAAACGTGGAGGAAATAGTGACTCTGACATTTTTATTTATGTGAGAAGAGTAGCTCTCTGGCTATGAGAAGGGGAGGTGACTGGAAGACCTCTCCTTAAAGTGTGCAGCACTCCTAGCACTAGTGAAGTGAAGTGAGTGAAGTCGCTCAGTCGTGCCCGACTCTTTGCAACCCCATGGACTGCAGCCCACCATGCTCCTCTGTCCACGGGATTTTCCAGGCAAGAGTACTGGAGTGGGGGTGCCATTGCCTTCTCCAGAGGATCTTCCCAACCCAGAGAGAGAACCCAGGTCTCCCAGATTGTAAGCAAGACATTTTACCATCTGAGCCACCAGGGAAGTCCTATCCTAGCACTAATCCACACATAATAAAATTTTCGATGGCACTTTCTTTCAAACTTGACAAAATTAATACTAAATTTCCTTGGAAGGATGAACAGACAATAATAGTTCAGAATTAAGAAAAAAAAATGAGTAATAAGGAGGAATTTATTCAGCTGCATATTAAAACAAAATAGGAGGATAATAAGGAAGCATTTTCCCTGAAATGTAATATGCTCCATTTTGAGAATTATGGTATATATGACACATTTTTTTTTAATCCTCCTGGAAATGCTGGGTTAAATCTAACTAACATTCTTTTACAGGGATAGTTGAGATGTGAAAAGAGTAAGGGAAGTCTCCAGAGGCCAAAACTCCAGATTTGAACTAAAAACCATTTGGCAACTCCCCATCTGACATAGCAGAACACAGAGGACCATGATAAAGTGTGAGAAAAGAGACAGCAAAGAGGAATCATAAAGACAAATAATTTCATTATATAAGTATTATATCAAATATTTGAAAAACAAGTGCAGCTTTATGGCCAAGCATCATCGGGCTTCCCAGGTGACTCAGTGGTTAAACAATCTGTCTGCCAATGCAAGAACTACAAGAGACATGGGTTCAATCCCTGGGTTGGAAAGATCCCCTGGAGAAGGAAATGGCAACACACTCTAGTATTCTTGCCTGGAGAATCCCATGGACAGAGGAGCCTGACAGGCTACAGTCCATAGCATTACAATGAGTCAGACACGACTGAGCATGCACATACAGGGGTCAGAGGATCATCTAAATAAGTAATCTCCAAAATATTTCACATAAGTTTAATCAGGAAAAAAAAATAATTGTTGGTCATGACACCTGTGTCTGTCGGGGATCTCCAAGCAAACAGAACAAATAGAATATGTAATATATAGAATACAGAAAGAGTTTGGTTAGCAGGGCTTGGCTTATGCAACTATGGAGGTTGACACGTGATACAATCTACCATCTACAAGCTGGAAGCCCAGGAAAGCTGGTAGTGTAACTCCAACCCAACCCCTGAAGCCTGAGAACTGGGAGGCCAGTAGTCTCCCAGTCCTAGTCTAAGTCTGCAGACCCAGGAACCAGAAGTACCAACGCCCAAGGTCAGGGAAGGATACATGTCCCAGCTCCAGCAGAGAGCAAACTGATCCTTTTCCTGCCTCCATGTTCTGTTTGGGCCCTAAAAGGCTTGATAATGCCCACCCACATGGGCAAGAGCATCTTCTTACTCAATCTAACAGCTCAAATGTTAACCTCCTAGGGGACCACCATCACAGACATACCCCAAAATAATGTTTTGCCAACTATCTGGGCATCCCTTATCCCAGTCAAGTTGACACATACATCCATCACAAATTGCTACACATGCTCATTTATATATTGTGTGCATGCTCAGTCATGTCCAACTCTTTGCAACTCTATGGACTGTAGCCCACCAGGCTCCTCTGTTCACGGGATTTTCCAGGCAAGAATACTAGAGTGGATTGCCATTTCCTTCTCCAGGGGATCTTCCTAACCCAGGGATCGAACTTGTGTGTCCTGTATCTCCTGCGTTCATAAGCAGATTCTTTACCACTGAGCCACTTGGGAAGCCTCATTTGTGCTAGCCTCTTAAGTGCTAGCATATTATATATATTATAAAACCATACACAGAAATATATGTTTAAAACATGAGTTTGAGTGTGCATTTGTGTGCATGTGTACACATGTTCTAATATAGATTATCTTGAACACCTCCTAGAGTGCTCACCCAGCTTTCTCACTTTGGAAACAAATGGTCTATATGAATCTATATCATATAAATTGAAAACAAGCTGGTTAGAAAGTCCCAAGTCCTTCCTCTATCTCCTGGCTCATGCCTGAATTCCTAATCATTCCTTTAGTTTTAGCTTTTAGCATAAATAACTTCCAGGGTCCTTCTTGAGAACACATTTAATTACAGAAAGTGAAACAAGAGCATGAAGACAGCAGTTAACTCAGGGGGCAACAGATCAATATGGAAGGCAGAGGGGAGGGCCAGAAGTCAGAGGCTTGGGTAGTAAACATCCCTCTAAGGGATATGAAGCCATTTACTCAGAAAGAATTCACTGCACATAATTAATAAACTGGAATATTCTTCAGCTCTCACAAATTTTGTTTTTAAATGAAATATTTAACAACTAGCCCACTTTCTTATTCCAGACACTGTCTATATGGGGGATCTGTGCAGCGGGCTAGTAGGACCAGCCGTCTCCCACCCTCGTCTCTCACATCCTCCCCACAATGTCAAACAGAACAGCCCCCAGAAGAAGGAAGAGGTTCTCTGGTGAAGAACTTATGAGTACTATGCTTTTTTATACTAGCTAAATTGAGGACCTGGAATATTTTTAATTCTGGAATTTGCCATGCCGCTAATCCTCCTGAATTATTAAAAGCAATCCTTTAAAAAATCTTTGGACCACTTCAAATCTACATTCTTGCAACTGTTTTAGTTATTTTCCATTATTCATTTTATACCCTTGAAGGTATACATACTTTAGTTTTGAGAAAATGCCTTAAATAAAGCTGAAAGTAAAACCCAATAATTTTTTTAGCTTTTGTAGAAAATGAAATTCTAGCTAACTGAATGAGGAAAGGAATTGAGGTGGTATGGGTTTTTATTTAGCTATTTGTTTGAGAATATATAGAAAACTTGTATTCCTCTTTTTAGGTGTGATCCTAAAGCAGTCTTCTTACCCATTGGCACAGGCCTAGGCTACAGCTGGATTGAGTGACAAACTCAAAGCTTCCATTCCAATGAATCCACACATCTGTAGATCAAATACAGCCCATGAGTTATAGTTTTCATTCTCCTTCTTAAGAAGAAAAACTGCTCAGGAAGCTAAGATTTGCTGATAAAGGAGAATATATCAAAAGGTTTGCATATCAAAAGGTTTTTAATTATTTACTTATTTGGTTGGCAAATTTTCCAAAATGGATTTCATGTTCTTAACCAAAAGATAGCAATCATCATTGGATTTTTATTGGTAAATTCAGAATAATCATGATGAATATCAGTTTATGTACTCACTCCAGTCAAATGTGTTTTTGAGTTCACATTTACTTTCTCTTTTATTCCTGTTACTTTACTCCCCTACAGCTTTCACACTTCAGGTCTCTTTTGTTATGAAACTCCTTGTAGTCAATGTATTCAACTGCAAGAATTTTCTTATCAATCAGAAATCTGGACCTTCCTAATTGACATCTTAGAAAACAGAAGCCTCCTTATTTTAAGTGGTAGTGTAGAGGCCTCACAGGAAAATCTGAAAGATGTTCCTATGAAAAGTACAAGATACAATGGAATATTATTCAGTCATTAAAAAGAAAGACGTTGCCAGTTGCCTCAAAATGGATGGATTTGGAGAGCATAATGCTAAGTGAAATAAGTAAGACAGTTCAGTTCAGTTCAGTCTCTCAGTTGCATATGACTCTTTGCTACCACATGGACTGCAGCACGCCAGGCTTCCCTGTCCTTCACCAGCTCCTGGAGCTCACTCAAACTCATGTCCATTGAGTCAGTGATGCCGTCCAACCATCCCATCCTCTGTCGTCCCCCTTCTCCTCTCATCTTCAATCTTTCCCAGTGTCAGGGTCTTTTCAAATGAGTCAGTTTTTCACATCAAGTGGCCAAAGTATTGCAGTTTGAGCTTCAACATCAGTCCTTCCAATGAATATTCAGGACTGATTTCCTTTAGGATGGACTGGTTGGATCTCCTTGAAGTCCAAGGGACTCTCAAGAGTCTTCTCCAACATCACAGTTCAAAAGCATCAGTTCTTCTGTGCTCAGCTTTCT
The DNA here is from genome assembly GCA_917880005.1 of Nanger dama. Taxonomy (NCBI): domain Eukaryota; kingdom Metazoa; phylum Chordata; class Mammalia; order Artiodactyla; family Bovidae; genus Nanger; species Nanger dama. Next base: position 11,768,110 of record CAKJTW010000057.1, on the reverse strand, counting down.
TTATAGTCCAACTCTCACATTCATACATGACCAATGGAAAAAACCATAGCTTTGACTACAGATCTTTGCTGGCAAAGTAATGTCTCTGCTTTTTAATACACTGTCTAGGTTTTTCACAGCTTTTCTTCCAAGGAGCAAGCATCTTTTAATTTCATGGCTGCAGTCACCATCTGTAGTGATTTTGGAGCCCCCCAAAATAAAGTTTCTCACTGTCTCCATTGTTTCCCCATCTATATGCCATGAAGTGATGGGACCAGATACCATGATCTCAGTTTTCTGAATGTTGAGCTTTAAGCCAACCTTTTTGCTTTCCTCTATCACTTTCATCAAGAGGCTTTTTAGTTCCTCTTCACTTTCTGCCATAAGGGTGGTGTCATCTGCATATCTGAGGTTATTGATATTTCTTCCAGCAGTCTTGATTCCAGCTTGTGCTTCCTCCAGCCCAGCGTTTCTCATGATGTACTCTGTATATAAGTTAAATGATCAGGGTGAGAATATACAGCCTTGATGTACTCCTTTCCCAATTTGGAACCAGTCTGTTGTTCCATGTCCAGTTCTAACTGTTGCTTCTTGACCTGCATACAGATATCTCAGGAGTCAGTTCAGGTCATCTGGTATTCCCAACTCTTTCAGAATTTTCCATATTTTGTTGTGATCCACACAAAGTAAGACAGAAAAGACTAATGTTGCACAATATCATTTATACATGCAACCTAAAAACACAACCAATTAGTGAATGTAACAAAAAAGAAGCAGATTCTTAAATATAGAGAACTCTAGTGGTCACCAGTAGCAAGATGGAAGTGGGGAGGAACAATATATGGGTAAGGGATTAAGAGATACAAACTACTAGGTATAAAATAAGCTATAAGAATATATTGGACAACACAAGGAATACAGCCAATAATCTATAGTAATATAAATGAAGCAGAACAATGTTTGGCAAAACAAATACAGTATTGTAATGTAGAATAAAATATTTAAAAAATCAGTAAATATTTAAATATAAATGAATTAAAATATCCAATCAAAAGACAGAGATTGGCAGAATGAATAAAATAAAAATAAACATGAAAAAAATAAATAAATAAAAATCAAAAATTCAAAAAAATTTATATATCATTATATTGTACATCCTATAAATTATATAATAATAAAAATGCAAGGTGCTATTACTCAATTTGGTTATTTATCAAACTCTTGGTTATTTATATCTAGCTTTCAGATATAATGTCATATGTGAATGTTAAATAAGTAAAATACCACTGAAGGACTAATCCTCAAATACTTGCGTAGTGGCCCAGAGCATGTCAGTATTTCAGTAGAAAAAACAAAGTCCCAAGCAAAAATTTCTTTTCCAGATGACACTAAACCCACCAAAGTACTGTAAACTAAATTTCACTATATGCTAAACAGATCTGTTCCATTTGGTGATTAACAGATACCTAAAATTCTGATTACGTATTACCCAGACTGCTAGTCTACCCCACAATCTTGTATTTCACTCTATGCTTTGCAATTTTATTCCATTAAGGGTTCATTAGACATGAATACAATGCCAGAAAGCCAGAATGAGTGTAGGTCAACCCCTAAAATGGAGATTTAACAAGAGGGACAAAAAGTAATACACACAACTAGGCAGAAATAATCGTGTGTCCTTGAAACCAATGTTTCCTTTCAAAGGTTAAAGCAAATTTTCCTTTGTTTAAATTGCCAATATCATAACTCCAATTCTTCATTTGCTTTTACTTAGCCAAGTTTGGCTTCAAATTTCATGGTATTGATGTCAAACATGCTAAAGAGATCTAACATAAAATTTAAGTATCAGAAAAGCAGTATCACAAGTAAGCAAAAGGGAGCAAAACAAAATCCCAGCAGAACAAAACAAAACAACCTGTTGTACATTCCCAGGATTTTCAGAACACATAATTAGTAAGCAATTAGAAAATCAGAGCATCCCTATGTATGGCAGAACTTTTTCCTCTAGATGATTTCCACACATCAAAATAACCCACATGACAAATCAAGACAATAGAACCAGGTTGCTAAATTCTGTAACAGGCAAGAAAGCATCAGGCATCATCTATGTCATTAAGATATGCAAGTTCTTGGGACTGATAAATCTGAACTTCGACAAATGTGTTTTGTTATTTCCATCTCTTTGGTATCATACTATGTCCCTAACAAAACACCAAAAAATTTTCATATTTATCATTTTTGGAACCCTAACTTCTGGCACAGAAAAAGCACCTTTTGTTGTAGGAAAGCAGGCGCTGAAGGGTATCTATTTACATGGAGAGTGGGCCTCAGCCTAGGATGGAAGAACTGCCCATTGAAAAACATATATTGTATTTCTAAAAAGTGTTCCCACATTGTTTAGAACAAACATATTAATAATTTCAACTCTGTTCTGCATAGTCTTTCATGTTCTTCTTTCATGACCCAGCTCCCTTTCCCACGCTGCAATAATGAACACACTAAATGTAAGAAAATCATATGGGAACAGAGATGAGCAGGATCAAACAGGTCTAAGAAAGCACAATGGATGTATTTCAGGAGGTTGGATAATTCAGTTACAGAATATTTGCCTCTGCTTCCCTTCTGCAAAGGGAAGCCAGCCACTTTGTGAAGCAAATCAAGTAAGATATTTCCTCCTCAAAGAGAGATTGTGCTGGGGGTAAATCTATTACAGGGTTGGAGTGTCAGGGGGTAAAAGATGCTTTTCCTAAGTGTTAGAAAAATAAGTGATTTATGCATATATGAAAGACCCAAAAGAAAAAGAACTTGGTGGACTCATCTCTGACAGACAAGGAGAGCTATATATAACAATACTGTATTAAATTTGTATTGTGATATGGTAACTAGACCCAACTGTGGAGTACAACCCCTTGCTCCTCAGGGAGGAGGTCTTTTATTATTAAAAGACCCTTCCCTCTTTACCAGTTGCCAGTCACCATGCCAGGGTTGGGGCTTTTGGTGATAGCCTATCCCTGCCCCTTCTATCCATTTCAGTGTGTATCTTTTATCCTTTGTTGTGGAGCTAGTTTTCACATTCTTATCAGAGAAAATCATTTCATATGTAGCTTTATGTTTGTTACATACATGCAAAGAGGTGAGTTCAGGGTTTTCCCACGCCATTATCTTACTTTAATTCCTAGGTGTAAACTTTGACCCTTTGATCCTAGTAGAATAGCTAGAATTTACTGAATGCTTTCCATATACCCAAAACTGCCCTAATTAACAAAACTATAATTCAAAAAGATACATGCACTCTTATGTTCATAGTAGCACTATTCACAACAGTCAAGGCATCAGTTCAGTTCAGTTGCTCAGTAGTGTCTGATTCTTTATGACCCCATGGATTGCAGCACGCCAGGCCTTCCTGTCCATCACCAACTCCCAGAGTTTGCTCAAACTCATGTCTATTGAGTTGGTGATGCTATCCAACCTTCTCATCCTTTCATCCCCTTCTCCTCCTGCCTTCGTTCTTTCCCAGCATCAGGATCTTTTCAAATGAGTCAGTTCTTTGCACTAGGTGGCCGAAGTATTGGAGTTTCCACTTTAGCATCAATTCTTCCAATGAAGATTCAGGACTGATTTCCTTTAGGATGGACTGGTCGGATCTCCTTGCAGTCCAAGGGACTCTCAAGAGTCTTCTCCAACACCACTGTTCAAAAGCATCATTTCTTCAGTGCTCCTCTTTCTTTATAGTCCAACTCCCACATCCATACATGACAACTGGAAAAACCATAGCTTTGACTAGATGGACCTTTGTTGGTAAAGTAATGTCTCTGCTTTTTAATATGCTGTCTAGGTTGGCCATGACTTTTCTTCCAAGGAGCAAGTGTCTTTTGATTTCATGGCTGCAGTCACCATCTGCAGTGATTTTGGAGCCCCCAGAAATGAAGTCTGACACTGTTTCCACTGTTTCCCCATCTATTTTCCATGAAGTGATGGGACCAGATGCCATGGTCTTCGTTTTCTGAATATTGAGCTTTAAGCCAACTTTTTCACTCTCCTCTTTCACTTTCATCAAGAGGCTTTTTAGTTCTTTTTCGCTTTCTACCATAAGGGTTCTGTCATCTGCATATCTGAGGGTACTGATATTTCTCCCAACAATCTTGATTCCAGCTTGTGCTTCATCCAGCCCAGCGTTTCTCATGATGTACTCTGCAGAGAAGTTAAATAAGCATGGTGACAATACACAGCCTTGATGTACTCCTTTTCCTATTTGGAACCAGTCTGTTGTTCCATGTCCAGTTCTAACTGTTGCTTCCTGACCTGCATACAGGTTTCTCAAGAGGCAAGTCAGATGATCTGGTATTCCCATCTTTTCAGAATTTTCCACAATTTATTGTGATCCACACAGTCAAAGGCTTTGGCATAGTCAATAGCACAGAAATAGATGTTTTTCTGGAACTCTCTTGCTTTTTTGATGATCCAGCTGATGTTGGCAATTTGATCTCTGGTTCCTTGGCCTTTTCTAAAACCAGCTTGAACATCTGGAAGTTCACGGTTCATCTACTGTTGAAGCTTCGCTAGGAGAATTTTAAGCATTACTTTACTGCGTGCGAGAAAAGTGCAATTGTGCAGTAGTTGGAGCATTCTTTGGGATTGCCTTTCTTAGGGATTGGAATGAAAGCTGACCTTTTCCAGTGCTGTGGCCATCACTGAGTTTTCCAAATTTGCTGGCATATTGAGTACAGCCCTTTCACAGCATCATCTTTTAGAATTTGAAATAGCTCAACTGGAATTCCATCACCTCCACTAGCTTTGTTCATAGTGATGCTTCCTAAGGCCCACTTGACTTTGCATTCCAAGATGTCTGGCTCTAGGTTTGTGATCACACCATTGTGATTATCTGGGTCATGAAGATCTTTTTTGTACAGTTCTTCTGTGTATTCTTGCCACCTCTTCTTAATATCTTCTGCTTCTGTTAAGTCTATACAATTTCTGTCCTTTATTGTGCCCATCTTTGCATGAAATGTTCCCTTGGTATCTCTAATTTTCTTGAAGAGTTCTCTAGTCTTTCCCATTCTATTGTTTTCCTCTATTTCTTTGTACTGATCACTGAGAAAGGCTTTCTTATCACTCCTTGCTGTTCTTTGGAACTCTGCATTCAAAAGAGTATATCTTTCTTTTTCTCCTTTGCCTTTCACTTTCTTTCTTTTCATAGCTGTTTATAAGGCCTCCTCAGACAATCATTTTGCCTTTTAGCATTTCTTTGCCTTGAGGATGGTCTTGATCCCTGCCTCCTCTATAGTGTCACAAATCTCCATCCATAGTTCTTCAGGCACTCTGTCTATCAGATCTAATCTAATAGTCAAGGCATGGAAACAATCTAAATGTCCACTGACAAAAGAATGGATAAAGAAGATGTAGTCCATATACAATGGATTATTTCTCAGCCATAAAACAATGAAATAATCTCATTTTCAGCAACATGCCTAGACCTAAAGATTATCATACTAAGTGAGCTGAGTCAGAAGGAGAAAGACAAATAAATACCTTATGATGTCACTTATGTGTGGAATCTAAAACAGGACACAAATGAACCTATCTATGAAACAGAAATAGTCTTGCAGAAATAAAGAACAGACTGGTGGTTGCCAAGGGAGAGAGGTTGGGAGGGGAATGGAGCAGGAGGTTGGGGTTGGCAATTGAAGCTTTTATATATAGAATGGAGAAACAACAAGGTCCTGCTGTATAGCACAGAGCATTATATTCAATATTCTATGATAAAACATAATGGAAAATAATATTTAAAAAGAGTATATATTATAACAGAATTTTATATATATATATATATATATATATATATATATAGGTATATATATAACTGGAGTAGGCAATGGCACCCAACTCCAGTACCTTTGCCTGAAAAATCCCATGGACGGAGGAGCCTGGTGGGCTGCAGTCCATGGGGTCGTGAAGAGTCGGACACGACTGAGCCACTTCAGTTTCACTTTTCACTCTCACGCATTGGAGAAAGAAATGGCAACCCACTCCAATGTTCTTGCCTGGAGAATCCCAGGGACAGGGAAGCCTGGTGGGCTGCCATCTATGGGGTCGCACAGAGTCGGACATGACTGAAGTGACTTAGTATAGCATACATATAACTGATATATATCAGTTATCATATATTATAACTGAATCACTTTCCTGTACAGCAGAAATTAATACAACATTGTAAATGAACTATATTTCAATTTTTAAAACCTTATTAAACAAAACAAACATTATTTCATTTAATATTGGTGTAGTCTAAGCATCTTCATTTTACAGGTAACGCAAACTAAATCTCACAAATATGATAAAGCCATATCTAAAGCCACGTAGCATTTCACAAATTACCACCATTGAAAAATCAGCTACTTCAAGTGATTTCTTCCTTCCTCATCCATTTGGCAGTATGATAACACATAGAGAAGACTGCTGTATGCATTATGCGTGGGAAGGAGAGAAGAAAATTCATCTCAGCAGAGCTGAGATTTTTCTTTCCATAACTAGAGTTTGCTTTCCTTGCTTTTTTTCTCAACAGTATTTCCAACTTTGTGGCAAGAGACATTGTACAGGAAAAAGAAAAAATCCATGTGTGTGAACCTGGATGATGTGGTAGTTTCTTTAATTAGACATGTCTCATATCTACTTCCTAGATTAGCTCATTATGTGGCTAATTCACATGAAAAGGAGTGGCTATCAGATATTCTTCAATTCTCAGTCCTGAAGCAAGAATTATGTGATCAATATACACATTATTTAAAAAATTCTAACATGATGTGATTTGGGTGTGCCATAAAGCTTAATAATAAAAGAACTTAATTTTCCTACCATCTCTTGGGACTAGGCCTGGATTCATTGTTTTTCAGTGTTCTCCCTTTGAATCTGCTCAATCATTTCTATTCCTTCACAGTTCTGAAAACCTTTGCTCACAGCACTTGAATCAAATCACACAGGTTTATAGAAGATATCCCATGCTGGATAAACCCTGCCCAGCCTTGTCATGGAAATTTCATTCTCTGGCTCTTTGACCAACAAGCTATCTCTGAAGCTGACAAGGTAGGCCTGGGTGCCAGCCATCATCTGTAAGTCAGAGAGTTAGATTGGCCCAGGCTCAACAGGGAGCCCAGAAACCAAGCTACTCCAGCCAAGCAGTGCCGAATTTCAGGTTGACTGCCTTGCTGAGAGTTTTTAGGGCAAGACTTGCTACCGAACAGGTTCCAGATGGTTGTTTCCATAACTTCTGTGGCTGTTGTCAGACTGATGAGCTAGGAACTTTCTCCCAGACAACCAAAAGCACATTTCACTCCAAATTCTACATTTATGTCTGCATTTCAAAACACCCCACAGGAATTCCTTAGCATGTCTTACTTGTTTTTGTATACTCTCAATCAGTTCAGTTCAGTTGCTCAGTTCAGTTCAGTCGCTCAGTCGTGTCTGACTCTTTGTGACCCCGTGGATTGCAGCACACCAGGACTCCCTGTTCATTACCATCTCTCGGAGTTCACTCAGACTCATGTCCATCGAGTCTGTGATGCCATCCAGCCATCTCATCCTCGGTCGTCCCCTTCTCCTCCTGCCCCCAATCCCTCCCAGCATCAGAGTCTTTTCCAATGAGTCAACTCTTCACATGAGGTGGCCAAAGTACTGGAGTATCACCTTTAGCATCATTCCTTCCAAAGAAATCCCAGAGTTGATCTCCTTCAGAATGGACTGGTTGGATCTCCTTGCAGTCCAAGGGACTCTCAAGAGTCTTCTCCAACACCACAGTTCAAAAGCATCAATTCTTCGGTGCTCAGCCTTCTTCACAGTCCAACTCTCACATCCATACACTCAGTCGTGTCTAACTCTTTGCAACCTCATGAGCTGCAGCACGCCAGATATCCCTATCCAACATCAACTCCTGGAGCCCAGCCAAACTCATGCCCATTGAGTCGGTGATGTCATCCAACCATTCGTCCTCTGTCGTTCCCTGCTCCTCCTGCCCTCAATCTTTCCCAGCATCAGGGTCTTTTCAAATGAGTCAGCTCTTCACATCAGGTGGCCAACGTACTGGAGTTGCAGCTTCAGCATCAGTCCTTCCAATGAATATTCAGGACTGATTTCCTTTAGGATGGACTAGTTGGATCTCCTTGAAGTCCAAGGGGCTCTCAAGAGTCTTCTCTAACACCACAGTTCAAAAGCATCAACTCTTCGGTGCTCAGCTTTTTTATAGCCCAACTCTCACATCCATACATGACCACTGGAAAAACCATAACCTTGACTAGATGGACCTTTGTTGGCAAAGTAATGTCTCTGCTTTTAATATGCTACCTAGGTTGGTCATAACTTTCCTTCCAAGGAGTAAAGTTCTTTTAATTTCATGGCTGCAATCACCATCTGCAGTGACTTTGCAGTCCAGAAAAATAAAGTCTCTCACTGTTTCCCCATCTATTTGCCATGAGGTGATCGGACCAGATGACATGATCTTTGTTTTCTGAATGTTGAGCTTTAAGCCAACTTTTCACTCTCCTCTTTCACTTTCATCAAGAGGCTTTTTAGTTCCTCTTCACTCTCTGCTATAAGGGTGGTGTCTCCTGCATATCTGAGGTTATTGATATTTCTCCTGGCAATCTTGATTCCAGCTTGTGCTTCTTCCAGCCCAGAGTTTCTCATGATGTACTCTACATATGGTTAAATAAGCAGGGTGACAATATACAGCCTTGACATACTCCTTTTCCTATTTGGAACCAGTCTGTTGTTCCATGTCCAGTGTTAACTGTTGCTTCCTGACCTGCATACAGGTTTCTCAAGAGGCAGGTCAGGTGGTCTGGTATTCCCATCTCTTTCAGAATTTTCCACGGTGTATTGTGATCCACACAGTCAAAGGCTTTGGCATAGTCAATAAAGCAGAAATAGATGTTTTTCTGGAACTCTTTCACTTTTTCCATGATCCAGCAGATGTTGGCAATTTGATCTAGAGCCTGAAATACAGGAATTATTGACTAAATGCTTATTGAATGGATGAATGATAGAAATAATCAGAAAAGCAAAGATGACTATGTAAAAATAGGTTAAATTTTAAAACAGCTGCTCTTCAATCTGACATCACTGTCTAGATGCCAAGGAAAGATTACCAGAATGTCTCAAACTTTAGGCTATTAATAATCACCTGGGCATCTTGTAATAATACAACTTTTATTCACTAGGTGTGTCATTGAGCCTAATTTTGGTATGTCTGAAAATCTCCCAGGTAATTCTATTGACTGAAATTGCATTTTGAGTAGCAGTTTCCTAGTCAGCAACAACTAACTGGTCTTGCCATCACTAGAATCTTGGTGCACTTCACTGGTCAGCCAAACTCATCCATGATTAATAAAATAATACATATGTCTTGGCACACAATAAGTATCAATTCTAAAAACTCAAATCATAATTTAATCAGAAAAACAATAAATTAGATTTATATAAGGCACAGGGAAATTTACCTAAAGAAAATTTACATCAAAAATCTTCCCATTCCCATACTGAAGAATGAATTTCAGAATTTTCTATCAGGTGAACTTAGTGTGGGCAGCTTTGAACCACAGCTTAAATTCACCAGCCAAATCTTTGGCTATAATATGTCTTCAGATCAGGGTATAATTCTTCTAAATTTCTTCATGAACTTCATTCTCATGAAAAATGGAAAAAATAGTGAAAACCTGATCACTATTTCAGAATAGTTTTGTTATTCAATAACAAAACATTTGCTATTGATTTTTAAAGGGAGTAAGAAAGTAGAGAGCAAAATCGAACTTATATTGAATAAAATGACAGATGAAGTTGACTGTGGTGTTTTACAAACTAAAGCCATTGAGACCAAATGGAAAACACAACATATCCCCATTGATAATTTAAAAGTGTGATTTTGGAAGAAGATATTCATTTGTTTACAGTGAGGATTTATATTGGTATACACTGTTTCTACAAATTAAATAATTACTCAAAAGTCTCTATGTAGATTTTCTTTACAACCAATATTTAAAATAGTAGGTATGCAAGGAGATCCAACCAGTCCATCCTAAAGGAGATCAGTCCTGGGTGTTCTTTGGAAGGAATGATGCTAAAGCTGAAACTCCAATACTTTGGCCACCTCATGCGAAGAGTTGATTCATTGGAAAAGACTCTGATGCTGGGAGGGATTGGGAGCAGGAGGAGAAGGGGATGACAGACACGATGAGATGGCTGAATGGCATCATTGACTCGATGGAGGTGAGTCTGAGTGAACTCCCGGAGTTGGTGATGGACAGGGAGGCCTGGTGTGCTGCAATTCATGGGGTCGCAGAGTTGGACACGACTGAGCGACTGAACTGAACTGATGCTTAACTGAAAGCTAGCATGCAAAGTAGAATCTTAATAGGACTTAGAAAGTAAACACATAAACTAGAACACAAAGAACTGAACTGGCTGGACTCCAAATTCATGAAAGCTTCACTATCCATGTAAGGTCCCTGTTTTGCTTTATTTTCCCCTTAATCTTCAATCTCCATTTCTAATCCATTCCTCCACCTGTAAGAAATTACTTGAATACATTCAGCACCTTTCCTAAACATGCAGGTATATTTGAAAAGTGGTACTGTTTTGTTGTGTGTTTATGTTTTAAATTTGCCAGCTATATCATGTTAGAGGTCTTTTGTTATCTTACATTTTCCTCTCAACACCATGTTTGAAAGATTTCTTCACATAACTCTGTCTTTAGTTTGTTGCCCCTGTGAATATGACAGCATTTCTCCCATCTGCTCCCTAGAGATAGATACCTATGTTTTGACAGTGCCCTGTTCTACAAACCATTTGCAAGTAATCAAGCTTATATACACCTCCTTAGAAACTAAAAGCCCCACGGAGTGGAGTGGATGGGTCCTGGGATCTACACATATGAAATTAAACTAAGTGTCTCCAGACTATTTTCCAGAGTAGTTGTTGGAATCTATAGTCTCTGCTTTAACCATTGTTCTGTTAGTTTCTGCTTCTTTAAATAAACATTTACTAAATATTCTAGATATTATCCCTTCTCAGTTTTTGAGTTCTCAGATTAACTTCTCTCAGCCCATTCTCTGTCAGTAGACTTTACTGATGGTTCCCTTCATTGAATAGAAATTTACAAGTTTTTATGTAGTCAAAGTTCTAAAAATTATTCTTTCTTGAACTATTTGCAGCAGATATGATTCACCTATTTTTTCCCAGCTAAAAGAACACAAACATTGTAGCACACATAGATCTCTGATTTCAAGGAAAATTCAGACTCTCTCTCTAGCCCTAGAAGATGAATTTGACTGATTCAATCCAATAATAGGAATTGCATTTCCTCTACCAGTGATTTCCTTAGATATCAGATATGACACAATTCTGGACAAAGAAACAAAATAGGGCACATGCTTCAGAGTTTCCCTTCCTCTCACATAAATATCTTCACTTAGGGAAAGCCTTGCCCATTCCTCTTCCTTTCCTTGCTCTCTAGGTGATAGCATGAGATAACTACCAGGTAGTGAAAAAGGCACACTAAAGACAGGAGAGAAGAAAATAAGTTAGAAAAAAGCTAGGTTCCAGATGGCATCACAAAGCACTTGGATTAATTCTATCAGATTTAAGCACTGTAATTTTTGTTGTGTGACAAAAGTAAAACACTATTTCTTTAATCAAGGCCAAGATTTTTGTGACTTGAAACTTTATTTATCCTATATTATATATTCTCAGTCTGATAGGAGGTTTCCCAGAAGTAGACCCGAAGATAAGGATTCAAGATGTAAAAATACTATAGGAAATACTAGCAAAGTACAAAGATATTTGAAAAGAGTAATATGTCAAGATCAAATCTGGTTTGTTGTAGTAATAGAAGGCTGATTTAACATCTGAAAATCAATGTAATTAACTACATCAAAAGATTAAGTTTGAAAAATCATATAATCATCTCAGTAGATGAATGAAAATGATTTTATAAAACTGAGCATCTATTCATGATAAAAACTGCTACTATACTATAAATAAATAGGAACAGTTTATTGTGTAAAAAGGTATCTATGAATCCTACTGAAAAAATTATACTGAATGGTAAAATAATGAAAACTTTAAATCCAAGAATAAGGACAAGATATGAATGTCTGCTGTCACCAATTCTAATAACACTGTACTAGCTATTGCAATAAGGTAAGGCAAGAAAAAATAAGAAAAAGATTGGAAGAAAAAAATAAAACTGTTATTTTCCAGGTAGTATAATAAGTATGTAAAAAGTCCAAAATATTCTACAGATAAACTATTAGAACTAATACATGAATTCCAAATAATCACAACATTTAAAATCTATTTCGTGCCTAAATATGGATAAGAAATATAATTTAAATTAAAAATTTTAAATTTATAAAGTATTTATAATAAGATCTTTAAAACACCCGAAAGCTTGGAAAATACTAATGAGAACTATGTAAAAACCACAAAATATTACTAAGAGAAATTAAATAAAGAGCTAAATAAACAGTGAGATGTAGTATGTTCACACATTGGGAGTTCAAATTATAAGGATGTTAGTTTTCATGCTTTATCTAAAGATTCAAGGAAATTTCAAGCAAAATTTCAGCAGGTGTGTGCTTGTATGTATAATCTATGTGTACACATGGAAACAAGCTAACTTAAATACTATATGGAAATTTAAAAGACTAATAATAACTCTGACTTCATTAAAAACAAAAATTGGAAAACTTACACTACTAGATATGTTACTCTAATTAGACAGTGATGTATTGGTGCAAAAACAGACAAAGCCAAAACAATAAGAGAATCAACAGTAAGAATAATCGAGAGCAGAGCAGGAAGTCCGATATCCTCTTTCCCCTCAGGGAGACAGTGACCCAACAACAATACAGGAACCAGTTCCCTTCGTGAGAGACCTAGAAGCCAATTAATAGACTTCTATACCGCAGGCAAGCTCAAAGAGGGAAGGAAAACTCATGGCACTCACCATAATTCCTCCTCCTGCTCAACATGACACAGTCAGAAGATTCTCAGGTCTCAGCTTCTCCCTGGTGAGAGAGAGAGAGAAGATGGAAACATATTTCTAACATTTAGACTTTAGGGGAGGGGGCTACCTGAAAGACTGGTTTCTGTCTTGCCTTAATCTAAGCCACTGTTAAGAAAGAGCACCAGACTGGAAGTCAGTGAGAACAAAGGCACTGTTTTGAGGCACTCACTCCCCATAGACCATTCCCCAGCTCAGTGGATCATGCAGGGAGGGGCGGGCGGGGGGGAGGGTGGAAAAAATAATTCTTGATTTCTCCCTGGAGAGAGAGAGAGTTGGAGCATACATCCAGCATTCCATCTTTTCTGTGGACTGCCTGAGGACTGGTATCTCTCTCGTGCCTCAGAGTACTGATGGAACATGTTATACTCTTGATCCCTGGGGTTTGCTGGACAATACAAGGGAGCTGGGGAGCACGCTGCTCCTCCAAAGTATATGCAGAACAGCAGAGAGAGAGAGGCTGATACAGCTGCACACCTCTCCCTCCAGGGAAGGAGAGAGGAGCATGTGCCCCAAGACTCTTACTGAGAACTGAAAGAGAAAAAAAACTGCCAAACAAGAATATTACATCCTGCAAAACTGTGCTTTCCAAATGGAGGATAAACAAAGCTGAGGGAATTCATCATCACTGGGCTTGTCTTACAAGAAATGCAATTCCATTTTCATTTATTCATCTAAGGTACATTTGTCCCTATACACGGTAAAAAGAAAATCACATAGGAAAAAATAATTTTCATGACAACATTATTCATAAAATTTGAGGAAAAAATAAAAAGTTCATAAAGAGTAGGATGGGTAAATCATAGTTTATATGATAGTATACTGGTACGTAAAGGTTAAAAAGGAGAGTAAAAACTTGGCTTAAAACTTTATATTCAAAAAACTAAGATCATGGTAGCCAGTCCCATCACTTCTTGGCAAATAGATGAGGGAAAAATGGAAACAGTGACTTTATTTTATTGGGCTCCCAAATCACTGCAGACAGTGACTGCAGCCATGAAATTAAAAGATGCTTGCTCCTTGGAAGAAAAGCTATGACAAACCTTGACAGTCTATTAAAAATCAGAGACATTACTTTGCCAAAAAAGTCTGTATAGTCAAAGCTATGGTTTTTCCAGTAGTCATGTACAGATGTGAGAGTTGGACCATAAAGAAGATTGAGACGTTTTGAACTGTGGTGCTGGAGAAGACTCTTGAGAGTCCCTTGGACTGCAAGGATATCAAACTAGTCAATCCTAAAGGAAATCAATCCTGGATATTCATTGGAAGGACTGATGCTGAAGCTCCAATACTTTGGTCACATGATGCAAAGAGTCAACTCATTGGAAAAGACCCTGATGCTGGGAAAGATTGAGGGCAGGAGGAGAATGGAGTGACAGAGGATAAGATGGTCAGATGGCATCATCAACTCAATGGACATGAGTTTGCGCACTCTGGGAGATAGTGAACGACAGGATAGCTGGGCATGCTGCAGTTCATGGGGTGGCAAAGAGTCAGACACAACTGATCAAATGAACAACATGATAGTATATTACATACCAATAGAACTGAGCACATTATTGTTACATGCATCATCGTGGATGAATCTCATAAATATAATGCTGATTTACAATAGCCTGACACAAAAGAATGATTTCTGTATGATTCTGTTTTCATAAAATTCAAAACAGGCAAAACTAATCTATGGTGGTTAAACTTAGTCATTACCTTTGGAAATGTGACAGGAAGTAGTGAAAGGAAGGGGCACAAAGGGAATTTCTGGTGTCAGGTCATATCCTAGCTTTAATCTGAGTGGTAGTTTTGTAGGTGGGTCCATTTTGTGATAAGTCATCAAGATATACGGAGAAGGCAATGGCACCCCCACTCCAGTACTCTGGCCTGGAAAATCCCATGGACGGAGAAGCCTGGTAGGCTGCAGTCCATGGGGTCGCTGAGAGTCGGACATGACTGAGGGACTTCACTTTCACTTTTCACTTTCATGCATTGGAGAAGGAGATGGCAACCACTCCTGTGTTCTTGCCTGGAGAATCCCAGGGATGGCGGAGCCTGGTGGGCTGCCATCTATGGGGCTGCACAGAGTTGGACACAACTGAAGCGACTTAACAGCAGCAGCAGCAGCATCAAGATATAAATTTATGATTTGTAAATTTTCCTATGTCAAGAAAAATGAATACACTAAAAGGTATTCCTGCCACTACTGACTCTGATCCCCTGAGCACCCATATCTACAGTTCAACCCAGGATAATCACATTTTTCTTATTTGGCTCCCTCTGCATTGTTTTTATGTTTTTTAATTAAGCTTTTTTAAATGGAATTTTAGGGCTTTTCCCTTATAGCTCTGTTGGTAAAGAATTCACCTGCAATGCAGGATAGGCTACCCACTCCAGTATTCTTGGGCTTCCCTTGTGACTCAGCTGGTAAAGATTCCACCTGCCACACAGAAGACCTGGGTTTGATCCCTGGGTTGGGAAGATCCCCTGGAGAAGGCAAGGCTACCCACTCCAGTATTCTGGCCTGGCCTAATTTTAGATTAACATTCAGTTATAAGAAATAATATAGAAACATCCAGTTTTCCTCAGTGGTAACACTTTGTAAAATTATAGCAATATAGCAACCAGGATACTCACACTGATACAGTCAAGATACAGAACAGTTTCATCATCACAAGGATCCCTCATGTTGACTTTAACAATCATATCTACTTCCCTGCTGTCCCAATGCCTGGCAACTGCTAACCTAGTCTTCATTTCCATAATTTTGTCATTTTAAAAGTGTTATAAAAGTGGAATCATATAGTATGCAACCTATTGAGATGGGCTTTTTAGCCAAGCATGCAAAGTGAAACTGAAAATGTTGGTCGCTCAGTCATGTCTGACTCTTTCCAATCCCATAAACTGTAGTCCATCAGGCTCCTCTGTTCATGGAATTCTCCATGTAAGAATACTGGAGTGGGTTGCCATTTCCTTCTCCAGGGGAACTTCCTGAGCCAGGGATAGAACCCTGGTCTCCTGCATTGCAGGCAGATGCAGGAAATACATCCAGGTTGTAGTATATTACCAGTTCTTTCCTTTTTACTGAAGAATAGTATTTCTCGGTATGGATATTCCACAATTTGCTCAACCTATTGTTTCCAGTTTGGGGCTATTACAAATAAAACTACTATAAACATTTGTGTAGATTTTTATGTGAACATAAGTCTTCATTTATCTGGTTTAAGGGTCTAGGAGTATAACTGTTATATCACATGGTAGTTGCCTATTTAGTTTTTTTAAAAGAAACTGTCAAAACTATTTTCCAGAGAGGTTGTACCAGCTTACATTTCCATCAGCAATGTATGAATTATCCAATTTTTCCAGATTCTCCTCAGGAATTGCTGCTGTCACAATTTTTATTTTATCCATTCTGATAGGCGTATGCTGATATTATTATGTGGTTTCAGTTTGAATTCCTCAGTTGTCTACTGATGTTGAACATCTTTTCAAGTGCTTAATTTGACATTTGTTTATCTTCAATGAAATGTCTATGCCTTTTGCTCTTGTACTAACTGGGCTGTTTGGATCTTTTTTATGGTTGAATTCTGAGAGTTCTTTATATATCCTAGATACTAGTCTTTTGTCTAATGTGTGGCTACTCCTTTGCCAGAAACATGTGTCTTTTTCCCATTCTAGAAAATGTCTTTTTATCTTAACAGGTTCTTTCAGAGAGCAAAAATTTTTAATTTTGATAAAGTCCATTATAGCAATTTTCCCTTTTGTACATTGCTCTTTGGTGTCAAACCTATGAACATTTGCCTAGTATCAGGTCCTAAAATATTCTATGTTTTCTTGTAAAAGTTTATAGTTTTATGTCTTATCCTTAAGCTTGGGATTCATTTTAACTTTTATAAAGTATGGGGCTTAGGTTGAAGGTTTTTTTAACCTATGGATATCCAACTGGCCCAGGACTATTTGATGAAAATTCTATCTTAATTCTATTAAGTTGCTTTTGCAGATTTGTCAAAACTCAGGCAGTTTGTGGGTATTTCTATGTTCTCTATTCTGTTCCAATATCTATCTAACCACCATTAGCACACAGTTATTATTATTTTAGTTATCAGTCAGTTCAGTTCAGTCACTGAGTCGTGTTCTACTCTTTGCAACCCCAGGGACTGCAGCACACTAGGCCTCCCTGTCCATCACCAACTCCCAAAGTTGACTCAAACTCACGTCCATTGAGTTGGTGATGCCATCCAATCATCTCAGCCTCTGTCGTCCCCTTCTCCTCTCACCTTCAATCGTTCCCAGCATCAGGGACTTTTCAAACGTGTCAGCTCTTCACATCAGGTGGTCAAAGTATTGGAGTTTCAGCTTCAACATCAGTCCTTCCAATGAATGTTCAGGGCTTATTTCCTTTAGGATGGACTGGTTGGATCTCCTTGCAGTTCAAGGGACTCTCAAGTCTTCTTCAACACCACAGATCAAAGCATCAATTCTTCAGTGCTCAGTTTTCTTTATAGTCCAACTCTCACATCCATACATGACTACTGAGAAAACCGTAGTCTTGACTAGACAGACTTTTGTTGGCAAAGTAATATCTCTGCTTCTTAATATGCTCTTTAGGTTGGTCATAACTTCTCTTCCAAGGAGTCTTTTTATTTTATGGCTGCAATCACCATCTGCAGTGATTTTGGAGCCCCAAAAATAAAGTCTGACACTGTTTCCACTGTTTCCCCATCTATTTCCCATGAAGTGATGGGACCAGATGCCATGGTCTTTGTTTTCTGAATGTTGAGCTTTAAGCCAACTTTTTCACTCTCCTCTTTCACTTTTATCAAGAAGCTCTTTAATTCTTCTTCATTTTCTGCCATAAGGGTGGTGTCATCTACATATCGGAGTTTCTTGACATTTCTCCTGGCAATCTTGATTCTAGCTTGTGCTTCATCCAGCCCAGCATTTCACATGATGTATCTGCAAATAAGTTTAATGAGCAGGGGGACAATCTACAGCCTTGAAGTACTCCTTTTCCTATTTGGAACAAGTCTGTTGTTCCGTGTCCACTTCTAACTGTTGCTTCCTGACCTGCATACAGGTTTCTCAAGAGGCAAGTCAAGTGGTCTGGTATTCCCATCTCTTTCAGAATTTTCCATAATTTACTGTGATCCACACAGTCTAAGGCTTTGGCATAGCCAGTAAAGCAGAAGCAGATGTTTTTCTGGAACTCTTGCTTTTTTAATGATCCAGCATATGTTGGCAATTTTATCTCTGGTTCCTCTGCCTTTTCTAAAACCAGCTGGAACATCTGGAAGTTCATAGTTCATGCACTGTTGAAGCCTGGCTAAGAGAATTTTGAACATTACTTTACTAGCTTGTGAGATAAATGCAATTGTGTGGTAGTTGGAGCACTCTTTGGCATTGCCTTTCTTTGTGATTGGAACTGACCTTTTCCAGTCCTGTGGCCACTGCTGAGTTTTCCAAAGTTGCTGGCATATTGAGTGCAGCACTTTCACAGCATCTTAGGATTTGAAATAGCTCAACTGGAATTCCATCACCTCCACTAGCTTTGTTCGTAGTGATGCTTCCTAAGGCCCACTTGACTTCACATTCCAGGATATCTGGCTCTAGGTGAGTGACCACACCATCATGATTGTCTGGGTTGTGAAGATCTTTTTGTACAGTTCTTCCGTGTATTCTTACCACCTCTTCTTAATATCTTCTGCTTCTGTTAGGTCCATATCATTTCTGCCCTTTATTGAGCCCATCTGAGTACATCAAGGCTGTATATTGTCACCCTGTTTATTTAACTTATATGCAGAGTACATCATGATAAATGCTGGACTGGAAGAAATACAAGCTGGAATCAAGATTGCCAGGAGAAATATCAATAACCTCAGATATGCAGATGACACCACCCTTATGGCAGAAAGTGAAGAGGAACTAAAAGCCTCTTGATGAAAGTGAAAGAAGAAAGTGAAAAAGTTGGCTTAAAGCTCAACATTCAGAAAATGAAGATCATGGCATCCGGTTCCATCACTTCATGGGAAATAGATGGGGAAACAGTGGAAACAGTGTCAGACTTTATTTTGGGGGCTCCAAAATCACTGCAGATGGTGATCGCTGCCATGACATTAAAAGACGCTTGCTCCTTGGAAGAAAAGTTATGAGCAACCTAGATAGTATATTCAAAAGCAAAGACATTACTTTGCCGACTAAGGTCCGTCTAGTCAAGGCTATGGTTTTTCCAGTGGTTATGTATGGATGTGAGAGTTGGACTGTGAAGAGGCTGAGCACTGAAGAATTGATGCTTTTGATCTGTGGTGTTGGAGAAGACTCTTGAGAGTCCTTGGACTGCAAGGAGATCCAACCAGTCCATTCTGAAGGAGATCAGCCCTGGGATTTCTTTGGAAGGAATGATGCTAAAGCTGAAACTCCAGTACTTTGGCTACCTCATGCGAAGAGTTGACTCATTGGAAAAGACTCTGATGCTGGGAGGGATTGGGGGCAAGAGGAGAAGGGGATGACTGAGGATGAGATGGCTGGATGGCATCACGGACTCGATGAATGGAATCTGAGTGAACTCCGGGAGATGGTGATAGACAGGGAGGCCTGGCATGCTGCAATTCATGGGGTCGCAAAGAGTCGGACACGACTGAGTGACTGAAATGAACTGAACTGAACTTGCATGAAATGTTCCTTGGTATCTCTAATTTTCTTGAAGAGATCTCTAGTCTTTCCCATTCTGTTCTTTTCCTCTATTTCTTTGCATTGATCACTGAGGAAGGCTTTCTCTTCTCTCCTTGCTGTTCTTTGGAACTCTGCATTCAGATGCTTATATCTTTCCTTTTCTCCTTTACCTTTCACCTCTCTTCTTTTCACAGCTATTCATAAGGCCTCCCCAGACAGCCATTTTGCTTTTTTGCATTTCTTTTCTATGGGGATGGTATTGATCCCTGTCTCCTGTACAATGTCACGAGCTTCATTCCATAGTTCATCAGGCACTCTACCTATCAGACCTAGGCCCTTAAATCTATTTCTCACTTCCACTGTTTAATCATAAGGGATTTGATTTAGGTCATACCTGAATGGTCTAGTGGATTTCCCTGCTTTCTTCAATTTAAGTCTAAATTTGGCAATAAGGAGTTCATGATCAGAGCAACAGTCAGCTCCTAGTCTTGTTTTTACTGACTGTATAGAGCTTCTTCATCTTTGGTTGCAAAGAATACAATCAATCTGATTTCAGTGTTAACCATCTGGTAATGTCCATCTGTAGAGTCTTCTCTTGTGTTGTTGGAAAAGGGTGTTTGCTATGACCAGTGCATTCTCTTAGCAGAACTCTATTAGCCTTCACCCTGCTTCATTCTGTACTACAAGGCCAAACTTGCGTGTTACTCCAGGTGTTTCTTGACTTTCTACTTTTGCATTCCAGTCCCCAATAATGAAAAGGACATCTTCTTTGGGGTGTTAGTTCTACATAGTCTTGTAGGTCTTCATAGAACCATTCAACTTCAGCTTCTTCAGCATTACTGGTGGGGGCATAGACTTGGATTACTGTGATGTTGAATTGTTTGCCTTGAAAACAAACAGAGATCATTCTGTCATTTTGAGATTGCATCCAAGTACTGCATTTCAGATCCTTTTGTTGATTATGTTGGCTACTCCATTTCTTCTAAGGGATTCTTGCCCACAGTAGTAGATATAATGGTCATCTGAATTAAATTCACCCATTCCAGTCCATTTTAGTTCACTGATTCCTAAAATGTTGACATTCACTCTTACCATCTCCTGCTTGACCACTTCCAATTTGTCTTGATTCATGGACCTAACATTCCACGTTCCTATGCAATATTGCTCTTTACCGCATTGGACCTTGCTTCCACCACCAGTCACATCTACAAGTGGGTGTTGTTTTTGCTTTGGCTCCTTCTCTTCATTCTTTCTGGAGTTGTTTCTCCACTGATCTCCAGTAGTATTGGGCACATACTGACCCTGGGGAGTTCATCTTTCAGGATCCTATCATTTTGCCTTTTCATACTGTTTATGGGTTCTCAAGGCAGGAATATTTTAGTTAGAAATAACTCTTCAAATTGGAAAGATAGACTCCCTCTCTCTTTAGTCTTCTTTTTTTTTCAAAATAGATCTAGCTAATCTAGTTCTTTTTTTCTTTCCATCTCAATTTTGGATATTGTCTGTGTCTATAAAAGATATTGCTTGGATATATATTAAGCGTTTCATCAATTTGTGAGAATTGATATTTTTATTATGTTGAAGCTTATAATGTATGAATGCTGCTGCTGCTACTAAGTCATTTCAGTTGTGCCCGACTCTGTGCGCCCATAGATGGCAGCCTACCAGGCTCTTCTGTCCATGGGATTCTCCAGGCAAGAATACTGGAATGGGTTGCCATTTCCTTCTCCAATAATGTATGAATAAATATTTCTATTTCTGTACATGTTCTTTCTTTCATCAGCATTGCATATTTTTCAACTTACAAGTCTTACCTAAGTTTTGTTAGATCTACCATGTAGTATTTCATTATTTTTGCGTAATTATAAATGATAGTTCAATTTCAGTGCTCATGTGTTCATTGCTAGTATATAAACATATAATTGATTTTTATATGTTTATCTTGTAACCTGCGACATTGCTGAACTCAGCTATTAGAAGTTCTCATGTTATATGTGTTTAATCTCACATTTTCTTCTCATTTTTGACAGTTAAGTCCTTAAAATCTAAAATATGCTACTTTTATAGTATAAATTTCACATGAATTATATCTGAACCTTTTAAGGGTTAAATTTTACTGACCATTGATTCTTACACATGCATGATTATTTCCATGTGTGCTTTATATTCTGGAGGTTATGGTCTCTTTAGTGACACATTATTAGCAGGAACTCAACCTAACCTTATGTGTGCAGTTTATGTGATATTACATTTTCTTCTGAAGCACTCAAGGGATAGTATTATCTTAGGACTGATTTTTATGTCAATTAAAAATGTATAGCTGCATTGGGGCATAATCACAAATTAAGAATTAAATGAGAAAAATTTTTTCTACTATGAAAATATTTTTCACTCTATGCTGATGAGATAACAAAAGACTGGAAAATGCCAGAATTCTTCTGCTCCATTTTGCACACAGCATATAGTCCCTTGAAGGTTTAATATCAGCATCTCTTGAGTTAAAATTTCCCACCAATGATAGCCTGTTTTGTTTGAGTACCAAGCCCCTTGGTCAGTAAAACTAGTATCCAGTCTCTAAGAAAACCACAATGTCAAGTCAGATGTATTTCTTTGGTGTTCAATAGCCCTACCACCCTCCATTTTGGATCATTACTGATTTCCTTTAGTCTTTAAAGTTTAGTTGTGCAATTGAGGTGATTTATTATAATTTTTCTGCCATAAGGGTGGTATCATCTGCATATCTGAGGTTATTGGTATTTCTCCTGGCAATCTTGATTCCAGCTTGTGCTTCTTCCAGCCCAGTGTTTCTCATGATGTACTCTGCAGAGAAGTTAAATAAGCAGGGTGACAATATGCAGCCTTGACGTACTCCTTTTCCTATTTGGAACCAGTCTGTTGTTCCATGTCCAGTTCTAACTGTTGCTTCCTGACTTGCATACAGGTTTCTCAAGAGGCAGGTCAGATGGTCTGGTATTCCCATCTCTTTCAGGATTTTCCACAGTTTATTGTGATCCACACAGTCAAAGGCTTTGGCATAGCCAACAAAGCAGAAATAGATGTTTTTCTGGAACTCTCTTGCTTTTTCAGTGACCCAGTGGATGTTGGCAATTTTATCTCTGGTTCCTCTGCCTTTTCTAAAACCAGCTTGAACATCTGGAAATTCACGATTCACATGTTGCTGAAACCTGGCATGGAGAATTTTGAGCATTACTTTACTTGCGTGTGAGATGAGTGAAACTGTGTGGTAGTTTGAGCATTCCTTGGCATTGCCTTTCTTTGGGACTGGAATGAAAACTGACCTTTTCCAGCCCTATGGCCACTGCTGAGTATTCCAAATTTGCTGGCATATTGAGTGTTGCACTTTCACAGCATCATCTTTCAGGATTTGAGATGGCTCAACTGGACTTCCATCACCTCCACTGGCTTTGTTTGTAGTGATGCTTTCTAGGGCCCATTTGACTTCACATTCCAGGATGTCAGCTCTAGGTGAGTAATCACACCAACATGATTTTCTGGGTCATGAAGATCTTTTTGATGACACCACCCTTATGGCAGAAAGTGAAGAGGAGCTAAAAGCCTCTTGATGAAGGTGAAAGAGGAGAGTGAAAAAGTTGGCTTAAAGCTCAACATTCAGAAAACAAAGATCATGGCATCTGGTCCCATCACTTCATGGCAAATAGATGGGGAAACAGTGGAAACAGTGTCAGACTTCATTTTGGGGGCTCCAAAATCACTGCAGATGGTGATTGCAGCAATGAAATTAAAAGATGCTTACCCTTTGGAGGGAAAGTTATGGCCAACCTAGACAGCATAGTAAAAAGCAGAGACATTACTTTGCCAACAAAGGTCCATCTAGTCAAGGCTATGGTTTTTCCAGTGGTCATGTATGGATGTAAGAGTTGGACTGTGAAGAAAGCTGAGTGCCGAAGAATTGATGCTTTTGAACTGTGATGTTGGAGAAGACTCTCAAGACTTCCTTGGACTGCAAGGAGATCCAACCAGTCCATTCTAAAGGAGATCAGCCCTGGGTGTTCTTTGGTGGGAATGATGGTGAAGCTGAAACTCCAGTACTTTGGCCACCTCATGTGAAGAGTTGACTCATTGGAAAAGACTCTGATGCTGGGAGGGATTTGGGGCAGAAGGAGAAGGGGGATGACAGAGGATGACATGGCTGGATGGCATCACCGACTCGATGGACATGAGTTTGAGTAAACTCTAGGAGTTGGTGATGGACAGGGAGGCCTGGAGGGATTGCAAATAGTCGGACATGACTAAGCAACTGAACTGAACTGTTTATACTTTTTCCAACATTTATATTATGTTGTATGCATGTTTTAATTCTACTTAGATATACATATTAATATCAGCTATTTTTTAATTATTATTAGACTTCAATATTTTACTTAGATTCTATTATTTAGGCTCATACATGAAATAGGCTTAAGAATTTTATTTTTTATACTTTGTAACCAAGGTGATAGCACCTTCTAAATAAGTTGGGTGGATTTAATATTTTTCTAATTTCTAGAACAATCTATATAATATAGATAGATTCTACTACTTAAATTTTTGGTAAATTCTCCTATAAAATATTCTGGGTCTGAGACTTTATTGGTATGAGGTCTTTGATCACTGGGGGTGTATTTTTTTTTTTTTGTCAGTAATTATTGGCCCACTCATGTTTTTCCTTTACATCATACAAATTTTGGCATTTTCAGAAATCATCCATTTCATCTATGCTTAAATCATTTGCATATATTCTTTCCTAATATTTTTATTAATTTTTAAACCCTTTGCTACCTGTAGTGATATGGAAGTTTTTTTCTGTATTTGTCTTCTCTCTCATCTAGTCTCTATCAGTGTTGGTAGAGGTTTGTTTGTCATAAGGTGTTTAAACCAGCTTTGATTTTGTTCTTTATTTAATAAATTTAGATACAAAATAATAAAATTAATGTCTTCCAGACATACTGGTTAAAATATTGGTTATAAAGGTACTTTCTATAGCTATAAATTCAAAATATACATACTAAGTCGCTTCTGCCATGTCCAACTCTTTGTGACCCCACAGCCCACCAGGCTCATCTGTCCATGGGATTCTCCAGGCATGAATTTTGGAGTGGGTTGCCATTTCCTTCTCCAATAAATTCAAAAGATCATAAAGCAAATCAAAAATTTATTTACATTTAGACAGTGCTCAAAATCAATGATTTCTTTCTTATTACAACCAGTATTTTCACTTGTCTAGCCTTCTTGCACTAATCACCAGAATCTGATCATCTGTATCACCCATTGCCACGATGAACAATCCACTGGGACACTCAGAGCACGTGAGTTGCTCAGGCAACAGCTTTATTCCAGCAGTTAGCACATCACGACAAACAGCATTTTCCATAATATAAGCCACACTTCCTAAGCAAAAACACAAGTCATATCCACTTTTGTTGATAAAAATGTATGCTGTGGGAGAAGGCTCTCTACTCACTTTAAAAAAAAAAAAAAAAGAGTAGAAATCAAGGTGAATTCTTTTTGAATTTTTCCACAAGGGAAATGAAACTAAGAAGCTCAGGATTTTAAAATTAAAAGTGACCACAGAAATCAAACCATTCATCACCCTCATTCTGCAGGTGAAGAAGTCATGGCCTGAAGAAGTGACACATATTAATACTAGATGACACACAAAAACCAGAACTCAGATCAGTGACTTCAACCTGATAACAAAATGATTATCTTTCCCTTACTACAACTTACCAGGAAAGAAGCAAAATTCCGGAACGAGAAACTTTAGAATGATGAAAGGAGGATGGAAAATGGGAAGTGCAAGACGGAAAACTCAGGGAAGAGTCCTACTGAAATTAAAGAGGAATTTTAACAAGGACAGACAAATTTGAGAACACTAAGTTCCCACTTGATAATAAACGAAAATTGACTTTTTTATTCATGTCACTTCTGCAAATCAAAGCCAAAGGGCCCATTTGTATTTTGTTACTCAAATTGGTATTACTGTTCTCATTGTTCAAACACTGACTGAATATTTACTTGCAGTTTTGCGTTATGAAAGACGCGGCACAAGAAGAAAGGCAAACAGAAAGCAAGCATCAGTGTTTCTTTTATTAGAAAATGCTAAGTTGTGCCAGTGTTTCTTTGTCACATTTGCAATCTAGGAGGGAGAGGAAAAAAACATACTGTAATTTAAACTCAGAGCCTGATTATCAATGACCTTTAAACTCTGAAACCAGTGTTACCGCCCACATGGTAAATGCAATTATGAAATTTGATTTCCTATATGTTGTAGGCAATGAAACATTTTAATTGACACTGATATATATTTGTAATAAGTTCTGTATAAAGTAAAAATCAATGCCAATTTCAACTCCCTGAGTAATTTTTTATTGAATATGCAAAGATTTCAGGGGGCTGGACATTTGCAAACAGCAAAACAACAGAAACAAATTTGACACAGAACTCAACTATTCTAAACCCAGAAATGGTATCTGGCTACAGGGCTTACCAAAACCCTTAAGGAAACTTGCCAAATCTAAGTTTGCTTCATAGTCTCGGGAGATTCCCACAATATTATAGCAGGTAGGAGCCCTCAATTGCTTCACTATTTCTCCACTCACAGTCAGACTAAACCAGCAGCACAACCTGATTGCTTCTCTTTGCTGAAACCCTTCTATTCTGCTTTAACTGAGGCACTGCTGAACGCAATGGAGCTGCCTTCACTGTGGTCAGGCGGGGTGCCTGTATCCAGAGACCACACACTGTCTGAGATGCGTCATGTCTAAAACACTGACCCAAGTTCCTGTGACCAGGTTTTGATGGAACTACACTAACCAGAAAACTCAGCACGCACAGAACATGTGTGAACATGCATTCACCCATGCAAGAACACCCACTCATATGCGTGCACGCGTGCTCATCAAGTAACTGGTAAGAGGGCTGCAGGTGAGGTTGTTCTATTCCAGTTGGCATTGATGGGCAGGCAGTTCTCAGCACCTTCTGGAACCAGTGAGGGAGACAGCACTGTGCTGGGCTCTCAGGGTTTCAGAGCACAAAGTAAAAACAAGGCTCTCCTGAAAGGCAACCAGCCCCTCTCCAGTGCAGCCACTCAAGCACATCCTTTCTCAACTTTTGGCTAGAGCTGAACAGCACATTACGTACAGCAAAGCTTGCGGACTGGGAAAGCTGTCAGGGCTATTGTTTTCTTTCTCTTTTCCACACTGATTTCACCTGAGACTGAACATCACAGCAATTATGCCTGTCAACTCTAGACCTAAACTTCCTATACGATTTTGAAAATGTCCCTGTTAACGTGAGGCCATCTGGAGATGGGTCATCTTTACGAATTGCCATATGTATGCAATCAGAGCCAGTGGGTGACTACAGCGGTATCTTTTAGGTAGCATATCTCATAATGATAAATCTGAAAATGAGGATTATGTGTTTATGTTAAAAAGAAAAGGCATATAAGTGAATTGTGTAGCAATAGAAACTGTGTCTGACTAGGCTGTGAAAACCTGTATAAGACTAATGTATAACCTAATTTCTATAATATTTTAATATTTATTTGTGATATATATACATATTTATGACTATAACACTCAATAAAGCCATGATAAGATATAGGTTTTTATTTACTTTTCACATATCTATATTTTATAAGCTTTCTTCAGTAATTTTGCATTACTTTTACTATAGAATCTTCTTTTAATTTCAAACTAGCATTAGATGAGCTACAGGAAGTATGTATAAGCAACATAAGTCTCCTTTTATAGATGCAGAATACCCAAGCGTATATAAACAGAAGAAAATGTACAATTGTATGTAAGTAAACATACATAGAGCTCAGAAAATAGAGTTGAGCTTGTGAAAATAGCAGAGCTGGAATTGCCTCCCCAGAGTATTTATATGCACCCATAAAGATATTTATATAAATTCGCCATCCAGCCACAACTTCCCAAGTTACTTTTTGTCATTTTTGCAGTGCTGATGGCTCAGCAGAGTCTCTTTACAATACTGAGTACCCTATCCTAACTCTGACATATAAATTCAGATGGCAAGGAATTATAATATGAGGAATCTTTTCTGGTAGAAGCTCGAAAAACAAAATGCCTATCAAACTCTTCCAAATACCATGATTTTTTTAAGAGAAACAAGGAACCAAGAAAAAAATAGGCAATGGTTAAAACAAAACAAAAATACTATTTTTCTTTCGAGCCAAAAGCGCTAAATCATAACTGCCTTGTAAATCTCTATCAATTTGTGCTCCATGTAAATCTCAAACGGGAATTCTCTTAGAAAACCTTCCCTAGAAAGTACTTACCAGGATGTTTATACAGTCATTACTGGTAGGTTTTTCTCGGTACGAAAAAGTCACGGTTGCAGTTCCAATCTTTAGAGGGTACAAAAATGTATTTCAGGAGGCAGTAAGCTTTTTCACTAAAAAAAGACTTTAGTTCTAACCATAATTATATTCTCTCAAAGAAATTGAGAAATGGGATTTTTCTTTATTGGTAGATCAATGGCTTTATCCAAGCAACAGTTCATGAATAAATCTCTTTTTAAAGATCTAAAATGTGACACAAGCTCATTATTAGAAAATATTCAAATAACTAAGCAGATAGCTTTAAGGGGGAAAAAACTGTGGTATGGTATTCTGAACCAGAGCTGCATCCTCAATGATGTGTCTTTTTTAACTATTGGAAAAATACATTTTTGGTTAGACTAAAGTGTATCCTCTTCAAGATCACTTTCCCTACATAGTTCAAATATAACAAAATAATGCAACACTAATCTATAAGACTTTTTTCAGTAATAGATGTTTTTCTTCAGTAAATCAATGCAAAGGCTAATTGGGGTGGAAGGTGACTATCTCTCTTGGTTATAAATACATTTGCATTGCTATCAATCTTTTCCACTACCAATGTTAAACGAGGCTGAACAACCTAGGGGAGGAGGAAAAAAAAAAAAAGTTCAATGTTAACATATAGTAAATGCTGCCATCAAGTGGCCAGATAGAGAGTTGCTCTAACAAAAATAAAGTCAGCTAAATTACTAACACAATGTTTAAAACCTGGATCCAATCTTATTTCGAGTTTGACAAGCATAATAAAAGTTAAAGTAGTAAAAGTGAAGTTCATTCAGTCGTGTCTGACTCTTTGCGATCCCATGGATTATACAGTCCATGGATTCTTCAGGCCAGAATATTGGAGTGGGTAGCCTTTCCCTCCACCCCACTCCAGTACTCCCACCTGGAAAATCCCATGGACAGAGGAGCCTGGAAGGCTGCAGTCCATGGGGCCGGCTGAGGGTCAGACACGACTGAGCGACTTCACTTTCACTTTTCACTTTCAAGCATTGGAGAAGGAAATGGAAACCCACTCCTGTGTTCTTGTCTTGAGAATTCCAGGGTGGGCTGC
This sequence comes from Nanger dama, assembly GCA_917880005.1. Classification (NCBI taxonomy): domain Eukaryota; kingdom Metazoa; phylum Chordata; class Mammalia; order Artiodactyla; family Bovidae; genus Nanger; species Nanger dama. Next base: position 11,739,001 of record CAKJTW010000057.1, on the reverse strand, counting down.
TGTCTATGGGGTTGCACAGAGTCGGACATGACTGAAGTGACTTAGCAGCAGCAGCAGCCTTTCCCCCGGAGAAGGCGATGGCACCCCCACTCAAGTACTCTTGCCTGGAAAATCACAGGGACAGGGGAGCCTGGTGGGCTGCTGTCTATGGGGTCACACAGATTCAGACACAACTGAAGCGACTTAGTAGCAGCAGCAGTCTTTCCCTTCTCCAGGGGAATATTCCCGACCCAGGGATCGAACCCAGGTATCCTGCATTGTAGGCGGATCCTTTACCAGCTGAGCCACAAGGGAAGCCCTTTATAATAAAGAAGGACTTAAAACTACTACCTGCGGGCCAAAAGTGGCCCATGGTCTGTTCTGTATGGCCCACAAGCTACAACTGTGGCCTGCAAAAATCTAAGGAAAAAAAAATTACAATACCCCCTGTAAGTGCATATTCTTTAGTTCTGGATACATTATTACTAAATTATATATCCTTAACCCAAAGCCCATCTATGATGATATGCTGTTGACACTGAACTTGAACTATTTAATGGTAAAAGTCACTGAACTCTAAATTCTCATATTTAAAAATGTTTTATCTAAAAATCTTAGCACCTTATATGTGCAAGCTTTGTTTTAATGATTTCCACTGTCCATGGCTTAAAATTAACTTTGAAGTAGATACATCTGACTCATGAGAAATAGCTTCCCTAGCACAGAGCATGAAACTTTCACATAATGGGCTGTGGAAAGCACAAATTTTTAACTTATTAAAGATTAGTCCCCAGATCTGTAGGAGTAACTGTTGTTGTTAGTCTCTAAGTTGTATCTGACTCTTTGCAACCCCCATGGACTGTAGCCTGCCAGGTTTCTCTGCCCATGGGATTCCCAGGCAAGAATACTGGAGTGGGTTGTATAATGTCGACTGATTTCCATTTTGCATGGCAGAGAATAAAAGTATAGCACAAAGATGAGAATTTTTTTAAATGTACAGTTTTTTTAATCAACAGATGTTAATGATGTGCATGAGAAGCTAATTTTTCTTTCATTTCCATAATGGTAGATGTGAAAACACTGGGCCCAAGTTAGGATGTTTATTCTCACGTTTTAAATGAGGCAGGTAATTAAACAGCTTATCATTGCTCAGATAATGACAAACACAGTTTAAATATACATTTAATAATCAATAGAATTTTGCAAATGCAAGCTGATGTTTTCAAAGTTCTGTGAAAACTAAGATGTAAAGTATTCCTCAGAATATGGTTAACAGATGACCCACAACAGGATCATATAAAATGCTTATTTTAAAAATCAGATTCTTAGATCTTATCTTGGACCTATCGAGTAAGAATTTCAAGGGAGAGACTGAATTTGAATTTTTAACAAATCTCATAGGTAAATTCTATGACCTTAAAGTTTAAGAACCTCTTCACTTTAGTAAATGAGAAACAAAAGTAAACTCATTTTCTTAAGATCATACAGCTAGGATTAGAATCTGAAATAGAAAACTGCCTTCCTGGTCTCCAGCCTAAAATTCCTTATCCTATACTATATAAACTGGAAAAAGCCTTCCCATTTCAAGTCTCAGAATCCTTGCACTATGATTAGGAGCTATTAACAACAAACAAAAGGTTCATTTCTTATGTTAAACCTTATGGTCTTTAATAAGTAAAAAATAAAAGGTGCTATATTATTATAAATAAGATATATTAATATTAATCACCATTAAAACTAATAATAGCTGACTTCTTATAAAGGCAACAGTGTAAAACTGTTCCTTTCTTAACCATTAAACAAAAACAGGGTGAAGAAACACAAATCAAAAAATGAACCACAATGTTTGCCCAGATAGAGGAAAAATATTACTAACTCCTTCTATAACTATATGCCAGTTACCATGTGACTTTGCCACCTCTTGAAACTGGATTGGTCTTCTGACTTGCTTTGAGTAATGGAATGCAGCAGAAATGTTGCTATGAGACTTTCTAGCCTCTGCCATGAGAGGTCTTGAAGCTTCCTGCCCTCTGGAACCCTGAGATCACCATGCCATGAAGACAGCCAGGATGAAACCACATGCAAAGAGAAACCACAATATCCCAGTCGTCTCAGCCATTGCAAATGAGTCACCAGCTGGCTGAAGCCATGTAAATAAATCCAGGTGAGATCAGCAGAACTGCCTCATCAACCAACAGAGCTGGGAGAAGTAACACACTGTAGTTGATTTAAGTCACCGAGTTTTGAGGTGCTTTCTTCCATAACAAAAAATAACTAATACACTTAGAAACCACCACAACCATAAACCACAGCAAATGAAGAAGCAACCAGAGTGCTAAACCACAATGCCTGCAAAGTACAGTAAAAAAAAAAAAACAAACACAAAGACAGGGGAAAACTCCACCAGAGACAGAAGCCACTTCAGGCCCTGAGCACAGTGAAGCATTCACCACCGTAGGCGGGATCTGCCAAGACAAAGAGAGCCCTTCTTCCCTTGAACAGCCACCTGGGTTTCATGCAGGAGCTGCGGAGCTCTCGGTAAACCTTACTTTATGCTGTGGCAGATATTGCCAAGCTGAATATGGAAGCATTCAGACATGTCATCTTTCCAAAAGAGTTGCTGGGGGTGAAACGTGGTTGTAGAGAAATTATCAGTGGAAGTAGCCCTGCAGAGAATTGGGGGAAAAGGAAGAAAGGAAGGGGAGAGAAGGGAGAGAGAGAGAAGAAGAGAGAGAGAGAAAACTACAGAGAAAAAAGAGGGGAAGGAAAGGGAAGGGGACGGGAGGGGAGGGAAGAGAAGGAAGGAGGGGGAAAAGACAGGAAGAAAGAATGAGCTTATGGCTTCCCTAGGTGCAGAAAGATTGCTAGGTTATACAGAATTGGTTTACTATATTCTTAGGATAGAATGCTCATGGAAATATGTTCAAAATCCTTGGTCTAAAATACAAAGCTCCTGCTGCAGTCTTACTAACTCCCCTGTATACTAGCAAACATCAAACAGCTAATTCAGATACATATTAGAGGTGAAAAATAGAAAAAAAAAAATCAGCTGGGATATATATAAAAATAGTACTAAAAGACTAAGGAAAAGAATATAAAGGACAAGCAGAAGGCAGATAAAAATTTCTTAAGACTATAACACAAATCATGCCCCAAATTATGAAATACATAGTATTCTTAAAAATCATTTCAAAAATCACAACCCCTCTGAAACAAGAATCCAGATGAGACATAGGAGGCCTCAAGAGAAAAGATCAGAAAACAAATGTAAAGTGCTGAGTCAAAGTCCAAAAAAGAAGAGAGAAAAATAAAACTCTACAACAATGAAGTTCACATTAAAGCTATCAGAAGAAAAAAAGAAACCATTTCCAAAAGCACAAAAATATAGAACAATGACATTTAAGTACCAGCAAGAACAGTACTGTTATGGAGCTAAAGGAGATGCAACATGGATGTAGCTGACTTTCCTAAAGAAGAAATATAACAATAAATATTCAAATACAAAACAAAAGAACATTTCTTTGAAGTAAAGGAAAAATCAAGCATATAGGTAAAATGAGTTCATTGTGTACAGGTAAAATGAGTACATTGTGTACCAGGAAAAGTTGCTTTAGACTGATCAGCATTTAACCTGAGAAACTCTCTGGAGTTTAATGACAGAGCTTTCTGTGTGTGTTGGGCGGGGGTGGAGGCGGGGAGTGGCGGGCGGCAGGGGAAGTGAGGGCAAGAAAGAATCAATTCCCCTATTGAAAAAAAAAATGACTGATCTCAGACTTAAAAAAATTACTGTAGGAGGCAATAAAGCAATATTTACCAAGTCCTTGGGAAAGGAAAATATAAACCAAGAATGTTCAATCTGAATAAGTTATCAAGTATAAGGGTCATTGACAGACAATATGAAACATGCAGAAACTCAGGAGCATAGCTTCTTAGAGCCCTTCTTTTAAAAAAACTACCATAGTATGATATCCCATAATCTTAGAATTAAGTGGAGAAATCACTATAAAGACACTATTCACCTGTGAGAATAAGTGGAACAGAATATAAATGTTACAGACTGTAACAATTTAAAAGATAATAACATAACCTACCTCTGGTGATACGAGGAGAATCCCACGTTGAAGGTCAGGAATTGGGGCGGTAAGGAGATAACCCTCGTCCAAGGTAAGGAGCAGCAGCTGTGCTTTGCTGGAGCAGCCGTGAAGAGATACCCCACACCCAAGGTAAGAGAAACCCAAGTAAGATGGTAGGTGTTGCAAGAGGGCATCAGAGGGCAGACACACTGAAACCATACTCAGAGGAAACTAGTCAATCTAATCACACTAGGACCACAGCCTTGTCTAACTCAGTGAAACCAAGCCATACCTGCAGGGCAACCCAAGATGGGCGGGTCATGGTGGAGAGGTCTGACAGAATGTGGTCCACTGGAGAATGGAATGGCAAGCTACTTCAGTATTCTTGCCTTGCGAAACCCATGAACAGTATGAAAAGGCAAAAACATAGGATACTGAAAGAGGAATTCCCCAGGTCATTAGGTGCCCAGTATGCTACTGGAGATCAGTGGAGAAATAACTCCAGAAAGAATGAAGGGATGGAGCCAAAGCAAAAACAATACCCAGTTGTAGATGTGACTGGTGATAGAAGCAAAATCTGATGCTGTAAAGAGCAATATTGCATAGGAACCTGGAATGTCAGGTCCATGAATCAAGGCAAATTGGAAGTGGTCAAACAAGAGATGGCAAGGGTGAACATCGACATTCTAGGAATCAGCGATCTAAAATGGACTGGAATGACTGAATTTAACTCAGATGACCATTATATCTACTACTGCGGGCAGGAATCCCTCAGAAGAAATGGAGTAGCCATCATGGTCAACAAAAAGAGTCCAAAATGCAGTACCTGGATGCAATCTCAAAAATGACAGAATGATCTCTGTTCATTTCCAAGGCAAATCATTCAAAATCACAGTTGTCCAAGTCTATGCCCCAACCAGTAACGCTGAAGAAGCTGAATTTGAACAGTTTTATGAAGATCTAAAAGACCTTTTAGAACTAACATCCTCAAAAGATGTCCTTTTCATTATAGGGGACTGGAATACTAAAGTAGGAAGTCAAGAAACACCTGGAGTAACAGGCAAGTTTAGCCTTGGAATGTGGAATGAAGCAGGGCGAAGACCAATAGAGTTTTGCCAAGAAAATGCACTGGTCATAGCAAATACCCTCTTCCAACAACACAAGAGAAGACTCTACACATGGACATCACCAGAGGGTCAACACCAAAATCAGATTGATTATATTCTTTGCAGCCAAAGATGGAGAAGCTCTATACAGTCAACAAAAACAAGACCAGGAGCTGACTGTGGCTCAGATCATGAACTCCTTATTACCAACTTCAGAAAACCACTAGACCATTCAGGAATGACCTAAATCAAATCCCATATGATTATACAGTGGAAGTGAGAAATAGATTTAAGGGCCTAGATCTGATAGAGTGCCTGATGAACTATGGAATGAAGTTCGTGACAATGTACAGGAAACAAGAATCAAGACCATCCCCATGGAAAAGAAATGCAAAAAAGCAAAATGGCTGTCTGGGGAGGCCTTACAAATAGCTGTGAAAAAGAGAGAGGTGAAAGGCAAAAGAGAAAAGGAAAGATATAAGCATCTGAATGCAGAGTTCCAAAGAATAGAAAGAAGAGATAAGAAAGCCTTCTTCAGTGATCAGTGCAAAGAAATAGAGGAAAAGAACAGAATAGGAAAGACTAGAGATCTCTTCAAGAAAATTAGAGATATCAAGGGAACATTTCATGCAAAGATGGGCACAATAAAGGACAGAAATGGTCTGGACCTAACAGAAGCAGAAGATATTAAGAAGAGGTGGCAAGAATACACGGAAGAACTGTACAAAAAAGTTCTTCACGACCCAGATAATCATGATGATGTGATCATTAATCTAGAGTCTGACATCTTGCAATGTGAAGTCAAGTGGGCCTTAGAAAGCATCACTACGAACAAAGCTAGTGGAAGTGATAGAATTCCAGTTGAGCTATTTCAAATCCTGAAAGATGATGCTGTGAAAGTGCTGCACTCAATATGCCAGCAAATTTGGAAAACTCAGCAGTGGCCACAGGACTGGAAAAGGTCAGTTTTCATTCCAATCCCAAAGAAAGGCAATGCCAAAGAACACTCAAACTACCGCACAATTGCACTCATTTCAGATGCTAGTAAAGAAATGCTCAAAATTCTCCAAGCCAGGCTTCAGCAATATGTGAAGCATGAACTTCCTGATGTTCAAGCTGGTTTTAGAAAAGGGAGAGGAACCAGAGATCAAATTGCCAACATCCACTGGATCATGGAAAAAGCAAGAGAGTTCCAGAAAAACATCTATTTCTGTTTTATTGACTATGCCAAAGCCTTTGACTGTGTGGATCACAATAAACTGTGGAAAATTCTGAAAGAAATGGGAATACCAGACCACCTAACCTGCCTCTTGAGAAATCTGTGTGCAAGTCAGGAAGCAATAGTTAGAACTAGACATGGAACAACAGACTGGTTTCAAATAGGAAAAGGAGGACGTCAAGGCTGTAATATACCCTGCTTATTCATGTTATATGCAGAGTACATCATGAGAAATGCTGGACTGGAAGAAACACAAGCTGGAATCAAGATTGCTGGGAGAAATATCAATCACCTCAGATATGCAGATGACACCACCCTTATGGCAGAAAGTGAAGAGGAACTGAAAAGCCTCTTGATGAAAGTGAAAGAGGAGAGTGAAAAAGTTGGCTTAAAGCTCAACATTCAGAAAACGAAGATCATGGCATCCAGTACCATCACTTCATGGGAAATAGATGGGAAACAGTGGAAACAGTGTAGACTTTTTTTTGTGGGGGCTCCAAAATCACTGCAGATGGTGATCGCTGCCATGAAATTAAAAGACTCTTACTCCTTGGAAGAAAAGTTATAACCAGCCTAGATAGTATATTCAAAAGCAGAGACATTACTTTGCCGACTAAGGTCCGTCTAGTCAAGGCTATGGTTTTTCCTGTGGTCATGTATGGCTGTGAGAGTTGGGACTGTGAAGAAGGCTGAGCACCGAAGAATTGATGCTTTTGAACTGTGGTGTTGGAGAAGACTCTTGAGAGTCCCTTGGACTGCAAGGAGATCCAACCAGTCCCTTCCGAAGGAGATCAGCCCCGGGATTTCTTTGGAAGGAATGATGCTGAAGCTGAAACTCCACTCACTGGAAAAGACTCTGATGCTGGGAGGGATTGGGGGCAGGAGGAGAAGGGGATGACCGAGGATGAGATGGCTGGATGGCATCACTGATCGATGAACGTGAGTCTGAGTGAACTCTGGGAGATGGTGATGGACAGGGAGGCCTGGTGTGCTGCGATTCATGGGGTCTCAAAGAGTTGGACATGACTGAGCAACTGAACTGAGAATAAAAGGAAAGCATACTCCTATCTACATCGCCTAGACATCAAATAGATTCTTCAGTCTTTTAAAATCATGACTAATATATAAACACAAGGAAAAAGATAAACATCTCAGATCATTTAGTAAATAAAAATTATTAAAAATTAAAAGTATATCATAAAAAGCAACAGGTTTAAAACAAAAATTGTCAAAACAGTAAATGCAAAGGAGCAAAAAAACCTTCCATATTTATCTAAAGCCCTCAGATTAGATTAAAAAGACAAAATCATCTGCTATATAACAGAGTGATTCTGAAAGTCTTGAAAAAGATTATGCAAAAATAAACCAATAGGCAAACAGATCTGAAATTGCTGGTTAAGTCTGAGCCAACCCACATTTCCCTGTAAAGACAGGGGCTTTAGTCTTCTCTCAACCATGATGAGGGCAACAAAGCCCATTCCTGCCTGCAGGAGGTACACTATCTAAAATGAGAAACCAAAATTCCACAAATAATTACAATAAATCATAACCCAATTTCAAGACACTTTTCTGTCTCATTCAACATTTATTCAATAGCATTGACAATTATCTAAAACCTTTTAGGTATTTTAAGTCTTTTTAAACTGAGAATTTAGATGGGTCTATTCTAAATTTTTAAAGATAGCTTCTTTTAATAGCTATGTTTTAGAGTTGCTTTTATCAAAAACAGTGCTTCCCCTTTTCCTGTAATTGTGGTTTTATAACAATCTTTCATTTCACTGGCACTTGGGCCAAAAGAGAGCAGAGAAAAAAATAAAGTTTATCTAAAAGATGATGAAACACATCAAGTTTGATATTCTTTCTTTCATGTAGGAATAACTTTCACAATATGCTTCTGATGCGACTTCCCAGTGAACTAAAATGGTTTAACATCCCTGGAAAGCTGTATCAGAGTCCTCTAGGAAATGAAACCCCAATTTTATTCTAAGCAGCTTAAAAGAACTATAATATTCAGAGAAATTGTTAATATTAGCTGTTCTTGACACTAAGAGAATTGCAGAACAGAGACAGCTATTTCACTCTCCACCAGCTGGAGAGCTGACGAGTAGAGATGACAATCTATGCCATAACTAAGAGTCAGAACAGTAAGCTACTAGGACGCAAGCAAGGAAAATTTTCACAGGGAGGCAGCAAGTTCAGAAGTGACCATGATTATCACGGGACTGGACATACTAGTGAAGAAAGAAATCCCAGGCAGAAAATACGAAATACCAGTATGCACTGGAAATGCCCAAAGATCTCAGTTGATTTAAATAAACAGATATTAAAGTTACAGATACCTGATTGTGAGCTCTTAAAATTATTTCTAGTTAAGCTATACCATTTGAAAGTGGGTTCACTTTAACCTTTTCACTAAACTGGATCAAAAGGTGTGGGCTGAGTGCTTCAGCCAATGAAACAAGGATAAATCCCCAAGAAACCTATTTTCTCAGGGTCTTCTAACAAAATCATTATATACAGTATTCACACGAGTTTCCTGAGCTGATTAATCATATCTAAACAAAGTTTAAAAATGCTTCTCCTGGGTGTTTTCCTGTGTGAGACTAGCTGGAGACATGGCACCAAGTTGTCTCAGGACAACTGACAAGCAGGGCTCTACAGAGAAAAGTGGCTGCAGAGAGTAAGACAGGCTCTCCCTGGTGGCTCAGGTGGTAAAGAATCCGCCTGCAATGCAGGAGACCCAGGTTCAAACCCCGGATCAGGAAGATCCCCTGGAGAAGGGAATGGCTACCCACTCCAGTATTCTTGCCTGGAAAATCCCACGAACAGAGGAGCCTAGTGGGTTACAGTTCATGGGGTCACAAAGAGTCAGACATGACTGAATGACTAAGGCAGAGACAGGAAAGAACAAAAGGCTCAACACTAGAATAACAGTTTATTTCCCTTAGTCTAGATGTGCATGGGGCCAACAATTCACTTTTAAGCCATTAACTCTCTTAGCAGAATCACCTGCTTGAGAAATTACTTATATATATATTTTTATTTTAAATTATGAGAAATTACTTATATCTTAACTTCTTGCAGCTATCAGACAAAAATGGTAAGGCTAGTCAGATTTCACAGAGATTTCCGAACGTCCCTGTCCTCAGGAAGGAGTTAAGAGGTTTTTGTTTTTAAATCCTAAGGAAAGTGGCCAAAAGTGACCATAATGAAAACTTAACCATACTTAACAAGCTCCAGACTTCTCACACATGCTCTCATGTAATCTTCAAGACAACCCAGAAAGATAGAAAACCCAGAAAGATAGGTGGGCCCATTTCTCAATGTTTTATAGAAGAAATAGGCCCAAAGATTAAATAACTTCTGTAGTCCTGCAGCTGCAACTGCAAATTTTCAACAAACCACAACTCTTTCGAGATTTCCCTCAATTCCTCCCCTCCCTCTAATTAGATGGAGTGTAATCAACTAGGCTCCTTCACAGCTTCAGCGTTCCTTAACACTCTAAAATGTAACTAGCCTATGTGCTTGATCACCATGCCTACCCTCCCAAAACAGCGCTGAAGGCAGTAACTATGCTTCACTGATCTCCACATCTCTAGAAGAGTGACATAGTGGGGTTCAGTAAATGCCTGATAAATTTAAGAATTAGGTAAGTAAGTAGAAAATTGCCCAAGGGCAGAGGTGATCTTTGAGGGCCCATCCACCAGTCCAGGTGTGATATTAGGGATCTTCTGGTCCTACTACAAGTTTTTATGGCCCCGGCCAGTCTTCTTACTGGGGAATGAGCCTAGACAGTATACTTCAAATCCAGGAATCAGGCAGAGATTTATACATATTGTTGTAGTTCAGGTGTTCAGTCATGTCCAACTCTTTGTGACCCCATGGACTGCAGCACGCCAGCCTTCCCTGTACTTCACCATCTCTAGGAGCTTGCTCTAACTCATGTCTATTGAGTCAGTGATGCCATCCAACCATCTCATCCTCTGTTGTCCCCTTCTCCTCCTGCCTTCAGTCTTCCCCAGCATCAGGGTCTTTTCTTATGAGTCAGTTCTTCACAGCAGGTGGCCAAAGCATTGGAGCTTCACCTTCAGCATCCATTCTTCCAATGAATATTCAGGACTGATTTCCTTTAGGAGTGCCTGGTTTGATCTCCTTGCAGTTCAGTATGTGTGTATATATATACTGGTGTGTGTGTGCTAAGTCACTTCACTCGTGTCCAACTCTTTTTGACTCTGACTGTAGCCCACCATGCTCCTTTGTCCATGGGATTCTCCAAGAAATAATACTGGAGTGGGTAGCCATGCCCTCCTCCAGGGAATCTTCCCGACCCAGGGATCGAACCTACATCTGCAGCTCCTGGACTGCAAGCAGATTCTTTGCCACTGAGCCACTGAGGAAGAACACACACGAACACACACACACACCCACACACACACACACCCACCATATATTTATATATCTGACACTTACCTTCAGTTATTTTTAGCTAATATTGTGGCTGAGTATAAAATTACATAAACTTGTCCTCCTAAACTATCCCATAATAATCCTCCATGTTTATCTAAGGGAAAATACACCGTTTCTAGATAAAGTACTTACACTATTCTTTTGACAACCTACCTTGTTGATAATGTTTCCAGTCATTAATTTCAGACTCAGGGAGAGGGAATTCAGCCATTTTTCATAGTCCTGCAAAAATCATCCACATTCTGCTGAATCAAACACAAGATAATACTGTAAGATTCACTCAGCTGAAACCCATCACCTCAGCCACCATACGTTACTAACCATTAAAACAAAATGGGAATCAGTTTTTCCACCCAATAGTTTACCTAAATATCTCTCTTAGGCAAGTTTGACCTTTACAATACAACTTTCATTTTGCTGTAAGCTCTTACATTTATATTACTGCTTAACATGCACTCTTCATAGAAATCTGCCCAAACAATTTCTAACTGTATTTATTCATGCTGAGCATTCTGCTTAACTACTTGCCTAAAATGCAATACAGTTACCAGAGAAACAATATTTCCTGTTATTTCAGGAAGGTGAAGGTCAGACCAGTTTCATTCAAAGGGAAATGAAATGTTTTGTGTCTCTAGGCTGTGTAGTGTAATTTCAACGTGCTTTCTTGATGTTTCTGGTAAGCCTTCGACTGTTCCTCATTTTACTGTGATCACCACTGTTATCCCTGCCCTCTCCTGCCTTTTTAACTGACTGAGGTTACTTCTAACATTCTACCACCTATAGGAATTTTGTAACATGCATGGCATTGAAAATTTAACTTAAAGGCAGCCTGTCTTTGTTACCAGAAAGAAAGAATTATATTCATTAGGTGCTTCTGCAAAATTCTTTAATCAAGTAATTAATCCTCTGGATAAAGTAATTTATTTCATTCTCTATACTATTTTGAAGAATCAGATGGTCTCAGAGAGATTGCCTATTTTAGAGCTTTATTAATCTGGCACACAGAGGTGAGATAATCCCATCCCTGGTTCAAGTGGCTGCTTTCCAGTGGAGCCTTACAGCATAGTGGCTAAATGTTGGGCTCTGGAGTTAGAAAGATCTGGATGTGAAACTTTGTTCTACCAAACACAGGCGGGTTCCCTAACTTCCTCTGCTCTGCATTCAACAAATTGGGAGCCACTGTTCTATTATCACTACTTGTTTACGGAACTGCCACAAAATGAGTCTAGGTACAATGGCAGAATTTCCAAGTATTTTCTTCATTGAAAATGCAGTATGTACTGAAATCATTCCAGGACCCCCACAGTACAGCTGAGTTAATGTGTTAAACTGATGGTCAAAGCAATGACCAGGCAATGGGTCAAAGTGTAGGCCCACATGGGTCAACAAAGTAAAACGCAAAAAGAATAGAGCAAGTTTAAATGAAGCTGGGGATGAGGATCAATGTTAGGGGAGTTCAGTCTTGTGGGTGAGGCGCAGCAGAAAGTAAAATCCTGGCGATATTCGAAGATAGGGATTGAAGTGGCCTTATAACCATTCATTGATTTTTTAACCACGACTGCAATAATTCAGTACGTTAGAGGTGAGTGGGCAGGAAGGAGGTGGGATTGTAGCTAATTCTTTGAGAATCTCACATACATCACCGTTTACAATTTTTCTATATATTGATTTATTACTGATGGACATGTATGTCTGTCACACATGAGAATATTCTCCAATACACATTTCATAAATGTAGTGTGTTGAATGAGAGCTCTCAAAATATATATGCATGGAGAACCTTTGAATATGGCTTTATTTGACAAAAGGGGGATGTCTTCAAAGATGTATTTAAGGACAAGATGAGATCATCCTGATTAACCAAATGGGCTCTAAATCCAATGATAGTGTCCTTGTTATGGACAGAAAATAAGAGAGAGGCATAGAGTAGAAGGCCATGTGAATATAGAGGAATAACAACAGGGCCCCAGATGAGTAGCCAGGTTTGAAGCCTGGCCTGGCCCTTGTCCTAGAAGGGAATCAAAGCATTCATTCATTCAGCAGCTATTTTATGTAGGGCCAGGATATGAGGGGTACGGTCCAATCATAAAATATAAGCTGGGTAGTGGGAAGGTACTTTTGCAATTTGTCAGCACCTGAACACCTCGGGCTAATCCTTGATCTGTGGACAGCACTGCTAATTCCTGGTCTTATCAACCAATGGATCTGGGGCTATTAACTTCTTACCTTGTTCAGGACTGTCTCAGGAACCAAGGAAGTACAGATTACTAGGAGAATGCCAGTGGCTATCACTGTGAAAGTCAGTGCCTGGAGAAACAAGGCAATACTTCTTCCCTCTTCAATTTCTTCACCCTTCAGGCAGCTGCCACTCACTCTTCTCTGGCACTTTTCTATGTCCTTCAAAACATGATGAAAATAAATTTGGACTCTGGTTTCCTAACTTCAAGTGTCACCATGTCATTAACTCAGTATCTTCTTTGTAGAAGGTGATTGACAGTGAGAGAGCAATGCTTAGTCCAGAGGAATGGCTTTCTCATGTGACTTTTGTCAAGATGTCTAGTTAACGTGGCAAAAGCCTAGGCTCTCTTCTTTGATACAAACACAAAATGGTAAGGTGAATAAAAATGGGAAATATGAAATATAAATGGAAATACAAAATACAAATGTGTATATGTATGTAGCCACAATGCAGAACCATGCTTTAAAAAGCTTGCCAAGTACAATGAGTATTAGATCTCACTGAGAGAGAAAGCTGAGAGCAGATTATTCACATCTCCAGATGACAGGAAGAGCACCAGATGAGAAGTGAAAGCAAAAAGTCATAACTTGCAATGGCAAGACCTGGGTACATGGCAGAGCAGTTCCAAGTCCCTATAGCTATCTGATCACCAACTGTGACAAAGGAGGTGCAACCACATAAGGGAAAACTGACATACGGGAAAAAAAAATTCACCTGTTGGGTAAGAAATGAGAAGAGAGATGGAGTCAGTACATTAAAAAAATCCTGAGACATAGGAATTTTCAGTATGACCCAATATGAAGTTCTACTAGACAACAGCAAAATCCAACCTACAGATGAGGTTTTTCCTTAATTTATAAAGCTTACAAAAACAATTAATCCATTCACTCTTAAAGCATGTCCACTATATTTTAATTTAAAAAAAAAAAAAAGCTGGTCCATTGAAATAAGGCTTTCCAAGTCTATTCTTCTCATCACTGACTCTATTTTCATACTGTTCATTCTATCCTGTTTAGCATCTAATGTCTTCATTTCTATTAGGATTCTGTTTTCTCTCCCATTTGTTTTTGAGCTCTACCAGTTCACTATTTATTTCTCTGTTTCATTTTTCCTATGTACTTTTTCATCTTTTTCAGTGCTCTTATTTCAAAGGGCCATATCTTCTGTTACTGTGACAAATGACTCAGCTTTCCCTCCCCCCTGTTTTAAAAGTCTTAATTCTAAGACAAATAATGAAAAGAAATAAACCAGCATAAAATATGTAAGAATATACCCCAAGGAAACAAAAAGAACCAAAATATATAAAGAAATACTTGAAGAAAAAAATGAAGATAACCAAAAACTACATCAGAAAAACTGTACCACAAAACATATAAAGAAAGCAGATGAAGGTCATAAGAAGCTTTTACATAAAACTAATCAAATAAACAAAAATAAAATCATGACTTAAATGAATGAAACTTTCAGTTCAGTTCAGTCGCTCAGTCGTGTCTAACTCTTTGCGACCCCATGAATCACAACACGCCAGGCCTCCCTGCCCATCACCAACTCCCAGAGTTCACCCAAACTTCCTGTCCATTGAGTTGGTGATGCCATCTAGCCATCTCATCCTCTGTTGCCCCCTTCTCCTCCTGCCCTCAATCCCTCACAGCATCAGAGTCTTTTCCAATGAGTCAGCTCTTCACATGAGGTGGGCAAAGTATTGGAGTTTCAGCCTCAGCATCAGTCCTTCCAGTGAACTCCCAGGACTGGTCTCCTTTAGGATGAACTGGTTGGATCTCCTTGCAGTCCAAGGGACTCTCAAGAGTCTTCTCCAACACCACAGTTCAAAAGCATCAATTCTTCGGCACTCAGCTTTCTTCACAGTCCAACTCATATCCAAACACGACCACTGGAAAAACCATAGATTAGAAGCATCAAAAAGGGGGGCACCAATACTACTGAAAACAAAATCGTGAATATGCAGAACAACATTGATAAAACTGAGCAACATGAAATGAAAAAGTGAAAATACCTCAGAAATAGGAGGAAAAAATGAAAGACTATGCCAGATTAAAGCTCCAAAACAGGTGTAACTGATGTTGCTGTAAAAGGACATGGAACAAATGAGACAAAAGTTTGCTAAAAGATATTACAGGAAAAAGGTTTCCTGAAATAAAACGTTGAAAAGGTAAATTTCCCCTCCAAAACTTATATTGAACAGTCAACCGTGAGATTTCAAAGACGGACTTAGAAGATACTATGAGCACCTAAGCCAAAAATCAATCAAGTCATTAGGGATGGGGTGCATAATAAACTGAGTTCACTTTCCACGAGCAACTTTCATGGTCAATTATCAGTGAAGCAAGTCTAGAGGGTTCCAGAGGCAAAAGGATGATGTAGAAATTTTATTTCTAGCCAGATACTTTCCACAAATAAAGAAAAATAATATCTCAAACATGAGGGAATGCAAGAAGAACTGGAAAAATAATAGTTGATT
The DNA here is from genome assembly GCA_917880005.1 of Nanger dama. Lineage (NCBI taxonomy): Eukaryota > Metazoa > Chordata > Mammalia > Artiodactyla > Bovidae > Nanger > Nanger dama. Next base: position 11,723,439 of record CAKJTW010000057.1, on the reverse strand, counting down.
CCACTCAAATATTACAGCCATGGAAATTACAAAAACTAGGGTTGGATGAAAGAATAGAATATAAATATTGTAAATAATAAATATGTTGAAAATCTAATTAATAAATATTGAGAAGAATTAAGGAAATGTAAGCACACTGATTTTCTAATTTTCTAAGGCAGATTATCACTGGATATTGTTTAAAGGTGATAAATCAAGCTTATAAATGGAGACAATCTGATTCTAGAATATAAATGAAACACATGAAGATATACAAAAATAATACAACCATGTAAATAAAGTAATATGCATACCCTGTTATTACATAAGGGAAACAATGATTTTAAATCTCTATAAATCAATCTATAAATTAAGTTGAGGGCCCAGGGTGTGGGACTACTACAGGATTTCTTAAGCTAAAAATAATAAATTTTAAGGATTAGGCCAAAACATAAACATGCAAATATAGTTGACCAACCTCTGATCTTAATATAAAAGCTATGGCAATTACAAAAGATGAACAGGTTAGCTTATTGACAGAATAAAGTCTAAATATATATATGGAATATATACATATGGAATTCCACATATATATGGAATTTAGTATATGTTAACAACTATATATTTTGGAGTAGTGGAGACAGATTTATTAATCAACAAAGAGATTTTGGGAAAACTAGCAGCTATCTGGAAATATAAATAGGAGATCCTCACCTTACTCCTATTAAAACAAATTCCAAGCAGATCAAAAGTTTTTAAAGTTGTAAATACATGTTGTTTTTGATCAAGCAATTCCAATTCAAGGCATATGTCCAATTTATATATTTGCCAATAAGTAATGAAAGTTTGAAAGTCAAAGTGTTAGTCAGTCGTGTCTGGCTCTTTGTTGAACCCATGGACGATAGCTCACCAGGCTCCTCTGTTCATGGGATTCTCCAGGTAAGAATACTGGAATGGGCTGGAGGACACTCCAGGAGATCTTCCCGACCCAGGGATCAAACCTGGGTCTCCTGTATTCCAGGCAGATTTTTTTACCTTTGGAGCCACCAGGGAAGACCTTAATAAGTAATACTAATATAGAATGATTTCTAAGATCTATTTTTAAATAGAGAAGCAAGGGACAAAACAGTGTGCCCAGTATGTTTATACTTACATAGAATTATATTGTATGATATATATTTGTGTATATATGTACATATACATACTTTAGATATATAAATTTAACATTTATATATACTCTTGAGAAACCTATATGCAGGTCAAGAAGCAAGTTACAACTGGACATGGAACAACAGACTGGTTCCAAATAGGAAAAGGAGGACATCAAGGCTGTATATTGTCATCCTGCTTGTTTAACTTCTATGCAGAGTACATCATGAGAAACGCTGGACTGGAAGAAGCACAAGCTGGAATCAAGATTGCTAGGAGAAATATCAAGAACCTCAGATATGCAGATGACACCACCCTTATGGCAGAAAGTGAAGAGGAACTAAAAAGCCTCTTGATGAAAGTGAAAGAGGAGAGTGAAAAAGCTGGCTTAAAGCTCAACATTCAGAAAACGAAGATCATGGCATCTGGTCCCATCACTTCATGGGAAATAGATGGGGAAACAGTGGAAATAGTGTCAGACTTTCTTTTTTTGGGCTCCAAAATCACTGCAGATAGTGACTGCAGCCATGAAATTAAAAGACGCTTACTCCTTGGAAGAAAAGTTATGACCAACCTAGATAGCATATTGAAAAGCAGAGACATTACTTTGCCAACAACGGTCGGTCTAGTTAAGGCTATGGTTTTTCCTGTGGTCATGTATGGATGTGAGTTGGACTGTGAAGAAAGCTGAGCGCCAAAGAATTGATACTTTTGAACTGTGGTGTTGGAGAAGACTCTTGAGAGTCCCTTTGACTGCAAGGAGATCCAGCCAGTCCATTCTGAAGATCAGTCCTGGGTGTTCTTTGGAAGGAATGATGCTAAAGCTGAAACTCCAGTACTTTGGCCACCTCATGCGAAGAGTTGACTCATTGGAAAAGACTTTGATGCTGGGAGGGATTTGGGGCAGGAGGAGAAGGGGACGACAGAGGATGAGATGGCTGGATGGCATCACTGATGCCATGGATGTGATGCCATGCCATCACCGATGGCTTGATGGACGTGAATTTGAGTGAACTCCGGGAGTTGGTGATGGACAGGGAGGCCTGGCGTGCTGCAATTCATGAGGTTGCAAAGAGTGAGACATGACTGAGCAACTGAACTGAACTGATATTTATATTATTTATTAGTTTATACACGCATAGAACATTTCTAGACAATATTTTCAATAAATTTAACAGTTGCTTCTGAGGAGGAGGGATTGATGAATTGCTTATCTGGCAATAGAAGGAGACTTTCCTTTCCTTGCATTACCATTCTATATTATTTGGAGTCCTATCATTGGCATATATTACTCTTTAGATTAATAAAAAGATACTTTAAAGCTCCAGGTAGCAGAGAAGTCAGAGAAGCTGTGCACAGAACTGTATTTCCCAGGGCCTAGGCATCTCAGTAATAATAGACCTATTGCTCAAGGTACAGGTAACAATGCCACAAGTTATAAACTACTTGATTTATTATAAAAGATGCATAGAGTCGGGGGGAAAAAAGATGGCGGAGGAATAGGATGGGGAGAACGCTTTCTCCCTCTCTACCTCATCAAAAGAACATTTCAATGCGGAGTAAATTCCACAAAATAACTTCTGACTGCTGGCAGAGGACATCAGGCATCCAGCAAAGCAGATCATTGGCTTCAAAACCAGGTAGGAATTATTTTAAAAACGAAGATAGAGACAAAGAAGGTAGGGAGGGAACCCCGGCACGGGAAGGGAATCCCATCCCAGGAAGAGACTCTTAAAAAGAGAGGTTCCCTAAAATTGGGGAACTTTCTCACAGCTGTGTATGGGGCGAGCCCTGGAAGCACAGAGGGCAACATAACAGGAAGGAAGAATAAATAAATAATTAAAATCAACAGATTACGAATTCAACAGTATAACCCCCCAGCGGATAAGCAGCGCAAATGCCTGCGTCTGACAGCAGTGGCGGTTGGGCAGGGAGGAGCGCGCCCGCGACAGTGCTTTCTAAGAATTGGGCCGCGGGAGACATAGGCTGCAGGGCTTTTCTCGAGAATCGGGGAGTAATGGGGCCAGAATCGGGTCCGCGCGTGGATAGAACGATTTATCCCGGACTAGCAAACCAGACTGGGGGATAACTAACATGCAAAACGCTCGAACATAAGACACTGACAGGCCCGCGCACAGAACAAAGGACGGATCGGAAATAGCCGGCTGCAGACCATCCCCCACAGGCGACAGGCAGCCAGAGCCTTAAGTGCTGGAAGAGGGCAGTCGCAGCTCGAGAGACATTGCCTACCAAATTGCAAGCAGGCTTCTTTGCTGAGACTTCTGGGGTCTCTGATCAGTCATCATCTGCCTGAGAAAGAGCCCCGGCGGCGCACCCAGTAAACTGAGCGACCCGGAAAGCCCAGAAGACGCAACAATAGTGCGCACCAAACGCCCTAGCCACTCGGACTTGGAACCAAACCGACACCCGGAGGGGGCTTCCTGAGCGACTTAAACAGGGGAAGTGCATGAAGCATAAGGCAGGCCCCACACGGTTATCCCGCGGAGCGAGAAGGGGCAAGCCCAGTGCAGAGCTCACCACCACCCTCCCTGTGGCAAGACAGAAATCAGACACTGAAGGGACCAGCAAACAGAGGAAGTCAAACAGAGGGAGCTGCCTTGGTAGCGACCCCACACAGTCCACAATGACAGAGAAAGCGCCAGATATACTGTTACTACTTTTATGATCAAAAAATTTTTGTTTTGGTGGGGGGATGATGTGGAAGCATGATTTTTCTTTTTTTTTCTTTTTTTTTTAAGAACTTTTTCTTTCTTTTAAAGTTTTTTTCCTTTTTAAATTTGTTTTTTCTTCCTTTCTTTTTCATCTTTTTCCCTAAACTTGCTTAAATTTTTAAGTCTTCTATATTTCTATTTATTATTTTTATAACCTAATATTACTTTTCAAAAAAAAAAAAACCCTATCATTAAAGTAAACGCCGTATATAGTCCTATTGGTGGAGGAAGTTGCCTTTTAATAATTCTGGAGTCTTTTATTATATTTTACTTTTTTTTTCTATTTTTTAAAAAAATTTCTCTCTCCTTCTTCTTCTTCCCTTCAATAATCTATCTTTGAAAATCCAATCTTTACTCCAGATTTTTAATCTTGGCCTTTTGGTATTTGTTGCCAATTTTGTACTTTTAAAAACCTAATCTTCAGTACCCAGTTTTACATGAGTGCAAGACTACTGGCTTGACCACTCTCTCCACCTTTGGAATCTCTCTTTTCTCCACTAGGTGGCTTTTGTCTCCTCCCTCCCCCTCCTCCTCTCTACCCAACTCTATGAATCTCTGTGTGCTCCAGAAGGAGGAGAATTCTCAGGGAACTGGTCACTGGCCGGATCTGTATCCCTCCTTCCCATCTCCCTCTTTTGTCCTCCTGTCCACCTCTATCTACTTCCTCCCTCTCCTCTTCCATGTATAACTCTGTGACCACCTCTGAGCGGTCCAGACTTCGGAGCGCACACAAGAAAGTGGTTACGGGCTAGCTTGCTTTTTCCTCTTTTGATTCCACCTCATCCCATTCCACTCACCTCTAACTACTCCCTCCCTCTTCTCTCCTCCAAGTAACTCAGCGATCCTCTAGGGACGACCCTCATGGTGGAGAAACCTATCATCATTAACCTAGATGTTTTAACATTAGTGCTGAATAGATGGAGAAATCATGAGGCTATTGTAAAAATAAATCTGAAAACCAGAATCAGGAGGCATAAGTCCAAAGCGTGAGATCATCAAAGAATTCCTGAATACAGGGAACATTATCCAATAAGAGCTCATCAAACGCCTTCATACCTATACTGAAATTGAGCACTGCCCAAGGGCCAACAATCTCCAGAGCAAGACGTACCACGAAAATTCTCCAGCAACACAAGAACAAGCTCCTGAGCTTCAATACACAGGCAACTCAAAATACTCCAAAACCATTGACGTCTCATAACCCATTACTTCCCACTTCACAGCAATCCAGAGAGAGGAAATCCAGCTCCACCCACCAGAACTCCAACACAAGCCTCCCTAATCAAGAAACTTTGACAAGCCACTGATATAACCCCAAACACAGAGAGGAAGCTCTATAAGAAAGAGAATTCCACAAATTCCCAGAATATAGAAAAGCCACCCCAAACGCAGCAATATAACCAGGATGAAGAGACAGAGGAATACCCAGCAGGTAAAGGAACAGGAGACATGCCCACCAAACCAAACCAAAGAGGAAGAGATAGGGAATCTACCTGAGAAAGAATTCCAAATACTGATAGTGAAAATGATCCAAAATCTTGAATTCAAAATGGAATCACAGATAAATAGCCTGGGGTCAAGGATTGAGAAGATGCAAGAAAGGTTTAACAAGGACCTAGAAGAAATAAAAAAGAGTCAACATATAATGAATAATGCAATAAATGAGATCAGAAACACTCTGGAGGCAAAAAATAGTAGAATATCGGAGGCAGAAGATAGGATTAGTGAAATAGAAGATAGAATGGTAGAAATAAATGAATCAGAACGGAAAAAAAAAAAACGAATTAAAAGAAATGAGGACAACCTCAGAGACCTCCAAGACAATATGAAACGCTCCAACATTCGAATTATAGGAGTCCCAGAAGAAGAAGACAAAAAGAAGACCATGAGAAAATACTTGAGGAGATAATAGTTGAAAACTACCCTAAAATGGGGAAGGAAATAATCACCCAAGTCCAAGAAGCCCAGAGAGTGCCAAACAGGATAAACCCAAGGCGAAACACCCCAAGACATTATTTTAATCAAACTAACAAAGATCAAACACAAAGAACAAATATTAAAAGCAGCAAGGGAAAAACAACAAATAACACACAAGGGGATCCCCATAAGAATAACTGCAGATCTTTCAACAGAAACTCTTCAGGACAGGAGGGAATGGCAAGACATACTTAAAGTGATGAAGGATAATAACCTTCCGCCAAGACTACTGTACCCAGCAAGGATCTCATTCAAATATGAAGGAGAAACCAAAGCTTTACAGACAAGCAAAAGCTGAGAGAATTCAGCACCACCAAACCAGCTCTCCAACAAATACTAAAGGATAGACTTTAGAAAAGAAACACAAAAAGGACGCATAAACCCGAACCCAAAACAATAAAGTAAATGGCAACAGGAACATACTTATCAATAATTACCTTAAATGTAAATGAGTTGAATGCCCCAACCAAAAGGCAAAGACTGGCTGAATGGATACAAAAACAAGATCCCTATATATGCTGCCTACAAGAGACCCACCTCAAAACAACGGACACATACAGACTAAAAGTGAAGGGCTGGAAAAAAGATATTCCATGCAAATAAAGACCAAAAGAAAGCAGGAGTAGCAATACTCATATCCGATAAAATAGACTTTAAAACAAAGGCTGTGAAAAGGGACAAAGAAGGCCACTACATAATGATTAAAGGATCAATCCAAGAAGAAGATATAACAATTATAAATATATATGCACCCAACATAGGAGCACCGCAATATGTAAGACAATTGCTAACAAGCATGAAAGGGGAAATTAATAATAACACAATAATAGTGGGAGACTTTAATACCCCACTCACACCTATGGACAGATCAACTAAGCAGAAAATTAACAAAGAAATGCAAACGTTAAACGATACAATAGACCAGTTAGACCTAATTGATATCTATAGGACATTTCACCCCAAAACAATGAATTTCACCTTTTACTCAAGTGCACACGGAACCTTTTCCAGGATAGATCACATTCTGGGTCATAAATCCAACCTTAATAAATTCAAAAAATCGAAATTATTCCAAGCATCTTCTCTGACCATAATGCACTAAGGTTAGATCTCAATTACAGGAGAAAAACTATTAAAAATTCCAACATTTGGAGGCTGAACAACACCCTTCTGAATAATCAACAAATCACAGAAGAAATCAAAAAAGAAATCAAAATATGCATCGAAACGAATGAAAATGAAAACACAACTACACAGAACCTTTGGGACACTATAAAAGCAGTCCTAAGAGGAAAGTTCATAGCAATACAGGCATACCTCAAGAAACAAGAAAAAAAGTCAAATAAATAACCTAACTCTACACCTAAAGCAACTGGAAAAGGAAGAAATAGAGAACCCCAGAGTAAGTAGAAGGAAAGAAATCCTAAAAATTAGGGCAGAAATAAATGCAAAAGAAACAAAAGAGACCATAGCAAAAATCAACAAAGTAAAAGCTGGTTCTTTGAAAGGATAAATAAAATTGACAAACCATTAGCCAGTCTCACCAAGAAACAAAGAGAAAAAAATCAAATCAACAAAATTAGAAATGAAAATGGAGAGATCACGACAGACAACTCAGAAATACAAAGAATCATAAGAGACTACTGTCAGCAATTACATGCCAATAAAATGGACAACTTGAAAGAAATGGACAAATTCTTAGAAAAGTACAACTTTGCAAAACTGAACCAGGAAGAAATAGAAAATCTTAACAGACCCATCACAAGCATGGAAATCGAAACTGTAATCAGAAATCTTCCAGCAAACAAAAGCCCAGGTCCAGACGGCTTCACAGCTGAATTCTACCAAAAATTTCGAGAAGAGCTAACACCTATCTTACTGAAACTATTCCAGAAAATTGCAGAGGAAGGTAAACTTCCAAACTCATTCTATGAGGCCACCATCACCCTAATACCAAAACCTGACAAAGACACCACCAAAAAAGAAAACTACAGGCCAATATCACTGATGAACATAGATGCAAAAATCCTCAACAAAATCCTAGCAATCAGAATCCAGCAACACATTAAAAGATCATACACCATGACCAAGTGGGCTTTATCCCAGGGATGCAAGGATTCTTCAATATCCGCAAGTCAATCAATGTAATTCATCACATTAACAAACTGAGAAATAAAAATCATATGATTATCTCAATAGATGGAGAAAAAGCCTTTGACAAAATTCAACATCCATTTATGATAAAAACGCTCCAGAAAGCAGGAATAGAAGGAACATACCTCAACATAATACAAGCTATATATGACAAACCCACAGCTAACATTATCCTCAATGGTGAAAAATTGAAACCATTTCCCCTAAAGTCAGGAACAAGACAAGGGTGTCCACTTTCACCACTACTCTTCAACATCGTACTGGAAGTTTTGGCCACAGCAATCAGAGCAGAAAAAGAAATACAAGGAATCCAAATTGGAAAAGAAGAAGTAAAACTCTCACTGTTTGCAGATGACATGATCCTCTACATAGAAAATCCTAAAGACTCGACCAGAAAACTACTAGAGCTAATCAATGAATATAGTAAAGTTGCAGGATATAAAATCAACACTCAGAAATCCCTTGCATTCCTAAACACTAATAATGAGAAAGTAGAAAAAGAAGTTAAGGAAACAATTCCATTCACCATTGCAACGAAAAGAATAAAATACTTAGGAATATTCCTACCTAAAGAAACTAAAGACTTATATATCGAAAACTATAAAACACTGATGAAAGAAATCAAAGAGGACAACAATAGATGGAGAAATATACCATGCTCATGGGTCGGAAGAGTCAATATAGTGAAAATGAGTATTCTCCCTAAAGCAATCTACAGATTCAGTGCAATTCCCATCAAGCTACCAGCAGTATTTTTCACAGAACTAGATCAAAAATCTCAAGATTTGTATGGAAATACAAAAAACCTCGAATAGCCAAAGCATCTTGAGAAAGAAGAATGGAACTGGAGGAATCAACTTGCCTGACTTCAGGCTCTACTACAAAGCCACAGTCATTAAGACAGTATGGTACTGGCACAAAGACAGAAATATAGATCAATGGAACAAAATCGAAAGCCCTGAGATAAACCCACACACCTATGGACACCTTATCTTCGACAAAGGAGGCAAGAATATACAATGGAGTAAGACAGTCTCTTTAATAGGTGGTGCTGGGAAAACTGGTCAACCACTTGTAAAAGAATGAAACTAGACCTGTTTCTAACACCATACACAAAAATAAACTCAAAATGGATTAAAGATCTAAATGTAAGACCAGAAACTATAAAATTCCTAGAGGAGAACATAGGCAAAACACTCTCAGACATAAATCACAGCAGGATCCTCTATGATCCAACTCCCAGTATACTGGAAATAAAAGCAAAGATAAACAAATGGGATCTAATTAAAATTAAAAGCTTCTGCACAACAAAGGAAACTATAAGCAAGGTGAAAAGACAGCCTTCTGAATGGGAGAAAACAATAGCAAATGAAACAACTGACAAACAACTAATCTCAAGGATATATAAGCAACTCCAGCTCAACTCCAGAAAAATAAACGATCCAATAAAAAAATGGGCCAAAGAACTAAATAGGCATTTCACCAAAGAAGACATACGGATGGCTAACAAACACATGAAAAGATGTTCAACATCACTCATTATCAGAGAAATGCAAATCAAGACCACAATGAGGTACCATTTCACTCCAGTCAGAATGGCTGCGATCCAAAAGTCTACAAGCAATAAATGCTGGAGAGGATGTGGAGAAAAGGGAACCCTCTTACACTGTTGGTGGGAATGCAAACTAGTACAGCCATTATGGAAAACAGTGTGGAGATTCCTTAAAAAATTGCAAACAGAACTGCCTTATGACCCAGCAATCCCACTGCTGGGCATACACACTGAGGAAACCAGAATTGAAAGAGACACATGTACCCCAATGTTCATTGCAGCGCTGTTTATAATAGCCAGGACATGGAAGCAACCTAGATGTCCATCAGCAGATGAATGGATAAGAAAGCTGTGGTACATATACACAATGGAGTACTACTCAGCCCTTAAAAGAATAAATTTGACTCAGTTCTAATGAGATGGATGAAATTGGAACCGATTATACAGAGTGAAGCCAGAAAGAAAAACGCCAATACAGTATACTGACACATATATATGGAATTTAGAAGATAGTAATGATGACCCTATATGTGAGACAACAAAAGAGACACAGAGGTATAGAACGGACTTTTGGACTCTGAGGGAGAGGGGAAAGGTGGGATGGTCTGGGAGAATGGCACTGAAACGTGTACTTTCTTGTAAGAAACGAAGCACCAATCTATGTTCAATGCAGGATGCAAGATGCATGGGGCTGGAGCACAGGATGATTCAGGTAGAGGATGTGGGGTGGGAGGTTGGGAGGGGGCTTCGGCATTGGGAGATTGTGTTCACCTGTGGCTGTTTCATGTCAATGTATGGCAAAACAAATACAGTATTGTAATTTAAAAAATAAATAAATTTAAAAAAAAAAAAAAGAAAGAAAGAAGGTACCATGAGGTAGACAGGAACAGAGGGGAGAAATAAACAGTTATTCAGTGGAAAAAAAAAAAAAGATGCATAGAGTCAGAATAATATTACACTGCTGTAGGATATCATTTATTCAAAGAGTTAATTCTAGAATCAGTGATCTAATATCTTTGTACCAGGCTGTAAAGATAGAAAAGTTATATTCATTACATATGTTTCAGTAAAAAAAAATACAGTTTAATAAATTTTTAAATTACTTCAATATTATATCTGGTCTTCTTTATTGGAGGGCAAATGCTCTGATTTCAAGGTATAATTAGAATAAACTGTGGAAACTATCTGGTGATGTTCAAGGACCACAGAAACAAAAGTCAGAATAATTCTTTTCTGAGCCAGTTTAAGATAAAAATTTTCCTAACAAATTTACATTCGCTGCATGGAAAAAGAGCTCAGTAAGAAGGCAGAGCTTTGGGATATTCTTGATAACTCCTGAAGTTTCAGCACTCCAAAAGTGTACTTGTACCAGTAATTTGACATGAACTTTATTTGGGCCATAAAGAAATTAAGGCTCACAGTGTAGCTCACATGAGAATGACATATTCATTCACTCATGCTTTTTGTTCTGAAAACATTGTGCAATTGAAGAGCACATTTTTAAGGTATACAATGATGGTACATTTGACCTGTGAAAGGAAAATAAAGCAGTTAAGGGTATCACTGCAATTTAGATGTAGTTATTCCATCAAGAAGGTTCCTGAAAAAAGCCTCTTACAAGTAAACAACCTGTCATTTCCTAACTGGACTTTCAGTTTAATTTACTGGTGAGGTCCAGCCTCAGCAGAGTCCATGGATATACTCAGGATGGATGACGTCAGCAAATGAAGAAAGATAAAGAGATAAGGAAAGAGACATGGGGTGACCAAGCTTCTTTGGTGAGCGAGACCCCTTACTTTATTTTTCTCAGGGCTTTTATACCCTGAGCTGTACATACAGCAAAGTGAAAAATGCAGAGTCAACTCAACATTCCATCAGTAATAACTTTTATCGATATCAGGTTCCTTCCTGCAAAGTCTTACTTTTTGTACATCATCTTCTATTCCAGAGGCCTATTGATATTCCAGACCTCCTTTTAATAAAGGATGGTCAGCCAGAACACCAGAACAATGATTTTCCCTTAAAGTGTTTCTTCTTAAATTCTTAGCCTGTGTCACCCTTAAAGTACAGAGTTACATTTTTATAGAGCAAAGATTCAGCGGGTTACAGCAAAGAAAGAACTTATTAACTCAAAGTCTAATGTTGCTAATGCTAAAGCTACTGCTTGATATTTCTATATCTTAATTATATGTACTCCCAGGAACACAATGGCTAAGGGATATGGGAACTTGGCAGCAAGCATAGGGTCAACAATGTTGCAAGAGTCTGGATAAACCTGCCAAGTAAGCTAGAATGCTAACAGGGGGTTTGGAACACTCCTTTCATGCCCAGGAGATTTAGAAACTAAAGCCCTAAGTTAACTCTTTCCAGAGAAATGTGGTCGGGGCAGCCCCCTGCTAATATCAGAAGAGCTGGTGAAAGACATGAAACAGTAAGACAGACAGATTCTGGTTTGGGGGTAGATGCTCAAGCAGATCCAGGGGGTCTGTCAAGTCCTGAGGCCTTGCTTATCAGGACTCTTCCACATGACCCTGTCATGGGTGGGATGGCCCAGGAAGTCCCTCAAGTCCTGAATGACCTTGTCATGGGTGGGATCTCCCGTGCTGGCTCCCAGCAATTTACTATCCTTGTAAAATGAGGAGAAGAGTCAATAGCTTCAGAAAAGCATTTAGTATAGAGATTCTAGGGGTTAGATGCTATAAAATCAACCGAAATTAAAAACTATTTGACTAAATAGTGCTAAGTCTACTACTATATAATGTTACTTAGAAGATTAATATGTATACTGTATTTTTAGTTATATAATAGAGAACACAAGTACATTATAAGAGGAACAGATTAATCACTGGAGTCTAATAACCACTTGATGTTTTGTTAAGTCATCACAACCTTCCTGTTGATGCAAAAATATACTTTCTGATATTTCCTGTTTAACAGATTTCTGTCAATCAACACTGTTCTTGCCCCCAACTTTCCCTGACGAAGTCCCACTTTATCTTCTCCCTACATAGATTAGAACACTTCTTTTTCACTATGCTTCAACAATAAAACCAAATAAAAAGTGTTTTCTTGAGTAGTATTTATTTGTAAAACCCTATACTAAGCTCTGTAAAACAGCAACATCTTTTAAAATAGCCTTAAGTCTCCTAATGAAAGGATACTAGGGAAAATCTAACTCAGTCCTATTGAGAAGATTCTTGTCATCTGAGTACTTAAGCACCTATCAGATTCACTCACCTGGTAGAGCTGGGATTAAAACATACACATGGACATGTAAAACAGCCAAGAACAACAGATTAGATTTAACAGATTGGTCCTTAGTCTTAAGTAACCAGAGAGGTATAAACAATAAGAGAAACATTTTATTCTTCAAAATCCTTAAGAGACTGAAGAGATACTGGGAAGAGAGGAATCATGAATGAGACGTGAATTAAAAACAGGAAGATGTTTTCTAAGCTAATGAAACAAAAATTCACTCTCTCACCATCAAACATAGACCATTAGGAACTAGGCAAGTATCCTTCAATGGAAGAGATGAAATATTTTCGATAGATATTAAACAATCTTAAAAGACATTTGCACACCAGTAAGAAAGTACTTCTTACATAAAACAAACCACAAATAAACAGAAGCCTCAATTAATTGACTCAGGAGACCAGAAGAGGGAGCTCTCTGTCCCTGCAACAGTAGCAGAGCCCAACTGGAAGAAAAAAAGACTCCTTTCCTAGCAAGAAATTTCTAGTCTTTCCCATTCTACTCTTTTCCTCTATTTCTTTGCACTTATCACTGAGGAAGGCTTTCTTAACTCTCCTTGCTATTCTTTGGAACTCGGCATTCAAATGGGTATATCTTTCCTTTCCTCCATTGCTTTTTGCTTCTCTTCTTTTCATAGCTATTAGTAAGTCCTTCTCAGATAGCAATTTTGCTTTTTGCATTTCTTCTTCTTGGGGATGGTCTTGCTCCCTGTCTCCTGAACAATGTCACAAACCTCTGTCTATAGTTCATCAGGCACTCTATCAGCTCTAGTCCCTTAAATCTATTTGTCACTTCCACCGTATAACTGTTCAGTTCAGTTCAGTCACTCAGTCTGACTCTTTGTGACCCCATGAATCGCAGCACGCCAGGCCTCCCTGTCCATCACCATCTCCTGGAGTTCACTCAGACTCATGTTCATCGAGTCGATGATGCTTTCCAGCCATCTCATCCTCTGTCCGTACCCTTCTCCTCCTGCCCTCAATCCCTCCCAGCATTAGAGTCTTTTCCAACGAGTCAACTCTTCACATGAGGTGGCCAAAGTACTGGAGTTTCACCTTTAGCATCATTCCTTCCAAAGAAATCCCAGGGCTGATCTCCTTCAGAATGAACTGGTTGGACCTCCTTGCAGTCCAAGGGACTCTCAAGAGTCTTCTCCAACACCACAGTTCAAAAGCATCAATTCTTTGGCGCTCAGCCTTCTTCACAGTCCAACTCACACATCCATACAAGACCATAGGAAAAAACATACCCTTGACTAGACGGACCTTAGTCGGCAAAGTGACGTCTCTGCTTTTCAATATACTATCTAGGTTGATCATAACTTTTCTTCCAAGGAGTAAGCATCTTTTAATTTCATGGCTGCAGTCACCATCTGCATTGATTATGGAGCCCCTAAAAATGAAGTCTGACGCTGTTTCCCCATCTATTTCCCATGAAGTGATGAGACCAGATGCCATGATCTTCATTTTCTGAATGTTGAGCTTTAGGAAAATTTTTTACTCTCCACTTTCACTTTCATCAAGAGGCTTTTTAGTTCCTCTTCACTTTCTGCCATAAGGGTGGTGTCATCTACATATCTGAGGTGATTGATATTTCTTTCGGCAATCTTGATAGCAGCTTGTGTTTCTTCCAGTCCAGCGTTTCTCATGATGTACTCTGCATATAAGTTAAATTAGCAGGGTGACAATATACAGCCTTGATGTACTCCTTTTCCTATTTGGAACCAGTCTGTTGTTCCATATCCAGTTCTAACTGTTGATTCCTGACCTGTATACAGATTTCTCCAGAGGCAGGTCAGGTGGTCTGGTATTCCCATCTCTTGATGAATTTTCCACAGTTTATTGTGATCTACACAGTCGAAAGCTTTGGCATAGTCAATAAAGCAGAAATAGATGTTTTTCTGGAAATCTCTTGCGTTTTGGATGATCCAGCAGATGTTGGCAATTTGATCTCTGGTTCCTCTGCCTTTTCTAAAACCAGCTTGAACATCTGCAAGTTCATGGTTCATGTATTGCTGAAGCCTGGCTTCGAGACTTTTGAGCATTACTTTACTCATGTATGAGATGAGTGCAATTGTACGGTAGTTTGAGCATTCTTTGGCATTGCCTTTCTTTGGAATTGTAATGAAAACTGACCTTTTCCAGTCCTGTGGCCACTGCTGAGTTTTCCAAATTTGCTGGCATATTGAGTGCAGCACTTTCACAGCATCACAGCATCATCTTTCAGGATTTGAAACAGCTCAATTGGAATTCCATCACCTCCACTAGCTTTGTTCGTAGCGATGCTTTCCAAGGCCCACTTGACTTCACATTCCAGGATGTCTGGCACTAGATGAGTGATCACACCATTGTGATTATCTGGGTCATGAAGATCTTTTTTGTACAGTTCTGTGTATTCTTGCCACCTCTTCTTAATATCTTCTGGTTCTGTTAGGTCCAGACCATTTCTGTCCTTTATCAAGCCCATCTTTGCATGAAATTTTCCCTTGGTTATCATTTTCTTGAATAGATCTCTAGTCTTTCCCATCGCTGAAGAAGGCTTTCTTATCTCTTCTTGCTATTCTTTGGAACTCTACATTCAGATGCTTATATCTTTCCTTTTCTCCTTTGCTTTTCGCCTCTCTTCTTTTCACAGCTATTTGTAAGGCCTCCCCAGACAGCCATTTTGCTTTTTTGCATTTCTTTTCCATGGGGATGGTCTTGATCCCTGTCTCCTGTAGAATGTCACGAACTTCATTCCATCGTTCATCAGGCACTCTATCTATCAGATCTAGGCCCTTAAATCTATTTCTCACTTCCACTGTATAATCATAAGGGATTTGATTTAGGTCATACCTGAATGGTCTAGCGGATCAGACCTTGATTCTATCACCAATCACACCCATAGCTGGGTATTGTTTTTGCTTTGGCTTCATCCCTTCATTTTTTCTGTGGTTATTTCTCCACTGACTTCTAGTAGCATATTGGGCACCTACTCACCTGGGGAGTTTCTCTTTCAGTATCCTATCATTTTGCCTTTTCATACTGTTCATGGGGTTCTCAAGGCAAAAATACTGAAGTGGCTTGCCATTCCCTTCTCCAGTGGACCACATTCTGTCAGCTCTCTCCACCATGACCCGTCCGTCTTAGGTTGCCCCACAGGCATGGCTTGGTTTCATTGAGTGAGACAAGGCTGTGGTCCTAGTGTGATTAAATTGACTAGTTTTCTGTGAGTATGGTTTCAGTGTGTCTGCCCTCTGATGCCCTCTTGCAACACCTACCATCTTACCTGGGTTTCTCTTACCTTGGGTGTGGGGTATCTCTTCACGGCTGCTCCAGCAAAGCACAGCTGCTGTCCAAGATATCTCCTTACCGCCACTGTTCCTGACCTTCAACGTGGGATGGCTCCTTGTATAATTGTTAGGGATTTGATTTAGATCATACCTGAATGGTCTAGTGGTTTACCCTACTTTCTTCAATTTAAGTCTGAATTTGGCAATAAGTTCATGATCTGAGGCACAGTCAGCTCCTGGTCTTGTTTTTGCTGACTGTATAGAGCATCTCCATCTTTGGCTGCAAAAATATAATCAATCTGATTTTGGTGTTGGCCACCTATAGTGATGTCCATGTGTACAGTCTTCTCTTGTGTTGTTGGAAGAGGATGTTTGCTATGACCAGTGCATTCTCCTGGCAAAATTCTGTTAGCCTTTACCCTGCTTCATTCTGTACTCCAAGGCCAAATTTGCCTGTTACTCCAGGTGTTTCTAGACTTCCTACTTTTGCATTCCAGTCCCCTATAATGAAAAGGACATCTTTTGGGGGTGTTAGTTCTAGAAGGTCTTGTAGGTGTTCACAGAACCATTGAACTTCAGCTTCTTCAGCACTGCTGGTCAGGGCATAGACTTGGATTACCATGATATTGAATGGTTTGCCTTGGAAATGAACAGAGATCATTCTTTGTTTCTGAGACTGCATCAAAGTACTGCATTTTGGACTCTTTTGTTGACCATGATGGCTACTCCATTTCTTCTAAGGGATTCTTGCCCACAGTAGTAGATACAATCGTCATCTGAGTTAAATTCACCCATTCCGGTCCATTTTAGTTTGCTGATTCCTAAAATGTCAATGTTCACTCTTACCATCTCCCGTTTGACCACTTTCAATTCATGGACCTAATATTCCAAATAACTATGCAGTATTGCTTTTTACAGCATCAGACCTTGTTTCCATCACCAGTCATATGCACAACTGGGTAGTGTTTTTGCTTTGGCTCTGTCTCTACATTCTTTCTGCAGTTGTTTCTCCACTAGCACTGAGTACATACCAACCCTGGGGAGTTCATCTTTCAGGGTCTAATCTTTTGCCTTTTCACACTGTCCATGGGGTTCTCAAGGTAATACTGAAGTGGTTTGCAATCCCCTTCTCAACTGGACCACATTTTGTCAAGAAAATTAGAGATACCAAGGGAACATTTCATGCAAAGATAGACACAATAAAGGACACATATGGTATGGACCTAACAGAAGCAGAAGGTATTAAGAAGAGGAAGCAAGAATACACAGAAAAACTGTACAAGAAGATCTGCACAACCCAATCACGATGGCGTGATCACACCTAGAGCCAGACATCCTGATATGTGAAGTCAAGTGGGCCTTAGAAAGCATCACTATGAACAAAGCTAGTGGAGGTGATGGAATTCCAATTGAGCTGTTTCAAATCCTGAAAGATGATGCTGTGAAAATGCTGCACTCAATATGCCAGCAAACTTGGAAAACTCAGCAGTGGCCACAGGACTGGAAAAGGTCAGTTTTCATTCCAATCCCTAAGAAAGGCAATGCTAAAAAATGCTCAAACTACCGCACAATTGCACTCATCTCACACACCAGTAAAGTAATGCTCAAAATCTCCAAGCCACTCTTCAATAATACATGAACCGTGAACTTCCAGATGTTCAAACTGGCTTTAGAAAAGGCAGAAGAACCAGAGATCAAATTGCCAACATCCGCTGGGTCATCAATTATGCAAGAGAGTTCCAGAAAAACATCGATTTCTGCTTTAATGACTATATCCAAGCCTTTGACCATGTGGATCACAATAAACTCTGGAAAACTCTGAAAGAAACAGGAAAACCAGACCACCTGACCTGCCTCTTGAGAAATCTGTACGCAGGTCAGAAAGCAACAGTTAGAACTGGACATGGAACAACAGACTGGTTCCAAATAGGGAAAGGAGTTTGTCAAGCTTGTATATTGTTACCATGTTTATTTTACTTATACTCAGAGTACATCATGAGAAATGCTAGGCTGGATGAAGCACAGCTGGAATCAAGACTGCTGGAAGATATTTCAATAACCTCAGATATGCAGATGACATGACCCTTTTGGCAGAAAGTGAAGAAGAACTAAAGAGCCTCTTGATGAAAGTGCAAGAGGAGAATTAAAAAGTTGGCTTAAAGCTCAACATTCAGAAAACTAAGATCATGGTATTGGGTCCCATCACTTCATGGCAAAAAGATGGAGAAACAGTGGAAACAGTAACAGATTTTATTTTGAGGGGCTCCAAAATCACTGCAGATGGTGACTGCAGCCATAAAATTAAAAGATGCTTACTCCTTGGAATATAAGTTATGACCAACCTAGATAGCATATTAAAAAGTAGAGACATTACTTTGCCAACAAAGATCCATCTAGTTGAGGCTATGATTTTTCCAGAAGTCATGTATGGATGTGAAAGTTGGACTGTAAAGAAAGCTGACCGCTGAAGAATTGATGCTTTTGAACTGTGGTGTTGGAGAAGACTCTTGAGAGTCCCTTGGACTGCAAGGAGATCCAACCAGTCCATCTTAAAGGAAATCAGTCCTGAATACTCATTGGAAAGACTGATGTTGAAGCTGAAACTCTAATATCTGGCCACCTGATGCAAAGAGCTGATTCATTTGAAAAAAACCCTGATGCTGGTAAAGATTGAAGGTAGGAGAAGGGGACGACAGAGGATTAGATGATTGGATGGCATCACCAACTCAATGGACATGAATTTGATAAGCTCCAGGAGTTGGTGAGGGACAGGGAAGCCTGGCATGCTGCAGTCCATGGGGTTGCAAAGCATCGGACACAACTGTGCAACTGAACTGAACTAAACTTCCTTGCTGGAGCTCAGCCAATAAAAAGCCATGGACTCTGTTTACTAGTCCTCTCAACTTCCTCTTCTGAGAGTGTTCCTCTCAGTAAGAACACTCTCTTTCCCTTGCCCTGTTGGGACTTGCAGGTGGATCGCTATGGTCTTAGTTCTGCAGCTCAGTCATGTCCAACTCTCTGTCCATGGACTTCCCTAGGCAAGAATACATAAGTGGGTTGACATTTCCTTCACCAGAGGATCTTCCTGACCCAGGGATTGAACCCAAATCTCCTGCATCTCCTCCACTGGGAGGCAAAATCTTTACTTCTGAACCACCTGTAACCAACCCCAAAGAGCAATTTTCTGCTCATCTCAAAGAACTGGCAGCTTATTTGTTTTAGGTCAACATTTTCATGGCTTTATGGGGACCAGAAAAGACTCCCAGTGGCTCCAGGGCTAATGACCAGGTGCGACATCCACACTATCACCTCAGCTAAGAGGCTTGCCTTGTCAACCCTGGAGTTTAAAGGCACAGCTTTCTCCTGGATCCAAACTTATTGCCACTTTGCATCTGAAGCTCTTCAGGCTCTATTTGGGATCTACTTTAAAGGTTTTGTCATTTCTGGTTAAGCCCTTGCTCTGTATACAAGTGTACATGTGGCACTCAAGTATGAGTTTGAGATCAGATTATTTCAACTGAAACTGGCCAAGAAGCATTCAGTCCTTTCCTTCAGCAACAGAGGTGTTTCAATGAAATTTCACCATTTTTCAACCTTCACCCTGTTCCTCTGGAATATGGGCTATTCTATGGGAACTGCCTGAGAAGGCTCTAGTCTGGCTTTTCTGGGCAAATTGTTCCCTTCAAAATGGCTTGTATTAAGCCTGCAAGTTGAGCTGTTTGAACTGTTTAACGTCTTTGAGCTGTAAGGTTAACTGCTTAAAAATTATTCTTTAACTCTGGGGAAAAATCTCTGAGAAATGAGATTTCAGTCACCTAAAATTTGAGGGGCCCCCACCCTGCCCCGCCACCAAGATTCCCTGATAGCTCAGATGGTAAAAAGTCTGCCTGCAATATGGGAAAACCAGGTTTGATCCCTGGGTGGGGAAGATCCCCTGGAGAAGGAAATGGCAACCCACTCCAATATTCTTTCCTAGAAAATCCCACGGATGGAGGAGCCTGGCAGGCTACACACCATGGGGGTAGCAAACAGTCTGACAGGACTGAGGGACTTCTCTTTCACTTTCCCCTTCCTGCAGTACAGGGACTGCAGCTGATTTCTAAATGCCTTGACCAAAAATATTGCCATTGCTCCTTTTAAATCTTAGATCCAGCCTTTTTGTAACTCAAACTCTTAACCCCTTGAGACAGTCAGAGTATGCCCAAGGCACTTGCCTCTTGCCTCTTTTGACCGGCAATTGACAAAAGGAAACATAATCTGATATTGTAAAGATCTAACTGTTCTAATAACATTAAAAATAACCATGTCTTGGTACTTCTCTGGTAGTTCAGTAGTTACAACTCCATGCTTCTACTGCAGGGGCTCAGGTTTCAACCCTTGTTGGGGAACTAAGATCCTCCATGCCACACAGCATGGCTGAAAACAAAGAAACAAGGTTGGTAGAACAATCTTTCACAGGGCACTCTTAGGAGACTTAAGCACCACACCCTGCAACCTAGAGGTTTTCTCTACTGAAAAGGACATAGCCACAGAGACTCTCTTCAACTTTATTGGTACTGCTAACCAACACTGGTTAAGATATATCCATCTGAATGCAGAGTTCCAAAGAACAGCAAGAGATAAGAAAGCCTTCCTCAATAATCAATGAAAGGAACAATGCAAAGAAATAGAGGAAAACAGTAGGATGGGAAAGACTGGAGATCTCTTCAAAAAAATTAGAGCTACCAAGGAAACATTTCATGCAAAGATGGGTCCAATAAAGGACAGAAACGATATGAACATAATAGAAGCAGAGGATATCAAGAAGAGGTGGCAAGAAGTACAGAAGAACTATACAAAAAGATCTTAATGACCCAGATAACTAAAATGGTGTAAATCACTCACCTAGAGCCAGACATCCTGGAATGCAAGGTCAAGTGGGCATTAGGAAGCATCACTACGAACAAAGCTAGCGGAATGATGGAATTCCAGCTGAGCAATTTCAAATCCTAAAAGATGATGCTGTGAAAGTGCTGCACTCAATATGCCAGCAATCTGGAAAACTCAGCAGTGGCTACAGGACTGGAAAGGTCAGCTGTCATTCCGATCCCAAAGAAAGGCAATGCCAAAGAATGCTCAAACTAACGTCACAATTGCACTCATTTCATGTTAGCAAAGTAATGCTCAAAATTCTCCAAGCAAGGCTTCAATAACACGTGAACCAAGAACTTCCAGGTGTTCAAGATGGACTTAAAAAGGCAGAGGAACCAGAGATTAAATTGCCAACATCTGTTGGATCATAGAAAAGGCAAGAGACCCAGAAAAACATTTACGTCTGCTTCATTGACTATGCTAAAGCCACAGTTCACAACGAAGTGTGGAAAATTCTTAAAAGAGATGGGAATACTGGACCACCTGAGGAATTTGTATGCAGGTCAAGAAGCAACAGTTAAAACTGGACATGGAACAATGGATGGTTGCAAATTGGGAAAGGAAAATGTCAAGGCTGTATATTGTCACCATGCTTATTTAACTTATGTGCAGAGTACATCATGTGAAATGCTGGGCTGAATGAAGCATAAGCTGGAATCAAGACTGTCGGGAGAAATACCAATAACCTCAGATATGCAGATGACACCACCCTTATGGCAGAAAGTGAAGAGGAGCTAAAGGGCCTCTTGATGAAGGTGAAAGAGAAGAATGAAAAAGCTGGCTTAAAACTCAACATTCAAAAAACGAAGATCATGGCATTCAGTCCTCTACCACTTCATGGCAAACAGATGAGGAAAAAATGGAAACATTGAGAAACTTTATTTTGGCGGGCTCCAAAATCACTGCATATAGTGATGCAGCCATGAAATTAAAAGATGCTTGCTCCTTGGAAGTAAAGCTATGACCAACCTAGGCAACATATTAAAAAGCAGAGACATCACTGTGTCGACAAAGGTCGTCTAGTCAAGGCTATGACTTTTCTGGTAGTCACGTATGGATGTGAGAGTTGGACCACAAAGAAGGCTGAGCACTAAAAAACTGATGCTTTTGAACTGTGGTATTGGTGACGACTCTTGAGCGTCCCCTGGAGTGCAAGGAGATCAAACCAGTTAATCCTGAAGGAAATCAGTCCTGAATGTTCATTGGAAGGACTGATGCTGAAGCTGAAACTCCAATACTTTGGCCACTTGATGTGAAGAACTGACTCATTGGAAAAGACTCTGATGCTGGGAAAGATTGAAGGCAAGAGGAAAAGGGGACGACAGAGGATGAGATGGTTGGATGGCATCACCAACTAGACAGACATGAGTTTGAGCAAGCTCCAAGAGTTGGTGATGGACCGAGAAGCCTGATGTGCTGCAGTCCATGGGGTCACAGAAAATTGAATGCCACTAAGGGACTGCACCAAACCAAACCTGGTACTACCAATTTCCAAGGAATAGACTCTTGGATTCATGTGATACACCTAAAGTAAGCACCAAAATCGACTGGACCTACACATCATTTGGTAACCTGAAAGTTAAGATTTCCTGGAATCAAAGCAGATAGTAACTGATGAGATGGCTTTCTCAACATATCCAGATGGGGCTGATGATGACATAACACATCAAATGATATCCAATGTCTATGACCTTGATAATATATGAACTTCATATAAAAGAATCTGAGAGTTTTCACTCTTATTCCTCATTATTACTTAAATGTGGCTTTATTAGTTTCCCCATATGACCACTTACTCTTCCATAAGAGATACTATGGACAGAAAGGTCCATCCTGGCACTGAAGGACAAAAAGCCTCTAACACTGGAAAACCTGACTCTCACGCACGATGCTTGCAGGTTGAGGTCTTCATCAAAAGGGAAAAATGTAAAGAAATTAATAAATAGGAATCTCATTCAAACAGAGTCAAGACACCAGCAAGGAAAGCTCTCATGCCCTACAACAACAGCAGAGTCCAACAAGAAGACAGACTCCTTCCCCGGCAAGGACTCAGCCAATGAAAAGCACTGAACTCTGTTTTTTTGCAGCCACCCACCTTCATTCCCCCTGTATAAAACTGCTCTGCTTCCCTTGCTGAGTGGGGACTTGCAGGACTTCCCCGGTGGTGCAGAGGTTAAAGCGTCTGCCTGCAATGTGAGAGACCTGGGTTCAACCCCTGGGTCGGGAATGTCCCCTGGAGAAGGAAATGGCAACCCACTCCAGTATTCTTGCCTGGAGAATGCCATGGACGGAGGAGCTTGGTGGGCTACAATCCATGGGTTGCGAAGTCGGACTCGACTGAACAACTTCACTTTCACTTTCTTTTCACCATGACAGTAGAGCCCAAACTGTAATTCTCTGCTGATTCTAAATAATTTCATTTTTGCTGGAGAACTACCTAGTAGTTTATTTATTTTAGGTTAACATCTAGGGAAAATGGCTTCCTGCCTGGCCACCATAAGATGATGGCTCAACAACAAGACACAGATAGATTTCAACAATTAGAGATCCACATGTAAGATTCATTTGGACCTTCACACTACATATGAAAATGAAATCAAAATGGATAAAAGACCTAAATGTAAGAGATACTACTGTAAAACTTTTAGAAAGAAACACAGGTGAAAATCTTCTTCATCTTGAGTTAGGCAATGGTTTAGCAAAAGCACAGGCAACAAAATAAAAAAATTAATTTAACATCAAAATATAAAATTTTCTGCATTAATGACATTATAAACAAAATAAAATACAACCCTGAATGGGAGAAAATATTACAAATATAAAATTGATAAGGGTCTAGTATCCAGAATACAAAAAAATTCCTACAACTCAAAAATAAAGAGAGAAATGACTCAAAAATAAGCAGATAACTCAAACATACATGTCTCTAATATATATACAAACGGTCAATAAACATATGAAAAGATGCTCAACACTATTAGTCATTAGAGAAATTCAAACCAAAACCACAATGAAATAGCACTTCATACCCACTAGGATGGCTATACTTAAATATATTCTGAAAAATGAAAAGTAACAAGTGTTGACAAGGATACAGAAAAGATGTAATCTTCCTATGTCTCTGTTGGTGGGAATGAAAAAGTATGACTGTTGTGGAAAAGTGGCTTTCTGCCACACACCAACATGAATCAGCCATAGGTTTACATATGTAGTTGCATTTCGATGAAATGTTCATTATATGCAAATCAGTCAAGACTGAAAGTAGATTAAGGGTTGCCAGAGGCTGGGGTCTTGAGGGGGAATGTAAGTGACTAATGGGACAGGATTTCTTTGGGGAGCGAAAATGTTCTAGAATTAGGCAGTGATATTATTTGCATGATGTGATTAACGGCACTGAATTGTACATAGCTAAAATAATAAATTTTTATGGGAATTTGATCTCAGTGTTAGATAGAAGACAGATAGACAACTGTGCTTACACATAATGCAAACCCACAAGAGTTTACTTATTTTGAAGTTTATTTTAAAATTAAGAGAGTAACCTCTCTTCAATGATGAAATGCCTACTAGGAAGAATAGTTATAGACTAGCAATTGAGAACATTGCTGATTTACATTCATATTCTTTTGGCCTCTAAACTTTAGTTAGTATTACACACAATTTATTTACTGTAGGTATACTGTGAAAGCACAAAGGATGGAAAGAAAGAAATAAAATCTAACTTTTGCCACTAGAGAAAGAAATTTCCTAAGTGTATTGATATCTAGACATATGTGCAAATATAACTTGCCTATTTGTGTTGAAATCATTGTAAAGACTCAGACCTTTGCTGGTTAAAACTTTGTTTTCCTCTGAAATAAAATTTAAATTTTATATTTTTAAGCAATCTAACTTGGGAAAACTTTGTCCTTTTTATGCAACACTCTATGTAAATATATAAAGATTATAATTTACAGTCTACATGTATCTGAAAGTAAAATGTTGAGGTGCATTAATACTGAATTTTTATATCTTGAGCTAACCAGATTTCCATATCTATACCAAGTGATTAACATGAAGCATTTCATAAAATGTCAGCTAAGTGCATAATACAACTTACATTACCAAGGGCTCTTTAAAAGAGTAACTTGCTTATGACACACTTCTTATATAAAAAGGTCTTTTAAAAGGTCTTTATTGTAACAGCAGGTGAAAGATTTCTTTCATTTTTAACTAAAATATTACTATTCAATAATTTTTATGTCATTAACTATATATTGCCTAAAGAAAAACTAAAGGTCATATAACAAAAGTAAGTTTGAAGTAATTATGCTTGCTCTTTTCTTCAGAAATAGATGTTTTTCTGGAACTCTCTTGCTTTTTTGATGATCCAGCAGATGTTGGCAATTTGATCGCTGGTTCTTCTGCCTTTTCTAAAACCAGCTGGAACATCTGGAAGTTCACGGTTCACATACTGTTGAAGCCTGGCTTGGAAAAACTTAGAAAACTAAGATCATGACATCTGGTCCCATCACTTCATGGGAAATAGATGGGAAAACAGTAGAAACAGTAGCAGACTTCATTTTGGGGGCTCCAAAATCACTGCAGATAGTGACTGCAGCCATGAAATTAAAAGACACTTACTCCTTGGAAGGAAAGTTATCACCAACCTAGATAGCATATTCAAAAGCAGAGACATTACTTTGAAAACAAAGGTCCGTCTAGTTAAGACTATGGTTTTTCCAGTACTCATGTATGGATGTGAGAGTTGGACTATAGAAAAAGCTGAGTGCTGAAGAATTGATGCTTTGAGCTGTGGTGTTGGAGAAGACTCTTGAGAGTCCCTTGGACTGCAAGGAGATCCAACCAGTCCATCCTAAAGGAAATCAGTGCTGGGTGTTCACTGGAAGGACTGATGTTGAAACCGAAACTCCAATACTTGGCCACCTCATGTGAAGAGCTGACTCATTGGAAAAGACCCTGATGCTGGGAAAGATTGAGGGCAGGAGGAGAAGGGGGACGACAGAGGATGAGATGGTTGGAGAGCATCACCGACTCAATGGGCATGAGTTTGGGTGGGCTCCAGGAGTTGGTGATGGACAGGGAGGCCTGGCAGAGCTACTGAACTGGATTCAACTTTTCTTTAGGACCACCCTCAGTCTCTAGATGGCTCCATTTTCTTCCAGATAAAAAGCAACCCACAGGCAGCCTCCTTCCAGGTTCACTTTTATCTCAATTCAACATAGATGCTACAGCAAATCACTTGAATGATTTTCTCACCTCCCTCACACATATCACGTCTTGAAACCCAGGGACTATAGCCCACCAGGCTCCTCTGTCCATGGGATTCGCAGGGCAAGAACACTGAAATAGGTAGCCATTCCCTTTTCCAAGGGATCTTCCCAACCCAGGGATTGAACCCAGGTCTCCCACATTGCAGGCAGATTCTTTACCATCTGAGCCACTAGGGAAGCCTGTATCATCTCTACAAAGCCCAATTAGCCCTTTCTCCTTTCCACTTTCCTTTCTCTTTGGAATCCTAGCTCATTTCCCCCAGGGATTTCCTTTCTTCCACCTCATTCTCTCCAGTAGCTATGAACTCATCTTCACTGAGATTATTACCCCAGCAAACAAACCCCTTTGAGTTGCTCCAATCGTAAAAGCACAAGCAAAACGTCCACTTACTCCTCTCTTTTTCTCTCAGCCAGGCTTCATGGAAGAGGAACCTGTTTCCAAAGTTTCTGTTTTTTCATCTTTTCACTCATTTCACTGATTTTAAATTTTCATTTGCAAAATTACTGGAAAAAAATCTAAAACAAAATTCATTCACAACCGGACCACTTTTAAAGAAAAATTATTTAATAAACAAAAGTTTCCCTTCTTCGTCCAGGCCTGTCTTTGTCAGGGGCTCCTAGAAAACTCGGCCAAGGTTTCTTGGCCTTTGGCCAAATGGCCATCCTTCCTTCCTCTCGGATAAAAATGAGCCATCTCCTGGATGCAGCATAAAATATGCTCTTTTGTTCCCAGGAGTAATTTACATAGCCTATAACCAGGGGGAGGAAACAACCACAAGCAATCATTTTTAATCATTTTGTCTTTCTCTGTGGTATGAGAACCTTTGAATATTTCTATTAGAGAAGAGAGAAAATCTATTTCTCAGTGGCCTGTGAAAGGTAAAATTGAGCTTGAATATCATCATTTTGTTGATGTTCATTGGTGTATGAAAAATGAAGCAGTGACCAGATTACATCACGGAGCTTAAACAGTTATTTCTCTCATTTGGCTGTTTTCACTCTTTAAGCTTTTTGAATAATTCAAGGAAAGAAGCTACATCAGCAGAGAATTGAGAAGCTAGTGGGGATGGTATCTAATAACCACGTTATATTAAGTGCAAAGCAAAGGGCATTTCTGACTGAATCTGTCCCTTGGTATTCTGAACTTTTCACTCCCTGTCTTATTATTAACTTGAGACCTGGTCAAGAGAAAGATTTTAGCCCATAATTCCCCTAAATATCACACCACCTGACTTCTAACAGTTTTTTACTTTTCCTTACATCTGAACATACTTAACCATGGATGCTCACAAAACAAGACTAAACAAAAATTGTCTTTCAAATGCAGTAAATACTATACAGCTTTTACCATTACAATCCTGGACCTCAAAGCAAAACATATAGAGGCAAGACGTGTAAGGGTCAAGCAGCGATCATGTTACACAATGATTCAGCCACTGGAATACTACAGGATAATATTATAACTCTTCTTTCTTGCCAAGAGAAATGGGAAAAATGTCGAGATGTCTCACCAAGAGAAAGGGGAAAAATAGAAAAATAATTGGATGAGGGAGCACGATCAATGAAGGGGGTTTTGACTCAGTGTTTGCACTGAGTCAAGAATGTAACAGGAGACTGGATGAGCATTGGCCCAGGTCTGTGGAGGCAGGCCAGTCAGGGGCTAAAACACTGAGAGGAGTCAGAGGACAGCGGTCTAGGTGGTGAGTGGCATGGCCTCACCCAACACAAGTGAGCGGAAATACAGTACTATCATGGGTCTGGATGAGGGGAGAGCCAGAAACACCTGGCGAACAGTACTAAGGTACCGTACCCCGGAAGAGAATATTTTAAAGGGACATCTCAGTAGCCAACTCTCAGAAGCTTACCTAAGAAGTTACCACCCTCAGGACTTCCCTGGTGGCCCAGTGGCTAAGACACCATGCTCCCAGTGCAGGGGACTGCAGTTCAACCCCGAGTCAAGGGACTAGATCCCACACGCCACAAGGAAAGACCCTGCATGCCACAGTGAAGATCAAAGATTCCCAGTGCTGTAACTAAGGCCCAGTGTAGTGAAATAAATATATTTTTTAAAAGTCACCACCTTCAAGGACAACTTAGAGCAGCTGTTTCAAAGTAATGCATCCCAAACCTGGTGATATATGAGAATTATTAGAGTCCTTTAAGAACTCCTTAAAGAACTTCTTAACTCCTCTAATTAACTCTTTTCCTCCATCAGAAGCACTAGGAGTAGACAGCCCAAGGGTTTTCTTTCAAAAAACTGTACTATCTATAAGTGACTGTTACACTCAGCAAGGTGTGGAAACCTCTACTGTAGAGATCACAATGTCGTCCAAATCCATTATTTCATTTGACCATCACGTCCTTGTAAAGATGTCAAAGGCTAACAGAATCACTTTCACGAAAACTAGGGAGATAGTTTTCTTGAACAGTTCCTGTATTAGTCAGTTCAGGCTGCTATAACAAAATACCATGAACAGGGTGGCTTAAACAATAAACATTTATTTCTCACAGTTTTAGAAGCTGAGATGTCCAAGATCAAGGTACCGACAAATTCAGTTCCTGGTGAGAGTTCTCTTTCTGGCTTGAAAATAGCTGCCTTCTCACTGTGTCCTCAATGGCGCAGGAAGAGGGAGAGCTTTACAGATGGGAGAGATAACACAGAGTAATAGAAAAGAATGTAATACATAAACTATTTACAATGGTGCAGCAGGATTTAGGGAAACCAAAAGGACTGATAAATACCTGTGGTGTGGTCACTGGAGTGAGGCCCTTTTGACCAGCTGTTGTCCACAAACCTAAGGTTGTCATCGATTTGTCCAGTTTCACAAGGCTGCTGTTGACTTGCTCATTTTTGGAACCAGAGTCAATGGCGTGATGTCGCTGATTCACTTTCAGAGCTTGTGAATTAATTGGAAGTTATCCTGATTACCAGTGGTTACTTGTTCACAACTTGGGACTTTGACTGTAGAACAGCCTTTACCTTTCTTGAATATGAAAAATAAGCACTTTCAATTCTCAATGCTCCCTTTTGGTCTTCTATCAGCCAAACCTGTAGAGGAGACCATAAGAGATTTTCCAGATGTTAATTTTTCAAGGTACGATTTTCAGCTGGTGTTTCCATTTAAGCAACTTAAACACCAATTACTGTGGAGAAAAAATAGCTTTAATTGCCAAATCTTTATAATTATATACATTTATCTATGTGTGTATATATACATACACACACACACACACACACAAACACAATTTATCATATTAAATTTTTTTTAAAAAGTTGACTAGACTATTTAGGACTTCCTGACAAAATTAATATGGAATTCAGTATAAAATACAATGTATAAGAAGGAAGTGAGTTTTTGCCCATATGATTATTTTTAAATGATTTGAATTTCCAAGGCACAATTTAAAATGGGTAGAATGTTATCTCATGAGATATTGGTATGAACATATATGACTCATTAAAGAGATTTTTTTAACTGAATGAGGATAAGCATGAAAAAACCAGATAAGAAACAAGAAACTGACTGTTATATACACTGTCGGGTTAGAAATGGTCGACTGATTCACTCCAGAAGAGAACTTCAAAAGTGTAAGACAACACCCAGCAGTCTTCATGCTAACATACAGTCACAAGCTATAAACAAGGCTTAGGCAACAAAAGGGCACGGGAGAGGTGACACAGGAGTTGCCAATACTGGGTATGGTAAGAGTCCTGACTGCAATACACACAAATAAGAAGAGAGGTGTAGGGAAGTATCCTGGACTGACAGCACTGGTACTTGGATATCAGACATAAAATGCACATAGAAAATACTGTAGAAAGGAGAGAGGAAAAAATTGGGATACAGTTATGAAAATATACTAGAATACCAGGCCAGAAAATCAGATTCAAGCATGCAACCATTGACTGAAACAAGGTGCTATTAAAAAAAATGCTATAAATACATGAACTTTTAAAGCCCAGAATTGGGAAACATATAGTCATGATAGCTTCCATTGTCTAAAAATCTTATTTTACCAAAACCAGAGCATCTGATGATTCTTTATATGCCCCCCCCCAAAAAAAAAACACTAGTCTTCCAGGAAATCAGGTATTCATGCTTAGTCCTGTAGGACTGAGACTCCATGGGCTGTAGCTTGCCAGACTCTTCCGACCACAGAATTCTCCAGCAAGAATACAGGAGTAGGCTGCGGTTTTCTACTCTATGGGATCTTCCCAGTCCAGGGATTGAACCCATGTCTTGTGTGTCTCCTGCACTGCAGGCAGATTCTTTACCCTCTGAGCCATCTGGGAAACCTTCCAGGAAATAGAGGAAATGGCAAATATAGAAACTACTACTCTGGACTGCCAAAATGACCAACAGCAAAGAACTAATTGATCAAGTGGAAGGTTTAGGAACCTTGAGAGAATGTGATCATTTCAAGGCTGGTGATGCCAGCCTTGTGTGAGGCTGAACTCAGTGAAGAGAAGAGAACTCAGTGAAGAGAAATGAGAGCAAAGAGAACTCAGACTGTTGATTCCAGTTCTGCAATCAAAAATGACTCTTTAAGGGGAGGGGGAAGGAGCAAGCTTGCAAAAAAATGTCTCTTCTGACAAGCTAAACTCTTAAAAGAAGGGAAGTCAAGTATGCATAGCTAATGAATATTAAGAAATGGTAAAATCTTTAACTTCCCTCTCCCAATTAGCTGACAATTTCTTAAAAGAAAAAACAAAGTTCAAGTCAATAAAAAGGGTTTTATAAACTATGTGTAGAGACAAATGTAAGGAAATGGTCACAAGGATAATGTAAGACAGCTTCTTTAGAATTTCTTTCTTTTTTTTTTTTTTTTTAAATCAAGAATAATCTTCAGCCTAGAAAGTTAGGTGGGTGATAAGGGGGAAAGTAAGAAGGAAATGAGGTCTATCATAGGTACAAACAAGTCTCCAGACCCGGACAAAATTCATCCTGAGAGACTCTGCAGATGGTAAATGGAGCAAGGCAAAAAGCCTAGACTGGAAATGAAATTTCTATTAAAAGAAAAAAAAAAAAAGGTGGACTGTACAGCTACAGGTTGGCCAGTAATGTGGATTCCAAATAAGATTAGACTGAGTTAGTCAAAAGGCAGTTTATAGTATTAGAAATGATGATCTTTGAAGTAAACATGGATTCATTAGGAAAAGACATTACAAACTAAATCCAGTTCCTTTTTCAGATGGAATAATGAGAATGGGAGGGCAAATAAATGGACTAAATGGTTCATTTCACCTAGATTTCAGAAAAACGTAAACAGCTCACAGTAGCCAAATGGCAGAGGATTGTCACACATTAGACAGCCCACTTAGGCATCGTGTCTTAGGTTTACTGGACTGATACTGAGCTTAAATCAAGCAGGAATACAGTGTTGTGACTCAGGGCTTTGTCCTTGCCCTGTGTTATTTTTATCATTAAAGGTACAGAATTAATGATTTTTAACTTATCAATGCTGTTACAAGTCAAAATAGCCAACTGTGCAACGTGATAAAATCAGGGTACAAATATTTTTAAACAGATAGGAACGACAGCTTCAATCTAAGACACAGTTTATCAATACCAGACCAAAGTCTTATCTCAAAAAGCAGAGAGCACACACTCTGCTTGAGAAATAAAGGTGTTGCTCAGTTTTCAAATATGCTGTATCATGAGAGTAATGGTAAATGGCAGCCTGCACTGAGAGCTCTTATAAATGTTACTGCTAAACTTCAAGAGACGTGCTGCAAAGAAAGCATTACTCCAATCTGAGGTGAGGAAACTGATGCTAAGAAGTCAAGTAACTTGCCACAGTTCTCACAACGCAAGTGAAAAAGGTTGCAAATCAAATTACATTTGTTTGGTCCCCAAATTCATGCTCTTTCTAAGACCATGCACTGCTTCAACACCTAAGCTCAAATGGGAGACTGAATTATCTCATTTATAACTCCCCAATGTACTACGGAGCATTTTCTTTATCATATCATTCAGGTTATTTATCATATCATATCATTCAGGTTTATTTATCATATCATATCATTCAGGTTATTTCAAAATGACCCCTCCTTTTATTGTGTCACTCAATTAGGTTAAAAAAAAACAAACTAACTTCAAACATCCAAATCTTTCCAATGTGGTCCAGAACGGAAGTTGGCAAGTCATGATCTGCAAGCCAGATCCAATCCAACTCCTGCTTTCATTTGGCCCATGAACTAAGAATGGTATTTGCATTTTTTAAATGGTAGAAAAAAATCCAAAGAATACTTCATGATACATGAAAACTATATAAAGTTCAAATTTCAGCACCCATCAGTAAAACTTTATTGGAACACAGCCATGCTCATTCATTGACATGTTGTCTATGGCTGCTTTCAAGCTATGAAGGCAAAGCTACATAGCTGTGACAGAGACCATATGTGGTGCTCACTACTTTACATTGCTGCTCAACACACTACACACCTCAGGGACACAGCGACCATTCAACAGCATTTCAAGTGCTACACATAGTGTCATACAAACATTTTATTACTTTTATTACTAATCCAGGTTAATCATATTTCAAAAAGTTAAGTGACGTTTGAGTGTTGTGCTTTTTAAGACATGGTGGAATGTGGATTATTTTGTTACAAAATTATAATAGCAAAGCACCATGTTTATTATGCAGTGACACTTCAGCTGTGTTAAAAGAATACAATTTATTTTCACATTACCAGACCAAGCACTCATCACAATATTCCCAACTCACAGGAAAGCAACAGTAGGAACCGAAACTTTAACAATACAATTATTTCAAACACACAAAAATGAGAATGAAGATGCAACCAAAGTTACTTTCCAAGTGGCTCATTTGTTAGCCAAGCAAAGAAAGTTCTTCACTGATGGTGAGTTAATTAAATTGTGTTTGACTGCAGCAGCTACAAAGTGTGTCCAGAGAAGATAAACACATTGAAGACCACTAGTTTTTGAGCAAGGACAGTTGATTGAAGACAACAACTGTCAACTAAAAAACAAGGCAAATGATTTGGCTTTCACGAGTCAATACATGTTACCAATACTGCCTAGTTGTTGATTACAAGAGAAGTCAGTATGGAGCTTAAAGTAACTCAGGAATTGGCCTCTGTGAATAGACTCCGCGGAACAACTCCAATAGAGAATTTCTTTTTAAGAGAAAAGATTTTTCAAGAACTTGAGGAAGCATCAGTGCTAACTGAAGTGGTGTCTGAGAAGATACGCTGTAACTTAATGGTGGTACGGGCATATGGAGTAGAAAATGGTTTACTGGGCAAATTTACAAAGCTTAAGAAAGTGTAAAATGTTTAAAATCAATCTTTACGCATTACATGATTCATCAGTAGGTATTCCGTAGAAACTATTTGAATCTGTCATATTACTTGAACCAGTTAAGTCAGTGGTGAATTTCATTCACTCTTCCAGTTTTAACTATCATTACTTCCTGTAAGTTTTTGCTAGGAATAAAAACTGAATATCCTGACTTGCCCAACTACACAGCAGTTTGCTATTAGTAGGAAAGTTTTAATTCAGTTTTTTTGAGCTCAGAACCAACACTGAATTTTTTCTGAATAGGTATCATCTTCACCTATTATTAATGAATACTGAATAGATTTGAAAATTAGGTTTGCAGCAGATCTGACACGTTTCTTAGTAAATCAACTTAAAAATTATAAGGCAAAACAGCACTTATATGTGAAATTTATACTGCAACAAAGTCATTATGATAAAACTAATGCTGTTTAAATCACAAGTAATGTCAAGCCACTTTATCCACTTCCTATGCTGTCAAGTTAAAACAAGCAGCAAGGTATCTATTCCTACACAATTTGCAGTGGATAAAGCTACATTTTTGGATCCACTTAACTGTACAAATGAGGAGCATCCATCTAATCTTCAATACGAAGTAATTAATCTGTAGGGTGATGACTTGTCAATGGCAAATATCAAGGGCAGAATCTAAGAAAATTGTATAAAACACCTTCCTAACGGTGAATACGCTCTAATAAAATCATATACATATGGACTGATACAGTATTTGGTAATATCTATCTGAAGACATTTTCAATATATAAAATCACATTACAGATCAGCATAAAAGACGATCATTTGCAATCAAACTCCTAAGTGAAATATTATCCTCTCAAAACACCTCAATTCTTATCAGTAGACTTGTATTACAAAAAATTGTACTCAAGTGTTCATATGTATTTTGAACTTCCTCAATACAAAACTGGAAATTTGTTTTCTCATGATGCAAGTATATAAAAACTTCAATTTTGCCTTTGGTCCCATAAAACCAAAGTTTGCCAACCCCACTCTAGAGCAGTGCAGGACTGTTCTTCATATTAAGTAAAATAACAGTATGGTAAACATTCCTGTGAACAACTGTTCCTTTTAAAACCATTTTCATATCCCAGCAGTATTTACCTGATAATATTTGTATATGTAGTCCTTTCTTTGATTATGATCCATGCATTCCTATTAAGTAAATTTCCTAAGAAAATAATATATGGGTCCATATTAGAGATGGGCAGAAAAGAAACTCATCATCCCAAACATCAGCAAAACTTTATAATTCCATTTACTTTTTCTCTAGTAGAAAGATCAGCTTTTCACTCTACTAATCCAACAGTAATCACAAAAACCTTTAAAAAGTAAACAAAAACACATCAAATATGGTACTTACGATGTCCACTTTTACCTAAGTCCAAAACATTTTTCAAATGTGTATTAGTGGTTTTCAATAATATATTCAGACTAATGTGTGTCAATAATGGAAACGTTTTCTAATTTAAAGCAATTACTTTTCCCTTTACACTCTATTTTGTTTTCTCACCATGACAGCAAATATCTAGATTTTGCCTGCACAGAATCCATTTACTTTCCTTCTGATAACACTACCCTCATTTTCTTTTGGGAACACCCCTTCTACCTCATTTCTCAGTCCAATGTGTCCTGTGAAGATGGGAGAACATTTCCTGGGCCACAGTAATTGGCTCTGGAGTGGGCATGTGAATCAATGAAGGAATAAATGTCAGGATTCTGCTAAAATTGTTGAGAAACTGTCCTTTGTTGAGGTTATGAAGCAGGCGGTAGTCTGGTTGTTGTGTGGTCATTTTACCATCACGCATATAAAATCCCCTTGACAATGAAAACAGAAGGGTAGGAAGCAAAACTGAGAGATAGAGTAAGTCAGATTCCTGAACCTTACACCAGGATCAAGCATGTCTGAAGCCACTCCTATGAATGGACTTTTCAAATGCAATAATGTGCATGCTTACTGCTGAAGCCAAGTGAGGTTTCTAGCACTTGCAAAGCCAAGGGTGCTGACTAATCCAACTATATAATCATTCAGGTCAAACTCTAATCTTAGGTCATTTATTTCTAGGTAGGGCCTTCTAACCCATGCTTAACCTATGCTATGTTTGATCTCCAGATCTTCTTACTGTTTCTGAATGGTGGTGCTTAGTGGACACATACAGACTTCAGACTGCTGCTTTGACTTACCTTACCTTTGCCATCTTTCAGTAAGCACAGCAGCATCTTGTAAAACCCCCTAGAGCGAACAGCACAATGATGAACTGTGAGATACTGCCACAGATATGTGCTCTGCATCTGCAATGATCTTAAAGTCATTCACTTCAAACTGGAGCAATAATACTTCATTTCTGGAAACATAATAGTATGACTTCATTTTTTAAATGGAATGAAATGATACAGTTTACTTCTTTAATGGCATTAGTTCTAATTAATTGCTCTATTAAAGAGTTCAGAGAAATAAAAAATTTTTTTAACTTTCATTAAAGAAAGCTTGGATACACCCAGCTACGTACTGCTTACAATAGAGTTCCAACAAAGCAAAACAAAAACCAGAAACACAAAAGAAAGTTCCTTCAGCTCTGCTTTTCACATATACTAAATTTATTCACATAAACTGGATTTTAAAAATTTCTATCTTCAGTTAGTGAGTGGCATTATTTTACCCACGATCAGAGGAAAGGGGAAAGAGCAAGTTTAAAAAAACTACCTTTATTTTTTTTTTTCTTTTCAGTTACATACTTTTAAACAGGGATGTGTTTCATTATTCAGACATTCAGGCAATGTTGACTTCATTAGTGTTGACAGAAAAGAAGCATAAAAATGCAAAACATTGTTGGCTTAACCTGAACATACCTGCATTACCTATCATTGACCAGTTTGTGTCGCCAAAAGACTTATTCCTTGGCATTAAAATGGAGCACTTAAAAATATTGCTAAAAAGCAAATGTCTACACACTGGTCTTTGCAGCAAATAAGGGTATTTATACTTTTAAAATATTTTAAGTCCATAATTGGATTAATATACACACCTTCTTATGTATAAGGAGTTCAGATCATATAAACACTGTACAGTCCAAAATCCCTACTGAGAATAAAACTAAACAGGCTTATGATAAGAAATACAGATATCGCATGTATTTACAAATATCATAGACACACAAATTTGGTCAAATACTGTAAAGAAAGAAGTGGTTTCACATTATAATGGCTAAAACATCCATCTACCTTGCTCAAAGCAAACAAAATTAAAAACTCAGTATGTAACTCCTGTAGTTTAAGACATCATGACAGTATACAAATATAAAATGGAAAGTGTTGACCAAATTATACAGTTTATGTTTCCTAGGCTGAGTGTAGATCTTTAAAATCAAGAACTTATAAAGATCATTTATAGGATTCCAAGCGACGATGACAAACAACATCCTGATCTGCGCTATTCATATGGGTGCCTAATTCATCAAAAACAACACGCTGAACTTTTGGCTAATAAAAAAATAAATTACAAAGTACAAGCAAATTTCTGGAAATGCAATAATGAAGTCAAAAATGTAGATTTATTTACTTTAATTACACATTTTAAATGTTACCTTGAAACAATAAAAATAAATAAGCTTGCCCAGAGGCACGCACTTAAGAGACAAAAAGAAGGGGCTGCACTGAAGGAGTAAGTAACAATTTCATAGACGGAAGGTCAATGTGAGATCTGAACAACACAATTATCTTTCCAGCCAGTCTTTTCATCTTAACTCTCCTTGAAAATTCTGGCTAGGAAAATGTGACAAAAGTATAACCTGTGTCTGTATGGCTTAAAACAAAACATTCTTGAAAAATGGAATGGGTTTCCTATTTTTTAAAACAGAACCGTTTCTTTGTTCATATGCAGGCACTTCAAAAGACTATGGGGACAAAGCACCTGACCCACCCTTTCCAAAATAGTTTTCATCATCAAAATTATACTAAAAAGCAGGAAGATTCCAGAGAACCAGCAAAGTTGAATACAAGAGACTAATGTGCACAAATGGCAATAGGGGGACCCCATTTTTATTGCTGGGGGGCCCCTTCTTTTTAATCAAAGAGCAACTAATTAATAAACAGACACCCTCGCATGGCACATCCAAAGTTTTCTGCTTAAGGAGAATGTAGTCACTCAGCAGCAGGTTTCAGTGGGATCTCCTTAGACTTCAACCTCATACGATGCGGTGAAATTCACATTTATTCCTTCTCCTAGTGTATTTCTCCAAAAACTCCAACATATCTCATTTCTCAAAGTATTCATTTCTTGCTGTCTAACATACATCATTATCTGGAAGCATAAAGTTACATTACACAAATATTTCGCATTTTTAAAAATAAGCGCTTTTGCCACTTCGGCAACACGGTACTTCACATAGTGGTGCAACAAAAGCAGGGCTTGTATTAACCACGCTGTTTTATGATTCATTTTACCAACTACCATCAGCTGAACCCATAGAGCTTTTTCCTCAGTACCTCTGGGCAGTGACTGTACCTTGATTTCACAGAGAGAATGTTAATGTGATTCATGAATAGCAGTACCATCGGTAACAGTGAAATCAATGCAGATGTCACACAGATAATGAACTTCTCAGGGGATAACTTCTTTTAAATATCTGGGCAACTGTTTTCTCTGTTGCTTTATCCGTTGGGAGAAAACTCCTGTTTGATTATGCTCTTACAGAAGTTATTAAAAAAAAAAAAAACCAGCTTAGGTATATAACTGGTTGACATTTCAGATACTGTACTGCTTTCTATAACTGGAGGAGAGCTTCTGAAAAATGTTCTATAGAACTGTGTAAGTCATCAATACCACCTCATTGGTCCATTCCATTCACTGATGGGCAGAGCACTCATGTTTTGACAAAACTTTAAAGCTTCCATAAAAGTTAAATTAGAAAAAAAAAAAAAAGGACTGTAAGACAACCACAAAATGAAGTATGAAAGTATGACATTTTTGTTTCTAAGAGTGAGTCCTTGAAAATATATGTGGTCACTACAGAGATGATTTTAATCACAAGACAGCAGATGAACACATAAGTAACTCCCCATGATCTGTCTGTGTCCAGAGTCATTTGTGGCGCTGTATGGTTTTCCTTTTCCTTCGTTTGAAAAACAGCAGCACCTGCAAATGGAGAGAAATACTTCTTTTATTATAAAAATACTAGGGTATTGCAAAATAAGGTTGAACTCTAGTGCGTTAACGTAAGTGATCATAAAGGCCCTAGGCTGGAGCAGCAAACAGTGAATACACCAATGAAGCATATATATTAGTGAAATAATAGCAGTTACTACTATCATTTCATCAATGTGCCTTTTAGAACAGCAAGACATTCTATGCAATATTAAAAGGAGCCACTAAACTGAAAAGGCTCTGCACCAAGACTAATTAAAAAGCCATAAAGCTCTGAACCCCAAATGACCCACCACATCCTATTTTAGATACTAGTTTCTGCCAATTATATGCTGTATATAAAGTTGATCTTATATGATCTTTCTCTTATTTCCTGATTGTGGAATATGATTGTGGAAGCCAATGTTAGAACTGCAATAACGAGCCTAATATTGGGGATTTTATTTTCATTAAGAATTACATTTCAAAAATGAAGAGAGAAATTCCCAAAATACTCTTCAACAAACATTCTCCATCATTGTTTACAAAGTGGAAGAGAGAAAAAAATACATTAACTAGAATAAAAATGCTAATATTGGCATTTTTAATTCTTTAGGGGTTAAAGAAGGTCAAGCTTATCATGTCTTTTTAATTAAGGTAAAAATTATGCTTGACATTTAAAACAACATAATCAAGGTGATTCAGTTTCATAATTGAAAACTGATTCAGTTTTTGAATTCTATTAAAGAAATATCTGGTTTTCATGCCTAGATGAACAAAATCTAGATGTGATCCCTGAAGGTACTAGTTTTTCTCACAGTGAATCCTCCTAATTATGAGAAGAGGCATCACATGCAGAGTTATGCTGAGGCTGGTATGAAAAGAGAGTCAAACAAGAATCACCGATTATCAACTAACAAAACAAATGCACAGATGTATTCTAAAACTCTATCATTCCTTCAAATAAAGGTCTGGCTTTCTCCCTCTTCCATACTTAAAGTCAATCTATCAAAATACCAAGATGACAGGTGCCACATACACAGAGGCTCTTTTCTTTGCCCCACTGAAGTCCTTACCAAGACACTCAGTTAATTCTTACCAGCCCACCTTCCGCAAATGATATTAACTGAAACATTTTCAAGCTAAGCATAAAAGAGACCATGTAGCTTCAGGAGTCCAATCCAGCAAAAGATCATTGCAAATGAAATAATGGCTAGGTATCTTTTATATATTTCTGTGAAATAAATGTAAACAAAGCCCCATACTGTCCAGTTAAATTACACACTCTCTCAGCTCACATTATGTTTAGAAAAAATAACTTCAACATTTACTGTGATTTATGCCATGATTAAGAAATCACTATGGAGCATTCAAAACCAATTTTTTACATTGCATTCAAATAGCACATAATGACTAGACTAGGGAATGTAACTAATTTAAAATTGTATATATCAGCTGATAAAGATTCAACTAGAAATATGTGCTGTTATCAGTCTTTATGAGTTTTATTATTATTGAGATAACTGCCACACAGAATGGAAATAAATTACTCAATCAAAGGTCTTAAAAGAGACACTGCTGCAAAAGACTTCAGGCACAATACATGTAGAAGAGAAAGTCAAATTTTTCTGTCAGCTACCTAATACTTTCTCAAATATATTCCATATATTTTCTAAAATAAAAAAGCAAAACAAAAAACTACTAAGAATACGTATGTTATGGCTGATTCATGTTGATGTTTGGCAGAAACCAACACAATACTGTAAAGCAATTATCCTTCAATTAAAACTAAATAAATTTAATCATAAGAAAACTACTAAGAGATAAAAATCATTACTCTAAAAAGAACTCATCAATTAAAGACTTAGAAAAGAGTTAGAACATGTCCATACTGTAAACAGCAAATGTTAAAAAATCAGTATTTAAAAGAAACAGACCAAATATTTAGAAGATTAAATAACATGATCGTAGGTCAATGGAAACTTATTGTTTAATATGAAGTTTTATTAACAATGTTCCCTATTTTTAATAAGGTTGTCTTTTCAAATTCCCAAGTATGTCCTTCTGAAAAAAGTTTTCTACTAAAAAGTACTGAAAGATTTACATAGTAAGCCTTTTGGAAAGAGGCTTTCATACATGTTTTGATAAACAAGTTCAAGGCTCAGATTTTCCACATTTGTATTAGCAATTCACCTTGTCTGATTTATTTATTTTTTACCATTATTAACCTCATCCAGTTCTGAGAGTTGAGTTCTTGCTATTTCCTATTTCCTAGGTAATCTTTCTTTCTATTGTATAAGTATTGTTGAATACAGAAAACTACTGTAAGCATTATTTAAGATTAAATAAGATCTTCAAATGCAGGATAATTGTAGAAACCTTTTAAAATCAAAGCAATCTAAAAAAAAAGACATCCATTATTTAAAAGTAAATCCCACTAGAGTACATCCTTGAGATTTGCCCAAGTAGAGCTGGCAATGCTATTAAACCGACAACCACCAGAGGACAGCATTGCTTTATCCACTATGAATGCATCCACATACAGAGAACAAAGACGGTCTCAAAATTATGATATACTTACAGAAGAAGGAAACTGATACTAAGCTTGCAGATGATTTCTTAAAAGTCATTACCAAAACAGCTGATTTATAGTCTTCAGTTCAGTTCAGTTCAGTCGATCAGTCGTGTCCGACTCTTTGTGACCCCATGAATCGCAGCACGTCAGGCCTCCCTGTCCATCATCAACTCCCGAGTTCACTCAGACTCACGTCCATCAAGTCAGTGATGCCATCCAGCCATCTCATTCTCTGTCGTCCCCTTCTCCTCCTGCCCCCTATCCCTCCCGGCATCAGAGTCTTTTCCAATGAGTCAACTCTTCGCATGAGGTGGCCAAAGTACTGGAGTTTCAGCTTTAGCATCATTCCCTTCAAAGAAATCCCAGGGCTGATCTCCTTCAGAATTGACTGGTTGGATCTCCTTGCAGTCCAAGGGACTCTCGTCTTCTCCAACACCACAGTTCAAAAGCATCAATTCTTCAGCGCTCAGCTTTCTTCACAGTCCAACTCTCACATCCATACATGACCACTGGAAAAACCATACCCTTGCCTAGACGGACCTTTGTTGGAAAAGTAATGTCTCTGCTTTTGAATATGCTATCTAGGTTGGTCATAACTTTTCTTCCAAGGAGTAAGCGTCTTTTAATTTCATGGCTGCAGTCACTATCTGCAGTGATTCTGGAGCCCAGAAAAGAAAGTCTGACACTGTTTCCACTGTTTCCCCATCTATTTCCCATGAAGTGATGGCACCAATGCCATGATCTTCATTTTCTGAATGTTGAGCTTTAAGCCAACTTTTTCACTCTGCACTTTCACTTTCATTAAGAAGCTTTTCAGTTCCTCTTCACTTTCTGCCATAAGGGTGGTGTCATCTGCATATCTTAGGTTATTGATATTTCTCCCGGCAATCTTGATTCCAGCTTGTTCTTCTTCCAGCCCAGCGTTCCTCATGATGTACTCTGCATATAACTTGAATAAGCAGGGTATATTACAGCCTTGATGTACTCTTTTTCCTATTTGAAACCAGTCTGTTGTTCCTTGTCCAGTTTTAACTGTTGCTTCCTGACCTGCAAACAGATTTCTCAAGAGGCAGGTCCAGTGGTCTGGTATTCCCATCTCTTCCAGAATTTTCCACAGTTTATTGTGATCCACACAAAGGCTTTGGCATAGTCAATAAAACAGAAATCGATGTTTTTCTGGAACTCTCTTGCTTTTTCCATGATCCAGAGGATGTTGGCAATTTGATCTCTGATTCCTCTGCCTTTTCTAAAACCAGCTTGAACATCTAGAAGTTCATGGTTCACGTATTGCTGAAGCCTGGCTTGGAGAATTTTGAGCATTACTTTACTAGCATGTGAGATGAGTGCAACTGTGCGGCAGTTTGACCATTCTTTGGCACTGCCTTTCTCTGGGATTGGAATAAAGAAAACTGACCTTTTCCAGCCCTGTGGCCACTGCTGAGTTTTCCAAATTTGCTGGCATATTGAGTGCA
The DNA here is from genome assembly GCA_917880005.1 of Nanger dama. Classification (NCBI taxonomy): domain Eukaryota; kingdom Metazoa; phylum Chordata; class Mammalia; order Artiodactyla; family Bovidae; genus Nanger; species Nanger dama. The sequence continues at coordinate 11,680,695 of CAKJTW010000057.1, read as the reverse complement.
GCACTTTCACAGCATCATCTTTCAGGATTTGAAACAGCTCAACTGGAATTCCATCACCTCCACTATCTTTGTTGGTAGTGATGCTTTCTAAGGCCCACTTGATTTCACATTCTAGGATGTCTGGGTCTAGGTGAGTGAACACACCATCGTGATTATCTTCGTTGTGAACATCTTTTTTGTACAGTTCTTCTGTGTATTCTTGCCACCTCTTCCTAATATCTTCTGCTTCTGTTAGGTCCAGACCATTTCTGTCCTTTATCGAGCCCATCTTTGCATGAAATGTTCCCTTGGTATCTCTAATTTTCTTGAAGAGATCTCTAGTTTTCCCATTCTGTTGTTTTCCTCTATTTCTTTGCAATGATCGCTGAGGAAGGCTTTCTTATCTCTTCTTGCTATTCTTTGGAACTCTGCATTCAGATGCTGATATCTTTCCTTTTCTCCTTTGCTTTTCACTTCTCTTCTTTTCACAGCTATTTGTAAGGCCTCCTCAGACAGCCATTTTGCTTTTTTGCATTTCTTTTCCATTTATAGTCTTAGTGATTAATAAATCAGGACTCATCTCAATTGTCCTCAGCACTAAGTCTAAAACACTTTTTAGCATCAGACCACTCTGACAAGCTTGTTTAATTTTCCTCTCAGTACGTAGTACTAATCTTAATTTATTTATTTGCTTATCATCTACCTCCACATTCCCCTTCATGGATCATAGCCTTATCATGGTGAAAGGGCTTATGAAAAGTTCTGACAAAACGTACAGGGTCTGTGGTCTACTGCAGGAGGAAATTACAAACCACTCCAGTATTCTTGCCATGTAAACACCATGAACAGTATGAAAAGGCAGACACATATGACCCTGGAAGATGAGCCCCCCAGGTCTGGTAGTGTCCAACATGCTACTGAGGAAGAGTGGTGGACTATTACTAATATCTCCCAAAACAACAAAGTACATGGGCCAAAGCAGAAAGGACCCTCAGCTGTGAATGTGCCTGCTGCTGACAGTAAAGTCCGATGCTGTACAGAACACTGCCCTGGAACCTGATATAGCAGGTCCATAAATTGAGGTAAACTGGATGTGGCCAAGCAGGAGATGGCATGAGTGAACATCAACATCTTAGGATCTGTGAACTAAAACGTATGGGAATGGGCAAATGTAATTCAGATGACCACTACATCTACTATTATGGGCAAGAATCCCTTAGAAGAAATGGAGTAGCCCACATAGTCAACAAGAGTCCAAAATACAGTACTTGGATGCAATCTCAGAAGCAACAGAATGATTTCAGCTCATTTCCAAGGCAAACCATTCAACAAGTAATCCAAGTCTATGCCTCAATCACCAATGCCGAAGAAACTGAAGTTGAACGGTTCTACGAAGACCTCCAAGACCTTCTAGTACTAACAGCAAAAAGGATGTCATTTCATCACCAGGGATTGGAATACAAAATAGGAATTCAAGAGATACCTGGAGTTAACAGGCACATTTGGCCCTGGAGTACAAAACCAAACAGGGTAAAGGTTAACAGAGTTTTGTCAAGAGAACACACTGGTTTTAACACCCTCTTCCAGCAAGACAAGAGATGACTCTACACATGGACATCACCAAATGGTCAATATCAAAATCAGACAATGTATTCTTTGCAGCTGAAGATAGAGAAGCTCTATATAGTCAGGCAAAACAAGACCTGGAGCTGACTGTGGCTCAGATCATGTGCTCCTTATTGCAAAATTCAGGCTTAAATTGAAGAAAGTAGGGAAAACCACTAGGCCATTCAGATATGACCTAAATCAAATTTCTTATGATTGTACAATGGAAGTAACAAATAAATTCAAGGGATTAGATCTGGTAGACAGAGTACCTGAAGAATTATGGATGGAGGTTTGTAACACAGTATAAGAGGCAGTGACCAAAACCATCCCAAAGAAATGCAAGAAGGCAAAGAGATTGTCTGAGGAGGCTTTACAAATGTCTGAGGAAAGAAGAGAAGCAAAAGGTAAGGGAAAGAAAGGGAAAGATACCCAAATGAATGCAGAATTCCGAGAGAATAACAAGGAGAGGTAAAAAGGCCTCCTGAAATGAACAAGGCAAAGAAATAGAGAAAAACAACAGAATGGGAAAAACTAGCAATCTCATCAAGAAAATTGGAGATAAGAAGGAAACACTCCATGCCAAGGATGGGCACAATAAAGGACAGAAATGGCAAGGACCTAACAGAAACAGAAAAGATTAAGAGGAGGAGGCAAGAAGACAAAGAAGAATTATACAAAAAAGGTCTGAATGACCAGATAACCACAATGGTGTGGTCACTCACCTAAAACCATACAGCCTAGAGTGTGAAATCAACTGGACCTTAGGAATCATTATTACAAACCAAGCTAGTGGAGGTGATGGAATTCCAACTGAGCTATTTCAAATCCTAAAAGATGATGCTGTGAAAGCACGGCTTTCACTATGCCTGCAAATTTGGAAAATTCAGCAGTGGCCACAGGATTGGAAAAGGTAACTTTTCAGTCCAGTCCCAAAGAAGGGCAATGCCAAAGAGTGTTCAAACTACCATACAGTTGTGCTAATTTCACACGCTAGTAAGATAATGCTCAAAATCCTTCCAGCTAGGCTTCAGCAGTATGTGAACAGAGAACTTGGAGATACACAAGCTGGGTTTAGAAAAGGCAGAGGAACCAGAGATCAAATTGTCAACATTTGTTGGATCATAGAAAAAGCAAGAGATTTATAAAAAAAAAAAAAAAAAAAAAAAACCTCTACTTCTGCTACACTAAAGCCTTTAACTGTGTACATCACACAAACTGTGGAAAATTCTTAAAGAGAGGAGAACACCAGACCACCTAACCTGTCTCCTGAGAAATCTGATTACAGGACAAGAAGCAAGAAATGGACATGGAACAATGGACTGCTTCACAATTGGGATGGGAGTACCTCAAGACTGTACACTATCACCTTGCTTATTCAACTTATACACAGAGTACATCTTGGGAAATGCTGGACTGGATGAATCACAAGCAGGAATCAAGACTACCAGGAGAAATGACAACAACCTCAGATATATAGATGACACCACTCTAAAGGCAGGCAATGAAGAGAAACTAAGAAGCCTCTTGATGACGGTGAAAGAGGATAGTGAAAAGCTGCCTTAAAACTCAACATTAAAAAAGTTAAGATCATGGCATCTGGTCCCATCACTTCAAGGCAAATAGATGGAGGAAAAGTAGAAACAGTGACAGATTTTATTTTCTCGGGCTCCAAAATCACTGAAGATGGTGACTGCAACCACAAAATTAAAAGATGCTTGCTCCTCAGAAGGAAAGCTATGACAAACCTAGACCACACATGGTTTTTCCAGTAGTCATGTAAGGATATAAGAGTTGGACCATAAAGAAGGCTGAGTACTGAAGAACTGATGCTTTCAAATTGTGGTGCTACAGAAGATGCTTAACAGTCCCTTGGACAGCAAGGAGATCAAACCAATCAATCTTAAAGGACATCAACCCACATATTCATTAGAAGGATGGATGCCAACGCTCCAGTACTCTGGGCACCTGATGCAAAAAGCTGACTCATTGAAAAAGAACCTGATGCTGGGCAAGACTGAAGGCAAAAGGAGAAGAGGGTGGCAGAGGATGAGATGGTTAGATAGTCAATGGGACATGAATTTGAGTAACTCCAGGAGATAGTGAAGAACAGAAGAGCCTGGTGTGCTGCAGTCAATGGGGTTTTAAAGAGTTCAAGATGACTTAGTGACTGAACAAAAACCTTAAATTTCCTAAGGTCCTGATCATGATACATTCCACAAATGGGCACAAAGTTGGTACTTTTAATTTAATATCTACTGAATAAATGAAAATTTTGCCTCATAAATGCAACTAACTTCTAAAGAAAGAACCTGGTCAAAATCCTAAACCATGTTTTAAAGCCAAAGCTCTTATCCTTGGGTCACAAACTCTAGTGAAATATTACAAAATATAGATCTCAGTGCCCATGGAAACTTTTCTGGAAAGAAATGATCAATAAAGGAATTAAATTAATAAAGGAATCTGAATTGCAAGAAGCACTGCTTTCCAGATGCAACTACCAGGCCAACTTCCTACATCTCCATTTCCAACAAGGCCTTGTCCTGGACGCAAGGAGCTGAGCACTAGAGACGCTGAGTGGACACCATGTCATCAGTTTACATGACAGCAGGCCAAATGCATAAAACGAAACCATATACTTTTAACTTGGTACAGCTGAAGGAGGGGTATAGAGGGTAGTTATCGGAAACAATAATTGTAATAATAGCAAAGATGCCAGGAATTAGCAGATAGAAATTTTCACAGATGATGTGACCAAGTTATTATATCAATAAGTCCAATTATTTGGTCTTAGAAAATAACTTATACTTTTAAAATTTTAAAAGACATTTTCTCTCCTGTTGTTCAGTGACTACATTTTCTTATCCATTCGTTCATACTTCATATGGATTCTCCTCAGATCTAGACTGACAACTACCCTGGGAAAAGATTTAGGCTGAGTAGACATTTAAATCATGTTCCTGTCAATGATTCTATTTTTTCTCGGCTCTTTCTTGATTATCCCTTGTGTGGTTCCAGTGAGCCAAAATGCTCTCACAAGTCAGAGTCACGCTTCTGAGCAGATCATTCGCAGGCTAGCCTACAATCTTTGAAGCAACAACTCTACTCTTAAATCCTTTGGGAATAAACATTAAGTTCTATTTCTGATGAACACTGTTGCTTCATATACTGTTTACATAGGAAATAAGAAATGATAATGGGTCAAGGTCCTAAACTCTGTAGAAAACATAGATGTGAACAACCAAGATTTTGCTACGGACATCACACCATTTCCCCATTACTGACTGCCTTTTTCTTCCTGTAAAACATGGCTTGTCTTCCCAGATCTATGTCATAAACTTTCTTCTCAAAAGTCTACCCAGAACTGAAGCACATTCCTCCGTGTGGATCTGAAGTTCTTATCTGCCCTGTAATAACTCACTGGCTCATCGGTATCCAGTTGAGGGACTGCTGGTACCTGCCAGACCCTCTGTACTTAGGACCCCAGAACCTAGGCTCTCCTCCTCTGGTTGAAGAGAATATAGGAAGTATTTTTCATGACATCTAAACTTTAATTCACTGCCAAAGGATTTTTCCCCCTTAGAACTTATACTTGAAATGTAATTTCATTCCTCTAGGTTTTGCAATGATAAAAATGAGAAACTATTTGGTTAGACAAGTAGGGATTAGATCAGAGAGCAAGGCAATGCATGTAACCACTCTAACAAAGAAACTGCACCTTCAGTTTCTTCCTTTTCATCCCCATGCAGTAAGTATCTCAAACCTGAAATAACTTTCACAATTTGCCCACCCTCTCATGCTGGTTTAGTTTATACCTTCCTGCCTCCATCACTGTTAAGAGCCTTTTAACTGACTTTCATGTAAGACTCACTTCTCTCCAATCTGCCATCCAAACTTCCCTCATCATAAATATGGCCATGCCCTTTCCTCTTAAATCTCAGTAATGGTTCTCCAGTGTCCTAAGGCATCAGTTTTAAAAATTTGGTTCCAAAGTATTTCTACTCTCCTCTCAGTCTCACCCTTCATTAGGCTTCCTTTCCAGACAGTACCTTAGAAGGAAGGAAGGAAAAGAGGGCAGGAAGGAGGGAAGGGAGATTTCCTGAAGCCCAGGAAGTGACATAAGCCTCAAAACTGGCACCAAAATAATTTTCTTAAGGTTCAACCTGATTATACTATTTCTTGGCTTAAAATCCACAGTGTGCTTTCTTGTGCTAAGAAAGATAATGTCCAATTTTTTTTAACCTTGTTACTAAAGCCTTTTGAGATTAGGCACTCAGCCTCAGTTCCCATTAATATAATCACTCTCTATTTGTACAGGTCACTACTCAAACTTACCCATTCTTTTCTTGCTTCACGTTGTTACACAATCTCTCTCTCTGACCCTCATTCCCTTTTCAAATCATACTCATCTTTGAACTTTGGCAAATGTATCCTTACCCACAAAGACCTCTATGATCTTTAGCTGGAAATGCATACCCAGTCTCTGAACTCCATAGTGTTAACCCTATAATACCTTGTTTTAGATTGGTGATTCTCAATCCTGGTTATTCCTTAGAATCAGCTTAAAAGATTTTAAAAATACTGGTAACCAGACCCCACCACCACTGAGAATGCACAGCCTAAGTACTGGCATATTTTTAAAACTGCCCAGATGATTGTGACATCAAGCCAGGTTTGAGAACCACTCTATCTGAAAGTCTCTGGTGTACTTACTACTTTCTGTAATGGAACTACAGGGTCCTGACTTATCTTCATAATCATTGTACCACCATATACACAACAACTATTCAGTAAATGACAGAAAATGGGGGTGGGGGGTGACGCAGAAAAGCAGAGAAACAAAGGAAAAAAGATGAATCCATAATACTTCAAAACTCAGTAACTAAACTTGAAGCCTTAGTCTCCTAAATTCCTGGAAGAAATGATGAGGGTGCTGTCATTTGTAGCACTTGTTTAAAAAAATTATCCACTACAGTTAAAAAAAAAAGGGGAAGGCAAAATCTCATTACTATTAAAGGAGCCACTTTGTCTTGGGGGAAGAGATTATTCTCCATCATTTGGAAATCATACATTTACGTAAACTTGAGATTCTAAAATATTTGTTGTAGAATACATTTAAGTTTATGAGATGGGGTAAGAAAGACCCCTGCCAATCACAGGTAAGAAGAAAAGAAGGAAGTAGCAAACAGATTCTGAAAAAGAATTCTAGGCTGGTCCCTAGCTACCCAGAAAATTGTGGAAAGAGAAAAGAAGAATTAGACCCAACTTTGGAAAAGAAATTATGCTCACATTTCTTAATCACAGACTAAAAGGGTATAAGGAATGCAATAATGAGGCTGTAGGAATATTAGAATAACCTTGATCAAAGACAGGACAAAATGTTGTGTGTTTAAAAAGAATTTCCAACTAATGAACAGTTTGGGAAGTTCTGAGAATTTCTGTAACCCATCTAGAATAAAGCTACACTGAATTCATGGACTGCTATCTATTTTTCTAAAGAAACTGCTGTATTCATTAAATTCACCTTTTTAAAGCATATAATACAATGTTTTTTAATATAGTCAAGGGGTTTTTCAGCTCTCACCACTATCTAACTTCAAAATGCTTTCTTCACTCCATAAAGAAACCACATAACCTATTAGCAGTCATTCCTCTATTCCTCTTCTCTGTTCCAGGCATTCACTGTCTATTTTTTGTCTCTGTATATTTCCTTATTCTGGACATTTTACATAAATGGACCTTATAATGTGTAGCCTTTTATGTCTGGTTTATGTCACATTGCATCATGTTTTCAATTTTATTTGTTTATATTGTCAACTTATAGTATATTGCATGGATACACTACATTATGTAGTCAATTATTTAGTAATAATTTATTGAGGCTTTGGGGATCTTACAATAAAAAGGCCATGTTTTTAAGAAATCCTGATAGCTCAGTTGGTAAAGAATCCACCTGCAATGCAGGAGTCCCCGGCTATTCGATTCCTGGGTCAGGAAGATCCCCTGGAGAAGGGATAGGCTACTCATTCCAGTATTCTTGGGCTTCCCTTGCAGCTCAGCTGGTAAAGAGCATGCAATGTGGGAGACCTGGGTTTGATCCCTGAGATGGAAAGATCCCCTGGAGAAGGCAAAGACTGCCCACTCCAGTATTCTGGCCTGGAGAATTCCAAGGATTGGATAGCCCATGGGCTCACAGAGTCGGACAGGGCTGATTAACTTTCACTTTCACTTCAAGAAGTTTTAAAAGGTGGGAGATAGATAAAGAGAATAACATATCAATGACAGACTTAAGAAACTAATGGAACACAGAATTCAGAATGGAAAATTAGGCTGGGAAAGACAGACCAGAGCAACCATGAAGGGCCTGGTGCCATGCCAAGTGATCTGGACTTGCTGTTCTATGCAGAAGAGAACCTCCCTTCAGAAAGTCTCCCCCCCCCCCCCGCCACTTCCTTTTTTCTTATCTTCCAACACCTACAGATAGAAACCCAAACCATAAACATACACACTGACACCCATCTCAGCTAAATAAATTACTACCCATTCTTCAAAGCCCCCTCCACAAAGCATTCTCTGAACATCCTGTCAAACAACTCTACTGGGACCTTTTTCACAATATTTATCACACACTGATAAATGCTAATACCTGCTGAAGAGTGAGCTTTGCAAAAGTAAGGATAGTATTATTTCTGAAATCCAAGCAGTGTAAACACTGAATGAATACATGGAAAAAATGCAATAAATTTGTTGGAAAATAGATCTCTAGGAGGATGAGAACACAGAATGGCCAGTTTCGGTGAAGAATCTGGGTGTGGAAGTAAAAACAGAGAATATTGATGGAAGCAGCACAAGCCTGGGAAGATGAACAAGGTCACTGGCAGCAAACAGAGAAACAGAAGGGGTGATAATGGCAAGTGAGTACCTGCCACGCCATGTGCCAGACAAAATACTAGCGCTTTAGTACAATTAATTTTTTAAACAGCCTACGAGGTAGATATTACTGGCCTCATTTTACAGGAAAAGAAACAAGCTTGAAGAAGGAAACAGTGGCAGAAGTAGGTTTCTACAACTTACGTTTATTTGCAAAGGCCATGTGCATTACTATCTGCCTTATGCCACCCCCTTTTATAACTGTGCTTGGGATTGCACCAGCACGTACTGTTTTTTACTTTTGACATAAAAATACAGAAGTATGTAGCTGACTGATTATATCCTGAAATCCATCAAAACTAAGTCACACTGACTATGAATAAATTCCACAGTCAAACTGGTTAAAAGGGACACTTGCTCATTACTCTCTTAAACAGAAATATCCACAAAAGTTTCCTCATCTTGCAGTCAATAAATGAGCATTGTCTTAAAAATTATATAAGGTTCCTTTTAGACATGAGTAGAATGTTACACAATTTACTCATCTAAACAACTTTCATTTTTTACCCTAAGGCTAACTCAAAATTTGTCCTAAAATCGAGGGAAGCATTTTAAACACAGCATTATAACTAAAGGCAAGTGTCAATAAATAGTTTAAATGCAGTATTATTGCAACAAATAAGAATATTATTTTTCATAATATCTGTATTTAGCAGTTACTATTTAGATGAGGATTTTTCATAATACTCTCTTATTATAGTTTTATCATGAAATTTAATAATGCATAGTATGTGTATTTAAAAGCAATATAATTAGCAAGTGAAGTACTGGTTTAGTGATATTATTGCTAGGTGTATTTAACAATTACAAATAGGAAAAAAGTTTAACTCAAAAACTTGCCTCTTTTAAAAGCAAATAATGCATTGTGTTACAAAACAAATGCACAAGCACAAGCAAGTTTGGTGTATCATCTACTCCATAAAAGTGCCCCCAAATGTTTCATCTATGTCACTTGAAACAAAAAAGCTGCAGCAGGCAAAAGAGCTCCTCAATTATTTCTTGCTTTTCAGAGTTAATGTAAATGATATTAAAGACTTTTGTATGACTTTTACCAATTATAATTTCTATGTTGAAAAGTTTGTTTTTAAAGACACAAACTGGTGCTAAATCTTTGAGATTACAGTCAACGGAGCTATTTCTGCCTGCCTACACTTGAGAACTCACCACATGTTCAACACTTTCTGGCAGCTAAACACAAAAAAATAGAAGGAAAAAGAGAAAGAGAGATATCATCAGAAACTGCCCACACTGAAATTATCACATTGTTTTCATGCTTAATTTTTTCCCAAGCAGAGTTATTATAATTTTAACAAAAAACAACTAATTTAAAACTAGTATTAATACATGCAGCATACCATACAATTAATATTTTTATGTTTACAGAAAAAAAAATATGCCTCTAAAGTATAGCAGTAATTTTTATGCACCAACATTCCTAAAACTAATAAACTAAAAACATGCTGTTAACTCTAAATAAGAATTTGAGCACAGTTCTTAAATAACTATTTTTTATTATTAAAACGTTTACTGAAATAGCACTATTTAAAACTTACTGGTTAAAACAATTAAATATACCAATTTGTTTTGCATGCACCTATTCCTTGAAAAAATTTCCTTAAATAATTGCACATTACTGTAAGTCTCAAACATGCACAGTTTAAGGGAAAAAGTGACTAAATCAAGCAAGACCAATACATACTTGGTTTCATCCATCACCTCTACTTCTGTAGGGGCTGTGATGGGTGCATTTGAACGTCCTGCAGTAGGGTCATCTGTGTTTAATTCTCCATTTGTAGAACTTACAACCTGCAAAAAGAAAAAGAAAAATATATATATATATACACACACACACACACAAAGTAATAAGTTTATAATGATAAACATAATTAAAGTATTTAAATTAGAAAGTTAATATGAAGACCACAAAACAATTAGTATGTAGTTGTTCATAACTAAATATACTAACAGGTCTACATTTAAAACACTTGCTTTTCAACTTACTTCCTGGTCATCTTGAAATTTCTGTCCTGTCTGCTGTACTCTGGTTTTTAAGGCTAATGCAATCAGTTCCCTTTTGGGTACTCAGCTCCTTTGGTACTTTGCTACATCATGAATTATTTGCTTTGGAAACTTTAATATTGTTCTTCCAAAAGATCCTCCGTTTTAGTCAGTAATCATGCTCAGGTCTCACCCTTATTTTTGTCCATTCATTCACCCAGTTTTTCAAGTCCTAAATCTAGGCATCACTGTGATTCCTCTCTTTGACATAAACCATCAGCAGATTATGTTAAATCCTCCCTGACACAAACCCCAAACCTAACTGGTCCTCCCCACTCTTAAGACTACTAGAAATGCAGTCCAAAGCACCATTATCTCTTGAATGAAGAAGAGCAAAAACCGATCAACTGGTTAGCTTTTATTTGTATCTACCTCCCAGTAATGTATTGTCCACACAACAACCAAGGTGTTCCTTTAAGATGTAAATTATGTAACACATAACTGTTTGCTTAAAACTCTTATAATGTCAACTTTATGGTTTCATTTGAAATAAAGATTTATATTCTTTACTCCAATTTACAAAGCCCCACAAGATCTCAATCCTGTCTACCCCTTTGATCCCTCTGATAGAGCTAGATTCACAACCTAGTTCTACCGTTTACCACTGATGTGACTCTGGGAAGATACCTTACCATGCTAAACCTCAGTATTCTCAACTATGAAACTGGAAACAGAAGTTGTCTGTTTAATAAGGTTGATATGAATAGGAAATAAAATTAATATATAAAATACAGTGACTAGCATATAGTAAGAGTTCAATAAATGGTGGCCATCATTATTACCATCAGTCTAACCTACAGAGCGGCTTCAACTATTACCTTTACAAAAAGGATTCTCCAAGCCTAACCGCTCACCTACATGGTTAGTTAGCTAGATCAAGTTTGGCACCTCGTTATTTCTAAAATCAAATTTATCATATTCCTTCTTAAATCTGTTATGTTTCCTATAGTCCCTACTTTTACTAAAGCCCTACCCACTTTCCAGACCTCCAGGCTCAAAAATCTCAAAATCATTTTTGATGCTTTCTCTACGTGATCTCTTTATGATGTAACAAAAGTCTAAGTATCAGAGTTGACAGGTGACTAGTAGACTTAGCACTTCCATTTACAGAGACCGGTATTTCTAAAACTTAAATTCCAGGCTTCTGTGGTGGCTCAGCGGTAAAGAATCCACCTGCCAAAGCAGGAGATATGGGTCCAGTCCTTGATCCCAGGAAAATCCCACATGCTGCTGAGCAACTAATCCCACGCGCCACAATATCCAGTCTGTGCTCTGGAGCCTGGGAGCTGCCACTACGGAGCCCGTGTGCTGCAACCACTGAAGCTCAGGTGCCCTGGAGCCCATACTGAGCAACAAGAGAAGCCAGCTCCCTCGCACCACAACTGGGGAGCAGCCACTGCACGCTGCAGCTAGATGAGAGCCCACGCACCGACGAAGACCCGGCAGAGCCAAAACTGTTAGATAGAATTATACATAAACAGTTCAAGTTCTAAAAGGCAACAACACACAAGCACTCTTCTAGGAACTTGGAATACCAGAGTAAACAATACAGAAAAACATCTCTGTCCTTGTAGACTTAATAGTCAGTGTAGAGAAATAGGCTCTCTCCCCCAGCTCAAGGAAGATAACCAGAAATCAATCAATGTATCTAGACTAGGTCATGATTTATACAAGTTCCACTTCCTATGGCCTATATGGAACAAATACTTGAGAAATGAGCACTGCATTTGTTCCTGCAGCTGAAAACACAAAGCTGCCTTGATCCTCTTTAGAGGCTATTCAATGGGAGGAATATTCCTAAGTCACCCTCTCAGCTTCTGGGGCACCTGCTTCCTCCTTTCTGTCATACTTTGAGCTCTGTGGTACATTGCCAATTTTCTCTCTTTCTGAAAATGTGAAAAGATACTTATTTGTTCTAATTACTGAATATAATTGGCTTCTTTATTTTTAAAATGTCAGAGCCTCTACCTTGAACTGGAAAGAAGCTAAAAAGCAGAATTCTTATCCCATACTTTTCTATTCTCCATCACTTTTAACTAGCAGAGTGCCTTGCATGTGGTGGATAACTAACAGTTCAATGAACTATTTCCATTTTTATTTCCTTAACATGATAGTCAACAGGTTTCTCCCCACCCCTTTTTGTTCAATGGCCCTACATAGTTGGAAGGACACTCCTTACCCCATCAACTTATAGGCAGTTCCTCTGATGTGTCTTCCCTTTCTTAAGCAGCATAAATGAAAATTTGAAACTCCAGTACTCTAAATTTCCAGCAACAGCACCTATACACGCATTATAATTATATAATCTGATTTACTTCACTTCATATAATTTCATTGCAAAGTTATATCAGACTTCAATAAATTTTATTTTAGTGAAATGTTTCAAATTTCATTCTACGTGATTGATCAGAACCAGATTAAAAAGAAATTAACATCTGACTTTATAAAAATTTTAATGTAATTTTTCCTGGGCTCCCCAAATTCCCTAACCCTCTGAGTAAAAGCCAATAGCCCAGGGTCAGAACACAATCAATGTGGTAACAGAGTTCTGTTAAGCTGACCTACTTAACAGCAATGACCGAAGAGTGAATCAGGCATTAGAAGTGTTTCCACTTAAGAAAACGAGTGGTCTTTTCTAAACAGATTTTACAAGAAGAAACAAAGACATGATATTATAAACAATGCGTCAGTATCTTCTTGGAAACCAAAGGCAATGTATCAAACAAACAAAAATTATTTTTGTAAGCCAAATTTTTAGGAATGATTCCACTTAGGTGACATTTCTAGAATGGTAATTCAAACTAGAACATAAGAATCTTTGCAATATTAGTGTTTATCAGGTTTCTTCAGAGGATGAGATGGTTGGATGGCATCACCAACTCAATGCACATGAGTTTGCGCAAACTCCGGTAGAGGAGGCTGGCGTGCTGCAGTCCATGGGGTTGCAAACAGTCAGACATGTCAGAGCGACTAAACAACAACAAATCTAAAAATCACAAATGCTTTGAGGTTTGACATTTCAAAAGAAAATTCAGCTATTTTATAGGATTTTTGTTGTTGCTGTTCTTGTTCTGAAAGAAATTTTCACAGTTATTCCCACTTGATAAGAAACAGCATAATTCTCATTTTAAGAGGTTTTAAAAAAGGTAAGTAGGCTACAGTTTTACTCTCACAATATCAGAGTTAAATGGGAGGTGGTGGGCAAAAAGCCTGTAGCTAAGCGAGGGCGAAAAATAATGGTTCATTAACACCTGCCTGGCCCATCCAATCCCAGAGAAATCATTATCATAGAATGTTAAAATGTCAATTAATTTACTTTCTGAATAGAATGAATTTAAATTCATTATAATACTATCTTCCTAATTTCTATTTGAAGTTTTGTGAGCTCAGTAGAGGTACATTATATTAATGAACTAAATATCTAGTCAAAAAAATATATCAGAAATACTGAAAAAACATATATTTTACTTAAGACACTCAGCTTTTTCTAGAGGCAGCTATAAGAAAGCACACTAGTAAATGAGACACAGTTAAAAGAGTAATTTTCAAAGAGTTTACTAGACCTGTACTAGGGTTCAACATGACTGTATGAAACCAGCTTTCTAACATATTCTAAAAGCTATAGAAATATAATTAATATTCCTACTGATGACCCAAAAGCCCAGTGACTTTCTCAATGACTTTCAATAAAGAGAATCCAAAATGGATTCTCGATTGGATTTCTGAGTGATCTAATATTCACTTAGACTTAACAGCACTCTATTCTTTGAGTATTCCAGTCTTTCAAGATGTTACTGCAAATGATACTGGAAAAGTGTTAAATTCCTTAACATGAGGTATCTGTTTTTCCTTCATTTCCTGGTGGCTCAGACAATAAAGAATCTGCGTGCAATGCAGTAGACCCGGGATCAGTCCCTGGGTCAGGAAGATCCCCTAGAGAAGGGAATGGCAGCCCACTTCAGTATTCTTGCCTGGAGAATTCCATGGACAGAGAAGACTGGCAGGCTATAGTCAATGGGGTCGCAAAGAGTCAGACATGACTGAGCGACTTCACTCTCAATGTTCAGAGTACCAGCCCTTTGCTGCAAAACTCCTATATATCATATCCTAGCTCTCCCCTCCCCTCCTCGGAGCAGTTCTTAGAGTTACTTAAGATACTGCCTCCAGGCTTGACATCCTGAAAATTCCCACTCAATAAAACATAACTCTCAACTTTTAGATTGTGAATATATTTTTAGTCAACAAAATCTCAACCATTCAAAAAGTCTCCTTCCTCTCGTTTTGGGTAGAGCAAGCTCAGTTTACACTATATTCTCTTCCCTACTATAGTAGCTATTAAAATCTTTCTTTACTGCCAGAAAAGAAAAAAAAGAGTATCAAAACAAATGTGTAATGCTGATTTACCCCAATTGTAACTAAACAAGGGATTTCCTAAACTAAATTTAAAAAAATATATAAAGAGGAACTGGAAATTATTTATGTAATCAAGGCATGTAACTTCTCTCATTCTACAAACGTCTCTTTTCCAGACTTTAGTAACCCCCCAAAAATAAAAGAGACAACTGCTGTAGTTACTCAATTTTTTTTTCCTTGTTAGGACCTCAGTATTTTCAAAGATTTGAAAAAGAAAACTAAAATTGGTTATTTGAAATGTTTTGAAAAGGCCTGCATTAACAATTAGCATAAAGGAGAACTGACTCAGATATGACACCTATTACTCCTCTGACTTTTAACCACATATGTTTTATCATTTCAAGGTATGTTTGTCTGATTCTTTTTCTGTTATCATCACCTGTATCTGCATTTCTGAAGTGATACTAACTAATATATCAGACTGCTTATTATAACAATTAATATTATTCTTTCATTTCTTCAACAGTGCCTGGCTGTAAAACACCTCTGCACCACTTGCGATTCTGCCCTTTCTCCCCAGTGTCACACAGTTCCTTACATGAAAAAGAAAGGCTGGACAAGCAGAGGAGCTTTCCAACAGTCAGAAGGTATGCCACGCCAAGTAAAATAGTTCTCTGAGCAGTGCCCTTAACAGCTGTCTTCTTCCCTCTGCTTGCCATGACCTCTCAGCTTTTACAGATCAGGTATTTAGTTAGCACAGAGCTCCATGAACTGTGTTACAGTGAAAAGTTCAACGCAGTGGAATTAGAGACTAGTACTATCTGCTGCCAGTGGTACATTTTAAAACCTCATTTTGGAAATCCTGATTGGCCAGGTAGAAACCTATCAAAAGGGTAACTGACCCCTCCCCTTCCCTCAACCCTCATACCCCAATTAAACTGTATCTTCTATCTTTCAAGTCCTTTTGTTTCTCTTCATCTCCACTACCCATCATCTCTCAACTGTGGACTTTTGAGAGTTGTGGCCCTGCCTTAGACTTGTCTCCCTTTCATCTGGTCTCAAAAGTAGCTCTGTAAATGCTAATCTAATCAAGTTACTTCTAATTCTCTTTATGCCTACCCAATACCCTTAGACCAAAACCCAAATTTAATAACAAAACTTTCAGGTCCTTCACAATTCCCCTCCTGTCTGCCTGTCAGCCTCATTTCTCAACACACAATAGCTTGACAGAACTGCATTTAACGCCTCAATCTGTCTCTCTCTCCTCCACAATCTTACACACAGTTCTCTTTGCCTGGTACACTCCTCTCTTAACCCCTTCTACCTTCTTCAAATGCAAAGTCCTACTGATTCTTCACTTTGAAAACATGTGAAAAAATAGAGTATAAATAATATTTTTTTCAGGAAACTTTAACTTGCTAAATCCAAGTTAGGTGCTTTTCCTACATATTCTCATAGCACCCTGTACTTTCTCCACTTATACCACCTGTTTATTAGCTCTTTCCATTAACTGAAAGCTCCATGGGGACAGACACTGTATCTGTTATTCTCTCCTTTATTCAAAAAAGCTACTAGCACAGTGCCAAGCACCTGGTAGACATTTATTTATATTTGCTGAATAATGAATAGCCAAGAAACTGAAATTGGTAGGTCTAGGCTTCTCAACCATATTTATTACCAGTGATTCTCAGAGGAGCAGGGGGGACACACTTGCACCCCTAGGAAATTCTCCAAATCACATACAAGCCAGGAACAGATTGAAAATGCAGACTTCACAATATCCGAATATTATTCTTAATCTCTTAAGTGGGAAAAGTTTATCAAATAGATGGCATTATCCTTCTGATGAGTAAATTAACTGGAGAGACAAAATAAAATTAGATAAATCCCATTTCACAATGCATTCTTTTGGCTCCATCTCTATACTACACTTTTCAGAGATGGATAAAGATACTAGTCAAGCTTCTTAATTTGCCAAAGCAATAGATGATTCTACTTTTTAGTACTTCTTTAGCCCCAGACTCTATGCTAAATACTTTTTTAAAAGTTCTCACAAACCATGAATAAAGCTATCTTAATATTCCCATGTTATGATGAATAATCTAAGGCACGAAATTTGAAATTATGCTGCTAACCACAATTAAATCAACTTGGTAACCTATATATCTGACCTATAATATATTTATAATAATTCTGAAAAGATAAGGAGTTCAAATAGACTCCAAGGGGCATATGTGAAATAGTGAATGAGGATTTTTCTATAGGTCAAAAAGGCAAGAGGTGTTCGTATACCAGATAGCTATCTATTTACTTTGTAATTGTACTTCCTGAAAACTATTTGATGATATGCCCTTAGTATTTATTGAGGACAACTTTTTAAATGTCATGTAAGATCTTTGTCGCTCAGTCGTGTCCAACTCTTTGAAACCCCATGGACAGTCTGTGGAATTTTCCAGGCCAGAATACTGGAGTGGGTAGCTGTTCCTTCTCCAGGGGATCTTCCCAACCCTGGGATCAAACCCAGGCCTCCCACACCTTGCAAAGCCAGTGACTGAAACTTTGTCCAACAGGTTTTTAACAACCATGGAACAAAGAACCTCAAGGCAAATTCTTCTCATACTTGTGTATTAGTAAAAGATCTTTCTCTTTATATCTTCCCTTTATCAAATGATGAGAATGAAAAAAAAACACACTGCTTTCCCTTCTTCTTTCATTCAAAGTAAAATACAGTATTCAATTATTGGAATAATCATATTAGCTCAGATTAAGACACCTTTACTTCCTCTCACTATTATTAATTTTTAAACTACCACTTCATTAGTCCAATTATGCCAGTGTTGTAACTTTTCAAATTTTAAATTATACATAAATTCAACATTTTGGGATGGAGCAAGATTCATGCATGATCTTACTACGCTGCTAGAAAATTTTTCATGACAGTAAAATTACCTTAATGTTCATCACATCAAGTTAACTCAGGAAGTAATTGAAAAATAGTGTAAAAATTTTTACTCACTTATATATTTACCAGAATAGTAAAGTGAAAGTGAAAGTGAAGTCGCTCAGTCGTATCCGACTGTTTTGCGACCCGTGGACTGTAGCCCACCAAGCCTTTCTGTCCATGGGATTCTCTAGGCAAGAATACTGGAGTGGGTTGCCATTTCCTTCTCCAATGCGATCACTTACTAAATACTATAATGAAATCAGATGCAATCTTTATAAGGCAGAAAAGTTTTAAAGAGATGAGAAATAAACAGATTTAAAATATATCTTTGAGAATATGTGAAAAAATAGAATAAAATACTGGAATGATTAGCCAACAATGAAACTCATTCACCCTTTGACAGTACAAAGAGATCCCGTGAGCCATCTTTGGGAATTCCACAAAGTGGAAATGAAAAAACTATTGATAAATTTGCAGCATTGGTACAGAAGTGGTAAGAAAGCTTTCTAACGGTATCTTAATTGCTACAGATTTCCCTGAACCCTGAGCAAGATACTTGCTATAAAAACATACAACACTTAGAAACATGTAAATGTATAGATACATATACAATCCAGCTTGTGTTTATGCAAATTAAGCATAATTTCCTCAATTAACTTTTCCAATGATATGAATTTAGATCACAAAAACGTTTTACCTCTCAGGCTCCCTTGCCTCTGAATCCCTCACTCCAAAATTTGACAGCACTATTCAAATTCTTCTGTTAATACATGAATGAAAGTTCCACAGACTACAAAATTCTATAAAAGTTGGTTTCACAATTTAAACTACCTCTAAAATCTAACGGTGGGAAAAATATAACTCATAAGATTTAATTAAGAATTGGCTTTTCCAAAGTTCAAATCAAGACAAAATAAAATCCAAGCATAGATTCAGATTACTATATATGAAGAAAAATCTAAATTTGGTAAAATATAACAAAAAATTGTTCAAGTTGAAGTATGTGGAGAAAAAAAAATCAAAAATAGGTTTTAGACTGAAATGGATTGAGAGAACATTTCTCATCTCAATTACTTTAAGCCAGCATTCAAATTATATTAAATTGACATTTTTAAAAGAAATAAGAGACTCAGTAATCTTTTCCTATTTTTATAGTACATATAAAAGATTAAAATTTAGGGGGGCATTTAAGGAAAGAATATAGTAGCTATCTCTAAATGTATAAAAAAGGGGGAAAAAGGAACACATCAAAAAACTAAGGGACAACTTTAAATTTTTGTAAATATCCAGAAAATAGAGGGAAATGTTTTATAAATATCTGTCCTTGAAATTATTGTCTCCATGTTATACTTTATCCAAATAAAACAAAATATGTCATTGCAAAACTGGGGTCATGTTTATTTGACCAATCAATCAGAAAATACATTCTAAGGACTGAGAATGAAAATGTTAGATAACTGCTTAAATAAGTTTAAAGGAAGCAAAATAATGAAAGGATAAGATATAAAAATGTTCTATTACTTAAAGCATTAAAAAGACTGAGCTTATTACTGGACAATCAAGTTTAACAGATAGTTCAATAATACATTTTGTTTTTCTAACCTGTTCTGAGTACAACTCACTTAAATACTGTTGCATGTGCTTGCAAAAATGAACAAAGGCAAAATCTTAGTATCCCTTAGGTGGTCTTGCTAGACCATGTTAATTTTTCTTTTGTGGTTAAATTCAAAGGAATAGAATTATGGAGAGTTCAGCAACAAGTCTTTCATTAGGATAAGAAATCATGCCATGAGTTCCAAAAAGGGTTAGTTGTATAAATCTGGGAAATAATCACTCATGCAAAAATCAGAAAATACCTGTACCGAGCCACCATGTCTGTCTGCTGCAAGGTGAGCTCTCAAATGATGGGGATTTGCCTGCTGGGAGTCCCAAGCTGCCCTGTGGTCTGTCGACTGCCATTTATTTAATGCATGTGGCATGCATGGAAGAAGAGAAACCCAAAATGTTAAACATCGCATCCTAATAATATAGAAAACAAATGTATAAAAGGAAATTTTAAAAACCCTTACTATTCTGAGTCACAGATGCAGTTATCTTTGCATAGTGAATGTGAAGAGATTTCAATGAAAATGCTACAATTATGTACTGATCAACCACAAAAATAAAATAGCACCACAGAATTTTAGAAGTGAAAGGACTTTAGATATCATAGATTCCACTCTAATTTTAAAAATAAAGTTAACAAAAACTAGAGAGGTAAAAATAACTTGACCACTAGAGTGGTCAAGAAAACACTCCATAAACCATGAAATGTTCTAAAAGCCATCCACTATATTTTCTTACAGTAGAGGTCCCCATTGGTTTTCTAATAAGAGAACTACTTCCAGCAATGTTTTAAAAAAAGACATTACTTAAATAGTCACACTTAAGGTCTCAGAAAACTTAAAACATTTTTTTCTTCTTGCTTAGTACCCTGTTTCTGACTGTGAGGATAATACAAGAAAACAGAAAAGTTCCTTGAAAAATAAGAACTGCTATACAGAATACCAAGAGGATATGACAAACAAATTTTTAAGTGACAATCTTTCATATATGAATCCCTTTGCTTCCTTCATCTATTGTTTTCATCTGGTTCAAATTAAGAGACCTATTTCCATGAAACAGGCTGATAATTCTTGAAGACTTTAGATGACCTGACAAGCCTATATGGCAATAACCACAAACTAAATAATAATCTATAGAAAGAATTGAGTAACGGCTTAATAGGGAGCAATTTCTGTTTCAGGAAACTGTGGACAGTACTAACATGGGGGAAGGAATACAATATTTAAGTTTCTATCACATGCTTGGTTCTGCATTGGCTGCTTTATCCTCATTTTACTGATGAAGACACTAAGACTTTAAATACTTCTCTCTATCACCAAAGTAGCAAATAGTACACCTGGAATTCAAACTGAGAACCTCCTATTTTCCCAATATTACTACCTAGCTCATTACTACCACAATTACATTATGTTGTAAAGACTTCAGGGCTCTTTTCTTTCTTTTTCAACTAAAGTAAGGAAAATCTTGCCACAAAGTGTCAAGTACAATGGGCTATATGCAGACTAAGAATATCAGTGGCCAGAGTAACCTTTTAGGAGAAGAGATGTTAAAATCAAGTAAACACAAAGAATAAATGTTCTGGCACTAAGCTTCTTAAATTAAATTGTATGATACAAAACTACATACTCTGTGGCATAAAATATGTCATCAAAACAATTATGACAATTCTAATGTCCCTTTACTAAATCCTCCAAATTTATCACCAGAATTCAGCTGACTTGTAGGTTAAAGTGAAATAAATTAGATGAGACCATGGGACAGCAGGGAACATTTGGGAATCATGGACCTTTTAAGAAGACACCAAAAGCTATGCAACCTCTCCTCAAAATAAACATTTGCATCCACCCAACATTGCCTGTAAAATTTCAGGATCCCTGAACTTCAACCATTGACTCTAAGTTAAAACTTAGAGGGGATATTAGAAAGGATATTAGAAAGGTTTCAGACATTTAAAGAATGAACCTTTCTTCTTTGGGGATTATGAACTGTGGGTTTACCATACAACCTAAGCTGTTGACTGCAGCACAGACAGTTAAGAATTTTTTTCTAGATATACAATGTTTTTATCATGATAAGAATCTACATATCTAGGTTGCAAATTCAATACATAAGCTATCTTAAAGGATTTCCTGACCAAAAAAAAACAAACGAACTCCCTACATTTATTGCAAGAAGGACTACATCAACGAAATATGGTTCCCACCCTCAGTGAGCTAGCAATGAGCTAGCAAGACATATCTGAAACAGGTAGAAAGTTAAAACTTTAAAATATTTAAATTTATTTTAAGAATAATTTAATTCAACAATAAAAGAAGAGTTTCATTTATTACAATACCTAATAGCTCAAGTAGAGATCCTCACAGAACATGATTACTGTTCTTGTTCCACATACATTTGAGAAATTAACTGGTTTATAAAACACATACTCAAAGTCTTCACTTCTCCCATTTCTTTCTATATACAGCATCTTATCAGAGTACTCAAGCTATCAATGTCTCTTAATTTATACTGGAAGTAATTTATATATAAGACCCTTTACTACCCAGTTTTTCTAAGGCAAAATGATAAAACTAATCTTTTTTAAACTGTGTATACTTTAAAGCAGAAAATTATAAATACTTCCTAAATCTAGCATTTATTTGACTATGATTTTTAGTAAGTGTATTTCTTCTTTGATGTCATTTTTTTAATGCTAAGCTCAACCCTGATGGAATACAAAATAGATAGCACACTAACCCTCTCCAAAAAGGGTTATAACCGAAAATTCTAAAGATACCGTTTAATTCAAAGTAACAGCAAAAATTCTCTGTCAAAAATGGATTCAGTAAGGTTTCTTTATATAAAAAGACGAGTGAAAATGTTGCTCAAAAATTCAATAGCTTCCAATTTATCTTACCCAGAAAATACAACTCGTCAATGAATCTTCTATATCTTGTCTTGAACCTGCTCTCTGCTCCAAACCAACTGCTTATTTCTCCTCAAACATATTATACATTTTTAAAATCTTTTGGCTTCTAATTTTTTAATGCTCACTCTCTCCAAAATTCTTATTCCTTAGGCTGCCTTTAAAAATTCCATTCATTCTTCATGCTCATCTCAAAAACCACGTTTGCATATAGATCCTACATATTCCAATGACCCTCTATGGCACTTTATTAATGTATCTCCCCTGGTACAGTTTATTCTGCATTGTTATGTAGTTATTTGTGAATTTATTGTAATAATGATAACAAGAACACCAGCCACAAGAGTTGAGACTTACTGAATGCTTACTATATGCTAGGAATTAACATGTATTATTTCTATTTTATAGATGAGAACTGAGGCTTTGAGTGAATGAGTAACCTGCCATATCCAGGTCTGATTAATTCCAGAGGTTCGGTGAGCTCTTAGCCACTCATTATCAAAGTCATTTCTCACAGGCTGTATGTTTTTCCTTACTTCTGCATTTCTGCAATGTGGAGAGCAGTAGCTTTCAAACAACAGAACTCAGTAAATAATTTATTACACTAAACTGGACTACAGTTAGAAAGAACAACTGCTATTACAGTTCATTCCAACAGGGTATCCATATACTTCCGTTCTAACAAAACAATATTCTCAAAGTTTATACTAACACCGCTAATCAGGATTTATGATTAAACAATTTTAATGTGAACATTAGGGAAATAGCCTATGCATTGAAAATATGTGCATTTTTATCTTTAATGTGTCTGTATATGGTCTGCTTTATAGAAGAAAAGGATATGTATTTCAATCATTCATTATGTATATATACATATGTATACACACATGTGCAAACACATGCACAAATTATAAAGCTGTCATCTGGGCATGATAAAACACCAAATACATTTATAAACAGTGAGAAGGTAATACAGAAATAAATCAAGACAGTTCATATCTAAAAGGACAGCAAACCTGATTTTTGGATTGTATCTTATCTCTGTGTGGATGTGCTTCTCTGTTTGATGACAGAGCAGGATCTTGCTGAACTGCACCCACTGGGGTAGGCTGCGACACAATAACAATTAGCATCAATGCACTCTATTTCAGAAGTCCTATTTTAAATTATTTAGCACCTTAAAATAATAAAAGAGTAATAAGATACTATTACATAAAGCCTTAATTAAGAAAAGGTATCTTCCTAAAATACATTGTTAAATATACCAAATTAAAGCAAAGAAATTATAACTACTATTTAAAGTAGCTTAAAAATATTTTAATAGTTTATCAAGTATTTATTTTTATATCAACAAAATACTTTTTAATGTTGCCATTACATTTTAGGTTAATTCTTATGAAAAAAACAAAATGTATTTATTTATGTTTCTCGTTTCCAAAGCCAATAAATAAACCAAAAAAATTACTTTATGAAAATTAAGGGAATAATTTTTTAAATAAGCTAATAAAATTGGTTACTGTCACTATTTTAACTCAGAAGAGACTTTTAGAAAATTTAAACATTCAAATATAATTCAAAATTTCATAATAAATGCATTAATCAAAGTATATTCAGGTTTGCATTTTAGATATAATATATATTCAAATCACTTTGGAGCTAAGAAAAATACAGATTAAACATTTAAGCAAGTCAATTGTTCAAAAGTACTTGAATCTGAAAGCTTGGTAGTTCCAAATATGGACAAAATTTGGTATCAGTGAACTGAAATTAAGTAAATTTCATAAGGCATTCTTATTTATTTAAAAAGAAGACTAGTGAGAATAAATATTTGATTTTTTTAAAGTCATCTCCTCAAAAAAGAACTTAATGTTGTGTTCATTTAAATAATGACACTCATCCCATAGTTATGATCAAGACAAATTTTGGGGGTAGTTTTATAGTTAAAAAAACCTAAACTTGCTCTGATACCTAAGTATCAATCTATTACAAAATAACCTAAAACTGCTAGAATAATTAAAGTATATTCTAAAATTACAAATATCTTGAGCAATGACTAAAGAAAAAACTAGCTGATCTTTTAAAGTAATCACTAGAATATTATATTTTTAAAAGTATGTTTGATATTAAGAACCAAATCAAAAGTAAAAACATTCAAAATAACCCATTACTCTAAAAGCAGACTCCAAATTCTCCATTTTTACAAAACTCAAAGAATGAATCCCTTAAAAATTATTTATTCTCAATCCTAAAATGTATATGGAACCACAAAAGTCCCTGTCCAACAATCTTGAGAAAAAGAACAAATCTGGAGGTATAACACTCCCTGACTTCAGACTATCTACAAAGTTACAGTAATCAAATCAGCACAGTACTGGCTTAACAACAGACACACATGTCAACAGAAGAGAGTTCAGAAATAAACCCACATATATATGGTCAATTAACCTAATTAATATATGACAGAGGAAGCAAGAATATACAAATAAGAAAAGATAGTCTCTTCAGTAAGTGGTGCTGAAAAACTGGACAGCTGTATGCAAAAGAATGAGATCAGAACATCCTAACACTATATAAAAAACACACTCAAAACAGATTAAAGACCTTTATGCATGAAACCACAAAATTCTTGGAAGAAAGAATAAGTGAACACTCTGACTTAAATTGTAGCAATATTTTTTGGATCTGTCTCTTACGGTAGAAGAAACAAAAGCAAAAATAAACAAATGGGACCTAATTAAACTTTAAAGCTTTGGCATAGCAAAGAAAACCATCAATAAAATGAAAAGACAACCTACTGAATATATTTGCAAATGATATGACTGAAAAGAAGTTAATATTCAAAATTTATGAACAGCTCATACAGTACCAAAAAAGCCAAACAACAAATAAGCAGATCTGAATAGATAGTTTTCCAAAGAAAACATACATATGCCTAAGAGATACAGGAAAAAATGTTCAAGATTACTAAGCATCAGAGACATTAAAATCAAAACCATAATGAAATATCATTTCACACTTGTCAGAATGGCCATTATTAAAAAGACACAAAATAACAATTGTTGGTGAGGATAGGGATAAAACCCTTGTGCAGTATTGGTGGAAATTTAAATGAGTACAGCCACTGTGGTAAACATTATGAAGATTCCTCAAAAAACCAGAAGTATAACTACCATAAGATCCAGCATTACACTGCTGGGTACATATCCAAAGAAAACAAAAAAGTAATTCAAAAGGTTTATGCACATCAATGTTCAAAACAGCATTATATACAATAGCCAAGATATGGAAGCAACCTAAGTGCCCAGCAGCAGATGAATGGACAAAGAAGATGTGCAGAGGAGCTCCCCTGGTCACTCAGCAGTAAAGAATCTGCCTGCTAATGCGGGAGACATGGGTGCAATCCCTGATCCAAAAGATCCCACATGCCTTGGGGCAACTAAACCTGAGTGCTACAACTACTGAGTCTGTGCTCTAGAACCCATCTGCCACAACAACTGAAGCCCACAAGCCCTAGAGCCCAAGCTCCACAACAAGAAAAGCCACCGCAATGAAAAGCCAACACACTGCAGCTAGAGATAGCCCCTGCTCTCTGCAACTAGAGAAAAGCCTGTGTGGCAATGAAGACCGAGCACAGCCAAAAGTAGGAAGATAAAAAAATAAACATCTTAAAGAGAAACACTATGGAAGAACTATGGACGGAGGTTCATGACACTATACAGGAGGCAAAGATCAACACCACCCAAGAAAAAGAGATGCAGAAATAAAATGGTTGGCTGAGGAAGTCTTACAAACAGTTGTGAAGAGAAGAGAAAGGCAAAGAAGAAAAGGAAAGATATACCCATTTTAATGCAGAGTTCCAAAGAACAGCAAGGAGAGATAAGAAAGCCTTCCTCAGTGATCAATGCAAAGAAACAGAAAAACAACAGAATGGGAAAGACTAGAGACCTCTTCAAGAAACTCAGAGATACCAAGGAAACATTTCATGCAAACATGGGCACAATAAAGGACAGAAATGGTATGGACCTAACAGAAGCAGAAGATATTAAGAAAAGATAGCAAGAATACACGGAAGAACTATACAAAAAGATCCTGTTGACCCAGATAATCACGATGGTGTGATCACTCACCTAGACCAAGACACCCTGGAATGCGAAGTCAAGTGGGCCTTAGAAAGCATCACTACGAACAAAGCTAGTGGAGGAGATGGAATTTCAGTTGAGCTGTTTCAAATCCTAAAACATGAAGCTGTGAAAGTGCTGCACTCAATATGCCAGCAAATTTGGAAAACTCAGCAGTGGCCACAGGGCTGGAAAAGGTCAGTCTTCATTCCAATCCCAAAGAAAGGCAATGCCAAAGAATGCTCAAACTACCGCACAATTGCACTCATCTCACACGTGAGTAAAGTAATGCTCAAAATTCTCCAAGCCAGGCTTCAACAGTATGTGAACCATGAACTTCCAGATGTTCAAGCTGGATATAGAAAAGGCAGAGCAATCAGAGAACAAATTGCCAAAATCCATTGGGTCATAGAAAAAGCAGGAGAGTTCCAGAAAAACATCTATTTCTGCTTTGTTGACTGCACGAAAGCCTTTGATTGTGTGGATCACAACAAACCAGAAAATTATGAAAGAGATGGGAATACCAGATCATCGGACCTGCCTCTTGAGAAATCTGTATAGAGGTCAGGAAGCAACAGTTAGAAGTGGACATGTAACAACAGACTGGTTCCAAATAGGAAAAGGAGTACGTCAGGCTGTATACCGTCAGCCTGCTTATTTAACTTATATGCACAGTAAAACTCTGGGCTGGATGAAGCACAAACTGAAACCAAGACTGCTGGGAGACATACCAATAACCTCAGATATGCAGATGACACCACCCTTATGGCAGAAAGCGAAGAACTAAAAATCCTCTTGATGAAAAGTGAAAGAGGAGAGTGAAAAAAGTTGGCTTAAAGTTCAACATTCAGAAAACTATGGCATCTGGTCCCATCACTTCATGGCAAACAGATGGGAAACAGTGGAAACAGTGACAGATTTCCTTTTGAGGGGCTCCAAAATCACTGCAGATGGTGACTTGCAGCCATGAAATTAAAAGACTCTTACTACTTGGAAGAAAAGTTATAACCAACCTAGACAGCCTATTAAAAAGCAGAGACATGATTTTGCCAACAAAGGTCCGTCTAGTCAAAGCTATGGTTTTTCCAGTGATCATGTATGGATGTGAGAATTGGACCATAAAGAAAGCTGAGCACCGAAGAATTGATGCTTTTGAACTGTGGTGTTGGAGAAGACTCTTGAGAGTCCTTTGGACTTTATAAGGAGATCCAACCAGTCCACCTTAAACCAAATCTGCCCTGAATATTCATTGGGAGGACTGATGCTGAAGCTGAAACTCCAATACTCTGGTCACCTGATGCGAAGAACTGACTCATTTGAAAAGACCCTGAGGCTGGGAAAGATTGAAGGTAGGAGGAGAAGAGGATGACAGAGGATGAGATGATTGGATGGCATCACCAACTCAACAGACATAAGTCTGAGTAAACTCTGAGAGTTGGGGATGGACAGGGAAGCCTGGCATGCTGCAGTCCCTGAGGTCACAAAGAGTTGGACACGACTGAGTGACTGAACTAGACTATATGATAAAATATTACTCAGCCATAAAAAAATAATGGAATTCTGCCATTTGCAACAATGTGACTGGAACTATAGAGTATTATGCTTAGGAGAAATATACTCTTGTTATCATTAACATGGGGAGTCTTAAAAATAAAACAAACAAATGAGTATAAAAAAAGGAACAGACTTAAAAATACAGAGAACAATCTTGTGGTTACCAGTGAGGAGAAAAAACAGAGGAGGGGCAAGACAAGAGTAACGGATTAAGAGACACAAACTGCCATCTATGAAATAAATTAGCAAAAAGGATATACTGTAAAGCACAGAAAAATATAGATATTGTGTATTAACTTAAAATGGAGCATAATCTATAAAAATATCAAATCACTATGGTGTTCACCTACAACTTATACTGTAAATCAACTATACTTCAAAATAAAAAATTATTTGTTCTCAACTCTTTTCAAGTAAGGGATCTCTACTATGAAAAAGGAAGCTAAGTACTACAAATAAATCTTTTGTTTTTCTTATACAGCCTGTAGTACTCACCAACTGTTTACCAATCCAGTCATATTCATAATCAAACATATATCCTTTTCGATCAAACAAGTCAGTAAAAAGTTTTCTTAGGTAGTCATAATCTGGTTTTCAAAAAAATCTAGCCTTCTTACATAACGAAGATACGTTGCCATTTCTTCTAGAAGGAAAATAAAAATTACTCTGATTAAACTTTTCCATACACATTTTAATAATAAAATTAAAAATATCTAAAAGGACAAGTATTAGAACACATGAAAAAGTAGCAAAATTCTACTATCAGTTAAAATATTATGAACTTAATAACAATAAAATTAAAAGGGTGAAAAGGGAGGAAAGGAAATAGAGACAAAGGAAAAACCTGAGATTTAACAAGTATTATTTTTGCTTCATTTCATTAGAAAATGCTGAAAATTTTTAAAAATAATATTTTTAAGAGAAACCTTGGATAGTCCTAAAGGTTGAAATAGAAATTTCAACAATGCATAATTATTTAATCACAAAACACCATACTCAGCTCATACTATTAATACTGATAGGAGCTGCTTTTTATATGAAAGCATCTGCACTAGTTTGCTGGATTTCCTTTAGAATCTGTAACACATACTAACTGACCAAAAGAGGATTCAAATACTTAACCTAGGCCAAATGGTATTCTATCCAACAGATCTAGCAACACAGAGCTAAAACAGATTCAGGAGAACAGTTTACTTCTTCTCTTAATTTCTGGTCATAAAAGTTACAATTATTTGGTAATATATAAACCTTTGAATGGTATTATAATTCCCAAATGCATTAGAGATATATATATGCTTTAAAAGGTCATCTTTTCCAGAAGTAAAAGAAAGAAAAAGTCATAAAAATCAAAAAGCAAAATTGTGAACAATCAGTAAAACAGAGTTGTAACATGTGAGCACTATAATAAGAGACAGTAGGTTATACCTAGCTGATCCAATTTATTCATGGCAGCTGGTAAGAACAGGGTAACCCATAGCCTAAGAGGCACGAAAGTAGCACCAACCAAATTACATGGTGACTCTCCCAATATTCTGCTGCTGCTGCTGCTGCTAAGTCACTTCAGTCATGTCCAACTCTGTGCGACCCTATGGAGTGCAGCCCACCAGGCTCCTCCATCCGTGGGATTTTCCAGGCAAGAGTACTGGAGTGGGTTGCCATTGCCTTCTCTATGCTCCCAATATTCTACTTTCTAGCTAATCATCTAGTTTACTTTGGCACTCCCATTTCTCCTGAAGAAATTTGTACAAGCTTCTTAATGTAGAGCCAATCTGCCTATGGCTAAACTGTTCGGTACTATACTATCAAGTGATTTTCTTTAATCTTCCAGTTCTAGATGTGATAGCAAGAAAACAAAACATATAATTAAAGTTTGCTATCAATGAATTAAAAAAGCAAACTTGAAAAAGGGCTACCTGAGATTATGCTGCTGATACTTTTATAGTAATAATGCCAGCACTGGACAAGAGAACCTGCAAATACTGAAGTGAGATATTAGGCTGATGAAAAAGTAACTGCAGTTTTGCATGGTTGAACATTGCCATTTGATATTGGAATATATTCTTAAATAAGTATGGTTATACATCATTTTAATGCACATTTCTCACTATTTTTTTTGCTAATGACTAATTACTTGCTTTTTATTGTATATATATTTTAGACTACAGAAATTATGTTAAACAAAAAGCCAATTCAAGTGATTTTCTTATATAAGTTCAAAATGGGTCGAAAGCAGTGGAGACAACTTGCAACATCAACAACACATTTGGCATTGGAAATACTAACAAAAACATACATTGTGGTGGTGGTTCAAGAAGTTTTGTAAAGGAGACAAGAACCTTGAAGATGAGGAGCCCAGTGACCAGCCATCAGAAGTTGACAACAACCGATTGAGAGCATCATTGAAGCTTATCCTCTTACAACTTACATGACAAATTGCCAAAAACCTCAAAGTCGACTGACTATTCTATGGTCTTTCAGCATTTGAAGCAAACTGGAAAGCTGAAAAAACTCAATAAGTGGGTGTCTCATGACACCCACTGCCAAGTCAAAAAAATTACCGTTTTGAAGTGCTGTCTTCTCTTATTCTACAACAGACCATTTCTCAATCAAATTGTGACATGCGATGAAAACTGGATTTTATATGACAACCAGAGACAACCAACCAGCTCAGTGGCTGGACCAAGAAGAAGCTTCAAAGCACTTCTCAAAGCCAAACTTGCACCAAAAAAGCTCAGTCACTGGTTGGTGGTCTGATGCTGGCTGGTCTGTTACACTATAGCTTTCTGAACCCTGGCAAAACCATTACATCTGAGAAGTATGCTCAGCAAATGGATGTACTGAAAATTGAAATGCCTTCAGCCAGCAACAGTCAACAAAAATGGCCCAATTTTTCTCCATGACAATGCCTGACTGCACATCATACAACAGATGCTTCAAAGGGTCAACAAACTGGGCTAAGAGTTTTGTCTCATCTGCTATATTCACCTGACCTCTCACCAACCAACAACCACTTCTTTAAGCATCTTGATGACTTTTTGCAGGGAAAAAATGCTTCCACAATCAGCAGGAGGCAGAAAATGCTTTCCAAGACTTCATCCAATCTGGAAGCACGGATTTTTACGCTACAGGAATAAACAAACTTCTGTCTCGTGGGCAAAACTGTACTGTCTGTAATGGTTCCTATTTTGATTAAAAAAGATGTGTCAGAGCCTAGTTATAATGATTTAAATTCATGGTCTGAAACCACATTACTTTTGCAGCAACCTACTTTGGCCACCTCATGTGAAGAGTTGACTCACTGGAAAAGACTGATGCTGGGAGGGATTGGGGGCAGGAGGAGAAGGGGATGACAAAGGATAAGATGGCTGGATGGCATCACCAACTCAATGGCCGTGAGTTTGAGTAAACTCTGGGAACTGGTGATGGACAGGGAGGCCTGGCATGCTGCGATTCATGGGGTCGCAAGGAATCGGACACGACTGAGCGACTAAACTGAAATATAAGCTCCATCTTCGGCCTTCAGGTTTGGTTCTCATTTACTGTTACTGCATAAATCACAACCCCCTTCATGGATCACAGCCTTGTCACGGTGGAGGGGCTTGCATAACTCAGTGAAGCTAAGATCCATGACATGCTGGGCCATCCAAGACGGATGGGTCATAGTGAAGAGTTCTCACAAAACGTGATCCAATGGAAAAGGAAATGGCAATCCACTCCAGTAATCTTGCCTGGAGAATCCCATGAATTATATGAAGATATTTGATGCTAGAAGATGAGCCCTCCAAGTCTGAAGGTGCCCAATATGCTACTGAGGAAGAGCAGAGGGCAATTACTAACAGCTCCAGAAAGAATGAAGCAGCTGGACCAAAGTGGAAAACGATGCTCAGTTACAGTTCTATCTGCTGGTGAAAGTAAAGTAGATGCTGTAAAGAATAATACTGTAGCTAGGACGCTGAAGCAACCTCGATGTCCATCAGCAGACAAATGGATAAGGAAGTTGAGGTACATATACACAAAATATCACTCGGCTATGAAAAAGGACACATCTGAGTCAATCCTAATGAAGTGGATGAAACTGAAGCCTATTACATAGAGCAAAGTAAGTCAGAAAGAGAAACAACCAATACAGTATGTTAATGCATATATATGAAATTTAGAAAGATGGCAATGACGACCCTATATGCAAGACAGCAGAAGAGACACAGATGTAAAGAAAAACTTTTGGACTCTGTGGAAGAAGGCAAAGGTGGGACAATTTGAGAAAATAGCACTGAAACGTGTATATTACCATATGTAAAACAGATGACCAGTTCAAGCTCGATGCATAAAGCAGGGCACTCAAAGCTGGTGCTCTGGGACAACCCAGAGAGATGGGGTGCAGGGGGAGGTGGGACATGGGATTCAGGATGGGGGGGACACATGTACACCCATGGCTGATTCATGTCAATGTATGGCAAAAACCATCACAACACTGTAAAGTAATTAGCCTCCAATTACATTAAAAAAAAAGAGAGAGAGAGAGAGCAATACTGTATAGGAACCTGGAATGTTAGGTCCATGAATCAAGGTAAACTGGACATGGTCAAGTAGGAGATGGCAAGAGTGAATATCAACATTTTAGGAATCAGTGAACTAAAATGGACAAGATTTGGGTAAATTTAATTCAGATGGCCATTATATCAACTATATGGGCAAGAATCCCTTAGAAGAAATGAAGCAGTCCTCATAGTCAACAAAAGAGTCCAAAATGCAGTATCTGGGTACAATCTCAAAGACGACAGAATGATCTTGGTTTATTTCCAAGGCAAACCATTCAACATCTCAATAAATTAAGTCTATACTCCAACCACTGATACTGAAGAAGCTGAAGCTGAGTAGTTCTATGAAGACCAACAACACCTTCTAGAACTAACACCAAAAACAAATGTCCTTTTCATAATTAGGCTCTGTGTATGTCTGCTCAGTCGTGTCTGACTCTTTGCAAGTCTACCCCGAGGACTATAGCCTGCCAGGCTCCTCTGTCCATGGGATTTCTCAGGCAAGAGTACTGGAGTGGATTACCATTTCCTTCTCCAGGGATCTTCCCAGCCCAGGGATCGAACCCACATCTCTCGAGTGTCCTACACTGGCAGGCGGGTTCTTTACCACTAGTACCACTTGGAAAGCCCTTCATAATCTCGGGGACTGGAATGCAAAAGGAAAAAGTCAAGAGTTATCCACAAAAATACACAAGTTTGGCCTTGGAATACAAAATGAAGCAGGGCAAAGGTTAAAAGAATTTTGTTAAGGGAACACATTAGTCATAGCAAACACCTCTTCCAACACAATAGACGACTCTATACATGAACATCACCAAATGATCAACACCAAAATCAGACTGATTATATTCTCTGCAGCTGAAGGTAGAGAAGCTCTATACAGGTAGCAAAAACAAGACCTGGAGCTGACTGTGGCTCAGATCATGAGCTTCTTGTTGCAAAATTCAGGCTTAAATTGAAGAAAGTAGGGGAAACCACTATACCTAAAGCAAATCCCTTATGATTATATAGTGGAGACAAAGAACAGATTCAAGGGATTAGATTTACTAGAGAGATTGCCTGAAGAACTATAGATTGAGGTTTATAACACTGTACAGGGGGAGTGACTGAAACCATCCCAAAGAAAAATGCAAGGAAGCAAAGTGGTTGTCTGAGAAGGATTAGGAAGCTAAGGAAAGCAGAGAAGTAAAAGGCAAGGGATAAAGGGAAAGATATAGCCAACTGAATGCTAGCAAGGCTATGCTCAAAATCTTTCAAGCAAGGCTTCAGAAGTACGTCAACCAAGAACTTCCAGAGGTACAAGCTGGGTTTAGAAAAGGCAGAGGAACCAGAAATCAAATTCCCAACACTTGCTGGATCATGGAGAAAGCAAGGGACTCCCAGAAAAGCATCTACTTCTGCTTTAGCCTTTGCCTATGCAGATCACAACAAACTGGAAAATTCTTAAAGAGATGGGAATACCAAACCACCTTAACCTGTCTCCTGAGAAAACTGTATGTGGGCCAAGAAGCAACAGTTAGAACTGGACATGAAACACTGGACTGGTTCAAAATTGAGAAAGGAGGATGACAAGGCTGTACACTGTCACCCTGCTTATTTAAATTCTATGCAGAGTACATCATGCAAATGCCAGGCTAGATGAATCACAAGCTGGAATCAAGACTGCCAGGAGAAATATCAACAACCTCAGATATGTACGTGACACCACTCTAATAGCACAAAGGGAAGAGGAACTAAAGAGCCTATGACGGGGCGTAAGATCAGAGTGAAAAAACTGTCTTAAAACTCAACATTCAAAAAAATAACATCATGCCATCCAGTCGCATCACTTCCAGTCAAATAGAAGGGGAAAAAGTAGAAGCAGTGACAGATTTTATTTTCTTGGCCTCCAGGATCACTGTGGACAGTGACTGCAGCCATGAAATTAAAAGACACTTGCTCCTTGGAAAGAAAGCTCTAACAAACCTAGCAGCATATTAAAAAGAAGAAACATGACTTTGCTGACAAAAGGTCCATACAAAGGTATGGTTTTTCCAGTAGTTAGGTACAGATATGAGAGTTGGACCATAAAGAAGGCTGTGTCAAAGAACTGATACTTTCGAACTGTGGCAGTGGTGAAGACTCTTGAGAGTCCCGTGGATTGCAAAAAGACCTAATCAATCAATTCTAAAGGAAATCAGCCCTGTTTATTCACTGGAGCTAAAGCCCTGTATTTGGCCAACAGATGCAAAGAGCTGACTCACTGGAAAAGACCGAGATGCTAGCAAACATCGAAGGCAGAAGGAAAAAGGAGGCCACAGAGGATGAGATGGTTGGAAAGCATCACTGACACAATGGACATGAATTTGAACAAACTCCAGGAGATAGTGGGAAAAAGAAGAGCTTGGTATGCTACAGTCCAATGGGTCGCCAAGAGTTGGACATGACTTAAGGACTGAACAACAACATATTAAAACAGTATTTTAACACATTATGGACACATTACTCTTATCTGTTAATTAATTTAGAAATCTTATGTAAATTTTTGTTGATTGATTTCATGTAAGTTGCCAAAAAGCTAAATGAGAACAAAACTATCTTCATAAAGTAAAAAATTAGCCTAAAAGTAATAAGGTTAGTAGATTTTGCTGTACTTAGAAAACTAGACTACATCATATATCACATACCTCCTTTGAGATCAATACTGAGATTCAAATGACTAAAACTAGATACCAAAACTTCACAGTTGGCATTTCTGAGCAAATATTTCAACTTATTCAAAGTATGCTGTTGAAGAAAATACTACTTCAGCTGGTACTAGCCAACACTATTAGAAAAATTTTTCTCCATTAATACCATCTTACAGAGCAAATATATAAATTGCCCCTGTGATCTGTGTATCAAATGCTGACATCCTTTAAATCATATTTTTAAGCATGAAAAAG
This sequence comes from Nanger dama, assembly GCA_917880005.1. Classification (NCBI taxonomy): domain Eukaryota; kingdom Metazoa; phylum Chordata; class Mammalia; order Artiodactyla; family Bovidae; genus Nanger; species Nanger dama. Next base: position 11,645,182 of record CAKJTW010000057.1, on the reverse strand, counting down.
TACTTATAAACTTAAGTAATGACAATTAACACTTACAGTTTTCTGTGTATAATAAGCACATGTATCAGTATAACATCATTCATTACCTGGAAAATTTTCACATAACACTTCTATTGGTGTGGCTCGTTTTGTATCTCCAATTTTCTGATACCTCTCTTTTAATGTGTCAGCCTAAAATAGAAAGAAAAAACTCTTTAGAAGTAATTTTAAAATTAAAGACTCGGAAGAAAGTATCTTAATAAATTAACAAGTTACTAAATTCAATAAAGAAACACAAAACAATTACCTTTAAACCTTGCCAAGGAAGACTGCCTCTCAGAAAATACATGAACATGTGACCTAATGCTTCTAAATCATCTCTTCTACTTTGTTCTGAAATATAAGAGAAACATATTTTAATTTTCCTTTCCCAGTAAAGGACGCAAGAATGGAAAAATGATTCTTTCCTTACATGTAAATTAATTTCTGATAATTCCTCAAAGTTCAGTATATAAAATACAAATCTAATTATGTCTAAACAACAATGGTTTTACAGTAAATTATCATGAATTTTAAAAATATGCCACTATGATTTTTTTACATGCTACTACTGGAAATTTATTTCTTTCCTTAAATATTAATATCTATTCCTACAAATAAGGTAAGGAGGAACAGGGTCCATGATGAAAAACAGAGTCACTGTATACTACAGCTCCATTTACAAGATTTAGAATATAACATATTAAAAATTTTGAAAATACCTACAACTAACTATGTTTAACTTTCTTTAGTCAAAAATTCCATCCCACATACCATATTCTCCATTAGCATTAAATACCATTAATATATGGCACAATATATTTTTAAAAGCACTTGTGTTTGACCCATTCCAGTGGTACTAACTCCTCTGGCAGCACCAAAAATATGCCACCAGAACAAATTGCCATTTTCAAGTTTCTATTGTTCTAGTAACAAAATATTGTATAGCATATAATTGAATGATATAATAACAGACCAAGACTCAGGGAGGTACTTACAAACATTTGCTGAGTGAATTTATTTTAATTTTTTTGTCACTTGAGCTAAATGTTTAATTTTTGTTAGTATTTTAAAATAATACAAACATGCTAAAAGTAAGAGGAGAGAATAATAGTTTAATAAGAGAATCTTCATGGGCAAGATGTTTCATCCAAATGAACACTAATACTATCCAAGCAGTACTAAATGCCAGGAAAAGCAAATCTTTCAAAGGACAGATCTGAACTAGGGTGAAAGGGTCAAAAATGTTTTAATTTTTACTATGCAACCTTAGAATATTCTGTAATTGTCTTCTGAAACACTTGTTACAGTTTTAATAAATATGTTTGTGCTTTTGTTTAATCAACATCTATCCTCTCACCTGACATCACAGGAGAACAGAGGTCTCTGGCTCAACAGCCTCAAGGCCTAGAGTAATGGCTGCCACAAAACAGACACTCAAGGCATACTACCTAAATATATAAGTGACTATTTAAAAATACACTAGATTTGTCCCTATTAATGCTGGATTATGTCTCTTTTCTATAAATATAGGGAAATACCTAGAAGAATAGGCATCAAATCATTAATAATCAGGAGTATGAAACTGCAGCACTAGACAGGATATTTCAATAGCTCACTTCATAAGTTCAAAAATGTGATATAATGGGAATTTTTCCTTATATTTTAACAATGCAAGCATATTTTATTTTTTTAAAAGCAAACTTTCAAAATAAGTAATATAGACTTAAAATTCTTCTAAAACCCGTTAATGAAAGCAGGATATGAATAACAAGAAAAAGTTCAGTAATGACTTTTGTAACTAAAATTTCACTTTATTAGACCCAAGGAGTCTTAAAGAATGACAAGTCATGGAAAGAAAAAAATATTATTTCTGAAGTCCCACTGAGAATCAGAATCACCTCTGAAGCTCTTAAGAATGTCAGATGAGCACACCTAATGCTGGATATTGATTCTTTGGGTATGACATAGAGTAGAAGAATGTTGACTTAAAGTTTAGCAGATGATTCTGAAGTATAACCAGATTTGATAAGCACTAAAAACAAACTTACTTATGTCTAATTTTACATATAATAAAATACACTTATTAAAGGGTACAGTTTGATAAATATTGACAACACATACATATAAGTACTACCACAATCGAGAAGTACTTCCAACACCCCAGAAGATTCCCTTTTACGCCTTGCCTGCTGTTCTCCCCCTCACCTGGCCTCCCACGCATGTGTTTTCTGTTACCCTACAGCAGACTTGATTTTTATAGTTTCACATGCATAGGATCATACAGTATGGACCATTGTGTCCAGATTTTTTGCTTTACTCCTGTTGCTGTTAGCATTAATTAGGACCTCATTACTTTTTATTGCCAAAATTATTTATCTATTCGGCTACTGATTTATCTTTGAGGAACTTCCAGTTTGAGTTACTGTAAATAAGACTATTAGGATCATTCTTGCACAAGTCTTTGTGCAGACATATGTTTTCATTTCTCTCACATATCCAGGAGTGGGGTTACTCCATTATATGGAAAGTGTAGGTTTGACTTTATAAGAAACATATACACTATTTTCCAAAGGGCTTGTCCCATTTTATATTTCCATGAGCAATACATGAGACTTCAAGTTGCTCCAGAACCTACCATTTAGTATGGTCAATCTTTCCAATTTAGCCATGCTAATGCCCATGAAGTATGACCTCACTGTGATTTGAATTTCACTGGTGACAACATTTGGAACACTGTTTCATGTTGTTACTGGTCATTCACATCTTTTTGTGACATGTTGTGCACTGTACTCATGTTTTAAAAATTATATTATTTGTCTTATAATAATCTTAGAGAGTTGTTTGTGTATTTTGGATGTAAGTCATTTTCATATACAAGCTTTGCAAATACTTTCTCCCACACTGTAGCATATTTTTTTCATTTGCTTAACAGTATCCTTCAAAGAACAGCAGTTTATATTCAGATGAAACCCAATTTATTGGACGTCTTTGCTGTTGTTTTATTGTTTACGCTTTTTATGTCTTAACTACAACATCTCTGACTACCCTAAGGTCACAAAGATTTTCTATTTTTCCTTCAAGAAATACTATAGTTTTGGTTCTAACATTTAAATTATGAATCATTTGAAGTCTTTTTCTCCTGTTTTCTTTTGTTGTAAGGGTTTAGATTCATTTTTTCAATACTGATGCCTAGTTATTCTCACAAAGTTTCTTGAGAAGGCTGTCTTTTTCCCTTGGGTAACTTTTGCACTATCCTCAAAAATCAATTAAGCATCCATGTATGGGTCTATTTCAGAACTGTATTATGATTCAATTATCTATGTCTATACCAACACCACCCAAAATAAGTAAAAGGAAAAAATAATGATAAATTAGAAAACCAATAATGAGAAAATGGACAACCAGTAGAGAAAAACATTGAAATCAAAAGCTGGTTATTTGTAAAGTTCAATAAAAATTAATCCTCTCATTAGGATAAAGGAAAGAACACAAATTACTATTATCTGGGGGCATCAGGACAGATCCTACAGACAGCAAAAGGATGATAAAGGAATGTTACAAACTAACATTAAGCCAATATATTCAACAATTTAGATGAAATGGACAAGTCATTTTGAAAGCTATAAATTACCAAAATCACCTCAAGAAGAAGACAGCTTTATATTAGTTAAACAAAATTTAATTTATAATCTCCAAATATAACTATGGGCCCAGAAATGATCACTAGTAAATTCAATTAAACATTTAAGGAATAATACCATTTCTACACAAACTCTTTCAGAAAACAGAAGAGAAGGAAACCCCTCCCGACTTAATTCACTACCCTGTTACCAAAGCCAGACAAAGGCATTACAAGCAAAGAAAACTACAGGAAATATCTCTCATTAACACAGACGTAAAATCCTTAAAAGAAAGTAAACCAAGTCAGGGTCATCCTATGACTTGAAGTTTGGTTTAACTTTCAAAAATCAATTGATATAATTCTCTAAAATTAAAAGAAGATATGAATCATAAGAACATCTCAAAAAATATAGAAAAAGTATTTGAGAAAAGCTAACATGCATTTATGATTTAAAAAAACTCTCATTCAAATAAAAAAAGAAGGAAACTTCTTCATATTGAAAAAGGACCTCTATGAAAACAACAAAAAGTCTTATGTGAGGAAAAGGCATCCCTAAGACCCAGAACAAAGCAAGGATGTTCACTCACATTTTCTATTCAATATTGTACTAGAAGTTCCTTTCAGTACAACAAAAGAAAGAGAAAAATTGAAAGATATCCAGATTGTAACTGAAGAAGTAAAACTATTTTCTTTGGTGACAATATGACTGCATATGTAGAAAATCCTAATCCTAATCCACAAAGAAAAAAAAAAATGTGTAGATAATCCTAATCCTAATCCACAAAGAAAAAAAAAAATGTTAGGACTAGTAAATGAATTTTAGCAAGGATATATGATATAAGGTCAGTATATACAAATTAACTGAATTCCTATACTGGAAAAGAACATTGGAAAATGAATGTGAACAGTAATAAAATTTCCAATAGCATCAGAAAACATGAAATGTGGGGATAAATTTATCAAAATACAAGCAATACTTTGTAGTATTGCTTGTAGTAATTATAGTATATGGTTTTAAAGACTAAATGCTAAGCGATATATAAATAAGGTGGGCCCACCATATCTATGGGTTCTGCTTCTGTGGATTCAACCAACCACAGACTGAAATATCTGTAAAAAATAATTCCAGAAAGTTCCAAAAGCAAAACTTGAACTTGCCAAGGGTTGGCAACTACTACAAAGTATTTACATTGTATTAGTTATTATAAATAATCAAGAGATGATTTTAAAGTATATGGCAGAATGCGTGTAGGTTATATGCAAATACTATGCAATTTTATATTAAGGGCTTGAGCATCCTTGGGTTTTGGCATCCTCAGGGTCCTGGAATCAATTTATGGATACCAAGGGACAAGTATACTGAGCCTTACAGCAGGATTTTTACTAAGGAGAAGAACTGGTCATAAGGCAATTCTCCACTGATTCAGTCCAAAGGAGGGTTTAGTTATCACAGTGACAGTAAGTCAAGATCACAAAGTGATCCTGCCTACATGCTTGTCTCACAGAACAGTCTTATAACCTACAGAGTATTTAAAAATTCAAACCATAAATAGGAGCTATTAAAATAAGTCTATTACCAAAACTCGGTCTGAAATAGTCCTTACTCTGATAATTCCTTTCTTTCTGTTTTATCACCAACTGACAAATTTGAAAATAAATTTCACTGTGCAGTAACAGAAGTCAGGAAGAGGGCTTTCTTTTTGAAGCACAGTAACTAAAGAATACCTCCTCTGGTCTTTAACAGTTGAGTTAGATGGAAAAAAAATCTCCCAAAGGTAATTTGGCCCATATTAAATCTTGTTCGCAATCTTAAGTTAACTACAAAGGACCATTTGAAAATGGATGTTTTTGTCAAAGGCAGAATCTTTACTATAGGAACTCTTGCTTTGAGCAACTAAAACATTAAAAAGTGACGATTTTCTTTACAATAGGTATCATTAACAACTTATTTTAACAACTTATTGGCCAGAGACATTTTTAATATTAATACATCTTTTGTAACCTGAACATTATTGACCAGAAAGCTTCAATATTCACTTAACTAACAAATCACCGGCCACAGCTGTTAGTTTCTGCAAAAATCTCCCAGTCAATAATGTGTTAAATAGGTTCTCCAATAAACTTAAAAGTTATGTAAAGAGTCAAATTAAAATTCTGCTCTTCAGGAATATATGTATCACATAAAGTAACACAACCAACACATATTACAAGCCTAGTGTGTGTCAGTGCTTCATACAGATGACCTTTTAAAACTACAGCTATACTCAAACTGCCAGTAATCCCCCAATAAAGAAATTAAAGGCTCAGAATGGCTGGGACTAGCTCAAAACTATGCCGAATTTCAGATCATGTGTCTGTACTTTTTCATTTCAGAAAACAAGGTAGAGTCAATCAATTAATCAAATGCTTATTACAAATCTCTACAATGCTTTTTTTTCTATTTAAAAATTCTACTCTTGCAACTCAACATTATTTTCCTCTTTTGAAAACTGACTTATTACCTAGCATTGTTTCCATTGCAACTGAATTTCTATTCAATTTTCAACAGAAAAATACCACCCCATAATATCAAAAGTCCCACTAAAAGGTAGGAAACTCTCTAATATATGCATGTTTATTTCCAAAAATAAATCTATTACTGCATTTCCCTGCAAAAATAAAAAACGAGGCTAAAAACATGTTAGTTAAGCATGACAAGAGAGCTGAACAACAAAAATTCTCACTGAAGAAAGTTTATTCTTTATATGTAACCAAAATATAAAAACAAAAATCACTACAAGCAAATAAAGTTTCACTTTATATTTCCTTCTAAAAGGTTTAAAGTTATTTTTCCTCAGCATCTCATAAAAGAAAAAAAAAAACTCTTTCATAAGATTCACTGACCTTATTCACATTTTTTTAAATCACATAAGTCAGTTTCTTAGAAATGAAAACACAAACTCAAAAGAAAAGGCAAGCATAATTATGCAAGACAATTCTCAGCAACAACCCACTAATCCAAATACCTTATCTAGCAATATCAAAAATTCACAAAGAAAAAATATGTTTTCTGGAGCAATGGAACTCAAAATATGCGTACATCTGATTCCTCAAAAAGTCCTCTTAAAAATCTAGTTATCTTAATTTAGATATAATTCCAATAAGTTTGGCTATCAGGTTACAAGAAGCAAAACAAAAGATGAGAAAGTGCTGCCAGCAGTAGATGTACTACACATAGTAACAAAAAGTAATCAAAAATATAGGTGATGGGATAAAAACTTGTTTAAAAAAAAACACTGCTTCAAAACCTACTGTATGGTAGTGGCTAAGGAATAGACAAATAGATCAATGAACAGAATAGAGAGGCCAGAAATAGACTCTCATTAACACAGTCAACTGACCTTTGACAAAGAAGCAAAGGCAATACAATAGAGCAAAGATAAATCTTTTTAACAAATGGTGCTACGACAGCTGAACATTCATATGTAGGAAAATGATCTAGACACAGAACTTACACTGTTCACTATTCAAATTAACTAAAATTAGATAGGAGACCTAAACATGAAACACAAAATTACAAAGTTCTTAGAAGATAACAGGGGAGAAAATCTAGATGACCTTGGGTTTGGTGATGACTTTTAAGATGTAATACTATAAGCACAATACATGAAAGAAATAAATGATAAACTGAACTTCATCAAAATTTCAAAAAAATACCATCAAGAGAATAAAAAGATAAGCCATAGACTGGGAGAAAATATTTGCAAAAGACACGTCTCATATAAAACTGTTTTCCGAAAGAGATAAACAACACTTAAAATAAAACAATAAGAAAATAACCAAATTGATTAAAATGGGCCAAAGACCTTAATGGACACCTCACCAAAGAAGATGCGCAAATGACAAATAAGCATATGAAAAGATGCTCCACATCACATGGCATCAGGAAATGCACATTAAAACAAGATAACACTACAGAACTATTAGACTGGTAGAAATCCAGAACACTACAATATCAAATGCTAGTGAGAATGCAGAACAATAAGAATTCTCATTCACTGGTAGTTGGAATACAAAATGGTAGCCACTTTGGAAGACAATTTGGGAGTTTCTTACAAACCTAAACACACTCATACCACATGTTGAAGCAACTGAACTTTTTATATTTACACAAAGGAGCTGAAAACCTTATGTCATACAAAAGCTACACAAGGATGTTTACAGCAGTTTTAGTCATAATTGCTAAAACTTGAAAGCAATGAAGAGGTCCTTCAGTAGATGACTGGATATAAATAATCTGTGTTATCTCCAGACAATGGAAAATTATTCAACACTGAGTGAAATGAGTTATCAAGCCATGAAAAAACATGAAGGAAATTTAACTACATATTACTAAGTGAAAGAAGCCAATCTGAAAAGGTTACATACTATATGATTCCAACTATATGGAATCTGGAAAAAGCAGAACTATGGAGACTGGAAAAAGCAGAACTATGGAGACAGGAAAAAGACCAGTGGTTGTCAGGGGCTGGAGAGAGGAAGGGATTAAGTGAAGCATAGAGGATTCTTAGAAAGTGAAACTAACCTCTAGGATACTACAGGTATTATAAATTTGTCCAAATCCACATAATACACAACACCAAGAGTGAACCCCAAAGTAAACTTACAGACTCCTGGCAATAACGATGCATCAGTGTGGATTCATTGATTATCAAAAATGTACCAGTTTGGTATGATCGTATTACAGTGATCACATGTGGGGACAGAGTAAAAAGGAAACCTCTGTACTTTCTGCCTAATTTTGCTGTGAATTTAAAATTGCTCTAAAAATTAATGTAATTTTTAAAAATACAAAACTATTTAAATGCACTTTTTCTTAACTTATTTAAACATACATCCTAACACTCTCTAAGTGCTCTTGAGGGTATCACTTAAAAACAACAATCATACAAAAATTATGACAACGAAATATCAAGAAAACACCAATTAGGTTTATTATACTTTGTTTCAAAAAGCAAGGAATTGTGCAGTATATTTTTAAACTGTTGAAATGTAATGGAAAAATGAAAACACGCGCTTTTTAAAAAGCTGTTTGGGGAGGTTTCAGGAGTAGGTCTCAGGATTTGGGGCAATTAGCTGGAAATTATAAGCATCACATCACTGAATGAAAAAATTATGATTTTTCTAACACCATAATTCTGTGATTACCTCTCTCCCATTCTGAGCACTTTCCACTGAGGGAATTAAAATACCATTCTTCTTTGGAACACAGATTCTTCTTAACAATTACAAAGCAACTGGCAACTTATTCCTCAAATCCTAGTCTTAACTCATGAATATGCAATAATATTTAAAAATAAAAGACAAGTTTATTTTAAGACACTTACTAACAAGAAATACATAGTATTTACTTAATTTCAAATGACTCCAATAAGACAAAAAAGAAAAAAAATAATCCAAAGAAAGATTATAAAATAAGGCTCAAAGCACTTGAGAAAAAAAAGTCTTTAAAAATTATTAAAAATAAGATACTTGATGAGATGCAATTAAAAATAATTCAACCTGATAGTACTAAAGAATGTTTCCATTAAAGCAAACCAAGGAAATCAACATTTGTCACATGCAGCTTTACTGAGATTTTATCTTGATCAGTGACTTCAGCAAGTACAAGAAAAATATTATACAAATGAATCACTATATCTTCCTTCTAGACATAAATCTTTTAATTAAGATCAATAGACATACATACACCACAGAAATAAAGATACTAAATTCTATAATGTGATCTTAACACTATTCCTCCGTATTATATTAAGGGGCAACTTTTTCCTTTTTGAATCTGATACAGTGTCCATCTCCACAAAAGAAAATTACATATAAACGTGAACAAATGTTCCTCTGACCAAATTCTCTATTTTGAAAAGTTCATGTAAGTAAGAAGTCCTTGTACACACAAAAGTGAATGAATGAATAAGAAGGCTTTAAAAGTCCCAGTAAAGTAGGAAAGGAAGAAATCATATATACATAAATTAAAATCAGCACTAAAAGGTCACTTTTTCACTGTTCTTAATCTCTTCCTGGTTCCTCATAAAGCCAAGTGCTCTAAACTCAAAACACCACTATTTCATGCTCACAGCCTCTTCAAAGTTATAGAATGCTTTAACTCTAGCACTCAAACTCACTCTACATTAGCTCATTATTAATTTTAAAAAAGGAACTCATATAATCTGTCAAATGAATTTTCTATTTTTACCATCCACTCTGAAACTCTACATCAAAACTGAGAATGAGAGCTTTTACAAATGAGAGAAAGTAAGGTTTAAAGCTTTTGTTCTTTGCAGAACTTGCCAAAGAAATAATTGTGTTTGCTTCCTGAAAGAAGAGTAAAAAGAGATTATCATAATAGTTAAATGCCATTTCCCAAGCTCTGAAGGCTTTTTAACAAGGACAAACATATCAGTCTACTTTGTCATTTCTACAAATAGAATCCTGCTACATTTACCATTGTTCAGATAAATAACACCAGGCCAGAAGGAAGTCATGACTTCATGTCTCATAATAAAGCGAACCTTTGTTAGTTGTTATAAAATAGTCTTAACAACTTCTATGAAATGAAAATTTCTCAGACACTGTTCATAGAAACATAGATGTACCTGGTTTTAACAGAAGACACAATCCTGAAAGCTGTATATCTACCCAAACATGTTTTAAAATCTATCAGGAAAGTGTGTTATTGAAAGGCACTCACACAAATACCACCTGATATATAAATACTACTGACTTAAAAAAAAAAGGAAAATTTACATTTTCAGGTATTTCAAAAACCTGAAAAAATATCAAAAGTCTACCATCAGGTAACCTGTCAGGGAAGATGCCATGTGTTTAGGCTGAGAACAACCGTGGTGAACAACCGTGGATAGCAGACAGGTCTGGAGAGAATGGTTAAAGAAGCTAAAACCTAAGCTAGAGGTTGGGTGAGATGACTTCTAAGGCTCTGAACAAATTGTGGTTGTATTTTAAGGTACACTGAGCAGTGATAGTGGATAAATACTGATCAATTTACGTTCCTGTCTCTTCTCTCTATGCGTAACATGGTAGATACAGAATCTAAAAGCAGAAACTTACGAGTTCCTATGATATGAAATCTGACTAAGGCTTAAGACTTAAGAATAAACTATTGTAAACACAACCTAGAACCGATTTTCTTCAAAAACACATAAAAGTAATCCAATGGGAAAGAATATCATAAAAAGAATATCTCAAGCCTGTCTCACACCACACAAAAAATGAATTCTAGGTGGCAGAAGAAAACACAAAATGTTCTCATTATAAAAGGCAAAGATTCCTTAGGATTTGAAAAGTAGTAATCATAAAAGTAAAAATTGATAAATTGGACTTAAAGTATTTACAACTTTTGCTCAATTGTCAACATTAGGAAAATGAATAGACAAGTCACAGATTAGAAAAAAATGTTCACAGGGCATACATTTGCCAAAAGACTCATATCCAGAATATATAAAGAACTCCTAAAAGTAAACAATGAAACAACGTGCACACCACAAAAGAAGATATGCAAATGGTCAATACGCACATGAAAAGTGCTCACAACCATTAGTCACAGTAAAACAGAACAGCAAGACAGATATTCACTAGAATGGCTAGGATGAAAAAGACAATACCAAATGTTGTCAAGAATGTGAAACAAACAGAACTCCCATTTGCTGCTGGTAGAAATCAAAACAGACACACATTTCCTAGTTTTATTATGTGTGTGTGTGTGTTTATTATTCAATAAAAGGACCCGGGGCTGCTTAGAAATTGTTGTATCTGGGCTAGAGTAGAAAAGCTATAAGACGAGCCTGGAAAAACATGCTAAATAAAAAAGGAAGAAGTTTTCCAAGAGTCATGAGAACATCCAAAGGAGCAGCAGAGCCAGCATGACAGAGCAACCAGCAGCCAAATTTGGGACAATCTGTGCTTCAAAATAAATGACAATATAATGACAGTATTGGACTACAATACATCCAATTATATCAGAATCCATGAGTCCATGCTTATATAAGTTAACAAACAAGGGAAGAAGGGACAGCCTTTGCCTACATTACAGTGTAAACTAGAATACATAAGGAATCAGAAAGGAGTCAGAAAATAATCTAGTGGGTATAAATTTGATGAGAAACAAACCTATTTACAAAATCTCAAAACTCACCTTAGAAAACATTTTCTAAATACAAAGGGAAAATAAAAAACTGTTAAGTGGAGAAACTTAGCAGTCACTACCCTAGGCAAGTGATCAAAGCTACTTGGAACCAAGGTGACATCATGTCCCTTCTGACGTGATGCACTGAGATCATGTCACTTCTATGATATCTGTGCTTAAACTGCATATCCAAATATAATCATGAAGAAATATGAGACGGCCTCAAACACAGGACATTCTACAAGACAGCCTGCACTCCAAAAATATCAAGGTCATGAACCATAAAGAAAGGCAAGGAACTGTCCCAGATGAAAAGAGACTAAAGAGATATGACAAAAGATGAAATATGTGATCCTGAACTGGAACTTGAACCAAGGGGAGAAAGAGCTGTAAGAAATTCTGTGCAGTTGATACCATTTTATCCTTTATACAAATAAGGGATCTTCTTTAAAAGGTTAAATAACAGTACAAAGTAAACAGTTACCTCTAAGATATGTATTCAATGTATTAGGCAGGTTGCTATCTCCCTGGCTAGCTGTATCAGAGAGCTAAAGTCTCAATCCCAAATCTTTATACACATTAAATTCAGTTAAAATTAAGTATTTTCTGACATTCTTTTAACAGAAATAATCAAATGGATCACCCTAAGTATATCAAAGTTGAATATTTCAAGTTACAACAACAACAAAAAAGATAACAGTGAATTTAAGGATATCTGTCATCCATTTATTTGAAACAAATTACTTTAAAAGACTTATCAAATACAAATAAAAGTACAGTCTAGATGAGATAAATAAAAATTACAAGCAACTGTAACCTGCAAAAATCGAACCATAATAACAAATAAAAACTCACACTGTTGGTATACCGAGTTCAAACATCCATACTTACAAAAGGTACACATACCTTTCCCTAAATGTGTGTTTATGCTCATATATCTAGCTGTTCCTGTAAGGCTCTTGTGTTCTCTGTATGGTATGTGTTTCTTTGTCTCTGGATCAATATATTCCTTTGCCAAACCAAAATCTATAATATGAATAACTTGCTGGGTTTTGTTTCCCGGCCGGCCTATTAAGAAGTTCTCAGGTTTTACATCTCTGTATATCAAGTTCTTTGAATGGACATATTCCATGCGAGAAATCTTGATGCAAAAAGAAAAAAAAAAGATAAATTTTATTTTAGGCTTGACTAGCATAAAATAGGATGAGAGCAGCAAGACAATTTTCACAATGAAAACAACGTAAAGAAGAAAAAAAAAAAAAAAACAGAAATTGTTTTAGCCCCTTAAAAGCAACATGCTATCACTCCGGAGTTTCTCAAAAACATGTTCAATTATGATTAAAAATCTCTGCTTTTTCTGTTTTGGGCACTTATAAATGGAAGTGCTTGAATTTTATGAATTCCTTTCATATCAGGAAGACTGATTTAACCAAGATTTTCAGATGATGCCACCTTATACAATCAAACAGATTTACCAATATAAAATCTTTAAAGTATAAACAAATAAACTCAGAAAACTGCAATTTATTTTTCCTTTTCAGTTCAATAACAGAAAATCTTTTACAATTACACTAAAGAAACTTAGAGAGTTTAACTGTTAAATAAAACAGTTAACAGAGCACCCTTCAGTCATATTTTTATTTTTCATAATTTGTTTACTTTTCTTACATATTAAACATTTAAAAAGATATTGAAACTAGGAAACTTTGGAATACAACTCTAATGATAATATAATACATTTTTATTCCTTGCTTTACAATTACTCAATATTCATTGTATAAATTATCACAAAATAAAACATTACAAATAAGTAAATAAAGTGCTTAATTCAGTAATAATCGTGATTCACAATACAACGTAAGTGAACACAGTCACTCAAGCCATTTTAGTTTGTTAACAAATTTTGGGTCATATATATACATACCATTCTATGACCTATACTTTTCATTTACCATGTGTTATGAGCATTTTTCAGGTCATGAAATATTCTTTTAATGAACACTTTTTAATGACTACATATTATCTTATCATTATTAATAATTTATTCAACTAACTTATCTCTGTGCATCTGGATTGTTTCTCACTTTATTATAGACATCTCTGGACAAAAAGCTTTAAGTACACCTGAATACTTCTACAGGGTAAATCTGCAGAAGTGAAAAAACAGATAAAAACAATTCTAAGACTTCTGCAACATATACTTATTAACATTTGTTTAGAAACTTCCTTAAAAATTATCCTCTAAGTTATTCCCCCATGCTGCTGCTGCTGCTGCTGCTAAGTCGCTTCAGTTGTGTCTGACTCTGTGCAACCCCACAGATGGCAGCCCAACAGGCTCCCTCGTCCCCTGGGATTCTCCAGGCAAGAAAACTGGAGTGGGTTGCCATTTCCTCCTCCAATGCATGAAAGTGAAAAGTGAAAGTGAAGTCGCTCAGTCGTGTCCGACTCTGTGTGACCCCATGGACTGCAGCCCACCAGGCTCCTTCATCCATGGGATTTTCCAGGCAAGAGTACTGGAGTGGGGGTGCCATTGCCTTCTCCGTATTTCCCCATAGGCTCCCTGAAATTTAAATGATGTCTAAGACTCCCTCATTAGTTTGTTTCTTCTTTTCCTAGGCCATTTTACATTAATTTACTGAGATTAAAAACCTGTGTTTCTGAAGGTTCTCTTCTCTAAGTTTTCATTTTTTTCCCCAAATATGGTAGATCTTTCTTTAGTTTTATTGAGAAATCTCCATACTATTTTCCACAGTGGCTATACCAATTTACATTACTACCATCAATGTTCAAGAATTCTCTTTTCTCTATATCACCTATGTTTGCTATTTTCATTCTTTTTAATTTATCATTTTATTGAAGGATAATTGCTTTACAGAATTTTGTTTTTCTGTCAAACCTCAACATGAATCAGCCATAGGTATACATATATCTCCTCCCTTTTGAACCTCCCTAAGTGTTCATTTTTGACATGACAAGAGTGCTGGAAACAACTTAATTCTCAAACTGAGCATTCTGATCTTAAAGCAATAATATACTAATTTTTTCATACAAAAAAATATTTGAATCGGTTCTTTTAAGCTACATTCAAACTAACAAGACAATATGAAAAGTAGACATATTTTTATTAGGTTGAATGCTGTGGACGACAATGTTGCAGAACTTTTAACTTTTAATGTAACTTAGTAACCAAATGGAACCATACAACTGTTCTAGCAGCTTCAAAACATCCTGCTTTACTTACCAGTTGGATAGCTATCATGAGAACCGTTTTAAGAGAAAATGTTCTGTCACACAAATCAAACAAATCTTCCAAACTAGGTCCCAGTAGTTCCAGCACCATAGCGTTGTATTTACCACAAGGGCCAAAATAGTAAACTTGAGGTATACCATCTGGGGGAAAGAAGAAGGACTTTAATAACTTCCTCGTCTTAAATATCAAACTTTGATCCTAGAAAATCAACACACAAAATTTTCAACATTCTATGGTTTTAAGGACAGTAGCAGGATTTTTACTTTTTCTGTACAAACTTTTCTTGACCCAGCCTCCTCCCTCGTGAATCACAGGGAGCCAGGTGACACCTCTGCTCCACCTGCACTGCAAACTACGTTATAAACACTTCTTCACTGCTGGTCTCCACCACTTTACCACAGAAAGGAACTGTGCATTTGAATCTTATTATTTCCATGGCCTACAGAAATGTCTGGCACATAGGAAAGATCTTATTTGTACTGACAAAAAGGAGCCACTGCACTCTTTGATAACCTTGTGGTAGGCATAATGTTAAGATCAACCCCAAGATTCCTATCCTCTGGTGTACACATCCCTCTGGTGTATAATCCTTCCCCTCCAACTGTGGGCAAGATTCCCAGATTTTCCTCTAATCATTAGGCTGTATTATATGGCAAAGGTAACATAGTTAAGGGCCATGTCACTGGAGTTCAGTCAAAAGAGAGATTACTCCGATGTGACTGACCTAATCAGGTAAGACATTTAAAAAGCCATTCTAGAAGTCAGAAATATTCAAAAGCAGCAGAGCAGTTCTGCTGACGTTAAAAACAAACTACCATGTTGCACAAGACGGCCACATGCCAGAGAATGGTGGGCAGGCTCTAGGAGCTGAGAGCTTCATCCCACAGCCCTGAAAAAGTCAATTTTGAAAATACCAATGAACGTGGAAGAAGACTCTGAGCCTCAGAAAAGACTGCAGTCCAGGGTCACACCTTGATCTAAACCTAGAAAGATCCTCAAAAAGGACAAAGCTAAACTATACCTGGACTCCATAGAAGCTGGAAGAAGACAATAAAGTCTCTTATTCTGTATCACTAATTACTAAATAATTCATTATGCAAGAACACAAAATAATACAGACTCCAAATATAAAGCCTACATGCACAGAAATCAAATGTACTTTACTTTTATTTTCATGTTTTTTTTAAATTTATTTGTTTTTAACTGGAGGATAACTGCTTTGCAATATTGTATTGGTTTCTGCCACACATCAACATGAATCAGATATACATTTTGTCCGGAGAAGGCAATGGCACCTCACTCCAGTACTCTTGCCTGGAAAATCCCATGGATGGAGGAACCTGGTGGGCTGCGGTCCATGGGGTTGCGAAGAGTCGGACACGACTGAGCGACTTCACTTTCACTTTTCACTTTCATGCATTGGAGGAGGAAATGGCAACCCACTCCAGTGTTCTTGCCTGGAGAATCCCAGGGATGGGGGAGCCTGTTGGGCTGCCGTCTATGGGATCACGCAGAGTTGGACACGACTGAAGCGACTTAGCAGCAGCAAACATTATGTCCCTTTCCTCTTGAACCTCTCTCATATACTTCATTTTCAGAACTAAGACTCCCAACAAATTAACATATAACAGGTGATCATTTTAATACTGCATCTATCTATTTGTTTTGAGGAAGTGAACAACTTCCACCTTAAATGCCTCAGTTTTACTTACAAGTGTTTTTTGTTTTGTGTAATGGCTTTGGAAGAGAAAAAAACTTTCTAAAATATACTAAAACCTTCCCCCATTCTTTTAAAAATAAAGAGAATGAGGAATGCAATTTCATTCTTACTGTTTATTCTATCATTCTGCATAGTAAGTACTGCATGGGCAAAATAAAACACTGGACTGGAAGCCAAGATAATTAGGTTCTTAGTCTGTCTTAATACTAACTATTCAATCTCTCAAGTAGACTTCAGGTTATCTATAATATCAATAGTTTAGAAAAGACCAATTTTTCCTGAAATGTGAATGTAAGGGAGGTGTTAGGACAGCTGAAGATAGGAAAGTAACATAATATAGTCATGATAGGCAAAAAGGAAGGAGACACAGTCAAACTGCATACATGGTCCTCTCCTCAAAAACAGAGATTCTCATACACTCCCATGTGTATAAAGATACACTCCCATATATATATACATACACTCTCATGTGTATATATCATCACCCTGCACCACATACCAGACAAACACACACATTTTCCTCTGCCAAAAGAATCATTATAGCATGAGTTAAGGTTGGTTGAATGGGAGGATGTGGAACCACAGACACAGAGGATCCAAAACATGTATATGGAGGGCTGAGTATGAGTTACATGTGGATTTTTCACTGTGCAGAGGGTCACTGTCCCTAACTCCTGTGTTTTTCAAGTGTCAGCTCAACATTGCTTAATTCCAAAGAGCTCCAAAATGAAGCTCATGGTTAATAAGAGTAGAAGTAAGGCTATATAACTTTGAATATTAGAGAGTGTTTAAGAAATATTTAGTCAGTTACAGTCAATACTTGGATTAAATAAATGTGGCCCTAAATCTTTTTCCAATTCAAATTTTTCTTTGTCGTCCCTGAATCGTTTTTTTATTGTTGTTATTAAAAGTTTCAGGCGTGCAGCATTATAATTTGAAATCTGTACAGGCATTCCTTGTTTTGTTGAGCTTTACTAGTACTTTTTTTTATTATTACAAATCAGAAGTTTGTGGCATCCCTATAAAGAGCAAGTCCTTGGCACCCTTTCTCTAACAGCATCTGCTCACTTCATGTTTTTGTGGCACATTTGGACAATTTCCACAGTATTTCTGACTTTTCTGAATGGGAGCTTCCCTCGTAGCTCAGTTGGTAAAGAATCTGCCCATAATGCAGGAGACTCAGGTTCGATTCCTAGGTCGGGAAGATCCCCTAGAGAAGCAAATGGCAACCCACTCCAGTATTCTTTCCTGGAGAATCCCATGGATGGAGGAGCCTGGCAGGCTATAGTCCATGGGATCACAACAGTCAGACACGACTTAGCAATTAAGCCACCACCTTACCTGAGTTCTTACTAGAGCCACTCATACCATATTTGAGTTATATCTATCCATATGATGTGTAAAAAAGACAAAAGGCTCAGAAATAGTGGATAAGAGACTCATTAATGTTTATTCTAACTCTGACATTCGGCTTTTTACTATGCTATATACATAAAAAGCCTAGTGGTACAAATAAGATTTATCGATAGCTCTTAGTTACCAAGTTTTAAAAAATATTTCTATGATGTTTTCTCCTGCCTCTGTGCCACTGAAAAGTATTTTTATGTTCTTAATCTAGCAATCTCTAACAACCCACTTCCTGTTGCTTCTAGCCATAAAGAGGCTCACCGAACCCAGGAGGAGAATGGATTAACATAGAGACAGAAATACAGGAAAGTACCAAATAAATTATAATTGAATTAAAAACATATATATACTAAAGGAGTTCAGTGGTAGACTGGATGAGGTAAAAGACTGAATCAGTGAGCTGTAAGACAAAACAACTGAACTTATCCAGAGAAGCAAAATGAATCTTAAAAAGCGGAATTAACTTAAGAAACCACTGAGACAGCATAAAGCAAAATAACATTTGCATTACATAGATCCCAGAATAAGAAGAGAGAGAAAAGGGGCCCGAAAAATCATCTGAAGAAATATGGCTAAAAATTTCTCTAATCTGTGGAAGGAAACAAGACATCCAGGTCCAGGAATTCCAGAGAGTTCCACTAAAGATTAACAAACATACACCAAGACATGTCATAATTTAAATGGTATAAGTTAAGGATAAAGAGAGACTCCTAAAAACAAGAGAAAACCAACTTATTACCTACAAAGTAAATCCCATAAGATAATCAGCAGATTTTTCAGCAGAAACTTTACAGGCCAAGAGTAAGTGGCATAACGTATTCAGAGTGCTACAAAGGAAAAAACTTTCAACAAAAAATTCTCCATCTAGCAAGTTTATCATTCAGAACTGAAGAAAGGATGAAGAGTTTCTCAGATAAACACAGGCTTAAAGAGGTTCATCACAACTAAACTGGCCCTATAAGAAATATTGAAGAGGTTTCTTAAGCTGAAAAGAAAAAGAACTAATTAATAATAAGAAAACATACACAAGTAAAAAATATTATTGGAAAAGGTAAATTTATAATAAAGGTAGTGTATCAACCACTTATAAAGCAAACATGATAGTTTAAAGACAAAAAGCAGTAAATTTAAATTCCAATAACAACGGATGCACTAAGAGACAATATATGTCATCTAAAGCATAAAGCATTGAGAAAACTTTATTTTGCTAGATAAAGCTTTGGAATTTAAGGTGCTACTAATTTAAAACAGGCTACTACTTATATAAACAGTTCCATGTAATTCTTATAATAACCGCTGGGGAAAAAAAACTTGTAGTAAATACACAAAAGAAAATGGAAAGAAATGTAAATATAACACTGAAGAAAACTACCAAAACACAAACAAAGAGGAAAAGAGAAGAAAGGAACAGAGAGGAACTACAAAACCACGAGAAAAAAATTAACAAACTGACAATAAGTATGTATTTATCAAGAACTACTTCAAATGTACATGGACTAGAACAGCCAATTAAAAAACACTGAGGGACTGTTTGAATTTAAAGGGAGAAAAAAAGACCTATCTATATGCTGTCTACACAAGACTCACTTCAGGAGAAAGGATACACACAGCCTGAAAGTGAAGAAATTGAAAAACATTTCAATGCAAACATAAATGAAAAGAAAGTTGGACTAGCTACACTCATATCAGAGAAAGAAGATTTTAAAACAAAGACTATAAAAGACAAAGAAGAGCAAACATAATGATAAAGATGTCAATCCAGGAAAAAGGTAAAACATTTATAAACGTACATGCATCTAGTAGAGGAGGACTAAGATATACAACTCAAACATTAACAAACCTAAAGGAGAAATTGAAAGCAAACAATAATAGTAGAGGACTTTAACACCCTACTTACATCAATGGATAGATCACCCAGAAAAAAAAATCAGAAAGAAAGCAAATTTAAATCATGTTATTAGATAACATGGATTTAATATATAGAATATTCCATCCAAAAACACCAAAATATACATTCTTTTCAAGGGCACACGAAACATTCTCCAAGACAGATCATATATTAGGTCACAAAGTCTCAGAATAAATTCAGAAAGGCTGATATCATATGAAGCATATTCTCCAACCACAATTCTATGAAACTAAATGTCAACCACAAAGCACAAAATCATAGAAATTAATAAACAACATGTACCAAACAACCAATAGGTCAATGAAGAAATTAAAAATACCTAGAAACAAGTGAAAGCAGCTGCGGCAAAAGCAGTTCAAAGAAGAAAGTCCATGGCAATACAGGCCTACCTCAAGAAGCAAGAAAAATCCAAAATAAATAATGTAACTTTACACCTAAAGGAAACAAAAAGAATAATGAAGCTCAAAATTAGAAGGAAGGAAATAATAAAGATATGAGGGGAAATAAATGAAAGACATTTAAAAACAACAGAAAAGATGAATGAAACAAGAGCTAGTTCTTTGAACAGATAAAACTGACAAATCCTTGGCTAGACTAATCTTAAAAAAAAAAAAAAGAGGACTCAAACAAAATCAAACTGTAAGAGGAGAAATTACAAATGATACAACAGAAATACAAAAATTATGAAACCACTATGAACAGTTACATATCAATAAATTAGACAACTTAAAAAGAATGGAAAATTCCTAGAAACATACAAGCTCCCAAGACTGAATCATGAAGAAATAGAAAATCTGAATAGAATAACTACTAGTAAGGAGACTTAAAGAGTAATCAAAAAGCTCCCAGCAAACTCAAGTCTAGGATCAGATGGCTTTCATCGATAAATTATTCAAAACATTCAAAAAGATTTAATACCAACTGTTCTCAAACTCTTCCCAAAAATTGAAGAGCAAGAAAACCTTCCAAACACATCTCATGAAGACACCATTACTCTGGCACCAAAACCAAACAATGACCCCCATTAAAAAAATAACAGGCCAATATCCTTGATGAAGGCTCTCCAGGTGGCAAAGCAATAAAGAATCCACCTGCCAATGCAGGGGCCACAGGAGACTCGGGTTTGATCCCTGGGTCAGGAAGACTCTCCGGAGAAGGAAATGGCAACCCACTCCAGTATTCTTGTCTGGAAAATTCAATGGACAGAGGAGCCTGATGAACTACAGTCCATGGGGTCACAAAGAGTTGGACATAACTCAGCGACTGAGCACACACATCCTTGATGAACAAAGATGCAAAAATCCTCAACAAAATATTAGCAAACCAAATCCAGCAATACATTAAAAGAATCATCCATCACAATCAAGTGGGATTAATTCCAGCAATGCATGAACGTTTAACATCTGCAAGTCAATCAACATGACACATTATATTAACAAAATGAAGGATAAAAATCACATGATTATCTCAACAGACTCAGAAAAAGCATTTGACAAAATTCAATTTATGAATTTATGAATTTGAAAGATTAACTTTTTTTTTTTAATGGGCAGAGGATCTGAATAGGTATTTTTCTAAAGACACATCAAAAGGCACATGAAAAGGTGTTCAACATCACTAATTATGAGGGAAATGCAATCAAAACCACAATGAAAGATTAACTCACACTTGTCAGAATGGCTGTTATCAACAAGAAAAAAATAAATACTGGAGGGGATGTGGATAAAGGGAACCCTTATACACTGGTGGGACTGAAAATTGGTGCAGTCATATGGGAAATAGCACTGAGATTCCTCAAAAAATTAAGACTAGAACTACCATCTGACCCAGCTATTTCCACTTCTAGGTATTATCCAAAGAACACAACACAACGTGAAAAGACACGAGAACCCCTAAATACTGCAGCATTATTTACAATAGCCAAGAAACAGAAATAACCTAAGTGTTCATGGATGCATGAATGGATAAAGAAGATGTGGCACATATACATGGAGAAATACTACTCCACCACAAGAAAAGAATGAAATCCTGCCATCTGTGACAACATGGATGGACACTGAAAGTTTTATGCTAAGTGAAATAAGCAAACAAGACAAATAGCACAAAATTTTACTCATGTGTGGGATCTAAAACAAACAGAATGAATGAATACACAAAATAAATCAAAAACAAACTCACAGATGTAGAAATTAGATTAGTGGTTACCAAAGGGAAAGGGAGTTAGGGAATGAGTGAAATGGGTAAGGGGACTCAGCTGTACGGTGATGGATGGTAAATAGAAATGTGGTGATGATCACTTTGTAGTGTGGACAGGCATACTTAGGACATATTCTGGGTTCAGTTCCAGACCACCACAATAACAGGAATATCAAAATAAATTTAAATGGAGTTTTTTGGTTTCATGGTGCATATAGAAGTTATGTTTATGCTATACTGAAGTCTATTAAGTATGCTGTAGCATTATGTCTAAAAACACAATGTACATACCTTAACTTAAAAATCCTTTATGGCTAAAAAATGCTAACCATCATCTGACCCTTCAGCAAGTTGTAATAGTAACATCAAAGTTCACTGTACACAGTTCACCAGAACAAACATCATAATAATGGAAAAGTCGGATGGTGGTGGTTTAGTCGGTCAGTCAGCTCCGACTCTTGAGACCCCCATGGACCGTAGCCTGCCACGCTCCTCTGTCCATGGGATTCTCCAGGAAAGAATACTGAGTGGGCTGCTATTTCCTTCTCCAGGGGATCCTCCCGACACAGGACTTGAACCCAGGTCTCCTGTATTACAAGCAGATTCTCTACCAACTGAGCTACAAGAGAAGCTCCCATTCAGAAAAGTCAGAAATAATGTGAAAATTGTCCAAATGTGACACCAAGACATGAAGTGAGCAGATATTGTTAGAGAAAGGGCGCCAAGAACTTGCTCTTTGTAGGGATGTCACAAACTTCCAATTAGTAATTTAAAAAAATACTGAGGAAGCGCAACACAACAAGGAATACCTCTACAGATGTCAAATTATAATGCTGCACACCTGAAACTTTCAATAACTTAAAAAAAATACTCTTCAAGGACGACAAAGAAAAACAAATTGGAAAAAAGATTTAGGCCACATTTATTTAATCCAAGTATTAACTGTAACTGAGTAAGTATTTCTCAAACACTCTCCCTAATATTCAAAGTTAATAGCCTTACTTCTATTCTCATTAACCATGAACTTCATTTTGGAGCTCCTTGGAATTAAGCAAAGTAGAATTGACACTTGAAAAACACAGGAGTTAGGGGCAGTGACCCCACTGCACAAAAATCCACATGTAACTCATACTCAGCCCTCCATATACATGTTTTGGATCCTCTATGTCTGTGGTTCCACATCCTCACATTCCACCAACCTTACATCATGCAGTATTGTAGTTAAAGTGTTAGTCATTCAGCCTTGTCTGACTCTTTGTGACCTCATGGGCTGTAGCCTGTCAGGCTCCTCCGTCCATGGAGTTCTGCAGGCAGTAATACTGGAGTGGGTAGCAATTCCCTTCACCAGGGGATCTTCTAGACCCAGGGATGTAATCTGAGTCTCTTGCATTGCAGGCAAGATTCTTTACCGTGTGAGCCACCAGGGCAGTACTTACTATTGTACTCACCTTTGAAAAAAATCCATGTATAAGTGGACCCACACTGTTCAAGAGTCAACTGTGTAGTGTTCAGACTCTGTCATCACATAATTTTGCCTTCCTCTCCCTTCCCACCATACCTCCCATGCTAAGGCCCAGATTTACTCTGCCTTGCTATTTTGTTCTAAGGAGCATTTCAAAGTTTTCTACCCTAGTTCTGCTATCCAAATCACCAACTTTTCTTTTTTCCCAACCTTTAAGTCTCCCCTCTTCAAATGTGTCTATTAAGCATAGTTCAAAATTCACAACTATTCACATAGAATTTCTGAATTGAAAAGACGTATACGTAAGTGAAGTTATATAAGCCAACTCACTGTTGGCAGTTGTACATGAACATTCAAGCAAGGAATACACATAATATATCTGGCTTTCTAAAATAATACTGAGAAAGAGATCAATAAAGGAACAAGTGAGAACTGCTTCCATTTTCTTCAAAACTTCCTTTCTTTAATGGTCTCAAAGAGTCTCAAAAATATTTATCTCTACCTTATCCAGATGGCTAAATTCCATAAAGAGCATTACATTTCATTGAGTAAATCAAATATTTAGTCTCCAATATGAATAGAAATACCTCAGCTTTACCATTCAACATAATTTTACCTTAAAATGACTCAGCACAGATCTCTGGTGAAAAAAAAAAAAAATGATCTAACTCTAAATAACTCTTTGAAATACATATTGCTTCATGAGTCAATGAATGCAAAAACTTCCCTACATAACTACGAATATAATGAATAATGTATTTCAACACAAATTCTGTCACTGAAGTATAGGATCAGAGTTACATATCTTTTAAAAATCAAGAGTACAAAGCAAAAAGCAAGCACTGTAAAAGCCAAACTAAAATTCCATTTCCCAGGTCATGGCTGGGCAGTTTTCTAACAATGAGCAAACAAATCAAATTGCTATGAATTAGGAAAAGCTGCAACTAATAAACAAGCACCAAACAAAACAACACAACCACAGCAATATAAATATGATACGCAAGACCAGAAGGGAAAGGTCAGGGACAGGAGGGCAAGAGCAAAGAGCGGCTCTGGAGAGATGGTTGAGGACAAAGAGTAATGAGGTTTTAAGTTACCAGCTGTGTCTCTTGATCAAAGTTTTTGGCTACTAAAAAGCATGAACATGATGCAACTCAATGGGCAAAAGCAAGCTTTTGTATTTTTATATCCAGAGAACTTTCAACTATAAAGTTAGAGTCCACCTAATTTCAATTGTTCTCAAAGTATTTTTGAGACTACTACAAAAAGTCATTGATTGTGGGCTGACAAAAGAAACTCTGATAACTTCTCACATCACTAATTTTCAGTGATGCTTATTAGCATTCCCAACTCTAGAGAAAAGTATATTTTTTCCCAAGAAACGCTCAAGAATGGGTAAGAATACAAAATTCACACACTACTTGAAAGTATAATTGCACCATCTCTCTCCCAAAATAAATTTCACACTTCATTTTATATTTCAGCATTTCACTTATGTGATAAAACACCATCAATTAAGTCACAAAATAACATGGAAATCCTACACTTTTAATACTGCTTGGTACTTCAGTTCCTTATAAGTGGGCAACGGTTAAAGTGAAAGTGAAGTCGCTCAGTCATGTCTGACTCTTTGCGACCCCTTGGACTGTAGCCTATCAGGCTGCTCCGTCCATGGGATTTTCCAGGCAAGAGTGCTGGAGTGGGTTGCCATTTCCTTCTCCAGGGGATCTTCCCGATCCAGGAATCGAACCTGGGTCTCCTGCATTGCAGGCAGATGCTTTACCATCTGAGGCACCAGGGATTAAAAGAATCATTGTCATGATGTTTCTTTCCATTTTCAGGTCCACTATTGTTCATGTAGGAAGGATGAGAACAGTAGTAGTAAAGAACCTATCTGCCAATGCAGGTGACATAAGAGACATGAGTTGGATCCCTGGGTCAGAAAGATCCCCCGGAGGAGGGCATGGCAACCCACTCCAGTATTCTCGCTTGGAGAATCCCCATGGACAGAGGAGCCTGGAGGGCTACAGTCCACAGGGTTGCACAGAGTACGATATGACTAAAACAACTTAGAATGCACGCACATCAATATTCACATTCTTATCAGGAAATTTAAACTCTACAGATCTGATCAAGAAAAACTAAAATCTGATTAGAAAAACTAACTACAGAATTAACACATAGGTTATGTTCTTTTCCAAGGTAATTTTTGCTTTCAGACATTCTTAAATTTTAGCACCAATACTTATACTCCTAGCTCAGCGGTTCTCAACACATGGTCTCCAGCATCCAATCCTCCCTTCTTCTGGTGATACCACAGTTTCCCGTGAGACAACCACCTCTCTCTATTCGTGGCCCCTGGATTTCAGGTAGTGCCTGAGATGAGCACAAGATTCAAGTCTGGGCAATCAAATTCACAGTGGTTAAATCACTAGATACAAAATAAATACGATTCAGTCCTGGAACTTTTATTTTTTGGTGCTATAACTTTCTCCCCCAAAGTTCAAACTTTTACCCAATTAACAATGCCGTGGTAATTTCAGGTGAACAGTGAAGGGACTTGGCCGTATGGACATATGCATCCACTCTCTCCCAAACTCCCATCCATCCAGGCTGGCACATAATACCGAGCAGAGCTCCATGTGCTATACAGTAGTTTTTTGTTGGTTATCCATTTTAAATACAGCAGTATGCACATGTCCTAAATCCTAAAATCCCTAACTATCCCTCCCTCCCCACTTCAGGCAACCATTACAATTTGGTTCTAGAACTTTTGCTGAAATTTTTAGTTAAGAGATATTTTTATAAGTGCTAAGCTAGGCTGTTGGTAAGCGTCTCTGTCATTTCATAAGAAGGTCCAATCAGAGAACAAAGCTTACACATTTGCTTACACGACACAGAGCACAGAGACAAATTAAAGAATGTCTCTGTGACAGTATTGCAATGTCTTATAAACAAGTCTTTGCCCTGAATTTACAGTACGTGGTCAATAAACTCTTCCCCCTCCCCCCGCCTCCACTTAGCTTAGGGCTTTCTGTCACTTACTAGTCCTAACTAATATGTATAGTTTCACATATAATTAGTTGTATCCCCTTATCATTTAAATCTCAATTGTCAGTGATAATTTTGATAACTTCTGGAGGACTGTCTGTATCAGACTCAAACACGCACTACAGAAAGTTTATAATGATAAAACCATTATTACAAAATGTCAACTTAGTGTCCCCAAAATGATGACTCATTTGGAAAGGATGCTCTAAGGAAAAAGAATGCAAAATTGATAATGTATTAAGAAATGTACAGCTCTACCAAGCAGAAGGTAAACATGAACTCACAAAAAGACACCTGAAAAAATTCCATTCTACTGAATCTGGGAAAACAAAATATCCTTTCTTGGTAAGACATTGTACATATAAAAATTAGAACAGAAATGAAAAGTGGAGCTGAGAGAAACATTAACATGAAGTAAATACAATGTAAAAAGGAAATTTTCTTGTTACTTTTTTCCAGTGGAACAAAATATCCATTCTCACTTAGAGTTTATGTAAAACTATACTGGCATTAATTTCCTACAGCCACTGTAATTACTACACATTTGTGGCTTAAAATAACTGAAATTTACTTTCTCACAGTTCTGGAGGCCAAAAATTTGAAATCATTTTCAACAGGCTGAATCAAAGAGGTTCTACGGGACAATCCTACACCAGGATTTCAGGATTCCTTGGCTTATTGGCCATATCACTCCAATCTCGGCCTCCGTAGCCACTTGGCCTTCTCTTCTGTTAGTAAATCGTTCCTCTGACTCTTTTACTGTGCATTTGGGGCCACCCAGACCCATGTGCTATAGTCCTTGGGGTTGCATGGAGTCAGACACGATTAAACAAGTGAACTGAAGAGAGATAACCCAAAATAATCTTTAATCTCAAGATCCTTAACTTATTCATACCTGTAAAGTCTTTGCTATAAGGTCACATTTATAGACTCTAGGGACTGTGATATGGATATCTTTTAAGGGGCCATTTTTCAGCCTACTGCTATGTCATAAGTCATTTCAGTAACTATAATACCACCAAAAAGGCTAAGAGTCTGGAAACTATATGAACTTTATAGTCCCCAGTTAAATTTTTTTCACAATGTTCTCTATTTCTATTGGTACCAACACAAAAAGCTCCAAAAATGGCATATTTAAAATAAAAAGGGAAGACTAGTGAGTAAGAAAATAATCTACTAACCATAGCCTTAAGAAGTATTACTTTTAACTAAATTTAACATAGTATTCCTTGAAACTAGAGTCACTATCATGATAATTCCTTTTATTACAAATTTAGAAATTAAAATAAGACTTTACCTCCAGATCCTAACTGCTTGTAGAATCTGTATTCCAAATGTAGCTGTGGTGCTCTGGACTTCATGGGCTCCTATTAAAAAAAAAAAAAAAGCAACAATAAAAAATATATGTTATTAAAGTATCACTAGGCTCCAATTATTACGAATGTTACAAATCTTGATGTCAACTCTTATATAGTGTAACACTCTATTAGGTATCCTTGTCTCCCTAAGGTTAAATCCAGATAATAATCAATTTTAAGTACAATGTAAACTAAATTAATGCCATAAACGTATACAAGGTTAAGTGGCTATTAGACAAGCATTAGGGAAATCTATGTTTGACTCTGTGCCCCTGAAGAAAAGTATACTATTAACATTCTTGACTAAGGCAATGATGGCCCTGATTCTATTTCTCCTGTTCCCAGGAATTACTGTGCCCTCTACACTATACATTTCTGATGGAAAGGTTCTGGGTTAAAGTGACATTACAGAAAAGTAAAAAAGAACAACAATGGAGATGGGAAAATTTTGACAGTAGCAACAATATATTTTTAAAAATTTGGTGGAGTACAGCAGTCTAGTCAAGGCTATGGTTTTTCCACTGGTCATGTATGGATGTGAGAGTTGGACTGTGAAGAAGGCTGAGCACTGAAGAACTGATGCTTTTGAACTGTGGTGTTGGAGAAGACTCTTGAGAGTCCCTTGGACTGCAAGGAGATCCAACCAGTCTATCCTAAAGGAAATCAGTCCTGAATATTCATTGGAAGGACTGATGCTAAATCTGAAACTCCAGTACTTTGGCCACCTCATGAGAAGAGTTGACTCATTGGAAAAGACTCTGATGCTGGGAGGGATTGGGGGCAGGAGGAGAAGGGGACGACAGAGGATAAGAATGGGTAGATGGTATCACCGACTCGATGGACGTGAGTGTGAGTGAACTCCAGGAGTTGGTGATAGACAGGGAGGCCTGGCGTGCTGCAGTTCATGGGGTCACAGAGAGTTGGACACGACTGAGCAACTGGACTGAACTGAACTGAACAGCTTACAGTAAAACACACAATTTCGAAATATTAGGCTCGTGAGCTTTGTAAATTGCAACCACTAGCTCAAAAAGCCTTTAGCGCTTTTCTATCACCCTTCTCTCAGACTTCTATCATCTTTTGATTTGTTTTGTCTGTTGCTGGATTTCAGGCAAATGAGATTGTATGATATATATTTTATATGTATGTGTCTGACCTTTCATTCAACATGTTTTTGAGATTTATACCTACACAGACAAACATACACACACTCATAAAACATAAACAGAAGCAAAGTAGATTTAAGATATAAATGTGTGAAAATAGTTGTAGGAAACAAAACTATAACAGAGTAATAACACAGGAAAAGTGAACAAGATCCAACAGAAACGAATATAAGCCAACAAAACTTAAACAAAAGCACAAAACTTCAAGAAGTACAAAAAAACAAAAATAACCAAAATTTAAAACCAATCTGTCAACACACTAACACAACAGCAAAAAGAATTTGGAAACTGAGAGACAGAAAAATATCTAAAGAATGAGAAAAATTTGTAGAATGCATCTACATAAATTATATAAAATGCATTATGCAGGAAGAAAAAAAGAAAACACAGAAAAAGATTAAAGAGCTGGACAATATAATGAGGACTAACACGCATTTGATAAGGAAAAAAGAAAGAAAAAGTGAGCAGAGGCAATAACTGGAGAAATAAATGCGAGAACTGATGCAAGATAACAAACCAGAGAGTCAAGAGGAATGTGAATCCCAAATAGAGTAACTAAAAAGAAATTTATGCTTGGGCATACCATAATAAAAGAACCAACGACAAAGACTTCAAATAAGGAAGCTGCAATAACCCAGTGGAACAATTTTAAGATTGTTATAACAGAAAACAATCAACTTAGTTCTTGAGAGGCAGGATGGCAGGGTAAAGGCAGAGGCACGGAAATTAAATTGTGCTGGGTGTGAATCATAAATTCAATACTTGCTAGGTTTACTTAATCTTTGGTACTTTTCAGTTCCCTTGTTTACAAAAGACAGATAAAATATTTTCTCATTTTATTTCTATACACATATATATGACTTAAAACAGCCCCTTCCATACAGTGGAGTTCTTTAGTTAACTATATTAAAGTATATAACCATAACATATAATAAAAAGATACCCAAGTAGACAATCACAAGAAAAATACATAATTCACTCCATCACTAATATTCCCTAGGTAAAAAGAGAAACCCAGATCTGTCTACTCTCTAATTTAGTAGAGTCAGTTCAGCTTGATTCCAATACTTTACTAGCACTAAAATTTTATTGTGCCACCATACAAGAAAAGCCACCTCAACACAGGATGAATTTTTCATTATTTATGAATGACAGGCTATTATGTAACTATAAACAAGATACATAATAACCTGTCATTTGTTGTATGGCAGAAGGCAGGAGGAGAAGGGGGTGATAGAGGATGAGATGGTTGGATGGCATCACCAACTCAGTGGACACGAGTTTGAGCAAGCTTTGGGAGCTGGTGATGGACAGGGAAGCCTGGAGAGCTACAGTCCTTGGAGTCGCAAAGAGTCATGACTGAGCGACTGAACTGAACAAACAAGATATGAGAGTGGTGGTCGAGATCAGGTTAACAAATTAACTGGAAGCAAACTATCGATATGAACCAGGGTAACATTAAATAAGTGTGTAAACCTTTATATGGGATATATAACAAAACTGAAATTAGTCACTAAAGTTTGCTCTCTGAATGAACTCCACTGTCATCAAATAACACCTTTGTACCAAGGTACAAAAATAAGATAGTACTGAAGGTATACAGATACAACATTTTCAAGTGGTTACTTTTAAGGTAGGTTATGAACAAAATTATGTGGTTTTCTATAAATAGACAATATGATACAAACAGACAAACATATAAGACAGAAAATATATATAAGAACATTATATATATATATACACACATATAATACACATATAAATACATACATACACACACATGCAAATATTTAGGAAACTAAGTACCAACCATGGCTTAACAGTTTATATGAAAAATTTTCTATCTTGCCAATACATTTTTGGATGAATCTGACGCAAGCATAACTCTATACCATACTTCAACCTCAAAATGCCACATATAGATATAAAAATACTTCCAGTTCTCCCAAAGAATATTGAATAACAACATTATTATATGTAGTTCTAACCACTGTGCTTTAATAAGGGGCAAATCAAGGCAAAAAAATAATGTCAAAAACCAAAAGAAGAAAAAGAAAATAAGGGACTTCCCCATTGGCTCAGAATCCACCTGCCAAGGCAGGGGACGTGGGTTCAATCCCTTGTCTGGAAAGATCCCATATACTGTGGAGCAACTAAGCCCACGCACCACAACTACTGAGGCTGTGCTCTAGACCACAACTCCTGAGCTCACACACCACAGCTACTTAAGCCTGCTCATCTAGAGCTCATGCTCTGCAACAAGAGAAGCTACCACAACGAGAGGCCCACACACCACAACCAAGAGCAGCCCCTGCCAAGCAACTAGAGAATGCCCTCCCATAGCAACAAAGACTCCGTTTAGCCAAAAATAAATTAACAAATAAATTTAGGTTCCAGAATCAAAAAAATAAAACAAAACGACATTTTAAAAAAAAAAAACAGCAACAGTGATACAGCATGAAGGTAAACTAAAACAAGTGACTTATATGTGTATACACAGAAAGGCTAACAGATGACATAGTATATGTTTAGTAAGGTATTAAAGATGTCAACAGGGTAAACAAGTTTCAAATCTGAAAATAAGTGGAGCTAAGGGTCACCAGTTAATGACTGAAATTGACAGGTAAACGTGAGCCTAGCATGGCTCCTATTTTGACATAAAGATTTATTTGTCCTAACCTATCAGTTAAGTATTACTCATGTGCTCCCATGAGTGGAACTACTCACTACAAGCCATCAATAACAAAGACTATAGGTATTGCCATCCTAGTGTGCCACGTCCACTCCCAACACTGGCCTAGACGACAGGAAAAGAAAAGTCAGCAGTGCCCATTCCTTGCATCCTGGCCTCCCTATTATGATTCACACAAACTAACTCCCCTTGTCCTGACTACACTCATGAGGGAACCTTGTAAATTTCTTTTTGTAATTTTAACTTAATATTCTATGTAGATCAGCCTACAGGAAGAAAACATGATTTATACTGTTGTGGGCATTCTGGACCCATAATAGTAAAATACCTTCACTGTAAGTTAGAAATTAACTCTCCTGAAATACTTACACCTGAGAGCTTGATTGACTGAGTGAATTGATGGATACTGTGGATCTATTTCTGATTAACAGTGACAATTTTAAGGAGACAACCTAACCAGATTTTCTGTCATAAAAACCAAGGATCAGAACTTAAACCTAGGTGAACTCATGCCAAGTAAATGCCAGTCCCAACTCACATATCAGTGAGCCCATCTCAGTAGCACAACCCCTTTTGCACATTTTTATTTTCCAGTAAAAATAGACAGCATTCATTCCAGTGAAACTTGGTTTACACTCACAAATACACTTAAACTGTGCTTTTTAATTTAAATTACAGTTTTCCATCTTATCCCTAAAGTTTTGTTTTTCGATTTCTCCAACTTGAATAGGCTCTTCTGTAGTCACATTACCCTAATAACAGAGGTTATATTGGCAGAAACAAGATCAAGACTGGCAGGCAGGCTGGGGAAGCCAAACAAGCCATGCTCAACCTCAGGGAAACCTGGCTGGCAAACCAAACAGTAAATTTGCACCAGAATAAAGTTATATGTCATAAAAATTCCCAGATCCCAACTATACCAAAAAAAAAAAAAAGCTGGCTTACAGCTGTCATACCAAGCTTCTTTAGGACTTCAAATCAGTCCCTTGGGAGTTTGCTTTCCTGGCTAACCTCCACCCACATCAAGAATTTCTGAATCCCTGAAGATCAAGCAAAACCCAGTTTTACCAAATATAAAACACAAACAGAAAAGATTTTGGAAGCTACCTGGAAATACATTTCCAAATAATGTAATCCTAAACACTAAAGACACTTTTGTCCAAATGCTTGAATCAGGAAAGTTAGAGCATATTAAAAATGCCAGTACATCAGCTTCCTCAAATTTGAAGCAGTGCCAAATTTTAAGAATTCAATTCTATAATGCTGCCACAGTAAAAGAATTAAGTTATTGTAACACAGAAAGACATAGATATCTTACATATACATTTCCATACACTTGAGGGGCACGATGATGCTAGAAGCTTAATAACAAAAGATCAGTTATGCCTCATACTTTCCAAATAAACACTCAAGTTACAAATGATATGGAAAAAACTAGTGAAAATGCACCTTAATCATTAAAGAAATAACAAGAAAATGATTGAAGAAAAATAAGAAACATGAACTTACCAATTTAATGGCCACATATTCATTTGTATACAAATTTTTCCCTTGAAAAAGAAAGAAAAATGTCAGATTCTACCAGAAGTGAATTTTTAATGATATATTATGTAAAACTGATCTAGGGGTATAGGAGAAGCACAGAATACATTTAAATAAAATATTGATTTTTGCTTCCAACTATTTGGCAGAAACCTCAATAACAGGGATATATTTAAATTTATGATCAACTCAGTAACATTTAGTATTTCACCTGGATTCAGAGAAAAAAGTAAGACTAAGAAATACTTTAGCCTATTTTTTTTTTTAATAGAAGAACTCTTATTTTGTTAGAATACTGTGTACCACTTAGGAAGTAATCAGTAGGCAAACACACTACTAAGTTTCAAAACCAGAACGATATATAGAAACAAGACTACACAATTCCTTTTTCAATCACCACCTCATTTTAAATACTTTGTTATTATCAGATGTGATCTTAATAGGGCTCTTACATAATCTAATAAATATACAGAAAAATCTGGAATACATTTAAAATAAAACAAAATTTTAGAAATACTATTCAATAACTGGCTTTGACAAACTAGTTATTTACTTTGAGAAGAAGAAGCGTTATTAGCAAACTTACCTTAAAACCAAATTAAATTCCAGTTATTTTAAGAGTTAGATATAAGCCATAAAACAAGAAAAAATATTTATCAGGCCAGTATATAGAAGCCTTTTGAGCATTAAAAAAATGGAAAAAGGTTAAGAGATCAGAAGATTTTATACAGATTTGATAGCTTAAAATACTTTAAACTTTTTTAAGTCAAAAAACCTACACAAAGAACAGATAGAAGACAAATCAGAATAAAGATTTAACATAATTAATATGTAAAGAATCAAGTAAATTACACTAATCATTGGCACCCGCAAGTTGAAAATGATCTAGAAAATTCCACAGGGTCAGTATCTGTAGTTCAAGTAAAACACTATGGAGAATTAAGTATATAAAGATAATGTGATACATAAATTCACGTGCTTCTTTGCAAGTATAGCTAAAAGGATAAACAATATTTGATTTCTGAATTTCTGAAGAAAAAGAAAACAATGATAGTTGTTTTGTTTAACTGTGATAGTAAATGGCCCTGGTTACACTGACTACTGAATAAAATAGGTAATCATCAACTTTCACACATGCAATTTTTTCCAACATAATACTCCTAACTTCATTTTATTCAGTAGCTGATGAATGGCAGTAAAACTTCTAGACAAAATTTCAGTCTTGGATATGTTGCCACAGGGAGCAGTATTTTCACCATAACTCTTTGCCACAAGCAATTTCACAGCCCAGCTAATGGCCCTTAAGGCAATTTTGCCATAAAAAACAAGGAAAATAAAATTTTAAATAAATTAAACATTAAAAAGGACACAATGACACATGAAATCTTTTAAAGACTTTATTGTAAAAAATGAAAATATAAAAAACATTTAAAATTTATCTGAGAAAAGGTGATACTACTTTTGTCAAAGTCAAACATTAAGGATTCAGGATCTCACATTGGGCCTAAATTCTCTATGATATAAAAAAATTTTGCACTAAGTCTCTCCAGATTTCCCTGGAAATAAAATGAATAATTGAGGGATGCTCCTATTGATTATCAATACATGTAACCTATATAAAAAAGAAAGTGAAGTTGGCTCAGTTGTCTCCGACTCTTTGCAACCCCATGGACTGTAGCCTCCCAGGCTCCTCCATCCATGGGATTTTCCAGGCAAGAGCACTGGAGTGGGGTGCCATTGCCTCCTTCAGGTGTAACCTATAAAACTGGTAATAAATCACTGCACTACATTTAAATGTTCCAACACATCCCCACTCCTTGTATTTCACCAAATCAACTAAGCTAGATACTGTACCACGGAGAAGGTGATGACACCCCACTCCAGTACTCTTGCCTGGAAAACTCCATGGATGGAGGAGCCTGGTGGGCTGCAGTCCACAGGGTCGCAAAGAGTAGGACACGACTGAAGCGACTTAGCAGCAGCCCGCAGCAGATGCTGTACCAAACACAAAAACTCTGTCTCCATCATGTTCTCCACTATTAAACAGCAAAAATTTTGACCATTTTCAAGAAACTTACACTCATCAGGAATTGTGTAACCATTTCTTTTGTAGGGGACACAAAGAGCTTGATTCTTCTTTAGCCTCCAATTTCTAACTGCATGATAAACCTGGTAAAGATGGCATTAGAGAACAAGCAATTGTATCTAAACTAGCCAAAGTTGTTGTTGTTCAGTCACTAAGTCATCTCCGACTTTTTGCAACCCCATGGACTGCAGCACATCGGGTTTCCATGTCCCTCACTATCTGCCAGAGTTTGCTGAAATCATGTCCATTGAGTCAGTGACACTATCTAACCATCTCATCCTCAGCCACCCTCTTCTCCTCTTGCCCTCAATCTTTCCCAGCATCAGAGTCTTTTCCAATGAGTCAGCTCTTCACATCAGGTGGCCAAAGTATTGGAGTTTTGGTTTCATCCTTCCAATGAATATTCAGGGTTGATTTCCTTTAGGATTGACTAGTTTGATCTCCTTGCAGTCCAAGGGACCCTCAAGAGTCTTCTCCAGTACCACAATTTGAAAGCATAAATTCTTCAGCACTGAGCCTTCTTTATGGCCCAAATCTCATTTCCATGCTTTGATCATATGGACTTTTGTCGGCAAAGTGATATCTCTGCTTTTAAGTACACTGTCTAAGTTTCTCACAGCTTTCCTTCCAAGGAGCAAGAATCTTTTAATTTCATGACTGCAGCACTGTCCACAGCGATTTTGGAGCTCAAGAAAAGAAAACCTGTCATTGCTTCCAGTTTTTCCCTTCTATTTACCATGAAGTGATGGGACTGTAAAAATAACTAAGTCACTTTGCTGTACACCTGAAACTAACACAACACTGTAAATAAACTATAATCCAATACAAAAAAAAAAACACAAAAAACCATGAAAGCATTGTTAACCATTCAAAATCAAACTGTCAACCAGATTTTTTTTTACCTTTTAGAGCACTGAAACCAAATTGTCAACCAGTTATCTTACCCTTTAGGGCAAAATTGCCTTACGGTCAATGAGTTGTATGGCCAAACAGCAAGACTACTTGTGACAAAGAACGTCATGGCAAACATAGTTAGAACCACTGCCAACACTGTACAGTAGTATTTGTTCATATAACTATTATAATGCTCTTCTGAGTTTTGTTTTGTTTTATAAAAATGAGTGGGGAAAAAAATGTTCATTATAATGCTTAAGGAGCATAAGTCTCATAAACCTATTACACTGATCACAAAGACAGAGATTAACAGGAGTACCTAAGTGGTGTAAGCTAAGCTGCAGTCAAAGTACTCACTGAGCCCATAAATTAAAAACATTTTAGAAAAGATACCATTTTTTAGCCAATTAGTTCAGCGTTTAGATGTGACCATATATATTTTAAGAATATATGATGTATAAAATTGGCTTAGTGAATAATTTAATGATACAATGAAAAATTTAAATCTTGAGGAACACTTAAATCGTGAGTGTCTAACAAAGGAAAAATTTTTAGTTCAAAAATGGAATTTATATTTCATCAAGACATTATCATCTTCTCAGTTATTTTGTATTGTATATGATATTTATTCATAACCACATAAGGAAAAATATTTATAGGACAAAAAGTTAGTTTAAACACAGATTCCATACAATGAAAATAAAATACTTCTAAAAATATTATTGTTTTCATTTACATGGTCAAATGCTTACTTTTAAGTCACAGAAGAACTAAATCCTAAAAGCATTTTCCTTTTGAATATTAGCAATTTCACTGAACTTTGAAGGTTATAAAAATGAGCCATGATTGAATATTACTAATGCATTTTTGTCACTTTGCATAGTTCAGTTCAGTCGGGTCCAACCCTTTGTGACCCCATGGACTGCAGTACACCAGGCTTCCTTGTCCCTCACCAACTCCCGGAGTCTACTCAAACTCATGTCCATTGAGTCAGTGATGCTATCCAACCATCTCATCCTCTGTTGTCCCATTCTCCTCCCACCTTTAATCTTTCCCAGCATCAGGGTCTTTTCAAATGAGTCAGTTCTTCACATCAAGTGGCCAAAGTATTGCAGTTTCAGCTTCAGCATCACTCCTTCTAATGCATTCAGGACTGATTTCCTTTAGGATGGACTGTCAGGATCTCCTTTCAGTCCAAGGGACTCTCAAGAGTCTTCTCTAACACCACAGTTCAAAAGCATCAATTCTTCAGCACTCAGCTTTCTTTACAGTCCAACTCTCACATCCATACATTTCTGGAAAAACCATAGGTTTGACTAGATGGACCTTTGTTGGCAAAGTAATGCCTCTGCTTTTTAATATGCTGTCTGCTGCTGCTGCTAAGTCACTTACTTCAGTTGTGTCCGACTCTGTGTGACCCCATAGACGGCAGCCCACCAGGCTCCCCCATCCCTGAGATTCTCCAGGCAAGAACACAGGAGTGGGTTGCCATTTCCTTTGGTCATAACTTTTCTTCCAAGGAGCAAGCATCTTTTAATTTCATGGCTGCAAGCACCATCTGCAGTGATTTCGGAGCCCCCCAAAATGAAGTCTGTCACTGTTTCCATTGTTTCCCATGAAGTGATGGGACCAGATGCCACAACCTTAGTTTTCTGAATGTTGAGCTTTAAGCCAACTTTTTCACTCTCCTCTTTCACTTTCACCAACAAGCTCTTTAGTTCTTCTTTGCTTTCTGTCATAAGGGTGGTGTCATCTGCATATCTGAGGTTACTGATATTTCTCCCAGCAATCTTGATTCCAGCTTGTGCTTCATCCAGTCCAGCATTTCTCATGATGTACTCTGCATAGATGAATAAGCAGGGTGACAATATACAGCCTTGATATATCAGTTCTCCTTTCCTGATTTGGAACCAGTTCCATGTCCAGTTCTAACTGTTGCTTCTTAACCTGCGTGCAGATTTCTCAGGAGGGAAGTCCAGTGGTCTGGTATTCCCATCTCTTTCAGAATTTTCCAGTTTGTTGTGATCCACACAGTCAAAGGCTTTGGCGTAGTCAATAAAGCAGAAGTAGACATTTTTCTGGAACTCTCTTGCTTTTTCAATGATCCACTTTGTATAGGCATGCCCTTAAATAATCGGTTTTTCAATCCATATTTGGTATGTATATGAACAAACTAACAATGTATGTTCAATGCACAAAGTATATGTTTGTGGGTACAATACAAGCAAGAAAGAGGAGTGTGTGTATGGAGGAAATCCAATTAAGAGAAGGTGCCAAGTAAACTGGTTCCAGTTCACTGAAGTTTTAATCCAATTTCAAAAGATGTTTCCAATAAATAGTACTTTGTGCCATGCTGAACTTGAAAAGATAGGTTTACCAATATCGGGATATTTGAATGGTCATTATTATAAAACTATGTTCTACAGAAACTCCATATATGGTTACATCAGGGACTACTAATCAACTGAAATATCCCTGTTCATCTTCCTTAGTAAAGCAACGGCCTAAAATGGTTGCCCAGCTAGACTACATTTCTAGCCTCTCTTTCAAGTTGATACAGACATGTGATTTTAAGTTATAGATATGAGTCAACATAAGGCATGTCACTGCCCACTTGCGAGAATGAACATATCATCTTCTGGCCCTTTTCCTGGCTGGGTGTCTGGAGACAGCAACAATGGGAGTAAACAACTCACAGATCAAGACTGAAGCCACATACTGAGGATACAGAGATACCATGACAGCCCTCGGTGCTTGTTCTTCTGGCCTGTGTTATATGAAAAGAAAGAAGCTAGTTTCCCTAACACTGCTGTATGCTAGGATCTCTTTCTTATAGCATTATAACCTACTCTTTGTTACATTTTTCAGAAAAATTTTAAGCTTCAGCTAGTAAATGTAGGAAAATCAATAAACATAAAAAGATGAATCCACCCAAATCTGTATATTTACTTGATACATATGGTAAGACCTGCACAATTTTCAACAAAACAATTCTTAAACAAAATAAAAAGTTATAAAAACTTCTGTGTCTACTTAATTATATCAAAATTTACAATATCTCACTTCAGATATGGTAATTCATAAAACAATAGATAACACCCTCGTTCTGTTATTTCACGTGATGGTCAGTCAGGCATAGCTACAAGAGGAGACACAGAAGAAATATCATGTTTTGGTCAGGTGGTAGAATACAGGAGCAAGGATAGAGCTTTGGCCAAGATCTTTGGTATTTCTGCAGGAAAAGCAAGATAGGGGAGGGTAAACATCTTGGGAGTGACTAGTCTGAATAACTCTGTTAACCTTAGGTGGGCAGTTTCTCTAACTGTCTTGTACTTTGCCACGGGATGCCTTCAGGAAAACTGCCTCCTGGAATGCATGGGCCAGAGAGAGGAGAGAGATATGGCTCTAAATTGATTAGTTTGCAGATCAAAGGCATGCTCCCAATTTTTTTATCTTGAAGAACTGGCTATCCTGTAGAGGAGCAGTCTTTCCACAGAGTGAAAGGATTTGAGGTTTTTGGTCTCTTTTCATTATTAAAGCAATGTTATATTAGCTGGTTTGTACTCCACACATTCTAGAATATATCCACAGTAAGAGGTCTATATGGCTGACCAGAAGGTTTTTCTTCAGATGTTAAAGCCTCATAATACACAGGAAAACAAAAATGTATACAATATAACCCCACATTTTAGCTAGCTTTGTTCTGTCTCACTCTGTACCTATTAAAAACATTTCCGGGGGTTTTGGTTAATTGTCTAAGCTAGAATATATCCAACATGCTGGATGCAAGCCTTACCACCAATACAAGGATAAAATAAAACCAAAAATATCAATTCGTCATTTTACAATTAAAAATACAGATAAAAATGATAGTAAACACATTTACTTAAACTTAATTTTATATTTTTTTTAAAGATTAACTATTTTCTTTTTTAATCTCAAGTCAAGTTTTTATATTCGGCTTTCTTTCTTTAGTGTGTGTGTGTCTATTAGCCACTCAGTCGTGTCCGACTCTTTGCGACCCAATGGACTATAGTCTGCCAGGCTCCTCTCTGTCCATGGAATTCTCCAGGCAAGAATACTGGAGTGGGTTGCCATTTCCTTCTTTCTTTAGTAATCCTCTATAAAAGTACTTTCAACAGAGGGTAACAGTGTCTCTCCTTGGGGCTTTTGGAAATGAGAGTTGGGGAAGGAATCTGGGGCTGCATGTGGAGATGCAACTCCTGCTTAGTTTCCAAGAGGTCTGAAGTTCTAAATACCACACAATGTGTGGGACAGTCTTCTAGCAAACAAGCAAACAAAAACAAAACACTGTCCAGCCCAAGATCCTAATAGTATCTTTTTTGACAATCACTTACCTATAACATATATACTCTATAGTCTTTCTTACTCAATACTAATCACAAAAAATTTAGTGCCAGAAATCAATGTCTATTAACATAGTTTTAAAAAAACAGTTTAAGAATTCAAACCAGCTTTTAATATTAGCATGTTTATCCAGATTAAGTAAACATGTTTATTCACATTTATCATAGAAAAAAAAATGACACAACTTTCTGTACAGATAAAACACCTGGAACCTTTTAAAAGGAAATAAAACCTCCCTTTATTTAATAGTCTACTGAGAAAAAAATGATTAAAATAATTATGCAACTGGACATGTTACATGTATCTAAGTACTGAAACAGTAACGTGTATAGATAAAACATTTAAATAAAATCTACACAAATATACAATAAAAACCCACAGGTAGACTAGATATAGATAGATAAATAGAAAGATGATAATGGATGGATGGATGGATAGACTAGTAAGTCATCTTATCCCTATTCCTGCTTATTCACAGACTGCAAAAGAATGGGGGTATTTTGCTGTTTTTTTTCAGTATACAGCATGTTAGTTTCAGTATATAGGAGTAATATAGTTTTCTCATATACCCTGGCTAAAATGTTCCACTAGATTCTTTGGTGTGTATACACACATATACCCACTCATACATATACATGCATACACACCTGTATATATATATATAGTTATTTTGAAATAAATTATATGAAATCTATTCTGAATAACAAATGCCAAAATACTATAGTCATATGCACAGTGAGTGACAAAGTACAAATATATATGTCATAATATACAGCTAGAAAACTAATTTATACTAAATTTAAATATACATACAACATGCTATAATCTTAACTAAGAACAAATATCTTGATATGCTTTAAAGGAGTAGAACAATCACTGCTTTCCTGAAACAGGCAAGGATAATGTTGGTTTTTTTATATTGTTATCTAAATTTAATCCTCACAGTAATTCAGGAAGCAGAAATAATTCCACTTGAAAGTTGACAAATTTGAAGCCCCATGTGGTTAAATGACTTATGCGTTCCATAATGGCAGAGACAATTTTTATATTTTTCCGATGTAGCATCAGTGTCTAATCATGCTTCATACATAATACTGTAGACATGTGATAAATTTTTAATGGATGGATGGGTGTAATTCAAGGTCAGACAAGTATATAATCCGCTTTTTTTTAGTGCCAAAATCAGAAACAGTTTAAGAATTTCAAAGTATCATTACAACACCTTTTAAAAATAAAATATAAAACATTCACTGTTTCAAATATTTGAGTCCCTACTAAAATGCAGAAGAGTCTATTAGACACATCATATGTACAAAATATGTCATTACCTTTTATTAGATTGCTTCATTCAAAGATTTAATGTATATTAACTACATAAAACTGTAATGAAATGAAGGAGTAACTAAAAATTTAAATGTTTTTGGCCCAGATGGTAAAGAATCTGCCTGCAATGCAAGAGACCTGGATTTGATCCTTGGATTAGAAAGATTCCATGGAGAAGTGAATGGTCACCCACTCCAGTATTCTTCACTGGAGAACTCCATGGGCAGAGGAGCCTGGTGGGCTATAGTCCTTGGGGGTCTCAGAGAGTCTGATACTCTTTGAGACTAAAACTTCACTTTCTTTCAAAGTGTTTTACAAGATGATAAGGAGAAATAGCTGAGTAGATGAACATACAATTGCATATATTTTTATAACACCAAGGTTGAATCTAATGAAAACTGAGAAACTAAGTTTTTCTTTTTATTTAAAGAAGTTAACACTCATGCTGGTGCATTAACCAGATGGCCCTCAAGGAACCTCAATACTGACTCCCATAAAACCGTGCTGTCCTCCTCCTCGTTCCTCTTCAATGAAGACAGGCGCATCTTCATTGCACTAGGAGTTAAATAGATAGGTTTGGATCGTGAGGCCATCATTAAATTGATGTGTGACATTTGTCAAGAAACCTTCCCTGAGGTTCAAATGTCTTAAATGGTAGAGTTAGGAGGTTAAAGTAGATCAATGTTTCCCAGACTTACCTGATTATAAGAATTAACTGAATCAGTACTTTGTGTCCCTTGATAAGAATATAGATTTCTAAACCACTCTGGACATACATGGGGGAAGAGAGGAATAAATTATAGTACTGCAAACTGCACTGATTTCTGACGTAGTTTGAGGATATTACCTTAACTTTAAGCCATACAGTTACTAAATATTTTCCAATCAGAAAGGTGGTAAGCAGTTACTAAAGTAACCAGTTACTAAATGTTTTCCAATCAGAAAAAGTAGCCTAAATATCATTCCTAAAGAGTACACTGCAAAGACTCCCCTGGTATCTCTTTCAGCCTGCTAGGGCTTTTTCATTTACTTTTTTTTTTTTTTAAATCTGGATGGCTAATCTTAAGAAAACAGACACCACAAATGAAAATACAAGTACACAGAAATTCTTGGTATCTGTGTTATCTAAAATCACCACAACAATGAAACAACTAAACAAGTAACTAACTAAATCATTTCATTTAAAAGCACCCTTCATTTTTTAAAAATGCTCCCATTATTATGGAATAAACAGAATAGTCTTACCTAATCGTAGTTCTCCAAAATTCCCACATCCAAT
This sequence comes from Nanger dama, assembly GCA_917880005.1. Lineage (NCBI taxonomy): Eukaryota > Metazoa > Chordata > Mammalia > Artiodactyla > Bovidae > Nanger > Nanger dama. Next base: position 11,601,657 of record CAKJTW010000057.1, on the reverse strand, counting down.
TTTTTTTTCCAACTCTAAAGTTAGGTCCAACCATTAAAACTCCAGAGGATGAAGAACCAGTTCCTCGAGTGTTATGTCCCAACCGACCACTAGGTCGTGCCATTCTATCATCTGATTTGTCCTTGTCTTTCTTTTTATTTTCCATATCAAGTTTGCGGTACTCCACTTTGAATTCTTTAATCAAGACAAGCACACTGAAATAGGGTATCGTGAGAACTGGTACATCACTAGGTAACTGCACCAGGTGGGTGACGTTAACATTCAAATTGCAGTAGGTAGTCAGTGAACTGGCGCGTGTTCATCCCATTCGTAAAATTTTTCTCAGCTGTCTTTTCAGCAAAACATGTCTTCAGAATTATTTTTTCAATGATGTGAGCTGATACTGATAGAGAGCTAGAATATTAAGAAAAGAAAATTAGTCAACTTACAGAGAATTAAAAACCATGTTTCTGAAATTAATAATGTAACAAAAGTTGAGGCAACGGACTTATTAGTTAATGCCCACTGAAATCAAACCTCAGCAGACTCTTAATCATTATACCCTTTTTTTCCTACATTTTAATACTAAAGGTGAAGGTGAAGGTGAAGTCGCTCAGTCATGTTCGACTCTTTGCGACCCTGTGGACTGTAGCCTACCAGGCTCCTCCATCCATGGGGTTCTCCAGGCAAGAATACTGGAGTGGGTTGCCATTTCCTTCTCCAGGGGATCTTCCCGACTCAAGGATCAAACCCAGGTCTCCCGCATTGGAGGCAGAAGCTTTAACCTCCGAGCCACCTAATACCAAAGGGATCACAAAAACAAAACCAAACGAAATCAGTGATTTGCTTACTTTTAAAAAATAAATAAAAATAACAAAAATGTATTGAGTATTTCATAAGCCAATATATATTCACCAGCCTAGACCTTCCAGCTTAGAATCATTTCAATTAAAAAAAAAAAATTCAAAGAATTCCAGTAAGTCAATACAGGAGTATCAATTTAAAAGCAAGAAAAGAGAATATATTTTGCAAATTAGTAAAAGAGTTTAATATCTTTCATATGTTCATACATTTAATAATTTTCAAGGGCTTTTAAAATACACATTCTTATTTGATCTTCATTTATTCAAATATTTATTACTTGTAACAACATATGGGAATGGAGCAATCATAACAAGGTTTGTAATAAATGGGACATTTCTGATTAATTTTAGCAACCCACAAAATATGCAATTATTCTTAAAACCCAGTCTATTTATAAAGTTTATTATATCTGCCATGATCTTAATATTGCAGATGAAATATAAGCATCCATTTGGTATAAGTAAAATTTAATGAGTTTTACATATACTGTTTACTTTCTACAATAGAGTAACTAATACTGAACTTCCCCCTTGCTGTAAATAATTATGAAAATGGACAAATATTTTCAGAGAATGAATAATAGGTAGAGCAAACTGCAATCTCTGAGAAAATAGAAACACAGGTGAATTCCACCTTCGCTCAAGATCTCCAGCTAGGGACAGTTTTCTGACTACAGCACAGGGAAGTGGAGACTCAGGCAGTGCCCAGTGATCACAGATCAGAGTTTGGGATGTTGAAGCTAGTGGAATTTGCAGGACAGTACTGAAGGTGAGGGAGCTGTACAGTTTTAGGGGTAGGAGGTGACATGGCTGAAACAAGGCTAGCAGACAAACTACTCTCAGGTTAAATAAAGAATGGAGATACCAACGGCTGTAGAGTGCCAGGATATCTTAAAGTTCCTACCTAGTCATGGTGGAAGAACCTCATGAATATCCCAGAATTCAGTTGAGATACCAGAAAGACCAAGTCTTAACAGAAGGATCATACTGTAGAGTAAGGACTACTTAGAATAGCCCACCTAAAGCTTAAAACCAAGCCTATAGAGGATTAAGAATATCTCCAACTACACTAACTGCATTCCAGAATGAACCCTGACATAATTAAAAAGACAGAGGGAAAAGAAAACAAAAATGGACTTTCAATAATGCTGAATTCACAATGTCTGGCATGAAGTTATAAATTACTAGACATGAAAATAATCAGTAAATGTGACATGCAGTCAGAAATATAGCTATCAAAGGAAACAGACTCCAAGAGGACCCTGATACTGAAATTAGAAGACAAGGGCTTCAAAACTACTAAGTAACCATTAAAGTTCTACTACATTAAAGAAACAGAATGGAGCAGAAAAAATATTTTGAAGAAATAATGGTGGAAAATTTCCCAAATTCACTGAAAAACATTAACCTACAAAATGGGGAAACTCAGCAAATCCATAAAGAATCAATACAAAGAAAATTAAGCTAGGTACATCAAAGTGCAAAAACCCAGAAATTAAGGGAAAGTTCTGAAAGCAGACAGAGGAAAACTCCACAACACACAGGTGAACTTCAAAATTTGTCAGAAATAATGGAGACCAAAAGAAAACAGAACATGTTCAAAGCAATGGAAAGAGGAAAAGAACTCAACCAAGAACATGACATCCAGTAAAATTAGTCTTTGAAAATGAAAGAAAGTCATTTTCAGATGAAGGAAACTAAGAATAGTCACCAGCACACTTCCACAAGAAATACTTTTAAATTCTCCATTAAGCTTAATTAAATCACATGATACCAGAAGAAATGTGAAACTTTAAGAAGAAATGAGGAACACTAGAAATGGGAAATGAATGGGTATTCATTTCCTCAAAAGAAAAATTACTTGTTAAAGCACATATAATTTCTTAGTGTCATTTATAAGATATGGGGAAGTAGAATAAATATATGATAACAGAAACAGCAGGGGCAGTAAGCAAATGGAATTATATTAAGATTCTTATATTTGTTAAGAATGAAGTAGTTAAATATTAATTTTAAATGGAAGGGCAGACAGTAAACAGAACTACATTTTTTAAGATTCTTATATTTGTTTAAGAATGAGTGGTTCAATATTAATTTTAAGCAGCCCATGACAAATTAAAAATGCATATTGTAATACCCAGACCAAACACTAAAAATTAACTGCTGTAGAAACAGCTAAAAAGTTAATACAAGAAATAAAGTAGGATGATAAGCATTTGATTAAAAACAAAGAAATAAAAGAGAAATGAGACAAAAAGGAGAACACCAACAGAATAGACTTAAAAACACATATGATGAAAATGGACCATAAAAAGCATAAAGCTCCCCCATAAAAAGCAAAAAGACTTTAAAAAGAAAAACCAAGATCCAACCATACATTGTCTCTAAAAACAACTTTACATACAAAGACACAAACAAACTAAAAGTGAAATAACAGAAAGATATACTATGCAAACATCCTCAGATTTGCAGATGACACCACCCTTATGGCAGAAAGCGAACAAGAACTAAAGAGCCTCTTGATGAAGGTGAAAGAGAAGAGTGAAAAAGCTAGCTTAAAATTCAACATTCAAAAAACTAATATCATGGCATTCTGTCCCATTACTTCATGGCAAATAGATGGGAAAAGAATGGATACAGAGACAGACTTTACTTTCTTGGACTCCAAATCACTGCAGATGGTGACTGCAGCCATGAAATTAAGACACTTGCTCCTTGGAAGAAAAGCTATGACCAACCTAGACAGCAATATTAAAAAGTAGAGATGTTACTTTGCCAACTAAGGTTCATATAGTCAAAGCTGTAGTTTTTCCAGTAGTCGTGTATGAATGTCCAAGTTGGACCATAAAGAAGGCTGAGTGCTGAAGAATTGATGCTTTTGAGCTGTGGTGTTGGAGAAGACTCTTGAGAGTCCCTTGGTCTGCAAAGAGATCAAACCAATCAATCCTGAATATTCACTGGAAGGACTGATGTTGAAGCTGAAGTGCCAATACTTTCGGCTACCTGATGCCAAGAGCCGACTCACCAGAAAAGACCCTGATGCTGGGAAAGATTGAAGGCCGGAGGAGAAGGGGGACGACAGAGGATGAGATGGTTGGATGGCATCACCGACTCTGGACTAGTCTGAGCGAGCTCCGGGAGGCGGTGAAGGATAGGGAAGCCTGGTGTGCTGCAGTCCATGGGTCGCAAACAGTCCCACACAACTGAACGACTGAGCAACAATGCAAACCTCAAGTATAATGAGCCTTAGAGGCTGTAACACTATCATACAAGGTGAATATCGAAACAAGGGAGAATCTCCAAAGATGCCGAGATCTATTTCACAACAACAAAACAGCAACTCAACAGAAAAACGGGAAAAATCACTAAAATGACATATAAATGAGCAAAATGAAGGAAAGACTTTAAAATAAGGATTAGTTTGAAATAACTGTTTGAAAAAGACAATCATAGTTGAAATGTTAACTGTTGTTTCACTGTTGCTTGATAAAGTAGAAGACAAAAATAACAGTATGTATATTGAAACATTAGATCTAAATATCATCAACTACCCTGAACTGACATTTATAAAATACAATATCCCCAAACTGAAGAACAGTATTTCCTTTCAAAATGTTCATCAAGAAAGATCATATGCTATCATTATTTAAGTCTCAAGTAACTAAAACATTAAAGTATACTCTCTGATCTCATATTTCTAATATTAGAAATGTTAAAATTTAATATTTGAAATAAATTCAACAAAATTAACAGGGGAAAAAAAAAGTATCTCAACAGACAATAAAATGCATTTGACAAATTCAACCCATTAATGTTTAAAACTTCTCAGTAATCCAGAAAGAGAATCAAACGTCAACCTATTAAAGGGTTTTTCCTTAAAAAAAAAAAAGATAGCCAACATCATTCTTATATGGTAAAACACTGAACTCTTTAAGACTAGCAGAAAACAAAAGAATGTTTGCTCTCAGATCTTCCATTCAACACACTGTACAGAAGAACTAGCCTGTACAGTAAGTTAAGAAGAGATGCAAAAGGCATGAAAAGTGAAGAGGAAAAGGCTCAACTACTATTATTCGGAGACATTATAATTGTGTGTGCAGAAAACCTTAGAGGGAGACAGCATCAAGAGGGCAACATAGGTCATTCCCAACTTCAGTCCCCCTCACAAGACCAACTAGCAACTATCCAGAGGCAAGACACCACTGAAAGAAATCCCCAGAACCCAGGGCTGAGGCCAAAGCACCCTCCCGAACCAGAGAGACAGAGAAGGGCATGAGTGACTACACTCTGCCACACTGGGCCTCCCTCAAGGCTGGCACAGCACCCACCCACAGGGCCCTCAAGCCTGTAGTTTCCCCAGGGGGAAAATGAGAGTCCGAGGCGGACCTCCAGCTTCTCCAGTCTGGCAGGATGCTTCACGGAAGTCCGAGGTGGACCTCCAGCTGCCCCAGTCTGGCACGATGCTTCCTGGGAGGCCCACTCTGGTCTTGCCTCACCATCATCACTGTGGGAATCATTAGGGGAAAAAGAAAAACCTCAATAGAATAGTAAAGATACGCAATCAGTAATCAAAACCTCCCAAGAAAGAAAACTCCAGGCAAGAATGAGGAACAATTTGAACTCTCAATTCCTAATGGGAATATAAAATAGTACAAATTTGATTCTAATAAAGTTTGATAGTCTAAGTAAAATATACACCTATCTGATGACTTAACAATACCACTCTTAGGTAGTTACTCAAGAGAAATTAAAACATATATTTACAGAAAGACTTGTACACATGTATTTATAGCAGCCTAAATCAGTAACAGCCAAAATTTGAAAACAATCCTAATATCTACTAACAGGAGAACAGATATACAAACTGATATATTCATTCAGTGGAATATCACTCAGTAAATAAAAAGGAAAGAACTGTTGATATATGTAACCATATGGATGAATCTCTCAGATATGAGATTGAGGTAAGTCAGGCACAAATGAGTACATATCATACAATTCTCATCAAATGAAGTTCTAGAATCAGCAAAAATAAGTTGTGGTGATAGAAATCAGATCAGTTGTTGCCAAGGTGGTTGAAAGCTTGGAAAGTGGCATAAGGGAACTTAACCAGAGAAAGGAATATTCTCTATTGTGCTTGGGAGGGGATTATACAAGTGTACACATTTATATAAATTCATCAAACTAAAAATCTATGTGTTGCATTATATGTAGGTAATACTTCAAAACATGATTTTTCCAAAATAACCCACTCCAAAAATAATGCTACATCTCAAAGTGAAAACACTACAGCTTTTTAAGGTTTATGAACATGTATTTTAGAAAGTTTTCTTTAAAAGAGCCCTTTCAGGGGACTTCCTAGCAGTCCAGTGGTTAAAAGACTCCATTCCAACACAGGGGGTGTGGGTTCAATACTTAGTTGGGGAACTAAGATCCCACCTGCCACAAGGTGCAACCAACCAACAACAACAACAAAGGCCCTTCTACAACTTTTTCTATTTAGAAGAAAGTAATTTATTTCCCATTTGTAATTTTTCATGCTATTTTCAATATGAACCTTTTCGTTTACCAAATATCCAAAATACATTCTACATGTTGTAAGAACTCAAATACAAAGTAAAAATACCCTTGGGATGCCCATACGTCTTATCCTTCATCCCACTTGCTCTCCTCAGATGTAAACATTACTTTCAGTTTGTTCTACACGATCCAACTCTTTGTAATGCCTGTGCATGTATATATTTGTGTACAGCAATACTTGCAGGTCTGTCTGTTTGTTTTACAGAACAGGTCAGTGTACAGCCTCTGACAAACTAAAACTTCCTCACAAAAGAAAAAGCATTTGAAAGCATATCATCCACTAAAAACTTTTGCCTTTTCCCTTTCATAACTCTCCACTCACCTAGACCCTGGAGAATCAAGAGCCAGCTTAATGAATGGCTGAGGAGGCAGGAGGAAAAGTCAAGAGACAGCCCCAAATTCCTTCCTCAGAAGAAATCTCAAGAGACAGGAAGAAGTAATCAAATAGCTTAAAACTGTACTTGAAAATGGAACAAGTAGTAACACCCCAATAAATAACTCTTCCCAAAACTGAACTTATTCCTATTACTATATGGTAAGAATCAATGGAAACCAGCCACTTACATCATTTATGAGTGGGGAAAAAAGAATACAATTTAGTAGTTAGTGAGAAATGAGGCTGTTTCCTATTTTACTCCATCCTTTTCACCACATTCAAGAAACTGCTCACAAACCTGTCTTACTAGATATTTTTAGTCTTTTAATACAGTTAACAAATAGAATTTTTGATTAAATATTTTTTTATTTAGGATCCCAAAGAGTACTAGTATTTTCCCTATTGTTGCACCTATCAAACAGTATGAGTATAGATAAGTCTGTCTATAGTCATGGTCAGCAAACTCCAGCCTGCAGGCTAAATCCAGTCTCTTGTCCACTATATACAGTCTACAAACTAAGAATGGTCTTTACCTATTTACATGTTTGGAGGAAAAACAGTATTTTGTGACACATGAAAATGATATGAAATTCAAATGTTGGTGTTCATAAACAAAAACTTTCATTAAGAATAAATCCATGCTAAGTCATTTATGCATTGTTAAAGCTGTTTCATGCTACAAGACAACAGCTGTAGAGCGTATGGGGCACTCTTATCATTTCACAGTGCTGCCAGAAAACCACAAACTGCAGTGCTTTTCATGCTTCTAAGGTAGAGTGGAGTGTGGATTATGTATTTCAAATCAGATGGCAGAGTGCTGTGCTTATTACGTAACGACACTAAAGAATATAATATACTTGGACATGACCAAAAGTACTAGTTTTCTGTTACTGTGGAACAAACTACCAAAAACTTAGCAGCTTATAGCAACACATTTATTAGTCCAGAGTTTCTGTGGATCAGAACTCTGGGCACGACTCAGCTGAGGCATTTGTTCAGGATTTCACAGACTTCATGAAAAGATCAGCTAGACACATTCTTATCTGGAGGTGAAAATGGCAAAGAATCTTCTTCCAAGCTCCTTCAGATTGTGGACAGAACTCACACCCTTGCAGTGTATACTTGATGGTGTAAGCTCCTTGCTGGTTCTCAGACAGAGGCCACCCTCGGGTCCTACATGGTGTCGATAGTCCCCAGCAGCTACCAGCGGTTCCTTGCCACACAGACTTCTCCAAAATGGCCACTTCTTCACAACCCTAAGAAGAATCTACAGCTCCAACCTTTGAAGAATAAGTCTTAAATAAGGCAACGTAACCTTCTTTCACACCCAAGTCCCAATCTTTGTACCATGCTCCAACACATCAGTTCTCCCAGGTCTTGGAATCCCTGCTAGCTGCTTCCAAACCTCTTTGCTGTTATCTGCCTGGCTATGTACTAGAAAGAGCATTGTATTAAAAAAAAAAAAAAAAAAAGGAGTCGAGTCGTCTTGGAATCTCAACTAGTTGTAAAGCCTTCGGCAAGGCCTAATCTGTCTAAGCTTATTTTAATAATGATGAAATAGGAGGATTACACTAAGAGACTTCTGAGGCTATTCCTACATTATACACATTATTATAATTGTCTGCTGTATTTGATAGCAAGGATTCATTATATGAAACCTGGTGATCTCTGAACCTAGCATACAGTCAGGCACCTAGGACAGTCAATAGCTGCTACAGATTAACAAATGAGCTTTCTTCTATCTCTAAACATGTTCAGGTTTTGCTGGTATGACTCCTGCCTAGCGCGTTCCCAGCTACCTTTCACCACGCCCCGGCATCGGCCTGCTCAGTCACCCGATGCGCTCACTGAATGAGCCTCACCGACCAGCATGCTACAAGCCCTGCCAGGAATGTCCTGTAGGTGACAGCTTCCCTTGCCTGAATTACTCTTCTAACACGGTCTATGTTTATGCCTTTGGTGTTGATTCGTTCTACACCAAAGAAAAATCAGTTTTCAAAATTGCAGATATCCTTTTAGCTACAGTTAAAAACTGGTACATCAGAAGTCATAAATACAAATGCCCAAAGAGGTACCATAAAGAGAGTGAATCAAACAGAGTGTGAGACAGTAAGTAGTACTGGGGGCTCCAGCGATCTGGAAAGCAAGTACTCCAATTAGAAGAGGCGGCTACCACTCAGCTGTAAACAACTGCTACCATTCAGGACCATTAGATGTCCAAAGTTTTCAAGAAGAATCCAGAAACCTGGATTTTACTTAAAATCTCTCCAGTTGCCATTTGCTAAGCACTTAATTTGCTACATATTTTGAACAGATCAGCTCATCAGTTTTCACAATAAAAGATACTATTTCAATCCCTATTTTTACCAATAAGGAAACTAAAATGTAGAACAATTATACAACTTGACCAGCATCATCAAGTTAATAAATGGTATAGTGAGAACATGATCACAGGAGTCAGATTCCTGAGTTCACATTCTTACCCACTTAAACTCTGATGGTGTTTCCACTAATCCTCCGACCTCCCAAAGTCTAAACTGTATCTGCCTTTCTGTCTAGATTGGCAGGTACAGGCTGTCCCTTCCTGTCAGCCTGTCCTGTCTCTACAGTACCTCAATGTTGTCAGATCCTAATCTGAGCCAAGGTGGCATTTTAAAGAACCTCCTGCCAAAAGACTAGTTCTTCAGTACAATGTAGAATGGAAGATCTGAGAACAAACTTCCTTGTGTTTTTCCTAGTCTTGATTAAGAGTTCATTGTTTTACCATTTAAGTATGATATTGGCTGCAGTTCCCTGAGTGTCCACCCTATGTGAAATATGCTGGTCAATAAGCCCCGTCTATGTAGGCAGATTCAAGAGGCTGATACAGAAAAAGGCAGCAGAGCAAACAGAATGGCAAAGAAAACTCAAGCCAACTGCCCAGAAATAGTAACCTAACCATTCCTTCACAAATATGAACTGACAATCACTAGATTCATGAAGAAAAGTAACAACAGGATAGAAAAATGCCCCCAAAAGCAAATTCTTAAAAATACAGGGAGGTACACCATTCAGAAAAAGGAAGAAAACTTAAAAAAAAAAAAAACTCAGTGACTTTTGAGAAGGACAATAACAACACTGAGTAAGAAAATAATGCCATATTATATGGAATAACCAAAGTAGGAAAACAACCCTATTATGTGAAAGAAACATGTAAAGAAACAAAAATAAAGGAACAGAGACAGAAAGAAGCAAGTCAATACCTCTGACTTCCAACTAATAAGATAAATGAGCATTAAGGACAGAGGAAATTGAGAAATTTTTCCTGAGCTACAGCAAAAGGGGCCCTGGGGGCTCATCAAGGAAGAAAACTAGGGAATTCCCTGGCAGTCCGGTGGTTAGGAATCCATGCTTCCACTGCAGCAGGCACAGGCTCAGTGGCTGTTTGGGGAAGACGACCCCACATGCTGCAGATGCAGCAAAGAAAAGCAATGAAAAGCTAACATAGGCATTCCACTGTAAGTTCTAAGAGTGTGAAAGTGAAAGTGGAGTCACTCAGTCGTGTCCGACTCTTTGCAACCAGTGGACTGTAGCCCACCAAGCTCCTCCGTCCATGGGATTCTCCAGGCAAGAATACTGGAGTAGGTTGCCATTTCTTCTCCAAGGGATCTTCCTGACCCAGGGATCGAACCCAGGTCTCTCACATTTAGGCGGACGCTTTAACCTCTGCACCACCAGGAAGCCCCTCTAAGACTGTAAGCAAGGTTAATTGATTTTCAGCTTTTAGTCAACTTTATCTCCCCCAAATAAGATGTTATTGATGAAAATGTAAATTTTTCCAGTGTTAACACTGCAATTGACAGACGCTCAGCTGTTAAAGCGGAGTAGAAGAGGTAGCGGGAAGGACAGGGATATGAACACCTGCATCTTAGTTAAGCACAGATTAGAGATAATGCAATATTTGCTAGAACAAAAAGACAGAAATGTAAGAACAAAAGTGTCAAAGGGGAGCAAAAGATGAAGTAAATATAATAACTACCCAAACATTTAAAGACAAAAGGAGATGAGGGAGTATGTGAGGTAAAATTTCATCACTCAGCAGATAACTGAGTGCAACATTTTGCAAATGTATGCATTTGCAAACATTATAATTTTACTTTTTCTTTTCCAACTTGGGTACATTTCTTTTCTTGCCAAACTGCACTGGCTAGGACCCCCTGAATTATGCTGAATAGAAACCTGAGAGTGGGCATCCTGATCACAGAGGACAAGCTTTCATTCTTGCACCATTAAGTAAGATGTTAGCTATAGGCTTGTCATATGTGACCTTTATTGAGATACATTCCCTCTCTATCTAATTTGTTGAGAGTTTTCTCATACAGGAACTTGAGTTTTGCCAGATGCTGTTTATACACCTTTTAGGATGATCAGACCATTTTTATCCTTCATTATGTTAATGTCACATATCACATGTATTGATTTGTGTATGCTGAATCATCCTTGCATCCAGGGATGGATCTCACTTGATCATGGTATATTAATACAATCTTACAGGTGTTCTGTTAAATTCACTGAGTTTATACTTTATTGAGAACTTTTGCACCTATATTCACCAGGAGATATTGGTCTGTGACCTCTTCTTGTAATGACCTTACCTGGCTATGGTATCAGGATAATAATGCTGGACTCAAGAAGCAAGTCTGAAAGTGTTCCCTCCTCTTCAATTTTTGGAAGAGTTAAAGTAAGACTGATGTTATTTCTTTAAACATTTGGTGCAATTTACCAGTAAAGCATAACCTCAGATATGTAGATGACACTGCCCTTATGGCAGAAAGTGAAGAGAAACTAAAGAGCCTCTTGATGAAAGTGAAACAGAAGAGTGAAAAAGTTGGCTTAAAGCTCGACATTCAAAAAACTAAGATCATGGCATCTGGTCCCATCACTTCATGGCAAATAGATGGGGAAACAGTGGAAACAGTGTCAGACTTTATTTTGGGGGCTCCAAAATCACTGCAGATGGTGATTGCAGCCATGAAATTAAAAGACGCTCACTCCTTGGAAAGAAAGTTATGACCAACCTAGGTAGCATATTAAAAAGCAGAGACATTACATTGCCTACAAAGGTCCGTCTAGTCAAGGCTATGGTTTTTCCTGTGGTCATATATGTATGTGAGAGTTGGACTGTGAAGAAGGCTGAGCGCCAAAGAATTGATGCTTTTGAACTGTGGTGCTGGAGAAGATTCTTGAAGAGTCCCTTGGACTGCAAGGAGATCCAACCAGTCCATTCTGAAGGAGATCAGCCCTGGGATTTCTTTGGAAGGAATGATCCTAAAGCTGAAACTCCAGTACTTTGGCCACCTCATGAGAAGAGTTGACTCATTGGAAAAAACTCTGATGCTGGGAGGGATTGGGGGCAGAAGGAGAAGGGGATGATAGAGGATGAAATGGCTGGATGGCATCAATGACTTGATGGACGTGAGTCTGAGTGAACTCCGGGAGTTGGTGATGGACAGGGAGGCCTGGCGTGCTGCAATTCATGGGGTTGCAAAGAGTCGGACACGACTGAGTGACTGAACTGCACTGAGACTCCAATTATTACAAATCTTACAAATCTTGATGTCAACTCTTATACAGTGTAACACTCTATTAGGTATCCTTGTCTCCCTAAGGTTAAATCCAGGTAATAATCAACTTTAAGTACAATGTAAACTAAATTAATGCCATAAACGTATACAAGGTTAAGTGGCTATTAGACAAGCATTAGGGAAATCTATGTTTGACGCTGTGACCCTGAAGAAAAATATACTGTTAACCTTCTTGACTAAGGCAATGATGGCCCTGATTCTATTTCTCCTGTTCCCAGGAATCACTGTGCCCTCTACACTATATATTTCTGATGGAAAGGCTCTGGGTTAAAGTGAAATTGCAGAGAAGTAAAAAAGAACGATGACGGAGATGGGAAAATTTTGACAGTAGCAGCAATACATTTTTTAAAAATTTGGTGGAGTACAGCAGTCTAGTCAAGGCTATGGTTTTTCCACTGGTCATGTATGGATGTGAGAGTTGGACAGTGAAGAAAGCTGAGCGCTGAAGAATTGATGCTTTTGAACTGTGGTGTTGGAGAAGACTCTTGAGAGTCCCTTGACGGCAAGGAGATCCAACCAGTCCATTTGAAAGGTGATCAGCCCTGGGATTTCTTTGGAAGGAATGATGCTAAAGCTGAAACTCCAATACTTTGGCCACCTCATGCGAAGAGTTGACTCATTGGAAAAGACTCTGATGCTGGGAGGGGGTTGAGGACAGGAGGAGAAGGGGACGACAGAGGATGAGATGGTTGGATGGCATCACCAACTCGATGGACATGAGTTTGGGTAAACTGTGGAAGTTGGTGTTGGACAGGGAGGGCTGCCATGCTGCAATTCATGGGGTCGCAAAGAGTCAGACATGACTTGGCGACTGAACTGGGATACTAACACATGAAATGGATAACATGCAGTTCAATACCCATACTGAATTTTTCTGCTTTTGGGAAGACAAGCAAAACCAGAAATATGAGTAGATAAGATTCAGAGTGTCCATTAAAATTACACTAGTTTATGAAAAGCCCACAAAGCTTCTCTGAGATGCTTTAAATTCAAAAATTACAAGGAAAGGAATAGGAAAATACAGCTTCAAGACTTTAAAATTGGGCAACCATAGTAATAAAAACTATTGAGAGAAGACAATTTCATAGAAATATCCCTAGTTTACAAGTTCTCATAACACAAGGTAGTGATTCACTTGGCTTAAGGATATTTTAATTTCTATAAGACATACTACTTCTTTTAACTGAAACCTTGAACATTATATAACCAAAAGAAAAACCATGCGTTTTATGTGCATAAGTTAACATGAATGCATACAAATGGTAACAAAATATTTTAAATAATAATGGCTGATTCTATCATAATTTTCAGCATACTAACTTACTTAAATATCTATATTAAAAAGAGAATTTATCTAAGGGATGCATTTTCAAATTATCCTTGAGAACAGATGAATAATCAATTGCTTTTCTTTCATAAACAATTATAATTTTGATGGAGTAGCATTCACTAATAAAGATAAAAATGAGCTGCTAAATACAGAAAACATTAGATATAATCTGATTATATGAATGAAAATGTAGGTCACAGGCATACTTCTAATTTGATGATCACTGATGAATCTTCAAAACAGAAAACAGAAAATCAGATTCTCTAACCTGCATGGCCCAATAATTTAGGACACTACAGAGCCAACTGACCTCCTTTAAGTTGCAAATAGATAAATCAAAGAAATCTGAGAACAGATTAGTATAGTATGTTCTACTTCATAAAAGCCATACAGCTAGCTAAAGCTTTCCAGTAAACATTAATGATCAGTTCTAAATTGTTTAAAATAATTATTAGTACTCTACCTATCTTCCCTTGGACTGCAAGGAGATCCAACCAGTCCATCCTAAAGGAGATCTGTCCTAGGTGTTCATTGGAAGGACTGATGCTGAAGCTGAGACTCCAATACTTTGGCCACCTGATGCGAAGAACTGATTAGTTTGAAAAGACCCTGATGCTGGGAAAGGCGGAGGGCAGGAGGAGAAGCGGATGACAGACGATGAGATGGTTGGATGGCATCACCGACTCATTGTGTTTGGGTGAACTCCAAGAGCTGGTGATGGACAGGGAGGCAGTGCTGCAGTTCATGGAGTTGCGAAGAGTCGGACACGACTGAGCAAATGAACTGAAACTATCTTCCAAAATATGTTGTAATCAATATAGAATTTTCATGTACCTATAATATTAAATATTAAAAGTATCTACAGGTATCTTTTACATTCAGAGTGTTATTCAATATTCTTTGCAAATAAAAAAAAAACATGGAATAGAAATTTTTAATTTTTTTCACAAGTTAGTTGTCATAGCATTGATTTCTCCCTGCTTTATCTTAAGTTTAAAAATCCATACACAAAATGAGCCATTCAGTGTTTTAAATGCCTAATGCAGTCTCTATAAAAATGACACTACTACAAGTCTCCAAGCTTCTCCAAAATCTAAATGAGTAAGGATATTTGTGATGTGATGGCTAGCCGTTACATCACATGCTTCTGTTAGCAGCAAGTGTCCCAGTTACTGGTTTCTGGCATGAGCTCAACTGTGGTTGTCTAAGAAAAGACTAAACACTTATTTTTGAAAGCTAAATCATTAACTGTAATGACAAAAATGGAAATCAATTTCTCTAATTACATACCACAGAAACTTATTTTATCTCAGAAATGTTTAGTAACTGTCATCTACAACACTTTAGATTTTTAAAACCTGATTTCAGTGATGTCCCTTGTATATTTCTGTTAAGATCCAGAAAATTCTAGCCTTTAATATCTATCATCAGTTCTATTAGACAACAGTGTTCTCCAAACTGTGGATAATGACCCATTACTGGGTGTTTAAAAAAATGGGTCTTAAGCAGCAGTTTTCTAAATAAAATAGTATCAAAAAAGAAAGAAAACAGAGTGCACAAATGTAGTAAGAATAGTTTTGTTTAATGAGATTTTGTTTTGGCTCCTTACATGAATATATACATATTACTAGGATACAATGCAAAATATATTTCTCTAAGTTAAGGTAAATATTTTTCTATGCACTGTAGTCAAAAATATTTCTAAATTTGAAAGCTACTGCATAATACATAATAGCAAAGGAGTAGCAAAACATCGGAGAAGGCAATGGCACCCTACTCCAGTACTCTTGCCTGGAAAATCCCATGGACGGAAGAGCCTGGTGGGCTGCAGTCCATGGGGTCGCTAGGAATCGGACACGACTGAGCAACTTCACTTTTACTTTTCACTTTCATGCATTGGAGAAGGAAATGGCAACCCACTCCAGTGTTCTTGCCTGGAGAATCCCAGGGACGGGGAGCCTGGTGGGCTGCCGTCTCTGGGGTCGCACAGAGTCGGACAAGACTGAAGCAACTTAGCAGCAGCAAAACATACTATATTCAGTTATAACTAAGTCAATTTTATGGGAAATTGTATTAAAATCTCAACTTTCATAAAATAAGTATTACTGAAAGTCTAATTAAGTAAATTTTCTAATTATCCACATCTGATTGCTCTCTAGCTAACTAGGATATGACTGTTCCACAGGCCCTCAAACGTCTTTTGAGGACATGTGCCGCCTCTTGAATTCCACAGGTGAACTTACACTCCCATCTAGTGAGTCTCCATATTTGAAAGAGGAGGGAATGTTTAATTTGAAAATGTCCAGCCCCTTAAGCACTTATAAATACATCCAATCACTCTCATCTCCTGCACGATGGAAATCAAAACTCAAGTAGACATTGTAGTAAATTTATACTAAGAGCAAAGCACTTATAAATACATCCAATCACTCTCATCTCCTGCATGATGGAAATCGAAACTCAAGTAGACATCGTAGTAAATTTACACTAAGAGCAGGTCTTCTCACTATCTCTAAGCATAAACTTGACTACAAATCTCAATCACAGGAATGATGTTAAACTCCAAGCCATCAATGAAAACATCATGTTCCATTTGGGGGCACTTACTTTCATCCAACACATACTTATTGAGTATTTACCCTGTTGTTGCTGTTGCTTAGTCGCTAAGTTGTGTCCAACTCTTTGAGATCCTGTGGCCTGCAGCCCACCAGGCTACTCATAATTTATATGAGCATCTCTTTTCCAAATAAAGGAAAGAAAAAGGTATCAGAGGGCAGGCAGGTCATTTATGGCTCTGAGAGATACTACAAGCAAGTGGAATAACACCTCACAAGTCAAAGATTATTGACCCCGTAATTTCAGCTCTCCAAGACATAGCTGCCGGTCAGAAGAAAAAAAAATTCACTACAGGAGGTCACAAAATGCATATTCTGTCCACTTAATAAGAGCCCCTACACTCCATTTTAACATAATTCTAACAAGTTTACACTAAAAATCAAACTGGAAAATTTGAGGTGACTTATGAAAACATGGCAGAGAACAGGAAGAAGGCAACCTTATACAACTTCAATAAATTATAGCGTCTACGCATAACAGCACAGTTTGTAATTGATGTTTAGAATGAGAACCAGGCATCAGCAAGATCTGAATATGCTTAGAAAACACTGAGAAAACAGTACTCCATTTTAACATAATTCTAACAAGTTTACACTAAAAATCAAACTGGAAAATTTGAGGTGACTTATGAAAACATGGCAGAGAAAAGGAAGAAGGCAACCTTATACAACTTCAATAAATTATAGCGTCTACGCATAACAGCACAGTTTGTAATTGATGTTTAGAATGAGAACCAGGCATCAGCAAGATCTGAATATGCTTAGAAAACACTGAGAAAACAGTACTACTGGGTAAAGTTTACCATTTAAAACAATTTTAATAAAATATTTAACTATAAATACAAAATTCTAATTCATCTAATAGGTTGTTCCCTAATAATACCACATAAATGAGAAAACACTTCAAGAAAGTCAGCAGCTATTTTATGCATGGTTCCCATAACAAAGTTATATTCTTTCTTAACTACAGTGCTTGTTTCCTAATTTATAAAAAACATGTTATTAAAAACAAAAGTTTAATGTGGGAAAAGGCCTCAGATTTAAAACAGTCATTCAAGGGTATTAGCATTTGAAAATTCCAATTATGAAGTTAATATTGTCAACCCTCACTGCAGAAAGGACTTATCAGTAATAGTTAGTGTCGGCTGCTTACTCGGCAAGCCCATGGACTGTAGCTTGCCAGGCTCCCCGGTCCATGGGATTTTCCAGGCAAGAATACTGGAGTGGCTTGCCACTTCCTTCTCCAGGGGGTCTCCCAACCAAGGGATTGAACCCAGGTCTCTGACATTGCAGGCAGACTTTTTATAGCCTGAGCCCCCAGGAAAGCCATACTTGCCATATGACCTAACAATTCCCCTAGAAACCTACCCAAGAGAAATAAAAACTTAGATTCACGCACAAAAACAAAACCACATACAAAGTTTTGTAGCAGCTGTATCCATGATCACAAAAACTAGTAACAAGTACTTCAACTGATGAATGGATAAATATGCTGAAGTATATCCATATGATGGATTATTGCTTAGCAGCAAATAGAAACAACTGATACACGCTACCACATGAATGAAACTCAACTGCATTCTGCACTGTGGAAGAACAAAGATTTAAAAGGCTACACACCACATGATTCCATTTACATGGTATTTGGCAAAAGTATAGGAAGAGAGCAGTGGTTGTTGGGTAGTGGAAGAAGGGCTTAAGTACAAAAGGGGCAGCATGAGAGAATATTCTAGGGTGATGAAACTGTTTTCTAATTTGATTGTGACGGGGAGTGAAGTTTGCTGTGTGAACTTAAAAGAGAAAAACTTTAATATTAAAAAATCTTAAAATCATAATTAACTGAAACGCCCCCAAAATAGAGTATTTCCTTTAAATTTTCTAGCTAGCCCATGAATGCTTTTCATTTCAAAAATCTTTCTATAATGTACCTCTCTACTTTTAAGCCTGAGTAAGTCAGTCAGAGGGTTGTGTTTATTACTTTATTTAAACTAGGCCCAATTTACTTGTTTGAAGTTTGTCTATTACAACAGTGATGATTCAAACTAAGCTGGTCTGGGATGAGTATGGTGCCTCAGGAGGGATTTAATTAATGAAGGTTCTTCCATGTTAAAATTCTCCCTACAAAAAAAAAAATCCTCCCTAATAAAAGATGAAATGATTAATCTATTCCACAAAGAAGTAATCATTAGAGGCCTATTACATACCAAACACAGGAAATACAAATGGCAGATAAAACCATCACAATCCCTGACAACACAGAGCTTAAACAAACCATAACACAAGGTTAAACTGTCCTCCAGGAGAATCACAATGCGTTCAGAGGACACAGCAAGTGCCCATGACTAAGCATGCTATGTGTCCTTAGTCCCTTTGTCGGGTCTGACTCTTTGCAACCCCATGGACTGTAGCCCGCCAGGCTCCTAGAGTGGGTTGCCATTCCCTTCTCCAGGGGAGCTTCCCAACCCAGGGACTGAACCTGCATCTCCCACACTGCAGGCAGATTCTTTACCACTGAGCCACCATGGAAGAGGATCTACACCTTAAGGTGTCTAGCATCATGGTAAACCCAAAAATACATGTACCACAGCACTCACCACACCATTACCCTTCAGTCTCTAAGGGTGGGGAGAAAGCAAAGATTACATTCACAGAACACTCTCCACCCACAAGCAGTACAATACTCACTCCCCTACAGAAAGGTCCTCTTTAGGAAAACAGAATGTGCACACTTACTTCTGTCCCCTTTTCAGCAAACAAAATTCTGTATTTTTCTGATTCAGTTCAGTTCAGTCGCTCAGTTGTGTCCAACTCTTTGCGACCCCATGAATCACAGCACGCCAGGACTCCCTGTCCATCACCAACCCCCAGAGTTCACTCAGACTCACGCTCATCGAGTCAGTAATGCCATCCAGCCATCTCATCCTTGGTCGTCCCCTTCTCCTCCTGCCCCCAATCCCTCCCAGCATCAGAGTCTTTTCCAATGAGTCAACTCTTCACATGAGGTGGCCAAAGTACTGGAGTTTCAGATTTAGCATCATTCCTTCCAAAGAAATCCCAGGGCTGATCTCCTTTAGGATGGACTGGTTGGATCTCCTTGCAGTCCAAGGGACTCTCAAGAGTCTTCTCCAACACCACAGTTCAAAAGCATCAATTCTTCGGCGCTCAGCCTTCTTCACAGTCCAACTCTCACATCCATACATGACCACAGGAAAAACCATAGCCTTGACTAGACAGACCTTAGTCGGCAAAGTAATGTCTCTGCTTTTCAATATACTATCTAGGTTGGTCGCAACTTTCCTTCCAAGGAGTAAGCATCTTTTAATTTCATGGCTGCAGTCACCATCTGCAGTGATTTTGGAGCCCCCAAAATAAAGTCTGACACTGTTTCCACTGTTTCCCCATCTATTTCAGAATACCGTAAGTATGAACTTCTTTGGCTGAGGAATATTATTTTAAAGGGAAGGGGGCAGGGAAGTAATCAAGAAAAAAAAGAAACAGGATGGGGGTGGGGGGGTGGGGCAGTAGGGGAAAGAAGCCAGAGTAGGTATAAAGATTTTTGCAGAGAACTCTTAAAAACAAATTAAGGAAGTTTAAGGAAACTAAAACAGAGGCACTGCAACCACACCCCTTCTACTTTCTGTTATGAAAAAGGAAGCCAAGATATGAAAAAAAGAGGGGTGCTTGCAGGTGTTGTGGCATGAAATTACCATGAGTTACAGAGGTAAACTGACATAATGCCAAGCACCAAAGAGAGTGTGATGAATGCTCAGCTATGCTGAAGTTACCTGAAACACTGTCCACCTCAAGCATCCTAATTACACAATGCTTCTGGGACCAGAATGGGCCCCACAAGACTCGACTGTCACAAAACCAGAAAAGCTTTCAACAACTGCTAAAGAAATAAACCTAGATTAAAATAAAATGCCTCTTGGTATCCACATACTTACAACTGTAAAAAGCAAGGAAAATTTACCAGGCTCTTCTGTCATGGGATTCTCCAGGCAGGAATTCTGGAGTGGGTCGCCATGCTGTCCTCCAGGGGATCTTCCCAACCTAGGGATCCAACTCGGGTCTCCTGCATTGCAGGCAGATTCTTTACCAGCTGAGCTCCCAAGGAAGCCCCCTACACTGTACCCACTCTTAAATTTCTCTACCACAAATTCTCCTATCAGGGCAGTTTACAAATATCTAGCCCTTGACACTGACAGAAAAAAATGCCACATCCAAATTTGCCACTATGAAAAATATGTTCATTGAACGGAATTTAATGTATTGAACTCATGAAATGGCTTGCTGTCATTTTGTCTTAAGAAAAATGCTATAACCAGGAAGAGTGTTCCTGACCTAGGGAGGAGCTGTGAATGATTCACCTTCAAACCTGATTTGCCATAAATGACAAGATACAATAATCATAAAACCCTAGTATCATAGTGTACTTACAGGCATACATTTACTGACTATATCTGCTATAAATAATATACTACATGAACAATATACTGTAACTGAAGTACTAAACTATCTCCACCAAGGGAAAGAACAGAAACAATACCTCATCAACATGGTAAAAAGAGTAAAGCAGAAGCACAACTACACTAAAAAACCATTAAGGCTCCTTCCATCCTTACGTTCCATGAAAAATACAACTCAACACTATTGCAAATATAGTAAAAATAACCCAAAACTAATCAAATTTTGATGAGTAGCATTCTTACACTAACTTTAAAGACAGGGTTGCTTTTATCACTTAGGTTCTTAAGATTTCGAGAGGAATAAGGACAGTACATGTAATGATCAAGGGTTCAATCCAAAAGAAGATGTAACAATTATAAATATACATGCACCCAACATAAGCTTCCCACGTGGCTTAGTGAGTAAAGAACCCACCTGCCAGTGCAGGAGACACAGGAGATTCGGGTTTGATCCCTGGTCAGGAAGATTCCTGGCAGAGGGCATGGGAACTCACTCCAGTATTCTTGCCTGGATAATCCTATGGACAGAGGAGCCTGGTGGGCTACAGTCAACAGGGTGGCAAAGCGCTGGACATGACTGAAGTGACTGAGCAGGCACGTACACATGCACCCTACAGAGAAGTGAAGTGAAGTCGCTCAGTCGTGTCCGACCCCGCGACCCCGTGGACTGTAGCCCACCAGTCTCCCCTGTCCATGGGATTCTCCAGGTAAGAACACTGGAGTGGGTTGCCATTTCCTTCTCCAGGGGATCTTCCCAACCCAGGGATCGAACCCAGGTCTCCCACACTGCAGGCAGACAGATTAACCTCTGAGCCACCAGGGAAGCCCACCCCACAAAGGAGCAGCTCAATATGTAAGGCAAATGCTAACAACAATAAAGGGAGAGATTGACAGTAACACAATAATAGTGGGGGATTTTAATACCCCACTTTCATCAATGGACAGATCATCCAGACAAAAAATTAGTAAGGAAATACACTTATATGACACTTGAGAAGAGTTGGACTTAATTGATATTTAAAGAGCATTTCATCCAAAAGTAGCAGACTACACATTCTTCCCAAGTACACATGGAACATTCTCCAGGACTGGCCACATGCTACACCACAAGGTGAGATTTGGTATATTTAAGAAAACTGAAATATCAAGCATCTTTTCTGATCACAGTGCTATTAGATTAGAAATAAACTACAACAACAAACAAACTCTAAAAAACACTAACACGTAGCGGGTAAACAACATGCTACTCAACAACCAATGGGTCACTGAAGAAATCAAAAAGGAAATTTAAAAAAAAAAAAAACCTAGAGACAAATGAAAATTAAAGTACAATGGTCCAAAACCTATGGGATGCAGCAAAAGCTGTTCTAAAAGGAAAGTTAACAGCGATACAATGTTACTTCAAGAAACAAGAGAAATCTCATATAAACACCTAACCTTACACCTATAAAAACTAAAGAAGAAAAAAAAACAAAACCTATAGTAGAAGGAAAGAAATCAAAACAATCAGAGCAGAAATAAATGAAACAGAGACAAAACAACTGCAAAGATAATGAAACTAAAAGCTGGTTCTCTGAAATCATAAACAAAATTGATAAACCTTTAGCCAGACTCATCAAGAAAAAATGGAGAGGACTCAAATCAATAAAATTAGAAATGAAAATGGATAAGTTAAACTGATTCCACAGAAATATCATAGATCCTAAGAGACTACCATGAGCAACTATATGACCAATAAGGGATTAGTCTCCAAAATTCACAAACACCTCACAATATCTAACAGCACTGAAACCAACAACCCACTCAAAAAATGGGCAGATGACCTATGTAAACATTTCTACAAAGAAGACATACAGATGGCCATCTGGCACATGAAAATATGTTCAACAATGCCAATCATTAAAGAAATGCAAATCAAAACTACAATCAGCCAGAATGGCTATCATCAAAAAACCAGCCAACGATAAATGCCGGAGAGGATGTGGAGAGAGAAGGGAAGCCTCCTACACTGTTGTGGGAATGTAAATCGGTACAGCCACTATGGAGAACAGAATGGAGGTTCCTCAAAAACCTAAAAATAGAGCTATTGTATGACCCTGCAATTCCACTCATGGGCATATATCCAGAGAAAAACATGGTTCGAAAAGATACACACACTGCAGCGTTCACTCCAGCACTGTTTACGATAGCCAGGACATGGAAGCAACCTTAATGTCCACTGACAGAGGGCTGGATAAAGATGTGGTACATGTATATGGTGGAATAGTACTCAGCCACTAAAAAGAATGAAATGATGCCATATGCAGCAACATGGATAGTCCTACAGAGTACCATACTGAGTGTAGTAAGACAGAAAAGGAGAAGCATCCTATGACAGCCCTCAGAGTGGAATCTAAAAAGAAATGATACAAATAAACTTACTTCCAAAAAAGAAACACAGACTTAGAGAAGGAGCTTATGGGTTGCCAGTGGGGAGGATGAGAGGGAAGGGATAGTTACGGAGCTTGGGATGGACATGTATACACTGCTATATTTAAAATGGATAACCAACAAGGTCCTACTTACTGCAATGTTACATGGTGGCCTGGATGGGAGGGGAGTTTGGGGGAGAAAGGATACACGGAGATGTATGGCGAGTCCCTTTGCTGTTCACCTGAAACTATCACAACATTATTAATCAGCTATACCTCTATATAAAATAAAAAGTTAAAAAAAAAAAAAAAGATTTTTAGTGAAATCTCAATTGGTGCCTTAATTTAATCTTATAAATTTTCTTTAACAAATTTTCCAAATGTCAAAACTCCACTAATTGTGGTGCTATACTATTCAAAAGAAGCTAATGAACAAGCAATACAGTAGCCTCACTAAGGATTCTGAGTGTGAAACCCTGAAGAGAACTCACTTCATTAACCTGTTCCCATTGCATATATTTTCTGTGCATTTCTTTCTTATCTTTACACCTCCATCCCTGATTAAAACGACAATCTGAAAGTAAAAGGAAGTTATTTTTTCAAAAAGAGCTAAGAGATGTACATAAAAAATGCAATCAGTCATTTTTAACCCTGAAGCACATTGGCATCACCTGTAGAAATCCTTAAACAGTTCAATGCCCTGCCCCCATCCCCAGATGCAACAGCATGGGTAGAATCCCAACATGTGTCATTTTCTGAAACTCCACAGAAAATGTTAATGTGCAGTCAGGGCCGAGAACCACTGGAACAAGCTGCCTTTTCCACAACCTCTTTCTCTCATCAACTCATAAGTATTAGCACTCCCAGCCCTATAGCAAGGACTGAAAGCACCATCTTTAAAATTGCCCAATTTTGTTCTCTTCTTTATTCTGTCACAGAAAAAAAAAAAGGTTATTAATTTTCAGTTGGGAGATTTTTTAAAAAGTGAATATAGTAAAATTTATTTTAACTTATTTGATATTCTCATTCCCAGTACTCAGAATGTTATTGTTTAGTCAGCCTTCAAAAGACAACTTTCATTAGTAGAGCATTTAGATTAACAGAATATAAACACACGACACATATTTCAGTAATCAACTTTCAACAGACTATCAGAAAATACTCAAAAATTAAGTTTCAAGGGCTGATTACATTGATATTTTAACTATTCTAATATTTTTAGAATCTTAACTATATTAAGAAATACTAGCAATAATATGCCCTGACATTCATATGACAGCAAATGAATTCTGTAAATAATCTACCATTTTTAAAAATAAAAACTGGCATTACATGATTCCACATCTTTAAGATTTACACTTTGGGGGATTTACACTATTGTTTTCAGATCCCTGGAACAAAAGAATACAAAATAATGTTTTATAAAAATATGCATCTACAAATACCAGTTTCTTTTTCAAATGTCTCACCAACAATTGATACCTACTAGTTTCACCTCCAAAACAATGCTAGGTTATTTTTACATGCCAAACTAGGATTTTATGAAAAGGCTTTATAGCCATATATATAGTGAAATATCAGGCATCTTCTTTCCCTGTAACATTACCTACTATGTTTGCCTGAAAGTATTCAGTGCAATAAGTATTTCACAGAAATAGAAAATAAACATGACACAGACTGGGTTTAAGGGGAAAAATAAATTTTCACTTCCCTTTTATAAAGGAAATTCTGACTGTAACTTTGACTCCAATATATCATACTGTGATACTCTGCCAAGTATACCACCTGAAATCAAAAACCAAACAAGTTTAAAACAGATAACACAAGTAATAATTACAAAAATTCAGAAGTCTACTTTTATAATATGTTCTTATATCATATGGTATCATACAGCTAATTTCAACTTAAAATTTTAAGAAACATAATTTTAACAAGCCCAGTTTTTAAAATAAAGGCTATTACAACGTAACAGTGCATTCAGTGCACACTCTGTTCAAGGTAATTTACAATGAAAGTGGACTATGGTAAATTCTAGGTCGGAGAAAACATCCCATCTCCAAATTTTATTTTCTTCCCTCAAATAAAAAACTCAGTATTTTTTTCTGATGGTCAAATAACGCAAACTCATAGCTGAAAATCCAAACGATACTGAGAAGTATAAAAAGTGTAAAAATAAAAATCATCCCAATCTATTTATAAATGTCATTAACATAAATATCCTTCCAGGGGATGGATGGATTTATTCTGTATGTTTACAACAACACTGCAGGGATTAGAATTACAATAATTAATGTATACTAATTATGTATTTATACATACATTTATTTCCATATATGTCCCCATAAACATACACACAATTTCTTTCTTTTACACATACAATAAAGAAATCTTTAAGATAACTTTCTTGAAACTAAAAATACAAGAACTGTTCCAAGCACCCAGTCTGCTCTGCCTTTCCATTTTAGCAGGCCAGGTTTGAGGTTACTTTGTGTGTGGGGGTGGGGGAGTTACTTTGTGTGGGGGGAGGGGGAGGGGAAATGCAAGTGTGCTGTTTTTGTGGACAGCTTGAGAGAAGATTAAAAGATTTGTCTGTTTGCTTGTTTTATTTACACACATATGCACACATACACACACACACACATACACTTCAACTCTGTCTAAAATTTTCCAAACCCTGAGAACTTTAAAGGTACTTGGCTGACTGCTTTATATAACTAGCCCATGGTCCTGAGCAAAATTGCAAAATATACAAATTTTTTTCACAGCCTCTCCCTTTTGGTCAGAAAGAGCATCAACCTATCAACCTATCAATGAGGATAGGAGGGTTCTATCAACCAGGTACATGACAAGCATTTCAACCTTCCACAATTCAGTTCTAAGTCTATGATTCTCCTCTGGCCCTACAATTTTTGGAGGAGTGGAGGTGGGGCGGTGGCTGTAGTCAAGATAATCAAGATAATATAACACCCATCCTTCCCTCCTACCTCAATGAGATTCGTTGATTCAAAATAAACCAACCATTTCTGACTGATAAGTTCCTATTTCCTCAAGGCATCTTACTCTCCTCCAGGTGTCACAAAGAAATCTGATGAGAACAAAGATGTTGGGCAAGTTTTGTCCAGGAAGGTGGGCGACAACACACCAAAAAATTTAAATAAGTTTAGAGGTACAAGTTTTTAATTTAAAGTTAAAATAGCCGTATGAAAGTTAAAATAACTTTTTTCCATGAAAAAAGTAATAATCAATTTTATTGACTCGGAAAGTTAGTAAGAGACTAGCAGTGTTTTCAGCTCCTGAAACATTCATACCTGAGCATATTTAAGACAGTCACATAGAAACAGCTTTCTAATCTTTCATCTGTTACATTTGCACAACACTTTAAAGTTCAAAGTGCATTTGTATGCATTATTTATTTTCATCCTTTAAACAAGCAGATGTGGTGGTCACTATTGATTGCCTCTGTAACATCCATTTCCCCCATATTCTTCCTTCCCACAGTTTTTAAAACATCCTCCCTCTACCACGTAACTCAGGGAAATGTGGCCCCATCCCCAATTGCAGGGACTATATCCTGATTAGTAGAAACTCACTACAGTAACCCTGTTCCCCATGTCATAACTGGTTTAGAAGTGTATGTGATCTAATTCCGGTCAATAAAACATGAAGAGGGACTTCCCTGGTGGTATGGTGGATAAGACTCTGCCTGCCAACGCAGGGGACAGCGGTTCTATCCACAGTCCAGGAACATCCCACATCCCGCGGAGCAACTAAGCCAGCCAGTGCGCCACAACTGCTGCGCCTGTGCTCCAGAGCCTGGGAGCTGCAGCTGCTGGCACCCACACACTTAGACCCGGTGCCCAGCCCAAGAGAAGCCATAGCAATGAGAAGCCCACGCACCGCAACGAGGACTGCTCAGCTCAACTAGAAAAAGCCCATGCAGAGCGACAAAGACCCAACACAGCCAACAGAAACAAAAATTTAAGGGAAAAAAAAACAAAACAGGAAGGGGAAAGTACGCAGGTAGGCTTGTGCAAGAGACGTCCTACTCAACGCACCAGGATCCTGCTACCAGTAGCTGGAAGAACCCCATACACAGGCGAAAGGAGAGACAAGCCAATTAGACAGGAGCTAGCCAATACTCTGACAAACTAGCCCTGCCTTCATACTTGTGTTCCATTTCAGAAGCCACGGCATTTCTGGTGTTGTAATGTGTGACACCAAGATAAATATATACCCCATCTACCTTTCCTTCTCCAACTTGGACCTTCTCCTCCTATACCTGCGTGCCTTCCGTTCCACTTGGGCTGAGCTAGACAGGAAAGGCGAGTAGTTACCATAAGCTGTTAGACAAGCACGCTTTGCACCAAGCTCAACAGCTCCTGGTATACATCAAGGGGATGGCATTTCCTCTTCCAAAGGACAATTTCCTCTACCAACTCACTCCTACAGTCCCCACTCAGGCTGAGGAGATTGTGGAATTACAAATGGCTCTATCCATCCCTGACACTGTGTAACAGCTGACAGGGAACACAGAAAATCAGATGAGGGACTGTATCAGGAAACAAGTGGATACCATGTGACTTGATTATTGAACAATTCATCCTAAAATATGAATGACTGTATGCTCAGGAAGACCAGTATTTCTCTCTTTTCTAAAAGAGGATGCTGTTAAGTAAATCTCTGTGAGTACAAAAGAGGTGTTTTAGAAGTAGATACCGCTTTAATATATTATTGTTAACCAACAGTTCATAAGTGAGTTTAAAAAGGGGAATCATAAAAAATCTACATACTTTAAACAGTTTAATGCCACCAACACTAAATCACAAAACAGTCTTTTACTGCAGGTTGCCAAGGCCTTTCCTTCAAGCATAAGTCTACAGATTGTAGGCCTATTTATTTTTCTTGCAAAAACCACACCCATAGTATATCACCTGTGATTTCTAGCTTCTGTCTCTTAAACATGGAAAGACATCTCACAACACTTAAAAGCAATTTTACTGAAGAATCTTACTGTGAAATCTAAGACCTTTAGGGTTTTTCCCCTAATCATTTAAGTTATTTCACCTAAAACTATTTTAAATATAATTGACTTCAACTACTCAATTACTCAACTGCTTTTCAAAGCAGCCACTAGGTCTCAAGAAAAACATCTTTTTGCCTTCACAGTTCACTGAATAATGTTTCATTAAACTATGTAATTACAACAAGACATACAACTGCCATTAACTTTTATTCCCATCAAATTGTTACAAAGACAAATGATTCCTGGTAGGTATACAAGGTATACAGTAACTGATGGGAATAAAAGGTCAAGAAACTAGAGGGTAGTCTACCGCCTTTTAATGTAGCATGGACATCAAACAGTAAGTGAATGAAGAGTACAACAATCTTTTGGGTGGGTTAAAGAGAGGTGAGTTCAGAGATTCTTCTGTAATAGGCTATCCCTAATAGTCTTTGCTGATTCTATGCACCAGTCAACCCTCTGACAACTCATATACATTGGCAACTTCTATGTTTAAGAAAAGACTTGCACAGTGCCTACTATGTGCCAGGCATCACATCCTGGCACTTCATACGAGTTTTCTCAATCCTGATGAAAAAATGTAATGGCAGAGAAATTCTATCCCCATTCTTTTCAGCTAACGAAAGCAGTTCAGCACCTAACCAGCTAAATATATGTAATAAATTTGAATACAGTAAAAAGTCTGACAACTCACTGAAGGAAAAAAACATTAGAAACTTGTGTTTAAGAAAGAGGGCATCTATCATGAGATTTTTACCTAATTACAGTAAAAGCTATAAAAAAACCATGGATATGGTATAGTCATTGGATATAACAGTTATAGACTTTCATCAAATTAAATTATAACTATGTGATATGTCATTAATAAAGAAAATAATCAAAATGTGTCTTATCTACCAAATACACAGAAACTTCTCGCTCAGAACTAAGATGACTGACAGGGATAAGAAGGAGAGAATATAACCAGTCACTTAATATGGTTAAAGAACAAATCACCATGCATCTTCCTTACATCCCACAATAGAAAGAAACCCAAACATTCACAGTTCCTAAATCTCAGCTTTCAGAAGGGAGCTGGAAAGATCATGGCTAACAGCAGTCTCCAGTGTCTCTGAAACTTACCCATCTCCATGTTTCTGTCTCATTCCACGTTTCCTGACTAGTTCAGAGGCTCTCCAAAGTCACATTAATAGATAATACACACTTGATTTCTACATATTAATAATCCCATGTATGGTTCTTTTCTACAGACTGTCACAAAAATGATACTCTGCAATAGTTTAAGTTACTAGAACCATATCTTCTGCTCCTAGAGACTCTACGATTAGAGAACTAGAGATATCCCCAAACCACCATTTCCAAAGAAATTACATCTTAGAAAAACAACACCCAAACACATACTAAAAACACTATCAATAAATACTGCTAAGTGCCAACTGCATAAGAGAAGAAAAAAGGACGATGAAAGATTAGGGAAGATATCACTGGTCTAACACTGCAAAGCCAGAAAAAAAAATGATTTAAATATGCCCTCTGCTACTCCCAAGATATACCTTAAACAGGATGCGTAAACTCTAGAAGACCATTTCCTTCTGTCGAAAGCAAGCGTTATGCCACCTAACTCATAGAGCTGTCTTATAACAGTATCACTTAAGGTCCACAGACAAAGTGGGCATTTAATAAATTGTAATAGGTACTGTTATTATTGGGAGATTTGAGATACAAATTCAGTTATAAAGTAAGTCCTTGTTGAACACTAAGAAGGGAACAGTTAGTAAGAACTATCAAGACTAGATGATTAAACACCAGTGTCTTAAGGGTTCTATTTTTTAAAGCACTCCTTTGATAATGATTAAATTGGGGGTTAAATTTTTTTAGAGTTGTTGATACTTGATGACTAAAAACCTTGTACATATTTATCTAGAACTATGGAATTTTC
The DNA here is from genome assembly GCA_917880005.1 of Nanger dama. Classification (NCBI taxonomy): domain Eukaryota; kingdom Metazoa; phylum Chordata; class Mammalia; order Artiodactyla; family Bovidae; genus Nanger; species Nanger dama. The sequence goes on along the minus strand of CAKJTW010000057.1, from coordinate 11,571,448 downwards.
TCATGTTGTCATCTTACTATTACAGTCAAATCTCCTCCTATGTAGATTCCTCACATTTCACTTCATCCATAGCAAATCTCACCTCAAAATGGTGAGATAGTATTAACAATACTATCATTATCCAAAGACCTGTATTTTGTTGCTTATTATTTTCACATTCCCTCAATTTAGTCTGTTATATTCTTTTAGAAAGATCTTGGAAACTAAACAACCACTTGTTCCATTCTGAAAAAATATGAAGCAAAAACCCATGCCAGAATGATGGTCTATTATCAGCATGAAGGGGATTACAGAGGGGACCCAGAGCAGAAATGAAGAGAGTCCCATTTCTTTCCAAGTCACATGTTTAAAAATCTAGATTTATTTCATATAACCAACTTCCAGATTACCACACACTCATATCCAAAAGCAAGTAAAGAAATATGACAAAGCCAAGTATAAACTGTTTCATATAGGCTGCTGGCTTTCCTCTATTAGCACGAAGGTTAACAAATTGACTATTCTGTTAGACTTTGTTTCCTTTAAACTTACTAGCCTTATTTTCGTAAGTTTTCATATGGTGAACTGACTCATTTTTAAATACAAGGCATTCTAGATGTCCATGGACTGATCACCACCTAATTTTATAGCTTCATTTCCCATAAAGACCTCCTGGCACAGAGTCTTACCTCCAGTTCAACAGGCCCCACCATAGCAAACCAACATGTCCGTGCTCAACTGCTCCCTTCACCTACAAAAATACCGCCGCTACACACACACAACCGTTTTGACCATTAAAATATTTTCAGGCCTAAATGGAGTATTACCAGCTTTAAACTCGTTTGTAATTCCCAGTCAAAAATTAGTCTCTCTGTCTCTCTCTCTCTCACACACACACACACCCCATCACCACCACCCCCACACTTCCGTACATCTCTAATAAGCCCCACAGGAGTGCTGTGCTGCAGCTATTCTGTGCCTGTCTGCTTCTCCCTTAAAGCTAACTAACTGGATCTAATTCCTCTTCATATGTCTACCCACTCTTTCATCCTCAAAGTCCCTTGCACAAAGTCAAGTTTCGGTTTGAATTAAACTATTCCTTTGTTTGAATCCTAGTTCTTTTATTTGAAGGAATAAATGCACTTCATGTGCTGAAGATTCTGTTAATAGTTAATGCCTGCAAATCTAACAATGAAAATGTCAATAATTATATAATTCATTAATTTTTAGGTTAACGACCTCTTGGCCAGTGAGCACACTAAATCATCAGTAAAAAAAAAATCATTTTCCAAGATTCCCCCAAAAGTCTCATACACATCAACATTAAAGTTAAACTTTCTGTTCCCCATTCTAAGAACTACTTATACCTGAGGCATATCCAGAAAAGGAGCTCCCTGAATACCAAAGTGTCTATACACTCTGCTCTGAATCTATACCAAAGCTACACAATTTATTTTATCACATCTTTCTTCCAATTTCCATAAATATGATTTTCATGTTTTGTACAAACTATATGGTTAATGTATATAAAATATGAAGATAATTTATCTTAGCTCAGAATATAGTTAGAGCAAAAGTTTGGGAATAATTATAAAATACACTAAGTACATCTCTCCACTTCCCTCCCCCAAAAGTTACTAAGAATGTCACAAACCAGATCTGATTTCTGGTGGGAAATGTTTTCTTAAACTGGCCTCACATCTTGCAACTTTTATGATACTTTTCTTTCACAATTTGCTTATTTATAGGGAAAGCAAATATTTTTCAAAAACATACACACGGCTTTACTAGTTAGATATTTTTAACTTTAAAAAGTATTCTAATCAGATATAAGCTTAACCTCTTTTACAATCTGTGTGGGCCAATGTCATTCCTATCACAAAAAGTAACTGCAAACGTAAAAGAAATTAAGTAGTGACTTTTTCTTAACTTACTAAAAATCAGTAGGTTTTTAATTGTCCAATTAAAGTCGATGTTCTAAAACCAAAGGTTAAAAAAGGGTCACTTGCTGACCAGCCACGGCACTCATTACAACAGAGTTAAAACTAATTCGCACAATGGCAGCAACAGTAGCCATCTCCCACACACACACTCGTCCACCCATTTACTTTTCCTCCTTCCCTGGGAGAACTGGAACCATCCTAACACAGGCCTAACTACCCCACCCCAGAAGCAAACACACATCTCCATCACCACCCCGCAGAAAAGAAACGTGGGGGCTGTGGACCAAGAGAACCGACGCTTCTGTGTGTCACTTCCCCTAGCAAGTGGGATAAACAAACAAACCAGCACCCCAACGGTAACCATCAGAGTAATTCTGTTCCCCCGACTAATGCCTTGGGTAAGTTTTGAGCAAAGTCAAAAGCTCCAACAAATAGGTAAATCCCTGCCCCCCTCCCGAACCTGGAAACAAATACCCTATCGGGAAGTTTCTCCCTGAAATGAATGCTAGCCCCTGATCCCTCCCTCCAGCCGACCGATAGCTCCCACCCTCTTGCCTAAAATGCCTACTCCGAAGGGAATTGTCTGGACAAAATCGAGGGGCGCTGGGGGACTGCACTCCCGACCTCCCAACCCTCCCCCGCAAAAGCCCCTGCCTTTTCCCACCTCGCCCACCTCCCCGCGGTCCCCACTCGCGCCGCACCACTCGGGCAACTTCTGCGGCCAGCCCGGCCCGCCGCCCGCGGCCCCCTCCCCGCCCAGCGAGCCCGCGGAGCCCTAGCCCCCCGGCCGCGGCCCCCTCCAGTCCCGCGCCTCCGCGCCCCCGCCCGGTCCTCTTCGCCCACCCCTTCCCGAGGCCCCCGCTGGCGGCGCCGCCCCCGCCGCACCCTACCCCCACCCCACTCAGCCCGGGACCCCAGCCCGCCCAGCCCCACCCGGGCAGGAGGGCGCCGCGGCCGCGCCGAGGCGGCCGGCGGGCCGGGGCCGCCCGGCCAGGCGCCAACGCGGAGGGGGCTTTACCTCAGAGGCGCGGCCGCCAGCGGCGGGTCGGTCCCGGGCGCGGGCGGCGCCCCCGGTCCGTCAGTCAGTGGCGGCGGGGGCAGCGGCGGCGGCACATTGCACCCGCCGGCGGCCGGAGGAGGAAAGCGAGCCACGCAGGGAGGGAGCGAGCGAGGTAGAGGGGGAAGGAACGAGCGAGGGAGGTAACGCAGCTCGGCTCGGACTCGGTCCCCTCACTACTGCCGGTGCGTCCTACCGCCGCCTGTGGCCGGAGAGTCGCCGCCCGGGCCGCTGCTGTCGCCACCGATGCAGCCGGCAATGAATGCACAGCGGCGCCTCCTCGCTTATCCGGAGGTCAAACATCCTTCTGCCTCGGGCATCCGGATCGGCGCCGGACCCGGAAGTGAACGCTTGGGGGAAAAAAATAAAAAGGGAAGCGTCTCTCCAGCGGCGGCCGCCCCTTGAGCTGCCCGCATCAGCGAAAAGAGCCGAGTACAGCCGAAGGTTACACCGACTTGCTCAGATTGGTCGGCTTGCCGACCGGAAGAAAAGCAGCTTGTTCATTGGCTGGAAAGGCCTATAAAGTCAAGCCACGCCTCTCTCCCCACCTCCGCACCCGTGGTGCGTGTAGAGATCGTGGAGTAATTGGGGTTACGCGTTTGTTTCCCCGGCTGAGGCCTTGGGAGAAGAGGCTTGGCTAGGTCTGTGGCGAGAACTGGGAGAAAATCGCCCATGGTTTAGAGGAGGAATGAAAAGACCCCCTCTGCTTGAATGAGCAGAGAGCCTAAGGGCGCCATTGTGCCAAGTCGGGTTGCCGAGGCTTTGCTGGGTGTGAGGAGCACACCCCTCCAGGTGCCAAAGAATTTGAAAACCTGGGCTCAGGGAATGACATCACTGGATTGACGTTTTCCCCCTCTATTTTGTAACTCCAGTGCTGTATCAAGGATTCAGACGCTTAGAAACATAAATTGTGGCTCACGTTTGCATTCCATTTGCTGTCTACAGAGAAGTCATTTGTGAGCGCAAGTAATCTTCTCAACTATACCGTGTAGTAACTATTATAATTGCTGTTATCTATGTAATATTATCTAGCCAATCTCCTGAAGTTTCTAGAAACCAAACATCACTCAACTCATCAAATTGAAACCGATTCTAACTGTGTTCTCCATCCAGTCCACTCTGCCCAAACAGGGAAGGCAGATTACATTCTTTTTCTTACGGTTGGTTATCTGGGATAAAAATACGTTACTATAGGAGACCTCTGTAGAAATCAATCCACCATGAAGGCATCGTAGAAGACTCTGAAACTGTCATTTCTTGGAAACTGTCTAAAGTCCTTTCAAAAGTCAGACATAAAGGTGTGCATGAAGAAAAGTCAAACTTATCAAACTTATATTTTCAGTGTACTTGCTGCATCAAGGAAGCCTCTTGAGTCAGTCTCTCACACACACACCACACAAAATGCTTGAAAGGCCTCAATGAAACAAATGCACTTTAAAATGACTGAGAATTTATCTCATTTCCCTTTCTACTTTAGCAGGCTGCCGATAGAGTTGATGTGTAACGTTCAGAGGGTTGTTATTATGGAAAGATGCCATTTTTGTTTTTGTAGTACAACAGCACCTCTTTTTCGCCTCTTTACTCTCATGCTTTCCCAGACTGGAGGCTATGAAGTGACTGGTATCACCTGTCATAAAGGAACAGTGGTAGTAAGGACTGCTTCTGTGTTTACCACACTACCATCATTCTTTCAGAGACTCAAAAAGCAACTACAGTTTGTGCATGCTCGGGCTTGGGAATAATATGCCTAAAATAACACATCTCCACAGTTCTGATATATTCCAGGACCAGATACTGGACAAGAAACAGAATTAAGCATATCTTACTAAATGGAGAAGAAATGTCTGCGTTTAGGGAACTGTAAATATTGTCATCAGCGATCAACAAACCATTTTATACTCTGCACCTCAAAAACCTCAGTTTAGATCAAGAACACCTCTACATCAAAGTCTGATAAATGTTTAAGAAATACAAGTATTTAATTAGATCAAGTCACATTTTTAAATTATATCTGGATTGGAATAAATGTTTATGTTTTTAAGCACTTCAGTAAAGACTGGTTTTTTTTTTAAATTTGACCTAGAAGCTCCTATAGGAAGTTAAAATTGGCTGGTAACCTAAGTAAGAAGTCAATAATGTTTTCTTACAGTTCTATTAACTTCTAAGAAAAAAATGGCAATACAAAAATAACTTATGTTAAAGAGAGAATAATCAAATTACAAGCATCTTAACCAAAACTCTTTGTTCTGTGGCATGGTGTCTCGGCATAAGCAGACAGATCATCATTTTTATCTGCTACATTATCTATAGTTAATTTCACCACATGTTTCCTAGCATTTGCTACTCATTAGGTGCTTATATTATTATTAATATTTTTCATGTTTCCCAAAGCAGTGTCACATTTTTTATCACCCAGAACTTTATTTGTTGAATTTGTATCTCTGTGGTGGTGGTGATCTGACTCTTGTGACCACATGGAATGTCGCCTGCCAGGCTCCTCTGTCCGTGGGATTTCCCAGGCAAGAATAGTGGAGTGGGTTGCCACTTCCTTTTCCAGGGGATCTTCCTGATGCAGGGATTGAACCTACATTTCCTGCATTATAGGCAGTCTCTTGAATTGTAAGTAGACTCTACTGCTGAGCCCTTATGTCTCTATAGATATAAGCAAATATTCATCCCATCATTTGGGCATGCAACAACTGTTATTATGAAAATCAGGATAAAAGCAGATTTATCCACACATTTTAGAACAAGGCAGGAGGTTACTTCAAAATGACTTCACTCTAAGACTATCATGAATTCCTTAGGAAAAAACAATTTATCAAGTGGGAATTTGAGAAGGGAAGAGAAAGCAAAATTCCTGGGTGCCTTTAATAGTATAAGTATTCCAATATCTCTCTTACATCTTTTGAGTCTTTATTTCTGTTACTATGTCTCTTCTCACCTCTTTTCATACTCACTGTGTTACCTAACCATGCCAATTGACACACAGAGACACACACATACAACCAGAATGTAGAGAGTTTAGGAATAAGGCCTTCAATCAGAATTTTAAAAGCCGGAACGCTATTCCATTTCCTTTTTTGTCTCAGTTAAAAATCTCAGAAAAAATGGCCAGCTTTACTTTCCACAAAATTACCTACTTTTCTTTCTCTCAAGCAAAAAACTTGTAGGACATGATTTAAAAAAGCATTTGTCAAAGAGAAATTTGATAAATACAAGTTCCCAGGATATCATTAAAGATTATAAGCACTAACGTATGGATCTGTGTTATAATCATTTTCTCCTCTGCCCCTCATACATACTATTAAAATATTCTCCCAAGCCAAACTTGTTTTGCACATATTCGCCAAGAAATACTCTAAAAATATAAATAAGCACAAAAGACTACTTAATCTACGCTATATTTTGGTGTAGTGTATCAACTGTGTAAGGCTTCCCTGGTAGCTCAGCTGGTAAAGAATCCACCTGCAATGCAGGAGACCAGGGTTCGATCCTTGGATTGGGAAGATCACCTGGAGAAGGGAAAGGCTACCTACTCCAGTGTTCTGGCCTGGAGAATACCATGGACTGTATATCCTTGAGATTGAAAAGAGTTGGACACAACTGAGCGACTTTCACTCACTCATGCATCAACTATGTGGCCAACCTGGCTGAGTTAAGTACAGACAGATATTTTCCAACTAACAATGTAACAAGCAACGTTTGCACAAACTCTGATGTATATGATTCTTTCTGTTGATTCTGACAATAGCTTATGAAGTAATATAGCAGATATTATTTTTTTCCTCTTGGGAAAGAAGAAGGATGGTCTCAAAAGATAAATTGATTTGCCCAAGATGTACAAGTTAAATACAAACTATAAAATGAGATTAAGATCTTTACCAGAACTTTTCAAAATAAAAATAGAGGAAACATTCATTTATGTGGAGGACAGATGTAATTCAGTTCAGTTCAGTTCAGTCGTTCAGTTCAGTTCAGTTGCTCAGTCGTGTCCAACACTTTGCGACCCCATAAAGTGCAGCACCCCAGGTCTCCCTGTTCATTACCATCTCTTGGAGTTCACTCAGACTCACGTCCATTGAGTCTGTGATACCATCCAGCCATCTCATCCTCGGTTGTCCCCTTCTCCTCCTGCCCCCAATCCCTCCCAGAATCAGACTCTTTTCCAATGAGTCAACTCTTCGCATGAGGTGGCCAAAGTACTGGAGTTTCAGCTTTAGCATCATTCCTTCCAAAGAAATCCCAGGGTTGATCTCCTTCAGAATGGACTGGTTGGATCTCCTTGCAGTCCAAGGGACTCTCAAGAGTTTTCTCCAACACCACAGCTCAAAAGCATCAATTCTTCGGTGCTCAGCCTTCTTCACAGTCCAACTCTCACATCCATACATGACCACAGGAAAAACCATAGCCTTGACTAGACAGACCTTAGTCGGCAAAGTAATGTCTCTGCTTTTGAATATACTATCTAGGTTGGTCATAACTTTTCTTCAAAGGAGTAAGCATCTTCTAATTTCATGGCTGCAGCCACCATCTGCAGTGATTTTGGAGCCCGAAAAAATGAAGTCTGATACTGTTTCCACTGTTTCCCCATCTATTTCCCATGAAGTGATGGGACTGGATGCCACGATCTTCATTTTCTGAATGTTGAGCTTTAAGCCAACTTTTTCACTCTCCTCTTTCATCAAGAGGCTTTTTAGCTCCTCTTCACTTTCTGCCATAAGGGTGGTGTCATCTGCATATCTGAGGTTATTGATATTTCTCCTGGCAATCTTGATTTCCGCTTGTGTTTCTTCCAGTCCAGCGTTTCTCATGATGTACTCTGCATATAAGTTAAATAAGCAGGGTGACAATATACAGCCTTGATGTACTCCTTTTCCTATTTGGAACCAGTCTGTTGTTCCATGTCCAGTTCTAGAAAAAAATAAATGGAACTTACCTGGTGGTCCAGTGGTTAAGAATCTACCTGCCAATGAAGGGGATGAGGGTTTGATCCTTGGTCTAAGTTCCATGCCGTGGAACAGCTAAGCCCATGTACCACAACTGCTGAAACTCACAAACTGCAACTACTATAACTTGTGTGCTATAGAGTCTGTTCTCTGCAATAGAAGCCACTGCAATGAGAAGCCCTCACAAAACAACTAGAGACTAGCCCCTGCTTGTCACAGCTAGAGAAAGCCCACACACAGCAACGCAGACCCAGCACAGCCATTAATAAATATAATTTTAAAACATGAAAAAGTAAATAGTCATTACTGTAAGTTATGTGATAAATAACTGCTAAATATACAGCATAATTAATAGAAGTAATACTTCTGTATGTTATATATGAAAGTTGTAAAGAGAGTAAATCCTAAGAGTTCTCATCTAAAGGGAAAATTGTTTTCTTTTATTTTGTATCTATATGAGATGATGTTCACTTAACTTAGTGTGGTAATTATTTCCACACTTATAAGTCGGTAATTATTTCCGACTTATTGTGTTGTACTCCTTAATCTTATGCAGTGCTCTACATCAATTATATATCAATAAAACTAGAAGGAGAAAAAAATTTAAGGTATGTGGCCTCAAAAAACATTTATTTTCTTAAAAATTAAAAAAAAAGAGGAAAAGAAACATTAAAATATGGTCAAGTAGAAGCAGGAAGAACGCAAAATGAAACACTAGCAATAGCCAAAGCCTGGGAGCATAGATGCATATTCTACTCAGAATAGAAAAATAAGCTCTTCCACAGTCAAGCCTGAAGTAAGGGCAGCAAGGGAAGGATTCTGGGAGAAAACCAGGTACAGACAGCAGCTAGGCCAGGTTTGGGGAAAGCTGTCACTTAGCAACCTTTCGTTCAGGTTGTTACACGAGTAAAGTCAGAAAGGGTCAAGGCACCGGTTTACACAGCCAAGAAAATTATTTTAAGTATTTTGTAGTTGGCAAAAATGAAAATATAAGAATCAAAGAACTCTTCTGAGAGGTTTTATTGTATTCTATAGTCATAATCCTCAGTATTGTATTTTATAATCACATCTTTCAGATTCCTTGTCTTAGCTCAGGCTGACGTAAAAATATCATAGACTGAATGGCTTAAACAACAGAAATTGTTCTCACGGTTCTGAAAGCTGGAAGTCCAGCCCCCAGGGTGCTAGAATGGTCGATTCATGGGCTTTCTTCCTGGCTTACTGATGGCTAGCTGCCTTGTCATCATGTATGCACAGGACCTTTTCTCGTGCATGCAATCTGTCACTCTTCCTCTTTTAAAGGGGCACCAATCCCATCATGAGAGACCCACCCTCATGACCTCATGTAAACCTAATTATATACAAAAGGTCTCATCTAGAAATGCTACCACATTAGGGGTTAGGGTGTCAACATTCCCTTCTCCAGGGGATCTTCCTGACACAGGGATTGAACCCAGGTCTCTTGCATTGCAGGCAGATTCTTTACTATTTGAACCACCAGGGAAGCCCAAGTGTGCTTGCCTAGAAAATCCTATGGACAGAGGAGCCTGGTGGGCTACAGTCCATGGGATCACAAGGAGGTGGACATGACTGAATCAACCTAGCATGCAAACACGCACAGGGTGTCAGCATATGAATTTGGCGGGGAGGGCGGGGAGGACACAATTTGGTCTGTAGCACTCTTGAAAGGAATACTTTCTATATATAGTGTATCACCTATAAGTGAAAGAGAATCTAAAGGTTAGACAGGATGTAAATAAGAAAAAAACAATTTGGAAACAACATAACATTAAAACCTCACAGAGGAAAGAATGCATTTGTAAGAGAAAGAACTTCAGTAAATAAAGAGAGGAGCTCTCAGACACCCTGAAAAATGTTAAAAGTATCTTGCCAAAAAGAGAAGTTAAATCCCTAGGTAGGCAATTTAATTTTTTTTTCCATTAACAGACCTGAATTTTGGCAGCTTTTAAACAAGTTTGGCTATTCAAAGGATGCTGTTTTGTGATAAATGGAAGAATTAACTAAAGCTATGCTTGTTTGTTTGTAATATTCACAATAGCAGTTTGAATTCTGGATCACGTATGAAGCCAGAGTTTAAAGATGGCCATAATCTTTGGTCCCCGTTCCATTTTCCTCACCCTGGTCTGCTTTTGTTTTCCATGGTTATGTTTGTAGAAAGTGATAATCACTTCAGTCATGTCTGACTCTTTGTGACCCCATAAACTGTAGCCTGCCAGGCTCCTCTGTCCATGGAATTTTCCAGGCAAGAATTCTGGAGTGAGTTGCCATTCCCCTCCCCAGGGGATCTTCCCAACACAGGGACTGAACCCAGGTCTCTTGCATTGCAGATTCTTTACTGTCTGAGCCACCAAGGGAAGCCCCCTTCCATGTTGTATTTCCGACTATCTTCCTCAAGAGCCCATCCCAGCTCATGGGCCAAACGTGACCGAGAATGAGTGTCTCATCGGCCCCACCCACAGGAATCACGCAGTCCTCCAGCTGAAGATGCAGAAAGCCAAGGAGGAGCTCTGCATTAGAGAACAGCCTTCCAACTGGGCCACTTCTCTCTTTGTTACCCCTATCATGGTTCCCAGTCTCTAGCCCTGGACTTCTCCTTTGGTTTCCCTTTATAATAAAAACCGTACCCTCTCCCAGAGCCCCATCCAATATAGAAAAGGTATAAACTTGGGGTGGAAAATTGTTCACTAAACCAAGTTCAGGCTAGACCCTGGGTCACTGGCTATGGTCCCGCTCTGAGGCTCCAACGACTCCACTTCTTTAAATATCACCTCCTGACTGGGCTTACTGGATTACTGTATCCTGCTCCTGCGCAGCACTACATTGTTTCCAAAGCTCATCTAAGCCAGGTCTGAACTTCATGTGCCCTTTGGACAGTGAACAAAGGGCTGCCTTGAATGGGGTCAGAATCTGTGTCTAATTATGTTTCTTGAGTCTCTGTCACGTTTGGCTGCTCCTGATCTTCGCTTCATCCTTCTCTTCACCAAGTAGTACTGCTGAATTCTCTACATAGTTTCATCCTCCCACCTGTTCCTATTATGCTGCTGATACCATATCTGACTGAACAAGATCTCAAGGTCAACAAAAGTTAAAACGGACGTGGGAGGATACCTTAGTTAGAACCTCATTTTCCTTTAGGAACCTCATTCCAACTCTTCTACAATTTGAATTATACTACTTCTCAATTTCCATTTTTCTTCCTTGAACAATTTAAGTTGTCAGAAACCCCAGTTGGCTCACCTGTAAAATGAATCTGTAATATCTGCATCATAAAGATATCAGGAAGATTAAATGCAATGATATATCAACTTACCACAGTATCTAGCATACAGAAAGCACTAAATTCATGGTCATTGCTAGTCACCATGTGACCCTTAGGAAACAGCACTTTCTAGGTCAACGTGAATGATAATCAGTTGTTGAAAATATCAGACCCCAAGTTGTTTTCTAGCTTTAAGGCCCAAGAATTATGTAACTGAATTTGTGGTCCAGAGCAAATCATTATTAAAATCTGCTCCAGGCCCTATTTTTCTTGATTATAGTTGGACATTCATGGTATATTAGCTGTCCAGCATCTGCTTACCCTTTCCTGCTGTGGGTGCCATTGTTGTTCATAGTGAAGGACAGGGAAGCCTGGCATGTTGCAGTTCATGAGGGGGTAGGGGGTGGGGCAAAGAATCAGACACATCTTAGCCACTGAACAACAACAATGGCACCCAGATTTCCTTTTGATAACTTTTCTCCATCTCACAGTATTCTTTGACCTGGGGCTCTGGCTCCCTTTAGGTGTGTTATCAGGTGGGGGAAGAGTAATAGGAGAACACATTGCCCAAACAATTCCAATGGATGCCCTGTTTAAATCTTGAGCAGAGAGACATGGACTCTAAAAACAATTGCCATCACACTCCATCTAAATGCAGCCTTCTGGCCACACAGTTAAGGCTAGGGTTAGGTTAGGGCTGTGATCTATGTTCTCGAATAGTGGTTATGATCCTACTTCCCAGCCTTTGGAGCATTTTAGATCCTACCCAGACCTGGCCCTCCTGCTTCCCACTTCCTGTTAATTATGTTAGACCACCACCCTTACACCCATGACAACCAACCCCCCCACACACACACACCTGGCTGGCAATGCTTTTCATTCAATTCTGTTTTGCCTGCATTACCAGAATGTTTCCTTTGTTTACAACTGAAGAATCCTGACCACTAGGCGTTCATTCCTGTCTTTTGGTTCAGCTCACCACCGTCTCTCCTATTTATATTTCTTTTGTGGCCTGGCTCTGTGTCCACGAGAATACTTGAATTCTGAACTGTAGTTCAGTCCTGATTCACTTCTTTGGCTTTGCTCTAATATAATCCCTGACTATCTCACTGTTGTTGTAAGGCTCCCTGGCTTCAGGTTTGTATTCTCCTAATTGACAAAAACTGGCCACACCCTGCCAGAGCTTTGTATTTCAGTGCAGCTGCTCCAGTCACCAGGCAGCTCTACCTAAGCTTCTGGCTGAAACCCTGCCAATTGCAGACCTAACCCTTTGGACTGTGACTTAATGCTTTGTGTTCCGTCAGCTTGGGGGACTTGATATTAACTAAGAAAAAACGTCAGCCAAATGCCAATACTTGGTGCTTTCTAGCCCTGTTGGTCTGAATAGATTAGTGTGTACTTGTCAGTTTATACTTAGGACAGTGAAAGCCAGAGTCATCTTGTATCTCATTGCCTTTCCATATTTTACCTCTACTCTTCTGTTCTGGACTTGTGTCAGCAAAGAGACATTAATGTGGTCTCTCTACAATGGAATAGATTCTGTAGTTTAAAATTACTACAGCTGTTGGGGTTCTTAGTGATGGGATATCCCTTGTTTTCATGTGTGTGTGCATGTGCTCAGGTTCTTGGTCGTGTCTGACTCTTTGTGACCCCATGGTAGCCTGCTAGGTTCCTCTGTCCATGGCATTTTCTAGGCAAGAATACTGGAGTGGGTTGTCATTTCCTTCTCCAGGGGATCTTCCCCACCGAGGCATTGAACTGGCATCTCCTACATCTCCGGCATTCATACACAGATTATTTTACCACTGAGCCACCTAGGAAGCCTCATCCCTTGTTTTTGGAAGCTATCTAATCAACTCAATCCTAGTTTTACAATACTAAAGAGAATCTAGTTGTGGAGTGTTTGTACTCCAAACCAAAGCTACAGTCCTCAGCTTCCTCCATCATGCTTTTAAACCAAACCTTGACATCTCACTAGGAATCTATCAGTGACTGGGATGACCCAGAGGGATGGTATTGGGAGGGAGGTGGGAAGGGGGTTCAGGATGGGGAACATGTGTACACCTGTGGTGGATTCATGTTGATGTATGGCAAAACCAATACAATATTGTAAAGCAATTAGCCTCCAATTAAAATCAATAAATTTATATCCAAAAAAAATCTATCAGTGGTGTTGAAAAGGACAGTCATGACCAAAATTTCAAAAAAGAAAATAGAATCTGGCTTTAGAATTCATTTCCAGATATTAGAAAAACCCAATTACATACAATTGTTATAATAAAGGCTAATTATTCATAAACTCAGTAGACTAAAACATTATCCAAAGAAATGAAAATAATTATCTGGTAGATTTTGGGGTCATGATTGGTAAACAGAGGAAAAGAATGATGATTTTCATCCTGTACATGTAAACTGATTTTTTTAAAGCTTGTAATCCCAAATGATTTTAAAATAAAGTAATCTGACTATACATCCCTCGTAGATTTTATCCTAAGGACAAAAAAGGCAAAAGATTTCTTTTTTTCTTTTTAACTTTCCAGTAATCATGTTGTTGGTAATAGTCTTGCTGTTTTTCTGAGACTGTTATATGTGTAATGTGGGATAAAGCAAAATGAATAATTACGATATCTTATTCTACCATCTCTGATATTGATACAGATGAAAAAGAGACCACCTAAACAGCCAATAATCCTCAATTTGGATGAGAGATATCATCATGAACTCAGAGGAATTTTGCATAAATATTTCTTAACTCCATCCACTGAAAAGTCTCCAAATGAGCCCAATTTAGTTGCAGTGAGTACCTTTAGCCTGCACACTTTACAAGTAACAGAGCCTTTGGAGGCAAGACAAGCAGAGAATAGCACAATATTAGTTTCCTACTGCTGTGTAACAAACTATCACAAACTTAGTGATTTAAAACAACACAAATTTACTATCTTACAGGTCTGGATGTTAGAAATCCAAAATTGTTATCACTGAGCTGAAATCTCGTCATTGGCAAGACTGTGGAGTGTTCAGGGGCAAATTCCGTTCTTTGTGTTTCCCAGATTCCAGAGGCTTCCTATATTCCCTGTCTCTTAGCTGCTTTCCACCTTCAAAGCCAGCATCACATAACACTAAATTCTACTTCCATCTTCACATCTCCTCAGATTCTCTCCTGCCTTCCTCTTTCACTTATAAGAACTCCAGTGATTGCACTGAGTTCTCTGGGATAATCCAGGATAATCCCTGTCTCAAAATCCTTTATTTAATGTGAAGCCCCTTTTGCTGTGTGAGATAATACACTTATTGGTTCTGGGGATTAGGATGTGGACATCTTTGGGAGGACAATTACTCTGCCTGCCACAGGTACCAAGTCAAATAGAAGGATCTGAGTTCTTCTTACAGAAGTAAAGCCTAACTCCAGTTGCTGAGATAAGGATCCACTTATAAATGTCACTTTTAGTATAATTTTTATCAATATTGGCTATAAGCTCTGGTGGTTTAGTCACTAAGTCATGTCTGACTCTTGCGACCCCATGGACTGTAGCCTGCCAGGCTCCTCTGTCCATAGGATTCTCCAGGCAAGAAACTGGAGTGGGTTGCCATTTCCTTCTCCAGGGGATCTTCCTGACCAAGGAATTGAACCCAGGTCTCCTGCATGGTAGGCAGATTCGTTACCAATTGAGCTACAAGGGAAGCATACTAATAAATGAGAGAGAGTGGAACTAACACCTACTGAGTGCCTGAACAAAGAGAGTCAGGCACTTTCTGGAAACCGTCTCTTTTATTGTAGGTGTCACTTTCTCCTTGTCACAGATGAGAAGTCAGACTCAAAGAGAAGACAGTCTAGGCAATGCTCTGATCACTCAACTAGTGAATGGCAGAGCTAAAATTTCAATACATATGTCTGACTCCAAAGTCCATGAATTTATGCTGCTTTTCATGATGTAACAAGAAGTAAACAAGGAGATCCTGGCACAAATGGTCCAACTGAGGGGTTACTTACTACCACTACTGCTGCTCCTCCAGTTTGAACCTGTCTAGGCAAGGAAAGAAAGAAGGAGGAAAGGGAGGAAGAGAGAAAGCAAGTAGGGAAAGTGGGATCCTAAAATAGTGATTTATATCAAGCTGAACTAGACCAACTCTATACATATGAAGGATGGATAGAAAAGGGCTCAGAGAAAATCAAGACCTATTTCTAAGCACAGCTTTGTGGATTTTAACACAGACACAGCACCAGTCAGAGGATGACTATTGTCTATAATTAAATACTTCTTAATCCATTCTTATTCCAAATGTCAAATCCCAATGAATGAGAGGATCTTTAAACCAAAAAAATGAATATTTACTTGTGTACAATTGGCTTTCTTATATATGCTGGTCTTTTCTGCCATGTAAGTACACAAATAGTTATTAATAATTATTTTTAGTAAACATTCTCCAACTGTTAACAATGCTATATCTCAGGCATACTTTTCAACTGGACTGCAATGGGCAAATTTAACTCAGATGACCATTATATCTACTACTGTGGGCAGGAATCCCTTAGAAGAAATGAAGTAGCCATCATGGTCAACAGAAGAGTCCAAAATGCAGTACTTGGATGCAATATCAAAAATGACAGAATGATCTCTGTTCATTTCCAAGGCAAACCATTCACTATCACAGTAATCTAAGCCTGTGCCCCAACCAGTAACACTGAAGAAGCTGAAGTTGAACGGTTCTATGAAGACCTACAAGACCTTTTAGAACTAACACCCAAAAAGATGTCCTTTTCATTATAGGGGACTGGAATGCAAAACTAGGAAGTCAAGAAACACCTGGAGAAACAGGCAAATTTGGCCTTGGAATACAGAATGAAGCAGGGCAAAGTCTAATATAGTTTTGCCAAGAGAACGCACTGGTCATAGCAAACACCCTCTTCCAACAGCAGAAGAGAAGACTGTACACAGGGACATCACCAGATGGTCAAAACCAAAATCAGATTGATTATATTCTTTGCAGCCAAAGATGCAGAAGCTCTATACAGTCAGCAAAAACAAGACCAGGAGCTGACTGTGGCTCAGATCATGAACTCCTTATTGCCAAATTCAGACTTAAATTGAAGAAGGTAGGGAAAACCACTAGACCATTCAGGTATGACCTAAATCAAATCCCTTATGATTATCCAGTGGAAGTGAGAAATAGATTTAAGTACTAGATCTGATAGACAGAGTGCCTGATGAACTATGGATGAGGTTCGTGACATTGTACAGGAGACAGGGATCAGGACCATCCCATGGAAAAGAAATGCAAAAAAGCAAAATGGCTGTCTGGGGAGGCCTTACAAATAGCTGTGAAAAGAAGAGAAGTGAAAAGCCAAGGAGAAAAGGAAAGATATAAGTATCTGAATGCAGAGTTCCAAAGAATAGCAAGGAGAGATAAGAAAACCTTCCTCAGAGATCAATGCAAAGAAATAGAGAAAAACAACAGAATGGGAAAGACTAGAGATCTCTTCAAGAAAATTAGAGATACCAAGGGAACATTTCATGCAAAGATGGGCTTGATAAAGGACGGAAATGGTATGGACCTAACAGAAGCAGAAGATATTAAGAAGAGGTGGCAAGAATATACAGAAGAAGTGTCAAAAAACAGCTTCATGACCCATATAATCACGATGGTGTGATCACTCATCTAGAGCCAGACATTCTGGAATATGAAGTCAAGTGGGCCTTAGAAAGCATCATTATGGACAAAGCTAGCAGAGGTGATGGAATTCCAGTTGAGCTATTTCAAATCCGGAAAGATGATGCTGTGAAAGTACTGCACTCAATATGCCAGCAAATTTGGAAAACTCAGCAGTGACTGCAGGACTTGAAAAGGTCAGTTTTCTTTTATTTCAATCCCAAAGAAAGGCAATGCCAAAGAATGCTCAAACTACTGCACAATTGCACTCATCTCACACGCGAGTAAAGTAATGCTCAAAATTCTCCAACCCAGGCTTCAGCAATACGTGAACTGTTAACTCCCAGATATTCAAGCTGGTTTTAGAAAAGGCAGAGGAACTAGAGATCAAATTGCCAACATCCACTGGAATATGGAAAAAGCAAGAGAGTTCCAGAAAAACATCTATTTCTGCTTTATTGACTATGCCAAAGCCTTTGACTGTGTGGATCACAATAAACTGTGGAAAATTCTGAAAGAGATGGGAATACCAGACCACTTGACCTGCCTCTTGAGCAACCTATATGCAGGTCTGGAAGCAACAGTTAGAACTGGACATGGAACAACAGACTGGTTCCAAATAGGAAAAGGAGTATGTCAAGGCTGTATATTGTCACCCTGCTTATTTAACTTCTATGGAGAGTACATCATGAGAAATGTTGGGCTGGAAGAAGCACAAGCTGGAATCAAGATTTCCAGGAGAAATATCAATAATCTCAGATATGCTGATGACACCACCATTATGGAAGAAAGTGAAGAAGAATTAAAAAGCCTCTTGATAAAAGTAAAAGAAGACAATGAAAAAGCTGGCTTAAAGCTCAACATTCAGAAAATGAAGATCATGGCATCTGGTCCCATCACTTCATGGGAAATAGATGGGGAAACAGTGGAAACAGTGTCAGACTTTATTTTTGTGGGCTCCAAAATCACTGCAGATCGTGACTGCAGCCATAAAATCAAAAGACGCTTACTCCTTGGAAGGAAAGTTATGACCAACTTAGAAGGCATATTGAAAAGCAGAGACATTACTTTGCCAGCAAAGGTCCGTCTAGTAAAGGCTATGGCTTTTCCAGTGGTCATGTATGGAGGTGAGAGTTGTACTGTGAAGAAAGCTGAGTGCCGAAGAATTGATGCTTTTGAACTGTGGTGTTGAAGAAGACTCTTGAGAATCCCTTGGACTGCAAGGAGTTCCAACCAATCCATTCTAAAGAAGATCAGTCCTGGGTGTTCATTGGAAGGATGAAGCTGATGCTAAAGCTGAAACTCCAGTACTTTGTCCACCTCATACGAAGAGTTGACTCATTGGAAAAGACCCTGATGCTGGGAGGGATTGGGGGCAGGAGGAGAAGGGGATGACAGAGGATGAGATGGCTGGATGGCATCACCGACTTGATGGACATGAGTTTGAGTGAACTCCAGAAGCTGGTGATGGACAGGGGGGCCTGACATGCTGCGATTTATAGGGTCACAATGAGTCGGACACGACTGAGTGGCTGAACTGAGCTGAATTGATCCTTAGGGGTTCTATAGGAAGTTACATTGTTTGAATTTAGTGTTTGTTCTAACATGTACTGATTAGCCTTAGCTTTGATAAGAGGATGTCCATCTAATTAATTGTCTGCCATTAATTAGCAAGAGAAATATACATTTGATAGTACAACTTTAAGCCGCTTATTTGCATGATGCAAAATATTCATCTTAAAAAATACTTTTTGGAGGCTTTTCTAAAAAATATACAGTTTAATTTCTACAGATACTCTCAGATTTATCACTGGATTTAGTCATATGTATTTGGCCCATACTATATTGTATCTCTACCCCTGCCCCCTCAAAAACACCTTCATAGACTTGTTTTAATTACCAAATTCTTTCTCTCTGTTTTGATATTGAGGGATATTATAAGAAACAGCCTTATGAAACTCATTAGAGTAGTTACTATCAGAATATTTTAAGGATGATATTCACTATACCATATGATTTCATTTATAAGAGGGCCTAAGAAACAAATTCCTTTTATGTTACAATACCAGGAAGAGCCATAGTTCTTTTAGAGAACTCGTTTCTTTTCATCTTACAGGTGTCATAAATCACTTTACTCTTATATTTACTTCCAGCACTGATTTCTAGGAAGTCTAGAACCAACTTTTGGCCTGTTTCTAGGCACTCCATGTACCTTTTGACAAGCATGTTGGTGAACCAGCTCTAGAATAATCTTACATCGTGTATGTTATTATATGTTATCTCCCTTTTATTGTTATCTTGTTATACCGTAAATATTTTTGTAAACTGTCTTGGTTCCTTGGATAATGAAACAGAATATAGAAAATATGTGAAAAAGAATTATGATACAGCCTGTTTATTTATTTTGCACATTCCATGAAAATTGTTAGTTTTTTCCAAAATTTGGAGAGTATATTTGTGGTGTGTGTGTGTGTGTATGTGCACACACTAGATCGCTTCAGTTGTGTCCATCTCTGCAACCCTTTGGACTGTAGCCTGCCAGGATCTTCTGTCCATAGGATTCTCCAGGCAAGATTGGGTCATTCTGACCTGAGTGTGGCTCTCCCGAATTTCACACTAGGGGTTCCTGAGGGGCACCTGGAAGAGAAATGTATTCATCTTCCAGAGCAGATGAAACTGAGGTACAAGACTCAGATGACCATAAACGAGGAGTAATGGGCTCTTAAAGTGTTTTACAAGAGAAAAAATAGCATCTTCCAATACGTGTGCATGATAAGCCTCTTCAGTCATGTCCAACTCTCTACGACCCTGTGGACTGGAGCCCACCAGGTTCCTCCAGGCAAGAACACTGGAATGGGTTACCATTTCCTTCTCCAAGGGATCTTCCCGACCCAGGGGTTAAACTCAAGCCTCTTACATCTCCTGCATTGGCTGGCGGGTTCTTTACTCCTAGAGCTACCTGGGAAGCACCATCTTCAAATACAAACCCAAACAAATAAGCAGGATCGGGAAGTCATTTGCATATGAAGCTGCTTTCCACATATGCGTTCTGTATATACCGCATCCCAAAATGTGTAGTAGCTGGGAGTAACTTGTTTAGCAATGGTTAATGATTCTTCCAAAAATTACCAACTGAAACATCACAAGTAATTCAAAAAATGTTTTAAGTAGCAAATCACTATCAACTCATTACACACTGAACAAATGTAATAATATTAGCAATGATACTACTGGACATTTATTGAGTACCTACTATATACCACATACTTATTTAATTTTCAGAACCTCAGTGAGTAGGTTTTTGTTAAATCCGCTTTTACAAATGAGAAACAGAAAGCCACTGGGAGATTTATCAAGGAGCTTGGCATAATTCAGGCTTCCCTGGTGGCTCAGACGATAATCAATTTATCTCCAATGCAGGAAACCTGGGCTTGATCCCTGGGTTGGGAAGATCTCCTGGAGAAGAGAATGGCTACCCACTCCAGTCTCCATTGGGTGGCAAAGAGTTGGACACGACATAGCAACTAACACTTTCACTTTTCACTTGGCACAATTCAATCTACATCTGAAGAAGGCCTTTCTGTCTGCTCTGAAGGACTTAGGCTAAAAGGGCACCCATTTAGGAAGCTATTGTGACCTATTGTGACCGTGCACGCACAACATGATGACTCGGAGCCAAGAAGTAGTAATGAAGGTGCTGAGAGCTGTGAGAGTCAGAATATAGTTCAATCGTCCAGGTGTTTGTGTTATGGCACACAATTTTCTTTCTCAAAGATGGTAGCTTTCAGTAGGCTAAATGAAGGTTGTCAGGACTTCCCTGGTGCTCCAGAGGTTAAGAGTCCACCTTTCAATGCGGGGGACCCGGGTTGGATCCCTAGTCAGGGAACTAAGATCTAACGTGCCAAGGGGCAACTAAGCCCGTGAGCCAAAACAAAAGATCCTGCATGCTGCTACTAAGGCCCAGTGCAGCCAAAATAATAAATGAATAATTATTAAATGAAGGTTGTGCTTGCATGCTAAGTTGCTTCAGTCGTGTTTTCACTCTTTGCTACCCTGTGGACCGTAGCCTGCCAGTCTCTTCTCCAAGAACACTGAAGTGGGCTGCCATGCCCTCCTCCAGGGGATCTTCCTGACTCAGAGATCAAACCCACGTCTCCAGCACCTCCTGCTTTAGCTGGCCAGTTAGTGCCACTTGGGAAGCCCCTAAATGAAGGTTATCAAATGTCAAATGATCAGAAAATAAAGTCCCCCTGTCTTTGCAGTTGATGCTGAGAGTAAAGCCAGAGCTTTTTTTCTGGTGATTTGATACCACTCAGAGAGACTGCCTTCCAACAGAGGGGTATGATTTCGTTGTGGGGAGAGCTGGAGAACTCTGCCACCTTCTACATGGTGTTTCCTTTTAGTGAATGCCACATCAGTTATCCTTTAAACAGACATCAAAACCCTGGGTTGAGAAACATCAGGGAACAGATGTTAGGCAGCCAGAAACTTAGAAGTATATTAAGATCTAAAATTGTCTAAAATTGTCCTCTACTTAATATAGGGTTTCCACGTGTAAAGTAAATGAAGCAACAAGGATTCTAACAGCCTGGAAAGTTTAAGGTAAAAAAATGCGAGAATCAACTTAAATCTTTGTCAGGTCTCTAGCCTAAGAAGTGTGAGTAAAATGAATCTATTGTGAGTTAACAAATTTTCAGCTCCTGAAAAACAAAATGCATTTCAAATTACCTAGCCTGATGATGCTGACATTCCAGTCCCACCAAAGGGCTAATTCTTACCCTCTTTACCTCAAACATAATTTCTCCCTTTACGATCCCTGCATTGTGGTCTCACTAATGTGAGTTTCCCGTGTGTCTCTCTACTGTCTGCAAGTAGATTATATGTTTTAGTGGTGGCATGAGACTGCCGCGAGGCCATTGGCTGAGCCTGGACAAAATCGAGGGTGGGGTCACCAATCATAAGGGGTGTCGTTGTAAGTTTGTAGCTATCTACATTCTAAATGTGTGTACGTGTATGATATCGTATGCCTTTGGATAATATATAATCAACAGATGTCACTTAGTATATATAATATGCATGCATATAATATGTAATATATATGCATATAATATGTAAATATGTTTATGTATATGATATACAACAGAAAAATAAGTAGACGTTTTGTTGTGAAGCACTTCTGCTTTGTATCTTATTCATCCATCCTTCACTGGCATTGGCTCTGCATTGCCTCGTGAGCAAATAAATTTAACCACGTTGAACTGTAAAAGACTTCTAGACCAAGTTTTGTTGATCCCTGCTGTAGCAAATGGCTCTTTTTCACCTTTAACATCTCTTTATATAAACTGTAGACTCCCAGATCACTTTGAAACCGATCCTGAAGAATATCATGTGTTCTCAGACAGGAAGCAAAGGGCACCTTTGTCTTTGGAAAATAGATCTAAATGTGTTGAAACTAATTCCACTGTAATCCCACTTCTAGACCTTGAGCTCATTCTAAAATCATTGTTTGGTCTAATCAGCCTCACTGTGGATCTTTTCGCCTACAATAGAACAAAGCTGGTAGGATAACTTCTCCCTGACCTCTTTAGTGCCTTTCCTATTCTCCAACCTGACCCACCCTAATGTGTACAAACCACTAATCAACTAGAAAACCATGAGTTGCTAAGGAGACTCTTGAACAAAGCTAGCTTTCCAAATATCTTCAAGACTGAGAGTGAGAGCAACTTCCTACAATTACTGACTTCTAGATATTACCTTCCTTATTTTATCTTCCAGACCTTATAAAATTTTAATTTAAAAAAAAAATAGCCTTCATAAAGGCTAGAAATACCTAGAAGGTGAAAGTGTTAGTTGCCCTGTCATGTCCAACTCTTTGGGACCCCACGAACTGTAGCCTGCCAGGTTCCTCTGTTCATGGAATTCTCCTGACGAGAATATTGGGGTGGGTTGCCATTCCCTTCTCCAAGGGATCTTCTCAACCCAAGGATTGAATCTGGGTCTTCCATGCTGCAGAGAGATTCTTTCCTATCTGAACTACCAGGGAAGGCCTGAAATACCTAGAGTGGTTTCTAATTCCCTGACTGCTACTGACAGAGAGAGGTCTAAAGCAGCGGTCGAGATGAAAGCAAATCCCTGGGGCTAAGGGAAGCCCGAAACAACACAGTGGAAGGTATTCTATCGTTAGATATACAAGGTATAGTGTGAGTTTATCAGTTCCATCACTGGTGTGTAACCTTCAAAAAGATTCTAAATCCATTTGAGCCTCAGTTACCACACATGTAAAATGAGAATAGTAATGAAACCCGCTCTCTAGGATGGTTGTAAAGATCAAATGACACCAACCATGTTGAGAGTTCTGTACATTGTACAAGACAATAGAACAATTTATTATAGCTTTCTAGCTTGCAATTCACTATCAGACTGACTCCCTGGATACAATTCTCTATCTAACAATGGTCTAATGCTTATCATGGCAAACTAGTTAAGAAGTTACTTTAAGATGTGTAGGACCTCCCTCATTTCCTCCTCAAAATTACAAATGAATAAGCCACTTTCTCTACCAGAATGAGTAAACTCCAGTGGTACGCTGGTAAGTATTTAACAATTGGCTCTCTGGGGAGGAAAGGGGAGCTCTCGGTGGTTTGTAGAATTTGCTAATTTTGTAACTTAAATATTCCCACCATGGCCAATTTCAAGTTATCAATGTGACATCAGCTTTTCTTACAAAAATTCTTCATTATTTAACAATTGGCTGTCTACACACTACTGTTTCAGTCTGCCTCATTACCATAATAATAGTATTCCTTGGTGTTAATGTAGGTTATAGAAAATAATTCTGGATATTGATGTTGGTCAAGATCAGGTTTTTTTCCATTTACACTTTATCAGTTAGGAATCACAAAATCATCCTTCTTTGAATGATATCCTTTTTATAACGAAAACCCTGAAAATAAAGCCCTACTTTTACTTCTTTCCTAATTGATGAAATTGTTCTCTGCTGCTGAGTATACCATTTAATTTAATTAACTCTCAAGAGTTTAAATGCTATGGGGTATATTTTGGAAAGATTAAAAGGTAAAACAAGGCCTGTTAAAAGTCCAAGTAGTAATAGAATTTATAAAATCTATAAAATTAACACCAACTACAAAATATCTAATATGCATATGTATTTTCAAAATATTAACCAAGGTGTGTGCATTTTATGTGTTAACAGATCCCTTTGCATTTGCTTTGTCTTCCAAAGGCTGACAGTTCTCTTACAGTTGATATCATAACAAGATGATCTCTCCAGAGAGACTGTATTGGCAACATGCCTGCCCCTCTAGTTGCACACATGCTTCAGAGAATTGATTTGGTTTCCACTGACTCTTGGAGGTGGGAGTGCCTGGGGAATTCTTGCTGACTCAGACCATTACTAAACTGAAGGACTCTTAGGCATGTAATTTCCGGTCCACCTATGACTGAGCAACTAAACACACACAGAGATCTGATTTAACTCCACTGCATTCTTACCTATTAATTTAAGCTTGCTGTAATGGTGGTTTTAGGATCCTTATTACCACCACAGACCTACCCCAGGTTAGGCTCGAACCCTTAAATAAGTTTCTGTACATGATGGATGAATGGGGCCAGAATCTCAGGAATAAGCCCAAGTGAAAATTGTTACCACATAGTGGTGAAAACCATATTGGCAGGCAAGAATACTGGACTGGGTGGTCATCTTCTCCACAGGATCTTCCCACCCCAGGGCCTGAAGCTGCGTCTCTTGCCTCTCCCACTTTGGCAGGCAGACTTTTCTTGCCACTGTGCCACCTGGGATTCCCACTGTCAGACATAAGTTTATCTATTTGTGGTCTGGGCACCCCTATGTTTTCATCTTCTGGAGAAAAAGTGAGAATGTTAGCACAAGTTGATATTTTAATCTTATCCACTTTGAGCTTTCTTCAAACCCATACTAAGGGAGACAAGGGAAGATAAGGTATCTTATAAAGCACCACCCCAAAAGTTCATATTTGAAAGTTGCGTTTTGGGAAGCCTCTTGAAAATGTGCTGAAAATGGCTTTGAACAGGTGATATTTTGTATATCTTGGAGTGATTTATATTATACATTCTTTACAATGACCTTCGGAGAAGGCAATGGCACCCCACTCCAGTACTCTTGCCTGGAAAATCCCATGGACGGAGGGAGCCTGGTAGGCTGCAGTCCATGGAGTCGCTAGGAGTCGGACACGACTGAGCGACTTCACTTTCACTTTTCACTTTCATGCATTGGAGAAGGAAACGGCAACCCACTCCAGTGTTCTTGCCTGGAGAATCCCAGGGACAGCAGAGCCTGGTGGGCTGCCGCTCGGGATCGCACAGAGTCAGACACGACTGAAGCGACTTAGCAGTAGCAGCAGCAGCACAATGACCTTAATTATTATAAAAGGATAAATTTGGCAGTATATTGAACGTAATGTCTCAGAGGACTACATCATGACTCGGTTCAGGACAAAAGTGGAAAATAGCTGGAGTATAGGCTATGCTTTCCTTATACTTTATACTTTAATTAAAAATTATGTTTTCTGGAGAAGAGCACAAAACTTGAATACAAGGAGAGATTACTCCTTGCAAATAAAAAATATTTGGAGGAAATTAAATTTATACAGGAATTTTCCCTTCAGAAATAACTGAAAAAATTGCCAGTCACTGACATTAAAAATTATATCAACCAATTTCCAAGTACTATTGAATACATTAAATTTCAGAGGCATCAAAGAACATTGTTGGAGGAGCATGAATTCCACTAAAGCTAAGGGGTAGTGATGAATATCCTAATTATCTTATGGAATCCCTTATGGATAGAATGTCTATGTAAAACTATCTCAAATTATTGTTTATGTTTTTCAGTATCTAAAATTAGATCAATAAAATCTATAAATCTGCAATCAACTTCTTCTGATTGTCCCACATTTACCAACTTCAAGTTATAAATCTGACTTTCACTTCTTTTAATTGAAGTGTTTATTCAAATAATGATAGATTCATACACAATTATAAGAAATAATATAAATCCCAGTACATTATACTCAGTTTACTCCAGTGATAACATTTTGCTAAATTATGGCATAATATCATAACCAAGATATTGACATTAATAAAATCCACCTATTTTATTCAAATTTCCCCAGTTTTACTTGTACTCATTTGTGGTCTGTGCCTCTGTATGTGTGTGTTTGTGTGAAGTTTTATATGACATTGTATATATACAATGTGTGGGTTCATATAATGACCAGTTATAATACTGAACAGCACAAGGACCCCCCCCTTTTTAAAATAAAATTTACCTTTTTATAACATACTCATCTCTCTCCTATCTTCTCCTCAAAACTATCCTCCTTACTCTAATCGCTGGCAACCAGTAATTTGTTCCCTACTTCTAAAATTTTGCTATTTCAGAAGTATTTACAAATGTGATCATATTTTTTTAAGGCAAACATGAGTTTGACGTGGAACATTTCATATCAGTAATTTATAGGACATTACTATTCCCACCAGAGAGAAACCATTCATCAACTAGATGCCTCAGGAGGCTAAGTGAAAAGGCAGGCCCAGGAATGAACACCTGGGAAAGCACCAAGAAGCCAGGAACCTTCTGACATACTGAGTGATGTCTCCTTTTTGCTCAAAGGTCCCAGTTCTTGAGACTTCCATTGATTAGAAAAACACCTTTGGGAATGCTCAATCTTGTGACTGCTGCTGCCGCTAAGTCGCTTCAGGCATGTCCAACTCGGTGCGACCCCATAGACAGCAGCCCACCAGGCTCCCCCCGTCCCTGGGATTCTCCAGGCAAGAACCCTGGAGTGGGTTGCCATTTCCTTCTCCAATGCATGAAAGTGAAAAGGGAAGGGAAGTTGCTCAGTTGTGCCCGACCCTTATCTTGTGACTACTTCCTAAAATTTCAATACTCGGCAGAATTGGGCTTCTCAGGTGACTCAATGGTAAAGAATTCTGTTAAGCAGGAGACGCAGGTTCAGTTCCTGAGTCAGGAAGATTACCCTGGAGAAGGGAATGTCAATTCACTCCAGTAGTCTTGCCTGGGAAATCCCATGGACAGGAGCAGCCTGGCAGGCTATAGAGTACTTGGCATGGCAAAGAGTCAGAGACAAATAAATGACTAAAAAACAACAGCACAACAGCCAAATTACCCACTAAACAATTCACAGAGGCCTTCCCTACAGCCCCCTCCAATAAAGACACTCAAGACTACTGCGATGGGCAACAGGCACACATGTGTGGCAAGGGGAAGGCGCCACAGTCATCGCTGTGGTTCACAGCTGTTTTGATTAGCAGATGAGCCAGGCTTGCTCATTATCTTGTCCTCTGATGAAGGAACATAGGTTAGGATAAAGGTTTTTCTAAATACTATGTTGTTTACTTGCTAAATCGTGTCTGACACTTTGCGACCCCACAGACTATAGCCCTCCAGGTTCCTCTGTCCATGAGATTTTCCATACAAGAACACTGGAGTGGGTTGCCATTTCCTTCTCCAAGTACTATAAAGATAATACATTTCAGTTTTTCACTGGATGAGAAATTAACCTCCATCTTCCAAGGACTGGAATGACCTCCATCTTCCAAGGATTTGGAGTAATTTAACGCATTGCAGGGATAAATCCCAAAAGTATGAGATGTCAGTGAGCTTGGGAAAAGGCTACTCAATGTAATTTCTAATTTTAAGTGCCTTTTGAACTTGGGTGAGTAAACTTCAGGTTCTCTGAAGCCAACTTCTGATTGAAACTTGTCCCAATAGAAAAGTAGAGGGCCTGGAGTTATTTATTGAGACTAAAGGCTAGAAGTCTCTTCGAGAATATTTTATAATAAAATAGCATGTTTCTCTTTAACACTTTTCTCCTCCCCTTTCAATCATCAAAGGTCTTCACCTGAGGAAAAGAGGTGATTTAAATAGGAGAGGAAAGCGCGGAGATCTTTCTGGTACTGCCAGTTAACAGGCCCCCTCTGGCCTGCACGGGCTTCATGCCCTGGGAAGTCCTCACAGGTGTGAGTGCCCAGCGGCGGCAGTCCACAGAAAGGAGTCTCAGCGGGCCAGAGCAGGACGTCACTCGCTCCCAGGCTCTCAGCGAGGAAAAGCCTGGGGTCCTGAACTGCCTCTTGCATCACATCAGGATTTAAGACATGTGGTTTCCAAGGAGACGCTCGAGTGACTTCTAAGGTAACTTGCTGGTCCTTCAGACCCAGGTTGTCATACTCCAGGGAGTGAAAAGGAATCTGAGCAGCAGAGTCGCTCTCATTCTTGAGGTTTATTTTCAACAGGCCCGTCCAGTCCACCCTGCTGCTGCCTGCTATTCTCTAGTTGGTCAGGACAGCTGGTTCCGGGTCTTCTCTTTCCTCTTTACAGGCCCGTAGGCTGACCAGTACTGGACTTTTCCATCACAGGTCACTTCTGAGGTCTCAGGAAAGGGACCCACCATGTCCCTCCCTCACTGCAGGGAAGGATCCACCAGGATGGGCTTTTTTTGCTCAGCCTAATTTCTTGATGTTTCATTCAAGTTGTTACATCTGTCAATAGACCATTTTTTTTTTAATACAAAGAAAATATTTTTATTTGTATAGCAGATAGTCTAAGAAATGGTAACATAATGAAATTAACAGAGTTGATGTCAAGGCACTAGTAGATATGAAATGCTATTGATGATTAATCATTTTGTTTCATCTAACCTCCCACTGATTATTTCAGAGAGCATCTCTGGTATATTTCTGACTGAATCTTATGCATGATATATCCAGGTGATTCAATTATAAAGTCTTTGAAAGAATGGCTCCTTCCAGTAGTCATCGTTAACTATCTCTTTTTCCTTTTTCTTCTCTGGGCCTGCAATTGCTATGCATGGTTCTTCCTCAGAAAGTGGTTTTTCATTAATGCTTTTTTTTTCCCCATCCTTTTTCTTCTACTTCACAGATGTCTCCTGTTTTTCCACTACTTGTGCTCCTCCTCCTTCTCCTTTTCCTACTTCTTCAACTTTAACTGAATAGTCCATTACTTTTTGTTGCTAAGTAGTACTGCTAAGTCGTGCAACCCTATAGACGGCAGCCCACCAGGCTCCCCCATCCCTGGGATTCTCCAGGAAAGAACACTGGAGTGGGTTGCCATTTCCTTCTCCAGTGCATGAAAGTGAAAAGTGAAAGGGAAGTCGCTCAGTCGTGTCCGACACTTAGGGACCCCATGGACTGCAGCCTATTAGGCTCCTCCATCCATGGGATTTTCCAGGCAAGAGTACTGTAGTGGGGTGCCATTGCCTTCTGCAAAGTAGTACTATGTACCATATAATATTTACCACAGTTTATGTAACTGCTTATCTATTGAAGGACACTTTGTTTGATTCCAGTTTGTAGCTATTATGAAAAAAGCGACTGTGAACATTAAGTACAGGTTTTTGTATGATTGTGAGTCTTCATTTTTCTGATATAAATGCCCAGGAATACATTTGTTAGGTCGTATGATATCAATAATTAGATGTTTAGTTTAAGAAACTGACAAGCGATTTCCCAGAGTGGCTGAAATATTTTACATTTCCATCAGTATGGGTGATTCATACTCTAATTCTCACCCACATTTGGTACTGTTCCTAGTTTTTAAAATTTTAGCCCTTCTGAGAGGTGTGTAGTGGTATCTGTTTATTGTTTTAATGTGCGTTTCTCCCAAAGCTAATGATGTTGAATATCTTCTCATGGGACTACTTGCCATCTATATAACTTGTTTGATCACATAACTGTTCGTGTCTTTTGTCTACTTTCTAACTGGGTTGTTAGGTATTTTACTATTGAGGGTTTTTTAAAGTATTTATTTGGCTGCACTAGGTCTTAGTTGGGGCATACAGGATCTTCAATCTTCACTGTGGCATAAGGGATGTTTTAGTTGGAGCATATGAACTCTTAGTTGCAACATGTGGGATCTAGTTCCCTGATCAGGGATTGAACCCAGGCCCCTGCACTGAAAGCATGGAGTCTTAGCCACAGGAAGACCAGGAAAGTCTCAGTATTGAATTTTGAGAGTTCTTTATATATTAAAGATACCAGTCTTTTGTCAAATAAACACTTTGCAGACATTTTCTCCCAGTCTCTCCCTTGTCTTCTCATTTTCTTCACTGGATCTTTCTCTGAGCAAATTTTAAAATTTTGATGAAGTTCAATTTATCAAGTTTTCCTTATAATGGAAAATGCTTTGATGTCATGTCTGAGAAGTATTTTCCTGCCTTGAGATCCTAAAGATTTTGTGTGTGTGTGCTGTTTTCTTCTATAAGGGAATTGGGATTTAGAAGATTCCTTGGTGGTCCAGTGGTTGTTAGTGGCTTAGTCATGTCTGACTCTTTGTGATTCCATGGACTGTAGCTTGCCGGGTGCTTCTGTCCATGGAATTCTCCAGGCAAGAATGCTAGAGAGGGTTGCCATTTCCTACTCCAGAGGATCTTTCCAACCCAGGGACAAAACCTGGGTCTCCTGCACAGCAGGCGGTCTCTTTACCAACTAAACTACCAGGTCCAGTGGTTAGGACTCCACAGTTTCACTGCTGTGGCCCAGGGTTCAGTCCCTGGTCAGGGAACTAAGATCCCACAGGCAAAAACTTGATTGACTGATGCTGTGCAGTTTCACATTTTACATGTAAGCCATGATTCTTTTTGAGTTAATTTTTGTATAGGTATTAAGTTTGAGCATTTTTGTTTTGCTTTACTTATTCAAAAAGTACTTATTACTTATGTGTAACCCTCTGCCAGTACCACATTTTCATTTCAGTAATGAAAATACCAAGTAGAGTAATTCTTCCCACTTTATTTTTGTAGTGATTTTAAGCTATTCTAGGGCTTATGATTTTCCATATGAATTTTTAAATAAGCCTGTCTATGACTACAAAATTCTTGCTGGAATTTTGGTACAAATTGTATTTAGCCTATAGGTGAATTTGAGGAGAATTGACATCTTTACTCAGTTGAGTCTTACAGTCTATAAATACGGTATTTGACGCCTTTCAGTTAGTTTTGCTTTGATTTCCCAGCATCAGTGTTTTATAATTTTCAGCATATAAAGTCTAGACATGTCTTTAAATATACATCTAAGTATTTTCTTTGGAGAAATTATAAATGGTATTGTGTTCTAAATTGTGACTTCTGCATGTCCATTTTGTGTATTGATCTTGAACCATCTTGTTGAACTCTTTTTCTAGTGCTAGAAATTTGTGGGGTTGTATTTTGTAGACTTCTTGTTATTTTCTGTGTAGACAATCATTTCTCCTGACATTACAGATTGTTTTCTTTTACAAGCTATATTTTTTTGCCTATGACAGTGGCAATAACTTATAAAAAAATAATTCCAGCAGTATGTTGATTAAAATGGTGAGAGTCGACCTCCTTACCTTGATCTTAGAGAGTGCTATGCTCAGTTGTGTCTGACTGTTTGCGACCCCATGGACTGTAGCCCACAAGGCTTTTCTGTCTCTGGGATTTTCCAGGCAAGAATACTGGAGTGAATTGCCATTTCCTCCTTCAGAGGATCTTCCTCACCCAGAGATGGAACTCGTGTCTCTTGCATCAGCAGGCAGATTCTTTACCACTGTGTTCCCTGTGCCAGCAAGGAAACCCCAGTCTTAATCTTAGTCTTCTACCATTAAGTATGATATGAGTTGTAGGGTTTTTGTAGATGCTCTTTACCAGGTTGTGTTAATTATCTTCTCCTAATTTGCTGAGAGTTTTCATCATTAACAGGGTATTAGATTTTGTAACTAAATGCTTTTCTGCATTAATTGAAATGCCATTATGAATGTTGATGATAAAACAGTAGATTGCATTGATTGACCTTTGCATATTTAACTAGGCTTGCATACCTGGAATAAGAGCCACTTGATCATGGTATAATTTTTTTTTTAACATATTGTTGGTTTGCCATATTTTGTTGCAGATTTTTGTTGAGGATTTAAGTTCCTGAGAAATATGGGTCTGTACATTTGTTGTTTGCTTGCTTTTTGGTGCTACCTTTGTCTGGTTTTAGCATCAGGATAATATGGCCCTCATAAAATTTGTTGTTCTTCTTTCATCTGTCATCTGGAAGAAAAGTATCACTCCTAACTTTTCCCACCCCCCACCTGCTGCCCTGAAGAGGGGAGGAAGGAGAGGACAGAGAGACTTCCCAGACCATGCTACCGTCCTGGGTCTCTCCTGCTAGCTCTGCCTGCCTGCCTTAATATCTTTCAATGGAAAATGGGAATCTCAAGCCCAGCAAAGGAGGAGGCTACCTCCTCTGGTCACCTATTCCTAGCAGTGTTCCCAATACATCTCACTTGGTGGTGGTGTCAGGCTTATGTGGTGTTGTCAGAGGGAATCTGGGAAATGAATGAGCCCACTGAGTTGCCTACTATTGCAAGGTTGAAAATCAAGGTATCTTGGGTCTGGATGGCCTTCCTTTGTTGGGTAGGGGGTTTCTGTTGTTCCTACAGTTATATTGTTTCTACAATCTTAGGGTCACAAACCACCTAACTTTCTTCTAAACACATTTCACATGTCTCCTTCAGTTGTCTCATGGACCATTTCTAGGGTCTATATTTGTACTTAGCAGGGAGGAGTGAAAAAAACAGGTGTACCCCATCTTATCCTATCTGGAAGTGACCTTCACTTTTAATCATAGATGCACAAGGACTGACTCAGTCCCCAAAGTCCTTGAATTACTTGAATTTTGCATAAGCAGACAAGGATTTAATATGATGATGAGGAAAAGGAGGAGAAAGAACCATTCATCTTTGGAACTGACTTCAAGCTGATACAGTGCGAATGAGAAAACAGACAAAAACCAACCAACATTGAAACAGGGAACACAGGTCTTTCCTTTGTAATAGGTGCTGGCCAGCATGTCTTTTCTTGGTATTTACCTCTCTGCTTCATACTTTTAATATAAAAAAGTTTTAAAATATCCAACATTTAATTATGGATTATGAAAAATCGGTGAAACTTGGAGAGCAACTGTACTGTCAATCAATCAGCAGATTCAAAAAGTTCAGCTCAATCTGCTGGACAAGCAAACAACACTTTATCATTCATCAACGATAGATTGAATGACACATCAGGTGGTAATGACATGTTTGCTTCTTATCTTGCCGCCTTATCTTTTCTTTTAATCATCATTTGTAGGAAATACATATTGCTTCCTTAGGGAGCATTACATGACTTTATTTCCTGCCTGGAAGAGAAACTATTTTGAGTGCATGCACTCCTTATTGATTAACTTCTGCCTGTAAAAGTGAAATCAGATACTACTCATTGAAACTCTTCATTGAAATTTCAATTAAATAGGCCAACATTTGAGATTGCTAAAGAGAGTAGTACATTCTACGGCTGAAATGGATTGCTTTGAAATAATAGGGAAAATGATTTTAGACATAGCTTGTGTCCAACACTTGTTATTTTTGAAACCAGTCCAGTTGCTATATCATGAATCAACTTTAAACATTTTATTGGTACATTTTAATTCACTTTTGAGAATAATCCACCCACTTAGAGTAGGTGCTCCCCTTTGCAAAGAGTGATATAACAAAGGAAAATTGCTATGATCAACTTTGCAAAGTTATACTGCATAAATAATTATTATAATACCCAATTCAATGTGATGCTAGTGTAAGAATAACTTAAAGAAGGATCATAATCATATACCACGTATTGTTCCCCAAACGATCAAGAAGCAAATTTAAGTCACTTCAGAAGCCAACCAAATTTTAAGTAATGGTCACTGGTAAGTATTGCTACTCTTAAGAAAGCTTATAATAGCAACTGTACTCTGGTTCTAAAAATAGCACTCTCCCACTCAGAAAATACTAGCAGCAGTAGCAACAGAAGTCCAACTGGAAATCCTAGGAAAAAAGACTTCTGCGTTTACGAAAGATCGACAAGTTCTTCTGAACTGTAGTAAATTTATACTTAAATGAGACATTCTAGAAACTGTGCTGTACTCATTAGATTACTTTTTGAGTCACAGAAGAATGTTTATATTTTTAAATGATACTAAATTGATATTTGTAAAGAAGTGAAAAACATAGCTAAAACCTAGTTAACATTGATTATATGCTATTTATCTGTTTCTAAAGAAATGATTAGATTGCCTTACTATAGTCAATATATTCAGATAACCTACCTTTTTAGTCAATATTTCTGTATTCACAAATTAAGTTCTGGATAACCTAACTTTGTATCCTAGGTTAAAGGACACAGTTTCTGATTACTTATACTTTTCTAGTGATATCCAAATATTATTGAAAGACTAGTACATACCATTTAGTTGTTCATAAACTCCTTAAGAGCAGGGGTCCAGTCTTACTTATCTTCATGATCCTAGAACTTTGTGTCATGTGATACATGACATTCTGAATGTTCATTCTGGATATTTGTTAATTAAAAAAATAAACTAGTAGAGAGGTGTTAGTTTAACTAATATTTATATACCAAGCGCTATGCTAGGCCACAGTCCTCACAAAAATCCTATCAGATCCATCCATGTATTGGTTAGCAAACTTTTGGTGGCAAATAATAGAACATGTAATCAAAACCTAGCTTAATTAATAAAAGGAATGTATTGGCTTGTATAACTAAAAGGTCCGGTAGTAGGTGAGTCTTCGGGTACAATTTCAACATTGCTCTGGCTGAATTTCTCTTCAGTTCTCTCAGCTTTGCCCTCTTTTGTGGATCAAATCCATTTCAGCTGGCTTCCTTTATGGTAGCAAAATGGCTGCAGTCATTCCACAACTCACAGCAGCACATCACACCATATGTAAGAGTAGTGAGAGTCTCTTACTATTGCAGACGTCTTAGAAGAGTTAGCATGTATCCCAGAAGCCTCATCTCCACCCCCTAAAGTCTCTCTAAGCAACCTTAGCCTGTATTGATGAAATGATTAGTTTGTCCTCATCAAAGCCAACTATTAGAGTTAGAATTGTGTTTAATCCTTCCCAAACTGCCACTGGCTGGGAAATAGGGGAATTTTCTTAGAAAAAGGAAAAAGAGAACTAAATGCCAGGAAGGCCATCCACATATGTCCACTAGACATATTGCTAGCCCCAGTTAGCTTCAGAGAGTTTAACTTGCCTGAAGCAGAAAGTGGTTTAAACCCTAGATTATAATTCTAAAGCTTGTGTTCTTTGCACCTTAAATTTTATCAGGTGTTTAAAGAAACTACCAGATACTATAAAGCATCATCCTTGCGCTAACTTTAGAAAGCTAGAACTAAAATAGTCTTATCTTAGGAAAAAATGAAATTTAAATGTCTTTTCACACTTCTCTAACTCCCACCATCCTTATTTCCCAGTTCCAAGTTCAGAATCCTTCCCATTGTTTCAGCACCAGTTTTGCGCGCTCATACTCCTGGGTCAGCGGTATCTATTCCAAAACTATCTCCCTCCTCTTCATTCTTGCAGAATTTCCATTCCTTTGATGAAATGACTCAGCATTAATAATAATATACTGCTTTAGCATGTCAGGAATATTTGTAGTTTGTATCAGAGAACTTTTTGGATACAATCTATAACACTCTTGCCCCCAAGATCTCTCTAGAAGGCATTTTAAGGGATGGAAATACCAAAAGTGGATGAGGATCTGGTTGCAGACAAACCTTTCCAGAACTCCTGAGTTCAGACTCTGAAAGTGGTGGTTCCTGTTGCTTTTGTGAATGAGTTGAATGGCATGCCAGAGAGTCCTTTTCCTAACAGTTGACTCTTGAACAACACAAATTTGAACTGCTCAGGTCCACTTGTATGAAATTTTTTTTCAACAGTAAATACTGTAGGAACCAAAGTTGGTTGAATCCACAGATGTGGAAGCTTGGATGTGGAAACCACATATGTGGAGGGCTGACTACAGATTGCATGTAGATTCTTGACTGCATATAACTGCACTGAGGGTTGGTGCCCTGAACCAACTCCTTCCCTTTGTTCAAGGGTCAGCTGTATTGTCTTTTTCCCTAGAGCCCTGTTTTTTTCCCCAGAGTATTCCAGCTGGCAAATGCTCTTCTTTCCCACCCCCACCATACATTTTCAGGCCCATTTTATATTTAAAAGTTGTTATTTGATTAATATTGGTTATGTGGTGGCTGTTCCAGTTTCAGATTGTTCTTTTGTCTACTACACTTAATTTATAATTATTCTCATTTAAACATTACTCCCCCAAAAATAAAATAAAAATGACTCCCAGATTTCAATTTGCTTTTGAATGAGATTTTATCCTTCCCACCTCCCAAAAAGTGAGTTTCACTTTCTTAAGGCCTTTAAACTCCCAAGAACTTAATAATAGAAAAAGAAAAAAAAAATGCATTAGAAAGTCTAGAAATTCATATTTTAAGAATAATAAATGTTGGAATTTATTCATCAAAATGTCAGCTACTTCATAGCCATATAAAGCCAACCCCAGTTGAATTCTAAATTCAGGAAACCGAATGAAGTTGAGTGGTACACTGTTGGTTAGGAAAAAGGAAAGTTACATTAATTCAAACTGCCAACATATGTCCGGTCAGATCTGGTTTGAGCTGGTGAAAGCTCCACCAAGGATTTTTAAAACTCTTAAGTGAGCCAGAATTAGACCATGCACTTTAGGTTGCTGACCCTTGCTGTAATGCATGCAGGCTGACAAGAAAGTCTCTGTGTACTTGTTTTACGCTCATAAGCTTTACCAATGTTTTCCTCTGCGCTGCAGTCACAAATGTCTGCCGCTTAGCTGCCTGCATATAGGACATCCCTTCCCGCCCACTACCCACGCACAGAAACACTGCTCTTTCAATAGTCTGAGCTGTTCAGCCACTGCAGAATCAACCCACACACAGTAACCGTTAAAGTGCTTATTATGTCCTCCTCAGAATCTGATTTGTTAAATTCTGTTGTTTTCCCTAATCAGATACAACATTTTACATATTTGCAGACTTTTTCCTAAGTTGAATTTTAAAAGATCCCTAATGATCTTTTCAAGACAATGTCACAATTGTTGAAATTGTGAATAATTTCTGTGGCCAGCAGAATGGAATTTCTTTTAAGAAAAAGAAAAAAAAAAAGCACCTAGTACTAGAAAAATCAGGGAATTTCAGATGTGGGTGGCAGTTCACTTGGACATATCCATTTAAGCTGAAATTAACTAAGTTATGGGTGTGATTCTGTCTGTCAACATGTATAGAGCTTTCCTACACTCTTAATGTGATACTTAGCACCCTGGGGATGGGGAGTATGGGGTGTGAGCAGAGGGGTAGAGTCAGTGTTCCCATTAAGAGTTCCTGGTCACTGCTTTGGGCTGAATATAAAATATTCTCCCTGCACACTCAATAACAGACAAGGCCAGCTTGAAGCAGAGAATCTGAACTGGTGAGTGGTTAACATAGAATATTAGTAAAGTAGAAGTTTGGAATATAGGCTGAGGGCCTTAAAATTTATATATAAAAAGGCAATTTGGCACCATTGTATGTTTCCATGAATTGTGTGTGCAAATTTGATTGTTGGTTCTTTTCAGGTATCAGAGCAGCAATCTTAGAGCTAGGTTCTTTGCACGCATACTACTTAAATGTTATTTTTAAATCAAAGTTATGTTAAAGACTAACAAAGCTGAACTCTGCCTCTACACCTTTCATGAAACACACATTTATTGGGTACCTACTAATAGTGATCATAGTGCTAGATACAGAGAGAAAAA
This sequence comes from Nanger dama, assembly GCA_917880005.1. Lineage (NCBI taxonomy): Eukaryota > Metazoa > Chordata > Mammalia > Artiodactyla > Bovidae > Nanger > Nanger dama. The sequence goes on along the minus strand of CAKJTW010000057.1, from coordinate 11,533,895 downwards.
AAAGATAAGAAAAGCAAAGATCCCTGCATTTGAGGAGCTCTGTCTAATGTGAAGGGATACATTTAAACAAATAATAACCACCTAGCATAATTAATTCTATAACTGAGACATATACTCAAGGAAACACTAACTCACAGGGAAAATGATTTGGAAGGCTGGGATAAACACTGATGTTAAACAGGAGGGATATTTAAATGGGATGGATGTTTAAGTAGTCAAGTGAGGGAAGAATAAGTTCCTATATGAGTGAAAAAGCTGGCTTAAAACTCAACATTCAAAACACCGACATGGCATCTGGTCCCATCACTTCATGACAAGTAGATGGGGAAACAATGGAAACAATGGTAGATTTTGTTTTCTTGGGCTCCAAAATCACTATGGAGAGTGACTGCAGCCATGAAATTAAGACATTTGCTCTTTGGAAGAAAACCTATGACAAACGTAGAAAGCATATTAAAAGCCAGAGACATCACTTTGCTGACAAAGGTCTGTATAATCAAAGCTACGGTTTTTCCAGTAGTCCTGTACAAATGTGAGAGTTGGACCAAAAGAAGGCAGAGCACTAAAGAATTGATGCTTTCGAATTGTATTGGAGGAGACTCTCGACTCTTGGGCTTCCCTCGTAGCTTAGTTGGTAGAGAATCCACTTGCAATGAGAGACACCCCAATTTGATTCCTGGGTCGGGAAGATCCCCTGGAGAAGGAAGAGGCTACCCATTCCAGAATTCTGACCTGGAGAAGAATTCCATGGACTGTATAGTCCATGGGGTCGCAAAAAGTTGGACACAACTGAGTGACTTTCACTCACTCAGACTCTTGAGACTCCCTTGGATAGCAAGGAGATCAAATCAGTCAACTCTGAAGGAAATCAACCCTGAATATTCATTGGAAGGACTGATGCTGAAGCTCCAATACTTTGGCCACCTGATGCGAAGAATGGACTCATTTGAAAAGGCCCTGATGCTGGGGAAGATTGAGGGCAAGAGGAGAAGGGGGTGACAGAGGATGAGATGGTTGGGTGGCACCATCGGCTCAATGGACTTGAGTTTGAGCAAACTCTGGGAGATTGTGAAGGACAGGGAAGCCTGGTGTGCTGCAGTTCATGGGGTCACAAAGAGTCGGACATGACTTAGTGACAAAAACAGCTAATGATACCTTTAGTTTCTTATGTAATCTTGTAACTTAGGGGTACTGGTAATGAATTCTCAAATAGTGTGGCTCTGTGCAGCCTTCTTTCCCGTGGTCTTAGAGCCCTAGGTCTCTGTTGGGCTCTGCTCTAAGGCACGTCTTGTATTCAACTGAAAAGGAGTTAATGATCTCTGATTAAACTATCAGGGAGCATCCTGCCACAGGACAAGTGGGCTCATGGAGGTTGGTTAGAGCTATGTGGAGCAGGTGTAAGAAGGGGGATCAGAGTGCTAGATACTCACCTAGAGCATTTGAATGAAGGACACACATTTCTATCTATTGAATGGTAAATTAAAGCTCCAGCCTAAAGTCATACAGGCACTATTAGAGCTGAATTTCTAACACAGTTTCCCTGACTTTAGAGGGGAAATGGACTCATGCTAACAGCTGAACAAAGATTTACCTTAAGAGAGAACGACACTGCATCCTGTCTCTTAAAACGGGTGGGGAGTACATTGGAAATTATTTGGTATTTTTTAAAACCTTACATATGTTATCATTAGTGTGTTGGATCTATTCAATATTTACTAAAATAAAAGGTAGACTTAAAAGGGAATACTGGATGAGACAGAACTATATGAGGAGATGATGCTTAATTGAAAAAGACAGAAAATTTGGCAGACAGTCAATTGGCATCACTAGGATCCCACCAGGAATATCAAAATTATTCTGATGGAAGAAGTATGGTGCTTGGAAATCCAGAAGCAATCAAATAGGGAGCTCCAGAGGAGTCTGATATTAGGGTACAGGGTACCAGGCATCCACTGGAAGCAAAGCAAAGCAGCCAAACCTATTGTGGGGATGAGGGCATAGCAAGAAACATAGCAGGATCATGGTTCAACCCAGATCCAGGAAATAAGATAAGGCCCTGGTCCCTAGAACTGGAATCTGAGAAACAAGAAGTCCTCAAGAACAAGGCAGAGCCTATTCTAGAACCAAACCACAAGGCCAAAGCCTAACCAACAAAGAGCTCTTTAATGCACTTAATGCTCTCAAAGCTGAACTAGAGTTTTTCAGTTCTTTCTCAAGAAAAAGAAAGGGAAGGGGGGCTGAAGACAGTGTCAACAGCATAGGGTTATGGAGAAAAGAGAGTATTGGGACAATGATTAGGAGAAAAATACTGCCTGTAAGGTTTATCTGTTGGTTTTTCCTTGCTTCCTTCTGGTAATAGCCTCCTAGTTTTCTTTTCCGATCTCTCCATATCCCTCATGAATAAAAACATAGCAGTTTGTCCATCAGAGTCTTGCCCACCCAGATCTAGGACCCTAGCTAGATAAATTGTCCTCTCTCTAACTCAAACTTGAATCTCAAAAGAAGAGGAGAAGGAAAAATAACTGGTGCTATTTCATTCCTTGGTCTGGATTTCAATGAGCACTTGGATCACCAATGCTGTTCTGGTTCCTGTCCTTTCTAAAGTCTGTGTTTTTGGTATTTCCTGGATCTTGGAAATATCAGTAATCCCTCTTGTAGATAACTTTTTTCATTTTAGTAACTAAAGTCACTTCTGTTGCCCACAACCAAAGTATCATAAGCGATTCTTTATTGAAGACGACAGCAAGATTCTGGCTCTTTTCTCAATCAGCCTTCACAAAGGTAAAGTCAGGATCAATGGCCCTGAATTTGCAGTTTGGAAAGCCTCAAGTGATATTTCTCCAGGAGACTACCAAGCCCTGCAGACTCTTGCATCTCAACCTTCTTCCATCCCACTTTCTGTCAGAGAGTGAAATACATTTTCTTAAGCCCCAAAATGCTCAAAGGTTGATCGGGATCTCTGTGATTTTCCTAAAATGTAAAACTTTTCTCATAGGTGTGCTAAATCTTTTCTTTCATGGTTAAAGTCTGAAAGAAAAATCAGATCTAAAATAAATATACTATACAAAAAGTTTATTTTTCAATGTGCTGAAATTGAGTGAAGATTTTAGTGGACAGCAAATATCTTTAACTTACATCAGGCTGAACATGACCATTTTATTATAAATCTGAACAAGAAAATGGACAATTTTTTTCTTATTGAAAAGCTTAGGAGGAAAATAATCCTTTTATGTCCATCATGAAAGATTAAAAAATAAAAGCATACCATTTAAGAATTTACAAATTTGTGTAGACATGATACTTTCTAAGTCTTTATTTCAATCACAACAATTTCATTATAAAAACTCATAAAGCCATAAATAGGGAAGATAAAACAATGAGCCTTAAATACGAAGAGGTATCAGAAGTTACTCATAATCATTTTCACTGGTAGTCTATATGTTATTGATTTTCTCCTCTTGCAACTCTTGCAGTAATGTCCTTGGCTTGAAATTCAACCTAAGCTAGGAAGTAGTAGCAAATAAAGCAATTCCAGCTTAAGGAAATTGAAAGAGAAAACAAGACTTAACAGAAGCCTGGATATACTTCAGAGATGAAAATAAGTGTCAGCTGACAGAAGATGCTGGTTAGAAGATGGTGCCAATGCGCCCCAGGCTGAGAGTGAGCCTGTGTGAACTTCCAGGTTTCACTCTGTTCTACAGCTAGAGACTAACCAGTATCGTCACCAGTCAGGAGCATCTTTAGTCAAAGGAAAAGTGACTGAGAGTCTCCACAACTCCAAAATCTACTCAAAGTGTATGCCCTACTGATTGCCGATCAATAGCATTATTTGAATACAGGAGGAGAAGCAGAATCTCATTCAAATTTAAAAGGAATTGATCAAATTGGAAAAATTTTAAACTATCATGCATTAAAGCACAGACCATTAAAGCAGCCCTGGGGAAATTCATTCGAGTGGAGCCCAATAATTTCTTACAAAACGGAACATGCTGAGGCCTACACTGAGTAATTCACAGTTAAAGATCAAAGCCCAAAGCCCGAAGTTTAACTGGATTCAATATAAAAGTGCATCAAATCACAGAACTTTAAGTGTAATTTCAGTAGTTTTGAAAGATTCAATAAAAATAACTTTCAAAGGATAAATTATGCTCTCCTGACCTTGCATGCTTGTTAAGTGGCTTCAGCTGTGTCCACCTCTTTATGACCAAAAGGACTGTAGCCCACCAGGCTTCTCTGTCCATGGAAGCCTCTAGGCAAGACTCCTGGAGTGGGTTGCCATGCTCTCCTCCAGGGGATCTTTCCAGCCCAGGGATAAAAACTCAACGTCTTTTATGTCTCCTGCATTGGCAGGTGGGTTCTTTTACCACCTTCCTGATCTCACAGTATTGTTTTTCATCATTCATCAAATCTGAGTCATATACAGAGAACCAGCAAGCATGGTAGAAGATGAACTCTGTCTGCCTCTAAATTACGAGAATAGTTATAAGACATTTGCTTCTGAATATTTATTTTCTTTCAGCTTCTTTTGAAAATTACATTTTTCGAGACCATTTTCTGTCTATAAAACTTACATCCAAAAGAAGGCAACCATTATTTGCCATCAAAGGTACAAAGATAGGTCATATAAATAACTGTTAAAAGACTTTCCAAAATAATAATACGAAGCATCGTTTAATTTTTAGGAGTGCAATGTGTGGGACATGAGTCACATTTATTTTCACAAAGTTTTCACAGATTTCTTGTAGCCGCATAGGAAATGTGTACCTGGTTGGAAATGGCAGGGTCCCATAGTGGGGCAGCTGTGAAATCCATGTTGGCATGTAAGGGGTGTGATCCGTGGCAAAAGAAGAAAGTCAACAACATCATACCCAAACTAAAAGCCTGCAGTGTCCGTGTGGGTGGTTCTCTCAGTTTCAGCATGCTCACACTCTTGTCCATCTTCTCAGGATCTTCCAGACTCAGGGTCGAGGGGTTTCCTGAACTACAGCCACACCAATTTCTTTCTGCTAAAGCCTGGAACAAGCATTGTGCAGTTCTTTTCCCCTCAGCTCACCACTCTTGTGAGCGGGAAAACAAAAACAGAAACAATACATCCTGAACTTTGTAAGCACCTATCCTTCTCTAACACTGAGGGATATTTAATTATTGGGGTGTTTTTCCGAGCTAATGTTTTATAAACTCATAGAATAATGGAGCTAGAAACTGCTATATAGTTCACCCAATCCAAATCTTCATTTATTGATGAAACAAAATTCTGTCCTAGAGCCAGAAGATGGGTCCTAATCTCTGTCTCCAAAGCAGGAAAATTATACTTTTTGGTCACATTTATCATTTGGAGAAGGCAATGGCACCCCACTCCAGTACTCTTGCCTGGAAAATCCCATGGACGGAGGAGTCTGGTGGGCTGCAGTCCATGGGGTCACTGAGAGTTGGACACGACTCAGTGATTTCACCTTCACTTTTCACTTTGATGCATTGGAGAAGGAAATGGCAACCCACTCCAGTGTTCTTGCCTGGAGAATCCCAGGGACGGGGGGGCCTAGTGGGCTGCCGTCTATGGGGTCGCACAGAGTCGGACACGACTGAAGCGAATTAGCAGCAGCACCATTCTGTTGGCGTTGTTTTTTATTCTCTTGTTCCACAGCTTGGAATCACTAATTTATTCTGGGTGATGAAAGACTTAAGTATATTAGCTCTGCAAAATACATAGTGCTCTGCTTTGACTAGAACAGCCATTTGAAGAACCAAGTACTATGTGCTCATTAATGCAGAAAGCAAATGCTTACTGTAAAGTTTTTGTATAAGCTATAGCTCATTAGAACACATGATTAATTAGATGTCCAAAATGTACCTGGGGAGAGCGTTTATGCTGTCTTTGTGGTGATCTGACATTGGCATCAGATTCTACTGAGCATCCATCAGATCTTGTAGATGCTTCAGAATACACCATCCTAGAAAGTAAACAGTTACCTAGTGGGAATCCAGATGGCCCAGCACTCGCTGTTAGGAATCAGTTGGTACTAAGAATGCTGACTGATAAGAAGTTTGCAAGGTGAGTGGGTACAGGGAAACTTTGACAGAATGCAATGAATCTGGGATTGTTTATTGGGCGTATTTGGACATAAAGACAATATTTAGCTAATGGTAGTCTGTCAGCTTATTCATTCAGATTTAATCAAATTATCATCTAGAATGAAATATGCATTGAAGAAAGGACTTTGAGCAGCCTCATGGCTAATGTTATAAAATAGTCTAATGAGCGTGGCTAAAGTGATTATACATCTAGTTTCTCCTGGATATTTGATGTCGCTTGTCCCAGCATAGTTTTCTTTTCTTTTTTTAAAATTTATTTCATTGAAGTATAGTTGGTTTATAATGTTAATTTCTACTGTACATCAAAGTGATTTAGTTGTACATACATAGACATTTTTTCCGTATTCTTTACCATTATGGATTATCACAGAATATTGAACCATTATAATTCCCTGTGCTATACAGTAGAACCTTATTGATTATCCATTCTGTATGTAACAGTTTACATCTTTAAATCCCAAACTCCCAATCCATCCCTCCCCGACCCCTGATCCCCTTTGGCAACCACAAGTCTGTCCTCCGTGTCTGCAATTCTGTCTCATAAATATATTCATCTGTGTCGTAATTTAGATTCCACACATGAGTGATACCATACAGTATTCGTCTTGCCCTTTCCAACTTTGTCTTTCTCTTTTCTGACTCTTTCACTTAGTGGACGATCAGGTCCGTTCATGTTGCTGCAACTGGCATTATTTTGTTCTTTTTTATGGCTCAATGTATTTCATCATATGCAGGCACTGCCTTCTCTTTATCCAGTCCATCTGTTGATGGGCATTTAGGTTGTTTCTGTGTCTTGGCTATTAGTCCCAGGATATTTTTCATTAGCATATCATCTCCTTTCCCGCTCCAGACTGTCCTGGTGTGGTCAATAAATCCTATGTTCAACCTAGAGCAGTTATTGAAAAAGAGCTGATTGGTAAAAATAGAAATAGGGATAATTGGAAGGAATAGAATGTCTCAAAGGTAGTATCTTCTCCCTCTGGGGATAAATCTGTAAGTGCCTTGCTTGAAGACTCTGTAATGGTCTTACCTGAGGAAGTTATCAAACAAGGAAAATCCTAGTCATGGGCCTGACCTCCACTGACCCTGATTGTCTCCAGGTCTATAATTAGAATCCCTAGAGAAGAGCCACCCAGGCCCTATTTGACTTTTGTAACAACAACAGGACCTTGCTCGACTGGGAGAGGCCTGTGTCCAGCTACCACAACAGTCATAATTCTTCACTTAATTCTTAGACCTGAGTCCCTACAGAAACATCCCTAAAACTTTGAGGTGAAGCAGGATGCATTTTTGCCTTATTATATTGTTCGTGGGGTTCTCACAGTAAGAATACTGGAGTGGTTTGCCATTCTCTATTGTGAATGGTGACGGCATCCATGAAATTAAAAGACACTTGCTTCTTGGAAGGAAAGCTATAACAAACCTAGACTGCATATTAAAAGAAGATAGTCAAAGCTATGGTTTTTCCAGTAGTTACATATGGGTGTGACAGTTGGACTATAAAGAAGGCTGAACACTGAAGAATTGATGCTTTTGAACTCTGGTGTTGAAGAAGACTCTTGAGAGTCCCTTGGACTGCAAGGAAATCCAACCAGTCCATCCTAAAGGAAATCAGTCCTGAATTTATTCATTGGAAGGACTGATGCTGAAGCTCCAATACTTTGGCCACCAGGTGCAAAGATTTGGTTCATTGGAAAAGACCATGGTGCTGGGAAAGGTTGAGGGCAGGAGGAGAAGGGGCCAACAGACCATGAGATGTTTAGATAGCATTACCGATTCAATGGACATGAGTTTGAGCAAACTCTGGGAGATAGGCAAGGACAAGGAAGCCTGGCATGCTGCAGTCCATGGGGTTGCAAAGAGTCAGACATGTCTTAGCAACTGACCAACAACACAAGGATGCATTTAAGGGGACCTTATAATACTTCATAAATATGTTCTATGATTTTCTTTCTCACTTTCCACAAAGGAAAATTCTCATTTATCAGAGTAACTGTGCACTGGGAAAATAAAACTACCCAGAATTTTCAGGGATATTTGGACATTGCTCTAAGCTAATACTAATTCCAAGAAATGGAGCTGACTCTCAGTGTGGTTCACTAGTTAGAATGGAGACTGAAAGCGTTCAGGTTTTGAATAAAATTGTGAACCAAATACAGCTCATCAAGGCCTAGTATGTTCCTGAACCTACCTGATAGTTGTTTTCCAGGTTTCTAAATGTAGTACCAGTACAGATAACCTCAGCAAATGGCCAAATCCCCACACTGGATTCCTGGTTCCCGAAGGATCACTCTGTATCTCTTTTTCTGGCATAATTATTAATAATACTCCTTTTCAAGGGGACTCCCTCATGGCTCAGCTGGTAAATAATCTACCTGCAATGCGAAAGACCTGGGTTCAATTCCTGGGTTGGAAAGAGCCCCTGGAGAAGGGACTAGCTACCCACTCCAGTATTCTGGCCTGGAGAATTCTGGATAGTTTTGGAATATCTGGAGATATTCTGGATAGTCCATGGTGTCACAAAGAGTCGAACACAACTGAGCACTTTCACTTCACTTTCCACTGTCAAAAGTAAACTGGTTTTGATGATAAATTATATGGTCATGCTAGCTATTATGGTAGGAAGGTTCAGAGAAAAAACTCTTAGAGCTCCCCATCCCTATCAGAAAGTAGATCAAGAGCTGTATCACATCTGTGGGAGGAGGCTGGGAGAGGTAGGGGTGGAGATACAGAGTTAAATGCTACCTTCAGAGACTTAAAAGATTCCAAAGTAGTTTGTTTGGCCTAGGCAGAAATACCTTAAGACTCCAAAATATTTCATAAATATTCACATCTAGTTGATTATCATAAACTGAATCGGTTTTTCAGGGGCTTGCCTGATGGCTCAGTGGTAAAGAATCCCTCTGCCAATGCAGGAGATACAGGTTTGATTCACAGTTTGGGAAGATCTCCTGGAGAAGGAAATGGCAGTCCTCTCCTGTATTTCTTACCTGGGAAATACTATGGACAGAGGAATCTGACAAGTTATAGTCCATCGGGTTACAAAGAGTCAGACATGACTCAGCCACTAAACAACAACTGTTTTTCAACTCAGAGTGGCCAATCCAGATTTAGTTTATTTAGTGGAGCAAATAAAAGCAGTGTTTGGTTTGTATCTATTGATCTGACAAATGCTTTCTCAATAAACAGAAAATCTCAGAAGTTTATCTTCACTTCCTGTAGTATGTATACTTACCTTGTCTCAGGATTACAACAGCTCTTGTTATCTGTGCCACAGTTTGAACCTGAATGTCTCACCATTTGGTAGGGCCTCATGCTAGTCTAATACACTATTGCTCCATGCTGTAAACACAGAGGAAAAGAGGTAGCATTGACTTTAAATAGGCCTCCCACTTATCTGAAGCACATAGGAATATCGTTGTCACTATCTATGAAAGACAACTTGGCCACTGAAGAGTCATGGCACTTGAAAGACCGCATTGGATTTTGGAAGCAACATAAGGTAGAGCTCTGATGCAAAGCTGCCAAATTCGAGTGGGGCTCAGAACCTGGGAAGGCAGACAGTTCAAGCTGTACTGCAGGCAGCTCTGCTCCTTTATGACCTGGTGAATCCAACAAGGTTCAAAGTTTCTGCAGCAGATTGGAATTCTCCCTAAATTCTGTGAAAATTCCGGTATACAAATCATAACAGAGGCCTGTAGGGTGCTGGCTCATAAGCACACTCTCTTTGCCAAGTTAAAAATTCTCCTTTTGAGAAACAACTAGTAGGTCCTAGCAGAGATTGAGCACCTGTCCTTAGAATTCAACTCATGAACTTATTGCCATAAATGAAATATTTGCAATAAAATTGGATGTGCCCTGAGACACTCTGTGCTTGCTTGGTGAGCACATTAAGTGGTCATATTGAGACAAGCAGAACCTAGGTGTGGGCTTAACTACATGGGCTCGCCATCACTAAGGCTGGCCTGCCTACTCTCAGCACTGAATGTCCAACTTGACATTTGCATTAACTGGATCTGAGCCTCTGATGTGGTCCGCAGCTCCAAGGGGACCAGACAAGCAATTAGTGTCAGGCAGAGTACACTGTTTCAGGAAGAGGCAGTTTTTGTTTTCATTGGAAGGATATTTATTTTGGATTTGAATTTGCTTTCCTGGGTACTATACATCTGCAAGTAACACAGTCTATGGATTTAGTGAACACTTTGTTCATTAGCAACTTCTCTTTCAAAATGTTACCTTTTAAACTTCTATATTGCAGTATGGTTTAGTAACAGTGTTGTGATAGTTTCACCTGTACAGCAAAGTGATTCAGTTATACATATGGGTATATCTAATTCTTTCTTAAATTCTTTTCCCATTTAGGTTGCTACATAATATTGAGCAAGAGTTCCTGTGCTCTACAGTAGGTCCTTGTTGGTTATCCACAAAATGCTACTTTTAATAAGTTTACTTTTTAGTGAAATAATGCAATACTGATACCTTGATAGTTTGCCTTATAGAGTAAGAGAATACCTATTGAATATTCAGTTATGTAGCTTAGGGAACTCCTCTGGGTGCTATTCTGTAGATGCCATTTGTACTCTGAACCAGAGACAGATACTTGGTGCTTTTCCACTACAGCAATAATATATGGGTCCAAGAATCAGTGGATGGTATTGGAAGTGACACCTCTCACTATTAAACCTAATGACCTACTTGTCCTTCCTTCTTGGGGCTTTGCTGATTTAGCATTCTTAGTGCTCAAAGATTTCTTTCAGCAGATGAACAATTATGGTTTCACTGAATTGGAAGCAACAGCCTTGGTCTAGCCATTTGGGGGTTCTCATGAAATTGGAAGGGCTTCCCTGGTAGCTCAGCTGGTAAAGAATCTGTCTGCAATGCAGGAGGCCCTGGTTTGATCCGTGGGTTGGGAAGATCCCTGGAGAAGGGCATGGCAACCCACTTCAGTATTCTTGCCTGGAGCATCCCCATGGACAGAGGAGCTGGGCAGGCTACAGTCTATGGGGTAGCAAAGAGCTGGACATGACCGAGTGACTAAGACAGCACGTGCCACTGGAAAACAAGCCAGGAATGGGACTACAGTCATGTCTGTGACATAAGATATACTGTTTACGTTATGGAATCGTGTATAGAAATTAGTTTGGGGGGCTTAATGTATTAAAGTGTCTTGTTCTAATAAAAATCAGTGAATAATAACAATTTTCTGTTACATGTCAGTAAAGTGTCTTGAAGGAGTATTTCTTCCTAGTTTCCACAAAAGCACCGCATTTTTGGTGATGGTTACAGTGATGTCCTAAGTTACAGTGATGTTTAGCAGAATTGAATCTATCAAAAATAAATGTAGTTACTACCTTGCAAAAGGGTAAAGAGGTGTTTAGATACACAGAGAATACAGCTGGGATGCTTTCTAGTCATGCAAATCTTTTTGTTGTGTTGGGCTTTTCCTTTGGTGTATATCCTTATAATCCCTCCAAAGCATTCTAAAACTTGACTCTTTTTACAAGTACAGAGAAATGAGTAAAGGAGGATGGCACATGGAAATGCAATAGACCCAGATTCAATCCCTGAGTCAAGAAGATCCCCTGGAGGAAGGCATGGCAACCCACTCCAGTGTTCTTGCCTGGGAAATCCCATGGACAGAGGAACCTGGCTGGCTACAGTCCGTGTGGTTGCAAAGAGTCAGACACGACCTAGCACACACTCATGCACATGATACATGAGGAAAATTGTCTTCCTCTTTTAAGATAAACCCCCAGATAAATCATGTGAATGACTTTCAAATGTCCCCACATTTCTCAAGAATAATTTCTGATAAACACCCTTGGTCACATGCCTGAGTGTAAGGAACATGAAGATGAAACATTTGACTACTGTGGCTTCTACAACAGATGATATTGCAAACTGGGGATTCTGCACAAATAAAAGGGATTGGAGATGGTGGGACCCCTCTCCACTTCATGAAAAGGCAATAAAAATGTCAACTGTCTAATACCACTATAATTAGTATGTGGTACGTTTATAAAAATAAGTCAATATATAAGTAAAATAAACAGAAAAATCTTTTTTTTTTAATCTGTAATTTCTAGGAATTCAATAGTTGGAAACAATGATTTGAAAGCCTTGATTAAAGAACACAATTTCAGTGTTACAAAAGACTTTTGATACCTCCTTGCAATTTAGTGACATGAGATTTTCCTTTTGGGGACAGAATATCATATGCTGACAAATGCTGTGACAACTTGACGTCATAGTTTCTTGTGATACTGGAGGTGACTAATGATAGAATCTTTTGGGTACAGTCTCCTGAAGTCTCCTGTTTACTTGTCTAGGTTCCACTGGAAGGATCGGGGTACACTGCAAGGTGTTGCCTGCAGGAGTCTGCAAGGAGATGAAGGCCACACAGGTCAAGGTGAAGTGATTCCCTAAGCAGCCAGAAGCAGCAGCATTAAGGAGTGAGTACAAATCATGATGGGGTAGGGGTGCCAAAAGCAAGGAAAACATTATGAATGAGGTCAGATGTTGGGAAAGCAGGAATAAATCTAAAATTGGAAGGGTCAGGGTGAAAACCGAAGTACCAGCTGTGTGGTAGGTGAACAGCTCAGAATATGCTGAAGCAAGGCAGGATCAAGCACCAGTCAGAAATCTTCTGGGTCAGAGGAAGGAGAGTGAGTTACAGGTAGATGCTCAGCATGTGAAAACCTTGATTTCTGCCCAGGCATCATTGGTTATTGAACCTAGTCATCCCTAGAATCAGACAGGCTTTGCCTGCACCTACGCTTATAGCATCATTGCCGGGAGGCAGAGTTCTGCAACTGGGCGATGGCCCCCATATCTCTTTCTGGGTCACTGGGCTACCTTTACCTGTGAAAAAGAAAGGTGATCCACTCTGCCTCATCGAGTTACAAGAGAACTCTCTGCACCTCTTCCACTTTTATTTGGAGCAAATACTGGTCTCCTTACATGTAAAGTGGTTCCTCCAAAACCAAGCAGCTTGTTGTCCTCTTCCCCCATGTTTGAGAGATTAGAAATCACTCTGTGACACATGGTAGACTACTATATGCTTTATACAGTTAAACTATCTTTAAAAATCTCAAGGAAAAGAAATGTAATTGTTCTTGTGAGCAATGCTAAGGCAATGGCAACCCACTCCAGTGTTCTTGCCTGGAGAATCCCAGGGACGGGGGAGCCTGGTAGGCTGCTGTCTATGGGGTGGCACAGAGTTGGACATGACTGAAGCAACTTAGCAGCATACAAAATTCCAGCAAATCAGAAGAGAAGAAAAAGAAACCAAACATTAAATCTGTTATGCAAAATTTGAAACAAATGAGTACTATTGTTGGAAGTTAAACAAAATACAGAAATAGATTTATATAAATGCTATCATACTTTAAGCCAAGTTATTTTCTATAAAATGATGACTGAATTCTCAAACAGCTTCAATTCTTCTAGACCTTTGAGTCGCAATCATTTAATATTTGGTAAATGTGAAGACATGTTTGATTCCATATTTCCATGGTCTGATTTTATCTTTCTGTTAACATATTAAATAGCTATGTGGAGTTGAAGGTAACAAGTAGGCCAAAATAAAAGTAAAGGAATCAGTTATTGAAATTTTATTACATACAAAATGAAAAACATTTCCTACTTCAGAATGTAATATAAACTGCGAAGGACAAATTATTTATTCCACATAACCATTACTGATGTATAGTTCATCAGTCCCATACCTACCATCAATGAAATTAAAGAAGCCAGTGTGAGTTCTTGCCCTCAGGGAACGCGTGTTACAGCCATCTCTGATTTCTGCCTTTCCCTCATGCTTAATATCTGGGCTTCCCTGGTGGCTAAGACTGTAAAGAATCTGCCTGCAATGCAAGAGGCCAGCTTTTGATCACTGGTTTGTGAAGATCCCCTGAAGAAGGGAATGGCTATCTACTCCAGTACTCTTGCCTGGAGAATTCTTGTCCATGGGAGAACCCCATGGACAGAGGAGCCTGGTGGGATACAGTCCAGTGGGTCACAAAAGAGCTGGACACAGTTGGATGACTAAACAATATGCTTAATATTTACAAGCTATCAAATCTTGTCAATCTGATTTCTGCATGATTACCCAAACTTATTTTTCTCTTTCTGATCCCCTAACAACTAGACAATTTAGACTTTTGTTATAGCTTTTAAAGCTTATTTACTGTGACCAGGTAATCCATGCACATTTATTATTTTAAAATATTATTAAATACTAAATACATTAAAATATTCCAACAGTAAAAAATTTCTCTCTCCCACACCTGTTTGTCCTCCTATCCTCTTCTTAGAGGCAACCAGTCTTATCAGTTTTTTGGTACCTGGGCAGGTATTCAGTGTCTAGGTAAATGTTTATTTGTATTTTAATCAAATGATAACGTGCTGTATACTGAATTCTGTGTCTTGTTTTTTGTATACTGAATTCTGTGTCTTGTTTTTTATTTCATTTTTAAATTGAAAAATGTATATGTTTGTTATTTATATGTCTGACTATGTCAGGTCTTAGTTACGTGAACTCTTCATTGTGGCGTATAGGATCTAGTTGCCTGACTAGGGATCGACCCCAGGCCTCCCTGTATTAAGACTGTGGAGTCTTAGCCACTGAGCCACCAAGGAAGTCCCATTGCTTTCTAAGGTAAATGTATTTGGAAAATTTTTCTAGATCAACATATATTAGCCTCATTAAAAAAAAATAGCTGTGTGATTAATGGGTATATCACCACTCACTATTTGATTAAATAGCTCTCTACTGTATTAGTCAGGATAGACCAGGTTATATTACATAAACAAACAATCCCACAAATCTCAGTGGTTTATTTCTTGCTTACAAAATGTCTCCTGAGGTTCTGGGCAGCCGTCCAGGGAAAATGCCTTCCATATGGCCGTTCAGTAATCATCTGTTGACAATGCCACCATCCTAAAGCTGTACCATCTGGAACAAGTGGACTCCTTAGTTGGTGCAGCAGCAGAAGAGAGAGCATTTGTCCAGAAGTAAACCTGCAATGCTTCAGTGTGAGACACACACATTCAACTTGCAGCCATTTGCCAGAACTAGTGTCTTGACCTCTCCTAACTGCAAGTAACAGTAAGAAGTAAAATTGTTCCATGTGCCTGAACGATAGGAAAGCTGGCCATGTAATTAATGAGAAATCCTTCAAAAAATATATTTGAAAGCCACTGTTAGTCTGAACCCTCTTAGGGAAGTCTCCTGCATAGCTTTGCCTGTTTAATAAACATTTATTAGCTAGCTAAAAATTATCTAGTATGCATATCCATTGATAGCTGGGTCAATGAATAGCCTTTAACAAGGTTAAATACCTTAGCCAAAAAGCACCATCACAAAGGTGAGTCTGAGTTGTTGTTGTTCAGTTGTGTCTGACTCTTTGCAAAACCATGGATGCAGCTCAACAGGCTACCCTGTCCTTCACTATCTCCTGGAGTCTCTGAGTTATCGTTACCATTTTTAGACAAAGCAAAGATGGAAGATAGAGGATAAATATTTGAGGAATTATTTTAGTACTGGCTTGGTTTGTAAAGGAGTAATTAATAAAGTTTTCAGAGGCTGACAGCCACAAAAAAGGTGAATAAATACACCCGCATTTCTAGCAGCATCATTCACAGTAGCCACAGGGTGAAAGCAACCTAAGTGTCTATCAGCAGATGAATGGACAAACAGGATATGGTCTGTACACACAATGGGATATTATTCAGCCTTATAAAGGAAGGGAAATTCTGACACATCCTGTAACATGGATGGACCTTGAGGACATTACGCTAAGTGACATTCGCCAGTCACAAAAAGACAAGGACGGTGTGGTTCTACTTATATGAAGTACCTGGAGTAGTCAAATTCAGAGGTAGAAAGTAGAATGGTGGTTGCCAGGAGCTGGAGGTGGAAGTAACAGGGAGTTAGTGTTTAATGGGTACAGAGTTTCAGTTCTATAAGACAAAAAAGTTCTGGAGCTTTGGATGGCTCCACAGCAATGTGATGTACATAATGCCAGGGAACCGTACATTTCAAAGTGATGAACCAGGTCGATTTTATGCTATACAACATAAAAAAGATAGCTAAAAATCTTTGGGAAATGACTACAAAATTCTGTGAGAAAATTCTGAATTGTTCTGATTCCTTTATGGAAGCCGTTGACTCGAGAGGAGGGAACTGGTGAGCTGGGAAAGCAGAACTTGTGGCCAGAGAACAAGAAATAGGAGTTAATGATCTGAAATGTAGAGCAATTTCAGATGGTGCTGGCAAGGTCTAGGATATGGCCATAGGAGCAGATGGCTGAGGCAAAGCAAAGGAAAAGCTAGACTGTGTGTGTGTGAAAGAACTTGGAGGCCAAGATGTTAGGTGGGACATCCATATAGACGTTGAAATCACCCATGGGGATGCCAGAGTCTGAGATAAAGAGAAAGTCTGTGAGCAAGGGGTCAGATTCTATGAATGAGTGAGAGTTAGGTGATCTCATTATAGTTGATCAGCCTCCCTGAACTGTACTGCCTCTCAAGCTCTCCAGCATGGAGCAGATGAGCTCATCGATGGTGGTCTGTGTAAATGAGAATGACAGCTAGCTGAGAGGAGAAATGTAGCTATCCCATGGACTTTTCAAGTCTGCAAGAGCAGCACATTCCTTCCCGGTAGGAAATCTGTGTGGGGAAGCACATTACTATTTAGAAGCCATTTAGTGAATGTGGAGTCAGAGAGAGTGGCAGCGGTTGAGAGGGGGAAGCAAGGACAATTGTGATGCTTGCATGCCTAATGGCATCACCCTGTAATGACCTGATTTATCAGCCTTTAAACCAGGGTCACCTGCCATGAGGACTAGGCAGAGGGGTTGTAAGCTAGAGCATCCACCCTCAGTGGAGACACTGAGTGGGTGTTGTAAAGTTTTCTCTCTGGCATCTCTTTTTACTGGGCAGTCATGCTGACCACCCAACTTTCATTGTTTTTTTTTTTCCCTATAAAAATAATGGCATCAATTAATGGGTAATGTGATTAAGGAGACATTCTGCCTCTGTAAGACATGCTGGCATTTGCCATGGACTGAATGTTTGGGTTCCCCCACCCTAAAATCTGTATGTTGTAGTTCTAATTCCCATTGTAATGGTATTGGGAAGTGGGGCCTTTGGGAGGTATGGTAATTGGGTCTAGATGTTTGTGCTGATTCCCTCTCTGACTACAAAAGTGAGAGAGTGCTGACTTTCCCATACCCTCATCATTATGAGGCCTTATCACTCTCCTCTGTTTCTGCCAACTCACAGACCAAAGTGGATAATAGCTTGAGCTTATGCTTGAATGTCACTCCAGTGTTCTTGCCTGGAGAATCCCAGGGACGGCGGAGCCTGGTGGGCTGCCACCTATGGGGTCGCACAGAGTTGGACACGACTGAAGCGACTTAGCAGCAGCAGCAGGCTTGAATGTGTCTAGATTTGCCACTTGGGGAAATCTGAAGAGGAAATAAGCCACAAAATGGAGACTGAGCTTGGTAACTTCTGGATGTTGGTCAGTTGCTCCTTTGCACCTCTTCCCTCCATCTCCTGACCCTCATTCCCTGCTCCATTAGAGGGAGGGAGAAAATTGTCTCTGAAAATGAAGCAGGGCATGAGCTCTTTCATGTTCAAGATTCCTGTCACCGACTCACACAGACCTAGGTTTGAAACATGTAGTTGCCTTTAGTTTTAGTTGTCTCCATTGGCCCCATCACAAAGTGAAATAGAACTCTTCTCTTCAAACGCCTCTTGTATCTAACTCGCCAGCACCATAGCTCAGGACGTGTCCAGCCTCCCCGTTTTTCAAGGCTCAGTTTATGTGCCACATCCTCCCCAGTCTCCTCACCCAGTCACTCCGCCACACTAAATTATAACTTACTGCATACGTGTGCAACAGTGTGCAGTGTTCTGCCCAGGATGAGGAGCGACCTTTTCAAGCATCGCTGGGCTGTGCTTAGTCGCTTCAGTCATGTCTGACTCTGTGTGACCCCGTGGACTGCAGCTCACAACAGGCCTCGTCTCTCCGTGCGGATTCTCCAGGCAAGAATACTGGAGTGGGTTGCCGTGCCCTGCTCCAAGGGATTCCCAACCCAGGGATCAAACCTGCGTCTCCTGCATCACAGGCAGATTCTTTACTGCTGAGCTGCCAGGGAGGCCCCCTTTTCAAGATGCTGTCCTGTGCTTAGTTGCTTAGTCATGTCTGACTCTCTGTGACCCCATGGACTATAGCCTGCCAGGGTCCTCTGTCCATGGGATCCTCCAAGCAAGAATACTGGAGTGGGTTGCCATGCCCTCCTCCCAGCTTATCAAGCATACATGTACCTAATTTTAGTGAAAGCTCCCTGAAGTTTGATTTTTAGGATTCTCTTGATCTTTGCAAATATAACACCCTCACTCTTGTCCTCTCCCTAATATCTGTACTCGAATGTGTCACAAATGAAAGCAAACCTCCCTATGATTTCACATCCTCTTGCAGTAACCAGCTTTTCCTTTGTAACCAAATTAGAAAGATAAATACGCTCTTGCTAATCCATTTCCTTGTTCTCACACTCACTGGTCAGTACAGTTCAATCAGGCCTCTGCTCTTCCTACTTCTACTGACCCCTACCCAAGTCTGAACAATCTTTTCTTAATGCCAGATTTAGGTGATTAAAAAAAAAAAAAAAGCAAAGCAGAAACAAACCCAATCATATTGCCCTGCTCGAATGTCCTTCTGTTGTTAGAAAAATGCTGAAATCCTTAGCATGGTTAAACAGGGATCTATCTGCCTCAGTCTCATCTCACACTGGTTTCTCTGAGCTCCTGACGCATCAGCTGCTACTTGTGTCCTTGGATGTGACGTGCTCTTATCTATGTTCTTGACTGGAACCCCTATGTATATACACCTTCGTCTGGACAACTCCTATTTATCTTTAAGCCTTACTTTAAATATAGGTCAGGCCCCACTGTCCTTGGATCTTGTAGCATCCTGTTTCCATCATTGCACTGATCACAAATTAATTAGCTATTGGTATAGTTCTTTAATGGATCTCTTCCCTACCAAACTATGAGCTTCATGAGTAAAAGACTATATCTGTCTTACTCTTTGTATTCCCAGCAAACTGTCTGACACACAGTAGACAATAAAAGTTTGTTAAGACAGAGGAAGGAAAGAATGGATGCAGGTGTAAGTAAGCTTGATGTGACAAGTTGAGGAAAATTCTCTTTTGTGGTTATGCTCTTCTCAGTAAAGTAGGAGATGAGAAAATCTGGGAGTGACTAACAATTTGTAAGTGGCAGAGAGGGTATCACAGTTTTGAGGGTGATTAGAAACATTTTGGAATAATCATGATGGAGAGTTGGAGACTTGCCTATGTAACATAAATACATTTTTCGGCAGTGTGAGGGTTAAAGTTAAGTGTCATGAATAGGTGACAACATTAACCTGCCTAGTGTAGGATATTTCTCCAGGGCAGTGTTGGAACTTGAGTGAGCTTGGTGAGGAAGTGGGATAGAATAACAACTGGGCAAAGGAGTTTAGGATGTTGAGAAGAAAATGTGGAAGTGCTGGATTAAATTAGATAAGGTTTATAAGAAAGAAATAAAGGCAAACTTGATTGTCAGGAGAAAGACAAAGGGTCAGTGAGCTGCAGATCGACTGAGGCTTTTGAAAAATTGCAGTGAGAATATAGTTCAGGAAGAAACTGGAAAAAGAGAAGCTTTGTCAGAGCATACGTATTGTCATTTCAGTCGTGTCTTACTCTTTGTGACCCTGTGGACTGTAGCCCACCAGGCTCTTCTGTCCATGAGGATTCTCCAGGCAAGAATACTGGAGTGGGTTGCCATGCCCTCCCTCCGGGGGATCCTCCCTGATCCAGGGCTCGATTGGCATCACTTCTATCTTCTGCATTAGATAGATGAGTTCTTTACCACTAGTGCCACCCGGAAAGCATAGAATACCTGAATTAGTCGTTCTGACTGTGGAATATATTCAGTTGATCATAAGTTCCAAGGAATAGCCATGGGAGTGTGTGGCTGAAGTGGGATGACAAAGGTCTTGAAAGATGTGTGAGGCAGGTGTTGAACCACCAGGAAACTGAATCACCCAGAATGAAAGCCTGGCTTGGTGCGGAGAAGATGAGTGAGTGTGGTGCCAAAATTTCAGAGAATGGGAGCAGAAGCAACCAGGATGTAGGAAATATGGTTCTGAAAGTTGCAATAGTTGAAACTATGAAAATATGTAAGATTGCCCAAAGGAGGGCTTATAGCACAAGAAAATGAAAAGTCACCAATATTCACAGAGTATGGAAAGAAAACTAGGTATGTTAAATGGCTGGGAAATCATGGCCAGATAGGGAAGAGGAAAAACCACTGCAAAATACTGAAAATTTTAAAAAGTGACAATTGGCATGTGCCTGGAACAGAGCCTTGCATATATTAAAAGTGAAAAATAAAAAGAGGTCAGTGAAGAAGGTTGAAAGGAGACAATCATAATGGGGATTAATAAGTTCTTCATGCTTATGCTGCTGCTAAGTTGCTTCAGTCGTGTCCGACTCTGTGCAACCCCATAGACGGCAGCCCACCAGGCTCCACCGTCCCTGGGATTCTCCAGGCAAGAACACTGGAGTGGGTTGCCATTTCCCCTCCAGTGCATGAAAGTGAAGTCGCTCAGTCGTGTCTGACTCCTAGCGACCCCATGGACTGCAGCCCACTAGGGTCCTCTGTCCATGGGATTTTCCAGGCAAGAGTACTGGAGTAGGGTGCCACTGCCTTCTCCGCTTATAAGTAGTTGTAAATACAAGGCATTGAGTTCAATATTTAAATTTTACCCTTGTTTCAGCTCTTCTGAGAATTATTCAGTTATAAGGCATTGGAAGAGCTGTCTATCGTGTTTCTCACATTAAAGCATCTGTCGTCATTGTGCACTGGTTTTAAATGCCTTGGAAGACTCCATTCCTCCTCATGGGTTAGTGATTGTGCTGTCGTAGTCACCATCACCACTTTTTCAGGTTATTCTTATGAAAACATTGCAGTTCAGTGGCTTTCCTTGAGACACTGTGACAAATTACAAATATAGGGTACTATAAATTTGGGAAATCCACTACAGCATTATCAACATTTAGATAAATGTCTTATGTCTGGATATCCATGCTTCACTCTAATGATTTTTTTTTATGAAGCATATGCACTATTTCAAACTAGAAGTGAAACAAGATGTCAATCATTTATCACCTGAGATAATAGTTTTTATTAGAGTATAATTGCTTTACAATGTTGTGTTAGTTTCTGCTATACAAGGAAGTGAATCAGCAATACGTATACATATATCCCCTTCCTTCTGGACCTCCCTTCTGCTACCACCCCATCACACCCATCTAGGTCATCACAGAGCACTGAGCTGAGCTCCTTGTGCTATACAACAAGTTCCCACTAGCTATCTATTTTATACATGGTAGTGTATTTATGTCAAACCCTAATCTCTCAATTCAACTTACCCTCCCCTTCCCCCAAATGTCCATATATCCATTCTCTACATCTTTATTCCTGCTCTGGAGCTAGGTTCATTGTACCATTTTTCTAGGTTCCACATACATGCATTCAGTTCAGTTCAGTCGCTCAGTTGTGTCCGACTCTTTGAGACCCCATGAATCCCAGCACACCAGGCCTCCCTGTCCATCACCAACTCCCAGAGTTCACTCAGACTCACATCCATCGAGTTGGTGATGCCATCCAGCCATCTCATCCTCTGTTGTCCCCTTCCCCTCCTGCCCCCAATGCCTCCCAGCATCAGAGTCCTTTCCAATGAGTCAGCTCTTCACATGAGGTGGCCAAAGTACTGGAGTTTCAGCTTTAGCATCATTCCTTCCAAAGAACACCCAGGACGATCTCCTTTAGGATGGACTGGTTGGATCTCCTTGCAGTCCAAGGGACTCTCAAGAGTCTTCTCCAACACCACAGTTCAAAAGCATCAATTCTTCAGTGCTCAGTTTTCTTCACAGTCCAATTCTCACATCCATACATGACCACCACTAGAAAAACCATAGCCTTGACTAGATGGACCTTTGTTGGCAAAGTAATGTCTCTGCTTTTAAATATGCCATCTAGGTTGGTCATAACTTTTCTTCCAAGGAGTAAGCATCTTTTAATTTCATGGCTGCAGTCACCATCTGCAGTGATTTTGGAGCCCCCAAAATGAAGTCTGACACTGTTTCCACTGTTTCCCCATCTATTTCCCATGAAGTGATGGGACCAGATGCCATGATCTTCGTTTTCTGAATGTTGAGCTTTAAGCCAACTTTTTCACTCTCCTCTTTCACTTTCATCAAGAGGCTTTTAGTTCCTCTTCACTTTCTGCCATAAGGGTGGTGTCATCTGCATATCTGAGGTTATTGATAATCCCAGCAATCTTGATTCCAGCTTGTGCCTGTTCCAGCCCAGTGTTTTTCATGATGTACTCTGCATATAAGTTAAGTAAGCAGGGTGACAATATGCAGCCTTGACGTACTCCTTTTCCTATTTGGAACCAGTCTGTTATGATATTTGTTTTTCTCTGGCTTCCCTGGGGGCTCAGATGGTAAACCATCTGCCTGCCATTTGGGAGACTCAGGTTCAATCCCAGACCCTGGGTTGGGGAAATCCCCTGGAGAAGAAAATGGAAACCCACTCCAGTATTCTTGCCTGGAAAATTCCATGGATGGAGGAACCTGGGGAGCTACAGTCCATGGGGTTGCAAAGAGTCATCATATACAACTGGGCAACTAAGCACACAACACAGACACATAAGGTTTTTATCTACATTCGGAAATAACATAGTTAATGGTCTCAAAAATAAAATTTAGATGAGAATAGGGCAAATACCTAGAGCAGATAATTTGTGCATGCAGGACAGACACTCTAAAAAAGAGACTAATGACTCTTAAAAGTTAAAAATATAGACTACAACACCTATAAACACACGCATTACATTTAAGAAAGAATTAGTGATTACATGCACTCAGCACTAAAAATACACTGACAGTAATGTAATATTTGGGATCTTGTAAGATCTTCATCACTAGGGACATCATTTACTGTGGATATTTAAAGTATCAGAAGATAGAATGCTGGGTAGACATGTTTTGTGATACAGATACAATAAATGTAGGGTGCAAACTATAAACCTAGTTGACTCTTCATTTTTCAAATAAGAGTAAATTATCACTTTAGCTTGTCAACTGCTTTATTATGTGAACTAGTTGGTTTTAAAAGTGAGAAAGGGAATATTTAAATATATGTGCATAGCAACATACGATGTTATGTTTGAACTTCCTTTGAGCTGAACTTCAAGCTTTAAATATGCTATTAAGGTACTACTATAAATAGAGCATAATAGAGTTGTGTTTATTTGGTCTTCCCAGAAGGATATCAGTGATGAATGAAGGTGGGCAAGATAGCAGGTGTTTAAGTGGGGACAGCGTGACAGGGATTATGGCAGCTTTATGACACTGGCTGTTAGCTAATATCACTGACACACTTAAGAAACTCTGTGCAAGAAGGCTAATAAATCACAGCCAGCCATCATTAATAATCCATGACAGAAGAGTAAAGCGAAAGAAAGCAAAAGAGAAAGGCAAAGAAGTGGGCTCAGTAATGCAGTAAAGCCTAGTGTTATAATTAAAATAATTTACATTGGCAGAGGTTGCAGGAAAGGCTGTCTCATGAATAGTTCAATGAATAATCAGTGGGGTTGATAAGCATATTATCAGAGTATGAGTTTTCACTTCTTTCAGTTGCGTGCGTATGTGTGTGTCCCCTTTAAGGGAGATAGTAGGAAATAACGCTGAATAATCATTGGAAGAACTGATGCTGAAACTGAAGCTCCAACACTTTGGCCACCTGACGGGAAGAACCGACTCATTGGAAAAGACCCTGATGCTGGGAAAGATTGAAGGCAGGAGGAGAAGGGGGCGACAGAGGATGAGATGGTTGCATGGCATCACTGACTCAATGCACATGAGTTTGAGCAAGCTCCAGGAGATGGTGAAGGACAGGGAAGGCTGGGGCACTGCAGTCCACGGAGGTCACAGAGTTGGACACGACTTCATGACTGAACAGCAGACATACTAGTATTGAGTTCTGACTTCTTACCTGTTCCAAAGGATATAATAATTCCACACACAACAGAGCTAATATGTTGCTATCTAGTCTCTGCTGGAATTTCATAACTAGACAGTTTCCCCAACGGCAATGTGCAACAATACCCATGGCTTTCAGGTTTCATGTATACAAAGAACTGAAAACTCGTTTAGTACCTATTTAATATTTCCAGTCAGTGTTATCTTATCAGTGTTGCCAGAGTTCATTGTGAAAAGTGCACCACTGTAATTTTTAAACACTAAGTTATTAAGCCAGAGAAGGCAATGGCACCCCAATCCAGCACTCTTGCCTGGCAAATCCCATGGACAGAGGAGCCTGGGGTCTCTAGGAGCTGGACACAACTGACCAACTTCACTTTTCATTTTCATGCACTGGAGAAGGAAATGGCAACCCACTCCAGTGTTCTTGCCTGGAGAATCCTAGGGACAGGGGAGCCTGTTGGTCTGCTGTCTGTGGGGTCGCACAGAGTTGGACATGACTGAAGTGACTTAGCAGCAGCAGCAGCAAACTATTAAGTGGCAATTACAATATGTCGTGGTAAATGGACTGATAGGGAAAGTAGATGGTGGTATTTTCAAGGTTGCAACTTTGGAAGACAAGGAAAGCTTCCTGCAGGAAGTGACATATACCGTGAAACCTAAAGACTTCATAAGATGTATACAAGCAGAGATAGAGGAGAAGCTGGTTGGAGAACATGATTCAGATAGAGGGAATGTCATGTGCAGATTGGAAAAGAGAGAGGGAACATGGCAACCTGGAAAATGGAGGGCGGTTTAATCTATATTGAGTGTAGATTTTGAAGTCTGTTTTTATCTTTTTATTTTGTATTGGGGTATAGCCATGAACAGTGTTGTGATGGTTTCAGGTGAACAGTGAAGGGACTCAGCCACATATATACATGGATCCGTTCTCCCCCAAACCCCTCTCCCATCAGGCTGCCACATAACATTGAGCAGAGTTCCGTGCGCTATATGTCCTGGCTGGTTATCCATTTTAACTATAGCAGTGTGGACATATCCATCCCAAACTCCCTAACTATCCCTCCCACATCACCGCCCCCACCATAACCATAAGTTCATTCTCTAAGTCTGTGAGTCTGTTTCTGTTTTGTAATTAAGTTCATATGTATCATTTCTTTTTAGATTCCACACATAAAGGATATCATATGATATTTCTCCTTCTCTGTCTGAATTACTTTGCTCAGATTGTGAGGTATTTCTGAGATAGCTATGAAGTGGTGACAGGTAAGCCTGGAGAGATAATCAGAGATCTAATTAATCATAGAGATCTGAGGCCAATGGACAGACTGGAGAGTTTAAGCAGGGGAAGGGCATTATCAAGTCTGGAGCAACTGCAGTGATCCAGCATAGAAGGATGGTGAGCTTGAGGAAGGAGCTGTAGTTGTATCAAGCGATGGTTCAATGGAGTTGTTAAAAGGGATGAAAAATTAGGCGAGGAAGAACTCACAATATTTAGTGTCGATTTTTCTCAAATTACAGATTCCTAGAGGAATTTCTTATTATCATTTGACCTCATATTAGATCCACAAGGTAAATATTCAATAAATATTTGTGGAATAAATGAACGAAGGAAACAAATTCAAATTTATTTTCTTTTGCAATCTAACTTGGGAGAGGAGTTCTCACCTCTGTTTATTATATGGACTTTTTCCTCTCAGATATCTATCTCTGCTTACTATATTTTACTTGACTCCTATGGGTGTGGAAAACTGGATCTTCCCACCATTTTTAATCTTGACACTGCCTGGAGTGTTTGTTTTCTTCAGGTTGCCCTAACTGTAAAAGATAAATTATTTTCTCAAATTTTTATCATGACAATTTTCAAAAATATAGAAAAGTTGAAATAATACAGTGAATAACCAAATGCTTACCATTTTGTTAATAATTTGCACTATTGTACTCATATGTGTGTATATCACTTGAAAGTTACAGACATCACACCTCACCTCAAAGTAATTCAGGTGCAACTTCTAAGAATAAGGGTTGTTGTTACTGTTCAATTGATAAGTTGTGTCCAACTAAGGCAGGCTTCCCTATCCTTCACTATGTCCTGGTGTTTGCTCAAATTCAAGTCCATTGAATCAGTGATGCTATCTAACCATCTCATCCTCTGCTGCCCTCTTCTCCTTTTGCCTTCAATATTTCTCAGCATCAGGGTCTTTTCCAATTAATCAGCTGTTCACATCAGGTGGCCCAACTATTGGAGCTTCAGCTTCAGCATCAGTCTTTCCAATGACTATCCAAGGCTGATTTCCTTTGGGATTGATTGGTTTGATCTCCATGCAGTCGAAGGACTCTTCAACAGTCTTCTCCAGCACCACAATTTGAAAGCATCAGTTCTTCAGCGCTCAGCTTTCTTTATGGTCCAACTGTCACATTCATACATGACTATTGGAAAAATCATAGCTTTGACTATACAGACCTTTGTTGGCAAAGTGATGTCTTTGCTTTTTAATATGCTGTCTAGGTTTGTCATAGTTCTCCTTTCAAGAGGCAAATGTCTTTTAATTTCATCTGCAGTGATTTTGAAGCTCAAGAAAATAAAATCCGTCACTACTTCTAAATTTTCCTCTTCTACTTGCCATGATGTAATGGGACCAGTTGCCATGATCTTAGTTTTTGAAAGTTGAGTTTTAAGTCAGCTTTTTTGCTCTCCTCTTTCACCCTCATCAAGTGGCTGCTTAGTTCCTCTTCACTTTCTGCCATAATAGTGCCATTATATACTGTCTGCATATCTGAGGTTGTTAATATTTCTCCTGATAATCTTGATTCCAGCTTGTGATTCATCTAGCTTGGAATGTCATGTGATGTATTCTGCTAGAAGTTAAATAAACAGGGTGACAATATATAGCCTTGCTGTACTCCTTTCCCAATTTTGAATCATTCTGTTGTTCCATGTAATGTTCTAATTGTTTCTTCTTGATCTGAACCCAGGTTTCTCAGGAGACAGGCAAGTGGCCTGGTATTCCCATCTCTTTAAAATTTTTCCAGTTTGTGATCCATGCAAAGGCTTTTGTGTAGTCAGTAAAGCAGAAGTAGATGTTTTTTTCTGGAATTCCCTTGCTTTCTCCATAATCTAATGAATGTTGGGAGTTTGATCTCTGGTTCCTCTGCCTTTTCTAAACCCAGCTTGTACATCTAGAAGTTCTCAGTTCGCATTACTGCTGAAGCCTAGCTTGAAGGATTTTGAGCGTAGCCTTACCAGCATGAGAAATGACCACAATTGTCTAGTAGTTTGAGCATTCTTGGCACTGTTCTTCTTTGGGACTGGAATGAAAACTGACCTTTTCCAGGCCTGTGGGCATTGCTGTGTTTTCCAAATTTGCTGGCATATTGAGTGCAGCACTTTCAGAGCATCATCTTTTAGGATTTTAAACAGCTCAGCTGGAATTCCACCACCTCCTCTAGCTTAGTTTGTAGTAATACTTCCTAAGGCCCACTTGACTTCACACTCCAGGATGTCTGGCTCTGGGTGAGTGACCACACTGTTGTGGTTATCCCAGTCATAACGACCTTTTCGTATAGTTCTTCTGTGTGTTCTTGCCACTTCTTAATCTCTTCTGCCTCTGTTAGTTTCTTGCTGTTTCTCTCCTTTATGTGCCCATGCTTGCATGAAATGTTCCCTTGGCATCTCCAGTTTTCTTGAAGAGTTCTCTAGTCTTTCCCATTTTATTATTTTCCTCTACTTCTTTGCATTGTTCATTGAAGAAAGCCTTTTTATCTCTCCTTTCAATTTTCTGGAACTCTGCATTCACTTGGGTATATCTTTCCTTTTCTCCCTTGATTTTTGCTTCTCTTCTTTCCTCAGCTGTTTGCAAAGCCTCCTTAGACAATCACTTTGCCTTTTGCATTTCTTTTTCTTGGGGATAGCTTTGGTCACTGCCTCCTTTACAATGTTACAAACCTCTGTCCATAGTTGTTCAGACACTCTGTCTACCAGATCTAATCCCTTGAATCTATTTGTCACCTCCACTGTATAATCATAAGGGGTTTGAATTAGGTCATACCTGATGGCCTAGTGGTTTTCCCCTTATTTCTTCAGTTTAAGTCTGAATTTTGTAATAAGATGTTGATGATCTGAGCCACAGTCAGCTCCAGGTCTTGTTTTTGCTAACTGTATAACAGCTTCTCCACCTTTGGCTGCAAAGAATATAATCAGTCTGATTTCGGTGATGACCATCTGATGACGTTCATGTATATAGCCATCTCTGGTGTTGTTGGAAAAGGGTGTTTGCTATGACCAGTGTGTTCTCTTGACAAAACCCTATTAGCCTTTGCCCAGCTTCAGTTTGTACTCCAAGGCCGAACTTGCCCTTTACTCCAGGTATCTCTTGACTTCCCCCTTTTGCATTCCAGTCTCTATCATGAAAAGGATGCCTTTTTTTTTTTGGTTTTCTTCTAGAAGGTCTTACAGGTATCCATAGAACTGGTCAACTTTAACTTCTTTGGCATCAGTGGTTGGGGCAAAGACTTGGTTTATTGTGATGTTGAATGGTTTGCCTTTGAAATGAACCAAGATCATTCTGTCATTTTTAAAATTTCTCCTAAGTATTTCTTGCTTTTCAGACTCTTTTGTTTACTATGAGGGCTACTCCATTTCTTCTAAGGAATTCTTGCCCACCGTAGTAGATATAATGGTCATCTGAATTATATTTTCCCATTCCCATTCTATTTCAGCTCACTAATTCCTAAGATGTCGATGTTCACTCTTGCCATCTCCTGCTTGGGCACATACAATTTACCTTGATTCATGGACCTAAAATTCCAGGTTCCTATGCAATATTGTTGTTTTACAGCACCCAACTTTACTTTCACCACCAGACATATCTACAACTGGGCATCATTTCTGTTTCAGCCCAGCTACTTCATTCTTTCTGGAACAATTAGTAATTGTCCTCTGCTCTTCCCCAGTAGCACACTGGATACCTTCTGACTTGAGGGGTTCATCTTCTGATCGTATCTTTTGCCTTTTCATACTGTTCATGAGGTTCTTGTGGTAGGGAGTGGTTTGCCATTC
Source organism: Nanger dama (assembly GCA_917880005.1). Lineage (NCBI taxonomy): Eukaryota > Metazoa > Chordata > Mammalia > Artiodactyla > Bovidae > Nanger > Nanger dama. The sequence goes on along the minus strand of CAKJTW010000057.1, from coordinate 11,504,636 downwards.
CCTCCTCCAATGGACCACATTTTGTCTGAACTCTCCACTATGACCCTTCCATCTTGGGTGGCCCTGCACTGTATGGCTCACAGCTTCATTGAATTGCGCAAGTCCTTTTGCCCTGACAGGTCTGTGATCCATGAAGAGGAGACTAAGGATAGTTTCATGTAAAACTATAATATCATCATTGCCCCTAAGAAAATTAATAGTAATTCCCTAATATAGTCATTTTCAAAATTCTCCAATTATCCCCAAAAGTCTTTTGTATATATTTTTCAAATCAGGATCCAATCAAGTTTCACAGATGTGATTGGTTGTTAAGTGTCTGAAATGAGAGCTTTCTGAGTGAAGAATAAAAGTGATAGAATTATTTAACCTGGAAAAAGTGCTGAGGATGGCTTAAATATTCAATAGAAAGTACTGGGCATCCAGGTTTGTTCCCTAAATGGAAATACTTTCTTTTTCCTTGGTCGATGAGTTCAGTTGGCAGTTGCATTGTATTTAAAAGTCCTAGGTCAAGGCTTCACTATCTATATGGGCCTCCTCCCACTCCATGGGGAATAAACTCTATCCACGTGATCATACGCTGTACTCCACGCTCTAGGTAATCACCTGGTAAAAGATTGGGCTTAGTCATCAGCAAGAACTGAATGAGCATACATAGATGGTTGGGTGAATATTCATTATTCCTTTAGAGGGGGAAAAAACCTCCATAAGTTATAAATTATTCATTTGGTGGGACATCTTCATATACAAAATAACCCGTTTGATTTAACGTGCTTACATTATAGAGTGATTTGTCGGGTGTTTCCATTTGAGCTGTGTCTGGCGACAAAGATAGGCTGAAAAATTGTTGAACAAAGTTGGGTGTTTGTCCCTTCCACTGCCCCTGTCGAATCGTGAAAACCTTGATAGTAATACATGCAGATAAGTGAGCCTACTTTTAAAGGCTAATTTTTTGTCCTCCTTTAATTTCCCTTTCCTTCCCTCCCCTTCTCTCTCTTTTATGGAAATACCAATAGGACTTTAACCATGGTGAACAGCCTAGTGGCACCTTAACAAAATTAGCATGTCAGGTTCAGCATCTCTCTTTCTAGCTGCACAGATTGAAAAATGATTATAATCTTCATCCTTTGCCTATATTCAGCTGCAGAAGGGTATTCTAGGGTGATGACCATCTCTTCTAAAAGTGTGAAGCTTCCAGCTGTTTGTTAGCTCTGTCATTTACAGGCAGCGGAGTGAATGTTAATTTATGCCCTAGCAATAGAAACTCTAGCTGAAGCTTTCAACAGTCCCTGTGAGCTGTATTAGAGAGGATGGGTGACCAAAACAGGAATATTTGCATTCTCTGAATGACTGAGGTAGTTCCTTTATGGGCTTTATCCTTCCTTTTAAAACTTATAAATAATATATGCTTTACTACATCATAAAATCGACTTTTATGTTAAAGCAAGCGTCTTGATTTTTCTTTGCAGATTATTTTTAAAAATAAATGCTTGCAAGGTGTTATTAGTGACAGCGATGATGGCGCAGTCATCGTGGTTTTGAAAAGTCTGTGCATGGACAATAGTCCTTTCTGCTTATGTGCATAAGTGTTTCATTTCAGGCTACCACTGCTCCTTGTGGAGCTTGGTCTTGATGGTAAGCAGCCGTATCTTCTCTTACTCTCTTTCCTTAAGTCTTTGTTTCATGGAAGCTGCCTTGTCTTCAGTTTCTCCACAGCAGACTAATCCAGCCCCTTGTTTTACAGTACGCTTGAATGGCACCATTGCCAGATATTAGAGAACCTCTATGTAAGGCATTTTTAACACTCCAAGCTCACTAGAGTCAAATTTTAAAAAGTACATTCTTGAAATATAGAGATAAATAAGGTTCTAAAACCAAGTTGTTAGTAGTGGTTCAAGACCCTGGCATTTTCTGTTAAAGCTGATTCAGAGACAAAATTCACAAAACCGGAACCACCACCAGGTTTGGTTGCCGAACTGTGTCCGACTCTTGCAACCCTTGTGGACTGTAGCCTGCCAGGCTCCTCTGTCCACGGGGATTCTCCGGTCCAGAATACTGGAGTGGATTGCCATTTCCTTCTCCAGGGGATCTTTCCAAACAGTAATTGAACTGGGGTCCCTTGCATTGCAGGCAGATGCTTTACCGACTGAGCTACAAGGAAGCCCCACCAGGTGGAATATCAACTGGAGGTTTAGATATACCTCAAGATACATTGGCAACTGCAATATTTTCAGAGCTGTTGTTGTTGAGTTGCTAAGTTGTGTCTGACATTTTTCAGTCTCATGGATTGCCACATGCCAGGCTTCCCGGTCCTCCACTGTCTTCCAGAGTTTGCCAAAGTTCATGTCTATTGAGTCACTGATGCTATAAGTATCTCATCCTCTGGTGCCCTGTTCATCATAGGATTAATTGTGGAACCAGGGATTCCTAATTGCTAATATGTGACACATTAGTGGGAGATGAGGAGTGGAGCTTAAGTTGGGCTTCAGGTTATTGTGTACAAATTGCAGCCAACTGTACCTCTGCTAAGCTTATAGAAACAGTGGATAAATATACTTGTGCATATAAACATTATCCATCAGGAAAAGCCTGCAGAAAATAATAGTTTGCAACTCTCCACTCTCATGAAAACGTCATGTTTTCCGGAGAGCTATATGCACATTAATTTCCTTCTCTGTCTGCTATTCTGAACCTCAAAGAAAAAAACCTTCTAGGTAACATTAAATCAGTTGTTTGCCTCAATTGATATAACATTGAACTGAGAACTTTGTTAATAGTTGCTATTATCAAGAAATATTGTACTCCTGATGGAAAGATGTGTAAGGAAGTAGATGGATGTGGTGCTATCTTACCAGCAGCAAATATTTCAGGCTTTTATAGTACACGCACAGTGGCACGCTGAAAATCACAAAAGCATATGGAAAGCTTTAGTGTGTTTACAAAATATATTTACTGGCGATGGTATAGGAATGTATAATTAACCAAGAGGGAGCACTGAAAGGAAGTTTTCTCCACTGGTTGCTCAAACAGCGTGTCAGGATTTTACTAGCATCTTTGCATAACGAAGCAGGGAGAATCTGAGTCCTGATTGAATCTGGGGTTCAGATTTGAGGCCACCAAAGCATGTCTGGGGCTTCCCTGGTAGCTCAGCTGGTAATGAATCCACCTGCAATGCAGGAGACATCAGTTTGATTCCTGTGTGGGAAGGGAAGTTCCCCTGGAGGAGGGATGGCATGGCACCCACTCCAGCATTCCTGCCTGAAGAATCCTCGTGGACAGAAGAGCCTGCGGGCTACAGTCCCTGGGGTCTCAGAGAGACTCTATCAATGATAAGCGAGATCCTGCCAATTTGACTCTGGAGCCCACCTTTCCCTTTACTACATTGTCCATCATAGGCATCCCATAAGTCTAACAACATCAGGTCATACGTGATGATCTGTTTTTTAGGAAATCATCTAGCCCTTGTAACCCAAGTCATTAAAGACTTTCTTACATTACTATAAATTGTATGTGAAGATTTCTAGAGTAGGCTGAAAGATAAATGGTTCTTTAACTAGAGAGTGTGGGGTCACACACATCTGAGCAATGAAGCACAGCAGTAGGAAGCATGTCTGAGGAGCCCCTGGGCAGGACTTTCCCAAACTCATTTTCAAGAGAATTTCTCATGGAGGAGGAGAAAGGGAGTAGTTAGGACAAGGGGCTTTGGACCTCAGACATCACTGTTTCACCAGCTAGGGCTTCAAGTGTGGAGCTCATGGAAAAAGGCAGAAGGCATGAGGCATAGAGGCCAGTTTCCTGAGGCACAGGAGGCTAAATCCTGACATCAGGAGATAGGAGGAGATGTATTCCTTTCCCTTCCAGGTGGAACAGACATTGGAGGCATCTACAGACAGCACCTTTGGTACAGCTGGATGTTAGCCTTGTTATAGGGCCAGAAGCAGAGAAGTCCAAAGATGCCCTTGAGTGGTGTAAACCAAAGCAGAAAAATGTGAGTTTCTTATGAATTCCTGAGAACCATAATTGGAAAATCCCAAAAGCAAATTGGTGAGAATTTAAATAGAGGGCTGAATTCCTTCAATAAGAGGGAGAGGAATGAACCAGTGTTCTCCCACAAAACAATGACCATAGATAGCATTTCTTTTCAGCAGTCTACACATCCTAAATCATCAATCTATTATTACCCCCATTTCTTTAACATGAGAAAACCAAGGCACAAAGAAATTAAATAATTTGCCTAAGATCACACAGTGAATCAATGATAGAGTGATATATCAGACCCACCTAGGCAATTTGACTCTGGAGCCCACTCTTTATCCCTTTACTACATTGTACCATCATAGGCATCCCATAAGTCTAACAACAATCAGGTTACATACGTGATGATCTGTTTTATTTTAGGAAAATCATCTAGCCCTTGTAAACCCAAGTCAAAATTAAAGACTTTCTTACATTACTATAAATTGATAATGATGAAAGATTTCTAAGAATAGGCTGAAAGATAAATGGTTCTTTAACTTAAGAGTGACTAAACAGTATATAAAAACACTGGAATCGTTTATACCTTAATTTGAGCCCTATAGCTAAATACTCAATAACTATCAAATCAGTGAAGCAAAATTAAATATAAAGAGGTTAGTTGAGGTAGCTTGATGTGTGGAATAAGAATGGAGAAAAAACAAGTTATCAAAAATAATATTAAAAAAGAATGTGTATACATATGTGTACACACACACATATATTTAGTTACAAATACACACACACAACATACACTCACACACACACACACACACATACATATATTTATATAGGCTTCCCCAGTAGCTCAGCTGGTAAAGAATCCTCCTGCAATGCAGGAGACCCCAGTTCAATTCCTGGATCAGGAAGACCCCTTGGGGAAGGGAACAGCTACCCACTCCAGTATTCTGGCCTGGAGAATTCCATGGCAGTTATATATATTTGTAACTAAATAAAGCTATACTAATTCTTTTGACCATACTTTTTACATTAATGACTTGAATTTCCTATGTGAGAGGTTCTGGTAGATGAGAAGAAAGGAAAGAACTTCAAAAACTACCAGAAACGTCAATTTATAGCACAGGAAACTCTACTCAATATTCTGTCATGGCCTACATGGGAAAAGAATCTTAAAAAAAAGTGGCTATATATGTATATGTATTATATAACTGATTCACTTTACACCTGAAACTAACACAACACTTTAAATCAACTATACTCCAATAAAAATTAAAAAAACAACCAGAAATATGCAAACAGTATTTTCTAGCAATAAGCTAGTTAGGGAATGACAGCAAGGAAGAAGAAAATACCTCACTCTGGGGAATAGAAAGGACAGCCTTTCTCTCATTTGATTATTTTACTTTTTGAAAGTAGACATGGTCACAACTTGACAATGGTATTTGCATCTGATAAGAGAAAGTTATGCTTGATCATTAAAAATGCTAGAATTTTTTTTTTTAGATGTAGTGTTTTATTTTTTTAAGTTCTCATCTTTGATAGTTTAGACTGGGGGTTAAGGCTTTTTTCTTTTTAAGTAAACCTTCTCTGGGCCACTTCTGTGTGTATGTGTGTGCGTGTTAAGTACACTTAACAAGAGATCCACTCAACAAGTTTTGAACCTCACAGTACCATATTATTAACTGTAGGAACTATATTGTACAACAGATCTCTAGAATTTGTTAATCTAGTATAACTGATGCGTTATACCTATTACATAATGGATCCTCATTACCACTATTATAATTTCCTCTTTCATGAGTTTGACTGCTTTAGATATGTAATGTAAGTGGAAGTAGGTGGAACTGGGCAGTATTTGTCCTCCTGTGACTGCCTTATATTTCACTTAATGCCCTCCAGGTTCATCCACATTGTCACAAATGGCAAGGTTTCCTCCACCTCCCCCTTTTTTTTAAAGGCTGAAACATATCCCATTGTATTTATATATCACATTATCTTTATTCGTTTATCTGTTAAAGTATGGTACAGGCATAAAAACAGACATACAGACCAATGGAACAGAAGAGAGAGCCCAGAAAGAAAACTACATTTATATGGTCAGCTGATCCTTAACAAGGGTGCCAAGAACACACATTGAGCTACATTCTGTTCAAGTTTTATTCTAGGCTTGAGAGACAGAGGCAAAAGTGAATTTACTTTTCTTTCTGGATTCCCATGATAGGCAAAAAGGAAAGAATGCAGTCCCCCCACCGCCAACATTGCCTGGGTCTAAAAAGCTGCCTTAAGCTTTAGCCCCAGCTCAAAGGCCCTTAGGTAAGGGCAGAGATCAGAAGAGGGACAGACCACCATAACTGCATTGGTTACCACATGTAAGACACCAAACGTTTGAGTTTCAGTGTCTCACCTATAAAATGATGATAGATTACATATTATTATTATTATATATTCTACTTAAGAGTTTTTGGAAGGTTAAATAAGGTGATATATACATGAATTCTTAGAAAACTATGAAAATCTTGCTTTTAATAAGCAGTTATTGAAAGGTACAATTTTATATTTCTTACCATTTTTCTTTAATAGTTTTGGTTATCTTAATATAATAGGGTTCTATATTAGTAGCAAAAGCAGGGAGTTTACAATATATTTTAGGAAAAGAGGTCTTCCAACATGACTGCACTTTTACTCAAGCCAAATGACTTTTGGTTTATATACTTTTTATTCTTTCCTAGATTTTCAGTGACTTGAGTTCAGGGAGCATTCAGTTCAGTTCAGTTGCTCAGTCGTGTCTGACTCTGATTTATCTTTATTCTGAAATTCCTGTCACTCATTAAAATATGTGATGCCGATGAATGAATATGCAACCAATCAATGATTCATTGATAGTCACAAAAATGAACATGTGAAGGAAATACAGAACTTTCATCAAGTGGAAAAGTGTAGATTCTTAAATAAGTTTTGAGAAGACAATGTTTGTTTTATTTGTTAAATTACTGGATTAAAGGTCCTCAATTCTGACTTAATGTATATAGGAGTACAAACATTCTTTTAGGCTGCTAGGGTGCCTTTGAGTTAAACTAAAACTCTCATTTGCTAATGGTACCCTAATGACCTTTAAGCATTAATGAAAACTGCCTGATTTATGCCCAAGGCTAGCTCACTCATCAAGTGAAGCCCTGCCCAGAGAACAGAGCATAAGGAGAAACAGGGTTAGGTTGCTGAATGGGCAGGTAGGTACCTGCCCAGGGCCCCAGGAGGCAAGATATTGAAAAACATGTCTTGAGAGGGAAGAGATGTGGACCTTGGTTCTGACTCGGCCACCAGCCAGCTGTGTGACCTCGGCCAATCAAGGCCTATCTCCTCATCTAAACCAGCAGTGGCTCTCAACTAAGACAAGCATAGATGTAGCATAGAAGACATGCCTAGGTCTTGAGAACCAATTCTAAGATATTATCATAATGGTAGAAAGGACAAAACTTTTCAGAGAAAGTTTTGTATTTGGGGCTTTGGTTTTTGTTTTTCCTATTATGGTGGGACCTACAGCTTGTAGGTTTATACCACATGAAGTGTTGAGAACCCATGAAACCGGATCATTCCACGGGTCTGTGATTCTAGTCAGCTGCTGCATATGTGTGTGTCAAAGGAGACAAAGCTGGCCAAGAGCCAGAACTGGTTCCAGTTACCAAGCTGAAGCCTGCTCCTCCAAATAACGAGCTATTGAAGAGGCCAAAACCGTTTTGTTCTTTCAGTGAGCAGCCTGCTTATAATAAAGGAAAGCAGACTCCAAGTTGAGAGTGTTCCACTGCCTGCAAATCTAATATCCACATCAAATGAAGCTGCCACAGACAATTACTGCAAAATTAGAAATGATGGTCCCTTCAAGTTTAACCATTTGTGACAGGGAATGTTTTCAAGATTACCCACTTGTATTTTAAAGACAATCACTTTCCTATTCTGTGTAAAATGCAAAAATGGTTTTTAAAAAAATTAAGATTAAATTACCATTTCTACATCTCATTGAGAAAAGAGAGCAAGACAGTGTGTTCCAATTAGCATAAACAGACAAGAGATTTCCTTTCTACTGCAGTCTCAGATCTCTGATGGGAGACTTATGTCTGGTACAAATTATCAAGGAAGGATTAAAAGTATTTTGCAGCTTGACATAAACAAAAGCTCTGAAAGCAGAAGGGAGAAGAAAACTGTAACCACTATATTAATAATGAAACAACATTAGTTCAGTTCAGTTCAGTCGCTCAGTTGTGTCCGACTCCTTGCGACCCCATGAATCGCAGCACGCCAGGCCTCCCTGTCCATCACCAACTCCCGGAGTTCACTCAGATTCACATCCATCAAGTCGGTGATGCATCCAGCCATCTCATCCTCTGTTGTCCCTTTCTCCTCCTGCCCCCAATCCCTCCCAGCATCAGAGTCTTTTCCAGTGAATCAACTCTTCGCATGAGGTGGCCAAAGTACTGGAGTTTCAGCTTTAGCATGATTCCTTCCAAAGAAATCCCAGGGCTGATCTCCTTCAGAATAGACTGGCTGGATCTCCTTGCAGTCCAAGGGACTCTCAAGAGTCTTCTCCAACACCACAGTTCAGTTTACTAAACTTTCAAAATAGCCAAGACTCAGGAGTGACTCTAAACTAGTGAGTTGTTTTGCAGGATAAAATCAGAACATTTTCTAGCAATTCTAAAGGTGAAAAGAACAGAAACCAAATAATCTTTAAGAAAACTTACAGTGATGGAAGTATAGAAATATTAACGGGGAAAAGAGTATTTGAAAATCGATTTATTTTGTTCATTTTTAGCTGTGCTGAGTCTTCGTGGCTGGGCAGGCTTTTCTCTAGTTGTGGCAAATGGAGTCTACTCTCCAGTTGCAGTGCTCAGGCTTCTCATTGCAGTAGCTTCTCTTGTTGGGGAGCACAGGCTCTGGGGCACTCAGGCTTCAGTAGATGTGGCGTGTAGGCTCAGTATTTGTGCTCCCGGGCTTTAGAGCACAGGCTTGGTAGCTGTGGTGCACGGGCTTAGCTGCTGCATGACATGTGGGATCTTCCTGAAACAGGGATCAAACCGTTTCTCATGCATTGGCCACTGAGCCACCAGGGAAGCCCAAGAGTCAGTTTTTGGAAGGACATGGCATTTTATGTCTGTATGCCATTTTTAATTTTTATTATAACAAATCTGCTTTTATTTTAAAGTAGACTAGACTGGGTAATAACTTTTCACTTCTAATTTATATTAAGATGACTGGGAAAGACAAGATTTCTAAAAGCAAACCATTAGTCTATCAGTTAATGTTTTCAGAACTGAGAATTTTTGCAATACATACTTATTAGATAATTCTTTAGGGGTCTTTCATATTTCTGTACCTATTGTATGTGAGGCACTGCCCTTCATTTCTGGACAGTCTCAAGGATATTTACATAATGGGCACACCTGAAAAATAGAGAAAGTGTAGCCCTTTGGAGCAAAGGACAGGTTTACTTACAGCCTTGAAAGAAGGACAGTATCAGTCTCCAGAGCAAAGCCCAGGCATGGTCACTGCCCGTAAGAAAAGATTCTGGCTCTCTAGACTCAGGGTTCCTTTACTTTAACACAACCAGCTGTGAGTTACAGTTGTCCCCTGGCCCTCTTCCTGTTGTCCTGTGGGAGGTGGGGTTCGAGTAACCAGCACAAACATGCCGACACTTTGGGTATTGCCACTGTGTTCTTCAGCTCTGTTCTGGGGATCTTGTGTTTTCTATCAGCATCCATGACACAATGCCAGGCTAACTTGTGACCTCACAGGTAGAGTAAAAACTCCATAGGTCTTGACAATAAATGCATGCATTTATATAAATGCTGCTGCTGCTAAGTCGCTTCAGTTGTGTCTGACTCTGGCAGCCCAGAAGGCTCCTCCATCCATGGGATTCTCCAGGCAAGAGTACTGGAGTGGGGTGCCATTGCCTTCTCCATATAAATGCTTACATTTATATAAATGCTTATTAATAAATGGTTACATTGCAAACATAGTGGTCTCTTCTCTTTGGAGTCTTGGTAAGCAGTGGAAAAAGCTTTTGTCTTTGAAGTGATTTTTCAGGATGTGTACAATAGAGAGATTAATGTGTGTATAGAGTCTGACTTACTAATAAGCCCATATGGGTAGCAGTACTTGTTCATCCAGAAATTCTATATTGCTGGTTCTTGAGTTGACTATACCAAATCCTTTGACTGTGTGGATCACAACAAACTGTGGAAAATCCTTAAAGAGATGGGAATACCAGACCACCTGACCTGTCTTTTGAGAAACCTGTATGCAGGTCAAGAAGCAACAGTTAGAACAAGACATGGAACAACAGACTGTTTCCAAATCAGGAAAGGAATACATCAAGGCTGTATATTGTCACTCTGCTTATTTAAATTACATACAGAGTACATCATGAGAAACGTTGGGCTGGATGAAGCACAAGCTGGAATCAAGATTGCCAGGAGAAATATCAATAACCTCAGATATGCAGATGACACCACCCTTATGGCAGAAAGCAAAGAAGAACTAAAGAGCCTCTTGATGAAAGTGAAAGAGGAAAGTGAAAAAGTTGGCTTAAAACTCAATATTCAGAAAACTGAGATCATGGCATCTGGTCCCATCACTTCATGGCAAATAGTTGGGGAAACAATGGAAACAGTGACAGACTTTAATTTTTGAGGCTCCAAAATCACTGCAGATGGTGACTGCAGCCACGAAATTAAGATGCTTACTCCTTGGAAGAAAAGTTATGACCAACCTAGACAACATATTAAAAAGCAGAGACATTACTTTGCCAACAAAGGTCCATCTAGCTCAAAGCTATGGTTTTTCTAGAAGTCATGTACGGATGTGAGAGTTGAACTATAAAGGAAGCTGAGCATCAAAGAATTGATGCTTTTGAACTATGGTGTTGGAGAAGACTCTTGAGAGTCCCTGGGACTGCAGGAGATCCAACCAGTCCATCCTAAAGGAAATCAGTCCTGAATATTCATTGGAAGAACTGATGCTGAAGTTGAAACTCCAAAACTTTAGCCACATGATGCAAAGAAATGACTCATTGGAAAAGACCCCGATGCTGGGAAAGATTGAAGGTGGGAAGAGAAGGGTAAGACAGAGGATGAGATGGTTGGATGGCATCACCAACTCAATGGACATGAGTTTGGGTGAACTTCGGGAGTTGGTGATGGACAGGGAGGCCTGGTGTGCTGCAGTCCGTAGAGTCACAAAGAGTCGGACACAACTGAGTGACTGAACTGAACTGAATTGAGAGTTGATACAGTTCAGATGAGCCTGAGACATTGTCCATAATGGTGACTTATTCATTTATATTAAAAAAAATTATTTTAGTAGATCAAAGTGCAGAAAAGAAAGGCAAATGCATCTCTCTTTCATATAAAGTCAGCTGTAATAATCTAAGAGATTATTTTGTGTTCTCAGTGGTTAGAGTCATCCAGTCTGATTTGTGCATGGCTACTCTAGGTTGTTGAATATTCATATCAATTAGTCACATTGCTCTCTTCTGGATAATGCCAATTTTTTTTTCTCTATACCGAAGGATTTCTTTTTCCAGAATCTATACAAACCACTCCTTCTCTGTGAATAACTTTTTTCTTTCAACAGATTACAGTTCAGCTGATTGGGTTTCACCTCTGTGTCACAATCGCTTTGTAGTAATTTAATCTCATTGAAGATCTGACTTTGCGCCTTGGCCAGACTTTGTTGTTTCCACATCTTCTCTGTCACACATTTACAGATAATAAGAGGAGTAGTTTTCGAGTTGTATTTACATGGAAAAGATAAGATATTCTAGTGGCACTTACATGAGGAAACAGTGATGCTTACTAAGCAGCCTGGGTTATATCGAAACCTCTCTCTTACTTTTGTTCTTCATACTAGTGGAGAGAGCAAGAAATGCATGAGTTCCAAGGGTACAGTATCTACTTGGGAACTACATGACCAGCCATAATCAATCAAATTGGTATTCTTCAAAATTGAGAATTATACAGGATATGTGATTATCTTAACAAAAAGAGTTTTGTGGCTGTACTGTGTGGTCAGTCGCTCAGTGGTGTCCAACTCTTTGCGACCCCATGGGCTGCAGCCTGCCAGGCTCCTCTGTCCATGAGATTTCCCAGGCAAGAATACTGGAGTGGGTTGTCATTTCCACCTCCAGGGGACCTTCCTGATCTAGGGATCGGGCCCACGTCTCCTGCCTTGGCAGGAGGATTCTTCACCACTGAACCACCAGGAAGCCCCCATTTTGTGGCTGTGCTATGCAGTGCTCAGTTGCTCTTTTGTGTCCACCTCTTTGTGACCCCATGGCCTGTAGCCCACCAGGATCCTCTGTCCATGGGGATTCTCCAGGCAAGAATATTTGAGTAGGTTTCCATGCCCTCCTCCAGGGGATCTTCCCAAACCAGGGACTGATGCCAGATCTCCCTTGTTGCAGGCGGATTCTTTCTGTCTGAGCCACCAGGGCCCATGAACTGGGTGGGCCTGCCTTCTCCAGGGAACTTCCTGCCAGGATCAACCGGTCTCCTGCTTGCGGGTTCTTTACCATCTGAGCCACCAGGGAAGCCCAAGAATACTGGAGTGGGCAGCCTATCCCTTCTCCAGGGGAACTTCCTGATCCAGGAATCAAACCAGGGTCTCCTGCATTGCAGGCAGATTCTTTACCATCTGAGCCACCAGGGAAGCCCAAGAATACTGGAGTGGGCAGCCTATCCCTTCTCCAGGGGAACTTCCTGATCCAGGAATCAAACCAGGGTCTCCTGCATTGCAGGCAGATTCTTTACCAACTGAGCTACCAGGGAAGCCCCTATTAGTGTTTAAATCAGAAAAGTGGATGTGTGAGCTTTATAGAGTTCCATCGACATGTTTATGTTTCTAAGGATAAAAATGACCATGTGTTAGGAATTGCTCTTTGTATTAGTTCAGGTCTTCTCTGAAGCAGATGCCCAGGTAGGGTCAATCAAGCAAGAAATTTACAGGGGAGATGCTTATGAGGGATAAAGGGGTGGATGTAGGAGTTTCAGGGAGGGCCATCAGACCACGGTATAGGTCTGACAGCTGTGAAAGGTAAAGGGGAAGGTGAAGAGGTTTGGAAAGAAGTCTCAGACTGTAGGGACCTAAGCGAGTCTTTCATTCCCGGGGTGAGTCCTTGGAGATGAGTCCATCTTCTGGCAGAGTAGGCTTGCATTAGCAAGTTCTTTGCACTCTGTGCTTAGCCACTGGGCACAGTGAGGTGAATTTAGATGGCTGTCCATCAGCAATGTCCCGTGTAGCAGGAGACCTGGGTGGTGCATTTTGTGACCCCTGGGGTTTTCATCCAAGTGATTTCAAAACCACAAAAGTCATAGTAATGAAAATACTATATGCTCTGTCTGTTCAAGGACTTTCCACATGGCTCAGTGGTAAAGAATTCACCTGCCATTGCAGGAGATGCGGGTTTGATCCCTGGGCTGGGAAGATCCCCTGGAGGAGGAAATGGCAACCCCCTCCAGAATTCTTGTCTGGGAAATCCCTGAACAGAGGAGCCTGGCGGCTACAGTCCATGGGGCTGCAAAGAGTCAGACACAACTGAGCATGCATGCACACATGCCTACCTCTCTAACTTTCAAGACATAGTGGTGTCATACTTCAGATCTTCCAAATCACGTTTCTCATACTTGAAAATATCTGACATGAATACGACAAATGGTCACTAAGATATTTTTAAAGGAATTTAGTGTCAAAATTTTTAAAATATGGCTTCAAACTATTCATAGAATGTTCTAATGTATCATGTGATAAAAATTAATACAACAGCTTGCATGTATGCATTCAATGTCATTCTTTACTGTCTCTACCATTCATGTGGTGTACTGTACACTGCAGGACACAAAGCCGCAGCCCAGGTCTGGCAGCATCTGCAAAAGCAAAGCCACCGATAACTTTCAGAACTCTGTGACGGATCCAAGTGTTCTCTAGCAGTCATTAATGACCTGTTTGTTTTTAATTAATAGATTTCATGGGAGATAGATGGGGAAACAGTGGAAACAGTGGCAGACTTTATTTTTGGGCCCCAAAATCACTGCAGATGGTGATTGTAGCCATGAAATTAAAGGACGCTTACTCCTTGGAAGAAAAGTTATGACCAACCTAGATAGCATATTCAAAAGCAAAGACATTACTTTGGCCACAAAGGTCCATCTAGTCAAGGCTATGGTTTCTCCAGTGGTCATGATGGATGTGAGAATTGGACTGTGAAGAAAGCTGAGTGCTGAAGAATTGATCCTTTTGAACTGTGGTGTTGGAGAAGACTCTTGAGACGGATTGAGTCCCTTGGACTGCAAGGAGATCCAACCAGTCCATTCTGAAGGAGATCAGCCCTGGGATGTCTTTGGAAGGAATCATGCTAAAGCTGAAACTCCAATACTTTGGCCACCTCATGCGAAGAGTTGACCCATTGGAAAAGACTCTGATGCTGGGAGGGATTAGGGGCAGGAGGAGAAGGGGACGACCGAGGATGAGATGGCTGGATGGCATCACTGACTCGATGGACATGAGTCTGAGTGAACTCCGGGAGTTGGTGATGGACAGGGATCCCTGGCGTGCTGCGATTCATGGGGTTGTTAAGAGTCGGACACAACTGAGCAACTGAACTGAACTGTTTTTTACAGCAGTTTAGCTTTGCAGAAAAATTCAATGGAAAGTATAAAGAATTCTTCCCCCTGTTCCTATCCCCCATCATTCCCCCGGTGTTAATATCTGAATTTAGTGTAGCATATTTGTTGTTGTTCAGTCACTAAGTCATGTCCAACTTTTTGTTGACTCCAGCGACTGCTGCACACCAGGCTTCCCTGTCCTTCGCTATCTCCTGGAGTTTGCTCAAATTCAATCTGTTGTGCATTTAATGAATCGATATTGATATATTATTAAATGTCCATAGTTTACATTTGGGTGTACCTCCTTGTCTTGCTCATTCCGTGAGCCTTGTATAATGAGACATATCTATAATACCATTATTGCATCATACAGAATAGTTTCACTGTCTTAAAAATACCCTGTGCTCTGCCTATTCATCTCTGGCTCCCCTCCTCCCCAACAAACCCCTGGCAACCACTGAACTTTTATTATCTCCATAATTTGCTTTTTTCCAAAATGTCACATAGTTGAAATTATATACTAGGCAGCATTTTCAGATTGGCTTCTTTCACTTAGCAAAAAGTGTTCAAGGTCCCTTCATATCTCTTCAGTTATGCACTCAATGTCTCTGGTTCTCCGTATCTTAAGATTCATGTCTTCTCCTCACTGTGTGGATGTGAAGTTAGTTTATAAATTCATCTACTGGGGAACATCTGGTTGTTTCCAAGTTTGGGTGGTTCTGAAAAAAGCTACTAAAAACATTCATATCGCAGTTTTTAACTCATTTGGGAAAATACCATTCAGTTTAAGTTTTTAACTTATTGGATAAATACCAAAGACTGTGGCCGCTGGGCCACACAGTAAGAGTATGTTTGTATGAAACTGTCTTCCAAAGTGGCTGTACCACATTAATGGGTTTTTTTAATAGGAGAGTCTTGTGTGGCCTCTTTAAAAACAAAAATAATACCTTTGTGAAATCTTATCAGCTTCTCTCTTAGGGACACAAATGTGATTCTGTCTTCAGGTAGCAGAAGGAAATAATAAAGCAGAAAGGAAAGGTAGAAATGTTCTCTGCTCGAGAGACCCCAAAGCCTTTGTTGCACAACACACAGCTTTAATCGTAATTGGGAATTTCTGAAAAGAACTTAGTGTTATGGTTGTTTTCATCTTCACCTCAGCTATTAATTAACATCCTTTTGGCAAGTAAACTTTGAGATTCTGGCCTTAGTCAAAGCTTGTATTTCCAAAACCTCGTGAACAGTATTGTTGGTAGTTTTAAAATATGCATTCACTGAAAATAACAACAGAAGGTAATGCTGCATTGTAGGAAAGGTATTAATTTTCTTCTCCTAGGATTTCAGTCAGTGAGGATGGATTTTAAATCCTTTTCCATCCTCTTAAAAAAACTCTGTAAAGAGAAGCAGATGGTCTACCCTGCCTAGCACACCTGTTTTACTGGTTACTCTTAGTAAGACAAAGCTTCAAACACAAAAGACTCACACCGATTTACTAAAAATACTGCATAATTATAATATGCATGTTCCTTTACAGAGTATAAAGAAACTGCGGTGTTTTCTAGTTTTATTTTAAAGTATCATTGTTATCAATGAAAGGAGATTTTACCTTAAAACTGAGGAAGTATCAATTGGTTTTTATTCAAACTATAAAAGTAAAGTTTGTTCAGTTTAATAATTTTAACAGTGTGGAAAATAATAAGAATGTGATAAAACCACTGCAAATTTTAACACCTGGAAATAATCACTATTAATATTTTGGGTAACATACTTTCAGGTATCTTTCAACATATAGGCTTATAAAGTAAGGATAACATTATATATTATGCTTAATAATCTATTTTTAAAAATCTGTATTATGTTCTATACTTCTTTCCAGGTAGATACAAATGTAATTAATCATTGTTGTTTTTCATGGCTGCATAGTACTCCATTACATGGTTATATTGTTTATTTTATAGCTCTCCTTTGATTAACAATTAGCTTATTATAATCTCTTATTTTTATATGCAAATATTATATACCTATAAAATAATTTGAGGATTTATTATCTTCTCAATAAATTATTAGCACTGTATCAGGTTAAACTTGTTTGTATGTTTTTTAATTAAGTAATTAGTTTTGGCTGTGCTAGGTCTTCATTCCTGAGCACAGACCTTCTCTAGTTGCAGTGAGCAGAGGCTACTGTCTATCTGTGTGCAGGCTGCTCATTGTGACGGCTGCTCTTGAGGAGCATAGACTCGGGGCATGGGTTTCAGTAGTGCTTGTCTGGGCTTACTTGCTCCACAGCACATGCAGTCTTCCTGGACCAGGTATTGAACCCATGTCCACTACACTGGCTGGTGGATTCTTAACCACAGAACCACCAGGGAAATCCTCTAAACTTGTATAGTATTTTGAAGTTACTATATTTTGCCAAACTTACCTCCAAAAGATTTGTACCCATCTAACTCTTACCAACATGAAAGAATTGGCATTTTCTCACCAACTAACAACCATGGGTATTTGATAAGTTTAAAAGGTACTTATAGGTAAAAATTTATATTTCAATGATATGCCTACTTATATTTATTTAAATTTGAAGCTGAACATATTTTCATTTGCCTGTTGATTATTTGTTTTAATTTTGCCGCCCATATTTCTTCTATTAGATAATATTTTTCTGGTTGGCTGAAGATCTCACTCTATGTTAAACTAAGCAAAATGAGTGTACTGAATTTTCAGAGGAGCTGCTTTTCTTACATTTTGGATTGGAAGCCTTAAATTTTAGATTTTATCAGTAACTGTACAGGGAAATTACTTAAATTCTTCTAAGGAAAAAACGCATATTGCCAGGATAAAATGATTTAAATGACTTTCATTTCTGCTGCTTAAAGAGAGTCCAAATGACAGTTGTAAAAAAATAATGTCTAATAGTCACTTTCTGATAGTCATTTGTTCAATAGCAATAAAAATCAAGGCAAACCAAAGAACACAGAACTAATTTGTGTATGCATGTACACCACTTTTAGTGGATGGTCCCTATGAATTCTTTTTTGCACTCTAAAATGATAGTCTGTAAGGTCTACTCATTGTATCGCTTGCAGAAAAAAAACCTGAGCTCAGAAAATAAATTAGCATAAAAGCATGCCCGCATTGTGAAAATCACAGAGCCACGTGTGTTCCCGATTATTTTTAATTAGGCAATCCATGTCACCCCAGAGAGCAAGCTACCCTAAATTAATGTTTCTACATTGTTTCCTGAGGAACATAGTAAATTCAGACATTTACTTTACTAAGTCTCCAGGTTCTGCCTTATTCTAGGGTCCCTAAAGAATGTGATTTACTAGCAGATAAAAGCTTTTCTTTTTATCTCTGAGCCTAGAAAATAAATGGGTGTCATCCTCTGAGGTCTCTAGAGAAGGTCAGAAACAGCAGAAGTATCTGTGGGTTTGTTGTCACTGGATTGATTTTTTGGGGGAATTAGTTTTTCAACCCATCAAGGGTATACTACAATATATGTGGATTTCCTGTATAGAAATATTGAGTAGAGACTTAGGCTTATAATCTAGATCATCAAGCAACAGATCTACAACAAAATTTCTTAGCCTTTTTGTAAAAGAACACTTCTCAAAGAGGCAGCATCATATTTAATCGGGTTCTCTCTTTCATCCCTTTCTGTGGAAAGCATGAGCTCTTTAGTCAGTGTGCAAGTCTATGACACAATATTCTGCTCTTGAAAAGCATAGGATGATTCATCTTGTTCAAGCCATAAGTAATATGAGATGAGAAATTGTGAGTTTCTTCTTTCTCTAGTTGTCTTTTAAAGAAAGGATTTGTGGGAGAAGTGTCCCAACTCTGTGGGAGAGGGAGAGGGTGGGATGATTTGAGAGAATGACGTTGAAACATGTATACTATCATATAAGAAATGAATCGCTAGTCTAGGTTCGATACAGGATATAGGATGCTTGCGGCTGGTGCACTGGGATGACCCAGAGAGATGATTTGGGGAGGGTGGTGGGAGGGGGTTCAGGGTGGGGAACTCATGTACACCTGTGGCGGATTCATGTCAGTGTATGGCAAAACCAATTCAGTATTGTAAAGTAAAAAAACAACAACAACAACAAAAACACTGTAAATAAGGACTAAATTTAAAAATAATAAAAAAAAAAAAAAATATATTCAACTATTAAAAAAGAAAGTGATTTTCGTGTTCATGTAGAAGCCTGTCTTATTCATATGTTCTCTATTGGTTTTATGAGAATATCTTATTTCCTAATTAGGTTGAAGACTAATAATTTTCTTGTGTTATGTCACAGCGTATGCAGTGAGTATTTGCTTATATAATAGGTTGCTTTGCATGAATTTGGGAAAATGAGCTAAACATATCTACTAATTATGTGACACAATTTATTTAGAATAAAGTTGTGCCTTGAAGATGATATGAATAACTCAAAGAATTCTGCAAAACAGGGTGTATCTCAAAATAATTTAAGAAGACATATTTAATAGTTTTCATGGGCTATAGTGAATCTCTTCTGAAACAGGCCATTACTATATATTCTTTGTGTGTGTGTGCGTGTGTGTGTGTGTGTGGGTCTACATGCATTCTCTACCATGGTGTAAAATCCATTTTAATCCAAAATATAAATAATTAAGGATAGAAGCACACAGCATTTTATAAGTTTGATCCCTAGGTAAAAATACATTATTAAAAGCTTTTATTTTATGCAAAAATAGCAATCAAATAGAAAACTGACCACTGGCTATTTGTTCTTGCATAAAATACTGTCATTAGACATATCTCTAAAGCTAAACTGGAACTTCAGGTTTCATTAGCCTCTCTTTAACTACACATTCTATATTCAGAGAAGAAAAGAGCATTTATGTTCCTAAAATACACACCTACACTCGCTTCTAGATAACAGGTGATTAAATGATGTCTTACTACATGCATTTTTTAAAATAGAAGAGTTTCATTTAGATGCTTCTATAAATTAGTCAAAAAGAAAAGCAGAGACATTACTTAGCCAACAAAGGTCTGTCTAGTCAAAGCTATGGTTTTCCAGTTGTCATGTATGGATGTGAGAGTTGGACTATAAGGAAAGCTGAGCACCAAAGAATTGATGCTTTTGAACTGTGGTGTTGGAGAAGACTCTTGAGAGTCCCTTGGACTGGAAGGAGATCCAGCCAGTCCATCCTAAAGGAAATTAGTCCTGAATATTCATTGGAAGGACCGAGGCTGGAGTTGAAACTCCAATACTTTGGACACCTGATGTGAAGAACTGACTTATTGGAAAAGACCATGATGCTGGGAAAGATTGAAGGCAGGAGGAGAAGGGGAAGACAGAGGATGAGATGGTTGGATGACATCACCAACTCAGTGGACATGGGCTTGAATAAACTCCGGGGGTTGGTGATGGACAGGGAAGCCTGGCATGCTGCAGTCCATGGGGGCTCAAAGAGTTGGACATGACTGAGCAACTGAACTGAAATGATAAGTCAGTTATAATCTGGAGTTTTCCTAATGATTTGCATTAATGTCAATATCCTATATAGACAATTAATAATGGACAAAGATGTGGAATGCTCTGTGAAAAACATAATTTAAAAATATTTTAATACATTTTATAGTATAATAGACTATTTTTAGTAAATGTCTTCATTACCCTACATAATAAATTAATAGTTAATGTTGCATAAAATAGGTTAAGTAGATTTGAACACCAACGTTCTAGAATAAAAAATAGACTCTGACTCTTATAACTACTACAGTATAATATCATGAGTGTTTCCAAAGATATGTTTTGGTAGTTAGGATTTTTTAAAATTGAAGTTTACAAGGCACACAGAAAAAAAATGTAGCAATGAGATCAATGATTTCCATGTACTTTTGCCTAAACAACCCATTCTTTGTCAATTACACAGATTCCATTTTTCTGTTATCTTATAATAATTATAATGATATTAATATTAACTTGGCACTTATTGCCAGGTGCTATGCTAGCTCTGTATAAGCTTGGTTGCTTAGTCATGTCCAACTCTATGTAGCCTTCCTTCTCTGATCATGGGATTTTCCAGGCAAGAATACTGGAGTGGGTTGCCATTTCTCCTCTAGGGGATCTTCCTGACCCAGGAATCAAACCTAAGTCTCCTGCATCTCCTGCATTGGCAGACAGCTTTTTACCACTGAGCAACCTTGGAAGCGCTTATGCTAGCTCACTGAATTCTTAAAATAACATATGAAGTAGGTATTACTATAACCACAGGTGAAGAAATTAAGGCTTCAGAAAGTTAAATAACTTTCCCAAGGTCACAAGGGGACACCTAAGATACAAATCTAGTTGCTGTCATAAATATGAAGCCTATGCCCTTAGCTCTCATTTATTACTTCAAAAATTGCTTCTTGGGCATATACTATGTGTCAGGCACCCTACTGTATAATGAGGAGAAGGTAATCAACCAGGAAATTCCTGATCTCAATGAAGGTAAGCAGGAGAGACAAAGAAAAAAGTCTGTAAGACGAATGACTAAAATAATTACAGTTGTGAGAAGCAGTGTAGCACAAACATACATCTCCTGGGAATAGGGCATTGCTGAGTTAGGCTGTTCTCCCTGACGTAACTGGGTCATCTGGTTTATGCAGTAACATCTGTTTGATATTCTGTGGTCCTGCACTGTTTCATTCTCAAGGAAGCTGAAATAGCAGAAAACAGAAAAGCCTTCGAGGTGTATTACTGACAAATCTGGGCTACTCTGTGGCTCAGTGGTAAAATAATCTGCCTGCCGATGCAGGAGATGTGGGTTTGATCCCTGGGTGGGGAGCCCGTCCCGAGGAGGGCATGGCAACCCACTCCAGTATTCTTGCCTGGAAAATCCCAAGGACAGAGGAGCCTGGCGCACTACGGTTCAGGAGGTCGCAGAGAGTTGAACATTACTGAAGCGACTTAGAACACATGCACGCAGGCACACTGAAAAATCTATCAGTGGGACTATTCCTCCAACTGTAAAGGAAACTAGAGAGCTGTATGGCCGGGATGGATGATCCCATTCCATATCAGAAGCTTGCTGCCAGAGTCTAGACTCATGCCACTCCTCAAAGTGGCCAGACTGGGTCTCAGATCCACCTGGTAGACAGGGTCAGACTTTTAAAATGTGTATACCAGAACAGATGGCTATCACTTGATGGAAACAACCCAATTACCATCCCACTTATGGCTTATTTTATGATTTTATCATGGGAGTAGTGGTAAAGCCAATGCAAGAGATATAAGAGATGTAGGTTGGGAAGATCCCTTGGAGTTAGGAAATGGCAATGCACTCCAGGATTCTCACCTAGAAAATCTCACTGACAGAGGCTTGGCAGGCTACAGTCCATGGGGTCACAGAGAGTTGGACATGGCCGAGTGCACACACACACACATGATTTTACTGAAACTGACTGAAACTGAAGTCGCTCAGTTGTGTCTGACTCTTTGCGACCCCATGGACTGTAGCCTACCAGGCTCCTCTGTCTATGGGATTTTCCAGGCAATAGTACTGGAGTGGATTGCCATTTCCTTCTCCAGGGGATCTTCCTGACCCAGGGATCGAACCTGGGTCTCCCACATTGTTGACAGACACTTTACTGTCTGAGCCACCACTGGGGCCTTATATTTCAATAAATTCCAGTTGCATCTTGAGGCAAGGGTGGCACCTCCAAGAATACTGTCAATCCGACTCATGGCTCCATTTTTACCTAACGCTGTTTCCTCATTTGAGGTACACACCTGATGATATAACAGTACACAGCCTTGCTTTTAATCTCGTGGCTTGAACAGGTCCCTTATATATATTAGTGGAAGTCTCCTTATACTTATGTTTCATCAATAACCTTGCTGCTAAGTCACTTCAGTCATGTCTGACTCTGTGCGACCCCATAGATGGCAGCCCACCAGGCTCCCCCGTCCCTGGGATTCTCCAGGCAAGAACACTGGAGTGGGTTGCCATTTCCTTCTCCAATGCATGAAAGGGAAAAGTGAAAGTGAAGTCGCTCAGTTGTGTCTGACTCTTAGCAACCCCATGGACTGCAGCCCACCAGGCTCCTCCATCCATGGGATTTTCCAGGCAAGAGTACTGGAGTGGGGTGCCATTGCCTTCTCTGTCAATAACCTTAAAAATACCCATTACCACCCAAGGAAGCAAATCCAAACAGCTTCCACAGGAGGTCTGGACCTTAGTACCTTTGGATAGTTCAGGAAACAAGTCAAAGCAGTTGTACACCATTCATTTCTTGTGAATTTTGTACTGCTACGAAGGTGTATTAATTTTCTAGGGCTGCCATAGCAAAGTACCATAGAGCAGGTATGACCCCCAAATTTGTTTCCTCATTGTTCTGCAGGCTAGAAATCTGAGATGAAGGTGTCGGCACAGTTGGTTTCTTCTGAGGCCCGTTTCCTGGCTTGCTGCTGGCTGTGATGCCCCCATGTCTTCCCGTGGTTTTCCATGTATGCGTGTGTGTGTGTGTTGTGTTGTTCAGTCGCTAAGTCTTGTCTGCCTCTTTGAGACCCCCATGGACCGCAGCACACCAGACTCCTCTGTCCACTATCTCCCAGAGTTTGCACGTCCGTTGAGTCAGTGATGCTATGTCTGTGGGTGTCCTGATCTCCTCCTCTTATAAAAACACCAGTTATATTGGGTTAGGGGCCACCCTAATGACCTCATGGTAATTTAACTGCCTCTTTAAAGGCCCTGATTCCAAATATAGGCACATTCTGAGGTACTGGGAGTTAGGATTTCAACATGTGAACTTGAGGGTGGAGAGGTACACAATAGAGCTTGTAACAGGAGAGTTTATAAGAAATGAGAGATACCCAGCCAAGGCTATTCTTCACTTACAGAGTATGCTCAGAGTCATGGACATGAGTCTGAGCAAACTCTGGGAGATAGTGAAAGACAGGGAAGGTTTATGGTAACTCCTCAGTTCCTGATAGCTCCTAAATATGGCCTAAGGGTGACATGGGGGTCTTCCCCTCACCCCCTTTACGGAGGGCGGTTTCCCCTGGCACAGTGCTTGCTACAGAGGTGTGTGCACCCTGGACAGGAAGCTGACGTGTATAGTGTTAGTTGCTCAGTCATGTCTGACTCTTTGCAACCCCATGAACTGTAGCCCTCCAGGCTCCTCTGTTCATGGATTCTCCAGGCAAGAATACTGGAGTGGGTTGCCACGCCCTCCTCCAGGGGATCTTCTCAACCCAGGGACTGAACCTAGGTCTCCCCATATTGCAGGCAGATTCTTTACCTTCTGAGCCACCAGGAAACTGAATTATTTCATGAAAGTGATGCCATTACCTTGCAGTTCTCCTGAAGAAATCCATGGGCAGTATGGGTATGCTGGCCGTCTTTTTTTTTTTTTTTGAATACTTGTTAATTCCTCCATACTCACTCCCTACCTTTTTTCCCTAAACAAACAGAAATCAGGGTTTAGGCTCAAGAGCCTTTGTCAAGCACCAGCATCCAGCCCTAGGCATCTTGCCTATTTGTTTTCCTTGAATTTATAAGGTCACCCATATTTGCATTGGTGGCAAATGATTCTGTTTTCTATTTCAAATTGTTGATATGTGTTTTATTTAACACGAAGTATTTAAGTTAAAAAGTGGATCAATTCAAAGAAAAATATTCATGATGGCGTAGGTAGGAGGCAGATATTAAAAATCAGGAAGGTGATCTCAAGAGATCTGTAGTCTTAGATATGCAGCTCTGATATGTAAATTGGACCATAAAGTTGAATCATAAAGAAGGCTAAGCACCAAAATATTGATTCTTTGGAATTGTGGTTCTGGAGAAGACTCTTGAGAGTCCTTGGACAGCAAAGAGATCAAACCAGTCAATCCTAAAGGAAGTCAACCCTGAATATTCACTAGGCAGACTGATGTTGAAGCTCTAAGACTTTGACCACCGGATGCGAAGAGCCGAATCATTGGAAAAGACCCTGATGCTGGGAAAGATTGAAGGCAGGAGGAGAAGGGGGTGACAGAGGATGAGATGGTTGGATGGCATCACGGACTCAATGGTCATGACTTTGAGCAAGCTCTGGGAGATAGTGAAAGACAGGGAAGTCTGGCATGCTGCAGTCCATGGATTCACAAAGAGACAGAACTTAGTAACTGAACAACAACAACATGTAAGGTAAGCAGAGACACTGGTTTTACTGACCCTTGAGTTGTTCACTGAGGGACACTCCTTGGAAAAGTGGCACTTATGCTTCCACCCTGAGCCTCCACTGCCAGCATTGCCATCAATCCTGCTGCTAAGGGCCTGGTTCAATTCCCAGAGTGATGTCTCTTCTCCACCAGCACCCAAGAGGAGACAGAGCGGGGCAGAGATGCCAGTCTTTCTTTCTCTGTTGGCAACTGCCATATCTAGTGTCTAAGACTGTCTCTATCCCCAGGACAGAAGTTTACTCTCTAGATCCGCCCTCTTTTACTTTAGTTCCAACCTTGACATTTGTAAGGCCTTCATCTCAGTTAAGGAGCAGCTACTAAGAGAAGTTTAGTGCAGACACACATAGACAAAGTGTTTTTGACTTGAATCTGAAAACTTCCAGGAAATTCCAGTATGGATCTGATTCATAATTCTTTCCTATGCTTGTTTCCTCTGTCACACTTTTGTTTTACAATTTGGAGTTTCATTCCTAGCTTCCAGTCTCGATTTCTGGTTTAATACTAACTTTAAGAGTCAGGTAGAGTTCAAACAGAAGGCTAGGCTTATGTTTGTGTTGGATATTTGAGCTTTGTAAACACTTGTAAAATGTTTTATTTGCAAGAATAAGCTATCTGCTCACTAGAGATTGGCTTAATAATGGTTTCAAAAGAGTTATTAATACATGGAGGAAGTGCTTATGGTATAATAAAGAAAACAGGTTACACAACAGCATTTCTGGTAAAGCACTACTTTGAAAAGCATTGTACACACACAGACACAGGCACACACATTACAGTTTATTCATATGTAATTGAAAGACTAGGCTGTAATATTATCAATGGTTCTTTAGCTAGAGGGATTATGAGGATTTTAAATTTAGTCTTTTTACTTTTCTATATGTTCTTTTTTTTTTTTTGGACTATACCTTTTATTTGTAGTTTTAAAAATTGAGGAAGAGTTGATAAAAATTATGCAAGTTTTAGGTGTGTGACAGTGACCCACAGTTTTTAAAGGTTATACTCCATTTACAGTCTTAATAAAATATCATCTGTCCTCCCCATGTTATAGAAGCTATCCTTGTAGCTTATTTATTTTGTACATAGTAGTTTGGACTCTTAATCCCCTGCCCCTATCTTGCCCCTCCCTTCTTCCCTCTCCCTACTGGTAACCACTAGTTTGTTCTCTGAATCTATGAGTCTATTTCTTTTTGTTATAATCACTGTTTTTATTTTTTGGATTCCACATGTAAGTGATCCTATACAGTATTTGTCTTTCCTGTCTGACTTATTTCACTTAGCTTAATACACTCCAAGTCCATCCTTGTTGTAGCAAATAGTAAAATTTTATTCTTTTTAATGACTAAGTAGTAATCCATTGTGTGTGTGTGTGTGTGTGTATCTATATCAGTATGTATTGACCCATCCATCTGTTAATGGACACTTGGCAATTATAAATAATGGTGCTATAAACATTGGGATACCTGTATCTTTTCAAATTAGTGTTTTCATTTTTTTCAGATATATACCCAGAAGCAGGATTATTGGATTATATGATAGTTCTCTTTTTAGTTTTCTGAAAAACCTCCATAATGTTTTACATAGTCGCTATACCAATTTCCATTCCCAGCAAGTGTATGAAGGTATCTTAATTTTCTGCACTGAATTTTTATTTTGTTTAAAATTTGAAGAAGAAACCATTAAATTAGCTTATGTAAAAAAAATTCTTTTATTCAAATGTTTCAAAGGTGACATCTATACCATGTAAAAAGGTGACTATTGCTGGCCAGGATTTTTTAAGAAATCATGTCTGCATTTTTTTTTTTTTGAAAAAATGACAAAGGGATGGCAATGCTTAGTCTTGAACCTCTACCAAAGAGACATAGTCTTAGATGAGATACAGGGTCAATGAAACAATACAAGTTAGGCTGCTTTCTATATTATCACTAGGCTAGGTGAAATCTGTTTTTTTTTTTTTTTAAACAAAAACAATAACAGTCTTTATCACAGGACTTGTGGACTTGTGAAACCAAAACAGCAAGTGAAAAGAGGCTGACATCAGGATGAAATATGAATAACCAACTACATTATTTCATTCCTTTACAAACATTTATTTTTGGCCCCTCACATTAAAAAGCTTTTTCTACAGCCATGTTTCTCAGTAATTTTGATGTGGTCATCCTTCAGATCCAACAAGGCTCCCTACAGTAACTAATTTTCAGTATGACAAGTAAAAGAGCCTCATACAGGTACAGATCAGAATAGGGAGGGAATGTAACTTTGATAAAAAATATTTTTAGATACTTCTGATATCCCTCACATGGGTAATTACTGCTTTATGTTATTTTGTTATATTTTATTGAATATTTAGTTCAACATCACAGGCAACCACCTGTTTTTTAAAAAAGCTTTATTCTGCTAAACATTGTTGGTTTTATTGTTGTTTAGTTACTAAGTCACGTCCAGCTCTTTTATGACCCCATGGACTGTAGCCCGGTAGGCTCCTCTGTCCATGGGATTTCTCAGGCAAGAATCTGGAATGGGCTGCCATTTCCTTCTCCAGGAGATCTTCCCTACTGAGGGACCGAACCACATCTCCTGCACTGGCAGGCAGATTCTTTACCACTAAGCTAGCAGGGAAGCCCATGAACTTTGTTAATGCCAGTCCATTCTTTCTTCTCCTTTCCTAACTGTATCCTATCTTGCTGTCCTTTCTCCACAGTTCATGTGCTTCAGGGAAATGTGACTTCATCTCCAGCCTCAGGGTCAGGCCTTGCTGGTTCAAAGTGAATCTGAAACTCTTGCACAGTGTCTGGTTTAGGCAAGTCAGCTGTGACATTCCGCTGGCCATAGGATTGTTCAGAAATGAGCCTGAGGGACAGTGTGAGCCAATGAGACTCCAGCTGCTTAAAAGGAATGTCCTCAGTGTTAGGAGAAAGCCCCTCCGATAGATGCTGTTTCTCTGGAATCATTCTGGGTTATTACAGTCTCTTCTCACTGAGTGATGCCGATTGAGGATGAAATAACTCAAAACAAAGAGCACAAATAACACACCAGAGGGACTGCATGAACCCTGAAGCTCTCTCTACTTCCAAAGTACCAGGTATAAACATTATCTAATGCTATAAGCCAGTTGGGGTCAAGTTTTCCACCTCTTGAAGCTGAAAGCATACTGATACAATATATGTAATATAGAAGAATTCCTCAAAATATAGTTTTATAATTTTAGTGTGAAGTCTTCCCAGGCTGGAATAATAGAGAAAGAGAAGCTGCTTGACTCTCTGTAATTATTGATTTAAGTTAATCACTTTAAACAGCATCTTAAATATTCATTCTAAAAGTTTCCATTAAATACAGCATAAAACATGATTGGTTATAAGAGGCTTTTAGCAATCACAAAATACCAAAGATCTTAAAGCAAATCTCAATAATAGGATTTGTGCTTAAACTGTGTTTTACCTGTAATGTCCTTGAGATCTAATCTTAAAATATGATTGCTGATAAGTGATTAAGATACATTTTTTCCTGAATAATTTATGTGTCACGTCATCAAGTTGAAGAATTACACTGAAGAGCGTTCAATAACTATTTATAAAAACAATCCTTACATTTTTTAGTGGTCCTTTTTCAAATAATTCATTCCTTTACATTTATTGAAATGTTTAAAAATAACATAACAAAAAATAGAAGCAAGTAATTTAAAAAAATGAACTCAACTGTTTCTTTTTTGGTGAAATTTCATATTTTGTTCCATAGCTTATATGTCTAAGAAATCAGTACCTTTTAGGGGCATGGGAAGAGGAGGAGGTGATAAAAACAAATGTAAGGTGACTCAAATGATTGTTTTCTAGCAGAAAGGTAACTGCGCTACAAGTATATGTTTTGAAAATCACTTAGATGCCAAAAGCATTGTGGAAAACTTGTGTTATATTTTGATAGAAAATCTTCTGTCCTTCAGAGATACTTATTTTGGGCATTTCCATTTTCCATTAAACTCAGCAGTAATTATTCTGCAGACTACAGATCCGTAAGTGCTTTGGCATCCACCCTTCATTATTGCTGCTGCTAAGTCGCTCCAGTCGTGTCCGACTCTGTGCGACCCCATAGACGGCAGCCCACCAAGTTCCTCCGTCCATGGGATTCTCCAGAGAGAGTGCTGGAGTGGGGTGCCATTGCCTTCTCTTCCTTCATTATTACTTGCATTTAATCTGCTAGATTGATATTTCCTACATATTATAATAGCATGTAGCCACAGAAGAAATAAAGTATACAAGCTGGCTGAATATCGATCATCTAGATTTAAACTGACTTCTATTTTGCTGACATAAGAAAGTAGAAAAAGAAAGAGCTTCACTGAAAGAGAAAGTTCTTTAATTAAGGGAAATGTATTAAATTAACTCTATTTTTTGTGTGTTTGATTCACATATGAGATTTTTACAGAGAAAACAGTAGCTGATAAAGTCCAAATAACTAATATAAGCTGATTTATAGGTTCTGTTTCCAAAATTTTAATCCAATGAGACTTTGTTTTAGGGGGAAGATTTAGAAACAAAATACCCCAATGAGTGAAGTTTTGACTAATGTAAATAACGTATCTGGATATGTTACTATCTTTTAATATAACCAAGGTTGATATAGGGAGAAGGAGAGAAAAAAAATGCATGGAATAGTTGCCTCATTATTGGATAGCAGATTAAATTGTTTGATTTAAATGGATGTAAAGTTAGTGAATACAGGGAACTGCTATGAAGTTCCACCTTTTCTTATCAAAATGATAACATTAGGCACTCATACTCATGAGAACCAGGCTGGGTGGGGAGAAAGTTAATTGATCTAGGCAGAAAACCTTCAGGAGAAAGGACAAGAAGAAAAGAAACCTGGCCCTGTGTGTAAAATGAGCACTCCCTCAGCTCTATTCTGAGAAGTGGTAAATTAACCATTTGGATGGACTGATAGTTGGGTTCCATTGCAATGCATTTGTTATACCATTTAATACTTTTAAAATGGAAACCAATTTAAGCTCTGGAGTGTCTGCTCAGTTTTCCTAAAACTTAGAAGCTTACATTAATTAAAAAAAAAAAAAAGCAGTGAACTTGATGGAACAGAGATATATGATAAATTTATATAATTGCCCTGATTAAGTTCAGAGGTAAATTTTCCAGGCTAGATAGCAGTGTGAAGTTGGGTATTTGAAATCTGAAGAAACTCC
The DNA here is from genome assembly GCA_917880005.1 of Nanger dama. Taxonomy (NCBI): domain Eukaryota; kingdom Metazoa; phylum Chordata; class Mammalia; order Artiodactyla; family Bovidae; genus Nanger; species Nanger dama. The sequence continues at coordinate 11,474,652 of CAKJTW010000057.1, read as the reverse complement.
TGGGAATCTTATGGTTCTAATTTGGTCCACTTAAGAAATAAGAGAAAGTCCTTGACAACTTAATTTCTACATTAAAAAAAAAAAAAAATGAAGTGTAAAAGTTTGACAAAAGTAAGCTACTAGCTAAATATAACAAAATAGTATTATAGTATTTTATTTTGAAGAAGTAAATATTCCAAGAAAATGTTTAATATTTTGATAAATTTACTTTTTAATGGAGGATATTAGTCAAATATGTCATATCAGGTTAGGTTTAGAGTCCATCTTCTGGCTAAAATACATTCTAGTTTTGTCAGTTCATTCAATAGATATTTATTAAATGCCTACTGTGTGTCAACCACTATTTTGGACCCTGGAGATAGAAAATAAAACAAATAAGATCCTGTCCCATGGAACTTAATTTACAGATTGTCTTTTATTGGCAGTTGTTCAACTAATATAATGACTTGTTAACTTAAAGATTTGGAATGAACTGTACCAAAGCTGTTACCATTTCCAATAAGAAGACAGTAACAAACAAGTTATAAAATGTCCTTTAACTTTTCCCTGCTGAATAGCCATCATTTTGGTGTGTTCATATTGGTTAATAGAGTTGCTGGAAACCAGTTTGTTACTGCTGGATGGTGGACAAAACTATAAAGAAGAATTTTGCAGAAGTCTATTAAAATATTTCTTTTTCCTTGTTTTAACTATCCTTCTCACTCCCTGATGGGGTATTCCTTTTCCTGCTCAGACTTCTTATGGCACTGCCAGTGAGGACTCTAATGAAATACATTAGTTTAATATCTCCTTTTCCTTTTCTTCGATTTTTCTTTTTTTCTCCTTTTAACACATGTAGAATAATTATCCTTTTCAAGGCTAATTCACGCACTCTCATCTCTGACATCCTTGCAAAATCATCTCATTACTGTCATCTTACCTTTGAGACTTTCCCAAAGTACTACAGTAAGTGCTTCCCAAGTGGTCCTTTGGTAAAGGATTTGCCTACCAGTGCAGGAGACACGAGAGATGTGGGTTCGATCCTTGAGTTGGGAAGATCCCCTGGAAGGAGGAAATGGCAACCCACTCCAGTATTCTTGCCTGGAAAATTCCATGGACAGAGGAGCCCGGGGAGCTATAGTCCATGGGGTTGAAAAGTCTGATATGACTGAGTGGGCATGCACACACACACACACACACAGTTCAGTTCAATAAATTATTTCTTTTCATATTGTTAAAAGTTCCTGAGATCAAGAGGATTACAAAGTGTTTTTAATGTATTGGAGAATGGCTGTTGCAATCGGATCAGGAAAATTTCAAGACTACATTTCTTGAGCTGTACCAAATTATGTATTTATACACTTGGATGAATTACATCTCCGTTACTCTCTGTCACTGGTGTAGATGTAATTCTATGATTGCTGTAAATTTGGCTTTATTTATTTAGCAAGAACCTATTGAGCCTCTATTACAAATTGACTTGACACTCTTCCAAGCACTAGCAATAGCATAATGAACAAAATAGACATGCTTTCTAACTTACTGGGATTTAAAGTCACTGATTATATATTATATATATTCTGGTTATATATTATATATATATTATATATTTCTGGTTAATGTGAAGATAAGTCAGTTAATGTTGACATTGCAGTTTTTAGTCACAAACTAAAAAAAAAAAACCCCAAAAAAAACCACTGATTTTTACCTTGTATTCAACTTTTATCTGGGACATTAGTCATTTTTATGATAGAAAACCAATTCACAATTGTAAAAATTTGCAGAGTACACTAACATTCTTTTATCACACTCAGCAGTCCTAAGAGTACCTCTCAGCTAAATGTCCAACCATTTAAATCTAGCATGACTAGAATATCAAAGTCAACCACCTCAGAACTTCATTTATTACACTGAAATAATAATGATTTCAATATATAATTAGACTTTAATCTCCTCTAACTTCCACTGGAGAAGGGATAGGCTACCCACTCCAGTATTCTTGGGCTAACCTTGTGGTGGAGCAGGTATAGAATCCACCTGTGACGTGGAAGAGCTGGGTTCCATCCCTGGGTTGGGAAGATTTGGAGAAGAGAAAGGCTATCCACTCCAGTATTCTGGCCTGGAGAATACCATGGACTGTATAGTCCATGGGGTCACAAAGAGTTGGACATGACTGAGCGGCTTTCACTCTCACTTTTCAACCTCATAGAGTGCTATGTGGAAGTATGATATTACTTCCACTTAGACATTATATTCAACCTCACATATGCAGATAAAAACAACTCTAATGGCAGAAAGCAGTGATTGGATAGCATCACAGACTCAATGGATATGAGTTGAGCAAGCTCCAGAAATACATGAAGGACAGGGAAGCCTGGCACAAGGTAGTCCATGGGTTGCAAAGAGTTGGACACAATTTAGCAACTGAACAACAGCAAAAAGACATTGTTTCCTCCTTTCACTATTGCAAATAGCTTTTAAGATATGAATCTAACTCAAGAATATAAGTGAGGGCCTTTTCTAAGTAAATAACCAACTGGAGAGGAGGGCTGACATGAATGGAGTGGGTGGAACAGGGTTGGGAGGGGTGGCAGTAGTGTTGGAGGCTAAAAGTATGTTAGTCGCTTAATTGCGACTAACAGTCACAGTCGCTCATTGTCTGACTGTGACCCCCCTGGACTGTAGCCCAGAAGGCTCCCCTGTCCATGGCATTCTCCAGGCAAGAACACTGGATTGGGTTGCCATTTCCTTATCCAGGGGATCTTCACAACCCATGTATTGAACCTGTCTCCCAAATTGCAGGCAGATTCTTTAACCCAAATAAGATGGTAGGTGTTGCAAGAGGGCATCAGAGGGCAGATGCACTGAAACCATAATCACAGAAATCTAGTCAATCTAATCACACTAGGACCACAGCCTTATCTAACTCAATGAAACTAAGCCATGCCCGCAGGGCAACCCAAGACAGGTGGGTCATGGTGGAGAGGTCTGACAGAATGTGATCCACTGGAGAAGGGAATGGCAAACCATTTCAGTATTCTTGCCTTGAGAACCCCATGAACAGTATGAAAAGGCAAAATGATAGGATACTGAAAGAGGTACCCCCCAGGTCACAAGGTGCCTAATATGCCATTGGAGATCAATGGAGAAATAACTCCAGAAAGAATGAAGGGGTGGAGTCAAAGTAAAAACAATACCCAGCTGTGGATGTGACTGGTGATAGAGGCAAGACCTGATGCTGTAAAGAGCAATATTGCATAGGAACCTGGAATGTCAGGTCCATGAATCAAGGCAAATTGGAAGTGGTCCAATAGGAGATGGCAAGAGTGAACGTCGACATTCTAGGAATCAGTGAACTAAAATGTACTGGAATGGGTGAATTTAACTCAGATGACCATTATATCTACTACTATGGGCAGGAATCCCTCAGAAGAAATGGAGTAGCCATCATGGTCAACAAGAGAGTCTGAAATGCAGTACTTGGATGCAATCTCAAAAGCGACAGAAAGATCTCTGTTCATTTCCAAGGCAAACCATTCAATATCACAGTTATCCAAGTCTATGTCCCAACCAGTAATGCTAAAGAAGCTGAAGCTGAACGGTTCTATGAAGACCTACAAGACCGTTTAGAACTAACACCCAAAAAGATGTCCTTTTCATTACAGGGGACTGGAATGCAAAAGTAGGAAATCAAGAAACACCAGGAGTAACAGGCAAATTTGGCGTTGGAATACTGAATGAAGCAGAGTAAAGACTAATAGAGTTTTGCCAAGAAAATGCACTGGTCATAGCAAACACCCTCTTCCAATAACACAAGAGAAGACTCTCCACATGGACATCACCAGATGGTCAACACCGAAATCAGATTGATTATATTCTTTGCAGCCAAAGATGGAGAAGCGCTATACAGTCAACAAAAACAAGACCAGGAGCTGACTGTGGCTCAGATCGTGAACTCCTTATTGTCAAATTCAGACTTAAATTGAAGAAAGCCGGGAAAACCACTAGACCATTCAGGTATGACCTAAATCAAATCCCTTATGATTATACAGTGGAAGTGAGAAATAGATTTAAGGGCCTAGATCTGATAGATAAAGTGCCTGATGAACTATGGAATGAGGTTCGTGACATTGTACGGGGAGACAGGGATCAAGACCATCCCCATAGAAAAGAAATAAAAAGCAAAATGGCTGTCTGAGGAGGCCTTGCAAATAGCTGTGAAAAGAAGAGGAGTGAAAAGCAAAGGAGAAAAGGAAAGATATAAGCATCTGAATGCAGAGTTCCAAAGAATAGCAAGAAGAGATAAGAAAGCCTTCCTCAGCGATCAGTGCAAAGAAATAGAGGAAAACAACAGAATGGGAAAGACTAGAGATCTCTTCAGGAAAATTAGAGATACCAAGGGAACATTTAATGCAAAGATGGGCTCGATAAAGGACAGAAATGGTCTGGACCTAACAGAAGCAGAAGATATTAAGAAGAGGTGGCAAGAATACACAGAACTGTACAAAAGGATCTTCACGACCCGGATAATCACAATGGTGTGATCACTCATCTAGAGCCAGACATCCTGGAAAGTGAAGTCAAGTGGGCCTTAGAAAGCTTCACTACGAACAAAGCTAGCGAAGGTGATGTAATTCCAGTTGAGCTGTTTCAAATCCTGAAAGATGATGCTGTGAAAGTGCTGCACTCAATATGCCAGCAAATTTGGAAAACTCAGCAGTGGCCACAGGACTGGAAAAGGTCAGTTTTCATTCCAATTCCAAAGAAAGGCAATGCCAAAGAATGCTCAAACTGCCACACAATTGCACTCATCTCACACGTGAGTAAAGTAATGCTCAAAATTCTCCAAGCCAGGCTTCAGCAATACATGAACCAAGAACTTCCATATGTTCAAGCTGGTTGTAGAAAAGGCAGAGGAACCAGAGATCAAATTGCCAACATCTGCTGGATCATGAAAAAAGCAAGAGAGTTTCAGAAAAACATCGATTTCTACTTTATTGACTATGCCAAAGCCTTTGACTGTGTGGATCACAATAAACAGTGGAAAATTCTGAAAGAGACGGGAATACCAGAACACTGGACCTGCCTCTTGAGAAATCTGTGTGCAGGTCAGGAATCAACAGTTAGAACTGGTCATGGAACAGCAGACTGGTTCCAAATAGGAAAAGGAGTACATCAAGGCTGTATATTGTCACCCTGCTTGTTTACCTTACATGCAGAGTACATCATGAGAAACGCTGGACTGGAAGAAACACAAGCTGGAATCAAGATTGCTGGGAGAAATATCAATAAACTCAGATATGCAGATGACACCACATTTATGGCAGAAAATAAAGAGGAACTAAAAAGCCTCTTAATGAAAGTGAAAGTAGATAGTGAAAAAAGTTGTCTTAAAGCTCAACGTTCAGAAAACAAGATCATGGCATCCGGTCCCATCACTCCATGGGAAATAGATGGAGAAACAGTGGAAACAATGTCAGACTTTATTTTTTTGGGCTCCAAAATCACTGCAGATAGTGATTGCAGCCATGAAATTAAAAGACGCTTACTCCTTGGAAGAAATGTTAAGACCAACCTAGATAGCATATTCAAAACCAGAGACATTACTATGCCAACTAAGTTCCATCTATTCAAGGCTATGGTTTTTCCTGTGGTCATGTATGGATGTGAGAGTTGGACTCTGAAGAAAGCTGAGTGCCGAAGAATTGATGCTTTTGAACTGTGGTGTTGGAGAAGACTCTTGAGAGTCCCTTGGACGGCAAGGAGATCCAACCAGTCCATTCTGAAGGAGATCAGCCCTGGGATTTCTTTGGAAGGAATGATGCTAAAGCTGAAACTCCAGTACTCTGGCCACCTCATGCGAAGAGTTGACTCATTGGAAAAGACTCTGATGCTGGGAGGGATTGGGGGCAGGAGGAGAAGGGGACAACAGAGGATGAGATGGCTGGATGGCATCACCAACTCGATGGACGTGAGTCTGAGTGAACTCCGGGAGATGGTGATGAACAGGGAGGCCTGGCGTGCTGTGATTCATGGGGTCGCAAAGCGTTGGACACGACTGAGCGACTGAACTGAACTAAACTCTTTATCACTGAGCCACCAGGGAAGTCCCTGGAGGCTGAAAGTGTCCTCCAAAGCAAATTTCTTTGAAGTGTTATGCTCTGTCTTTGAGAATCATGCAAAATATTTTTGTATCCATACAGTTTCATGCTCATTTTAATATAAAAGCAATGTTTTCATTTCTTACCTCTTATTAACATTGCTGCCCCATCCATAATGTTGTAAGGAAATTTCTACTCCAGGGTCTCAGCACTGATTCATATTCTCAGGTCATACGTGTACCCTGGTACGGGGCTCTCCTGGTGACTCCTGTGTTAAAGAATCTACCTGCAATGCCGGAGACCCAGGTTCGATCTCTGGGTTGGGAAGATCCCCTGGAGGGAGGGCATGACAACCCACTCCAATATTCTTGCCTGGAGAATTCCATGGACAGAGGAGCCGGGTGGATTTAGTCCATGGGATCACAAAGAGTTGGACATGACTCAGTGACTATCACTTTCACTTTTCAATTTTCAGGGCATTTGAACATCACTGGCTTAACAGAAGTACTCAGACACCCTGACATCTGATTGTTACCAAATTGTTCAAGTTATCCATCTTCAGATTTTCTCAGCTGTTAAAAAGTAGTAAAAACCCTGGTTTACTCTCCAACCTGTGCTTTACTCTGCTGCTGGAAAGATCAGAAGAGTTAGTAGAATATTATTATTATCAAATAACTGATTTCTTCAACACTCAGTGCTTAGGTCAGCGTAGAAATATGAATGGTTTCATTTTTCTCCAATTATTGCTTTCAACTATGCAACATTGAGTTGCCTTCTCCCATCCCTTCAAGACAGCTTAGTTAGACCCTACAGCTTTCTGATCATTCATCTATTAAAATATCAGTTTCATTCAACTTATTCCAGTTTAAAATTTCACCTTATACATATGTTTGGAATCTCATTGGCTCCCAACCTCCCACTCCACTGAAGCTTGCATTTAAGTAATTTAGTTGGGAAAGGAATGGGATCAGCTGTCTTACAGCCTCACCTCTCCTTCCTTTGGGACCCCTTCTCCTCCAAAGAATTGGGTTCAAAGATGGAGAAAGACTGCAAGTATCAGATGTCAGTCTTCCCTTGCCTGTCGTTCTTTCTCAGTTCGAGATCCATCTATCTCTGAGGCCTTCTGAGTAGCTCCCAGCTAAATGCTGAGTCTCTCCTGGGATATGTATATGAGTTTTCCAGGGGCAATGTTGGTGGGAGTGATGTGGGGGGCTTTCCAGTGCACTATATTCTCTTCTGAGAGATCAGCCTGACTTGGTCAATTTTAAGTCCTGCTCAAATGCTTCTGAAAGCAGATCTATTCCCACCGCAGATTCTAGACCCCACAGCCTCTGGTGGTTGCAGCCTCTGCACTTTATGGCCTCTCTTCGTGGACACTAAATAGCTCCATCAAAGTGACCTACCACCATATTCATCTCAACCATGGGAATCTCCCTCTCCATTGTTGCCACAACAAAATTTGAATCTGAATCTCTCCCCTTTCTCCATCTCTCTCTCTCTCATATATACACACAGAGTCTCTCGCTCCTCCCAACTCAAGTATCCACAATGAGCTTTGACCAGCAAGTCTGTCCATGTCTCTGAGAAGTTCCTTTGGATTCATCACCTTTTACTTGTCTTGGGATGAGGCGGGCAGGGGTGTGTGTGGGGGAGGGTATTTCCACTCTTTACAATGGGAAGGATGTTGCTTATCACTCATTCCTCCTCAGCCCACCATCTTGAATATAGTGTTAGCTGGGGTAGTGGGTAGCAAAGTTGTAGTCACGTCTTAGAAAACCTAAGAGAGGGGTGTGGACCTGAGTTGTCCAAGGTGCTCTTCAGAAAGATGGACAGATGACACCTCTTTGTCATCCTTTGGTTCATGGGTGTCAACTCCATGGCAATAAATGAAATCCCCACGCAACATCCTGTTGCCTTGTTATGCTCATTACTGCATGGGAAAAGTACTCATTTATGCACACTGGCAGCAGGAACACACGCAACAGTTCTGGAGGGACAGTACTGTGATTTATGCGGAATCGCATGGGATAACAGTTTGGTTGTACCATTTGTGGTATGACAAAGTTTGCTAGCTGCTGGCTGGGGAAGCTGCTTGTGTTATGGCTTAGGGATGCATGTCAGAAGGAGGCTTCTGTTTTCTTTGAATCCAGGCCATGTGTTTAGGAACTTTCTCTTAATTCAAGGGTGGGGGGCTGTAATTCTTGGTATGTAATTTGTTGTTGGTCCACTATAACACAGTGAGGTAGAGAATAGTTTTATCCCCTTCAGGTATACTTGTAATAGCAGCAAAAAATAGAACTCTTGTGCCAGGAATTTCTTGTAGCACAGAAGACTCTGTGTTACTATTTAGTGGAGTCAGACGTCTATAGGCCAATCACCTAGAAGCCTGGGGAATTTTGCCACCAGACAGCTTCGTAGGCTGGCACAAACTCCTCCTCCAGTACTGGCTTCAGTGTTTCAAAGGGGAGCTTTTTAGAAGGAAAGAAATATCAACACACATCAGACATTACATAATAGGGGAAGCAAAGTCCAAAAATGTCACGTACTGTTTCTCAATGTCACAGTGTTCCTATGGCAGGTCTTTCATCCCAGAGTCTACCATCTGTTCTATGCTCCAGTGTTAAAAGGGACCCCTTAAAGTCAGCTGCCCCTAGTACGTGGGCACTCTAGTCTTTCCAAAGCAAGACAGCAGCATTTTTGTTGGCCTGCAGCCCTTCCCCAGAGCTCCAGAAGTGTCTCCAACTCTTCTGGTCTCTCTGGAGTAGGGGGAAGGTTCCCACCCTTTACACTTTGCTCCACAGAGAGCTGCTGTGACAATATACCATGACTCAGTGGCTCAAAGCTCATCCCAGCCTACAGTAACCCCATGAAACTTATTCCACATAGGAGGGAGTGCCAGATATGTTCCCAGCTGGGGCTAGTGATGAAGAACCCACCTGCCAATGCAGGAGATGCGAGAGATGAGGGTTCTATCCCTGTGGTCGGAAAGATCCCCTGGAGGAGGGCATGGTAACCCACTCTAGTATTCTTGCCTGGAGAATCCCCTGGACAAAGGAACCTGGCAGGCTATGGTCCATGGGGTCACAGAATTGGACATGACAGGAGGAACTTAGCAAGCACGTACACTCGCCAGAAATACTGCTTTTCTTTAGACTCCAGTTCAAAGTTCCTTCCAATAGGCAGAAATTCAGTCTCAGTTACATTGTGGTTCCTCTCACAGAGTGTTGTGCAAAGGTTCTAGGGTGCTAACACTGAGCAAAGATTGGCCTTGGAAGTTTTTGCCCTTGCTGGTCTCTGTTCAGCTGTCTATTAGCCAGGCTCCATGGTTCCTTGAATTTTAGTGAGTTTGCTGATTCTGTGTTAAATGAGGGGCATGAGAAGTGGTGGCAAGTGCGATAAATTGAGGGCTAAGTTCTTCTGCCCCTGACTCCGAGGTCAGGGGCAGAAGTCGGGAGGACCCCATGCCCAAGGGGCGGCAGCTGGGAGAAGCACCCCCATGTCCAAGGAGCGGTGGCTTCGCAGGCGCCAGAGGGCCTAGTGGAGCTATTCCATGTTCAAGGAGGGGTGGCGGTGAGGAGATACCCCTCGTCCAAGGTAAGGAGCAGCAGCTGCACTTTGCTAGAGCAGCCCTGAAGAGATACCCCACGTCCAAGGTAAGAGAAACACAAGTAAGATGGTAGGTGTTGCAAGAGGGCAGACACCCTGAAACCATAATCACAGAAAACTAGTCAATCTAATCACACTAGGACCACAGCCTTGTCTAACTCAATGAAACTAAGCCATGCCCACAGGGCAAACCAAGACAGGCAGGTCTTGGTGGAGAGGTCTGACAGAATGTGGTCCACTGGAGAAGGGAATGGCAAACCACTTCAGTATTCTTGCCTTGAGAACCCCATGAACAGTATGAAAAAGCAAAATGATAGGATACCAAAAGATGAACTCTCCAGGTCAGTAGGTGCCCAATATGCTAACTGGAGATCATTGGAGAAATAACTCCAGAAAGAATGAAGGGATGGAGCCAAAGCAAAAACAATACCTAGTTGTGGATATGACTGGTGATAGAAGCAAGACCTGATGCTGTAAAGAGCAATATTGTATAGGAACCTGGAATGTCAGGTCCATGAATCAAGGCAAATTGGAAGTGGTCAAATAGGAGATGGCAAGAGTGAACGTCGACATTCTAGGAATCAGCTAACTCAAATGGATTGGAATGGGTGAATTTAACTCAGATGACCATTATATCTACTACTGTGGGCAGGAATCCCTTAGAAGAAATGGAGTAGTAATCATGGTCAACAAAAGAGTCCAAAATGCAGTACTTGGATGCAATCTCAAAAATGACAGAATTATCTCTGTTCATTTCCAAGGCAAACCATTCAATATCACAGTAACCCAAGTCTATGCCCCAACCAGTAACGCTGAAGAAGCTGAAGTTGAACGGTTCTATGAAGACCTACAAGACCTTTTAGAACTAACACCCAAAAAAGATGTCTTTTTCATTATAGGGGACTGGAATGCAAAAGTAGGAAGTCAAGAATCACCTGGAATAACAGGCAAATTTGGCCTTGGAATACAGAATGACGCAGGGCAAAGACTAATAGAGTTTTGCCAAGAAAATGCACTGGTCATAGCAAACACCCTCTTCCAACAACACAAGAGAAGACTCTCCACATGGACATCACCAGATGGTCAACACCGAAATCAGATTGATTATATTCTTTGCAGCCAAAGATGGAGAAGCGCTATACAGTCAACAAAAACAAGAACAGGAGCTGACTGTGGCTCAGATCGTGAACTCCTTATTGCCAAATTCAGACTTAAATTGAAGAAAGCAAGGAAAACCGCTAGACCATTCAAGTATGACCTAAACCAAATCCCTTATGATTATACAGTGGAAGTGAGATATAGATTCAAGGGACTAGATCTGACAGACAGATAAACTATGCACGGAGGTTCGTGACATTGTACAGGAGACAGGGATCAGGACCATCCCATGGAAAAGAAATGCAAAAAAGCAAAATGGCTGTCTGGGGAGGCCTTACAAATAGCTGTGAAAAGAAGAGAATTGAAAAGCAGAGGAGAAAAGGAAAGATACAAGCATCTGAATGCAGTTCCAAAGAATAGCAAGGAGAGATAAGAAAGTCTTCCTCAGCGATCAATGCAAAGATAAAGAGGAAAAGAACAGAATGGGAAAGACTAGAGATCTCTTCCAGAAAATTAGAGCTACCAAGGGAACATTTAATGCAAAGATGGGCTCGATAAAGGACAGAAATGGTCTGGACCTAACAGAAGCAGAAGATATTAAGAGGTGGCAAGAATACACAGAAGAACTGTACAAAAAGATCTTCATGACCTGGATAATCACGATGGTGTGATCACTCATCTAGTGCCAGACATCCTGGAATGTGAAGTCAAGTGGGCCTTAGAAAGCATAACTATGAACAAAGCTAGCAGAGGTGATGGAATTCCAGTGGAGCTGTTTCAAATCCTGAAAGATGATGCTGTGAAAGTGCTGCACTCAATATGCCAGCAAATTTGGAAAACTCAGCAGTGGCCACAGGACTGGAAAAGGTCAGCTTCATTCCAATCCCAAAGAAAGGCAATGCCAAAGAATGCTCAAACTCCCGCACAATTGCACTCATCTCGAGTAAAGTAATGCTCAAAATTCTCCAACCCAGGCTTCAGCAATACGTAAGCCATGAACTCCAGATGTTCAAGCTGGTTTTAGAAAAGGCAGAGGAACCAGAGATTAAATTGCCAACATCCACTGGATCATGGAAAAAACAAGAGAGTTCCAGAAAAATATCTATTTCTGCTTTATTGACTATGCCAAAGCCTTTGACTGTGTGGATCACAATAAACGGTGGAAAATTCTGAAAGAGATGGGAATACCAGACCACCTGACCTCCCTCTTGAGAAACCTATATGCAGGTCAGGAAGCAACAGTCAGAACTGGATATGTAACAACAGACTGGTTCCAAATAGGGAAAGGAGTACGTCAAGGCTGTATATTGTCCCCCTGCTTATTTAACTTCCATGCAGAGTACATCATCAGAAACGCTGGGCTGGAAAGAAGCACAAGCTGGAATCAAGATTGCCAGGAGAAATATCAATAACCTCAGATATGCAGATGACACCACCCTTATGGCAGAAGTGTAGAGGAACTAAAAAGCCTCTTGATAAGAGTGAAAGTGGAGAGTGAAAAAGTTGGCTTAAAGCTCAACATTCAGAAAATGAACATCATGGCATCCGGTCCCATCACTCCTGGGGAAATAGATGGGGAAACAGTGGAAACAGTGTCAGACTTCATTTTGGGGGGCTCCAAAGTCACTGCAGATGGTGACTGCAGCCATGAAATTAAAAGACGCCTACTTCTTGGAACAAAAGTTATGATCAACCTAGACAGCATATTGAAAAGCAGAGACATTACTTTGCCAACAAAGTTCCGTCTAGTCAAGGCTAAGGTTTTTCCAGTAGTCATGTATGGATGTAAGAGTTGGACTGTGAAGAAAGCTGAGTGCTGAAGAATTGATGCTTTTGAACTGTGGTGTTGGAGAAGACTCTTGAGAGTCCCTTGGACTGCAAGGAGATCCAACCAGTCCATTCTGAAGGAGATCAGCCCTGGGATGTCTTTGGAAGGAATGATGCTAAAGCTGAAACTCCAGTACTTTGGCCACCTCATGCGAAGAGTTGACTCATTGGAAAAGACTCTGATGCTGGGGAGGATTGGGGGCAGGAGGAGAAGGGGACGACAGAGGATGAGATGGCTGGATGGCATCACTGACTCGATGGATGTGAGTCTGAGTGAACTCCGGGAGTTGGTGATGGACAGGGAGGCCTGGTGTGCTGCGATTCATGGGGTCGCAAAGAGTCGGACACGACTGAGCAACTGAACTGAACTGAAGTTCTCAGTCCCCTCCTGACGGTTCTGTCATGAAATGGAATGTGGGTCCCTGCCACACTCCCCTTCTTCTTCTTCTTCCCAGTTGAAGGCAATCTCTTCTCCTTCCCTTACTACCTTCTTTCCTCTGCCCTCCAGGGGCCGCTATGATAACCACTTTAATGAATTTAGAACAGGGAGAGGGAGTTAGTGTGGGAGTGAGACCGTGGGTGTTGTGTGTGCTGAGTTGTGTCCGACTCTCTTAAGACCCCATGGACTGTATCCCACCACAGGCTCCTCTGTCCATGGAATTTCCCAGGCAAGAATACTGGAGTGAGTTGCTATTTCCTCCTCCAGTGAATCTTCCCAACCCAGGGATCGAACTCACATCTCTTGGATTGGCAGGCAGATTCTTTACCACTGAGTTCACATAAATGTTAGCTTCTTATGGAAATTTGGAATCCTTGCTTTTTTGCATGACAATAACCAGCAGGGGAAGAGAAGTGCTCTCCTTTCTTCTGCTCAGGCCAAGCCCAGCCCATTGTACTAGTTAACAGCCTGACCTGAGGAGTATGTGACTTTGGAAGGTTCTTCTGTGATTTTTCACAAAAGCCAAGCAGAAGGGGTAGAACATAAATATAGGCATAAGTGAGGGGGTATAGAAGATCTGGTTATCTTTAAAAAACCAGAAGAGGAACAAACTATCAAATAATAGCAGAATAAATCATCCCTCCACATTCATAATAAAAATGGCAATCATATTCAGAGATTGCATCACATCCTAGGCCCTTAAAAGAGGCAATACCATTTAATCCTCACAAAAATCATGGGAGCTGAGGACTACTTAACCCTGGTTTACTGATGGGAAAACCGAGTTTCAGGGCAAAGTGATTTGGCTAAGCCACAAAGCTGCTAGGTTGAGAAACTTGGAATGAAGCCTCATATGTCTCTTTACTGTGGGTCTATATTGTCCCCCCTCGTATAGACATTAGTGGTCTTTCTTTAAGGGATTAAAGACACAGAAATTAGTTGCCAAGTTTAATAAGGTCAGATTGGAAGTCATCTTGACACTGAGTACTAGTTGCTAAGTGTACTCCCGTTTCCTCTTCTAGAAGGAGGCTATTTATTTCTAAGCACCACTTGAAGATCAGAGTGGCACCATGCTTTTACTAATAGCAGTTACCAATAGATATGTTAATTTTATTAGTTCTTGGAGCTTGCTTTAAATTTTACTAAGTGGGCATGTGTATGTGGGGAGGGGACCAGAAGAAGCAAGGGGCTGACGAAGGGGAACACAACTCATGATGCCTCCTGTGGTGGCCACAAAAGTGTTGAAAAGAAAAAAATATAGAGAGAGATACACTACCAGGAAAGTGGTGTGCCAAAATGTAAAATAGCTAAAGAAATGGAAAGGCTTGAAATGAGTCAAAATGCTCTGTTTGGTTCTGGGAAATCCCTAGAAATAGAAAGCTACCTAACATAAACTTTTAGGTTGACAAACATGATTTCAGAATCAAGCATTTAATCACACTGGTTAGTTTGAATTTGCATGTTTAGAGTGTAATGAATCTCACATTATGAAATGGACACAAATTTTACATTTTATTAGCATTTACTGATATATTTTGAAACAGTAATTGACATTTTATAAACATAACCGATTTTTTTCTCATGAATTTAAGTTGAAATATGATTTATGCAAGAACTGAAGTTATTACTGCTAAATATCACATATGAGAGGAAATTAGATTGTAGAATAACAGATGGGGCTCTAGATGCTGATAAATTCCATTTCTAGGTGAGATAAATGGGAAATTTTATGTCATTAGTTTTGTAGTTATAAAGAAGAAACAAAAAGCAAACCATGCCAACTAAGTTGATGACTTTTCAGTAGCTATGATGAGTTGATTTTAGAAGTAATAGTGTCATTTTGGGTAAAAATTTAGAGAAAGAGAACTACGTGAAAATTTTACTATGTGAAAAATTTCCTTAGTTACTTAGTTTTAATGATTTGTCAGATTTTTTTTTCTGACCTGAGATTATTCTTTGGCATTCAGTGGTGGTTTACAGTCCAGATTTTTGGACCTGGTAGATATACTAAAGCAAAACAACGAGGTATATTGATGGCAGTTCCTGATTCTTTTACAGCTATTAGGTAAGGTCTGAGATTGTTCATATAAAAGGTAGTAACTAAATGGCATTTACTACATTTAAGTCTTGAACTAAGGAATCATTTTGTTACCATTGTACAGCTGAAACAGAGGCTAAAAGCAGTAAAATGACTTAAGGTCACCAGCCTGCAAATGGCAGAGGTAGGTACCCAAACTCTTATCTCCTGGGTATTCTTTCCATTGGAGACCCTTAGTTTCAGTGCTTTGACTTCCCTTTTCTGAGAGTTTAATGCTAAATAGTGTTTTACACTCTGATAACCTTGTATTTTGCTTATTGTTGTCGATCTGTTTTGCTAATATTCTTTGAGTATTGTCATTGTGGATGTATTTGTTCGACTGCTCAACATAGGATATGTTAAATAACAACACTGGTATTGTATCAAAAAATTTAGATTGTGGTAAAATCTGTAAAATTATGTGACTAGTTTCTTCAACAAAGAGTTTCAAGGAAAAAAAAGTGGAAATGATTACCTATAAATTAAAAAAGGCAAAAGACAGAGGAACCAAATACATTGTATTTTGGGTCCTAATTTGAACAGACCAGCCCAAAAAAAAAAAAAAAAAAAAACTATTAGACAACCAGGGAATTTGAACAGTGTGTATTTAATTGTATTAGTGAATTATTGTTAAGTTTAAGGTGTAACAGTACAACTGTGGTTAAGTATCTAATATTTTGTTGTTGTTGAGTTGCTCAGTCATGTCTGACTTTTTGAGACCCCATGGACTGCAGTATACCAGGCTTCTCTGTCCTTCACCATCTCCCCAGAGCTTGCTCAAACTCATGTCCATTGAGTCATTGATGGCATCCAACCATCTGGTCATCTGTAGTCCCCTTCTCCTCCTACCCTCAATCTTTCCCATCATCAGGGTCTTTTCCAATGAGTCCTCTCTTTGTATCAGGTGGCCAAAGTATTGGAGCTTCAGCATCAGTCCTTCTAATGAAATCTAATATTTAAGATATTAAAAAAAAACCCTTTATCTTTTAGAGGTACTTAATGAAAGAGATGAATTGATACATTAGGAAAGTGAAAGTCCCCTCTGACTCTGTGCGCCCTGGTGGACTATACAGTTCATGGAATTCTCCAGGCCAGAATACTACAGTGACTAGCCTTTCCCTTCTCCAGGGGATCTTCCCAACCCAGGGATCAAACCCCAGTCTCTCACATTGCAGGTAGATTCTTCACCAGCTGAGCTACAGGGTAAGCCCAAGAACACTAAAGTGGGTAGCCTATTCCTTCTCCAGGGAATCTTCCTGACCCAGAAATTGAACTGGGGGTCTTCTGCATTGCAGGTGGGTTCTTTACCAACTGAGTTATCAGGCATTTCCTTCAAATACCTGTTCCTCTGCAATGGATGAAGATGACTGGTCTTCAGCTGATTATTTCCCAAACTGCGTTTTGGGTACCTGGGGGTTCTTATATTATTCGATCCATTCTTGAGTCTGACATTTTCTGAAGAAGAATGTATTGAACCCAAAGTAGATCATTACTTTGGTTTTATTTTGCATAATGCCTTATTTCAGGGAGGCCTCTAAAGGGGCCTGAAAATGTTTTAGAAGTAGTCTAGTCCTGTCTCCACATCCTCCTTTTCTTTGGGGCACAAAGCGGAGATGGGATGGTGGGGTGGAGTGAAGAAGAAGAAATTGTTCTCTCTTCCTCCTCCTCCCATTGATCCCGCCCAAGAACCAGTTTCAAACTAGGTGCTTTCCAAAAGACTTCTGCTGCTGCTGCTGCTGCTAAGTCATTTCAGTCGTGTCCGACAAGACTTCTAATCTTTCCTAAAATAAAGCCTGAAGTGTGTGGGGGAGAAGGCATGGAAAGGGGGGAAATGTCATCTAAAATGAAGGTTTTAGATGCTTTTTAATTTCTGGTCTTGATTTCGCTGATTACTTTGTCGTTAGGGGGTAGAAGAACCTATACCTTTAATTTTCCTGCCCACGTGACAATGTTTTTGTTTTAGGGTAGTTTTTACTGTACAGGAAATTCTCAGCGAGCTTACGTCATTGTCAGCAGTTACAGCAGTTACCGTAATGACGCTACTTTAGTTTACAAAGTATGAAACCTGAGCTGCCGCCAGGACAATTTCAGTTGATTTTAGAGTTCAGAGTTAAATCATTATTTTTCCAGGATTTAACTTTTAAGCAGTATTGACATTGGTGGCCTGAACAGAGCTAGCTTTTTTAGTTTTCTAAATCTATATTGATGTATTTCCCAGGTTTTGTCTAGGACGAAAAGCAGAGAATACACTACATTCACTTTCCATACTGGGGAAGTACGGGAAGGGTTTACTTCAGTAGTGCGCCTGCGCGGTTGATCTCCACCAAGTCGCCCGCTTTTCCCGGTCCGGCTAGCAGGGGGCGCTGTGAGGTAACGGCTAGTGTTTTTTTCAGGGCTCTGGAACGTAGCGTAAAAGAGTAGGAGGTGAGGCGGGCTGAGGGACGTTCTATCCTCGACTGCCCTGATCTCTATCACCTTTGTCCTCCAGCATTCCCGGGGCTCTGGGCCTGCGGGCCTGGTTGCTAGGCGGAAGCCGGGAACTGCGGCGGCTGTGGCGGTAGCTGCCCGGGTGTGTGAAAAGCTTTTACGCCGGCGGCAAAAGGTCCTCTGGTGGCGGGCTCGTGTCTCCCTGCAGACAGGCCAGGCCGGGAGGCCGACTGGCTTTTGCTGGAGTCGGGACCGGGTTGCGGGTGGACTGGCAGCCCCGGGCCGAGGAGCCGGGCGCGCCGCAGGCTGACCGCCGAGCGCGATCCGGGTGTCCGGGGCCGTGGGCGGGCGGCGGGAGCCTCGCCGGGAATTCGGCCAGGGGTAGCGGGCTGCCCGCCACTCACCCGGGCCCCTCTTCCTCCCAGCAGACCCCCGCCTACAGGCCGCCGACCGCCACCATGGTCTCCAAGTCTGACCAACTGCTCATCGTCGTGTCCATCCTAGAAGGTGAGCCACCGGGGACTTGGCGTGTGCAGCTGCTGCTTCCTAAATGTTAACGGAGTAGTGTGGGACCGAGGCTTTGTTAACCTGAAGAACCCTGTCATCGTCGCTGGTGCGGTCCCCAGAGACTTGCTTGAAGTGGTGTGCGTAGGGTCTGTTGGGCAGTTGATTTAAAAGTCCCCCAAGGGAGTGGGAGTATGAGAGCTATTAAGGGTAGGTGATATTTAGCGTGGTTAGCCGTAGACCCAGAGAATGTTGGAGAAAGTTTCCATCAGAAGCAGCATATCGATGCCGCTTGTCATATGAGCTGAAAAAGTACCTGGAAAGCACGTTCTGTTTAGCGACCTCCTGGTATCAGTGTTGAGAACTTTGCTTTGACTCAGATACACATTTCTTGGATTTTTCAGAAGTGTTTCTGTGTTCTTGCATTTTCAGATGTCTTTGTGCGGGGCCCTTCCGTTTACAGGTCTCTACTGGGTGCTTAGAGGACTAGAGTTGTCAAGGGGTCTATTGCACATGCCCGGAAGTTGGGTTTGTTTGGAGACTCCCTGAGTGTCAGGCACTGTGCTGGGAATAAAAACACAGCAGACCTGGTTCCGAAAGCTACCGGTGTAGCCTGGAGAACAATAAAGCGTATCGAGGTGTGGAAGAAGGAATGACCGCCTCTGTCTGGGGATGCTGGGAACGTTTTCCCAAAGGAGATGACTTTTTTTGTTTGGTCCTAAAAAATGATTAAAAGTTTGTCAGGGGGAGAAAAAGGAAGGAAGGGCATTCCAGGCAAAGGGAAGAGCCAGTGGTGTTTAAGGGATCGTAAAGCCAGACATGTTCTTTGATTGCTTGAATTCAGTGTGGTTGGAGAACAGGAAAGTGGAGGATATAGGAGTTGATGGGTAAATTGAGATTAGGTTTTGAATAATATGACAAGAAGGAGTCATCTGGAATGGTGAGAGGAATGGTTGGGGACCCCTGGCCTTCAGGGGAGATATCTCATGGAGGCCTGGCTCTCTTTGGGAGGTTAGAGGAAAGGAAACATTTGGAGGAGAAGATAGGCCGGAATCTGTAGTGTTGGGGAAGATTTAACTGTTAGGTTACTGACTGTTTAAAGACATAGGACTAAAATCCCCTTGTAATTTGGTGAACAAAAAGCTTTTGGACTGTGGCCCATGCTATGAGGTAACAGAAATGTAAGGCACTCTCTTTCCCTTCAAGGTTGTAGGGTTCTGTCTCCTTAGGGAGGTCAAATTAATGTTTGGGACATAATATGTTGGGCTGTAATGTAAATAAAGTAAAAATAAATGATACAGTCTGTAAACACAGGTTTGGGAGGTGGATGAGGTTGATGGCCGAAGTGCCGTGGTTGGTAGGTAATCAAGGATAGAAGAGTCATTCCAGGCGATTAGACAACTCAGACCACGGTGGGATTGAGTATGGTGGTTTCCAGAGTACCTGGAATGGGGAAGGCCAGTTAGGTGTTGCTATAAACATATGCAGACCGCCAAGCTGCTGCTCCTTTTGTGTTTGTATTTCCATTCATTGTAACCAGCTGTTGCTTCAAGCCGAGACCCTGGGAGGCATTGTCTTCCTGGGTTCCCTCTCCATCCCCAACATCTAGATGGTCACCAAGTGTTGATTTTATTTTAAAAATAATAGTAGGTACTTTATATAACTTTTTTAAAAAATGTAAACTTTTAAATGAACGAGTTTCCATTGTGGGTGCCTTGCTGTGGGGCAGTTATTATCCCCCTAATCTTCTGTAGTAATCTTCTCAGTAGTCTGTTTCATAAATGTCTTCAGAAAACACTGTCCACCTTACTGTCAGGGGTAACTTCTGAAATGCCAATCTAATTTTCTTAAAGTCTTTTGATGTGCTGAGGGATAAGGTCCTGCTTAGATGGTATATATGGCCCTTTAGGGTGTAGACTTATGACCTCCCTTTTCAGCCTTCTCTCCTGCTGTGTACCTTACTGTCAGGGTAACTTCTGAAACGCCAATCTAATTTTCTTAAAGTCCTTTGATGTGCTGAGGGATAAGGTCCTGCTTAGAGTGGCATATATGGCCCTTTAGGGTGTAGACTTATGACCTCCCCTTTTCAGCCTTCTCTCTCCTGCTGTGTGTTCCTGGCCCTTCAACTATTTGAACTGCTTGCAATTTCTTGGCTCTGCTTCTAGAAGTGCTTTTTATTCAAAGGAAGATTACTGGGCCTCTACCGTGAGCAAACCTTGGCCTAAGTACCAGATTCCACAGATCAGAATGACAAGGGTTTCTGTTTTCAAGGTCTTTGTCTTTGGGACGATGCAGGCACTTCTTGTTCCCGTATTTATCCTGTTTTCAAGCTAATTGGAAGTTGTAGTCAGGATAGTCTGAAATTATAGGGTGTTTTGAACATATATGAAATTCATTTGTGAAACAGTGATCGATTAGAGCAGCCAACAGTGATGTCCTGTGAGAGGCCCCTGAGTTCTAACTGGGAGAGCCATGCCCAGTGTGGCAAGACTCTTCATAGGGAATTTCAGATGAGAACTTTAGGTTGACACTGACAGGTTTGCAATCAAGGTCTTTATGACCAGCTTAATTCCTTTTAAGCAGCTTGAACCAGAGTACGTAGCAGGAGGGATGTGCTTATTTAACAGTGGTTAAACTCTCTTCACAGAAACCCCCTCAACAGACCTGCAGACATATTGGCTTTAAGATGCTTAGTGCTGATTTCTTTTTAGTGTGTTTTTTTTTTCCACTGTGTTAAGTCTGTTTCCACTAGACCCTCAACTCTTCAAAAACACATACTCTGTTTTCTTCCTTTCACATCCCATTTTCTGGTATTAACCTAACTCTGAATATGTCTTCAGCAAACTGAAGGAATGAAGTCAGGCAGTACAAATGAACCATAATGCATAGAGAGAATATTTTAATATTTCTTGATAGTGTATAGTGTTGTCATTGAAAATAACATGAATGAATGAATGTGTTTATTTTCCTTTGGGTAGTTTGTAAAGTATCCTTTACTGTGTTAGTTCAGTTCAGTCACTCAGTGGTGTACAACTCTTTGTGACCCCATGGACTGCAGCATGCCAGCCTTCCCGTCCATTGCCAACTCCCACAGTTGACTCAAACTCATGTCCATTGAGTCATGGATGGATGCCATCCAACCTTCTCGTCCTCTGTGGTCCCCTTCTCCTGCCTTCAATCTTTCCTAGCATCAGGGTCTTTTCAAATGAGTCAGTTCTTCACATCACATGGCCAAAGTATTGGAGTTTCAGCATCAGTCCTTCCAATGAATGTTCAGGACTGATTTCCTTTAAAATGGACTGGGTTGGATCTCCTTGTTGTCCAACACCATGTGGTTCTCCAACACCACAGTTCAAAAGTGTCAATTCTTTGGTGCTCAGCTTTCTTCACAGTCCAACTCTCACATCCATACATGACCACTGGAAAAATTACAGCTTTGACTAGATGGACCTTTGTTGGCAGAGTGATGTCTCTGCTTCTGAATACGCTATCTAGGTTGGTCATAACTTTCCTTCCAAGGAGTAAGCGTCTTTTAATTTCATGGCTGCAGTCACCATCTGCAGTGATTTTGAAGCCCCCAAAAATAAAGTCTGTCACTGTTTCCACTGTTTCCCCATCTATTTGCCATGAAGTGATGGGACCAGATGCCATGATCTTCGTTTTCTGAATGTTGAGCTTTAAGCCAACTTTTTCACTCTCTTTCACTTTCATCAAGAGGCTCTTTAGTTCTTCTTCACTTTCTGCCATAAGGGTGGTGTCATCTGCATATCTAAGGTTACTGATATTTCTCCTGACAATCTTGATTCCACCTTGTGCTTCATCCAGCCCAGCATTTCTCTTGATATACTCTGCATATAAGTTAAATAAGCGTTGTGACAATATACAGCCTCGAAGTACTCCTTTTCATATTTGGAACCAGTCGGTTGTTCCATATCCAGTTGCTTCCTGACCTGCATACAGATTTCTCAGGAGGCAGGTCAGGTGGTCTGGTATTCCCATCTCTTCCAGAATTTTCTACTTTTTTTGTGGTCCACACAATCAAAGGCTTTGGCATAGTCAATAAAGCAGAAATAGATGTTTTTCTGGAACTCTCTTGCTTTTTCGATGATCCAGCGGATGTTGGCAATTTGATCTCTGGTTCCTCTGCCTTTTCTAAATCCAGCTTGAACATCTGGAAGTTCATGGTTCACATGCTGTGGAAGCCTGGCTTAGAGAATTTTGAGCATTACTTTACTAGCGTGTGAGATGAGTACAATTGTGCGGTAGTTTGAGCATTCTTTGGCATTGCCTTTCTTTGGGATTGGAATGAAAGGTGACCTTTTCCAGTCCTGTAGACACTGCTGAGTTTTTCAAATTTGCTGGCATATTGAGTGCAGTACTTTCACAGCATCATCTTTTAGGATTTGAAATAGCTCAACTGGAATTCCATCACCTCCACTAGCTTAGTTCCTAGTGATGCTTCCTAAGGCCCACTTGACTTCACATTCCAGGATGTCTGGCTTTAGGTGAGTGATCACACCATTGTCATTATCTGAGTCTTGAAGATCTTTTTGTATAGCTTTGTGTATTCTTGCCACTTCTTGAAGAGATCTCTAGACTTTCCCATTCGATTGTTTTCCTCTATTTCTTTGCATTGATTGCTGAGGAAGGCTTTCTTATCTCTCCTTGCTATTCTTTGGAACTCCGCATTCATATGGGTATATCTTTCCTTTTCTCCTTTGCCTTTCACTTCTTTTCTATTCACAGCTATTTGTAAGGCCTCCTCAGACAACCATTTTGCTTTTTTGCATTTCTTTTCCTTGGGGATGGTCATGATCCCTGCCTCCTGTATAATGTCATGAACCTCCATCCATAGTTTTTCAGGCACTCTATCTATCAGATCTAAGCCCTTAAATCTATTTCTGACTTCCACTGTATAATCATAAGGGATTTGATTTAGGTCATACCTGAATGGTCTAGTGGTTTTCCCTACTTTCTTCAATTTCATTCTGAATTTGGCAATAAGGAGTTCATGGTCTGTGCCACAGTCTTGTTTTTGCTGACTGTATGGAACTTCTCCATCTTTGGCTGCAGAGAATATAATCAGTCTGATTTCGGTATTGACCATCTGGTGATGTCCATGTGTAGAGTCTTCTCTTGTGTTGTTGAATGAGGGTGTTTGCTATGACCAGTGCGTTCTCTTGGCAAAACTCGGTTAGCCTTTGCCCTGCTTCATTCTGTACTGCAAGGCCAAATTTGCCTGTTACTCCAGATATTTCTTGACTTCCTACTTTTGCATTCCAGTCCCCTATAATGAAAAAGACATCATTTTTGGTTGTTAGTTGTAGAAGGTTTTGTAGGTTATCATAGAACTGTTTAACTTTGAGCTTTTGGCATTACTGGCCGGGGCATGGACTTGGATTACTGTGATATTGAATGGTTTGCTTTGGAAACGAACAGAGATCATTCTGTCATTTTTGAGATTGCATCCAAGTACTGCATTTTGGACTCTCTTGTTGACAATGATGGTTACTCAGTTTCTTCTAAGGGATTCTTGCCCACAGTAGTAGATAGATATAATTGTACTAGTAGTAGATATAATTGTAGTCTGAGTTAAATTGTCGACTGAGTTAAATTCACCCATTCCAGTCCATTTTAATTCTCTGATTCCTAAAATGTGGATGTTCACTTTTGCCATTTCCTGTTTGACCACCTCCAGTTTGCCTTGATTCATGGACCTAACATTTCAGGTTCCTATGCAATATTGCTCTTTACAGCATCGGACTTTACTTCCATCACCAATCACATCCACAGCTGGGTGTTGTTTTTCCTCTGGCTCTGTTTCTTCATTCTTTCTGGAGTTATTTCTCCACTGATCTCCAGTAGTATATTGGGCACCTACTGACCTGGGGAGTTCCCCTTTCAGTATCCTATCTTTTGCCTTTTCATACTGTTCATGGGGTTCTTAAGGCAAGAATACTGAAGTGGTTTGCCATTCCCTTCTCCAGTGGACCACATTGTGTCAGAACTCTCCACCATGACCTGTTTGTCTTGGGTGACCCTACTCAGCATGGCGCTCACGGTTTCATTGAGTTAGACAAGGCTGTGGTCCATGTGATCACACTGATCCTGTTTCTGTGTTAATAAAGAGTCAGGTAAATTTGTTTTTACTAATTTGGTTATTTCTTAACTCTCTAGATAACCTGTTCTATAATAAACACTGGTATTTGTTGTTGTTCAGTTGCTCTGTCCTGTCCGACTCTTTGCGACCCCATGGAGTGCAGCATGACAAGCTTCTGTGTCCTTCACTATCTCCCAGAATTTGCTCAAACTCATTACCATTGAGTCAGTGATGCCATCCAACCATCTTGTCCTCTGATGCTCCCTACTTCTCCTGCCCTCAGTCTTTCCCAGCGTCAGGGAGTCACCTCTTCGTTTCAGATGGCGAAGGTATTGGAGCTTCAGCTTCAGCATCAATCCTTATAATGAATATTTAGGGTTGATTTCCTCTAGGATCGACTGCTTTGATCTCCTTGCAGTACACTTCCAGTTAACCTGTACAGTCTTTTTTTCTAGGTCGCCATTTCCCCAAACGTCCAAAACATATGCTTATAGTAGAAGCGAAGTTTGATGGAGAGCAGTTGGCTACTGATCCTGTGGACCATACGGACCAGCCGGAATTTGCTACTGAGTTAGCCTGGGAGATTGACAGGAAAGCCCTTCATCAGCACAGGTGACTGCTCTCTTCAGTCTGTTCAGCTCTTGTTTCCGTTTGTGATGTGTGTGCACGCACATGTGTGCATGCTCGCAGGTACTGTGCTGTGCTGAGTTGCCCAGTCATGTCCAGCTCTTTGTGATCCTATGGACTGTAGCCCACCAGGCGCCTCTGCCATGGGGATTCTCTAGGCAAGAATACTGGAGTGGGTTGCCATGCCCTCTAGGGGATCTTCCCCACCCAGGGATCCAACTGGGGTTTCCTGCGTTGAAGGTGGATTCTTTACCATCTGAGCCACAAGGGGAAGCCCAAGAATACTGGCGTGGGTAGCCTGTCCCTTCTCCAAGGGAACCTCCTGACCCAGGAATTGAACTGGGGTCTCCTGCATTGAGGCGGGTTCTTTACCAGCTGAGCTGCTGTATATATAGGTAGGCCTCCCTGGTAGCTCAGGTGGTAAAGAATCCGCCTGCAGTGCAGGAAACCTGGGTTTGATTGGGAAGATCCCCTGGATTAGTCCATGAATTCCTTTGAAATGGTATTAAATTCCTAGAGGACACACAGTAGACTGAGAAAATAACACAGATAAATGTAAATGATGACTTTTGTGCCCAGTGCAGCGTTCATAGTCATTCCATTAGATAATGGCAGTGGTGGCAAAATCCATTCAGCTTACTGTATGTGTAGGGGTTCCAGACTCAAAAGAAGCCATGTTGTGCAAGTCAAGCTCATGCTTACATGACCTTATCATATATTACACTGAATGTTTTTAACTTAATTTAAATAATTTACAATGTTGTGACATTTAATTCTTAAGTTTATTTCATTTTTTTTTTTTTAGCAACAAAAAGAGTTATAAGCATATAAATAGTAGGGACTTCCCTGGCAGTACAGGAGTTAAGACTGCCTTCCAGTGCAGGGGTGCGGGTTCCATCCGTAGTCTGGGAGCTAAGATCCATGCCTCAGGGCCATAAAACTAAAACATTAAGCAGAAGCAATATTGTAACAGATTCAATAAAGATTTCTTTCATCTACATAAAAAAATCTATTTAAAAAAGCATATATATGTGTATTCAAAGCTTTGTGTAAGTCTAAGAAAAACAATTTAAAATCAGTCTTGAGGATTAATGGTAATTTTTAACTTTCAAAGCATTCTGTGTGTCACAGAAGCTTGAGAAACATTGACCTAGATGTTAGCTTCTTGGATGAGAGAGACTTAAAGTGGTTGTTGTTGTTTTTTTTTTTTTGACATGTTTTGTGTATTAGTTGATATACAGATAAGTAGACATAATTAATAGTTCATGCCAGTTGAAGAGTTTTTTAGAAAGTACAGAATAGATATAGGTTATCCAACGAAATAATAGTTGTCTTGAATAGTAGTAAGTAGATTTTTCAAAGCTAATAGAAAGTTCAGTATTAAGCAAAAGTGATTTTATTTATCACATGAATTGTTATGTTACAGGCTACAGCGTACTCCTATCAAACTGCAGTGTTTTGCCTTGGATCCTTTAACTTCAGCCAGAGAAACCATTGGTTATGTTGTTCTGGACTTAAGAACTGCTCAAGAAACAAAGCAGGTACTGACCTTTTGATGTTTTGTTACTGATTCTGTCAAACAGTTATTTTCAGTAGATAAGAGACTGAATGGTCAGGACATGGATTGTTAGACCTAATAGGTCATAGGCTCGTACCATGGTATATGATATGGTAGCTCTTAGTTCTTAAGGTGAATTTGGTTTAGAAAATCCTGACCTTTTGATCCTTCCTTTGACCTAGACTTCTCTCTCAAACAAACTTCTGAGTTCAAGTCTGCGTTCAGGTTGCTGTGACCTTTACATGGAACATGTTCAGCTCCTGCACTCCACCTTCAAAGTGCTCCTCTTTTAGAGTTCCTTGCATCAGTGATGGTTACTGCTTTCCTTCCAGATGTCTTCCTTGACACTTCCCTTTCTTGACCTCCAGAGCCAACCTTTTCCAGTTGGTTTTCCCTCCTGATCCATCTGATATCCTGCATTTCATGCTGCCATCTCAAGACACTTACCGAGGCTGTCATGTTGTTGAGCTACTAAGTCATGTCCAGCTCTTTGTGACCCATGGACTGCAGCACACCAGGCTTCCCCGGCCTTTGTTATCTCCCAGAGTTTGCTCAGATTCATGTCCACTGAGCCGCTGATGCTATCTAACCATTTCATCAGCGGTGCTATCTAACCATTTCATCCTCTGCTGCTCTTCTCTTTTGCCTTCAATTGTTCCCAGCATCAGGGTCTTTTCCAGTGAGTCATCTCTTCACATCACATGGCCACAGTATTGGAGCTTCAGTTTCAGCGCAGTCCTTCCAGTGAATATTCAGGGTTGATTTCCTTTGGGATCGACTGGTTTGATCTCCTTGCAGTCCAAAGGACTCTCAAGAGTCTTCTCCAGCACCATAATTCAAAGGCATCAATTTTTTGGCACTCAGCCTTCTTTATGGTCCAACTCTCTCTTCCATACGTGACTGCTGGAAAATCATAGCTTTGGCTATATGGACCTTTATTGTCAAAGTAATGTCTCTACTTTTTCTTACACTGTCAAGGTTTGTCATTCCTTTCCTTCCAAGGAGCAAGCTCTTTTAATTTCATGGCCACAGTCACCTTCTTCAGTGATTTTGTAGCCCAAGAAAATAAAGTCTGTCACTGTTTCCATTTTTTGTAGCCCAAGAAAATAAAGTCTGTCACTGTTTCCATTTTTTTCCCCTTCTATTTCCCATGAAGTGATAGGACCAGATACCGTGATTTTTGCTTTTTGAATGTTGAGAGTTAAGCCAACTTTTTCACTCTTCCCTTTCACCCTCATCAAAAGGCTCTTTGGTTCTTCTTTCTGCCATTAGAGTGGTATTTTCTCCATGTCTGAGGTTGTTGATATTTCTCGTGGCAGTCTTGATTCCAGCTTGTGATTCATCCAGTCTGGCATTTCACATAATGTACTCTGCATATAAGTTAAATAAACAGGATGACAATTTACAGCCTTATTGTACTCCTTTCCCAGTTTTGAATCAGTCAGTTGTTCCCTGTAAGGTTCTGACTTTTGCTTCTGAACCTGCATACAGGTTTCTCAGGAGATAGATAGGGTGGTCTGGTATTTCCATCTCTTTAAGAATTTTCCACAGTTTGTTATGATCCATGCAGTCAAAGACTTTAGCCTGGTTAATGAAGCAAAAGTAGATTTTTTCTTGAATTCACTTGCTTTGTCTATGTTCCAACAAATGTTGGCAATTTAATCTCTGGTTCCTCTGCCTTTTCTAAACCCAGCTTGTACACCTGAAGTTCTTGGTTCACATACTGCAGAAGCCTTGCTTGAAGGATTTTGAGCATAACCTTACTAGCATGCTAAATGAATGCAGTTATACCCTAATTTGTACATTCTTTGCCACTGCCTTTCTTTGGGATTGTAATGAAAACTGACCTTTCCCAGTCCTGTGGCCATTGCTGAGTTTTCCAAATTTACAGACATATTGAGTGCAGCACTTTAACAACATCATCTTTTAGGATTTGAAATAGCTCAGCTGGAATTCCATCACCTCCACTAGCCTTGTCTGTAGTGTTGCTTCCTAAGGTCCCCTTAACTTCAGACTCCAGCATGTCAGGCTCTAGGTGAGTGACCACACCATCATGGTTATCTGGGTCATGAATAATTTTTTGTATAGTTCTTCTGTGTATTCTCGTCACTTCTTGTAAATCTCTTCTGCCCCTGTTAGGTCCTTACTGTTTTGTCTTTTATCGTGCCCATCCTTGCATGAAATATTCCCTTGGTATCTCTGATTTTCTTGAAGAGATCCCTAGTCTTTCCCATTCTGTTGTTTTCCTCTACTTTGCGTGGTTCATTTAAGAAGCCCTTCTAATCTCTCCTTGCTATTTTCTGGGGAACTCTGCATTCAGTTGGGTATATCTTTCCCGTTCTTGCTTTTGCTTCTCTTCTTTTCTCAGCTATGTGTAAAGCCTCCTCAGACAACCACTTTGCTTTCTTTTTCTTTTTCTTTTTCTTTGGGATAATTTTGGTCACTAACTCCTGTACAATGTTACGAACCTCTGTCCATAGTTCTTCAGGCACTCTGTCAGATCTAATCCCTTGAATCTCTTCATCGCTCCACTGTATAATTATAAGGGATTTGAATTAGGTCATACCTGAATGGCCTAGTGGTTTTCCCTACTTCTTTCAGTTTAAACCTGAATTTTCCCGGCTTTCATAGCAGCCATCTGATTGGTGTCCCGGCTTCCTGCTCCTTGCATGCCTTTTGTATTACTTAAGAGTAAGGGAACTTCTTGAAACACATTTGTTATGTAAATAGTATCCCCTTGGCAAGATGGTTAAACAGCTCAGGGTCTTGATTATGCTTTTGTTATTGAAAATGCTTCTTAGGTCTTTTAAAGTATCTTTCAACCTTTTTGTATGTTACAGACTTTAGAAGTTCTTAGTTTCAGTTTTTCTTAATGACATTTTTTGGGTCTTACTTCCTTCAGAAAATAAAGTAAAAAATATTCTCTCTCATTTTAAAGTCCTTGATGGATTTGGATCTTCCATGAGGATTCTGTGAAGAAAAAAATTATCTGTTACTGATATTTCTGCTCCTGGTAGAAAGATAAAGGCGTACCTCATTTTTATTGCACTTCAGTTTATTATGCTTCACAGATATGCTTTTTTTTTTTAACCAGTTGTGACAACTGATTGTCAAGGAGATCTGTTGGAGCCATTTTCCAGCAGCATTTGCTCACATTTTGGTAACTGAAATATTTCAAACCTTTTCATCATTACAGTGATCTGTGCTCAGTGATCTCTGATGTTACTATTGTGAGAAGATTATGACTCACTGAAGGCTTAGCTGATGGTTAGCATTTTTTAGCAATAAAATATTTTTTAAATAAGGTAGGTACTTTTTCTTTGGGCATAATGCTGCTGCACGCTTAAACGACAGTATAGTGTAAACAGAACTTCTGTATGCACTGGGAGGCCCAAAAGCTTGCGCGACTCCCTTTATCGCAATGGTCAGTGTATTGTGGTCATCTGGGACCCACCTTGCAATATTTCCAAGAGTATGTGTAGTTGCAAATAAGCCAGGCAGTCTGGCCCAAATTTGCAACTATTCAAAAGAAACTGAAATGCTTTATAAAAAGGACTTGTTTCTCCTCCATCCTTGGGTCACCTCTCTCGCCCCAAGTCCTGAGAAAGGTTTTCCCTCTAGGCTTAGACCCAGAATACTTGTGTAGTTTGTTTGGTGAAAGAGAAGGTAACTCCTCTGAAGAGAAGGATGTCCGAGCCAGACTCTTGTCTCTAAATGCTCTTGGCGTGGCTTTTACCTGGTCAGTCCTTTAGGGCACTTAGTCTTCATATTGGTGAACAGAGTTAAAAAGGAATGTTTCAAAAGTATGTTAGTTTTGGGAAATCTAAATATTGTCTTGCTTAATGTTTTTTGTTTGCCAGCAGAAATATTTGAAGTTGGATAGTAGAATATTTAAATTTCAGGGTAAATTGATTCTCTGTAAATAAACACAAACAGAAAAAAACAGATTTGTTTTTCTGAGTTAATGCCAGAGAAATAAAATCTATCATAAATTCTGCAAGCAAATAAGTCTTTTTTTTTTTTAGGCTAATGCTTACAGTTAGAAAATACCTGTTATAAATACAGCAACAAACTATGAGTTTTTGCCTTAAAAACTTGGTTATGGATTAAAAAAAAGTATGGTTTATTTCATCCTATTTTACCTATAAACATAGTTTGAATATAAACCTGCAGTTTCTGGTTCTGATCACCGATTCCTTTGCCTTTCTATTACAGTGTTCAGAGTAAGAATGCTGTTTTAGGGACTGAAATGGTGCCCCTGCACTGATGGTACATGGGATCTTGGGCCATGAGATTTTGCAGGCTGACTGGGGTATTAGAATTCTTGAGGTTACTCTTGGGTTTGAGGGGAGGGTGGCTATTCAGATATTTTAGGGTTCCTTATTCCTTATTTCGGTATCAGTCAAATACATGGCTCATAACCCAGAACTCTACCACTGGACCTTACTTGAGTATTTTGTTTGTGCTTTTATTAACACTAAGCTTTTCTTTCCCTGATTTGATATAAACAAAACAAAAGCAGAAATGTGGCAGGCCGAAAGGGTATAACAGAAAAAGTGAAAAATTAGCAGTTAGAAATTGGAAAACTGATAGTCTTTGTTGTTGTTATAAGGGATGAAGTAAGACAGATGATACGAGTGAAGATAGAAAAAGTACACATACCTGTAGAAGCATAGGAATAAAATCAAGCAAGGCAATCTAAACTTTTGCTTGTTTTTTTGTTTTTTTTTCCAACAGGAAACTCAGTTAGTTTCCTAAGCAAGATTCATTGCTTTTGAGGAAAATGTGGGGGAAAAGACTTTAAAACAGGAGGAAGTTCTGAGAAACTACAGAAAATATATTTACAACCTTATAGAACATTTCCCACTACTGTTTATTTCCTATTAACTATTAAGGAGTTTTGCTCTTTTTGTTACTCTCTAGGCACCAAAATGGTACCAATTGCTGAGTAATAAATACACCAAGTTCAAGTCTGAGATACAGATAAGCATTGCTTTGGAAACAGACACAAAGGCTCCAGTGGACAGTTTTAAAGCAAAGGGAGCCCCTCCTCGTGATGGAAAAGGTTTGTGCTCCATCTCTAAGGTTATTCTCTGAGAAGTACACCTGTGGACTAGAAATTTAGGAAGGGAGGGCTGGCGGTATTATAGGGAAATAAGTGCAAGTGTGTGAACTGGTCTTACTCCAGAGCATCAGACAAATGCTGTGACATTGTTACACACGAACACTTGTTTCTCTTTGCTATTGTCTTCAAAAATTAGCAGTAAGGAAGGACTGTGTTTTCATTGTTTGATACACAGGAGAATAAAGCAGAATTTTGTATTGTTTATAAAAATTGCTTCTTAGGAAAATTTTCTGCCTTGGATGAGTGCAGGGAAACCAAAAATGTCTTTATTGGTCTCTATTAACTCAGCTGTAGTTTAAGAAAACCTTCATTTTTTTTCTTTATTTTTTTATTTAATAAACTTTTGTGTGTTTTTTTTTAGAGCTTTCTTAGGTTCACAGCAAAATCAAGTGGAAAGTACTGAGTGTGCCCAAATACTACCGCTCTCCCCCACACCCTGACCACTATCAGCATCTCCCACCAGAGTGGTACATTTATGCAGTTGATGAGCCCACACTGACACATCATTATCACTCAGTGTCCATAATTTATATTAGGGCCTGTCCTTGGTATTGTGCTTCCTGTAGGCTTTGACAAGTGTGTAATGACACATATCGATGGGTGGAGGATCCTACAGAATCGTTTCACTGCCCTGAAGATCTTCTGTGTTCTGTTTGCTCATCTCTCCTCCTCTAACCCATGGCCATTACTGACCTTTCTACTGTCTTCATAGTTTTGCTTTTTCTAGAATGTTGTATTGTTGGGATCATGTAGCATGTGGCCTTTTCAGATTGGCCTCTTTCACTCAGTAATATGCATTTAGGTTTCTTCCGGGTCTTTTTGTGGCTTGATAGGTCATTTCTTTTTAGAGCTGAATAATATGCCATTGTTTGGATGTGCCAGCATTTATTTATCCACTCAAGCTATTGAAGAATATCTTAGTTGCTTCCAAGTTGGGGCTCTTAGGAATAGAGGTATTACAGACATCCTTGTGCAGGCTTTTAAGTGGACCTGAGTTTTCAGTTCATTTGGGCAAATACCAGAATCATGATTATTGGATCATTTGGTAAAAGCATGCCAAGTTTTATTAATATAAGCAACTGCCAAACTGTAAGAGTGTGTGGTAAGAATGTTTAATTTTGTAAGAAACCAACAAACTTGTCTTCTAAAGTTGGTGTACCATTTTCCATTTCCACTAGTAGTGAATGAGTTTCTGTTGCTCCACATCCTTGATAGCATGTTGTCTGTGTTTTGGATTTTGTTCATTTTAATAGGTACGAAGTGGTATCTCATTGTTTTATTTGCAATTCTTTACTGATAAATGATGTTAACATCTTTTCATGTGCTTATTTCTCATCTGTATATCTTCTTAAGTGAGGTGTCTGTTTAGGTTGTTTGCCCATTTTTAAATTTTTTTTTTTTTTGCACTTTGAGTATTCTTTTATATTTTCGATAATAGGCCTTTATTAAATGTCTTTTGCAAATATTTTTTCCATTCTGTGGCTTGTCTTATTTGTTTGACATTGTCTTCAGCAGAGCAGAAGTTTTAAAATTTTAATGAAATCCTGCTCATCAATTCTTCACAGATTGTACCTAAAGTGTTGTATCTAAAAATCATTCCATAACTATGGTCATCCAGGTTTTTCCTAGGATTTAATAGGGTTTGTACTTTGGTCTTTTAGGATTTAATAAAGGTTTGTACTTACGCTTGGATCTGTGAACCATTTTGAGTTAACTTTTGTGAAGATTTTAAGGTCATACAGACCTTAAAATAAATTTATGTTGACTTTTTACATGTGGCTGTCTCATTGTTCTAGCACCGCTTGTTGAAAGACTGTCTGCTCCATTGTATTGTCTTTGCTACTTGGTCAAACCTCAGTTGACAGTGTTTATGTCAGTCTATTTCTGGGCTCTCTGTTTCATTGATCTTTGTGTGTTTCACTAGTACCGCACTGTCTTAATTACTGTAGCTTTGTACTAAGTGTGTAGGTTGAGTAGTATCAGTCAAGCAACTTTGTTCTTCAGTATTGAGGTGCCTATTCTGGGTCCTTTGGTTCTCCGTATAAACTTTAGAATCATTTTGTCCTTATGTCCACAAAATAACTTGTTGGAATTTGAT
Organism: Nanger dama; assembly: GCA_917880005.1. NCBI lineage: Eukaryota > Metazoa > Chordata > Mammalia > Artiodactyla > Bovidae > Nanger > Nanger dama. The sequence goes on along the minus strand of CAKJTW010000057.1, from coordinate 11,441,086 downwards.
TCAGATTGCACTGATTGTGTACATCAAGTTGGAAGGACTGACATCTTGACAGTATTGTTCTACTCATAAGCATAGAATTTGGCTTAATTTATTTAGTTCTTTGATTTTATCACAGCTTCATAGTTTATTTTATATAGATCCTCTGCATGTTTTGTTAGACTTATTTCTAAGTATATAAGTGTTTTGGGTGCTGATGTAAATGGTATCTTGTTTTGATGGTACATTGAAAAATTTTATTTGATGTTGGAGTATACAGTTGATTTAAAATTTTGTGTAACTTTCGAGTGTTAGAGCAAAGTGGTTCAGTTATACGTATGCACGTATCTGTTCTTTTGCAAATTATTTTCCCATTTAGGTTATTACAGAAAATTACTGAGTAGAGTTCCTTGAGCTATACAGTAGTTCCGTGTTGATCATCTGTTCTAAATATAGTGTGTTATTTAAAATTTGGGATTTTAAATAAATCCACCTTATCCCAAATTCCCAGTTTCTCTCTCTCCCTCCCACCTTTCACCTGGTAAGCATGAGTCTATTTTTGTATGTTTTTGAGTGTTTCTGTTTGTAAATAAGTTCAATTGTATAATTTTTTTCAGTTTCTGCAATAAGGGGTATTGTATAATATTAGTGTCTGACTTTGGTTACTGTAATCTCTATAAATAGCATTATTTCATTCTTCTTAATGGCTGATTAATATTCCATTGCATGTACATACTCTATCCATTCATCTGTCAGTGGACATTGGGTTGCTTCCATGTCTTGGCTATTGTAAATCGTGCTGCAGTGAACATGGGGTGCATGTATCTTTTCAAATTATGTTTTTCTCTGAATATATGCCCAGGAGTGGCTTCCCAGGTGGCACTAGTGGTAAAGAACCTGCCTGCCTGTTTAAGAGATATAAGAGACAGGGGTTTGATCTCTGGGTTTGAAAGATCCTCTGGAGAAGGGGATGGCAACGCACTTCAGTATTCTTGCCTGGAGGATCCCATGGACTGAGGAGGCTGGCAGGCTGCAGTCCATGGGGTTGCAAAGAGATGGACATGACTGAAGCGACTTAACATGCACGTAGGTACACACGTATGCCCAGGAGTGGGATTGCTGCATCATATGGTAGCTCTATCTTAGTTTTTTAAGGAATCTCCATATTGTTCTCCATAGTAGCTGTATTATTTAATATTCCTATGAAAACACTGTAGAAGGGTTCCCTTTCTCTACATCCTCACCAGCATTTATTTTTATAGACTTTTTTAAATTTATTTTTTTATTGAAGGATAATTTCTTTACAGAATTTTGTTGTTTTCTGCCAAACCTCAACATGAATCAGCAATGAGTATACATATATCCCCTCCCTTTTGAACCTCTCTCCCATCTCCCTCCCCATCCCAGCCCTCTAAGTTGATGCAGAGCCCCTGTTTGAGTTTCCTGAGCCATACAACAAATTCCCATTGGCTATCTATTTTACATATGGTAATACAAGTTTCCCTGTTACTCTTTCCATGCATCTCACCCTCTCCTTCCCTCTCCCTATGTCCATAAATCTATTCTCTATGTCTGCTTCTCCATTGCTGTTCTGAAAATAAGTCCTTCATTACCATTCTTCTAGATTCTGTATATATGTGTTCAGTTCAGTCACTCAGTTGTGTCTGACTCTTTGTAACCCAGTGGACTGTAGCACACCAGGCTTCCCTGTCTATCACCAATTCCCAGAGCTTATTCAAACTCATGTCCGTCAGGTTGGTGATGTCATCCAACCATCTCATCCTCTGTCATCCCCTTCTCCTGCCTTCAATCTTTCCAAGCATCAGGGTCTTTGCCAATGAGTCAATTCTTCCCACCAGGTGGCAAAAATATCGGAGTTTCAGCTTCAGCATCAGTCCTTCCAATGAATATTCAGGACTGATTTCCTTTAGCATGGACTGATTGGATCTCCTTGCAGTCCAAGGGACTCTCAAGAGTCTTCTGCAACACTACAGTTTAAAAGCATCAGTTCTTCAGCACTCAGTTTTCTTTATAGTCCAACTCTCACATCCATACATGACTACTGGAAAAACCATAGCTATGACTAGATGGACCTTTGTGGGAAAAGTAATGTCTCTGCTTTTTAATATGCTGTCTAGGTTGCTCATAACTTTTCTTCCAAGCAGCAAGCGTCTCTTAATTTCATGGCTGCAGTCCCCATATGTGGTCATTTTAGCCCAAAAAATAAAGTCTGACACTGTTTCCACTGTTTCCCCATCTATTTGCCATGAAGTGATGGGACCAGATGTCATATCTTCGTTTTCTGAATGTTGAGTTTTAAGCCAACATTTTTACTCTCCTCTTTCACTTTCATAAAGAGGCTCTTTAGTTCTTCTTCGCTTTCTGCCATCAGGGTGGTGTCATCTGTGTATCTGAGGTTATTGACATTTCTCCTGGCAGTCTTGATTCCAGCTTGTGCTTCTTCCAGCCCAGCGTTTCTCATGATGTACTCTGCATATAAGTTAAATGAGCAGGGTACAATATATAGCTTTGAGGTACTTGCTCCTTTTCCTATTTGGAACCAGTCTGTTGTTCCATGTCCAGTTCTGTTATATATGCACTAGAATATGATATTTATCTTTCGATTTTTGACTCACTTCACTCTGTATAATAGGTTCTAGGATCATCCTTCTCATCAGAACGGACTCAAATGTATTCCTTTTTATGGCTGCATAATATTCCATTGTGTATATATACCACAACTTCTTTATCCATTCATCTGTTGATGGACGTCTACATTGCTTCTATGTTCTAGCTAATGTAAATAGTGCTGCAATGAACAATGGGATACATGTGTCTTTTTCAGTTTTGGTTTCCTCAGGGTATATGTCTAGGAGAGAAAGGCAATGCCAAAGAATGCTCAGACTACTGCACAATTGCACTCATCTCACATGCTAGGAAAGTAATGCTCAAAATTCTCCAACCCAGGCTTCAGCAATACGTGAACCATGAACTTCCTGATGTTCAAGCTGGTTTTAGAAAAGGCAGAGGAACCAGAGATCAAATTGCCAACATCCACAGGATCATGGGAAAAGCAAGAGAGTTCCAGAAAAACATCTATTTCTGCTTTATTGACTATGCCAAAGCCATTGATTGTGTGGATCACAATAACCTGTGGAAAATTCTGAAAGAGATGGGAATACCAGACCACCTGACCTGCCTCTTGAGAAATCTGTATGCGGGTCAGGAAGCAACAGTTAGAACTGGACATGGAACAACAGACTGGTTCCAAATAGGAAAAGAAGTATGGCAAGGCTGTATACTGTCACTCTGCTTTATTTAACTTCTATGCAGAGTACACCATGAGAAACGCTGGACTGGAAGAAACACAAGCTGGAATCAAGATTGCTGGGAGAAATATCAATAACCTCAGATATGCAGATGACACCACCCTTATGCAGAAAGTGAAGAGGAACTAAAAAGCCTTTTGATGAAAGTGAAAGAGGAGAGTGAAAAGTTGGCTTAAAGCTCAACATTCAGAAAATGAAGATCATGGCATCTGGTCCCATCACTTCATGGGAAATAGATATGGAAACAGTGTCAGACTTTATTTTTGGGGGCTCCAAAATCAGTGCAGATGGTGATTGCAGCCATGAAATTAGAAGACGCTTACTCCTTGGAAGAAAAGTTATGACCAACCTAGATAGTATATTCAAAAGCAGAGACATTACTTTGCCGACTAAGGTCCGTCTAGTCAAGGCTATGGTTTTTCCAGTGGTAATGTATGGATGTGAGAGTTGGACTGTGAAGAATGCTGAGCGCCGAAGAATTGATGCTTTTGAACTGTGGTGTTGGAGAAGACTTGAGAGTCCCTTGGACTGCAAGGAGATCCAACCAGTCCATTCTGAAGGAGATGAACCCTGGGATTTCTTTGGAAGGAATGATGCTAAAGCTGAAACTCTAGTACTTTGGCCACCTCATGCGAAGAGTTGACTCATTGGAAAAGACTCTGATGCTGGCAGAGATTGGGGTCAGGAGGAGAAGGGGACGGCAGAGGATGAGATGGCTGGATGGCATCACTGACTCGATGGACATGAGTCTGAGTGAACTCCGGGAGATGGTGATGGACAGGGAGGTCTGGTGTGCTGTGATTCATGGGGTCGCAAAGAGTCGGACACCACTGAGCGACTGAACTGAACTGATGGTGGTTTTATTCCTAGTGTTTTAAGGAATTGCCATACCATCTTCCATAGTGGCAGTATCAATTTACGTTCCCACCAACAATGCAAGAGTGTTCCCTTTCTCCACACCCTCTCCAGCATTTATTGTTTGTAGACTTCTTGATGATGGCCATTCTGACCAGTGTGGAGTTATATTTCGCTATAGTTTTGATTTGCATTTCTCTAATAATTAGTGATGTTGAGCATCTTTTCATGTGTTTGTTAGCCATCTGTATGTCTTCTTTGGAGAAATGTCTGTTTAGGTCTTTTCCCCACTTTGTGGTTGGGTTGTTTGTTTTCCTGGCATTGAGTTGTGTGAGCTGCTTGTATATTTTGTAAGTTAATTCTTTGTCAGTTGTTTCATTTGCTATTTTTATCTCCCATTCTGAGGGTTGTCTTTTTGTCTTGCTTGTGGTTTCCTTTGCTGTGCAAAAGCTTTGAGGTTTAATCAGGTCCCACTTGTTTACTTTTGTTTTTATTTCTGTTACTCTAGGAGGAGGATCATAGAGGATCTTGCTTTGATTTATGTCCTTGAGTGATCTGCCTATGTTTTTCTCTAAGAGTTTTATAGTTTCTGGTCTTATATTTAGGTCTTTAATCCATTTTGAGTTTATCTTTGTGTATGGTATTAGGAAGTGTTCTAATTTCATTCTTTTACATGTAGCTATCTAGTTTTCCCACCACCATTTATTGAAGAGGCTATCTTTGCTCCATTATATGTCTTGTTTGTCAAAAATAAGATACCCATAGGTGCATGGGTTTATTTCTTGGCTTTCTATCTTGTTTCATTGGTGTATGTTTCTGTTTTTGTGCCAGTACCATACAGTCTTGACGAGTGTAGCTTTGTAGTATAATCTGAAGTCAGGAAGGTTGATTCCTTCAGCTCCCTTCTTTCTCAAGACTGCTTTGGCCATTTGGAGTCTTTGTGTTTCCATGTGAATTGTGAAATTTTTTGTTCTAGTTCTGGAAAAATGCCATCAGTAATTTGCTGGGAACACATTGAATCTGTAGATTGCGTTTGGTAGTATAGTCATTTCCACAATATTGATTCTTCCTACCCAGGAACATGGAATTTGTTTATGTTGTCTTTGATTTCTTTTATTAATGTCTTATAATTTTCTGTGTACAGTTTTTTTGTCTCCCTAGGTAACTTTATTCCTAGCTATTTAACTCTTTTTGTTGGAATGGTGAATAGGATCAATTCCTTAATTTCTTTCTGTTTTTCATTGTTAGCATATAGAAATGCAAGTGAATTTTGTGTATTGATTTTGTATCCTGCAACTTTGGTAAATTCACTGATTAGCTCTAGTAATTTTCTGATACTATCTTTAGGGTTTTCTATGTATAGTATCATGTCATGTGCAAACAGTGAGAGCTTTACTTCATTTCTGATCTGGATTCCTTATTTCTTTTTCTTCTCTGATTGCTCTAGCTAGGACTCCCAGAACTATGTTGAATAATAGTGGTGAAAGTGGACACCCTTATCTTGTTCCTGATGTTAGGGGGAATGCTTCAGTTTTTCACCATGGAGAATAATGCTTGCTGTAGGCTTATCATATATGGCCTTCACTGTGTTGAGGTAGATTCCTTCTGTGCCCATTTTTTGACAAGTTTTCATCATAAATGGGTGCTGAATTTTGTCAAAGGCTTTTTCTGCATCTTTTGAGATGATCATATGGTTTTTAATTTTTCCGTTTGTTAATATGGTGTATCACATTGATTGATTTGCGTATATTGAAGAATCCTTGCATGCCTGGAATAAACCCAACTTGATCATGGTGTATGAGCATTTTGATGTGTTGCTGAATTCTGTTTGCTAAAATTTTCCTGAGGATTTTTGCATCTATGTTCATCAGTGATATTGGCCTGTAGTTTTCTTTGTCTGTGTTGTCTTTGCCTGGTTTTGGTATCAGGGTGATGGTGGCCTTGTAGGATGAGTGTGGAGAAGTGTTCCTTCGTCTACAATGTTTTGAAAGAGTTTTAGAAGGATAGGCATTAGCTCTTCTCTAAAAGTTTGATAGAATTCTCTTGTGAAAATATCTGGTCCTGGCTTTTGTTTTTTGGGGAGATTTTCGTCCACAGCTTCAGTTTCAGTGCTTGTAATTGAGTTGCTCATAATTTCTATTTCTTGTTGGTTCAGTCTTGGAACATTGATCTTTTCTAAGAATGTCCATTTCTCCAGGTTATCCATTTTATTGCCATATATTTGTTCATAATACTCTTAAAACCCTTTGTATTTCTTCATTGTCTGTTGTAACCTGTCCTTTTTCATTTCTAATTTTGTTGATTTGATTTTTCTCTCTTTTGCTCTTGATGAGTGGCTAAAGATATCTCAATTTTATCTTCTCAAACAACCAGCGTTTAGTTTTATTAATCTTTACTACTGTTTCTTTCTTTTTTTTTTTCATTTATTTTTGCTCAGACCTTTATGATTTCTTTCCTTCTACTACTTTTGGGTTTTTTTGTTCTTCTTTTTCCAGTTGTTTTAGGTGTAAAATTAGGTTGTCTATTTTATGTTATTCTTGTTTCTTGAGATAGGATTGTATTGCTATAAACTTCCCTCTTAGAACTGCTTTTCCTGCATCCCATGGGTTTTGATTATAGGGGACTGGAATGCTAAAGTAGGAAGTCAAGAAACACCTGGAGTAACAGGCAAATTTGGCCTTGGAATGCAGAATGAAGCAGGGCAAAGACTAATAGAGTTTTGCCAAGAGAATGCACTGGTCATAGCAAACACTCTCTTCCAACAATGCAAGAGAAGACTCTACACATGGACATCACCAGATGGTCAACACCATAATCAGATTGATTATATTCTATGCAGCCAAGATGGAGAAGCTCTATACAGTCAACAAAAACAAGACCAGGAGCTGACTGTGGCTCAGATCATGAACTTCTTATTGCCAAATTCAGACTGAAATTGAAGAAAGTAGGGAAAACCACTAGACCACTCAGGTATGACCTAAATCAAATCCCTTATGATTATACAGTGGAAGTGAGAAATAGATTTAAGGGCCTAGATCTGATAGATAGAGTGCCTGATGAACTATGGTATGAGGTTCGTGATATTGTACGGGAGACAGGGATCAAGACCATCCCCATGGAAAAGAAATGCAAAAAGCAAAATGGCTGTCTGGAGAGGCCTTACAAATAGCTATGAAAAGAAGAAAGGTGAAAAGCAAAGGAGAAAAGGAAAGATATAAGCATCTGAATGCAGAGTTCCAAAGAATAGCAAGAAGAGATAAGAAAGCCTTCTTCAGCGATCAATGCAAAAAAATAGAGGAAAAGAAAGAAAGACTAGAGATCTCTTCAAGAAAATTAGAGATATCAAGGGAACATTTCATGCAAAGATGGGCTCGATAAAGGACAGAAATGGTCTGGACCTAACAGAAGCAGAAGATATTAAGAAGAAGTGGTAAGAATACATGGAAGAACTGTACAAAAAAGATCTTCAAGACCCAGATAATCATGATGATGTGATCACTCATCTAGAGCCAGACATCTTGGAATGTGAAGTCAAGTGGGCCTTAGAAAGCATCGCTACGAACAAAGCTAGTGGAGGTGATGGAATTCCAGTTAAGCTGTTTCAAATCCTGAAAGATGATGCTGTGAAAGTGCTGCACTCAGTATGCCAGCAAATTTGGAAAAGTCAGCAGTGGCCACAGGACTGGAAAAGGTCAGTTTTCATTCCAATCCCAAAGAAAGGCAATGGCAAAGAATGCTCAAACTACCACACAATTGCATTCATCTCACATGCTAGTAAAGTAATGCTCAAAATTCTCAAAGCCAGGCTTCAGCAGTCTGTGAAGCGTGAACTTCCTGATGTTCAAGCTGGTTGTAGAAAAGGCAGAGGAACCAGAGATCAAATTGCCAACATCCACTGGATCATGGAAAAAGCAAAAGAGTTCCAGAAAAACATCTATTTCTGCTTTATTGACTATGCCAAATCCTTTGACTGTGTGGATCACAATAACCTGTGGAAAATTCTGAGAGAGATGGGAATACCAGACCACCTGACCTGCCTCTTGAGAAATCTGTATGCAGGTCAGGAAGCAACAGTTAGAACTGGACATGGAACAACAGACTGGTTCCAAATAGAAAAAGGAGTACGTCAAGGCTGTATACTGTCACCCTGCTTCTTTAACTTCTATGCAGAGTACATCATGAGAAACGCTGGACTGGAAGAAACACAAATTGGAATCAAGATTGCCGGGAGAAATATCAATAACCTCAGATATGCAGATGACACCACCCTTATGGCAGAAAGTGAAGAGGGGCTAAAGAGCCTCTTGATGAAAGTGAAAGAGGAGAGTGAAAAAGTTGGCTTAAAGCTCAACATTCAGAAAACGAAGATCATGGCATCTGGTCCCATCACTTCATGGGAAATAGATTGGGAAACAGTGGAAACAGATTGGGAAACAGTGGAAACAGTGTCAGACTTTATTTTTTCGGGCTCCAAAATCACTGCAGATGGTGACTGCAGCCATGAAATTAAAAGACGCTTACTCCTTGGAAGAAAAGTTATGACCAACCTAGATAGCATATTCAAAAGCAGAGACATTACTTTGCCAACTAAGGTCCGTCTAGTCAAGGCTAAGGTTTTTCTGTGGTCATGTATGGATGTGAGAGTTGGACTGTGAAGAATGCTGAGCGCCGAAGAATTGATGCTTTTGAACTGTGGTGTTAGAGAAGACTCTTGAGAGTCCCTTGGACCTCAAGGAGATCCAACCAGTCCATTCTAAAGGAGATGAACCCTGGATTTTCTTTGGAAGGAATGATGCTAAAGCTGAAACTCTAGTACTTTGGCCACCTCATGTGAAGAGTTGACTCATTGGAAAAGACTCTGATGCTGGGAGGGATTGGGGGCAGGAGGAGAAGGGGACGACCGAGGATGAGATGGCTGGATGGTATCACGGACTCGATGGACCTGAGTCTGAGTGAACCCCGAGAGATGGCGATGAACAGGGAGGCCTAGCGTGCTGTGATTCATGGGGTCGCAAAGAGTCGGAAACGACTGAGCGACTGGAACTGAATGGGTTTTGAGTTGTCATGTTTTCATTGTCATTTGTTTCTAGAAATTTTAAAATTTCCTTTCTCATTTCTTTAGTAACCTGTTGGTTATTTAGAAATGTGTTGTTTAATCTGTTGTTTAATCTCCATGTGTTTGCGTTTCTTACAGTTTTTTTCCCGTAATTGATATCCAGTCCCATCATGTCCTGTTTGGAAGATGCGTGATACAGTTTCATTTTTTCTTAAATTTACTGAAGTTTGATTTGTGACCCAAGATATGGTCTTTCCTGGAGAATGTTCCACGTGCACTTGAGAAGAAGGTGTATTCTTCTGCATTTTGTTGAAATGTCCTGAAGATACAATCAATGAGATCCATTTCATCTAGAGTATCACTTAATACTTTTGCTTCCTTATTAATTTTCTGTTTTTATGTTGTGTCCATTGGTGTGAGTGGAGTGTTAAAGTCTCCTAGTATCGTGTCTGACTCTTTGCAACCCCATGGACTGTAGCCCACCAGGCTCCTCCGTCCATGGGTTTTTCCAGTCAAGAATACTGGAGTGGGTTGCCATTTCCTTCTCCAAGTAATATTGTGTTACTGTCAATTTCTCCTTTTATATCTGTTAGTGTTTGTCCTATGTATTGAGATGCTCCTATGCTGGGTGCATACATATTTACAGTTGTTAAGTCTTCTTGGATTGATCCTTCGATTATTGTGTAGTGTCCTTCCTTATCTCTTGTAATATTCTTTAAGATCTGTTTTGTCTGATATGAGGATTGCTATGCCAGCTTTCTTTTGCTTCCCATTTGTGTGGAATATATTTTCCCCTCCTCTCACTTTCAGTGTATATGTGTCTTTAGGACTGAAGTGGGTTTCTTATAGACAGCATATATTTGTGTCTTGGTTTTATATCCATTCAGCCAGTCTTTGTCTTTTGGTTGGAGCATTTAATCCATTTACATTTAAAGTAATTATTGATATATATGTTCCTATTGCCATATTCTTAATTATTTGGGGTTTACTTTGTACATCTTTTTTTCTTTCTTCTATTTCTTGACTATATAAGTCCCTTTAACATTTGTGGTAAAGCTGATTTGGTGGTACTGAATTGTCTTGAACTTTTGGTTGTCTAAAAGCCTTTTATCTTTCCATCAGTTTTGAATGAGATCCTTGATGGGTACAGTAATCTTGGTTGTAGATTTTTCCCTTTCAGTACTTTAAATATATCCTACCATTCCTTTCTGGCCTGCAGAGTTTCTGCTGAAAGATCAGGTGTTAAATGTAAGGGGTTTCCTTGTATGTTACTTGTTGCTTCTCCCTTGCAGCTTTTAATATTCTTTCTTAGTGTTTAGTCTTTGTTAGTTTGATTAGTACGCATCTTGGTGTGTTTCTCCTTGGGTTTATCCTGTGTAGGACTCTATGTGCCTCTTGGATTTGACTGACTATTTCTTTTTCCATGTTTGGGAAATTTTCAACTAAAATCTCTTCAAAAATTTTCTCATACCCTTTCTTTTTCTCTTTTTCTTCTGGCACCCCTATAATTCAAATATTGGTGCATTTGATATTGTCCCAGAGGTCTCTGAGACTATCTTCAGCTCTCTTCATTCTTTTTACTTTATTCTGCTCTTCAAAAGTTATTTTCACCATTTTATCTTCCAGCTCATTGATTCGTTCTTCTGCTTCAGATATTCTGCTATTGGTTTCTTCTAGAGTATTTTTCATTTTAGTAATTGTGCTGTTTGTATGTTTATTCTTTAATTCTTCTAGCTCTTTGTTAATTGATTCTTGCCTTTTCTCCATATTGTTTTCAAGGTTTTTGATCATCTTTACCATCACTGTTCTGAGTTCTTTTTCAGGTAGTTTTCCTGTTTCCTCTTCATTTATTTGGACTTCTGTGTTTCTAGTGTGTTCCTTTATTTGTATAATATTTCTCTGCCTTTTCTATTTTTTTTTTTTAACTTATAGTGTTTGAGGTCTCTTTTTCCCAGGCTTCAAGGTTGAATTCTTTCTTCCTTTTGGTTTCTACCCTGTTTAGGTTGGTCCAGTGGTTTTGTAAGCTTTGGGTAGGGTATGACTTTTGTTTGTTTTTCCTCTGATGGGCAAGGCTGAGTGAGGTGGTAATCCTGTCTACTGATGATTGGGTTTATATTTTTGTTTTGTTTGTTGTTTAGATGAGGTGTCCTGCCCAAGGTGCTATTGGTAGTTGGGTGATGCTGGGTTGGGTCTTGTATTCTAGTGGTTTCCTTTGTGTTTGTTCTCACTGTTTGGTACTCTCTAAGGTTAGTTATTTGGTAGTCTAGGGTCTTGGAGTTAGTGCTCCCACTTCAAAGGCTCAGGGCTTGATCTCTGGTCAGGAATGAAGATTCCACAAGTGGTTTGTTACGGCATTAGTGAGATTAAAACAAATATCCCAAAATGAGAAACCAAAGATGAACCCCAGACAAATGACAGTGACAAAATCAGGCAAATAATAATTAAAATATTGGAGTATACACATATACACCCATGAGCAAAGTCAAAACAGTCCAACAAAAATACAGTGTAGCAGATTGACCAGATGAACAAAGGAAATCAGAGACTATATTTACCAGTTAAGAACAAAACTAACTAAAGCACAGACTGGAAAACAAAACTAAAGCTAGGTGCCAAGTGGGGAATAAAGCAATGAAAATAAAACTAACAAATATGTGGAGAGGACGGGAAAGAAGTAAAGAAAGAATAGATATGCAGAGTTAAATAGAGGTAGATGAAGATTTATATACATTAAAGTTTAACTGCAAGGGGAAAAGAGCAGTAGGGAAGGCAAACAAAGGAATAAATGTAGAAAAAGTATAATAGGTTAAAAAAATTGAAAACTAAAATTATAAAAAGAATAGAAAAAAAGGAAGCAGAAAGAAAAAGGAAAAAAAAAAAGGAAAACTCCATAGAACTGCAAAAGCCCAATGTAGAGGCAGAGGTTTATATCAGCAATAAAAAGTGTGACTGAATATACACATACACCCAATAGCAAAATCAAAACAGTCCAACAAAAATAAAGTACAATAGACTGACCCGGCAAAAAAGGAAACCAAAAATTATACCTACCAGAGCAAAACTAACTAAAGCACAACCTGGAAATCAAAACTAAAGCAAGGTGCCAATTGGGGAATAAAGCAATGAATATAAAACTAACCAATATTTTAAGATGAAAGAAAGAAAAGAAAAAATAGATACACAAAGTTAAATAGAGGTAGATAAGATTTATATACGTTAAAGATTAACTGCAAGGGGAAAAGAACAGTAGGAAAAGCAAACAAAGGAATACATGTAGAAAAAATAATAGGTTTAAAAAATTAGAAATTAAAATCAGAAAAAGGAAAACTCCACAGAACTGCACAAGCCCAGTGTAGAGGCAGAGGTTTATACCAACCATAAAAAATGTGACTGAGAGGGGGGGAAAAAAAGCTCAAAAGCTTAATTAGATTTCATAGTGTCAATAAAATTGACAACTACAACGGAGGGGTGGAGGAGGAAAAAATCCAAAAGTATCTACAGAACAAGTCAAAACATAAGAATAATTAATGTTTTTCTTGAGTCACTGCTGTCAGAGTCCTTTCCCTCACTGGGAGTCACAGTCTACCTCACCTTCCTAGGATCCCCTCCAACACTGTGCTGACTAATCTCTGAACCTACTGTGGAGACAACTCAGATTGTAATCTGGTCCTACTCCTGTGTGTTCTTGCCTCCAATGTCCCCAGCTATCAGAACTAGTGCATTTTGTTTTGTGGGAATGCTCAGTGACCTTTTATATATTCCATAGACACAGAGTCTACATAGGTGATCGTGTGGATTTAATTTGCAGCTTGTACAGCTGGTGGGAAGGTTTTGGGTTTTCTTTGTTAGCTTCACTGCCCCTGGATTTCAGTTGTGATTTTATTTGCAGCTCTGCATGTGGGTTGTCCGCTGGGGTTTGCTCCTGAGCTTGCCCTGGAGGACTTGGGTTTGCCCCTGTGATGGCCAGGTATGGAAGTGGTGCAGCTGCTTGGGTTGCAGGGGTTCTGGCAGCACCAGGTACTCAGGGGAGCTGGTGGCTAGGGCAGCAGGAAATATAGTGCTCTAGAAGGGTATGGCAACCACTGTTGGCCCATATGCTCCAGTATTTTTGCCTGGAGAACCCGCCTCCCAGACAGAGAAACCTGGCAGGCCACGGTCTACAAATTCTCAAAGAGTCAGACACTACCAAAGCGACCCTGTGCACATAGATGTAAGACTCTTTTTGCCTGTGGCAGCTCTGCCCCAGTGAGAGTTGAGCGTGAAAGTGGCACAGCTGCTTGGCTTATGGGGATCCTGGCGGCACCAAGTGTGCAGGGACAGCGACTGCCTCTGCCTTAGGAGTTATGGCCCTGCTGCTGCTAAGTTGCTTCAATCGTGTCCGACTCTGTGCGACCCCATAGACGGCAGCCCATCAGGCTCCACCGTCCCTGGGATTCTCCAGGCAAGAACACTGGAGTGGGTTGACATTTCCTTCTCCAATGCATGGAAGTGAAAAATGAAAGTGAAGTATGGCCCTACCAGAGTCTTTTTCCAGCCTCTTGTAGCTGGCAATCAGAAGGCCTCTTTGCCTGTCTTTCTCGGTAGCTCTGCCCTTTCAGGCACTTAGAGGGCTCCCTTGCCTGGGATCCTTCTCTGTTGTTCAGTGCCTCAGGCACTCAGAGGCCACCCTGCCCACCCCCCCAACCCCGGCTGGGGTCCTACTCTGTAGATCGGCACATCAGGCACTTAAAGGGGCACCCTGGGTGGGGTCCTACTCTGTAGTTCAGTGCATCAGGCATTTGATGGGCCAGCCTCTCTGTTCAGCTGCCAGTGCTGGTGTGTGGGGAGAGAGAGGCTATGGTGATGGCTCCGCCCCTTACTCGTGACTCAGCAGTATCGCCTTGCTTCTGTGGCTTTTATGCTTCTATGGCAGCTTTCCTCCACAGGCATTTCCCACTACAGTCTCCTCCCTTACATCCCCTTGATCTGTCTCTCCACAGTCAACAGCAGTCCTCGCCCTGGGATTGCTCCACAATCCCTAAACTCCAGCTCCCAGCTGCTATACTTTCCAGGGGACTCGTGTCCCTGTGTGGGGTATGTATTGCTGCAGCGAAGACTGAGTCTCATTCCATTTAGCCTGCCACAACCAGCTGTTTTACTGTCAGCCTTAAATGTTCCTCCTCTGACTCACACAATTGCCCCGATATGGGGATTAGACTCCTGCCGAGGGCAGGTCCAGTCCTACTGACACTGCTGCTTTTCCCCTAGTTCCTTCCTCCTACTGAGTTTTTATGGTTCTATATATTCTTTTCCTCCAGTCACGTACTCCTGTCCACTCTCAGCTGGTGTTCTGCATGCACTTCTGTGTCTGAAGGTGTATTCCTGATGTATCTATGGAGAGAGATGTATTCCATGTCTGCCTTCTCCTTCACCATCTTGTTCTTTCCTTTATAGACTTTTTAATGATGGCCATTCTGACTGCTTTGAGGTGATACTGCATTGTAGTTTTGATTTGCATTTCTTTAACAATTTGTGATGCTGAGCATCTTTTCATGTGCCTCTTGGCCATCTGTATGTCTTCTTTGGAGAAATGTCTATATGCTGCTGCTAAGTTGACTCAGTCATGTCCGACTCTGCGCGACCCCATAGACAGCAGCCCACCAGGCTCCGCCATCCCTGGGATTCTCCAGGCAAGAACACTGGAGTGGGTTGCCATTTCCTTCTCCAATGGATGAAAGTGAAAAGCTAAAGTGAAGTCGCTCAGTTGTGTCTGACTCTCAGCAACCCCATGGACTGCAGCCCATCAGGCTCCTCTGTCCATGGGACTTTCCAGGCAAGAGTAGTGGAGTGGGGTGCCACTGCCTTCTCCAGTGTCTATATAGGTCCTCTGTATAATGCCTATGTAGGCCCATTTTTTAAAAAAAGATTCATTTATTCATTTAGTTTTGGCTAGACTGGGTCTTCTTTGCCGTGTGTGTGCTTTCTCTAGCTGTGGCAAGCAGGGACTGCTCTTTGCTGCAGTACATGAGCTTCTCATTGCAGTTGCTTCTCTTGTTACGGAGCACAGTCTCTAGACGTGTGGGCTTCAGTATCTGTGAGGTGTGGACTCAGAAGTTGTGTTCCACGCGCTTACTTGTTCCATGGCATGTGGGATCTTCTGGACCAGGGATTGAACCTGTGTCCCCTGTGTTGGCAGGTGGATTCTTAACCACTAGACCACCAGAAAGCCCCTGCTGACCATTTTTTTTGATGGGGTTGTTCGTTTTCTTGATATTGAGCTGCATAAGCTGTTTGTCAATTTTGGAGACTAATCCCTTTTTGGTCACATCGTTTGCAAATATTTTCTGTCATTTTGTGGGTTGTCTTTATGTTTTGTTCATGATTTCTTTTCCTGTGCAAAAGCTTCTGTGTTGAATTAGGTCCTTTTTTGTTTATTTTTTAAGTTACTTTTTATTGGAGTATGGTAGATATAATGTGTTAATTTCTGCTGTATGGCAAAATGAATCAGTTATACACATATGTAGATCCTCTTTTTTTTTTTAAGGTGCTGTTCCCCATATAGGTCATTACACAATATTGAGTAGAGTGCTCAGTGCTATGAAGTAAGACCTTATTAGTTATTTATGTTATATATAGTAGTGTGTATATATCAGTCACAGTCTCCTAGTTTATCCTTCCCTGCTTACCCCTTGGTAACTATAAATTTGTTTTCTAATCTGTGACACCATTTTTGTTCTGTAAATAGATGTGTTTGTACAATGTTTTAAAATTCCACATATAAGCAATATCATATTTGTCTTTCTCTGACTTACTTCACTTAGTGTTACAATCTTTGGGTCCATCCGTGTTGTCACAAATGGCATTATTTTGGTCTTTTTATGACTGAGCAATATTCCATTGTACATGTGTACCACATTTTTAAAAAACCATTCCTCTGTTGATGGACATTTAGGTTGCTTCCATGTGCTGCCTATTGTAAATAGTGCTGCAGTGAACATTGGGATGCATGTGTCTTTTCAAATTATGTGGTTTTCTTTGGACATTTGACCAGGAATAGGATTGCCAGATCATATGGTAGCTCTTTTAGTCCATTGGTTTATTTGTGTTTTTATTTCCATTATTCTAAGAGACAGATTGGAAAAGATATTTCTGAAATTTCTGTTAAAGAGTGTTTTTCCTACGATTTCCTCTTTATGGTTTTATAGTATCTGTTCTTATATTTAGATCTTTAACCCATTTTGAGTTTATTTTTGTGTTAGTGTTAGAGAATGTTCTTATTTCATTCTTTTACAGGTAGCTATCCAGTTTTCCCAACACCACTTACTGAAGAGACTTCTCTCCATTGTATGTTCTTATCTCTTTTGTCATAAGTTAATTGACTATAGGTATGTGGATTTATTTCTGGGTGTTCTGTCCCATTCCATTGATCAGTATTTCTGTTTCTGTGCCAGTGCCCTACTGTTTTGATTGCTATAGCTTTGTAGTATGGTCTGAAGTTGGCGCGCTTGATTCCTCTAGCTCCATTTTTCTTTCTCACAATTGTTTTGGCTCTTTGGGGTCTTTTGTGTCTCCATACAAATTAAAAAAATTTTTTGTTCTACATCTGCAAAAAACACCTTTGGTAATTTGATGGAGGTTGCATTGAATCTGTAGATTGCCTTGAGTGGTATAGTCATTTTGAGAATATTTATTCTTCCAATCCAAGAATTTGGTACCTATTTTGTGTTATCTTTAATTTCTTTCATAAGTATTTTATGGTTTTCTGAGTACAGGTCTTCTGCCTCCTTAGGTGGGTTTATTCTAGGTATTTTATTACTTTTGGTGTCATGATAAGTGGAATTATTTCATTAATTTCTCTTTCTGATCTTTCATTGTTATTATATTGAAATACAAGAGGTTCCTGTGCATTAATTTTGTATCTTGGAACTTGACTGAATCCATTGATGTAGTTTTCTGGTTGCATCTTTAGGATTTTCTATATATAGTGTTATGTCATCTTCTAACAGTGATAGTTTTACTTCTTTCCCTATCTGGAGTCCTTTTGTTCCTTTATCTTCTCTGACTGCCATGGCTAGGACTTTCAAAACTATGTTGAATAAAAGTGGTGATAGTGGATGTTCTTGTCTTGTTCCTGATCTTAGAGGGAATGCTTTCAGCTTTTCACTTTTATGAATGATGTTAGCTGTGGGTTTGTCATATATAGCCTTTATTATGTTGAGGTAAGTTCCCTCTTTGCCTACTTTCCGGAGAGTTTTCAATCATTAATGGGTATTGAATTTTGTGAAAATGTTTTTTTTTTGTATCCCCTAATAGCATACGATCTTATATTTATTTATTCTTATTTTGGGCTGTGCTGTGTCTTCACTGCTCATGGGCTTTCTCTAGTTGTGGTGAGCAGTACTGAAGAATCCTTGCATCTCTGCAGTAAATTCTACTTGATTGAGCTGTGTGATCCTTTTAATGTATTGTTGGATTCAGTTCACTAGTATTTTGTTTTTTTGTATCTGTGTTCATCTGTGATATTTGCCTGTATTACTCCTTGGGTTTATCCTGCCTGGGACTCTCTGAGCTTCCTGGTCTTGAGCGAGTGTTTTCTTTCTCATGTTAGGGAAGTTTTCAGGTATACTCTCTTCAAATATTTTCTTGGGCCCTTTCTCTCTCTTCTCCTCTGAGACCCTATAATGTGAATGAAAGTCACTCAGTCCTGTCCATCTCTTTGCGACCCCATGGACTCTATAGTCCACGAGATTCTCTAGGCCAGAATACTGCTGTGGGTAGCCTTTCCTTTCTCCAGGGGATCTTCCTAACCCAGGATCAAACCCAGGTCTCCTGCTTTGTAAGCAGATTCTTTACCAGCTGAGCCAAATGGGAAGCCCAAGAATACTGCAATGGGTAGCCTATCCCTTCTCCACCAGATCTTCCTGACCCAGGAATTGAACCGGAGTCTCCTGCATTGCAGGCGGATTCTTTACCAGCTGAGCTACCAGGGAAATGAATGTGAATGTTGCCTTTAGTGTACCATGAGTCTCTGACTGTCCTCATTTGTTTTCCTTCTTTTTCCCTTTATTCTGCTCTGCAGCAGTACATCCACCACATGTCTTCCAGCTCAGTTATCTGTCTTCTGCCTCATTTAACTTGCCATTGATTCCTATAGTATGTTTTTCTTTTCAGTTCTTGTAATGTTGATCTTTGGTTGTTCTTAAGGTCTTCTAGCTCTTTATCAAACATTTCTTATATCTTCTCATTCTCTGCCTTCATTCTGTTTTTGAGGTCTTGGATCATCTTTACTGTCATTACTCTGAATTCTTTTTTGTGTAGATTGTGTATCTCCACTTTGTTGTTCTTCTGGGGTTTTATATTTTTACTTGATCTGGGAGTTACTCCTCTGATGTCTCATTTGTCTACTTTCTGTGATTGTGGTTTTCGTTCCACAGACTGCAGGGTTGTGAAAGTGAAGTAGTCATCATTGAATAGTCTTCTTGCTTCTGCTTTCTGACCCCTGGTGGATGAGGCCTAAGAGGCTTGTACAGGCTTCCTTGTGAGAGAGACTGGTTCCTGCCCACTTATGGGTGGACCTGGTTCTTGACCATCTGGTGGGCAGGGCCGTGTCAAGGGGTGTGATTAGTGCACAGCTGTGGGCTCAGAAAGACTTTAGGCAGCCTATTTGCTGATTGGTGGGGCTGTGTTCCTGCTCTGTTGGTTTGACTTCAGGTATCCCGGCATTGGAGTCTACAGGCTGTTGGTTGGGGCCAGATCTTGGGGAGAAAATAGCACCCTCCAAGAGAGCTCACGCCAATGAGTATTCCCCAGAATTATTGCCACCAGTGTTTTTGTCCCTGCAGTGAGCCGTACCCAAGCCCTGCTTCTGCCAGAGACACTGATTCCAGCAGGTATGTCTGGCCCAGGCTTTAATGAGATCACTGTTTGTTTTTTACCCTGGTCGTGGTGTACAGGATACCTTGTGTGCATTATCCGAGAGTGGAGTTTTTGTTCCCTTCAGTACTGTGAATTTCCTATAATCAAACCCTGCTTGCTGAGTTCAAAGCCAGTTTGCTCTGAGGGCTCTTCCTGATACCAGACCTCCAGGCTGGGGAGCCTGATGTGGGGCTCAGAACTTTCACTCCTGTGGGAGAACCTCAGCAATATAATTATTTTCCAGCTTGTGAGTTGCCCATCTAGTGGGACTGGCAGTTTTATTTTATTGCATTTGTGCCTCTCCTACCCTCTTGTGGCTTCTTCTTTGTCTTTGGATGTAGGATATCTTTTTGGTACATTCCAGTGTTGTTTTTTGTTTGTTTGTTTTGCTTATTTTTTTGGTTGATGCTTGTTCATCATTTAGTTGCAATTTTGATTTTTTTTTTTTTTTTGAGAAGAAGTGAGCTTATGTACAATATTATTCCACCATCTTATCTCCATGATGGTTAGTTCTCTGTAAATGGCGTTTTAAATGTCAAATTCTACTTGTGTATTCTTGATCTGTAGGAAAGCAGCTGGCTTTTGCATGTTAACCTTGTCTGCTGCACTATAATTGTTTATTATTAGTTCCAGGATTAGGGTTTTTTGTTCCGGTTTTGGTTTCCATAGATGGACATTCTACTCGTCCCTGCAAAAAAAAGGCAGTTTAGTGTCTTTCTTCCCAACCTGCATGACTTTGTGTTTCCTTTTCTTGTTTTACAGCAACAGCTAGGATTTCCAGTGTACTGTTGAAAAGCAGAGTGAAAGGGGACATCCTTGCCTTGCTCTTGATTTTGGTGGGAAAGCCTCTCACCAATAAGTATGATGTTAGCTGTAGATTTTTATAGATTTCTTTATCAAGGTAAGGAGGTTACTCTCTATCTCTAGTTTACAGATAGTGTTTTATCATGAGTAAGTATTGGATTTTGTCAGATGCTTTTTCTGCATGTATTGATAAGATCTTGTGAGTTTTCATTTTTAGTCTGTTGACATAGTGGGTTATATTTATGGCTTTTTGAATGTTGAACCAGCTTTGTGTACCTTGAATAAATCTCATTTCATTGTAGTGTATAGTTCTTTTTATGCGTTCAATTTGATTGTCTAATTCTTGGTTGAAGACTTTTACATCTCTGATCATGAAAGATGTAAATCTGTTGTTTTCTGGTAATGTCTTTGCCTAGATTTCATATTAGGACAATGCTAGCCCCATATAATGAGTTAGGAAGTATTCTCTCTGCTTCTGACTTGTGGAAAAAAAACTGTAGAGGATTGGTATAATTTCTTCTAGAAATTATGGTAAATGCTAGGTAGAATTCACCAGTGAATCCATCTGGATCCAGTACTTTCTCTTTTCTGAAGTTATTGATTCAGTTTCATTATATAGGCCTATTCAGATTGTTTCTTCCTATGTGTGTTTTGGCAGATTGTTTTTAAAAAGAATTTTCTGTTTCATCTAGGTTATCAAATTTGTGGACATAGAGTTGTTTGTAGTATTCTTTCATTAAACTTCTAATGTATATGAAATCTGTAGTGATATCCCCTCTTTAATTTTTGATGATAGTAATTTGTGTCCCCCCACCTCCCTGCTTTAGGCTGGCTACATTCTTACTGTTCTTTTTCAAAGAGCCAGCTTTTGATTTTGTTAATTTTTTTCCATTGATTTCTTGGTTTCAATTTCATTGATTTTGGTTCTAGTTTTTATTTCTCTTCTGCTTACTTTTAATTTTATTTGCTCCTATTTTCTTAAGGTGAAAGCTTAGGTTATGGATTATTTTTTTGTCTTTTAGTATGCCTTATAATTTTTATTGAAAGATGGACCTGATATGATACTAATGCAGTGAGTGGTAATGGGGAGGAGAGCATTCTATTCAGAAGATCAGTTTCAGTCTTTTGGTGAAGACGTGTCCCCTGTACATTTTGGGCTTGTCTGGCACTAGATTTTGGTTAGGCATCTTTGGCAGGAGTATCAGGATGCTCTGTTATTATTGCATCTTATTGGTTGGTGCACTATTTTGATTTAGTCTCATTACTGATGATGTTCACTTGATCATTTGATTAATGTGGTATGTGTCTGTGTTTTCCTTTGTAATGAATAAATATTTTGTGGGGAAGAGTTAGAAATTTAGAAAAATATTTATTCTTCATACCTTCAGTTTATTCACTTGTTTATATTATCTAAATATGGACTTATAGTTTTCTCTTAGTTTAGTGGATTATAATCTTTAACCATCATTATTTGTCAGAGATTTGAGCATTAAGAACTCTTTCAATCATCTGCTTCATCTGTTTTTAGTATGTCAGTAATTCTTTGAGCTTTTTTTTTTTGCTATAAGAAGATAGTCTAAGTTCATCCTATACTTTCCCTATGTCATTCCTGGATTCAGCTATTTCTATAAGGAGCTCTTCTTTTTAGAAAACAATGATGTTTAGAAGTCAGGATTCGGCTGCGAGTGTGCTAGTTGCTCTTGGGCTGTTGCCGTTCCCATGTGTGTATACACACTCAAACACATGTACATATACATATATACTTTTGTATATTTATTTCTCCATATATATACCTAACAACATATACTCACATTGACGTGTTCAGTCCTTTTACTCCTTTACCACAAGATTTATCCTAGTGTTTTCCCTTTCTGATAATGAGTAATGAGACCCATCATAATTAGTATTTTGACTTTAAGTACTTTATTAAAGTACTTGTCAGGTACTATGCTAAGTGCTTTATTTTATCTAATTTGATCTTCTCAACAGCAGTGTAAAAGATTTTCAGAAGAAAAACTGGAGACTAAAGGAGTGGTATAATCTCCCCATACAACCCACTGAATAGCAGAATTAGGGCTGGAACTTTGGTCTGTGTGACTGTGGTGGTTGTGCTCTTAACCATTCAGCTACTTTTAGCCAGTGCTGCCATACATGTATTTCTTCAGGATTAATTTCTGAAGGTGTCAGGGATTGTTGGTGTATACAGTATGCATGTGTAAAATTTTGGTAAGCACTGAAGTGTTACCCTTCAAAAGGTTGAACTAGTCTGAGCCTACCAACATGGACAGTGCTGACTTGCTGGCAGTCTCCCTAACACTGAATATTGTCTGTTACTTTAGTGTTATGTAGTTTTATTTTTCAACTTAATCAGTTGCAAAACCCCTATCCCTCTGCCATCTCTTCATAATGAAGCCTGTTTGTTTATATCTGTTCTCCTCAAAATTGTTTATTGTTTTCTGTTACTCTAGAACACTGTCCAAATGTTTCAGCGTGGTCTTCAAGAAGACTCTATGCTGTGGCCTCTCTCCTCTTTCTGTACCAAAGTCCTTGCGTTACGGTCCAGCATGCCACACCTGCTTCAGTTCTCTAACCATACCCTTTCTCTTGCCTCTTGAGTTTTTATATATATCGTTCCTTCTCCCTAGAATACCTTTTCCTCTATCTAGTCACTTTGCTCTTTTCAGCCAGGTTTTGCTTATTTTTCAGTTCACAGTTTAGATTTGTTTCCTTCAGGCAACCTGTGATGCCTTTTCTATGTGGTTTATTAAACTGAAGTCGAAGGAAACCTTACTGAGATATTAACTGTATCTGTGAAAATGGCCAAGTAAATGAAAAAGCATAACCAGCTTACAAAACCTAATACTAGTTTATGGCAGACTACAATGTAGTTGTGTTTTTTTTTCCATAAAGTACCTGCCAGCCTGTCTGGACTTGACCCAAAGGACATTGTGGCAGTGCTGAATGAGGAGGGAGGCTACCATCAGATCGGACCAGCAGGGTACTGCACTGACTTCTTCATCATGTCAGTGACCATAGCATTCGCCACCCAGCTGGAGCAGGTGAGATGAGTGATCCACGAAGAGTCTGAAAACATTTTATTTTTAAAATCTGTCTTTTAGGTATTGAAAAGACTTGTAAGTAGACTTAAAAATAATTTAGAATAATGTTTTCTTTCACATCAGAAAACATTTTTGTTTCAGGAAAAGAATAAATAGGGATGATCTTGGTAGTAAGAGAATAAATTAAATCTCTTAGAATTTAGAAGAAAGACCATGAGTAAACATTGTTTTACATTGTTTTGTGTGACATTGTTAGGACTGGTATGAAATGATTCCTCTCCCTTATCCCTACCCCCAAGTATTATTTACTTTTTGGAGAAGTGTATAATATTGGGCACAATGTCTCAGTCATACTTTAATAGCTATCAGGTCTGGGATTAGATTTTACCCAATTTACAGACTAACACATTATCCCAAATGCTGCCAGAAGATAGTAGATTCTTAGATCAGAGATAAAGGAATGTATTACTCTCAGCCCAGCAAACAATATGACTATCAGTGTATTTCTTTCAGTTTCTTTTACCCCAAGTACCATGGAGGTGACATAGAGGGGCCGAGGTGGTTTCTTCACACTCATTGGGTATGTCACAGTTTAGGAACACAGAGTTTAGGAAATTACCACTTTTATCATAAGCAGTCCTAGTCTTTGTCTGGGAAGATATGTTACAAGGTTACGAGTTGCACAGTAGTCAGGGCCTCATAGTCTTGGTACACAGTAAGAATGTACCAACCAATTCTGGCAGCATTCAGGCTAATTTGTTAGTTTGCAAATAAGGTAATATCTAATCCCAGAATGTGTGGAGATGCTTAAGGCCCATGGCTGATGATCTCTTCCCCTCAATGGCTCAGCACAACAGTAGCTGTTATTTCCTGCCCTTTTTCAGGATCAAGTGCAGTTTTGTTTGACATTATGTTGATCTATAGTGTGTGAAATAAATATTTTTTAAAAATAGAGACTAGAACTTATGACTATATTTTTATCATACTATTCACTTTCTTAGAGGTATACATTTTCCAGATAATCCACATTCATAAGTGAAATATGAGTTAGTGACCACACTAAATCTTTGTAAGGTTTATCAGGTAAAGATTTTTCTTAGGAAGTAATATTTAGCTTTGTCACACTGAATGCCTGCCCACTGCACAAAGTACTTTTATATATGCATATTCTTTGAGCATTACTTGCTCTCTCCCAGTTTGGTCCTGTCATTTTCTCATTAATACTTTGTATGTGCTTTTGTCTTTCTCCATCAATTTCCTTATTTTTTTCTTCTCTTCATAAAACTCTGCTTGTTGATTGCCGTTTAATATGCCTCACTGGTTGAGGGGAAAGCTAGCTACCTATTGTCTGTTCATTAATCACATCAGAACACACATTAGATAATGAGCCTACTGTATTTTTATTATGTTATTAAATACCTGCAAAGTATTTTAAATTGCTACTTTATTTTAAAAATATTTTTTCAACTTCCCTGGGAAGGCATAATTGTTAATATTTATCAACCACTTACTTTTGTTACATTTTGTGAAATACTTTGCTAATGTTAGGTTTAATCATACCACAACTTTAGGAGGTTATTAGTTTTACTTTTAAGATAAGGAAACCAACTCTTGAGAAAGTTCTGTAACTAGTAAATATACTTAGGAATTTCCAGCCATTGGGTCACTCTCCACATTGTTTTGTTGCCGTATTTTGCTCCCTCTGAAGGAGTTTTGGAGTAAGATCAATTTGAGCTGGAGTCTCATTCTCATGCTTACTAGCTTTTTTAATTTGGGGAACTTACTTAACCTTTCTCAGGCTTGAATTTTCTTGATTGTATGGTATTGGTACTACCAGCTCTGTGGGTGTGTGTGAGGAATGAAATACAAACTACATGTTAAGCTAATATGTTTATGTGTGAAGCTATACACACATACCTGTGTTATATGGTGAAAGCTAATCGACCTGTTTGAATCCACCACTAAAACTAATTCAGTTCTTGGTAATACAAAGGAACTGATTAGGACAAATGACTCAGCTTAGTTAAAAATATAAAACAAGCTTGTCTGGCAGGCTGTTTGAGATCTCTGATAAAAATTAAGCCAAATATGAACCTCTAAAGATTAAACAGAAAAGTGCCATAGAACTCAACAGTTTCACTACTGGGTATATATCAAAAGAATTGAAAACAAGGTATTCAAATAAAAAATATTTGAATATATAATAAAATATATACTCATAGCAGCCTTATTCACAATCTCAGAATATCACAGAAATAACACAGTGTCCATCCATGGATGAATGGATTAATTACACACACACACACACACACACACACACACACACACACACAATGGAATATTAATGGAATATTATTCAACTGTAAAACAAATGAGATACTGATACATGCTACAACAAGGATGAATGTTGTAAGCATGCTGAGCAAAATAAGCCATATATAAAAGGCCACACACTGTATATGATTCCATTTATTAAAAAGTATCCAGAATAGGCAAACTCATAGAGACAAAAAGCAGATTTGTGATTTCCGGGCGTGGAATGGGAGTGGCTGCTTAATGGTTCCGGTGTTTCTGTTTGGGGTGATGGAGGAGTTCTGGAACAAGGTAGTGGTGGTGGTTGCACGATATTGTGAATGTACCTAATGTTACCGAAATGCACAATATTTAATAGTTAAAATGTTAAATTTTCTGTTACATGTATTTTACAATAATTTTTAAAAACACACAAAAACTTAATCCCAGTAATTTATTCATACCCTGATATTGCTTAGTATTACTTGTTTGCCTTTTTTTTTTTGGACTAGCCCAAGGATTTTTAAAAATAGCATTTTAGCTTTTTTCTTCTCAAGCTAGTCAAAGCCATGAGAGAAAACATATAGCAATAAATAAACATATTTTTCAGATGCAGATAAGGGACTTAGAATACTGATACAGTGAAGTAGTAGAATGGAGGAGTGAGATTAGAATAAGAATACTGGATGATAATAATCTTACCTCCTTTTTAAACAGTGAAATTAAGGGTGACAACAAAACTGTTTCTAAATCCAAGGCGGATAAAGGATTTTAAAGCATCTTGTCCTTTAATGGGAATTACTTAGAAGTAAGTGTACTATGAAATATAAAAGGGCTATCTTTATTTCTTAAAATTTTTGTTGCTTCCTGATTACGGAAGAAAGTAAAAGAAAATGAAAGTCTCTTTAAGTAAACTCAGAAATAATCACCCATAAGGGCAGAATATGTTTTCCTCAGATATTTTCCCATTTATGTAACAGTTGACTGTGTGCTAGGCAGAATTGTAGAAGTGAACATGTATTATTTCTTTTAATCCTTCAAACAACCATAAGAGAAATGGAGGTGCAGAGTGATTAAGTACTTGTCTAGTCTCAAGGCAAGCCATTGGGGGAACCAAGGTTGAGGACTGGAGAATACTCCAGAGTTTGTTCTTAATAACTACAATATTAGTAGTTTTTGATTATGATTTTAGATTTGATTAATGATTAAAATCTAATCAATTAAACAAATATATTTTAAAGTAAAGAATTAAAGTAATAACATATATAATAATACAGAGGTTCATGACATTGTACAAGAGGCAGTGATGAAGACCATCCCCAAGAAAAAGAAATGCAAAAAGGCAAAATGGTTGTCTGAGGAGTACTTACAAATAGCTATGAAAAGAAGAGAAGCGAAAAGGCAAAGAAGAAAAGGAAAGATACCCCCATTTAAATGCAGAGTTCCAAAGAATTGCAAGGAGAGATAAGAAAGCCTTCCTTAGTGATCAGTGCAAAGAAATACAGGAAAATAGTAGAATGGGAAAGACTAGAGATCTCATCAAGAAAATTAGAGATTCAAGGGAACTTTTTGTGCAAAGATGGGCACAAACAAGGACAGAAATGGTATGGATGTAACAGAAGCAGAAAATATTAAGAAGAGGTGGCAAGAATACACAGAACTATACAAAAAGATCTTCACGACCCAGAAGTAGCAGAAGTAGATGTTCTTCTGGAATTCCCTTGTTTTCCCTATGATCCAACGGATACTGGCAATTTGATCTCTGGTTGCTTTATCTTTTCTAAATCAGCTTGTACATCTGGTAGTTCTCAGGTCATGTACTATTGAAGCCTAGCTTGGAGAATTTTGAGCACTACCATGCTTCATGTGAAATGAACGCAGTTGTACGGTAGTTTGAACATTCCTTGGCATTGCCCTTCTTTGGGATTGGAATGAAAACTGACCTTTTCCAGTCCTGTGGCCACTGCTGAGTTTTCCAA
Organism: Nanger dama; assembly: GCA_917880005.1. Taxonomy (NCBI): domain Eukaryota; kingdom Metazoa; phylum Chordata; class Mammalia; order Artiodactyla; family Bovidae; genus Nanger; species Nanger dama. The sequence goes on along the minus strand of CAKJTW010000057.1, from coordinate 11,413,842 downwards.
ATTGGCTGGCGTATCGAGTGCACATCATCTTGTAGGATTTTAAATAGCTCAACTGTATTTCCATCACCTCCACTAGCTTGGTTTGTAGTAATGCTTCCTAAGGTCCACTTGGCTTCACTCCCCACGATGTCTGCTCTAGGTGAGTGAGCACACCATCATGGTTATCTGGGCCATTAAGACCATTTTTATCTTCTATTAATTCTTGCCACCTCTTCTTAATCTCTTTTACTTCTGTTAGGTCCTTGCTGTTTCTGTCTTTTATTGTGCCCATCTTTAAATGAAATGTCCCCTTAGTATCTTCCAGATTTTCAATCTATACCTCCATTCTTTTTCCAAGATCTTGGATCATCTTTAATATCATTCCTCTGAATTCTTTTTCACATAGATTGCTCATTTTCACTTCACTTAGTTACTGTTCTAAGGTCTTCTCTTGTTCCTTTGTCTGGGACAAATTCTTCTGGTATATCATTTTGTCTTCCTGTGATTTCAGTTTCTCTTTCACAGGCTGTAGGATTGTAGTTCTTTTTGCTTCTACTTTCTGCCTGTGGTAGATGAGGCCAGCCCAAGGAGCTTGTGCAGGCCTCCTGGTAGGAAGGGCTGCTGCTGCTGCTGCTGCTGCTAAGTCACTTTAGTCGTGTCCGACTCTGTGCAACCCCATAGACGACACCCCACCAGGCTCCCCCATCCCTGGGATTCTCCAGGCAAGAACACTGGAGTGGGTTGCCATTTCCTTCTCCAACGCATGAAAATGAAAGCTGAAAGTGATATCGCTCAGTCCTGTCTGACTCTTCGCGACCCCAAGGACTGCAGCCCACCAGGCTTCTCCGTCCATGGGATTTTCCAGGCAAGAGTACTGGAGTGGGGTGCCATTGCCTTCTCCGCTGGCCCCTGCCTATTGGCTGGTGGACCTGGGAGTCATCCTTTGGTGGGCAGGGCCATATTAAAGGTTGTGTTTAGTGGGCAGCTGTGGGCTCAGAAAGCCTTTATGCAGCCTATCTGCTAATTGGTTGGGCTGTGTCTCACCCTGTTCATTGCTTGACTTGTTGCATCCCAGCACTGGAGCCTGCAGGCTGGTGGGTGGGGCCAGGTCTTGGTTAAAAAATGGTGGTCACCAGGAGGGCTCACCCCAGTGGGTACTCCCCAGAAATATTACCACCAGTGTCTTTATCCCTGCAGTGAGCCACATCCACCCCACCTCTCACACCTTCACAGGACACCCTGCAATATCAGCGGTTAGGTCTGGCCCAGGATCCTGAGGTCACTGCTTTTTCCGGTGTTCCTGGCATGCACAAGACCCAGTGTGCATCCTCCAAGAGTGGAGTTTCTGTTTTCCCTCGTCTGTGGATTTCCTGTGAGCAGACTTTGCTGGCCTTCAAAGCCAGATGCTCCGGGGGCTTCTTGCAAGACCAGCCCTCCACCCTGGGGAGCCTGATGTGGGGCTCAGAACTTTCACTACTGTGGGAGAACTTTTGTGATAACACTATTTTCCGGTTTGTGGGTTGCCCACCCAGGGCTATGGCATTTGATTTTATCATGATTGTCCCTCTCCTACTCCCTTGTTGTGGCTTCTTTGTCTTTGGATGTAGGATATCTTTTGTTGGTATGTTCCAGTGGTTTTTCTTCCTTTCTTCCCCCAGTGGTTGTTTAGCAGTTGTGATTTTGGTGGGTTTTTTTTTTGAGAAGAGGTGAGCTCACATACTTCTACTCCACCATTTCATTCCACCCTCAGTAAACATTTCATTGGTGAAGGGCTCCATTTTCCCCCTGTAGGAGAAAGCAATGGCACCCCACTCCAGTACTCTTGCCTGGAAAATCCCATGGACAGAGGAGCCTGGAAGGCTGCAGTCTATGGGGTCGCTGAGAGTCAGACACGACTGAGTGACTTCCCTTTCACTTTTCACTTTCATGCATTGGAGAAGGAAATGGCACCCCCACTCCAGTACTCTTGCGTGGAGAATCCCAGGGATGGGGGAGCCTGGTGGGCTGCTGTCTATGGGGTCGCACAGAGTCGGACACGACTGAAGTGACTTAAGCAGCAGCAGTAGCTCTTTATAATGGCCGGAAGATAGCCTTCTGTAGCTATTAATTTATCGGTCTCCTAGTTTTGTAGGAATAACTAAAAAACCATTTTTTTCTTTCATCAAAGCCCTGGACTGAGAATTTATAAGGAAATGCTCAGTGTCAAATATTTCACTACTTTCTTCTAAAACAATATTTATGGACTTTTCATGTACTAGTTAAATAAAATGTGAACTCTAAAACAACATAAATGTTATGTTATACAACATAAATGTATAAAAATATTTTAGTTTCATTTTGCTTGTCTAAGTAATGACCCCATGGACTATAGCCTACCAGGCTCCTCTGTCCGTGGGATTCTCCAGGCAAGAATACCGGAGTGGGTTGCCATTTCCTTCTCCAGGAGATCTTCCCAACACAGGGATCGAACCCAGGTCTCCTGCATTGCAAGCAGATGCTTTATCATCTGAGCCACCAGGGAAGCTCTATGTTATACAACATAAATGTATAAAAATATTTTAGTTTGATTTTGCTTTGTCTAAGTAAACCTTTAAAAATTAAAACTAGTAACTTAGTAGCAATTTGGCAGAGATTTAGAAATTTTGAGTTACTAATTTAAGGCCTGAAATAAAAATCATTTTAGCAAATGTTTTTGGAGTTTATCAGACATTTATAAGCATGTTTAGTGGTTTATAAAATAATAATCTTTTTTTTTCCCCCTTAAATGTTTAGTTAATTCCATGTACCATGAAACTTCCAGAAAGACAGCCTGAGTTTTTCTTTTATTATTCTTTACTGGGAAATGATGTTACAAATGAACCCTTCAGTGATTTGATCAACCCAAACTTTGAGCCAGAGAGAGCCTCTGTTCGTATACGGAGCAGTATAGAAATGCTTCGTGTTTACCTGACTCTTCATTCTAAACTACAGGTAAGTATAGCAGAAAATTGTTTTCAATTAAAAGTTATTATTTTTTTAAGCATTAAAGAGGTGCCTAAGCTCTCATTGCTGAAGTATATGCGATCTTTCTACCATATCTCTTATTTTTTAAGGAATTATCCTGACTTGTAAGTCATAAGATGACAGTTATTTCAGAATGTTAGGATATGTAACACTTTAGTTATTTTGAAAAGAGGTAGGTCAGTTATCAATCATTTATCATATTCAATAACAAATTATTCCTGGAACTCAAACCTGTGAGCATCAGACAGGTTTCATTATTGTTACTGGAGATTAGCTGTTACCATAACAGATCACACTCAAATTCAGAATTTATAAACCTTTTTGCTATTAAAGCAGAGAGATAATAAAACAACTTTTTAAAACCTGCCCTTGAATTAAGTAATTTTGTAAACCAATTTTAAATAGGACTTTATTTTTTAGAAAAGTTTGTCTAATCTGAAATTACTTCTCTGTTCGTTATGATTAACTTTAATCAGACTGAAATGGGTGGTGAAGTAGGGTGGGGTAGTCCTTTTTATACTGAAGTGTTTCAATAGACTTTGCTTGTACTTTGGGTGGATAGTACAAAAAGCATAAAGAAATTTTAGTGGAACTAAATTTTAGAGGTGGTTGCTAAATCCAAGGTATTTAGAATGTTGAAGATTATATAAAATGATGAAAGAAAAATTTAGTTTGATCTTATATCTAACATATTATTCCTCACCAAACTATTGACTTACATATCAGTTTGATTCTTATGGACTTGTAAGTCATAAAAATCCTTTCTTTTCAGCCCATTAAAAATATGACACTTATTAAGACTGTTATAGGTCATTATTGACACTAGAATTAAAAATATTTTTATGTAATGATTGCATATTGTTCATGTGAATAGTAGGTTTGCTGAGGCTTCAGTGTAGTCAGGGAAAAGAATAGTTATCTAACACGTACCTGGAACAGCTGTTGTTGTTTTTTTCTTTTTGGTAGTTTCCAAAGGTGGTAATGTCCAAGTTTTGATTAGCTAGCAGTGATTCACAATACATTCCATCTCAGTGGTGTTGTCCTTTATCTTTTACTATTAAGCACTGTTTTATATATAGAGTTTGAAAAGAAAGAAAAAAGAGATTCATGGTGTTTTATGGGTGAATAAAACAGAATTATTTGAAGTTCTTTAGTTCAAATAGGGCTGGATCCACTCACTTATTTTTTAAGAACTGTGCTTAAATTAATGTTATAATGAAAAGAGAAAAGAATGGTGGATGTATTTTTCTGTTTGAATTCATGTATTCATGATACAATTTGCATAGTACAATAAGATAGTATAGTAAAATATTGAAGTAACCATACCTCACCAAAGAGAAAAGAGAACAAGAAGTAACACATAATGACTATGGATTATTCATGTTGAGGTTTGACTGAAAACAACAAAATTCTGTAAAGCAATTATCCTTCAATTAGAAAATAAAGAGTAACACATAGGAGTGTACAATACTGAAAGGAAAAGTGAAAAGAATTAATAACTTTGTTATTGAGTTCTGGGTAACTTTGTGCTTTATCAACAGTTTTAGCAATCAGGTGTGAGAATCTTAGTCACTGGCAGTCACCTGCATCGTTTTCCTTCTCTGGATCATTTTATATCTTTGTTGTTAAGTTTGTGTGTTTAGGATAAAGGAGAAAGTGTAAATCCTGGTTTTGACTTTCCCTTTCATTTTAGATCCATCTCTGCTGTGGAGATCAGTCACTTGAAGTACAGAAATACCCTTAACAGGACTCCTGAAAAAGGGTAGTACAGAAATCAACCATCGCCCAGTCACAGTTGAGGGTGCTTTTACCCTTGACCCTCCAAACCGAGCCAAACAAAAGCTTGCACCTATTCCTGTGGAGCTGGCCCCAACTGTGGGAGTGTCTGTGGCTCTGCAGAGAGAAGGTGTGGACGCCCAGGCAAGTAGCAACCTGCCTTCCCCTCCTCCAGCTTCTCCAATATGTTGGTCATGATTAGTTACAAAAGTCAGATTTCAGGTGCATTATCTCACGTAAGAGTATTTGTCACTGTTAATTAGTGGTCTTCATTATACGATAACCCCTTCTCTAAAAAGACCCTTCTGGAAAGTGCTGTGGCTTCTGCCATGGTTCATAGTGGCTGCTCCCAGAGTCTTTCAGTGCAGTTTTCTGGAAACCATTCCCCACACCCCACCTCACAGTCAGTGACTTTGGCACTCTGGTAGAAGAGAATGTTTTTAGGCCTGGTTTTGGGGGATCTGCATTAATAGATCGCTTTTAGTTGACTCAGCCTTAGCCAAGGTTCTTGGTTCATTAGTGCTTCACAGTCCTCATGCTGTCTCCAGGCAATAGAAGCATTTATTTGAACGTAGATGCTTTTTGATTATATATAGCCCTCGGGTCAGCTTTAGTGTCCTGTTCTTTTAAAGAACTGATTTTTATGCAGACTGTGAACTAAAGTAAGAGTTTTTAAAAAGACACATATGCATGTAATTTTGGAGGATAGTGGAGCAAAGGAAGAAAATCATACTAGACTTCTGGGTTTTGGTTTTGTTTGTTTTCTAGTAATGTGGACCTCCTTTGTATTGCTTTGGTAGGAATAACCATTCTCAGGGACACCTATGCCTGACTTCTTTGATTGAATATCCCTTCTTAGGCATTAGGATGAATTTTGATACTGAGCTCTGGATTGGATATCGTATTTCCTTCCTGTTCATCTTCCTTTTTCTGGTCCTAGATGCTATAAGAAAATATGCAAATTATGAAGAAAAATAGACTAGGAATATCCAAACTGAGAAAGGAAGCTAATTTTTTTTAAAAAATGACATCACGTTTTTTGCTTAATTATGAAGGAAAGTTCTTTGCATAATTATGAAGGAAAGTTCTTTGCAAATTATACTTTATTTAAAAATTGTTTTTAGTCTTTAATTGAATTAAAGACCCAGAATGAACATGAGCCACACCATTCAAAGAAGAGAGTTTTAACCCCGATAAAGGAGAAGACACATACTGGGCCACAGTCACCAAGCGAGTCCCCTGTTCCACCTCACAACCAGTCACCTCCAACAAAAGACGATGCAACAGAAAGTGAAGTGGAAAGCTTACTGTATGATAAGGACACAAAACTCAATCCAAAGGGTAAGATGTTCTTTTCACAGATCTCTTAGGTATAGATTTTCTGGCCATCTGATACATGACTGTGAGAGTTTTCATGGGTGCTACAAACTAGGTTTTTTTAAAGAGCCAGTAATGTGTGGTGTTTAAAAAAGTTTAAAGTAACTGTAACTTACTTAACATCATAATAGAATTTTCTAATGGAGAATTTTTCATTGACTTTCATATTAGAAATAGTACCTTATTCAAAGGAAATTAACGAATATAGTTCTTTGAAGTAGATTTTTAGCAATCTCATATTCATTGTCTCAAATTCATTAGATTTTAGAGAAAAGAGATACTGCCTCTTACAGTAAACTTAAAATAATCATTTTTGACCCTAAAGTTGAGACAGTTTGAGAATACATATTTATCTGTCTTACACAATTTTCCTATCTATTACATAAGAATCTGTAGTTAAATTTAGTAGTATAAATCGTAAGAGCAGTGGTGGATTCAGAATTAGAAGTTTGGGTGCAAGTTATAGGTGTTTCCATAAGCCATGTTAAGTGAGCCATTCACTTAACATCTGTGATATATAATAGGATTGGAATAGACTGTCTTTTCAATTAAAAAAATTTTTATTGGAGTATAGTTGATTTACAATGTTGTGTTAGTTTGAGGTGGACAGCACAGTGAATCAACTATACATATATCTACTCTTTTGAGATTCTTTTCCCAAGGCCATTACAGAGTGTTGAGTTCCCTGTGCTATACAGTAGGTCCTTATTGGTTACCTGTTTTATATAGAGTAGTGTGTATATGTCAGCCCCATATCCCAATTTATCCCTCCCCCTGCTTTATCCCTCCCCCTGCTTTATCCCCTGGCGACCATAAGTTTGTTTTTTACGTCTGTGACTGTATTTTCTGTTACAGTAAATAAGACCATTTGTACCACTCTTTGTAGATTCCCAATATAAGTGTTATCATTGATACTTGTCTTTGTCAAGTTTTATTTTGTTAGACTATGTCATATATGTCTAAGATAACCAAGCTACTTAAAAAAAAAAAAAGGATGTAATTATTCACATAATTACTGTAAAATACTGATGTATATGTGCAGTAAGTCTCAAATACAATCTTTGCAATACTAAGTTATGTTCACCTGCTTCTTAGAAATAAGTTAGCACCAGGCTGCTTTTTAAGTTTTGTACTACATCTTGAGAATGAGATTAAGGGTTCCCGCCCCCACCACAGTTTTATTATGATGGGAGTTAAAGCCTACATAATTTTGGACAAATAACTTGGAAGTTTATGCTTCAGTTCATATGTTTGTTTAATCAAATAGTTGAGTCTTTGAGATTATATCTTTAAGTTATCTGAGTAACTTAAGAGAAATTGTTTGCAAATGGATTGTTTTTTAATTTTTATGTTCACCTTAGCTGTCAATTCTTCTGTACCTGCATTACTGGCCAAGCCAGTGACAACATCGATTGCTTCAGAAACAGCCTCAGGACAGAAGATTGCTGTTCCTGCAACATCACATCATTTTTGCTTTTCAATAGACTTGAGGAGTATCCATGATTTGGAGGTTGGCTTTCCAATCAACTGTATACTAAGGTATGATTTGGTTTCAGAGTGTTATTTTCTGAGAAGAAATGCCTTTTCTGTATTTGGGGTGTTGCGGAGAAGGCAATGGTACCCCACTCCAGTCCTCTTACCTGGAAAATCCCATGGACGGAGGAGCCTGGTGGGCTGCAGTCCGTGGGGTCACTAAGAGTCAGACACGACTGAGCGACTTCCCTTTCACTTTTCACTTTCATGCACTGGAGAAGGAAATGGCACCCCACTCCAGTGTTCTTGCCTGGAGAATCCCAGGGACGGAGGAGCCTGGTGGGCTGCTGTCTATGGGGTCACACAGAGTCGGACACGACTGAAGCAACTTAGCAGCAGCAGCAGTGTCACCAGAGAAAGTATAACATTTGTTAAATCAGTGGACTAGAAGGATTAAAGCTGTTGTGTCCTAATGACTTTGAAGATAATGGAGGGTGGCACTGATGGTATGAAGGGTAATAATCTTGCCTATTCTGATACAGTAATTATAGGTATTTTATAGTATTTGTTAATGCTCTGTTTTAATATACACTGACTCTTGAACTTAAAATGTCTTGTTTCTGGAAAAGTTGCCACAGTTCAAAATACTTGGATGTATAGTATCTGATTTTTCTGTAAAATTGCTTTATAATGGAAGGTTATATTCCTGATATCTACCTTTTATGCATATGAATCTAAAAATCATTCCTAATGAACTGGAAGTGGAATGTTTCCACACTGTTTAGAGAATTGAAATTCAGTCTGTTAAATGGCTTTATGCAGTGGCTTGTTTTTAATATTACATTTTAATAGACTTTTCAGCTGATAAATATATTAAATGTAATATTGTGTGTTTTAGTTTGGAGTCTTTAGGTTCTTATAAATTACTTTGGAGCAAGAATTAGCATGTATAATAAAATTTTTGGTCTTTATGTGACTAACATGCAAAAAATTAGAAAATTTTTCTGTCATCTTGGATTACCATTCCCAAGAACTTCATCAACTTTTTGTTGCTTCCTGCTGTTGTTTGAGGCACATCTGCCTTTCAGATGCCTAAGTCAACTCCTTGTGTGTGTGTATGCTCAGTTGTGTCCGACTCTGTGATCCTGTGGACTGTATCCCTCCAGGCTTCTCTGTCCATGGAATTCTCCAGGCAAGAACACTCGAGTGGGTTGCCATTTCCTTCTTCAGGAGATCTTTCCTATCCAGGGATCAAACCCGGGTCTCCATCATTGGCAGGTGGATTCTTTATCACTGAGTCACCCAGGAAGCCTTAAGTCTATTCCTATTGTATCTAATTTTATAGTTCCTTTGATTGTTTATCAAATTGTTTCCAAAGTCCTCTGAGCTTTGGTGTGAATAAAGGACAGAATCAAAGGGACCCAGCACTGAATGTGACAGTGAAGTCATAGAATGGAAGTCTGTCCTCACAGCTTAAGTTCTGCCTTTTACTTCATGTTAAAGGCTGAGAGTTATGGCTGAAAGACCATTTTTATTTAAAAAATGAAAGCCCAGAAAGGATTTTCTCTTATTGACATAGCTCTTCTCACAGGGTTTATAAAATATAGAACTGTTCCTTTGTCTCTTTTGCTGCTACTGGAGAAACTGGTCTTAGAGATGATGTTGGCCAGAAGCACAGGGATGATCTAAAATTGGATGAAGGATTTCCCTGGTGATCCAGTGGTTAAGACTGTGCACTTCCACTGCAGGGGCATGGGTTCAGTCCCTGGTCAGGGTGCTAAGATCCCACATGCTTGTAGTACAGCCAGAAAATAAAATGAATAAGTGTTTTGAGGGAAAGTCTTGAACAAGCTCACTTAGAAAGCACATATTAGTTTTCGTGTTTCCTGATTGCCACAGGGCCATTTGTTTAATCATCAAGTGACTACAGTAAGCCAGCCCTTTGCCCAGTATTAGGGCAGGGGGCATAGAGACAAAGAGCTCAACCTAGTGAAGAAGACAGATTCAGAAATACGTTAATATATGAGGGAGGCCAGACACTCGACAAAGAAGAGAGGAAAGAGTATTCTGCCCCAAGGACATAGTTAGAATCCACTTAATACTCTGTAGAAATTACTTGATCATAAAGACTACTGCTTCTCTTTGATTCATTTTAAGGCTTAAAAAAAATGTTGGACATTTTACGTTTGATAGATTTTATGTTATTATGCTCTGCATTAGTATGAAATTGTTGTGTCCAATTATCTAATGGAATTTGTGAAATAACACTTATATCAGAAAAAAGTTTAATGTGTTTCCTTTTTTTTTTTAATCTACATCTGTAGTAGGGGTTAAATTTCTAGAGGATGAACTCTGTGAGACGACTGAAATTCAGTTTATGTAATTGTTTAGGAGTTGAGTGTATGCACAGGATTCTTCTTGTATTAATAGAAAAAGTAGTTTTCACTAGTAGAGTTTAAATCTTAGTTTTGTCAATAAACAACAAATTATAAGATGGAATTTAAGTGAGCATTACAATATCTTTATATTTGACTTTAAATACAAAATAAGTTCAGCAATAGGCCAGGCATTCTTCTGTTTAATCTGGTGTGATTTATGTTGAAAGAAATAATGTTATGTCACTCTTTGATTCTTTTGTAGTATATTCTCAGTTCAGAGACAAAACACTATGAATGCATCATGTAGGAGTTGACTAAGGGTTTTTAGCCTATTAAAAAGTCAGGACATTATTATATAAAGGAAAGTAAGTTTAGAAATTAAACTTAGGAAGCGTTTCTTGTGTATACTATGTCACAAAAGCTGTTCCTTGGAGTGCAAAGATGAAAATGATAAAAACAGTGCCCTCAAGGAATTCCCCCTCCCACATTTTAGTTTTATTATTTCTTCATAAGGATATTTTTGACATATAACATCGTGTGAATTTAGTGTGTTTGGTAGGTTAATTTGCTACATTTATACCCCTCAGGGGTACCAGCACTGTCTTTGTTTAAGGGAGTCATTTTCACTTCTAAATCTTTGTCTTATTGGGAATTTATCAAAGTGACTCTCTTCCTTACTCAGTATATTGCCTTCAAATTACAGTATTCTCCTTCTTCCCCAGAGCATCATTTGAAGATTACTTGTAAAGCACCTTTGGAAGCCAGTGCTGGGCAAATAATGCATTTTTTTCTGTAATTTCTGTGATTTTTTTATGTTAATACCAAAAATATTTATATAATTTTAAAGTTGGTGATAGTAAAACCATAATGTATTTGTACCATTTATCTATTAAAATTTATTTGCTCATAATATTCATATTACACTCTTCTTCACAGGTTATAAGTCTCATCTGTACACTGCTTTAGGATTTTTGTTTTTCTTAAATTCTAGGTACTCATATCCTTTCTTTGGAAGTGCAGCTCCTATTATGACTAACCCTCCTGTAGAAGTTCGAAAAAACATGGAGGTTTTTCTTCCCCAGTCTTACTGTGCATTTGATTTTGCAACTTTGCCTCATCAGCTCCAGGATACCTTCATAAGGTAATGTGTACGTGGTGTGTATGATAGTATTTTTTCAAATCAGCTCTCGAAAATTTGTATCTTATTGACAAGAGGAATTCCTGTACATATCTAAACCCACAGCAGCTTATGCATTTGAGAATCCAGAGGCAAACTCAACAGCTGTGACGCTTGTGCTTCCACTGTGAGGTTTTACCAGTATGTGTTTATGAAGGCTCTCTTCAGATTTTCATATCTTGTTTGCCTGAACTGGGATATTAGAACTTTATTAGAACAATATATGAGTAATGAAGGCTCTTTGAAAAGTAATCTTGCTTTTTCCTAATATGTGAAGATAAATACAGACTGTTTAATTCTTATTGATTCATTTAATGACTGTAATGCATTTTTGGGGTTTTTTTTTTCTGTTTTTTTTTCATCTATATAAAATAGAGATGTTGATCCAGCTATCTGAAGTGGATTTGTGAAGAAAAATGAGATCTTTGAAATATCTTTTACTTTCTCAGAGTATCACAATTCAGAAAGAAATTTAAAAGAGAAAAATAAACATTATGTGACCATTTGTGGGAATAGTGTTTGAAGGGTTTTCTTTATTGCATAGGAAGAGGTGTAAAAAAATCAAAAATGTAATAATGTTTTCTGTTTGTTATTTGTGGAATCGAGCCTTTACATTCCAGGTGACAAAAACATGCTTGACTACATTAAAGGACTTTAGAATTTTTAGTCCAGAAAAGCCTTAGTTCACAGTTGATAGGTATGAACACGTGTTTCTCTTTTCCTTAGGATTCCATTGCTGGTTGAATTATGGCACAAGGATAAAATGAGTAAAGATTTACTTCTGGGAATCGCCAGAATCCAACTTTCTAACATCTTGTCTTCAGAAAAAACTCGCTTTTTAGGTTCTAATGGTGAACAGTGTTGGCGACAAACTTTCAGTGAAAGTGTGCCTATTATTGCAACCCAAGGGTAATGCATTTCTTGTATTTAGTCTTTGCTTTTTATTCTGTTTAGCTAGTTATAACCTTATCCTTTAATGTCATTTTGTCATATCTTTTTTTTTTGACCCATGGGGGCTTTATCCTAGTTTGCTCGTTAGCTTTCTGATACCTAGTATACCCTTACAGAGTGAATCTGTGGTATCATTATACTTAAGAGTGTTGAGTGTGTATTTCTCTCCCCTCTCTTTAGACTCATAATTTTAAGTTCAGGATCAGGGTGTTTTGTTTTTTTTTAATTTAGTAATTCAAGTCAAATTTATAATGTATTTTTACATTATTTTGAATTTTTCTACTTGAAAAATATGTAAATTTTTGCCTTAAATATAGTTGGCGAATGTTACAGATGTTTGACTCTAAAAACTGAGTATTGCTTATTTTAAATGAAATCATTCAACAATTATCTCTTTATATATCACCTGCCTTTATTTTTAAAGTACAGTAAGAATGTGGAAGAAAAGCAGGCCCAGTGAAAAGCTGAGATGTCTTAAGTATTATTGGAATTTCTTCCCTCACTCTTCCTTCTCCATGCAACTTCCAGAGACTGAAGGGTTTAGTAAAGTTTCTTATTTACTTGGAGATCTGGGAACAATTTTTTTAGAAAATCAGTTGTTCTGGTTAATTGAAAATTCTTTTAAAACTTAGCATTCTTTTCTGTTAGGTCAAGTAGAATATAATGAAAACAATCATTACTTGTTGGAAGTTATTCTAATGATGATTGCTTTGAATATTAACTTTATTGACCTGCTGTGTAGACAAGTTTCAAGAGATTTACTTAAGTGAAAACTTCAGAGATGATACTGCTTCATTTTACTTTACTCATTTCTTCTAAAATCTGAGATGAAAAGAAGGAAATGTAAAAGTTGATTAATTAAAGAGTTCTAATTGTGTGAATCCAATCCTTAAAGTTTTGATTTAAACAAAGCCACGTATTTTTGTTGCCAAAATTTTATTTTCCTTTATCATTTAGTCTTTCATTTAATGCCCCATGCAGTTCTGTGATACAGTGAGGTATTCATTATGATAAACATATCATTATCCTACTGCCAGGATTTAATCCTGAAGCAGTGCTCATATCTAGTAAAAGATTTATGAATGAGTATATACAGTCCAAGAAAAGCAGAAAAAAGAGTTCAGAATAATCTATATATAATTAAGTAGGGGAATTGTTATGTGTTTAAAATCTTACTACATAAATTCATTAGTATGTTTTACAGGCTTTAAAAGTTAACATTTTTGAATTAGTGTTTGTCATTACACTGGAGACAATGTTCCTGTATAAATGGAAAAATGGACAAAACTGTATGAATTTTAATATGCATGACTACTTGGGTATCTATATAATCTACAAAAGAGAGAAGAAAATGAAATTTTAGCACTATTTGTGGACAGTGAGATTTAAAATTTCTCTTTTATACTTTTGAAGTTTTTCAAGTAACCTACTGTTATAGGTAATTTTGTAGTGAATGTAGGTATGTACTTAATACTGTGTGGCCAAATAAAATGGCATATATAGAAGGTCTTGAAGTCTGTAGAAGCTGCTGCACTTTGAGCAGCAAGTGTCAGGAGCAAGGCATGTTGCCTACTCAATGCTCTAGCGTTGGGGAAGTAAAAGAAAACATAAAAGTGTTTCCATGAGGTTTTAAATATTTCTGATTTCATTTGTAGGTCAAATAACAGGATAGTAGATCTTTCTTACACAGTGACTTTAGAGGATTATGGACTAGTGAAAATGCGTGAGATTTTTGTCTCTGATTCATCTCAGGTATGTGTCATTGAATGTTATGAAATTATTCTTTAAAATGGACCTAATGTGTGTATGTGTGTGTGTTTGTTTCAATATGCTGTTTCTTAAAATTCATATCGTAGGGTTTATCTGCTGTACAACAAAAGCCATCTTCTGTTCCTCCAGCACCCTGTCCTTCAGAAATCCAGACAGAGCCTCGTGAAACCTTAGAATACAGAGCAGCACTCGAGCTAGAAATGTGGAAAGAGATGCAAGAAGACATTTTTGAAAATCAGGTTACCTTTTAAATGTTACTTAAAAAGTATTTTTGTTCTGTTTAGTGTATCTTTCCTTCTGCAAAGTAGACTTTTCTCTCTTTTCCACGGGTACCTTATTTAGTCTTATTTAGTCCCTTTGAATTCAAGAATTGCCTTCCTTTAAAAAAAAAAAAATAAACCTAACAATTATAAAATATTCAAGGGACTTCTTTGTTGGTCAGGTGGCTAAGACTTCCCACTCCCAGTGCAGAGGGCCCAGGTTCAATCCCTGGTCAGGGAGCTAGATTACCACATGCCACATTTTAAGAGTTCACACGCCTCAACTAAAAAGATCCCACGTGCTGCAACTAAGACTTGGCAGAGCCAAATAAGTAAGTATAAATATTTTCAAAGATGAACTATCAAAAAATACTCAAAATGTGGACCACTTTGCAGAAGCCATTCAGAAGGAGTCTTCTAAACTTTCTCCAAGTCAGAATTTAAGGACTGGAAGGTTTCTTGTGATTGCAGGATCTCATTTAGCATACCCTCCTGGAAGCTGGACTCAACCGTTGTTAAATAAGAGAGGTACAAAACAACTTCCTGTTAGCTTGATACTGTCCTGAATTACCCTCAGATGGGTATAACTCACATGAGGCATCCTCTGTTGTGTTTTAAATAGAATAGAATGTTTGAAAGAAATATCAGTGGTCAGTATTAGTTAACTGAGAACAACTGTTATTTGAAATATTTTTCTTAACTTTATTTTTCTTTCTTTTTTTTTCCTTTGGCAGCTAAAGCAGAAAGAACTGGCTCATATGCAAGCTCTTGCTGAGGAATGGAAGAAAAGGGACCGAGAGAGAGAGTCACTAGTAAAGAAAAAGGTAATGACTGTATACAAATTGAAGGAAAGAAAGAGATTAATGATAGTATCTTTTATAGACATAAAAATCTCTGGAATGAATAAGTATAGTGGTTATATATTGGCCTGGATAAAGTGAATGAATGGGTCGGGGTAGAAAGAAGAGTTTTCACCATAAAGTGTTTTGTACTTCTTAGATTTTGAACCCTGTAAATATGTTGCCTGTTCAAAAAGTGAATAAATATAAAAAACCTACTGTACAGAGAACTCTGTACAGTGCTCTGTGGTGACCTAAATGGGAAGGAAATCCAAAAAAGAGGGTTTATTTGTATACGTATAGCTGATTCACTTTGCTCTATAGCACAGACATTGTGAAGCAACTATATATCAATAAAAATTAACAAAATAAAGCAAATATATTCAAAACCAAAAAGACTCTAGAGAAAGAGCCTATCTCTGTATTTAAAAAGAAAATTAAGCATTTAAGTGTATATAAATATTACATTGTAATCTATTAGTTAATGAGAAGTACGCCAAACTTTTAAGCTGTTTTAAAAGACTGAATCATGAAATAAATCACATCTTTAAAAATGATAACATAAGGCCATCTGATCTTATTCTAGAAAGTCAAAATTTAATATTTATCTATTCATGCTCAAGTTACTGAGTAAAACAACCTTGAAAATTAGACCTGTCTCAGATATTCCAAATTTAAGTCTCTAAAAATACTCTTATATTAGTGGCTCATGAAATGTCCATAAATGGGAGAAGACAAACTGTGGCAGGGGAGTTTGGTACATAGACCAAGACACCACCCAGTATGTGGATTAGAAAGTTCTTTAAAGTTGTTTCAGGTCTCTTCTCTGGCTTTCAGCCATTTACATTTATTTTCGTTATTGATATGCTTGGGTTTAATTCTACTATCTTGCTCTCAGTTTTCAATTTGTCACACACATTTCTTGTTCCTTTTTCGCTCTTCTCCTGTTTTCTTTTGCAATTCGTTGGATTTTTTTTTAATGACTCCATTTTATTTTTACAGTTGCTTTATTAGTAACATCTCCTTTGTTGTATTCTTGTAGTGATTGCTCTAGAGCTTATCGTCTGTATCTTTGTTGTTGTTTAGTTGCTCCGTCATGTCTGATTCTTTTGCGACCCCATGGGCTGTAGCCCACCAGGCTCCTCTGTCCATGGGATTCCGAGGCAAGATTACTGGAGGGTGTTGCCATTTCCTTCTCCAGGAGATCTTCCCAGCCCAGGGATCAAACCCACATCTCCTGTCTTGGCAGGCGTATTCTTTGAGCCACACCAGGACGCCCATGCATCTTTATTTATCACTGTTTATCTTCAGATGATATAGCACATTTAGTTTTTAACACAATTTAATCTTTGAGCCATTTTTCTAATGTGATTGATGAGTTTTTCATTGTTGATGTTTGTAACATATGTAGAAGCAAAATAGTTGATGATAACACGAAGTGTGGAAGTGAGGATACGGACATACACTGTTGTAAAGCTCTCATTCTGCTTTGCTAGTTTAAGCAATCATCATCTCTTTTCTAGATTACTGCGTTCTTCTTAACTTGGTACCCTGTCCTCTTTTCTTGGCCCCTGTAGTTTTTTAATACTCATATCAGCCAAGAGTAGAGGAAGTCAGATTATGTACTCCTCTGCTTAAAACCCATCCAACTCATCACATTTAGAATAAAACTCAGGAGTTCTTACCAGAGCTACAAGGCCTTATGTGACCCATCCCCTCGCTTTCTCTGTGACCTCATCTTCTGCCAGCCTTCAGTTCACAGAGTCTGTTCTAACCATGATGACCTCTTTGTATTTCGTCACACATGCTGAGCCACCTCTCACCTCAGGATCTACTGGCTGCTTTTCTTTAGAGATACTTTCTGGTTTGTGCTCAGAGTAATCTGAGGGAGGCCTTCTCTGATACACTATATCCAAAATAGTGTCCTCTCACCTGGCGCCAGGCACTAACCATGCCCTCATTCTGGCTGGCTTCTTTCATAGCATTTCCCTACTATTACATTAAAGATTCACTTCTTTGATTATAGTTTGCTTTCCCTCAGAGTATAGGTCCCACATGACTTTGTTTTGCCTGTTGTCTGTGAGGTGTGCAATAAACATTTATTTGAACTAAAAGGATAATGATTTCAGGTTTTACATAGTTTTGAGTTTGAGATTTATGGGGAATGTTGGCATGTTCAGCAGGTATTTGGATTTACAGGTCTATAACTGTGGAGCAAGGTTTGACTTTGCGATACAAACTTGGGATTTCTTTGTATATGTGATGGTATGTAGATAAGGTCACCCCAGGAAGTCACACAGTTTGAGAGGAGAAGACATCCTGAGGCAGAATTTTGGGAACACAGATATTTGGGTTGTCAGAGGAAGCCCACGTGGTTTGAATACTCTTACCTGTCTTCCTATAAGGCATTTTTACATGTGGCACTCAGAATTTTTTTTTATTTAGTTTTAAATTAGCTTTTATTGGAGTACAGTTGCTTTCCAATATTGTGTTAGTTTCTGCTAAAGCACAGGGAGTCAGCCATACTTTACGCATATTGCCTCCCTCTTGGACTTCTTTCCCATTCCGGTCACCACGGTGCATTATAGAGTTCTCTGTGCTCTACAGTATGTTCTCATTAGTTATCTGTTTTATATATATAGTATCAATCGTATATATGTGTCAATCCCAATCTTAGCTCTTCCTAGCCCCCTTCCCCCTTGGTATCCATATATTTGTTCTCTAGGTCTGTGTCTCTAGTTTTGCTTTTGCAAAGTGGCACATAGAATTTGACACCTTTATGTTAGAGACTTGCCTAAGATTTAAAGGTAAACCAAAAGTCCGTGGTAGAGTTAACAGAATTAGTAAATAAATGATCTTGGTTGATTAGTATGTTGGGCTAAATAAAATACAGTTTAACAAGGACAGATGTCAAATTCTGTCATCAGAATAAAACATTAACTTGGACAGTGGATATAGTTATTCCAGGTTTATAAATAAAAACCTTGGGGATTTTCTTTGACATAACAAATGGTGTGATTAGAATCCTCAGATAGCAAATGCAGTTTTAGATAAAATTCATAGACATGTGTTGACCTGGTCTCTGAGTGCACATTCTTTAGTTTTTGAAAGAGTGAGATCACATCTGGGTGCCATATTTGTGAAAGGACTTAGTTTAGAATATAGACTCCAGATTAAGGAAATAATAACATGTGGGTAATAGTTGAAGCTTGTGTTTATCTTGGAAAAGAAAAAAAAAGACTAGGAGGATATATGATGGCTATCGCTAGAGTCAAATATGTAAAGGTACTTTTTTTCTTCTTCCCAAGGGAGAGAAACATGATTAAAGGGTGGGCTTCTAAGGAGCATCAAACCAGAGCTTTATTGGCAGTAGTAAAGAGAAACCAGGTTGTGGGCTGGGACCTGGTAAAGGAGGACAGAAAATGTAGTTCAGTAAACATAATCAGTCTGAACTGAACCATGAGAGAGGAGCCTGTGGAGACCAAGCATCCATCATGGACTCATGTCTTTAAAGACAGAGCAGAGCAGGACTTTAGGCGTTAGGATAGAATTTGGCATACTAAGTATGGGCCCATGCAGAAACTCTAACTCTAGAAACAACTAAGAACTCAGTTATATGAGCTGTAATAAAAGACCAGGTCTGAACAATAGGAAGACTGACTTGAAACTGATTGCTGGTCTATCAACATATTAGTTCCAGGGAGAGAGCTATATAAATAAATGAATAAGAAGGCTTCAAAAGAAAACTGGACTGTTGAACAAGGTAGATTTTTAAGGGGCTAGTTTTTTTTTTTTTTTTTTTTTAACTAAACACAAGATTTTACTGGCAGTCCACCTTAGCACCCCATGGGTGAAGAGCTTCCTCCAGAGACTGAAAATTACTGCAGATACCCAAGCAGAAACTAGGTCAGCTTCTTTCCTTAAAGCATGGTAGAGTGAATTTCTGCTTTGAATTGGTGCATATAATTCATGATTTTCCTATTCTCAGATCCTTTGTTTCACTAAAATAATAATATACACACTTGTGAATTTGTGTTTTGAATTTAGAGAAAAGATAAAAGTAATTTTTGTTATATTTTAGGTGGCTGAATATACTATTCTTGAAGGAAAACTTCAAAAACCCTAATTGACTTGGAGAAGCGAGAGCAGCAGCTTGCCATTGCAGAATCTGAGGTACTGTATTCATCTCTCACGTGTCTTTATTTCACAGAATCCATTCATTAAATAGATATTCATGAATTCATACTATTCGTTTGTTTTTCCTTTGTATAAAATATATTTCATGGAAATTGTCTTTTAGGCATTATGGGGAAACTGCTATTCAGCTGGGTAAAGCATATTTTTATATATTAGAAGGTGAGGAATAGAAAACTGTTGTTTAAAATGGTTAATTATTATCCAGTCAGCTTTGGCTGACTTCTGCAATAGTAGAGACTTTTGGTTATCTTTGTAATGATATGGAAGGAATGGATAGTTGCACTACCTACAGAAAAGCATCAGGGGCCTAGAATTATACTTTTGATTTCAGTTAAGAAGGGACTATCTCTTTTTCTTTGAGATTATATCCCAAGAAAGGATAAACATGTTAGTATTGATTAGCCAAAAAGTTTGTTTGGGTTTTCCTGTAATGTCTTGCAAAAAATTTGAATGAACTTTTTAACCAACCCAATACTGTGCCTAGTTAGTATTTTTGTTAGGTTTTATTGAATTTTGCCTGATATACTTTTTTTGTATTACTATAAAGGTCACTTCAAATTATTAGAATTTCTTCCACATGAAATTTATATGCCGATTCCTTGCCCAAATATTTCTTAAAATTTTCTCAGTATATCACTCTAACCTTATCTTTACACATTTTCTGGGATTTCTAAATTGATTTACATAGTTAAACCTAAATATAATATATATTTGTTTCTAATACTAAGGCTCTGTTATCTTCTATATGATTAGGTAAAAAAATAAGTTTCTAAAGAAGAAAAGAAACTTGGGCATATTTGCTTGTATAATAGGTTATTTAGATCAGGATCTTAAACAGATAAGGCCTTTTCAGTTGAATTTATGCATCATATATGGATTTGGGGATATACTTGGTATTTTAGTAGCAAATGATTGAAAATTGTAATATACCTAAACATCAACTCTCTAATACCTGAAAATATGAAAATCAGGTTGTAAGTATTCTGAACACTTGACCATATATATAAGGATAATATTGAGCAGTATAATGCAACCAGTAGTGAATCACTCTCTTAAAGATGTACCTGTTTTAAGCTTCAAAGAGAAAGAAAAGAACTGAAATCAGAACGTGAACGGAACCTGCAAGAACTCCAGGATTCTATCCGGAGGGCCAAGGAGGATTGTGTTCACCAAGTAGAACTGGAAAGGTTGAAGATGAAGCAACTAGAAGAGGATAAACACCGACTTCAGCAGCAAGTAGGGTTAAAATATGTTACCTCTTTAAACTGAGAATTTATTTGCATTCTAGAAATAAGAGAAATAGTTCACTAAAGAGTTATAAAAATTCTCAGTAATTTGGACTATTAATCATATTTATTGCACTGAGATTCAAGTGTAAGTTCAATCTTCTTTTCCTGAGTCAAAGCTAAGGACTATTGGAATAATCTCTCATAATTATTTGCATGAGTCTGTGCTATGTTAAATCTCAAATTAGAATTTTTTTTTTTTTCAGATAAATCTCCTCTTAGCAAACATACTCCATATATGACTGGACCAAGTTCAGTTAAGAACCAGATTTCATGAGAGAACTGTCTGTGCTCCTTCCCATTTTTTACTCCCATCACTTCTCCCCCGCTTTCCATCCCCATTGCCCCCAGAAGTGTCAGAGAAACCACTAGTGGCTCAGCAGTTACGTCCCCTGGGTGTGTTTCGTTTCTCATCTACATCACACTTATCACCAGCATCAACACTGTTGTCCTTGTTTTTGTATATTCTCTTCTCTCAGCGCTACTCTCCTTGTTTTTCTCTACTTGCTGGCCATGTGTCAGGCTCTCTGCAAGCTTATTTTCCTTTATCTAGCCATTAAATGTCAGACTACCTCCCAGCTCCATACTTACACCGTGCTAAGCAATCTTATTCATGCCTGTAGTTGACAGTCTGTATCTCTGGGACTTGCACATTTGTATCCCAGACCTTTCCTTTGCACCCTGGACCCACTTATCTCATTGCCTTTTAGACATCTCTACTTGGGTATTTAACTTATATGCAGAGTACATCATGAGAAATGCTAGACTGGAAGAAACACAAGCTGGAATCAAGATTGCTGGGAGAAATATCAAATAACCTCAGATATGCAGATGATACCACCCTTATGGCAGAAAGTGAAGAAGAGCTAAAAAGCCTCTTGATGAAAGTGAAAGAGGAGAGCAAAAAGTTGGCTTAAAGCTCAACATTCAGAAAACGAAGATCATGGCAACCAGTCCCATCACTTCACGGGAAATAGATGGGGAAACAGTGGAAACAGTGTCAGACTTTATTTTTTGGGCTCCAAAGTCACTGCAGATGGTGACTGCAGCCATGAAATTAAAAGACGCTTACTCTTTGGAAGAAAAGTTATGACCAACCTAGATAGCGTATTCAAAAGCAGAGACATTACTTTGCCGACTAAGGTCTGTCTAGTCAAGGCTATGGTTTTTCCAGTGGTCATGTGGATGTGAGAATTGGACTGTGAAGAGGGCTGAGTGCCAAAGAATTGATGCTTTTGAACTGTGGTGTTGGAGAAGACTTGAGAGTCCCTTGGACTGCAAGGAGATCCAACCAGTCCATTCTGAAGGAGATCAGCCCTGGGATTTCTTTGAAAGGAATGATGCTAAAGCTGAAGCTCCAGTACTTTGGCCACCTCATGCGAAGAGTTGACTCATTGGTAAAGACTGATGCTGGGAAGGATTGGGGGCAGGAAGAAAAGGAACAACTGAGGATGAGATGGCTGGATGGCATCACGGACTCGATGGACATGAGTCTGAGTGAACTCCGGGAGTTGCTGATGAACAGGGAGGCCTGGCGTGCTGCGATTCATGGGGTCACAGAGTTGGACACGACTGAGCGACTGAACTGAACTGTACTTGGGTGTCTTAGGCATTTAAAACTCAACACGGGCCTCCTATCCATACTTGACCTTGCTGTAAGTGTTCTTTACTTCAGTGAGTGACCCCTGAAACCTGTCCTTCTGTTGCAGCCTAAGTGATATTTTTGAAATTTGGGAATCATGACACTCCTTTCTTAAACCTTTTAGGGTTGTCTTAATGCTCGTAGAATAAAGATCAGAATTACTGTCTTGCCCTACCAACCTTGGCATAGTTTGCACTCAGTCTCCCTATCTCACCTCATCTCTCGCTTTTGCTGTATGGCCCTCTTCAGGTCCTCAGGCATACCATGCATGCTTCACCCTTTAGAATCTTTGTGTATGCTGCTTTTTCTTGGCCCAGTGAAGTATACTAATCTCTGTTTCCAGCTGAGGCATCACTTTCCCAGAGAAATCTTCCCTGACCCCTGCTGTCCAAGTCTAGGTCAAGTTTTTGTTATATGTTTTCTTGGTGTATTCTTCTCTTATTCTATTTCTTTATGATATGTTATAGCAGTTTATTTTCATTAGTGTGATAATTTGATCAGTGTCAGATTGTTAGTTCAATAAAACTATTTTGGTTTCTATCTGTATGCCTGGAACCCAGCCAGTCTTCAGCACATAATATGGGCTTAAAAAATATTTGCTGGGGGAAAAAAAAAGGCTCAAGCTGTTAAAAATGAAGCTTATCTATCTTGAAAAATTTCAGTGTAGATTAGATATGTATGATGAATGCCTCTGAAGTCTTTAGTAAATTCTGGCATGAAGAATAGTTTCCATAGCAGTTCAGGGTCAGGTAAGACCATATTATTTAGGTGGTTATAAAGATAAATTTGATTGTTACTATGGCAGTCTCATGTAGATTTGTGAAAGATAAAGTTGTAAAAGTGGGCAGTTGTGATGGGATTCTCCAAGGTTGCTTCTTTTCTACGATGTATCAGGAAGATTGAGCCATCTAGAAAAAGGTGCTTCTAAGATGTGTTAGAATTCCTAGGGGAGCCCTTGAAAAAACAAAACATGGGCATTGCTACCCTGTCCTTGCCCTACCTGAGGTATAATTAGCTTACATCTTTGTGGGAAGAATTAGTATTTTGGAAAAATTCCCCAGAGCACTCCTAAAATATAAGCTAAAACCTGCGGGAAGAACTGTGGTAGAAAGTAGAAGTTTTGGGGATGCCCAATTACACTAAGTCCATGACTGTAAATATTTCGCCTCTTATATATTAGAAAACTTTGTAGGCTCTTAGTCTGAACCAGGTTACATGTATTGTACACACAATTCTAACAAGACAGGTAGAAGGGACAGATACACTATCCGTGCACAGTGATGGAAGTATATACATTGAAACATGTAAAGGCATTTATTTGAACAGAAAAAAGCCAATGTAAATTATGATCCACTTAGCAAAGGAAAAAGAGCCCAGTATGCCTCATAGTAGACTGATAAATGTGCCTGTCAAAAATGCCAAACACTAAGTTTATTAGCTTTTGTTTTAAACAAAAATGTGACAGATTCTTTAGAGAACTTTCTGTTCAATTTTAAGTTTGCATGTTCAAAGAGGTAAACTTTAGTTATATGGAAAACTTCCACATATGGAATACTCATTACCTTAAGATGCTAGATAAGTCCTGATTAGAATTATTGATAATTACTTGCATAAAATAAGAATTTATTATTGGTAATTTAAGTCCCATTTTTGCTACCAATTTTCTCAGTATTTCACATTTAGTTAAGTCTTAGAGAAATAAATAATTGGTTTGAGCTAATGATGGCTAGTCATATTGGTATGTTTTTGGAAAGCACTGTTTTTAACAGTACTTGAAAGTGAAGAGAAAGTGTTCAGTCACTCAGTCGTGTCTGACTCTCTGTGACCCCAGGGATTGTAGCCCACCAGGCTCCTCTGTCCGTCAGATTTCCTAGACAAGAATACTAGAGTGGGTTGCCATTTCCTTCTCCAAGGGATCTTCCTGACCCAGGGATCAAACCCAGGTCTCCTGCACTGCAGATGGATTCTGTACCATCTAAGCCACCAGGGACTCCCTGTGCTTACTTCCGTTTGATTAAAAAAAAGAATCCCAGATTTTGAAAGAATGTTTTTATTATCTTTTTTGATAGTTTTGAAACTGTTTTAAGGGAAATTACAGTATTTAGTCAAGACAGTCTTTTTTTTGTTTGTTTAATTTAAGGAAGTATTGCCTGCTTTCATTAGAGGGTCATTCTAGGAGATGAAAATATCTGGGTTCTGTTCGTATGTCTGCCACTTACTAGCTCTATGGCACTGCCTCAGTAATCCAGCTCTTTGACCCTCAGTTTTGTTAGCTATAAATATGAATGGACTGAGCCAAATCTTTAAGTTGTAATCATATTGAATTATGAAATTCATAGAGTATCAAATTATGAGAACAATAGACACTGCATTAAAATTAAACTTACTTTCATCAATAATTAGGTATACCTATAATGTTCAATCATTCATGATACATTTTAAAAAATTATTTCTAATATTTTTATAATATTACTTTTCTATTTGTCACCTAAAATTTAACAACAATGGTCTCAAGATACTGGTTTTATGAGAAATTTCATACTCCTAAAAAGTTTTTGTATATTGTTAATCAGTTGACTTACTGAATTTTTAAGATTACTAGAGGAATTAATTTTCTTCTTTATTTTCTAAATTTTCTAAATATGAACATGCCTTAAAGAAAAAATGATACTGTTGAATTCTGTAATACTACACTTTGCATACCTCTGTTTTAAAACAGCTATAATCTTTTTTTTTAATACAGCTCAATGATGCTGAAAATAAGTATAAGACTTTAGAAAAAGAGTTCCATCAGTTCAAAAATCAGCAAAGCAGCAAACCAGAAATTCGACTACAGTCTGAAATAAATCTTCTCACTTTGGAAAAGGTACCTGTGTTAGTTTATGGGATCTTAACTAGCCCTAATGATCATTTTATAAAATCAGTAAATGATACTTGCATATTCAGCATAATATTTAACTGTATGTAGTATTCTGATATCAAATAACACATCACATCAAAGAATTTGATGCACGTGACACCGTCACTTGAATTTCATTGTTTTTTATCAATAATAGCCTATACTGGAGTCATTGGTTGAAAACAGCAGAAGTGAGTAACTCTTGGACTAAAGGAATTCACAAACCTGTCAGGAAAGCTATAACAGCAAGGAGAAACTGAAGCTTTAAAAAGGAGTGGATGGTTGGACCATAGAAATAAAATCTAGTCCTTGACAGAACTATTTAAGAGGCAAAAAGGGTGTATATAGAAAATTTGGAGAGAAGAATAAGAATGTGGTTTAAAAAATTGAGTTGAAAAAGGGTCTTAACTAATTTCTTCTAGCATTTCTGAATTCATTAAATGTTTCTGGAGCTTGTCAAATGCCATGCTATTTTTGGTTCCTCTTCTTACCTCATATGTATTTAACTGCAAAGTTCTGCTTCTTACATATCTAGACAGTCTCCTTACTCCCAGCCTTCTCATTTCTTTACCAGTGACCTTGAATTTGAATCAAGCTGGACATTTCCCACCCTTTCTGATTAATCCAAGTATTTAAAGTACTTCTGTTTTTGTATTATGAATTCCGTGGCCTACCAGAGGTCTTTGAAGCTTTCAGACAATATCTCATAAATTCTCACAAGCTCTATTAAGTAGGTGTCAAAACATTCTTACCTTGGGGAAATTCAGGACCAAATATCTCAAAATTGGAACAGAAATATTATCTTATTCATCTTTTCTGAAAATAAATTAGATAATACCCACCACAGAAATAAATGGTAAGTGATTTTTAAAATGCCTTCTTCCAACTGCATTTCTATCAATAGAATAAAGATCACCAAACATATTACAAGTATAAATAGTATCATGAACTTGTTGAGGGAAAAAAAAAGTATAATTGAAGTGCCTTTATATCAGACCTAATGAATTCATCTACTGTTTTTAAATACCTAGTAAAATAAGACTTCTCAGCTCTTTTGAAAATTCTTTGTAAGTGTTTTTGGAGCCAGAAGAGGGCAGAATCTTATTTCTTAAGTAGTAAAGACATAAAGCACAAAAAGGAAGACTTACAAAGTCCCTGATTTAGTCTGCAACTTCTAGTTATGTCTGATTGAGAGCTTTTTTTGTTTACTCATCTCTTCAGTGTAACACAAATATTCCCATTTTTCACTGAAATGGTCTACAAATAACATTAACATTTTTCCTAAATTCACTTCTTGATTCCCTTTATAAGAAGTAACAAATAGTTTGATTTGCTTTAAGCTAGGAAATGACTTTATATGGCTTAAAAATTGGACTTTAAAAAAATAAGATAGGGAAAGCATTATAATTTAGTAGGGCACAAAGAAGACAGAAGTTCTACAGAAACTAAAATTGGTGTATTTAAGAACATTTGGTGAGTTCCTATTGTGTGCTCACCCCTGACTTAAGACAGAGGGAAAACGAGAGAGAGGAAAAGTATCTTATCCTTTTGAAAGGGACCTCACTTTTAAAAAGTTTGTAACCTAATTGGGGAGATAACTGAGAGAGGCTTAAAGATTGTATATAATTAAATACAAGGGAATGTGATAGAAACTCTTAGCAACTCAGAAAAAAGAAATCATTTGATGTTCAGATTATAGTAGTTTTAAGGCATCTCCATGTAGAGGTAGAATTTGAGCTGAACCTTAAGTTTTAAGTAAGCAATGAAGCAAAAAAATTGATAGGTTCAGGAAGTAACTCGGACTAGGAGATGGAGAGGGACAAAACTGGTGGTTGGTATTTCATACCAAACAAGAAAGTTGAACAAGTAGGATGGAAATTGTGTTTTGGTGCTTTAACACCTAGGCAGAGGAGTTTAGGTTCAATTCTTGCCAGTAGGCAAGTATTTAGTAGCTATTGTAGATTCTTTAGTAGAGAGTAAATTGATGTAATAGTGACTTGTAGGATTTGTAGATAAGACTACATTAAAGGCTGAGGAGACAAGAGAAGATGAGATGAGCCTGAACTTAGGAAATGGTAGTAAGAATACAAAGAGAATAAAACTGGAAAATATTTCAAGGCAGAAATCTGTAGTTTCTTATGACGGATCGAAAGTGGAGAATAGAAGATTAGAGGCAAAGACAATGCCATGCCAGCAGTAGAGAATTATGAGTTGTGGGTATATCAAGGACAGAAATAGGGACATTAAAATCAGTGAAAGTCTGCTTGGTCTTCACTAGGCCCTGAATTGATGCTAGGTGCTGAGCCGACTTTTTATTTTCAGTCTGTAACTTGGCTTATAATTTAAGTGCAAAAAAGTTTCCTCAAGTCTCATAGTAAAAAGTGAGTGAAGTTGCTCAGTCGTGTCTGACTCTTAGCGACCCCATGGACTGCAGCCTACTAGGCTCCTCCGTCCATGGGATTTTCCAGGCAGGAGTACTGGAATGGGGTGCCATTGCCTTCTCCAACGAATTCACTAGTTTAAGTATGCAATAAAATAACAGAGGCTTGTAATAAGTTAAACTGGCTAGTAACAACGAATCAGTTTTCTTCAGTGATTACTGTTCTTCTACATAGGCAGGATAATTAATTCATGGATGGTCTTTCTGGTCTATCCTCAACTGTTCGTACACTACATAATCAATTAGGGACATCTTTTTACAGATATGCAAAGCTACCTGTGTTCTCTTCATATAAGTTGAGTTTGTTAAATCTATTTGTTATGACAGGGGATTTCTGATACAAAAATTGCTCACTGCACACTGAACCCCAGAGAAGTGATGAAACAGGACAGCTCATGTTAGCAGGTATATGGGAGTGGGGTAGGTAGGGTGAGACGTCATGGATCAATTAAAAACTGGCAAGTATCTGCTGAAGCAGAGCCACGTTTTAGGGGGCATAAGAAAAACTGATAAGTCACCATTTTGGTCTCTTTAGAGAAATCCATTTGTTGTTACGAACTTAAGACCATTTACTAGCATTCATGCTGCAAAATACAGTAGTCACACTATTTCCAAAAGGATCCTAAAAACTGTAGTGCAAAAGAAATCTAAGAAAATAAACAATTACAAAGCCATCAACATTTTTCAAAGAAATGTGCTCAAACAGGGACTTTTACAAAAAATGTGAATTTGTTTTAAATGAAAAAAATTCTTTGAAAGATCAAAGACTCATTTTACAGATAACTTAAATTGCATTAATGACTTGATTAACAGTGTACAAGTAAGGGTTGTAGACCCTTTTTAATTAGGTCTGAGTGATCAGTATACTGATGGGGGAGTGTTGTATCCCAAACTCCAGTATTCCAGCTTTGTGTCCTGTCCTGTTGTTATAATTTGTAAAAATCTTAACGACACAGTGATTCAAGTTTTTGTAACTTCAATGATGTCTTAGAGGACAGTACATCTTGGTTTGAAGAATTTGTTGTCTCCGAAGGCCGGAACAGTACTCGACCACGATGATTAAATACATAAAATGATGGGTGATTCCTTAGTGTGTCAAATGTCTTACTTTTTAGTTCTGAAGTGGCATCCATGTCTTTAAACTCCCCTGCAATATGAACTATACCATAACAGGTAACTGCAAAGGCCAGAAGCGTCTGAAGAACTATATCTATCGGCAGTGATTCATCTTCCTTTTCTGTTAGTCGCATATAAGAACGATGCTGCGCAGCGGAAAAGGCTGCGTGGGCTAGGGTAAAGAGGCCGATGCCCACTAACCCCTTCCATAGCGACGGCGCCATGACTCCGAAAGAGCAGCCAAACAAAAGAAGCGAAGAGCGGCAGAGCCGTTCCTTCCTCCACCGGCGGGTGTCCGCGCAGCGCGGAAAGATGACGTCAAGGCTCATCGCTACCCGCACAAAGGGCTCGGGGTCTTTGAATGCCCTGAAATTGGGTCAAAACTTTGGTTGTGTACTTTTTTCTGGGAATTGGGTGTGTATATTACATTAGAATCACAGAGGCATTTGTATCATTAAAAAAGTTAGGAATCACAGATTTGATAGTTTGGGATAAATTAGGAAAATGTTTACATCTAAGATTTGTTAGCTATCACTTTGTTGTTATTAAGAATAAAGAAATTATGTGTTTTATATTAGTGTGAATAACAATGCAAATGTGAATTATTTTGATAGTCATGGCAAAACGGATGTAACCTACCCAGCTTTTTCTGATGGAGTCAGTTTAGTGGGTACAAACGATCTTTCTAGTTGTCCTAACCCTCATCCTGGGGCTTGTCCAGGACACTATACCTTCTCCAAGACCTAGGGACATGATCACTTTTATAATTAAATACTCTTCTTGTATCTCACAGTTATAAACAGATTTTCTTTTCCTCTGACATATGTCTGGTTGTTAAATTACCAGTTGTTACTTAATTATACTAGACAGTTTTATGTCCAGTTAAGTAATAGGAATAAATCTTTGGGGCATAAGTGGAAGAGATCATATTTGATAATCTCAGAATATTATTCAGCTTAAGACGTATGAGTCTTAATTGTGAAATGTCAACACATTTAAATCCAAGCTCTAGGGATTTGTAAAGCAGCAAAAACCGTGAGTCTGTGAAGTCATATATTACTGGAGAGAATGTTCTGGTCTTTTGTGAAGGGGTTTTGGCAGTCTACTTTTCCTTTCATTTTATTTCCTCCTGAGTTTTCTGAAGTTTGAATATTTGGATGGTGTCTTCAATTTTATTTTTCTGCAAAACATTAGGAGTTGTGTATACGGGAAAAATTAGAATTGATATTCAAAAACTACACCAGTTTAGATGAACAGTATGTTACTGTAATTCAGCCATATTATCACCTTATCACTTCAATAGTAAAACTGTCTGTTGGCTGCATGAATTTGTTTGGTACTTGGTTTGAAACTTTGAGAGAGTACATTCCAAGACCTAGCCAAGTTGGCTTCAGTTCATGCACAACAGATTGCCTGCTGCAAGTATAAATAACTGTATTTAAAAATTGAATCTCTTTCGTGTTTCTCTTCATGTGTTTGAGGAAAAATAGAAAATAAAAGTTAGATGAGTGTTTTTAGGAGCATTGTTTTTCTTACTTGGGTTTAACATTCTTAAAATATTTTTGACTTTGTACTCTTATTAAACTGCTTTCTGATAAAACAGTTCACTGTTCTCAGAATTCTGTGATTTTTGCCAAAATGAGTTATAAAAGTATCTCTACAAGCTCTCTTCACTGTAAGACAAAATTCCACATAATGATAAGTCTCCAAAAGGAGTAATCTGGTTTCAAGGTCGAGAGTGTCAGCTAAATTGGAATGCTAACAACTGCTTTTTGTAAAAAACAACCCCCAAAATGTGTTTTTTCACTCTATGATCTTTGTTATATGTTTTAAATACATTTATAGTAACTGTCTGGAAGTTAAGACTGATTCGGTTCCTTTTAGTATAGGCTGTTAGGCAGTAAAAATACGACTATATTTTAAACAAGAAAATGTTCACGTGCCATAATATTTATAGTAAATTATATAACAGTTTTAGATGATGTCGTATGTTACGCTATATAAACTCTTTTCTTAAGCCAGACTCCTTGTATATATTATCTTTCAGTGATTGTACACAGTGGTATAGTGTTTCACTTGATATGATTTTAATCACTGTTAGGTTGAACTTGAAAGAAAGTTGGAATCTGCAACCAAGTCTAAACTGCATTACAAGCAGCAGTGGGGACGAGCTTTGAAAGAACTTGCCAGACTTAAACAGGTATGTAGTTTATAGCTGATGATGGATTATTATTTTTATGTCATTTTCCCTTGATTCTTTACAAGTCTGCATATGTGGCAATATGTTATATTCAGATGTCCATATTTGAGTCTCCAGTTCTATATTTGAGATTAGGGCCTTTTTAAAAAAAAAAATGTATTATATATAAGATCTTCCTTTCCTTAATTAAAAACTGAGACTTCTAGGTCTTTTTTTTTGTCTCCTTAATTGCAACTATCCTCTAGCCCACAGAAAACTGGGAATAATTTCTTCTACTTATAAAACTACCATCTTTTTTTCCCTAGTATTAATTTCTTTCTATTGGGAGTGCCTTTTGGAGGGAGAACTTTAAAACATATTTTTAAATGTTACCTCCTAGGAAGACATAGTAATTTCCTCATCAAGAAAAGGAATCACAGGGTAGTTCTGCATCATTTTATAAGAATTTAAAAGTGATAGTACTTTCCTGGATTCTTTGTTACTTTTTTTCCCCTTCTTGGTACTGGGTGACAAATGCTGTTAGCTTTATGAAAAATTAATTTTAATTTTGGGTGTAATTTCTTCAAATTAAGATCAAATAAAATATGAACAAGATTTTCATTTTGAAATTAGTGGTTAGTTTATTCTAAGCTTTGCTTTTGTTAAATGTGTCCATTTAAATTCTGAATGAAATTTGGTACATAGGGTCTCTTTTAGATTTGTTTTCTTTTTTCTTTAACATGTCTCCCAAACCATCAAATGTTATTAAACATCTTTATGGTATTGTTCTGAATGCATACCAGTGTCAGAGTATTTACTAGATTGCCTGAGAATAGCACAGTTTGCCTTAACATAGCTTGTAGATGAATTGAGATTATGAGCATAAAATAATATTACAGTGAATATGTTTTATAAATGCTCATAAGACTTAAGGATAATCATATATAGTATCAGGGCCTCCTGTGTTCAAGGCACTGCCCTAGATTTATAGATGCAAGTTAAACATAGGTCTTTGTCTCAGGGAGCTTGCCATTTAGTAATAGGGAAGAAAGCCATGACAGTTACTGCCCAATAGTAAGAGCTCTGGAAAGAACCGCACAGAGTGCTCAAGAGGGGAAGTGCGTTTATTTAATGGAACTTAGAAAAGACGTCAGAGAAGATGAGGTATTTGAGATGGACCTCTGGAGAATTGCTTGTGGTTTAGAGAAGTTGTTGGGCGGGGGGAGAAGAGTTGTAAATACAATGAATAGAATGATTATAGTAAAGAGGCAGAAAGTCAGAAAGCATAGACTTCATGGAGAACAGAGGAGGTCCCATTTTAAAGGTCATTTCAGGAAATAAGGACTAGAACTTAAGTGGTAGCAGTGAGAACGTGACAAAGGTTATTTTAAAAGATGTGATTTTGGTAGATTCTGTATAGGACACTATACCTAATTGGATGCAGAGTGGAAAGTCAAAGATGATGTCAAGTGATCAAGGCTTAATGTCCGGAAAGAGTTTTCCAATAGTGAAATTATGGTTATTAAGACAAGCAACTGATTGAAGCATGAGAAAGAGATAGGACATGCAGATTTGAACATTTTAATTTTTACAGAAAGAAATTCAGTAGTCAGAAATATGGACTGATACCTGGAGGATATTTGAGATTAAGGACAGATGAAGGAATCCTTTTCCGAGATGATAACTGAAGATGTGGCAGATAGAACTTAGAATGCTTATGTTTAAGAAGGAGGAAGGAAAGCTGATAAGTCTTAGGTACTGTGCTAAGCCCTTCATAGCTTTTCATTTCATCCTAAACAAGATCCAATATGGCCTTCCTTGGTTGCTCAGTGGTAAAGAATCCTGCCTGCCAATGCAGGAGATGTGGGTTCAATCCGTGGGTCAGGAAGATCACCAGGAGAAGGAAATGGCAACCCACTCCAGTGGGAAATCCCACGAATAAGAGGAGCCTGGCAGTCTGCAGTCCATGGGGTCACAAGAGTTGGACACAACTTAGTGACTAAACAATAAGACCCCCTTGTACAGCAGGTACTATTTCCATTTTATAGATGAAAGAAGCAGAGAAGTTAAGTGGCACATGATCACACAGATACTAAGTGGTAAGAGTGAGGATAGAATCATATAACTGAGCATACACTCACGCTCTTTCCTCTTGCCAGCGAGTGTTACGGCTCAATTCCATAGAACCCACATAAGGAAAGTATTTCAGAGTGAGCTGTGGAAGACATTAGGGATCTCTGCCTGAGTACTGAAGCAGAATAAGTAATGATTTGGCTTATGATAAGCAAGGAAAATGCCATTGTTGACTGTTAGATAGACCAGCTCTGGAAATGAGAAATTAAAGTGACTTTGAAAGAGAAGAAGCGAATATAAAGTCATGGTGCCAAGACACTGAAGTTCCCTTTAGTTCCACAGGGAAGAATCCCCATGGAACTGGGAGTAAGGAAATAATGTGATGAGAGTGGCTATGAAAAATAACAGAATACAACTTCTATCAGAGGCAGCATACATAGAAGTTTAGAACATGGCCTTGGTATCAAGAGAGCCAAATTGAATCTTGGCTGTTAATAACTCTGCGACTTGGGCAATTTGATTTCTCTGATTAGTCCCCTTATTTGTACAACGAAAACTCTTTCCTCAAGGTTGTCTGAGAATTACCGAGTGGTCTGTAAAGCATTATAAGCGTTTGGTACTTTGTATATGCTCAATAAATTGTAACTTGTTAAAAGAACACGAGCTGTCGCTACACAGTAGTGTAGTGTTCTTGGTTTCAGTGGGTTGGGGACCTAGTGAGATGGTAGCTTCGTATATTGATGAACAGAACAAATATTAGAAAGATTTGTGACTGACTAGCTGAAAGATGATGGCAGCAACAAAAATTTGAAAATTTTTAAGTCTAGAAAATAAGATGTTGCTATATGTATAACTGGATGGCATCACTGACTCAATGGACGTGAGTCTGAGTGAACTCTGGGAGTTGGTGATGGACAGGGAGGCCTGGCATGCTGTGGTTCATGGGGTCGCCAAGAGTCGGATATGACAGAGCGACTGAACTGAACTGATATATAATAGCTGTAGGGAAGTGGGGTTCGATATAGTTTGAATAAGAATAGTACTTTGGATGGTAGTTGTAAGGTAGATATTCTGTAGAAACTGACAGAAGGGAGAACAACCTACCTAAGGGCTAACTGTGCAGTAGTGGCAGTCAGCAGGTGCAAAGAGGTGGGAGTGCGGGAAGTCTGGAGAAACATCTAGAGTTGTTTCATTTGTTCATTCTTTCATTAGCACGTACTTATCAGGAGCCTACTGTGTGCCTTGAACAGTGGAGAATGCTCAGTTCTGGAAGAGACAGCAGTTTTCTTCCACAGGAAAGTTCAGCTGGGAGGGCTGATACTTAACAAGAATATGGCAGGGTTGTAAGAAATGCAAATGAAGTTAACGAAACTAATAGAAAATAAGTATTAGACAAACAAGAGGACCGCGGGGTTCTCATTTTGTCATTCAAAGCTAAAGGAGAAATGGTTCAAAACCAGTGTTTCTAATATCAGTATTAGAAAAAGAAATCCACATTGGAAAAGAAGTGAAACTGTCACTGTGCAGTTGACATGATATGACACATAGAAAATCCTAAGGGTGCTACCAGAAAACTACTAGAGCTCATCATTTTAAAAATAGTTAGAAATTGGTAAAAATAAAAATAGCAGATAAAGAGCAGGTAGGAAAGAAGTGGAAGACATCGCCTACCCCTGAAGAAGTTGGTGCAACTTATGAAGGGTAAGAGACTGATGCAGTGGCAAAGCCTTACAAGGCATTACCAAAATCAGTAATGAAAAGATGGAAACCTGTTAGCTGTTGGCTAGGGTGTTTCTTCTGGAGAAATTAGGAATTATCAGAGCATAATTTCATTATAATTGTCACATTTCTTGCTAAGAAATACTCATGCAAGAACAATGAATAAGTAAATTGATTTTTGAGTTATGTTCATAGGCGTATATTGATGGATGATATTGTTTTCACATTGTTTGAGGTAGTTTTTAAAATGTAAAATATAATGTTTTGAATATAAACATGAACTGAAACTGACTCTTAAAAAAGGTTCAATTAAAAATGCTCCCACCCAAGCACCCCCTCCTTCTAACATATACATTCTCAGATACTTTTGCTGTCTTCTGGGTTTGTCCTTTAATTCCTTGTTTTCTATTTACCCTTTTTCCTGTTTTTTCTATCCTCTTGCCTAAAAACCATTAGCATAGTAATTTTAGCTATTTGTACCTAATAACAGAAGACATCACAAAAGTTCAGATCCGTCTTTTAAGTTTCTATAAGTGAATTAAAGAGAAAACAGTGTTAAATTACTGATTCAACTCCAGACGTCTGCTTCAT
The DNA here is from genome assembly GCA_917880005.1 of Nanger dama. Taxonomy (NCBI): domain Eukaryota; kingdom Metazoa; phylum Chordata; class Mammalia; order Artiodactyla; family Bovidae; genus Nanger; species Nanger dama. The sequence goes on along the minus strand of CAKJTW010000057.1, from coordinate 11,378,717 downwards.
GAAAGAAAATAGTCTCATATTCTTTGAGTGCAGTAAGCTTCGTTGCAGACCACTTCTATTCCTTATCCTGCAGACTTTCTGCTTTAGAAACAACACTGTAAACTGATTTCAGGGTCACTGGGAATTCTGATGTTCTACAGGCCACGTTTGAGAGATGCAGCACTTTAAAAATGTAATAGACCTTGGGATTGCCATAGTGAATTGTGCTCTGCCACTAACTGTTTTTGGAAGATTAAAATTAATTACTTCATCAAATAGGCACAATTTATATGTGTGAAAATTACTTCAGTTTTTCCTAAAACTTTTTATTAAAAACACATTGTGTTTGAATATAAAATTGGAATCCTCTATCTGCTTTTGTTCAGAGGATTGTTTGTGCAACTTCTTGTTTAAATTGGATTAGTACCATGTTAATTTTACATTGCCTCTGGTGAATAGCCACGGGGCTATAATCTCTGCCAGTAATTTGTCACAGCAAAATCCTCTGGAGGGCAGTACAAAACATTTGTGTAGTGCGGATTAGACGGCGAAAGCCGTATCTTAGATTGTTAATAAATGTTAATGACAAAACCCAGCTGGTAAAGCTTGGAAATAAGACCTAATGCTTGGTGCCTATTGCCAAAAGAATGTTTAAACAGAGATTTCCATTACTCAAAGGTGACCTCGTATAGTCAATTGGTGAATTTAAAAAATCATAATCTTCCAGTTATTTAGAAAAAAAAAATCTTTTCTTCTGATTCATAAGTATAAAAGCCTGTGTTTTTTCATCTTGTAAACTTTTTTTCCTTGGGTAACTGGGTAGGCAACAGCTGTAAAATATAAATATGTGTAACATGAAATGGGTCCTAACTTAGAAGACAAGGAAATGATACCCGTACATTCTGTATTTGCTATCTTTGGTATGATGTATAACACTGACTTTGAAGAGTTCTAGTTGTCAGACACTTAAGGGGTAATTTAGTTTCTCCCCCACCTCAATTCTAAGATTGTTACTTTACTGTGTCCTACTAAGTACCATATTTACTTAAAAACATTTCTTGACACATTAGAATATAGTTATGGAGGAAGAATAATAGCCACTACTTTTTAAAAAGAAATGAATCATCGTTAAGAGATATGAATTTGTTGTTCTGGGCAATTTAACATTTTCATCATGTCTGATACATTAAAACTAGGTATGTTTGTTCGCAGGACAGGAAACAGAACTAAGATTTGGGTAGGACGTGGGCCCCTTACCATATTTGTGCACAGTAGATCTGTTTAAAACTGAGCTGATATATTTAGTTAAAACAACACAGACTTCATTGGCTGACATCAGCACTATCTTGTCCAGCCTCCTGCTTATCCACTCAGAGTAATTAATTTGATTAATTTATAAGTAATTTAGCCAAGGATGGGATGTAAATCTTTGTTTAAGAAAACAGTTGGAGGTCCAAGTCTTGGTTAAAAACTGTGTCTTGAAACCATCCAGGCCCTCCTACTGACTTGTCAGCTCTGGGTTATTTTCAGAAAACTTGACTTGAGTTCCTTAGTTTAGTTCTAAGTTTTTTCCCACAGACTTACATGGTATGTGTGAGTGGGAGAGTAAGTAGTGGCCACGTTTTAGCCGCTGTTTAGTCTAGTGTATGTGTGTTTACATCTCCTCTCTGGATTTATAGGCAGCCAAGGCAAAATAAAGCTTATACTCACGTGATTGAGGAGCCTTTCACCCACAGCACCTGGCGGCAGAGGCGCTCTCCTCGGGCCTCTAGCTTGTGTGTGCATGTGTGGCTCTTGCTGCACACTGGATTAAAACCTCGGGGCCTGTAAAGGCTTTCCCTGTGGTTTAGAATTAAAGTGTTTCAAGTTTCATAAGGTTACAGTTTTACAAAGTAACCTAAAATTAAATCATTGACCCCTTCCCCCCCGCCATTTGCAATTATATCTGCTCACTGTAAAAGAAAAAAAAGTCCAAATTTTTTTGCAGCATAACATACAAGATGAAAGTCACTAGTAACCTTTTCACCTCTTCAGCCAGATATAACAATCCACTGTGTTTTTTGTCTGGATTTCTTTTCCTTTATTTTCTTAATAATTACTTTTGAAATGAAACACGTTATATGTTCCAAAAGGGAATCAAAGAAGGTTCTTACGCTCCTCAACCCCCACCTTCTAGTTTAAGCAGCAGCATTATCAGTGCTGTGTGCCTTTTCTCACCTGCATCCTCTTCACAGGGGACTGCTTTGCTGACTTCGGTATTTATTATTCCTTTGCTATTTTTTTAATAAGATTATAAAGATACTAAAAATATCGGTAAATAATACTATTTACTTTTCCATGTCTTTAAACTTTATATACATGGGAATACTCTGAATCATTCTGTGACTGCCTAGTGTGATTCAAAATGGTTTTCTGAGATTTAACTCTTTTGCTGTAGTAGCCTGATTTTATTTTTACTGGTTCACACAACTTAAACATATAGTAAGACAACACTGAAAAATTGTTTACATGTGAGCATTTCTGTTTCTGTCTAAAAGTAGAACTTCTGGGTAGTAGAGTTTGCTCATTTCTGCTTCACTAAAGGTTGCCAAATTACTTTCTGAAGAGGTTGTACAAACCTGCAGTTCCCAAGAGGGGTGTATAATTGTCATTCTTCACACCATGTCGAACACTTGGCTGTTATCAGATGTGTAAATTTTTTCTAGCTTCATGGGTGTGAAGTGGCCTCACTCTATGGTTTACGTATGTATTTCCCTGATTATTGACTTTGCACATCTTTTGTTTATTAGACTTGCAAGTGGAATGTCTTTTTGTTTTTTGCTCAGTAGAAATCAACAGGTTTTGCAGTCACCAGACAAAGTTAGAAATAACTACCAGACAATAAGCGATATGATAGGGAAATGTATTAGAGAAGTGGAACCTTTTCAGTCATGTGGACATCCTGGAACTGAAAAATTTTACAGCAGAATTGTAAATTCAATAGATGAATTAATAGCAGAACCAACGATATGTGAGCTGAAGATAAACCAGTAAAAAGTATCCAAACTGGAAGAGAAAAAAGGATATAAAATGCAGCACAGAACATGGGACACACAAGATCGGTTTACGGAACTGGTTACCTTCTGTGTAACCACTAGTCTCTTTGGGCTGCTGTAACAAAACAGCAGACTGGATGGCTTATAAACCACAGAAATCTGTTTCTCACATTTCTGGAGGCTGAAGTCTGAGATCAAAGTGTACACACAGGTTCTCTGTCTGGAAAGGATCCACTTCCTAGTTTATAAATAGCCATCTTTCCACGGGGGAATGCTATTGAGGTTCTTTTTAAAATTAAAATAGTCAAACAACTAGAACTCAATGAATTTGGTAAAGTTGCAGGCTAAAAATTAATACACATAAATCTGTTGCATTCCTATACACTAACAATGAAAGATAAGAAAAAGAAATTAAGGAAACAGTCCCATTTATCATTGCATCAGAAAGAATAAAATACCTAGAAATAAACCTACTTAAGGAGGCAAAAGACCTATACTCTGAAAATTATGAGTACTTCTCATCAGTGTAAAAGAATGAAAGAAATCAAAGATGACACAAACAGATGGAAAGATGTACCATGTTCTTGGATTGGAAGAAACATATTGTGAAAATGACTATACTACCCAAAGCAAGCTACAGATTCAGTGCTGTTCCTATTACATTGCACAAACTGTTTCAGAAACTAGGAATAGAGAATAATTCTCACTTAAAAACAATGAGACCACCATTATCTTCATTCTAAAATCTGACAAGGATGTTATTATAATATTAATTGGTCAATCTCATGGATATACACATAAAGCTTGTAAGTAGCACAACTAAATTTATTTATTAAACAAAGGGGACGTTGACTGTCACCTTAAAAATAAAGAAGTCCAATGCTCTTATCAAAAATGCAGAAAGTCAGTACCCATTCATAGTAACAATGTAGAAAGGTTCATGAGATCACTATGTTAGATGACAGGATGTCTTACTGCAGCACTCCAAAATGTCTGTTACTGAGAGAGTGGTTGACTAAGTCATGGAATATCCATTCTGTGGAATGTTACACATTTATATAAAAGAAATTTTATATGCATAGATTTTTTGTCAGTCTCAAGAGTGGAAAGGCATATTATTTCTTGAGATAGGAGTGAAATTTACTTACTAGTACAGGGGCAGTTATTAAATTTTTCTTGGTAACTCTATAATTTGTATTTTATAGAATTATTTTGTATACTTTATCATTCCTTTATAATTGTAATTTCTTATATAAATTTATATAATTAACCATTTCTTAGATGCTACTTTTATTATTGCTCTTGTGGCAACTTACTGTGTTAACAGAAGTTAAGGGCAAGAAAGAGTCTGCTGTCATCTTATATTCAGCTAACCTCAGTCATTGATTGGAACATGAGTGGTTATGGCTTATAACAGGAAGGGAAGTCATGGAAAAGTTTGTAAAGAGAACATGGACATTTCTAGATAATATGTGTCTCCAGAATCTGCAGTGTATGGCTATATCATGGGTACAGTCAAGGAGGGTTATAATCACAAATCAAAGTCATATAAGTATATGTATTCCTAACATTAGAGATCTGGCTTGTTTCTTTCAAGCGAGAGCAAGAAAGCCAAATGGCTCGTCTTAAAAAACAGCAGGAAGAATTGGAACAGATGAGACTACGTTACCTGGCCGCTGAGGAAAAGATACAGTAAAAACCGAGAGACAAGAATTGTTGGATATAAGAAATGAACTGAACAGGTATAATGATTAAAGAATTGCTTTCTTTTCCATACAAAAACTCAAGTTCAAATAGTACAACTTTTTATTTATTCATTGGTCCAGGGAGAGTACAACATCAAGTCTAAGAATAAGGGACATCATTTCTAAAATGTAGCTAAGTTATATAATAGAAAATCTTTGCCAAATACCATTACTCTCGCATTTTTTTTTGCCATGAATGTAGCTCTGTTTAGCTTTTTTGTTTCCATAGCATTAGTACTTTAAATTTTATTCCTGTATGACTGTTTCAGATTTATTGCAACTATTTATATAATTAATTATCATTAATTACCTTGAAAGTATAACAAATTTCAAATATTGTTATATTATTTATATAAATAATAGATTTGCTTTTAATTATTGCCCTTACTGTGTATCAGCAGCTTTTTAAATACCTCAAATGCCTATCTCCACTGTTCTTTTTTTTTTTTTAACTCTGCAAAGCAACTTTTTGAGGAAGATAATTAATCCCATTTGGAGATGAAGAAACTGAGTTTTAAAGAGATTTAAGTACCCCTTCCAAGGTAGTAAAGCCTCTGCCTGTAATGCTGGAGACCCAGGTTCAATCCCTGGGTTGGGAAGATCCCCTGGAGAAGGAAATGGTAACCCACTCCGGTATTCTTGCCTGGAGAATTCCGTGGATTGAAGAGCCTTGTAGGCTACAGTCCACTGGGTCGCAAAGAGTCGGACACAATTGAGCAACTTCACTTCACTTTCTGAGGTCACATAGCTAGTAAGTCACAGGGCCAGAGTTGAGATCGGATGCCAGAGGTTGGATTTGTAACTACTATGCACCACTGGGCTTCTCTGTAGTTTCATGGTAATGGTACTCTTAGTTACTGTTTTAAGTATTTCGTGTTAGAAAAGTAATCGTTAGGAAGCAATATTAGAACAAGTCAGTGTCTTTTGGAGGAGAATGTAGGGGAAGACTTTTAAAGTTTATCAGGAGACTAGTATTTTGTTGCAGCGAAGCATACTGTCTTAGCTCGGCTGGCATAAAAACATACCATAGATTGGCTTAAACAACAGAAATTTAGGAGGCTAAAAATTCCAGATCAAAGCACCAACACAGTTTCTGGTGAGGACTCTCTTTCTAGCTTTTAGACAGCTGCCTGACCACTGTCCTCACCAGCTCTCCATGTCTCCTGTAGGAAGTGCACAAATTGCATCATGATGGCCCCTGGCTCACAGTCTCATCTAAGCCTCATTCTCTTTCCAAGGCTCCATCACCAGACACCATCGCACTGGGGGTTGCCTCATATTCACTCAACACACGAATATGGGGAAGACACAGTTCAGGACATAGGGCATGCATTGACAGACTACCCCGTGATACATCCCTACACACACTGGGGAAACTCAGTCACTGTATCCAGTGGGTTTGGGGCTGAATTACACAAATGCATTTAGAATAGAATATTAGTGTATAAATATCAGTTGGAAAAAGGTCAGGGTCTTTAGTGCATGCTACAGGGCTCAGTTCACTCTGTTAGTCTCTTAATTCAGCAAATACTTATTTGGTGTCAACTGTGTTACAGATCTGGAAGATGTCACGAATTAATTTTAAGATGCCCTTTGCTTCCAAAATTTTGCTATTGTATATAGCAGTTTAGCAAATATATATTAAGCCACTACTCTGTGCTCAGTACTGTTTTGGTGATTTAAATGAAGATAGCCATGTTCCTGTCATATGTGTAGGTCATACGAAATTAAATATTATTAATCATCCCCATGTATTGCTCCATTTTACCAGTGTCCCGTTAATCGCTTGATTTCCTCCCGAGTCCCAAAGCACAGGGTCCTATTTTTTCTTTCTTAGAACAGATGGAGGTATTTGGTGTCCTGTTTGGAGTGTACACCTCAGTTTCTTATTCTTTTGTGAGGAATCTTAGTAGTCAGTTCAGATTTCAAAGAGTCATATGAACAAACAAAGCTATGTGCTACCACTGATCCTGCACCCTTTCTGGCGTCCGGCAGAACTCTTACTAGCTCTTCCTCTTCCCCACACCACACATAATTTCAGAACTGGTTCTCATTGGCTTACTGTGAAGGCTATCTAGGAGCAGGGACTTAGATCCAACTGTTTTTATCTTCTTTATAAAGACAGAAGTCAGGAGTAGTTGCAAATTAAAGTATTTTTGTAGCTAGTTACTTAGAGAAGTGTGAAGTTGTATCTTAGTTGTAGATTCCAAATCAAATTAAAACCTACTCCATGTCCAAACTACCTTAGTATACTAAGTGATAGAATTGCCAGGTATACTCCTCATTTTCAAGGCAATGTGATTGATAATATTCCATTGGAAATGCCCAGATCCCAGGCTGGCACCTGCTCCCCTTTCTTCAACTTTTAGATAAAATCCTCATAAACAACTTGAAGCTATCCATACAAACTCTTAAAAGGTGCACACCCTAAATTCAAGCATTCACATCTATAGAATATCACTTTCTACAAATAATATTTATATAAGCTCCATAATAACAGAAGCTTTTCTTGATTTGACACAATATCCCCCAAACCTAGCACCTCCTGGTATGAGTAAATATTTGTGGGATAAATTAAGAAGAAAATTATGTTCAAGAAACAATAACAAGGGCTTAATAACTGAAATATCAATAATAATAATATAGGAAAATATTCTTTATATTAATAGTAAAAGTATATTGATAATTGTACAGAATTACATATATTCAATTGCTTTTTAGAAAACTGTTTAAAATGCATGCATTTTTTAATTGAGAAGAGATATAGAAAATTACTTAGATTGCTTATCTCTGGTTAAGATGATTTTTTTCCTGCATATTCCCAAAATTTCTATAGTTTTCATGTATTTTATGCAAGTATTGGTTTTTTAAAACTGTCTTTTATAAGTGTGCTAACTCTAGCCAAGTAGGTTTTTGTTTTCTTCCTGAAAATATTACTGAAAATGTATTTTACCATTGAGACATTTTGTTGTTAAGTGGCCATATTAACTAAAAACTGGAACAGTGTGTGTTGCCTGCTCGAGTGGCCTGTGTTCTTGACTTCTCAGGTTAAGGCAACAAGAACAAAAACAGTACCCAGATTCCAGAGAGATTGCGAGTGGCAAAATGGATGGCCCCCATGGCAGTGCACTGGAAGAAGGTTTGGATGATTATTTGACTCGCCTAATAGAAGAAAGGGATACTTTGATGAGGACGGGTGTGTATAATCACGAGGATCGAATAATAAGTGAACTCGACCGACAGATCAGAGAGGTTTTGGCAAAAAGCAACGCCAGCAACTAGTACCATTTTGAAAAACTTTGTCTGAGACTCCGGGTCTAAATTTTAATTGTAAAGCCCTGAAAAGAAGGGAAATGGCTGTTTTAAAATGCAATTTTCAATTTTTATAAGCAGGATTTTGTACGTTATTGTATAGTATTTATTTGGTTTTATCTGCCATGTGCTACCTCTCCCACCCTGGTTTATGTATAATTGTATTTTATATACTCATTTTTTAAAGATGTCAGTGTTATTTTATGGCTAACTTTCAAAACAGCTTTTCTCTAAATTTGTTCTCAGAGAAATGACTATACTAATTTCCAGTTATATAATTTTTTATGTTGAGCCAAAAGAATGTGTGTTGCACTTTAAAAATGCTGTTCATTAGAGGAGATATCTTAAAAGTTGATACCACTTAAAATCCAACTAGTTTCATTTAATTCATTTTAGATTACCTTTTTTTAACTTGAAACATTTGCAGAGAAGTCATATGTGATCTATTGAGTGACAAATTAGTCATTTATTTAAAATAAAGTTAGTACAGATTAAACATGTTTCAATAGCTGTTAAATTTTCAAGCTTTTAAGAATATGAATAGTTTAAGTCTTCTCTGTCAGTCTCCTTCTCAAGATTGCATTGTTTTCTTTTGTTGAAAAGAGATTTCATTGTCCAGTAATCGTAATACTAATTGTTAACATAAACCCTCTGTAATAAAGCATGAAAGCAGATGCATAAACGCTTCAGCTAAGAAAGTATAGTGGAAACCTATTTTTGATTTTCCCTAGTTTTAATCAATCTTTTACAAAAGTAAGTGAGACTAAGTCATTGTATCGATGTAGTGCCATGTCAACATAAATTTTTTAAGGATTCCTTTATATAAAATTGTCCAGAGCAAACATTTGCCCTCAGAGCAACACTTTCCACTTCCTTTTACCAGGTACTAAAAAGGTTTAATTAGCAAATTCACAGATTAGGTCAGCTTTACAATAGATGTAGTTTAAAATTTCTTATTCCCAAATATAATAAATTTAAGTATATACTTTAGGAAGTACATACTATTTACTGATAACTTCCACAAAAGCAGCATAGGCTATTTTCTGTTGTTTTCAAGGAGGTGTATTTCTTGTTTGGGAAATTAAAGTCCCTCCATGCTTTATATTTTCTTTTTTTTCCCTTAGTACCAAGTGTTAATCCCAAAACAACCCAACAGTAAATACAGAAATTACTGAATGAGAGAATAATGAATGTGAGAATTATAGAAAGAATGTGAAATATTAATTATGGCTAAACATTTTCTCTCATTGATTTTTGTGCCACATGAAAAGAAGTATTCTTTTTGTTTGGGAAGGTCTCGGGTAAAATACTGTGACTGTGCCTTCAGCTGCCTTGTGTGCTGCATGTGATGTTTTCAAACACTAGAGGGGGCCTTAGATTTAAAGAAACAAAAGGGACAGTTCTAAAATGGATGTGTGGTTTGCCTTCTCTAATCTTTTGGCTATGGATTTTATCAAATAAAAATCCTAATTGTATACATCTTTGAGTTTCTGAGCAGTCTATTACTTTTTTGTTAAATAAATTGGGCTCGTGCTTGTCACTTCCTGTATCAAGTAACTGACTTTGTGTTTTTGGTTTTTAAATGTTTACATTGCAGATAACTTTATATGTTCTAAAATTGATTGGGAGAGTCTGAATTTTAACACCTTTCTGTGGTCCTCCAGCAACAGGCATTTCATTTGTCGGTGGCATTTAATGTGTCTGTGCTGATTGCTCTACTAGAGTGTCATCGGTGCCTGGGATTTGAGTGTGACCACAGTAGACAGATAATGAATGAGACAAGGAGTAGGTGAGTGAGTGAGAAGTTTCCTCAGTACTATATGTAATAGCAGACCTTTCATCAGATACTTTCATATGAAACAAAATTTACCTTTAAAATGTTTGTGATTCCTGTTGATGAAGAAAGCCTCGTATCCATGCCTAAGGCCAGCACATAGTGCAGAGGAGGTGAATCACATCTTCCAGGCACATGTGGTGCCATGTGTGTGTAAGTTGCAAGAGTTCCTTTACAGGTATAACCCAGTGATTTCTATACAGACCTGGAATCCTGTTGCTTTCAGCAGCAGTGGGAGTTTGGGGTAGGATTTAAGGATGTATAAAGGCACTGCATGAACAGCTTGAGAGTATAGCAGGCGAGTCTGACCAGATGACTTTCTCATCCACCTACCTGTCCAGTTACTTTCCAGCTTGAATCCTCAGATCACCTCAGTACATACTGCTTGTCCTCAGCCACCTCAGAATGGACCACCTGACCTGGTTCTTGCAGCCTATTAAAAAAGATTCCTTTCCTCTGGTAGCTATGTGTGGAGTTTTAAAATTTGGCCTCTGACTACCCTTGTGTCTGGCTTGACTGAACAGCTAACCTGGTGTTTTTATTGATAGAATTCACATACCATAGGATTCATCATTTTGATGCACTTCAGTGGTTTTTAGTATATTCACCTGGTTGCACAGTCATCACTACTATCTAACATCTTCCCCCAAAGAAGCAGCATACTCATTAGTAATCATTACCGCTTTACATCTCGCCCCAGCCCTTGGCAGCCACTAATCTACTTTCTGTCTCTCTGGATTTGCCTATTCTGGACATTTAAATGAAATTCTAAATTTGATACTAAAATTGGAACCCTGAAATATTTTTGTGTGCCCAGTTTCTATGGTATATAGCATTTTTGTTGTTGTTCAGTCACTAAGGCATGTCCAACTCTTTGCGACCCCATGAATTACAGCATGCCAGGAGAAGGCAATGGCACCACACTCCAGTACTCTTGCCTGGAAAATCCCATAGATGGAGGAGCCTGGTGGGCTGCAGTCCATGGGGTCGCGAAGAGTCAGACACGACTGAGCGACTTCTTTCACTTTTCACTTTCATGCATTGGAGAAGGAAATGGCAACCCACTCCAGTGTTCTTGCCTGGAGAATCCCTGGGACGGCAGAGCCTGGTGGGCTGCCGTCTATGGGGTCGCACAGAGTCAGACACGACTGAAGCAACTTAGCAGCAGCAGCAGGCGTCCCTGTCCTTTATTATCTCCCAGAATTTGCTCAAACTCATGTCCATTGAGTCAGTGATGTTATATATACTTACATACATATATATATATATAATATATATAAAAACTTTATTTGGGCCTTCTGCATCTCATCATTTAACATTTGATAAAATGCTATATATATATATATATATATATATATAGCAGTGAAGGTACTCTGTGTATATATAGAGAGTTGCTCTGCTTAATATATTATATATACACACACACACACACACACACACGTATGTTAAGTAATAGAGATACAGAAGGCCCAAATAAGGGTATAACATTTATCAGTTAATATAGCTCAGCTGTGTTCTTATCCATTCCTTAGTAAAGCAGTCACCAGAAATAGTGAAAGGTAGATAATGTTCTGCTGTGACACCTCTGAGTAGTCCTGTGGTGCTGGAAATGCATTACTGATGCAAGGCAGGTGAGATGCCACTGATATCCTATCCCAATTGCACACAATTAGCACAGCCGCTATGGAGAACAGTATGGAGGTTCCTTAAAAACTGAAGGTAGAGCTACCATATGACCCTTCAATCCCACTCCTGGGCATATATCCAGAAAAAAACGATCCAAAAGGATACATGCACCCATATGTCCATTGCAGCACTGTTTACAATAGCCAAGACATGCAAGCAGCATTAGGGCCATTGACAGGGAGTGGATGAAGATATAGTACACGGGTACATATATACAATAGAGTATTTCTCCGCCATTAAAAAGAATGACATGCCATTTGGAGCAACATGGATGGACCTAGAGAGTATCTATTGAGTGAAGTCAGTCAGACAGAGAAGGAGAAATACCATATGACACCCCACACACGTGGAATCTAAAAAGAAATGACACAGATGAACTTACAAAACTGAAACTCAGAAAGTGACCTTACAGTTGTTGGGGGAAAGGGGTAGTTAGGGAGTTTGGGATGGTCATGTGTACACTGCTGTATTTAAAATGGACCTCCTGTATAGTACATGGAACTCTGCTCAGCGTCACGTCAGCCTGGATGCGAGGGGTGTTTGCGGGAGAATGGATACATGAGTATGTATGGCTGAGTCCCTTTGCTGTTCATCTGAAACTATCACAATGTTGTTAATTGGGTATATCCCAATAAAAAATTTAAAAATTCAAAAGAAAAATCACACACTTTCCCGTGTGATTCTTAGAGTGTGAATAAGGAGAAGTATGGTTAATTAGAATATAAGGTCCATGAAGACAGAGGTTAGGTCTGTCTGCTACTTGCCTGCCCCATGCAGGCACTCAGGAGTTGCCGCATTCATGAAGAAATACATGAAGAAACAAATAGTTTATGGTCTGCCAGTCAAAATAGACATAAAAATGAACGATGACTGAGATACAGGGAGAACAGGCTTTCCTGGCCTCATTGCCCAGCCCCTGCTGAAACTGAGGGATTTGTTTGTTGGATTGTTGGGCTTTCTAAAAGGATGCCTCAACAACACAGACAAAAGGTAGAACAGAGGTTACCTAAGGGATGGGGTGCAGGAATGGGGGAGCTGTATGTTGAGTAGGTACAGAGTTTCTGCTTAGGATAATGATTGTATAAATCACTGCATGGCACTGTGAATATATTGCTATGTAATACCACTGGATTATACACTTAAAACTTAAATTTTGTTTTATATATTAATATATTTACTACAATTAAAGTTTGCTTCAAATCTGCCTACCCAGTGTTTAAATGCTAAAAGGTTTTTGCACAAGAGTCTCCTGGCAGGCCATTGTTAAAACACTAATCTCATTCCTAAGAATGCATCAGATTCTTCATTATATATTTATAGTATCTTTGTTAGCAAAATATGAAATTTGTGAAAATTAATGGCTACTTTTTCATCCCAACTACTAAAGGTAAAATTGGAGCATCCTTGAAACTTGGAATTATAATGCCTTCATGAATTAAGGTCTTATTAACCTTTTAAGAAAGAAAAATGACAGAATCAAAACAATGCTGGTTATGTAATTTAGCAGATAGTCCAGACCATGGACGTAAATTTGAGTTGTAATTTTTCACAATGAATTACTACTGTCTTAAATTGGGCTTAATATCTTTCTGTTTGAGGTAGTCTGATGGTTGGTTGGTTGTCTTATTAACTGACAAAATGGTTTGCGTGAGAGTAAGTGCTGAATAAAGTCTAGGTGGATAATTTTTAACATGATATAACTTGAAAATCCATCTTTGATGTTTGGGTTTGGCATCTGGGACAGAGTCCTGGGAGCCCAGACTTTGCAGCCTGCAGTTCTTTTGTCACCTGTCCTAGAGCACAGTCATGCTGCTTCCTATCCACTGGGCCCTGCTTCTGTGATTTGGCAGACAAGGATGCAACTCCTCCATTCTGGTGTAAATGTGGAAATACCGACAGAACTGTTTAAGCACCTACATTTTTCACTGAAACCAAAAGAATTAGAGTGGTCACTGATTTTGTTATATAACCTCTATTTGGCATCAAATTAGAATCCACTATTGTTAGGAATGTAACTGTAGAAAGGCTGCTATATACTTAAATCTCATTTTATTTGCTTCTCTGGGGGTTGTCTTCATGTTTTCATTAGGAATGTTTTTACAGATGTAGGCTCTTCAGATATAAAGTTGCTGAAATAGAGACTCAGAAGTTTAGCTTTCAAATTGAAGGGGGGTGGAAATCTGTTTAGAAAGATTAATTTATAGATAAATAATTTACTGACTCTGATACGTTAATGTACAATAATCCCGAGAGGCTTTTAAAGATGTAGTCATTATATTCTTAGGGTTTCTAGGAATGTTAAACCTGTCATTCATAATAGGAGAGAACTAAAATAGGGCCCATTTATAATTTCTTCTTGGAAACATTTCATCCACAAATTCATAGACAAATATTTTTCTTTTCCAAATAGCTTATCTAATAGTTGGACAGCATAACCCTTTTCTCGATTAACATGTTAACTAGTCAAAAGCCTGCAGACACATTGGATGAGTGCTGAATTTTCCTCAATATTGCAGATTAAAACTTGGCCAGAACAAATAAAATATTACCACAAGAATCCTACTTTGACATTGTTGTAAATTTTAGTGAATGCCAACCCGATAGTGAGAGGGTCTGTGCCTAGTAGGTTTGCTCAGTCTTTTAGCAGATTCTCATATTAATGAGTAGCTGGAGCAAGACTAAAAGCATTAAAGAGCTGGCTTCATGTCTAGGACTTCTTTCTGTAGTCTGAAAAACTGAGAAAGATTTGGTCACTAAAATTTCCATCTGTTTTCTGGAGAGAAATACTGAACTTCAAGCAAGGCTATTATTGAGTTACTTGAGTTCAGTTCAGATTGTGTGCAAAGATGCCCTGAAGATGGGATGTCAGATCAGGAACTTGAGGCATTAATATTCAGCATGTATCTTGAGTCATTCTATTTAGATTGGATGAGATAGGAAAAAGAAAAAGCACTAAGTTGTGTCCAACTCTTGCGATCCCATGAACTGTAGCCTGCCAGGCTCCTCTGTTCATGGGATTCTCCAGGCAAGAATACTGGAGTGGGTTGCCATTTCCTTCTCCAGGGGAACTTCCTGACTGAGGAATTAAACCCAGGTCTCCTGCATTGCAAGCAGATGCTTTACCAACTGAGCTACACAGGAAAGCAGATTGGTTTAGTGGCCTGGTTGTTGCCTCAAGGAAAGAACTTTCAATTTCTGACTTAGCTTCATTGTTGGCAGATGAGAGTAATGGTCTTCTCTTGGTTTCTGGCAGAAGTTTATTTAGGTAGCCAAGCAAAATTTGTAAAATTTGCACAAAGAAAATAAAGGTACCAAATAGGGAAGTTTTATAGTCTTCAGAAGTGATTTTTTAGGCCAACAGATTTTTTTCACCAATAAAAGGTGAAATAGCCAGCCTGTATTTGATCACTTCTTTCCCTGTTATCAGTCCACACTTATTTCTTATCTCCCTATAAATGTGTGTTTATCAGGAGCAAATGACCCCCAAAATTTGCCTCTAAAAGATTCCTTATAAACTTCTCGGAAAAGAAAAGGAAGAAAGGAAAAAGGAAAGAGTGGATGGACGAGCTCACACCTCAATTTTCCTTTGGTCTACCTTTTCTTCTTTCAAGGTCTATAAAATAGGTAGTTTCAGTGGTTCAATTATTGACTCCTTTTCACTTGAACCTCAGTGTTACTTCCAGATCTATCTGAATGCATTTATGCATCCAGCAGTATACATATGTTTGAGAAACAACTGTCAACCTAGTATATTCTGGCATGAATCCAAACTTAAAATTTGGAACATATATGAGATAGTCTTTAATGCTTCCTTCCATGTGTGTACTTACTTGGCAATTGCCAGTGGCATGCCAGTCTACCAAAGGAGAGAATAATCTGCCCATCCCACTGAAACAAAAAAAATTATAGAATTGAATATATACATATATATAAGATTTTATATACTTTTATATATTTATAATTATATAATATATGTTATATACAAGTGCTTTATGTAATATACAATTCTACATGACAGTTGACCCTTGACCAATGCATGTGTTAAGAGTGCCAACATTGGCAGTGAAAACTCCGCCTGTAACTTTACAGTTGGCTCTGCTATCTGTGGTTCTGCATGTGCAGATTTAACCACAGTTCACATAGCTCTACAGTACATATTTATATGCGTGGACCCATATAGTCCAAGTCCGTGGAGTTCAACGTCAACCTATGGTTATATATGAAGTATACCTATTGCTCTTGCATGACTCAGTGAAGCTATGAGCCATGCCATGCTGGCCACCCAAGATGAACGGGTCATAGTGAAGAGGACTGACAAAACGCGGTCCACTGGGGACAGAAATGGCAACCCACTCCAGTATTCTTGCCTGAAGAACTCCACAGGCAGTAATGAAAATGCAAAAAGGCGTGACATGACACCAGAAGATAAGTGCCCCCAGATCAGAAAGTGTGCCATATGCTACTGGGGAAGAATGGAGGACAATTATTAACATCTCCAGTAAGAATGCAGTGGCTAGGCCAAAGCAGGAACAACACTGTGAATCTGTCTGGTGCTGAAAGTAAAGTCTGATGCTATAAAGAACAATATTGCATAGGAAGCTGGAATGTCAGGTCCATGAATCAAGGTAAATTAGACATGGTCAAGCAGGAGATGGCAAGAGTGAACCAACATTTTAGGAATCAGTGAACTAAAATGGATGGAAATTGGTGAATTTAATTCAGATGACCATTATATCTACTACTATGGGCAAGAATCCCTTAGAAGAAATGGAGTAGCCATCATAGTCAACAGAGTCTGAAGGGCAGAACCTGGGCACAATCTCAAAAATGAGCCATTCAGCATCACAGGAATCCAAGTGTATGCCAACCACTGATGCCAAAGAAGCTGGAGTTGACCAGTTCTGTGAAGACCTACAAGACTTCCTAGAACTAAGAACAACAAAATGTCATTTTTATCACGGACTAGAATGCAAAAGTAGGAAGTCAAGAGATACCTGGAGTAATAGCCAAGTTTGGCCTTGGAGTACAAAATAAAGCAGGGTGAAGGTTAACAGATCTTTATCAAGAGAACACACTGGTCATAGCATACGCCATATCCAATGCAAGAGATGTTGGATGGACATCACCACGTGGTCAATATACATGGACATCTTCGTATGGTCAATACCCAAATCAGATTATGTTTTTGTAGTCAAAGATGGAGAAGCTCTGTACAGTCAGTGAAAATAAGACCTGAACTGACTGTGGCTCAGATTTTGAGCTCCTTATTGCAAAATTTAGGCTTAAATTAAATAAAGTAGGGAAAACCACTAGGCCATTCAGGTACGACCTAAATCAAATCCCTTACAATTATTTAGTGGGAGTGACAAATTCAAGAGATTAAATCTGGTAGAGTACCCGAAGAACTATGGACAGTGATTCATAACATTGTACAGGAAATAGTGACCAAAACCATCTCCAAGAGAAAGAAATGCAAGAAGGCAAATTGGTTGTCTGAGGAGGGCTTACACATAGCTGAGGAAAGAAGCAAAAGGCAAAGGAGAAAGGAAAAGTGAATGCAGAGTTCCAGAGAATAGTAAGGAGAGATAAGAAGGCCTTCTTAAATGAACAGTGCTAAGAAATAGGACAACAATAGAATGGGTAAGACTAGAGATCTCTTTAAGAAAATTGGGGATAAAGGGAATATTTCATGCAAGGATAGGCAAGACATCCTGGAGTGTGAGGTCAAGTGGGCCTTAGAAAGCATTTCTGTAAATAAACCTAGTGGAGGTGATGGAATTCCAGCTATTTAAAATCCTAAAAGATGATGCTGTTAAAATGCTGCACTCAATGCTCACACAATACCAGAAAAACAACCTAGTGGAGGTGATGGAATTCCAGCTATTTAAAATCCTAAAAGATGATGCTGTTAAAATGCTGCACTCAATGCTCACACAATACCAGAAAAACAACCCAGTCAAAAAGTGGGCAGAAACCTAAACAGACATTTCTCCAAAGAAGACATGTAGATGGCTTATAAACACATGAAGAGATACTCAACATCATTCATTATTAGAGAACTGCAAATCAAAACTACAGTGAGATATCACCTCACACCAGACAGAATGGCCATAATCAAAATATCCACAAATGACAAATGCTGGAGAGGCTGTGCAGAAAGGGGAATCCTCCTACACTGCTGGTGGGAATGTAAATTAATGCAGCCACTATGGAAGACAGTATGGAGATTACTTTAAAAACTAGGAATAAACCACCATCAGTTCTCTTCAGTTCAGTTGTTCAGTCATGTCCAACTCTTTGTGATCCCATGGACTGTAGCACACCAGGCTTTCCTGTCCATCACCTACTCCTGGAGTTCACTCAGACTCATGTCCATTGAGTCAGTGATGCCATACAGCCATCTCATCCTCTGTCTTTCCCCTTCTCCTCTCACCTTCAATCTTTCCCAGCATCAGGGTATTTTCAAATGAGTTATTTCTTTGCATCAGGTGGCCAAAGTATTGGAGTTTCAGCTTCAGCATCAGTCCTTCCAAAAAGACTCAGACTGATCTCCTGTAAAATGGACTGTTGGATCTCCTTGCAGTCCAAGGGACTCTCAAGAGTCTTCTCCACACCACAGTTCAAAAGCATCAATTCTTCAGTGCTCAGCCTTCTTCACAGTCCAACTCTCACATCCATACATGACCACAGGAAAAACCATAGCCTACACTAGACAGACCTTTGTTGGTAAAGTAATGTCTCTGCTTTTAATATGCTGTCTAGGTTGATGACCGAGCAATACCACTTCTAGGTGTATACTCTGAGGAAACCAAAATTGAAAAAGACACATGTACTGCAATGTTCTTTGCAGCACTATTTACAACAGCTAGGACAAGGAAGGAACCTAGAGGTCCAACAACAGATGAATGGATAAAGAAGCTGTGGTATATATATACAGTGGAAACTACTCAGCCATAAAAGGAACACTTTGAGTCCATTTTAATGAGGTGGATAAACCTAGAGCCTATTATACAGAGTGAAGTAAGTCAGAAAGAGAAAAACAAATATTGTATATTAACACATCAATAACCTGAGATATGCAGATGACACCACCCTTATGGCAGAAAGTGAAGAAAGTTAAAGGGCCTCTTGATGAAGGTGAAAGAGAAGAGTGAAAAAGTTGGCTTAAAGCTCAACATTCAGAAAACGAAGATCATGGCATCCAGTCCCATCACTTCATGGGAAATAGACGGGGAAACAGTGGAAACAGTGTCAGACTCTATTTTTGGGGCTCCAAAATCACTGCAGATGGTGACTGCAGCCATGAAATTAAAAGACACTTACTCCTTGGAAGAAAAGTTATGACCAACCTAGATAGTATATTCAAAAGCAGAGACGTTACATTGCCTGCAAAGGTCCGTCTAGTCAAGGCTATGGTTTTTCCTGTGGTCATGTATGGATGTGAGAGTTGGACTGTGAAGAAGGCTGAGTGCCGAAGAAATGATGCTTTTGAACTGTGGTGTTGGAGAAGACTCTTGAGAGTCCCTTGGACTGCAGGGAGATCCAACCAGTCCATTCTGAAGGAGATCAGCCTTGGGATTTCTTTGGAAGGAATGATGCTAAAGTTGAAACTTCAGTACTTCGGGCACCTCATGCGAAGAGTTGACTCATTGGAAAAGACTCTGCTGCTGGGAGGGACTGGGGGCAGGAGGAGAAGGGGACGACTGAGGATGAAATGGCTGGATTGCATCACTGACTCAATGGACGTGAGTCTGAGTGAACTCCGAGAGATGGTGATGCACAGGGAGGCCTGTCGTGCTGTGATTCATGGGGTCACAAAGAGTCAGACACGACTGAGCAACTGAACTGAACTGAACACATATATGTGGAATCTAGAAGGATGGTACTGATGAACCTGTTTGCAGAGCAGCAGTAGAGACACAGACATAGAGAACAGACTTATGGACAAGGGTCAGGGAGAAGAGGGCGAGGGTGAGATGAATAGAGTAGCATGGATGCATATATAGCAACATATATAAATAGCTGGCCTATGGGAATTTGCTGTGTGACTCAGGGAACTCAAGCTGGGGCTCTGTAATAACCTAGAGGATTGGGAATGGGCAGGTGGTGGGAGGGAGTTTCAAGAGGGAGGGTGCACATGTATACCCATGGTTATTTCAATTGATGTATGACAGAAATCAAACCAATATTGTAAAACAATCAATTAAAAATAAATATTAAAAATTTTTTGGTAAAGTACTGCACTCAAAATGTCAGCAAATCTGGAAAACTCAGCAGTGGCCATGGGACTGGAGAAGATCAGTTTTCATTCCAATTCCAAAGAAAGGCAATGCCAAAGAATGTGCAAACTACCATACAATTATGTTCATTTTACATGTAGTAAGGTTATGCTCAAAATCCTTCAAGCTAGGCTCCTGCAATATGTGAACCAAGAACTTCCAGATGTACATGCTGGGTTTAGAAAAGTCAGAGGAACCTGAGATCAAATTGCCAACATTCTTTGGATCACGGAGAAAGCAAGGGAGTTCCAGACAAACATCTACTTCTGCTTCATTGACTATGCTAAAGCCTTTGTGTGGAGCACAACGAACTGTGGAAAACTCTTAAAGAGATGGAAGTACCAGTCCACCTTACCTGTCTCTTGAGAAACCTGTATGCGGGTCCAGAAGCAATAGTTAGAACCCTACATGGAACAACTGACTGGTTCAGATTTGGGAAAGGAGTATGAAAAGGCTGTATATTGATTGCCCTCTGCTTATTTAACTTGTATGCAGAGTTAACTCTTATGCAGAAATGCTAGGCTGGATGAATCACAAGCTGGAATCAAGATTGCCAGAAGAAATATCAGCAACCTCAGATATGCAGATGATACCATTCTAATGGCAGAAAGTGAAGAGGAACTAAAGAGCCTCTTGATGAGGGTGAAAGAGAGTGTGAAAAACTGGCTTAAAACTTAACATTTGAAAAACGAAGACCATGGCATCTGGTCCCATTACTTCATGGCAAATAGATGGGGAAAAACTGGAAGCAGTGACAGATTTTATTTTCTTGGGCTCCAAAATCACTGCAGATAGTGACTGCAGCCCTGAAATTAAAAGACACCTGCTCCTTGGAAGGAAAGCTATGACAAACCTAGACAGTGTGTTAAAAAGCAGACATTACTTTGCCAACAAAGGTCTGCGTAGTCAAAGCTGGTTTTTCCAATAGTCATGTACAGATGAGAGAGTGGGACCATAAAAATGGCTGCACTCTGAAGAACTGATGCTTTTGAATTGTGGTGCTAGAGAAGTCTCCCGAGTCTCTTGGACTGCAAGGAGATCAACTCTGAATATTCACTGGAAAGACTGATGCTGAAGCTCCAATACTTTGGCCACCTAATGTGAAGAGCCAACTCACTGGAAAAAATCCTGATGCTGGGAAAGACTGAAGGCAAAGGAGAAGTGGGTGGCAAATGATGAGATGGCTAGAGAGCATCACTGATTCAATGGACATGACTTAACTGAACAACAACACTGTTCTTCCTACTGTGTTATAATACATATACTGTTCATGGTGATCAGTAGAAACTATCGGTAACAGTGGGCCTCCAATCCCCTGATGGAATCACCAGCTAAGAATGACCAAAATAGCATTTCTGCATTTTCCTTCTCCTCATCATTTATCTGCACTCCTCTAGTGACTCAGCAGTAAAGAATCTGCCTACCAAGGCAGAAGACGCAAGTCAATCCCTGGGTTGGGAAGATCTCTGGTGAAGGGAATGGCAACCCACTCCAGTATTCTTCCCTGCGAAATCCCAGGGACGAAGGGGCCTGGTGAGCTATAGTCTATGTGGTCCCAAGGAGTAGACACAACTTAGCTACTAAACAACAACATCCTTTATCCACACTCATTGTTCTATCATCTCTATGATAGAATCTGTTACTATAAAGTAGAGTGAAAAAAAAGTTTCCAAGCTCAGCTTGATTAAAAAAAGCTCTCCTCAAGCATGTTAATTATTTTATCTCACAAGACTTTTCCTCAATGTTCACATGAGTATTTGGACATTAAATTTGATATTAAAAGGAGCATCAAATTTGTTTGAACCAGAGGAACAATTTATATCAAAGTAGCTACTAGTCACACTAAAATCTCAGAGGTAGGTATAGGGGGAGAATGAAAAAATTTAAAAATATATATGTTTATAAGCCTGTGCTCCCAAAAATTAGCTTGCAAAGGGGGTGAATATGTAGGCAACCACAGCTGGAATCTAAGGTGGCCTTAAAATCCTTCAGTTCAGTCGCTCAGTTGTGTCTGACTCTTTGTGACCCCATGAACTGTAGCATGCCAGGCCTCCCTGTCCATCACCAACTCCTGGAATTTACTCAAACTCATGTCCATCGAGTCGGTGATGCCATCCAGCCATCTCATCCTTTGTCATCCCCTTCTCCTCCTGTCCCCAGTCCCTCCAAGCATCAGAGTCTTTTCCAATGAGTCAACTCTTCACATGACGTGGCCGAAGTATTGGAGTTTCAGCTTTAGCATCATTCCTTCCAAAGAACAAATCCTTAGGGTCCAAAGTATCTCCATAGAATGTGGCAATAGACATTTTGAGGTACAAGTGATAGTAGTGGTTAAGTGACAAAAAGCATCTGTCAAAGTCCAGCATCCATTCCTAATAAACACTACTAGAAAACCAAGAATATGAGGGAATTTCTTCAATCTGATAAAGGGCATCTACAAAGCATGGATGCTAAGTTGCTTCAGTCCTGTCCAACTCTTTGGATCCTATGGGCTGTAGCCTGCCAAGGTCCTCTGTCCACAGGATTCTCCAGGCGAGAATACTGGAGTGGGTTACTGTGCCCTCCTCCAGGGAATCTTCCCGACCCAGGGGTTGAACCTGCATTTACTGTGGCTCCTGCATTGCAGGTGGATTCTTTACTGCTAAGCCACCTGGGAAGCCCAGGGCTAACACACTTAAATGATAAAGAGTGAGTGCTTTCTAAAAAGATCAAGAACAAAAAAGCATCTCCTCTCACTATCTCTGTTCAATACTGTATAGAAGGTTCAAATACCACTGTATGGTATACCCAATGAAGTAAGGCAGAAAAGAACAAGAGAATAGAGTTGCAGAAAAACAGCCTCAAGAACATACAACAAGTATGCAGCTGTTCATGAATGAAAACAGCCCTGGTAGGACTCAAGAGTCCAATAAAAGCCTATAGCAAGACAGTGCAACCAAACTGGAGAATAAAGAACAAAAACGACTCCTGCGAGATTAGCATAGTTCCTGTCTCAACAGATGCACCTACTTTCCAGATCTCAGCTACCATGGCTGCTGGACTTGTGTGCACATCTCAGACAGCAGAGCAACCGCCACTGTGGAAGCCAGTGCCCCAAACTCTGGAGTCACTGTTGCTCTGTGGTCATTCACACTCCAGAGCCCAACTTCCCAGCTGTTCCATGGTACCTATATATCGGACAACAGTGTCAACTTAAACACGTGGGCACTCATGAACTGGACATAGATCCATAAGGGATATCCTCTCCCATGACATGCCAAGCAGAAGAGAAAAGATCAGAGTTCCCCAGAAGCCTTTACCACCAACGACCCCGTCAGACCCCACCACTGCTTCAGACAGCCACAATCCTGGGCCAGTGAAGATGGCCCAGCAATCTTTGGGAACAATGACCTCAGCTGGTGGACCTCCATGGAGCAGCACTATCAGGACCTAACTGGAGCCAAGCACTACCACATCCCACTCAGCCACTGCCTTTAGACCACCTGCTGATAACTTTCTCCCGCTAAAATCCGTCCATAAAGTCTGAAAGAGGTGACTGATCCATCAAATGCAGAGACATCAACAAAACACTACAAGCAAAGGTGAAAAATCTAGGTAAAATGACATGGCCAAAGAAACAATAACTTTCCAATAATCAACTCCAAAGAAATAAAAACTATGAGTTGACAGAAAATTCAAAATATTTGGTTTAAGGAAGACCAGTGAGCTATAAGAGAATACATATAGACAATAAAACTATGAAAATACATAAGCTAAGCAAGAAGATCAACAGAGAGAGAAATCATAAAATAGAACCAAACATTCTGGAGCTGAAGATTATAATAAATGGAATGAAAAAAATGCAAGTACATCTACAGACTTAATCATGCAGAAGAAAGAATTTGTGAACTTGAGAACAGGTCATTTGATATTATCCAGTCAGATGAGAAGAAAGAATGAAAAGCAAAGAAAGCCCATGTGAATTATGGGATCACATTATGCAAAATAATATTTGTACTATGCGAGTACCAAAAGCAAAGAGAGAAAGGGGCAGAAAGCTTAAAGAAATAATGACTGGAGAGATAAAGATGACGGAGTAGGAGAATGCTAAGCTTGCCTCCCTCAGTGAACACATCAAAAATACATCTACATGTGGAACAATTCTCACTGAAAACAAATTAGAGACTGGCAGAAAAATTATAAAGGCTATAAAGAAAGATCCACAAAGAGTGTCAGGTAGGAATAAAAGAGAAGTGATCATGTCAGGACCTGCACCCCTGGGAGGGGACACAGAAGAGGCATATTACAGCTGGAGGTATTTCCTAGGGAGTAAGTGGTTCAAACCACATATTGGATATTCCAGACTTTGGGTCCCATACCAGGAGGATGAGTCCTGTTGTAGGCTTGAAGTCCTGTTATTGGCTTGAAGACCAATAGGACTGGCGGGGGGTGGGAGGCACTATGAGAACTTGGACTCCACTCGTGAAGTTCCCATACATGTTCCCTTGTTCCCCAATCAAGGCTGAGTAAGCAGACTGAGACTTCCCAGGACTCTGCCCAGTTTCCCATGACCACCCAACCATGTACCTTGGCCCATAATGAGGGCCCACTTTGGCCCCTCTTGCTCTGTGGGGGAGCACTCCACTAGGATGAAGGCTGCTGCTGCCAGCAGGAATGTGCTGTTACAGAGGACAGAGCTGGCTTCTACTTGGTACTACATCTGAATGGGGCAAGGGCAGCCCTTGCTGGCACTCTTAGAGGCAGCAGATCAGAAGTGGTCCAAAACTGGGACTGGGTATATGGGACCACCACAGTACATGTCCTGGGCTGCACTGGGTGTCTGATCCGGCCTCTCCTGCTCCAACTCTGCTTCCATCTAGAGTGAAGCTTTCAATGCTGGGGACAATACGGAGCACACACTTAGAACAAAACCAGCTTGGATCTGAACCTCAAGCCATCTTTAGCACCTTGGGAAGTGAACCCACCCCCAAAGGGTGATGTCAAGCCCTGAACGTAGAAGAAACCCCAGCTCACATGTGGCTCTGGCTCTAGCTCTGCCATCTC
This sequence comes from Nanger dama, assembly GCA_917880005.1. NCBI lineage: Eukaryota > Metazoa > Chordata > Mammalia > Artiodactyla > Bovidae > Nanger > Nanger dama. The sequence continues at coordinate 11,353,804 of CAKJTW010000057.1, read as the reverse complement.
TGCTCCCCACTTCAGTGACAGCTGCCAGCATACCCTGGGCGGAGACATGACTCACGTTCTCCACCAATAGCACTAGATACACACGCAGACTGTGGATGGACACAGCCATACAAAGACACCCTTCAAGACCAGGATGGGTAACTGCGTTACCCAACTTCAGAGAGATAGAGAAACTTATGAAAAATGAGAAGACAAAGGAATTTGTTTCGAATGCAAGAACAAGGAAAAGCCTCTGCATACATCACAAGGTGACACACCTGTTTCTCACCAGGAATTGTGCTTGAATCGGCAGCTAAGAGGCCTCTCAACTCTGTCCAAGCACCCTGTGAACAAGTGAAACTAGGCAGAGCAAAGAAAAACAAAAGCTTTATAGGGTCCGAGGACAATAAGGCAGAGTAGAAGGACCTGAGTTTACCTCCGCTCAAGGAAACATCAAAATCACAACTACTTGCTTCACAACCATCCAAAAAAAAAAAAAAAAAAAAAAGACTGGAACCTACAAAAAGAGATATTCTACTTCCAAAGACAAAGAAGAAGCCACAACAAGCTGGGGATGGACACCCAAAACAGGAGGAACTAATCCTGCAGCCTGTAGGACCACAAGCACAGCATTTTACACAAAATGAGACAGCAGAGGAATATGCTCCAGGTAAAGGAATGAGATAAAACATCAGAATAACAAGTGAAATGGAGACAGGCAATCTATCTAAAAAGGAATTCAGAGACCTTTTTAGGTATTCAGAGTAATGATAGTGAAGATGATCCAAGATCTCAGAGAAAGAATGGAGCACAGAGTGAGAAGATACAAGAAATTCTTAACAAAGAGCTAGATGAAATAAAAATCAATCAGTTGAACAACTGAATAATGAAAATGAAAAATACACCCAAAAGAACAGGAGACTAAATGAAGCAGTAGAATAGATGAGTGGGAAAAAGAATGGTGGAAATCAATGCCACAGAACAGAATAAAGAAAAAAGAATGAAAAGAAATGAAGAGTGTCAGAGACCTCTGCGACAACATCAAACACGTCAACATTGGTATTATAGGGTTCCCAGAGGAGCAGAGAGAGAGAAAGGACATGAGGAAATATCTGAAGAGGTAATAGCTGAAAACTTCCCTAATGTGGGAAAGGAAATAGTCACCCGAGCCCAGGAAATGCAGTGAATCCTAGGCAAGATAAATCCAAGGAGAAATGCACCAAGACACACAGTAATCAAACTGACAAAAATTAAAGACAAAGAGAAAATATTATAAGCAACAAGATTAAAGCAACAAACAGTATACAAAGGAATTCCCATAAGGTTATCAGCAGATTTTTAATCAGAAGCCCGTCAGGCCAAAAGTAGCATGATATATTTAAAGTGATGAAAAGGAAAAACCTCCATACAAGAATTTTCTAGTCAGCAAGGCTCTCTTACAGATTTGACAGAGAAATCAAAGGCTTTACAGACAAGAAAAAGCTAAGAGAATTCAGCACTACCAAACCAGTTTTGTAAGAAATCCTAAAGGAACTTCTCTAGACAGAAAAGAAAAGGCCACAACTAGAAACAAGAGAATTCTGAATGGGAAAGCTCACCAGTAACAACAAACAAATATAATATCAAAACAAGCAAGAGTACATATGCAAGATATTGGAAATGCATTGGAAATGAAGACCAGCAACTTAAGACGATCTTGTAAATATACAGACTACTATATCAAAATTTACCTCATGACAGCCACAAACCAATAGATATAAATCCACAAATCCATAAGAGAGATACACACAAAAAAGAAAAAGCAACCCAAACACAATACTAAAAATAGTCATCAAAAAGATTAAGAATACAAGAGAAAAAGAAGAAAAAAGACCTACAAAACAAATCCAAAACAATTAATAAAATGGCAGTAAGAGACATTTCCTTAAACATAAACACATTAAATGCTCCAACCAAAAACACAAACTAGCTTAATGGATACAAAAACAATATCCATGTATATGCTGTCAAAAAGAGACCCATTCAGAGCTAGGGACATACAGACTGAAAGTGAGGGGATGGAAAAAGGTATTCGATGCAAATGGAAATTGAAAGACAGCTGGAGTAGCAATACTCATATTAGACAAAATAGACTTGAACATAAAGACTGTTGCAAAAGACCAAGAAGCACAATTATAAATATATATGCACCCAGCACAGAAGTACCTCAATATGCAAGGCAAATGTTAATAGCCATAAAAGAGGAAACTGACAGTAAACACAATGAAACTGGGGGGTTTAATGCCCCGTTTATGCCAACAAGTAAGATTATCCAGACAGAAAATCAATAAGGAAACACAAGCCTTAAGAGACACATTGGACAAGATAAGCTTAATTGATATTTATAGAGCATTATATTCAAAAGCAGCAGAATACACATTATTAAGTGTACATGTAACATTCTCCAGGACAGAACACATGCTATGCCATAAGGCAAATCTCACTACATTGAAAAAACTGAAATCATATCAAACATCTTCTCTGACCACAATGCTACGAGATTAGAAGTCATCTATAACTACAAGATCAACTACAAGAAAAAGGAAAAAAATTTAAAAACCACAAACACTGGAGGCTAAACAATATACTACTAAACAACCAAAGAATCACAGAAGAAATCAAATAGGAGATTAAAAAAATACTTAGAGAAAAATGAAAATGAAAACACAATGATCCAAAAACTATGAGATGCATCAAAAGCAGTTCTAAGAGGGAAGTTTATGGCAATACAATCTTACCCCAAGAAACAAGAAAAATACCAAATAAACAACCTAACCTTATAACAGACTGGTTCCAAATAGGAAAAGGAGTACGTCAAGGCTGTATATTGTCACCCTGCTTATTTAACTTCTATGCGGAGTACATCATGAGAAATGCTGGGCTGGAAGAAGCACAAGCTGGAATCAAGACTGCTGGGAGAAATATCAATAACCTCAGATATGCAGATGACACCACCCTTATGGCAGAAAGTGAAGAGGAACTAAAAGCCTCTTAATGAAAGTGAAAGAGGAGAGTGAAAAAGTTGGCTTAAAGCTCAACATCCAGAAAACGAAGATCATGGCATCTGGTCCCATCACTTCATGGGAAATAGATGGGGAAACAGTGGAAACAGTGTCAGACTTCATTTTTTGGGCTCCAAAATCACTGCAGATGGTGACTGCAGCCATGAAATTAAAAGATGCTTACTCCTTGGAAGGGAAGTTATGACCAACCTAGACAGCATATTGAAAAGCAGAGATATTACTTTGCTAACAAAGGTCCATCTAGTCAAGGCTATGGTTTTTCCAGTGGTAATGTATGGATGTGAGAGTTGGACTGTGAAGAAGGCTGCGCGCCAAAGAATTGATGCTTTTGAACTGTGGTGTTGGAGAAGACTTGAGAGTCCCTTGGACGGCAAGGAGATCCAACCAGTCCATTCTAAAGATCAGTCCTGGGTGTTCTTTGGAAGGAATGATGCTAAAGCCGAAACTGCAGTACTTTGGCCACCTCATGCGAAGAGTTGACTCATTGAAAAAGACTCTTATGCTGGGAGGGATTGGGGGCAGGAGGAGAAGGGGACGACAGAGGATGAGATGGCTGGATGGCATCACCGACTCGATGGACATGAGTTTGAGTGAACTCTGGGAGTTGGTGATGGACAGGGAGGCCTAGCGTGTTGCAATTCATGGGATCTCAAAGAGTTGGACATGACTGAGTGACTGAACTGAAGTGAACCTTATACCTAAAGCAACTAGAGAAAGAAAGCAAACAAAATACAAAATTAGTAGAAGAAAAGAAATCATAAGATTCAGAGCAGCAATAAATGAAATAGAAATTAAGAAAACAATAGAAAAGATCAATGAAACTAAAGGCTGGTTGTTTGAAAAGATAAAATTGTTAGACTCTTATATATACTCATCAATATAAAACAAAGGGAGAGGGTTCAAATCAACACAATTAGAAATAAAAAGGAGAAGTTATCATAGACACTACAGAAATACAGAGAATCATAAGAGACTACTACAAGCAACTATATGCCAATAAAAAAACCTAGAAGAAACAAATTCTTTGAAAGGTACAATCTCCCAAATCTGAATCAGGACAAAATAGAAAGTATGAATAGACCAATCACAAGCTCTGATATTGAAAGTGATTAAAGCACTCCTTGCGAACAAAATCCAGGACGAGATGGCTTCAAGGTGAATTCTATAAAATATTTAGTGAGACATTAAAACCTCCTTTTGAAACTATTTTAAAAATTGCTGAAGAAGGAACACTCTAACTCATTCTTCATGGCCACTATAACCCTGATACCAAAAAACAGACAAAGATAACCCCCCAAAAAAAGACAGTCCAACATCACTGATAAACATAGATGCAAAAATCCTCAACAAAATACTAGCAAATCATGACTTCCCTGGTCATCCAGTAATTAAGAATCCTCCTTGCAGTGCAGGGGATGCAGGGTCAATCCCTGGTCAGAAAACTTGGATCTCACATGTTGTGGGGCAACTAAGCCCATGTGTCACAGTGAAGACCCAACACAGTCAAATAAATAAATATTAAAAAAAAAAAAAAAGACTAGCAAATTGAACAAATTGAAGAGTAAAAGCCATATGAGCACTTTGGTAGCACAAGGATGACATGCAGGTTCATCATGTGTTTCACATTTTTTAACAGATATAAAGGGAGAAATTGATAGCAATACAGTAATGGAAGACTTTAACATCCCACTCATATCAATGGAAAGATCTTGCAGACAGAGAAACCAATAAGCCAACAGAGACTCTGAATGATATAATAGAGTTAGATTTAATTGAGACTTACAAGATACTATATCCAAACTCCCCCCACCCAAACAACCCAGAATACACATTCACCTTGGTCTCTAGGCCCCCAGCAACATGAGGGCACAATACAATGTAAACACATTTAAAACATAGAAATCATCCTCAAGCATTTTTTCTGACCACAATGACATGAAACTAGAAATTAACCACAGAAAAGAAATGAGGAAAAATAATTACATGGAGACTAAAAACATGCTACAAAGAAAACAGTGGGTCTATGATAAAATCAAAGAGGAGAGTAAAAAATAGACAATAATGAACGTATACCTGTACAAAATCTATGGGATACAGCAAAAGCAATTCTTAGAGAAAATTCATAGCAATTCAGGTATTCCTCAAAAACAAGAAAAATTTCAAATAAGTCAGAAGAAAAAAGGAAATAATAAAGATCAAACAGGAAATAGAGATTTAAAAAATAGGGAAAAAAATCAATAAAACTAAGAGCTGGCTCTTTCAAAGTTTAAGCAAGATTGACAAACCTCTGGCCAAGCTCCCAGAGAATAAAGAGAGAGAATCCAAATAAACAAAAATAAGAAATGAAAAGAGAAACATAACAGTTGATACTGCAGAAATACAAAAAACCATAAGGGAATACTATGAGCAATTTTATCCCCCAAATTTGACTACCGAGAAGAAATGGACAATCGTCTAGAAACAGCCCACCAAAATTGAATCAAGAAGAAATTAGATAATTTGAAATGACTAATCACTAGAAGTGATATAGAATCTGTAATTTAAGAACTCCCTACATACAAAAGTACAGGACCAGATGGCTTCATAGGTGAATTCTACCAAACTTGCAAAGAATTTACACCAACTCTTCTCACAGTCTTTCAAAAAACTGAAGAGGAGGGAGCACTCCCAAAGACATTCTATGAAGCCACCCTCACTTTGATACTAAAACCAGACAAAGACACCACCCAAAATAGAAAATTACAGGCCAATATATTTGAATATAGGTGCAAAAATTCTCAACAAAATATCACCAAACCAATCCAACAACACAAAAGATCATATACCACAACCAAGTGGGATTTGTCCTAGTTCAAAAGGATGGTTCAACATATGTAAACTAATGTGGTTCACCACATCTAAAAAAGAAAAGACCAAAAAAAAAAATCATCTCAATAGATACAGAAAAGCATTTGACAAAATTCAATATCCATTCGTGATAAAAACTCTTATCAAAGTGGGTACTGAAGGAACATACCACAAAATAGTAAAAGCTATTTACGACAAATACACAGTCAATATAATACTCAATGGTTAAAACTGAAAGGTTTGCCACTAAATCCAGAATAGGACAAGAATGCTCACTCTTACCACTTCTATTCAACATACTATTGGAAGTCCTAGCCAAAGCAATCACATGAGAAAAGGGAATAAAATGTATCCAAATTGGAAGGAAAGAGGTAAAATTGTTATAAGCAGATGAGATGGTGCTATATATAGAAAACTCTAAATATTCCACACAAAAACTATTGTAACTGATAAACTTAGCAAGGTAGCAGGATACAAGATTAACATACAGAAATCAGTTGCATTTCTCTACATCAACAAAGAAATATCAGAAATGGAATGTAAAAATATCACTTTAAAATCACAACTCCTGAAATAAAATAGTTAGGAATGAACCTCACCAAGGAGATGAAAGACTTATCCACTGAGAACTATAAAACATTAACAAAGGAAAATGAAGACAGTTCAAAAAGGGGAAGATATTCCATGCTTTTGGATTGGAAGAATTAATGCTATTAAAATGACCATGCTACCAAAAGCAATTTACAGATTTAACATGATCTCTATCAAATAACCCACGATATTTTTCATGGAACTAAAACAAAGTATCCTAAAATTCGTATAGAACCATAAAAGACCCAGAATTGCCAAAGAAATCCTGAGGGAAAAGAACAAAGCAGGAGGTAAAACCCTTCCAGACTTCAGAAAATACTAAAAAGCTACTGTAAATACAAAACAGCAAGATATTGGCACACAGATATGTGGATCAATGGAATAGAATAGAGAGCTCAGAAATAAACACATCTATGATCGATTAATCTTTGACAAAGAAGGCAAGAATATACAAGGGAAAAAAGACAGTCCCTTCAGCAAGTAGTGTTGGGAAAGTTGAAAAGCCACACATAAATCGATGAAGTTAAATCCTCTCACCATACACAGAAATAAACTCAAAATGCTTGAAGACTTAAATGCAAGACATGACACCATATAATTCCTAGAAAAGAACACAGGCAAACATTCTCTGATATTAATTGTGCCAATGTTTTCTTAGGTCAGTCTCACAAGGCAATAGAAATTAAAAAAAAAAAAAACGCGGGGGGAGCTAATCAAACTTAAAGGCTTTTGCATAGCAAAGGAAACAATCAACAAAAGAAAAGACAGCCTACAAAATGGGAGAAAATATTTGCAGAAGATGTGATAAACAAGGGCTTAATTTCCAAAATCTACAAGCAGCTCATATGATTCTAAAACCAAGAAGCAAACAACCAAATTGAAAAATGGACAGAAGACCAAATAGACCTTTCTCCAAAGAAGACATGCAGATGCCAAACTTAGGCACATGAAAAGATGCTCAACATCACTCATTATTAGAGAAATGCAAACCGAAACTACAATGAGTTACCATCTCACAACAGTGAGAATGACCATTATTACAAACAACAAATGCTGGAGAGGGTATTAAAAAAGAGAACTCTTCTACACTGTTGTTACAATAAATTGGTACAGCCGACATAGAAAAGAGTATAGAGGTTCTTCAGAAAAGTAAAAACAGAGCTACTATATGATCCAGTAATCCCACTTCTGGGCATATATCTGAAGAAAACCACACTTTGAAAATATATGCACATCAACATTCATAGCAACACTGTTTACAGTAGTCAAGACATGGATGCAATCTAAATGTTCATCAAGAGCTGAATGGATAAAGAAGATGCGGTACATATATACAATGGAATACTGCTTTGCCATAAATAAGAATGAAATAACGCCATTGGCAGCAACATGGATGCAGCTAGAGATGATCACACTAACTGAAGTAAGTCAGAAGGGAAGGACAAACACTATGTGATATCACTTACATGTGGAGTCTAAAACATGACAATGACCCTATCAAAAGAAACAGACTCATAGATATATAGAATAGACTGGATGCACCAGGACTTTGGGATTTGCAGATGCAAACTGGCATATGTAGAATGGATAAACAAGGTTCTACTGTGTAGTATAGATAATGATATCTAATCCTCTGTGATAAACCATAATGGAAAATACTATGAAAAAGAATGTGCTTATTTGTATAACTGAGTCACTTTGCTGTAGAAGAGAAACTAATGCACCAATGTAAATCAACTACATTTTAATTTTTTAAAAATAAGATACCTATATGATCATGTCAATAGATGCAGAAAAAGGTTTTGACAAAATTTAACACTTATTTATGATAAAAGCTCTCCAGAAAGTGGGCATAGAAGGAATATGTCTCAGTACAATAAAGGCCATATATGGTATAAAAGCCATATAGCCACTGCTAACATTACACTCAATGTTGAAAAGCTGAAAGCATTTCCTCTAAGATCTGGAACAAGACAGATATGTCCATTCTCACTCCTTTTATTCAACATGGTTCTGGAAGTCCTAGCCATGGCAATCAGAGAAGAAAAGGAAATAAAAGGAATCCAAATTCAAAAGGAAGAGGTAAAACTGTCACTGTTTGCAGATGAAATGATCCTATACATAGAAAATCTTAAAGATTCTACCAGAAAACTATTAGAGCTCATTAATGAGTTTGGTAAAGTTGCAGGACACAAAATTAATACAGAAATCTGTTTCATTTCTATACGTTAATAACAAAAATCAGAGGAGAAATTAAATAATCTCATTTAGAAATCACATCAAAAGAATAAAACACCTAGGAATAAACCTACCTAGGAAGGCAAAAGACTTGCATTTCAAAAACTGTAAGATGCTGATGAAAGAAACTGGAGATTACACAGATGGAGATGGAAAGATGTAAAATGTTCTTGGAACGGAAGAATCAATATTGTCAAAATGACCATATTACCCAAGGCAATCTATAGATTCAGTTCAATCCCTCTCAGATCACCAATGTCTTTTTAATCCTTTTTGCAGATCTAGAATTAAAAACCTAAAATTTGTATGGAAACACAAAAGACTTGAATAGTCAAAGTACTCTTTTGTAAGAAAAATGGACCGAAGGAATCAGGCTCTGTGATCTCAGACTATATTAAAAAGCTTCAGTAATCAAAACAGTATGATATTGGCACAATGACAGAATTATAGACCAATGAAACAGGACAGAAAGTCCAGAAATAAACCTGTGCACCTAAGGTCAATTAATCTATGACAAAAGAAGCAAGATATACAATGGAGAAGAGATAGTCTCTTCAATAAGTGGTGCTAGGCAAACTGGAGAACTACATGTAAAAAAAAAAAAAGAACAGTCTCTAATATGATACACAAAAATAAACTCAAAATGGATTAAAGACATAAATATAAGACCAGATACTATAAAACTGTCAGAGGAAATCACAGGAAAAACACTCATTTTTTAAAAAAGCCAAAAAAAAAATAAATAAATCTCAGCAGTATCTTTTGGATCTACCTCCTAGAGAAATGAAAATAAAAACAAAAACAAATGAGACTGAACTAAACTTTAAAGCTTTTGCACAGCAAACAAAACCATAAACAAACAGACAATTTATGGAATGAGAGAAAATACTGGCAAATTATGTGACCTAAAAGGGATTAATGTCTAAAATATACAAATTGTTCATGCAGTTCCATATAAAGGAACAAACAAACCAATAAAAAAAGGGGGATCAGAAGATCTATATGGACACTTCTCCAAAGAAAACACACACAAGGCCAAAAAGCACATGAAAAGGTGCTCAATATTGCTAATTATTAGAGAAATGCAAACCAGAACTACAATGAGGTATCACTTCACACCAGTCAGTGTGGCCAACATCTACAAACAATAAATTATGGAGATAGTATGGAGAAAAGGGAACTCACCTACAGTGTTGATAGGAATGTAAATTCATGCGGCCACTATGGAGAACAGTATGGAGATTTCTTTAAAAACTAAAAATAGAACTATAGCAATCCCAGTCTTGGGCATATATCCAGAAAAATATATACTTCAAAAAGATACATGTACCCTGATGTTCACTGCAGCATGATTTAACAATAGCAATGACACTAAAGCAACGTAAAATCCATCAACACAAGAAGGAATAAAGAAGATGTGGTATATACACACAAGGGAATACTACTCAGCCATAAAAAGAAAAAAATAATGCCATTTGCAGCAACACTGGACGAACCTAGAGATCCTCATACTAAGCGAAGTAATTCAGAGAAAGACAAACATTATATCACTTATAAGTAGAGTCGAAAAAATTATACAAATGAATTTACTTAGAAAGCAAAAACAAACTCACAAACTTAGACATAGACTTCTGATTACCAAAGGGGTAACGTGTGGGGCTCAGATCATGAACTCCTTATTACCAAATTAAGACTGAAATTGAAGAAAGTAGGGAAAACCACTAGACCATTCAGGTATGACCTAAATCAAATCCCTTATGATTATACAGTGGAAGTGAGAAGTAGATTTAAGGAACTAGATCTGATAGATAGAGTGACTGATGAACTATGGAATGTGGTTTGTGATATTGTACAGAAGACAGGGATCAAGACCATCCTCGTGGAAAAGAAATGCAGAAAAGCAAAGTGGCTGTCTGGGGAGGCCTTACAAATAGCTGTGAAAAGAAGAGAAATGAAAAGCAAAGGACAAAGGAAAGATATAAGCATTTGAATGCAGAGTTCCGAAGAATAGCAAGAAGAGATAAGAAAGCCTTCCTCAGCGATCAATGCAAAGAAATAGAGGAAAACAACAGAATGGGAAAGACAAGAGATCTCTTCAAGAAAATTAGAGATACCAAGGGAACATTTCATGCAAAAGGGCTTGATAAAGGACAGAAATGGTATAGACCTAACAGAAGCAGAAGATATTAAGAAAAGGTGGCAAGAATACACAGAAGAACTGTACAAAAAGATCTTCATGACCAAGATAATCACTATGGTATGATCATTCACCTAGAACCAGACATCTTGGAATGTGAAGTCAAGTGGGCCTTATAAAGCATCACTATGAACAAAGCTAGTGGAGGTGATGGAATTCCATTAGAGCTTTTTCAAATCCTGAAAGACGATGCTGTGAAAGTGCTGCACTCAACATGCTAGCAAATTTGGAAAACTCAGCAGTGGCCACAGGACTGGAAAAGGTCAGTTTTTATTCCAGTCCAAAGAAAGGGAATACTAGAGAATGCTCAAGCTACCGCACAATTGCACTCATCTCACACGCTAGTAAGTGACATGAAGTTGCTCAGTTAGGTCTGACTCTTCGAAACCCCATGGACTGTAGCCTACCAGGCTCCTCCCTCCATGGGATTCTCCAGGCAAGAGTACTGGAGTGGGTTGCTATTTCCTTCTCCAGGGGATCTTCCTGACCCAGGGATCAAACCCAGGTCTCCCACATTCCAGGCAGACGTTTTAACCTCTAAGCCACCAGGGAAGCCAGGCTTCAACAATATGTGAGCCATGAACATCCAGATGTTCAAGCTGGTTTTAGAAAAGGTAGAGGAACCAGCTATCAAATTGCCAACATCTTCTGGATCATAGAAAGAGCAAGAGAGTTCCAGAAAAACATCTATTTCTGCTTTATTGACTACGCCAAAGCCTTTGACTGTGTGGATCACAATAAACGGTGGAAAATTCTGAAAGAGATGGGAATACCAGACCACCTGTCTGCCTCTTGAGAAACCTATATGCAGGTCAGAAAGCAACAGTTAGAACTGGACATGGAACAGACTGGTTCCAAATAGGAAAAGGAGTACGTTAAGGCTGTATATTGTCACCCTGTTTGTTTAACTTATATACAGAGTACATCATGAGAAACACTGGGCTGGAAGAAGCACAAGCTGGAATCAAGACTGCTGGGAGAAATATCAATAACCTCAGATATGCAGATGACACCACCCTTATGGCAGAAAGTGAAGAGGAGTTAAAAAGCCTCTTGATGAAAGAGAGGAGAGTGAAAAAGTTGGCTTAAAGCTCAACTTTACAGAAAACGAAGATCATGGCATCTGGTCCCATGACTTCATGGGAAATAGACGGGGAAACAGTGGAAACAGTGTCAGACTTTATTTTGGGGGCTCCAAAATCACTGCAGATGGTGACTGCAGCCATGAAATTTAAAGACGCTTACTCCTTGGAAGACAAGTTATGACCAACCTAGATAGCATATTCAAAAGCAGAGACATTACTTTGCCAACAAAGGTCCATCTAGTCACGGATATGGTTTTTCCAGTGGTCATGTATGGATGTGAGAGTTGGACTGTGAAGAAAGCTGAGCGCCAAAGAATTGATGCTTTTGAACTGTGGTGTTGGAGAAGACTCTTGAGAGTCCCTTGGACTGCAAGGAGATCCAACCAGTCCATTCTGAAGGAGATCGGCCCTGGGATTTCTTTGGAGGGAATGATGCTAAAGCTGAAACTCCAGTACTTTGGGCACCTCATGTGAAGAGTTGACTCATTGGAAAAGAGTCTGATGCTGGGAGGGATTGGGGGCAGGAGGAGAAGGGGATGACAGAGGATGAGATGGCTGGATGGCATCACCAATTCGATGGACATGAGTTTGGTTGAACTCCAGGAGTTGGTGATGGACAGGGAGGCCTGGTGTGCTGCAGTTCATGGGGTCACAAAGAGTCAGACACGACTGAGTGACTGAACTGAACATGTGTGGGGAATAAGGAGTTTAGGTATATGTGTGTTAGTGGGAAAACCACATTTCTAAATACACATGTAACCCAATATTCATTGTAGCACTATTTACAACAGCCAACATATGGAAGCAACCTATGTCTATTGAAAGAGCAATGGATAAAGAATATGTGCTACATATACACAATGGAATATTCCATTCAATTCAGTCGCTCAGTCGTGTCTGACTCTTTGCGACCCCATGAATTGCAGCACGCCAGGCCTCCCTGTCCATCACCAACTCCCGCAGTTCACTCAGACTCACATCCATCAAGTCGGTGATGCCATCCAGCCATCTCAACCTCTGTTGTCCCCTTTTCCTCCTGCCCCCAATCCCTCCCAGCATCAGTCTTTTCCAATGAGTCAACTCTTCGCATGAGGTGGCCAAAGTACTGGAGTTTCAGCTTTAGCATCATTCCTTCCAAAGAACACCCAGGACTGATCTCCTTTAGAATGTACTGGCTGGATCTCCTTGCAGTCCAAGGGACTCTCAAGAGTGGAATATTACTCAGCCATAAAAAGGAACAAATTTGAGTCACTTGTAGTGATGAGCCTAGACCCTGTTATATAGAGTGAAGTCAGAAAGAGAAAAACAAATATCATCTATTAATGCATATATATATGGAATCTAGAAAAATGGTATTGATGAACCTATTTACAGAGAAGGAATGGAGATGCAGATGTAGAGAATGGACTTGTGCATACCCTGAGGGAAGGAGAAATGAGATGAATGGAGAAAGTAGCATCAACATATATATACACTACCATGCTTAAAACAGATAGCTGGTGGGAAGTTGCTATAAAACACAGAGAACCTAGCCTGGGATTCTGTGATGACCTAAAGGGGTAGATGAGGGGAGGGGAGACTCAAGAGGAAATGGGTATATGTACAATTAAGGCTGATTCAAATTGCTGTTGTGCAGAATCCAACAAAACATTGTAAAGCAATTTTCCTACAATTAGAAAATAAATTTAAAATAATAAAATGAAAGTACAAAAAAGTTTTTATACAGTAATTAAAAAATTAAAAGTTTGGGATTAAAATATACACACTACTATATATAAAACAGGTAATCAACAAAGACCAACTGTATAGCACATGGAACTCTACTCAATACTCTGTATTAACCTATATGGAAAAAGAATCTGAAAAAGAATTGATATATGTATAACTAAGTCACTTAGCTGTACAGCAGAAGCTAATACAACATTGTAAATCAGCTATACTCCAATATAAAATAAAATTATGTAATGTAAATTGGTAATGCATCATGAAGGGGCAACTGGCCATTAATATTTTGGGGGCTCCAAAATCACCGCAGATGGTGACTGCAGCCATGAAATTAAAAGATGCTTACTCCTTGGAAGGAATGACCAACCTAGATAGCATATTCAAAAGCAGAGACATTACTTTGCCAACAAAGGTCCATCTAGTCAAGGCTATGGTTTTTCCAGCGGTCATGTATCGATGTGGGAGCTGGACTGTGAAGAAGGCTGAGTACCAAAGAAGTGATGCTTTTGAACTGTGGTGTTGGAGAAGACTCTTGAGAGTCCCTTGGACTGCAAGGAGATCCAACCAGTCCATTCTGAAGGAGATCGGCCCTGGGATTTCTTTGGAAGGAATGATGCTAAAGCTGAAACTCCAGTACTTTGGGCACCTCATGTGAAGAGTTGACTCATTGGAAAAGAGTCTGATGCTGGGAGGGACTGGGGGCAGGAGGAGAAGGGGATGACAGAGGATGAGATGGCTGGATGGCATCAGTGACTCGATGGACATGAGTTTGGTTGAACTCCAGGAGTTGGTGATGGACAGGGAGGCCTGGCGTGCTGCGATAAATGGGGTTGCAAAGAGTCGGACACGACTGAGAGACTGAACTGAACTGAATGATATATTAAGGGGTTTCCTAACTAGTACTAGTGGTAAAATAAAAACCCATGCCAATGCAGGAGATGTAAGAGATGCAAGTCTGATCCTTGGACTGGGAAGATCATCTGGATAAGGGCATGGCAGCCCACCCTAGTATTCTTGCCTGGAGAATCCCAAGGACAGAGGAGCTTGGGGGCTACAGTCTACAGGGCTGCAAAGAGTCAGACACCACTGAAGTGAGTGAGCATGCACACATGCATGATATATTCAAAGGGAAATTGGCTTACAGAACAGAATGTGTATTATGATACCTATAATGTGTATACTATATGTGTGTGCCTATATGTTCAATATATATAAATATAAATGCACACAATTGCATATTTTGGTAAGTGCACAGAAATAGGTTGGGAATGATACAGCATACCAAATCATTAATGGTGAAAAGAAATAAAAAAAAAAAACAAATGTCACTTTTCTCCTCCATATATGTGTATGTTTTTGTATTTTGATAATGAACATGTTTTCATTTAGGGGAAATTACATTATAACAATAAATATACTACTCAATAAGAAAGGAAAAATACTCTGAAAACAAACAACTAATGAAACAAATAATTCACCAGATAACACAGTTCAAAACAAGAATGGTTATTTAACTAGGGAAAAGGATAGATGAACATAGTGAGGATTTTAACAAGGAACTAGAAAATTAAAAGAACCAATCAGAGCTCAAGTATACAACAACTGAAATGAAAACACACTAGAAGGAATTAAACACAGGCTACATCATAGAGAAGAATGCATAAGTGATCAAGAAGATAGAATACAGGAAATTATCTCATCAGAATAGCAAAGAGAATATAACTTTTTAAAATACTAGGACAGTTTAAGGAACTTGTGGAAAAACAATAAACATACCAACCTTCACATTATATAGAGGTCCCAGAAAGAGAAGAGAGAAAGGGGTCGAAAATGTATTTGATAAAATTATGTCTGAAAATCTCCCAGACCTGAAGAAGAAAACATATATTCAGGTGCAGGAACTAGGGAGTGTCTCAAACAAGATATCCCCAAAGATCCAAACCAAAACATAACCACTGTTAAAATTACAAAGGTAAAAAATACAGAGAGAATTCTAAAAGGAGCAATAGCAAAACAAAGAGTCACATACAAGGGAATCCCCATAAGTTTATCAGCTGATTTTTCTGCAGAAATTTTGACGGCCAGAAGGTAGTGTCATGGTCTATTTAAATTGCTGAAAGGGAAAAACTTAGAACCTAGGATATTCTACCCAGCAAGATTATCTTTTAGAATTGAAGGAGAGATAAAGAATTTCTTGGATAAGCAAAAACTAACAGTGTATCAATACTAAACAGACCCTAAAAGAAATGTTGAAGGGGTCTTCTCTAAGTGAAAAAGGTAGGTTACAATAGGAAGCAAAACTTTTAGGAAGGGAAAAATCCCACTAGTGAAGGCAAATAAATAGTAAAGACTGTGGATCAACCACTTAAATAAGCTAGTATAAAGGAAAAAAAACTATAAAATCAAATAAAACAGTAACAAACAGTTAAGGGATCAACATGAAGATATAAAATATGTTAAAAATATAAAATGTGGGAGAGAGGAACTAAAAAATGTGTATCTCTTAAAATGTGTTTGAACTTAAATGATTACTAACTTTAAACAAGTAGATATAGTTATAGGTCAACATATATGAACCCCATTGTCACCATAAATCAAAAACATACACAAAAATACACAAAAACTAGAAAACGTAAACATACAACTAAAGAAAATAATCAAACCACAAGAGAAGAAACTGAAAGAAGAAAATAACAAAAGGGCTACCAAAACCGTAAAACAAGTAACAAAGTGGCAATAAGTACAAACCTATCAGTCATCATTTTAAGTGACAATAAACTAAATGCTCCAATCAGAAGACGTACGGGGGATTACTGGATTTGGGGGAAAAAAACAAAAACACAAAACACATCCATATGCTCTTACAAGAAAGTAACTTTTGAGCTAAAGACACATGCAGAATGAAAATAAGAGCAAATAACTATTTCATGAAAACAGAAATGATACGAAAGCTGGGGTGGCAAATTCATACCAGATAAAATAGACTTTAAAACAAAGTTAAAAAAAAAAAAAGACAAGGATATTATATAATGATAAAAGGATCAACACAAGAGGAAGATGTAACACTTGTTAATATATATGCCTCTTATAGAGGAGCACCTAAATACATAAAGCAAATATTAACAGACAAAAGGGAGAAATTGACAATAACACAATAGTAGGGGACATTAACATGCCACTGATGTCAATGAATAGATCATCCAAATAGATAATCAGTAAGGCAACAGAGGACCTAAATGACACAAAAGGGCCAGTTAATATACGTCTACAGGATATTACAGCCCCAAACAGCAGAACACATGTGCTCAAGAACACACGGAACATTCTCCAGGGCAGATCACATGCTAGATCACAAAATATGTCTCAATAAATTTAAGAGGACATAAATTATATCAAGCACTTCTTTTGACCACGGAGGTGGCTGGATAAAGAAGAAAAGAGGAAAACCACAAAGAGGAAAAATGGGAAAAGCACAAACATGCACAGACCAAACAATATGCTAAAAAAAAATTCCTGAGGAGATCAGAGGATACCTCAAGAAAAATTAAAATAACACAACTTTCCAAAATCTATGGGATGCAGCAAAAGCTGTTGAAAGAGTAAAATACAGTGTTACATGCTTATCTCAAGGAACAAGAAATTTACCAGTTAAACAACCTAACCCACCCTCTAAAAGAATTAGAAAAGGAAGAACAAACAAAGCCAAAATTCACCATAAGGAAGGAAATAATAAAGATCAGAGAGGAAATAAATAAAACAGACCTCTCTCAAAAGAAACAAAACAGAAAATATGAGACAAATCAAGAGATTGTCTTTTTAAACATAAAAATTTGTACAACTTTAGCTAGGATCATCAAGAAAAAAGGGGAGGGGGACCCAAATGCACAAAATAAGAAATGGAGGAATAAAAGTTATAAGTGCCATCATAGAGATACAAAAAAATTTAAGAGACTACTATAAATAGTTATATGCCAACAAATTGGGTAACACAGAAGAAATGGATAAGTTTCTGGGAACATACAGTCTTCAAAGATTGAATCAACTAGAAACAATCTGAACAGACCAATCAGCAGTAGTGAGATTGAGTTTGTAATTAAAAAACTCTCAGGAAAGGAAGTCTGGGACCAGAAAGGTTCATAGTGGAATTCTACCAAACACACACACACAAAGCTAATAATTATTCTTCTCCAAGTAGTCCAAAAAATTGAAGAGAAGTGAACTGCACACTCTCAACCTCATTCTATGACACCACAATTATCCTGATACCAAAACCAGACAAAAATGCAACAACAAAAATATTACAGGCCAATATATGATAAATATAGATGCAAAAGTTCAACAAAATATAAGCAAATTGACTTCAACAGTATATTAAGTGGGATTTATTTCAAGGATACAGAGGTGATGCAACATCGACAAATCAAGCTGTTACACCACATTAAAAAGGATAAAAATCACATGGCCATCTCAATAGATGCAGAGAAAGCATTTGACAAAATTCAACATCATTCACAATGAAAACTCTCATCAAATCAGGAATATGAGTGATCACATCTCAAAAAGTAAAGGTCACTTATGACAAACCTACAGCTAACATCATACTCAATGGTGAAAGGCTGAAAGCTTTTCCTTCAAAAAAGGAGCAAGACAAGGATGCCCACTCTCAGGACTTACATTCAACATAGTATTGAAGTCCCAGACCCAACAATGAGACAATAAACAGAAAAGGCATCCAACTGAAAGAGAAGAATTTAAACTGTTATTATTTGCTTATGACATGATACTATTGATAGAAAACCTAAATTTCCATCTGAATGCTATTAGAATAAATGAATTCAGTAAAGATTTAGGATATGAGATGAATATGTAGAAATCTGCTGCTTTTCTACACACTAAATGAACTACTAGAAAGAGACTATAAAAAGAAAAAACTCATTTAAAATCCCATCAAGAATAAAATACTTAAGAATAAACTTAACCAATGAGGTGAAAGCCCTATGCTCTGAAAAGTATGAAACACTAATTAAGGAAATGAAGATGGTACAAATAAAAATATAAACTGTATTCATGGGTTGACAGAGTTAGTATTGTTAACATGGTAACACTATCCAAAGCAATCTTCAGGATTAATGAAATCCCCATCAAAATATCCATGACATTCTTCAGAACTAGAACAAATAATCCTAAAATTTACATGGAGCCATAGAAAACCCTGAATTGCCAAAGTAATCTTTAGAGGAAAAAAAAAAAAAGTGGAAGCTTAGTGCACTCTGAGTTCATACTATACTATAAAGCTACAGTCACTAAAACAGTATGGTACTGGCACACCCTGAATATTCATTGGAAGAACTGATGCTGATGCTCCAATACTTTGGCCACATGATGCAAAGAGCTGACTCATTGGAAAAGACCCTGATGCTGGAAAAGATTGATGGCAAAAGGAGAAGGGAGCAGCAGAGGATGAGATGGTTAGATAGCATCACTGACTTAGTGGACATAAATTTGAGCAAAAACTCTGGGGGATAGTGGAGGACAGAGGAGCCTGGCATGCTGCAGTCCATGAAGTCACAAAGAATTGGACACAACTTAGCAGCTGAACAACAACTGGTACAAAAGATTTATAGATCAATGAAACAGAACAGAAAGCCCAGAAATAAATCCACACTTCTACGATGAATTAATTTACGGCAAAAGAGGCAAGAATATACAATGGAGAAAAGACTTCAGTGAACGATGCTGGGAAAATTGGACAGCTACATGTAAAAGAATAAAGTTAGAATATTTTTAACATCATACACAAAAATTAGCTCAAAGAGGATTAATGACCTAAATGCGAGAGCTAAAACCATAAAACTCCTAAAAGAGAACATACGCGGAACACTATCAGAAAAATTATAGCCATGTTTATTTTTTCTATCTGAGTCATAAGGCAAAGGAAACAAAGGCAAAAATAAGCAAATGGGACCTAATTAAATTTTAAAGTGTTTTTTTTTTTTTTTTCTTTTAGCAAAGGAAACCATCAATAAAATGAAAAGGTAACCTACAGGCTGGGAGAAAATATTTGCGAATGATGCAACTGACAATGGGTTAATATCCAAAATATTAAACTTTGTCATAAATGGCCATTATTAGGGTGAGATATAAATTTACACTGAAATACAAAGGACCCAGAACAGCCAAATGAACTTACCAAAAGAAAAACAAACTTGAACAATGAACACTGCCTGATTTCAAGTTTTATAAAGATACAGTAATAAAGGCTACATATATAGACAAAAATTTTTTAACCAAAAGGCAAAGTCAATTCAGTGAAAAAGAGTAACCTTTGGTAAACTGTTCTGGACTCTACACATGGACACCACCGGATGGTCAATACTGAAATCAGATTGATTATATTCTTTGCAGCCAAAGATGGAGAAGCTCTATAGTCAGCAAAAAACAAGACCAGGAGCTGATTGTGGCTCAGATCATGAACTCCTTATTGCCAAATTCAGACTAAAATTGGAGAAAGTAGGGGAAACCATTAGACCATTCAGGTATGATCTAAATCAAATCCCTTATGATTATACAGTGGAAGTGAGCAATAGATTCCAGGAATTAGATCTGATAGAGTGCCTGAAGGACTATGGATGGAGGTTCGTGACATTGAACAGGAGGCAGGGATCAAGATCATCCCTGAGGAAAAGAAATGCAAAAAGGTATAAAATGGTTGTCTGAGGAGGCCTTACAAATAGCTGAGAAGAAAAGAGAAGTGAAAGGTAAAGGAGAAAAGGAAAGATACACCCATTTGAATGCAGAGTTTGAAAGAATAGCAAGGAGAGATAAGAAAGCCTTTCTCAGTGATCACTGCAAAGAAATGTAGGGAAACAATAAAATGGGAAAGCCTAGAGATCTCTTCAAGAAAATTAGACATGTCAAGGAAACATTTCATGCAAAGATGGGCTTGATAAAGGACAGAAATGGTATGAATCTAACAGAAGCAAAAGATATTAAGAAGAGGTGGTAAGAATACACAGAAGACCTATACAAAAAGAACTGCATGACCCAGATAATCATGATGGTATGATCACTCACTTAGAGCCAGACATCCTGGAATGCAAAGTCAGGTGGGCCTTAGGAAGCATCACTATGAACAAAACTAATGGAGGTGATGGAATTCTGTTGAGTTATTTCAAATCCTAAAAGATGAAGCTGTGAAAGTGCTGCACTCAATATGCCAGAAATTTTGAAAATCTCAGCAGTGGCCACAGGACTGGAAAAGGTCAATTTTCATTCCAATCCCAAAGAAAGGCAATGCCAAATAATGCTCAGACTACCACACAATTGCACTCATCTCACACGCTAGCAAAGTAATGCACAAAATTCTCCAAGCCAGCCTTCAACAGTACGTGAAGTGTGAACTTCCAGATGTTCAAGCCAGGTTTGGAAAAGGCAGAGGAACCAGAGATCAAATTGCCAGAATCCATTGGATCATAGAAAAATTGAGAGTTCCAGGAAAACATCTACTTTTGAAAGGCTTTGACTGTGTGGATCACAACAAACTGTGGAAAATTCTGAAAGAGATGGGAATACCACCTGACCTGCCTCCTGAGAGATCTGTATGTAGGTCAGGAAGCAACAGTTAGAACTGGACATGGAACAACAGACTGGTTCCAAATAGGAAAAGGAGTATGTCAAGGCTGTATATTGTCACCCTGCTTGTTTACCTTACATGCAGAGTACATCATGAGAAACGCTGGGCTGGAAGAAGCACAAGCTGGAATCAAGATTGCCGGGAGAAATATCAAGAACCTCAGATATGTACGTGACACTACTCTTATGGCACAAAGTGAAGAGGAACTTAAAAGCCTCTTGATGAAAGTAAAAGAGGAGAGTGAAAAAGTTGGCTTAAAGCTCAACTTTACAGAAAATGAAGATCATGGCATCTGGTCCCATCACTTCATGGGAAATAGATGGGGAAACAGTGGAAACAGTGTCAGACTTCATTTTTTGGGCTCCAAAATCACTGCAGATGGTGATTGCAGCCATGAAATTAAAAGATGCTTACTCCTTGGAAGGAGGGTTATGACCAACCTAGATAGCATATTGAAAAGCAGAGACATTACTTTGCCAACAAAGGTCCGTCTAGTCAAGGCTATGGTTTTTCCAGTGGTCATGTATGATTGTGGGAGTTGGACTGTTAAGAAAGCTGAGCGCCGAAGAAGTGATGCTTTTGAACTGTGGATTTGGAGAAGACTCTTGAGAGTCCCTTGGACTGCAAGGAGTTCCAACCAGTCCATGTTAAAGGAGATCAGTCCTGAGTGTTCATTGGAAGGACTGATGCTAAAACTGAAACTCCAATACTTTGGGCACCTCATGTGAAGAGCTGACTCATTGGAAAAGAGTCTGATGCTGGGAGGGATTGGGGGCAGGAGGAGAAAGGGATGACAGAGGATGAGATGGCTGGATGGCATCACTGACTCGATGGACGTGAATTTGGGTGAACTCTGGGAGTTGGTGATGGACAGGGAGGCCTGGCGTGCTGCAGTTAATGGGGTTGCAGAGTTGGACACAATTGAGTGACTGAACTGAAGTGAACCAAAATTAACAGTTGATTTGTATTAGGGTGTGGGTAAGGAACAGTGTGTAGGAATTATAACGTGATATAAAGTAACTTCTGTGGTTGATGGATTATTTTGATTAAGGTGATGATTTCACAAGTTTATATATATGTCAAAACACTTAAAACTGTATACTTTCAATATTTATGTCAATTATGCCTTAATAAAGTTGGTAATTCTTTAAAACAGCAATGTTAAAATAGCTGCCAAGGCATTATTTTTTCAACTGTACTCAGTTTTTAATATACTAATTACTGTAGTGATAATGCATCTGTTTTCAATATTAGGGCATAGACAGCTGACTTTTAATAACATGGATTTAAACTATATGGATCCACTTATATGTGGATTTTTTTCAATAAAGACGTACTATAGTACCTCACAGTGATCAGCTGGCTGACTCCATAGATACAGAATACTGGATACAGAGTGTTGACTGTGAAGTTCCATTGTGAGGATGGCCATACCTCTAATTCCTGCAGTGTTCTAGAATCAACTGTACTTTTTCGTGTAAGTGGATTTTCCAGATACTGAAGCCTAGTATTCATCCCTTTGAAAAGTGCTTATTATTTTAACCATTTTATTTATTTATTTATTTTTATTTATTTTTTATTTTTTACTTTATTCTACATTACAATACTGTATTGGTTTTGCCATACATTGACATGAATCAGCCACAGGTGTACACGAGCTCCCAATGCCGAAGCCCCCTCCCACCTCCCACCCCATATCATCTCCCTGGATCATCCCTGTGCACCAGCCCCAAGCATCCTGTATCCTGTATCGAACAAAGACTGGCGCTTCGTTTCTTACATGATAGTATACATGTTTCAATGCCATTCTCCCAAATCATCCCACCCTCTCCCTCTCCCTCAGAGGTCAAAAGTCCGTTCTATACCTCTGTGTCTCTTTTGTTGTCTCACATAAAGGGTCATCATTACTATCTTCTAAATTCCATATATATGTGTCAGTATACTGTATTGGTGTTTTTCTTTCTGGCTTACTTCACTCTGTATAATCAGCTCCAGTTTCATCCATCTCATTAGAACTGATTCAAATTTATTCTTTTTAAGGGCTGAGTAATACTCCATCGTGTATATGTACCACAGCTTTCTTATCCATTCATCTGCTGATGGCCATCTAGGTTGCTTCCATGTCCTGGCTATTATAAACAGTCCTGCAATGAACATTGGGGTACATGTGTCTATTTCAATTCTGGTTTCCTCAGTGTGTATGCCCAGCAGTGGGATTGCTGGGTCATAAGGCAGTTCTATTTGCAGTTTTTAAGGAATCTCCACACTGTTCTCCATAGTGGCTGTACTAGTTTGCATTCCCACCAACAGTGTAAGAGGGTTCCCTTTTCTCCACATCCTCTCCAGCATTTATTGCTTGTAGACTTTTGGATCACAGCCATTCTGATTGGTGTGAAATGGTACCTCATTGTGGTCTTGATTTGCATTTCTCTGATAATGAGTGATGCTGAGCATCTTTTATGTGTTTGTTAGCCATCCGTATGTCTTATTTAATGCATCACGGTCATCCTTACCTTTTGAAACAAAATACAGAAACCAAGTAACCTCTAGGCCAGAGAACAGCACCACGACAGCTGCAGCAGGGTGGAAAACACTCTCTTTAAAGTTATTTGACATTATGTACAGGTTTACATTTGCTGCCCTTAACGAGGAATTTCAGATGGTTTTCTAAATTAAATATAACTCAAAAGGAAATAACAAACATTTGGAAGGAATTGCTATGAAAGAAAAACACTAATCCCAGAGAAAATATTAGTGACAAAGGACACTGTCATAATTCTCTTTCTGTAAGTGACAGAAAAATCCACCTTGAAATTACCTGGGCACTAAAGAGGATATAATCACCAAAACAATGCGATAGCAATGAAATGGGAACAGCCTTGAGATTAATATCATTAGGATTCTGTGTATTGTTAACTTTGCTTCTCTGTGCTTGAAGCTTCTTTCATTTACTACTTAAGGGGTGAAAAAATAAGGATGTAGAAAACCTAAACATTATTAATAAGATAGATATAATTTTTATGTATGCATTTTATATCCAGCAAACAGTAAATAAACCTTTACAAGTTTAAATAAACCTTTGCAAAGTGAAAGTGAAGTCACTCAGTCGTGTCCGACTCTCTGTGACCCTGTGGACTGTAGCCCACCAGGCTCCTCCATCCATGGGATTCTCCAGGCAAGAATACTGGAGTGGGTTGCCATTTCCTTCTCCAGGGGATCTTCCCAACCCAGGGATCGAACCTGGGTCCCCCACATTGCAGGCAGATACTTTAACCTCTAAAGCCCAAGTTCACTTGAAATATGCAAAACAACTGAGTGTATATTAGGCCTTAGAATATTTTACATCTTAAAAATGAAGAATGCATTGTCTTGCTAAAACTAAAAATTAGTAAGAAAACTAGCTTATAAAAATTACTTAAACACTCTCTTAACATTTGTATCAAAGAGAAAAATAAAAATCAATACAAATTATAAGATCTCTAGAAAATAACAGTACTTATATTAATTTTGTTATAGTGACACAAGCAAGATGGTGGACCAGGAAGCTCCAGGCCCTCATTCCTCCATGGAAACATCAAGTAAACAACAACAGACTGACAAGAATAACTTTTGGGGAGCTCTAGAAACCAAAGTTATGCAGCAGCTAAATGAAAAATGAAGTTTTAAAAAGTCACCCACAGAATGATGGGAAATTGTTGGTACAAATGTTGGTACAAATTGCTCACTTGTACCCCCCACCCCCATCCCTCATGTGGAGTAGTGTAGAGAAAGGCAGTCAGGAGAAAGTAGCCAAATCCTTGGGTCTTCCCTCAGGACAGAAGGAAAAGAGTGGAAGTTGCCTGCAACATTTTGACTCGTCTGAAAACCTCTGAGGGACCAGTGTCTGTTTCACTTGAATCTCAGACAGGAATAGCTTGGAGGCCCTTGAAAGCAATGGCAGGCAAAATGACATATTAAAAACTGCAAGGGTCTGCAGACCTAGGGTAAGATATTATGTGCTGAAGGATACAATAAAGCCTTTAAGATCTGACAAAAAGCACAGGTAAAACTCAGGAAAATTAACAGATTAAAAACAAGCATGCATCCAGGGGAGTTATGGGAAAGTGTAAGCACAAGCTCGGGGAAGACATAAGTCCAGAAAAAGCCTAAAAAGAATTAAACCTTCAGGCTGGGTGAATTGGGGAAATTCTTTCTCCACTCAGAGCCAGTCTGCAAAGACTTGGAGAGGTTCCTTACTCTTTCTGTGTTTGGAATCAGACATGACTTAGCGACTAAAACACCATAGCAGACCAAATGAACCTAGCATATATAGAACATTCGATCTGACAACCAGCAAAATACACATTCTTCTTAAGCACAGTAGAACACTCTCTAGGACTGACGAAATGTTGGACCACAAATCTTAGAAAGCTCAAGAGGATACCAAACATACATCTTCTTTGACCACAATGATATGAAACTGGAAATCAGTAACATGAAACAGAGAACAGCCAAAAATGATCAAAGAAGATATTAAAGAAACTGAAGTTTCTTGACACAAACAAAAATGGAAATACAGCAAACTTATGGGATATAGCAAAAGTAGTCCTAAGAGGAAAGTTCGTAATAACACATGTGTACATCAAGAAATGGGAATATCATGATATTACTTATCTGTGGAATCTTAAGAAATGATACACATGAACTTATTTACAAAACAGAAATACTTACAGACATAGAAAACAAACTTAGCTACCAAATACCAAAGGGGAGAGGCGGGGGAGGGGGGAGGATAAATTAGGAGTTTGAGAGCAACATATTCACACTATTATATATGAAACAAGGACCTACTGTACGGCACAGGCAACTACACTCAAAACCTTATAATAACCTATAATGGAGAGGAATCTGAATAAAATAAGTATTTCTGAGTTGTCTGTCGTGATCTCTCCATTTTCATTTCTAGTTTTGTTGATTTGATTTTTTTCTCTTTGTTTCTTGATGAGTCTGGCTAATGGTTTGTCAATTTTATTTATCCTTTCAAAGAACCAGCTTTTTGCTTTGTTGATTTTTGCTATGGTCTCTTTTGTTTCTTTTGCATTTATTTCTGCCCTAATTTTTAGGATTTCTTATAATAGCCAGGACATGGAAACAACCTAGATGGCCATCAGCAGATGAATGGATAAGAAAGCTGTGGTACATATACACAATGGAGTATTACTCGGCCCTTAAAAAGAATAAATTTGAATCAGTTCTAATGAGATGGATGAAACTGGAGCTGATTATACAGAGTGAAGTAAGCCAGAAAGAAAAACACCAATACAGTATACTGACACATATATATGGAATTTAGAAGATAGTAATGATGACCCTATATGTGAGACAACAAAAGAGACACAGAGGTATAGAGTGGACTTTTGGACTCTGAGGGAGAGGGAAAGGGTGGGATGGTTTGGGAGAATGGCATTGAAACATGTATACTTTCTTGTAAGAAACAAAGCGCCAATCTATGTTCAATGCAGGATGCAGGATGCGTGGGGCTGGTGCACAGGATGGTTCAGGTAGATGATGTGGGGTGGGAGGTGGGAGGGGGCTTCGGCATTGGGAGATTGTGTTCACCTGTGGCTGATTCATGTCAATATATGGCAAAACAAATACAGTATTGTAATTAAAAATTAAATTAAAAAAAAAAAGTATATGTTTGTGTGTGTGCATAACTGAACCCTTTTGCTGTACACTCGAAACTAACATGGCATTGTAAGTTAACTACAGCACTATTTTTAAAAATGCAGGGCAAATATATGATATCAATTATATGCAGAATGTAAAAAAGGATACAAATGAACTTGCTTACAAAAAAGAAACAGACTCACAGACATAGGAAAAACTATGGTTACTAAAGAGGAAAGGAGGGAAGGGATAAATTAGGAATTTCAGATTAACATATGCATATCACTATATATAAAATAGATTAAAAACAAGAACCTACTGTATAGTACAGGAAACTATATTCAACATTCTGTAATAACTTTTAATGCAAAAGAATCTGAAAGTGAATATATATAATAGGCTATAAAATATATAAAATATTAATTCACATTAATTGCATATATATTCTTTCAGATTATATGTTACTCTGTTATATATGTGTGTATATATATATATGTATATAAAATCACTTTGCTATACACGAAAAACGAACACAGCAATGTAAATGAACTATAATTTTTAAAAGGGAAAAAAATTCCTAACAACTTTACACTTCAAAGAATAAGAACAAACTGAGATCAAAATTAGTTGAAGGAAATAATAAAGAGTTGGACATGACTGAAGTGACTTAGCAGTAGCAGAGCAGAAAAAAATAAATTAGAATACAATACAATACAAAAGATTAATAACCAAATTAAGAACTGGTTTTCTGAAAATATAAGCAAAATTGGACATGACTTAGTGACTAAACCACCATTACATTAGCTAGAACCAATGGGGAAAAGAAAGAACTCAAATCAACAAAATTACAAATAAAAAGAGTTTACTGGCTGACATAAAAGAAATACAAAGTATCCTAAGAGGTTATTATGAATAAATACATGCCAACAAACTGGGCAACTGAAAAGAAAGGAAAAAACCCTTAGAAACACACAAACTACCAAGACTGGTAGAACAGACTAATTACTAGTAAGGAAACTGAATCTGTAATCAAAAATCTCCTAACAAAGTAATACCCAGGACTAGTGGCTTTATGGGTGAATTTTACCAAATATTTAGAGGAGACTGCCAATCCTTCAAAATCTTCCAAAAAATCGAAGAGGAACCCTCATAAATAACAGCATTACCCTAATAACAAAACCAGAAAAGACATTACAAGAAAGGAAAACTACAGGTCAAAATTTCTGATAAATATAGATCCAAAATTCTCAAAATAATACTGCTGCTGCTGCTGCTAAGTTGCTTCAGTCATGTCCGACTCTGTGTGACCCCATAGACAGCAGCCCACCAGGCTCCCCCGTCCCTGGGATTCTCCAGGCAAGAACCCTGGAGTGGGTTGCCATTTCCTTCTCCAATGCATGAAAGTGAAAAGTGAAAGTGAAGTCGCTCAGTCGTGTCCAACTCAGCGATGCCACGGACGGTAGCCTGCCAGGTTCCTCCGTCCATGGGATTTTCCAGGCAAGAGTACTGGAGTGGGGTGCCATTGCCTTCTCTACAATATAATACTAGTAAACTGAATTCAGTAACACATTAAAAGAATGATTCATCATGATCAAGTGGGATTTTTCCCAACATAGGATGGTTAAATATATGCAAATTAATAAATGTGATGTATCACATCAATAGAAAAAAATCATACAATCACATCAATAGACACAGAAAAAGCATTTGAAAAATCCAATACCCATTCCTGACAAAAAAACTTAACAAATTAGGTATAGAAACAACGTATCTCAATAAAGGCCATGTATGACAAGTTTACAGCTAGTATCATATTCAGTGATGAAAGGTTGAAAGCTTTTCCTCTAAGATCAAGACAAGACAAAGGCTCAACTCTCACCACTCCCATTTAACACAGTATGAAAGTTCTAGCCTGAGCAATTAGGCAACGAAAAAAACACAAAAGGTGTCAGAATTAGAATGCAGGAATTAAATCTTGCTCTATTTCCAGATGAACTCATTTTATACACAGAAAATTCTCAAGATTTTATCAAAAACTGTAAGAGCTAACCAAAAAATTCTGTAAAGTTTCAGGACACAATATTGACATAAAAACTCAGTAGTGTTTCTATACACTAGGAACTAATTAACTCAGTAGAAATAAAGAAACTGATCCCATTAATGAAACAGAAACAGATTTACGGGCATAGAGAACAAACTTGTGGTTGCCAAGCAGGAGGTGGATGGGAGGGGCAGACTGTGATTTTGGAAACAGAAGATGCAAACTACTTTATGTATAACTAGATCATTTTGCTGTACATCAGAAATTAGCACTGTAAATCAACTATACTTCAGTAAAATAAATTTTTACAAAGGAAGTTGAACCCGTTTACAATTGCATCAAAGACAATAATATAGTTAGGAATAAATTTAACCAAAGAGGACAAAGATATCTATGTGGAAAACTATAAGATATTGATGAAAAAATTGAAGAAGATATAAATAAATGGAAAGATATTCTACACTTATAGATTGGAAGAATCAATATTGTTAAAATGTCAGTATTACCAAAAGCCAATGCAATCTCTATCAAGATCCCATTGGCAATTTTTACAGAAGTAGAAAAAACACTCCTAAAATTTATATGGAATCACTGTCCCTGTCCATAACCAACTGCCGGAGTCTACCCAGACCTATGTCCATTGAGTCAGTGATGTCATCCAACCATCTCATCCTCTGTTATCCCCTTCTCCTCCCACCTTCAATCTTTCCCAGCATCAGAGTCTTTTCAAATGAGTCAGTTCTTTGCATCAGGCGGCCAAAGTATTGGAGTTTCAGCTTCACTTTCTGCCATAAGGGTGGTGTGATTTGCATATCTGAGGATATTGATATTTCTCCCAGCAATCTTGATTCCAGTTTGTGCTTCATCCAGCCCAGCGTTTCTTATAATGTATTCTGTGTATAAGTTAAATAATCAGGGTGACAATATACAGCCTTGACCTACTCCTTTCCTGATTTGGAACCAGTCTGTTGTTCCATGTCCAGTTCTCTGTTGCTTCTTGACCTGCATACAGATTTCTCAGGAGGCAGGTCAGGATGTCTGGTATCTCCATCTCTTGAAGAATTTTCCACAGTTTGTTGTGATCCACACAGTCAAAGACTTTGGCATAGTCAACAGAGAAGAAATACATGTTTTTCTGGAACTCTCATGCTTTTTCGATGATCCAACAAACTTTGGCAATTTGATCTCTACTTAATCTGCCTTTTCTAAAGCCAGCTTGAACATCTGGAAGTTCACGGTTCACGTACTGTTGAAACCTGGCTTGGAGAATTTTGAGCATGACTTTACTGGCCTGTGAGACAAGTGCAACTGTGTGATAGTTTGAGCATTCTTTGGCATTGCCTTTCTTTGGGATTGGAATGAAAACTGACATTTTCCAGTCCTGTGGCCACTGCTGAGGTTTTCAAATTTTCTAGCATGTTGAGTGCAGCACTTTCACAGCTTCATCTTTCAGGATTTGAAACAGCTCACTGGTTTTCCATCACCTCCACTAGCTTTGTTTATAGTGATGCTTCCTAAACCACTTGACTTTGCATTCCAGGATGTCTGGCTCTAGGTGAGTAATCATACCATTGTGATTATCTGGGTCATGAAGATCTTTTTGTATAGTTCTTCTGTGTATTCTTGACACCTCTTCTTAATATTTTCTGCTTCTGTTAGGTCCATACCATTTCTGTCCTTTATTGTGCCCATCTTTGCATGAAATATTCCTGAGAAAGTGAAGTCACTTAGTCGGGTCCAACTCTTTGAGACCCCATGGATTATAGCCTATGAGGTACCTCCATCCATGGAATTTTCCAGGTAAGAGTACTGGAGTGGGTTGCTATTTCCTTCTCCAGGGGATCTTCCTGACCCAGGGATCATACTCAGTTCTCTCACATTGCAAGCAGACACTTTTACCATCTGAGCCACCCTTGGTAGCTCTACTTTTCTTGAAGAGATCTCTAGTCTTTCTCATTCTATTGTTTCTTTAAATTAAATTTTATTTTTACTTTATTCTACTTTACAATACTGTATTGGTTTTGCCATACATTGACATGAATCAGCCACAGGTGTACATGAGCTCCCAATCCTGAAACCCCCTCCCACCTCTCACCTCACATCATCTCTCTGGATCATCCCTGTGCACCAGCCCCAAGCATCCTGTATCCTGTATCAAACATAAACTGGTGTTTCGTTTCTTACATGATAGTATACATGTTTCAATGCCATTCTCCCAAATCATCCCACCCTCTCCCTCTCCCTCAGAGGCCAAAAGTCCATTCTATACATCTGTGTCTCTTTAAATATTAAAAGCAGCAAGGGAAAAACAACAAATAACACACAAGGGGATCCCCATAAGAATAACTGCAGATCTTTCAATAGAAACTCTTCAGGCCAGGAGGGAATGGCAAGACATACTTAAAGTGATGAAAGAAAATAACCTACAGCCCAGACTACTGTACCCAGCAAGGATCTCATTCAAATATGAAGGAGAAATAAAAAGCTTTACAGACAAGCAAAAGCTGAGAGAATTCAGCGCCACCAAACCAGCTCTCCAACAAATGCTAAAGGATAGACTATAGACAGGAAACACAAAAAGGCATATAAACCCAAACCCAAAACAATAAAGTAAATGGCAACGGGATCTTACTTATCAATAATTACCTTAAACGTAAATGGGTTGAATGCCCCAACCAAAAGGTAAAGACTGGCTGAATGGATACAAAAACAAGATCCCTATATATGCTGCCTACAAGAGACCCACCTCAAAACAATGGACACATACAGACTAAAAGTGAAGGGCTGGAAAAAGATATTCCATGCAAATAGAGACCAAAAGAAAGCAGGAGTAGCAATACTCATATCCGATAAAATAGACTTTAAAACAAAGGCTGTGAAAAGGGACAAAGAAGGCCACTACATAGTGATTAAAGGATCAATCCAAGAAGAAGATATAACAATTATAAATATATATGCACCGAACATAGGAGCACCGCAATATATAAGACAAATGCTAACAAGCATGAAAGGGGAAATTAATAGCAACACAATAATAGTGGGAGACTTTAATACCCCACTCACACCTATGGACAGATCAACTAAGCAGAAAATTAACAAAGAAATGCAAACATTAAACGATACAATAGACCAGTTAGACCTAATTGATATCTATAGGACATTTCACCTCATTCTATTGTTTTCCTCTATTTCTTTGCACTGATCACTGAGGAAGCTTTCGTATCTCTCCTTGCTATTGTTTTGAACTCTGCATTCAAACGGGTATATCTTTCCTTTTCTCCTTTGCTTTTACTTCTCTTCTTTTCACAGCTATTTGTAAGGCCTCCTCAGATAGCCACTTTGCTTTTTTGCATTTCTTTTTCTTGGGGATGGTCTTGATCCCTGTCTCCTGTATAATGTCATGACCTCCATCCATAGTTCTTGAGGCACTCTATCAAATCTAATCCCTTGAATCTACTTCTCACTTCCACTGTGTAATTGTAAGGGATTTCATTTAGGTCATACCTGAATGGTCTAGTAGTTTTCGCTATTTTCTTCAATTTAAGTCTGAATTTGGCAATAAGGAGTTCATGATTTGAGGCACAGTCAGCTCCCAGTCTTGTTTTGCTGACTGTATAGAGCTTCTCCATCTTTGGCTGCAAAGAATATAATCAATCTGATTTTGGTGTTGACCATCTGGTGATGTCCATGTGTAGAGTCTTTTTTGTATTGTTGGAAGAGGGTGTTTTCTATGACCAGTGTCTTCTCTTGGCAAAACTCTGTTAGCCTTTGCCCTGCTTCATTCTGTACTTCAATGTCAAATTTGCCTGTTACAGCAGGTGTTTCTTGACTTCCTACTTTTGCATTCCAGTCCCCTATAATGAAAAGGATATCATTTTGGGGTGTTAGTTCTAGAAGGTCTTGTAGGTCTTCATAGAACCGTTCAACTTCAGCTTCTTCAGCATTACTGGTCAGGGCGTAGACTTGAATTACTGTGATAGTGAATGGTTTGCCTTGGAAATGAACAGAGATCTTTCTATCGTTTTTGAGATTGTATCCAAGTACTGCCTTTCAGACTCTTTTGTTGACTATGATGGCTACTCCATTTCTTCCAAGGGATTTTTCCCCACAGTAGTAGATATAATGATCATCTGAGTTAAATTCACCTATCCCAGTCCATTTTAGTTTGCTGATTCCTAAAATACCGATGTTCACTCTTACCTTCTCCTGTTTGATCACTTCCAATTTTCCTTGATTCATGGACCTAACATTCCAGGTTCCTATGCAATATTGCTCTTTACAGCATCGGACTCTCCTCTATCACCGGTCACATCCACAACTAGGTGGTGTTTTTGCTTTGGCTCTGTCTCTTCATTCTTTGTGGAGTTATTTCTCCACTGATCTCCAGTAGCATATTGGGCACCTACCGACCTGGGGAGTTCATCTTTCAGTGTCCTATCTTTTTGCCTTTTCATACTGTTCTTGGGTTCATCCAACCAAAATAGAACATATATTCTTCTCAAATATGTCTGAAGCATTCCTTCAGGACAAATCACATGATGGATTAGAAATCAAATTTTTAAAAATTTGAGATTATTCAAAGTATCTTTTAAATGATTAATAAAATAAAAAGAAATCAAGAGCAGAAGGGAAACCAGAAAACTCATATATATATGTGGAAATTAAATAACACACCCATAAACAACCAGTAGGTTAAAAAGAAACCCAAAGGAAATTAGAAAATATTGTAAGAAAAATGAAAATTGAAACACAGCATACAAACCTTGTGGAAGCGGTGCTAAGAAAGAATAAAATTCATAGCTGTAAATACATTTTAAATAAAGATATCAAACAACAACATAACCTCATACCTTAAGTAATTAAGTATATAAATAAACAAGACTCAAAGCAGCAGCAAAGCTAACAGGAAAAAAACAAAAAGGAAACGAAGGTTAGAGCAGATAAAGAGAAAAAAATAGAAAAATCAAGAAATTAAGAGTTGATTCTTTCAAAAGATCAATAATATTGGCAAACCTTTAGCTAAGAAAAAAAAAGAAGACTCAAACAACTAAAATCAAATGAAAGAGGGTATTACTACTTGTTTTACATAAATAAAAAGAACTATAAGAGAGCAACTATATGCAAATAAAACTGGATAACCTAGGTGAAGAGACAAATTCCTAGAACCAAGACTACATCCTGAACAAAAGATATGTGAATAGACATATAACTGTGAAGAGACTGAGTCACTAATGAAAAAATATCACAATAAAGGAAAGCCCAGGACCAGATGGCTTCCAAATATTTAAAGAATTACAACCAGTAATCTATAAACCCTTCCAATAAAACTGAAGTGGATAGGAAACTTCTAAACACATTCTGTGAGGCAGCATTAACCATATAACAAAACCATACAAAGACACTGCAAGAAAACTATAAATCAATATCCTTGATGAACAATGATGCAAAATCCTCAATAAAGTATTAGTGAACAGAATTCAATAACACATTAAAAGGTTTATAAACTGTGACCAAATGAGATTTATCCTTAAATGCAACGATCATTTAGCATACCAAAAAAAAAAAAAAAAATCAACATAATCTACCACTTTAAAAATGAAGAGAAAAAATTCACACAATCATCTCAATTGATGCAAAAAGTATTTAATAAAATTCAGCATCCTTTAGTGACAAAAACACTCAACAAACTATACCTCAAGAAGAAAAATACCTCAAATAAGGTAGCCTATATATGAAAAACCCAGAGTTAACCTCATACTCAATGATGAAAGAATGAAAGATTCTTCTGTAAGATCAGGAACAAGACAATGATACTTATTTTTATCACTTCTATTCAACATAGTACTGAAGGCCTGGCCAGAGTAATGAGTCAAGAAAAATAAATAAAAGGCATCCAAATTGGGAAAGAAGTAAAATTATCTCTGTTTGCAGACAACATGATCATAAAAATTCTACAAAAAAACCCTGTTAGAATTAATAAATGAATTCAACAAAGTTGTAGAATACAAAATATGCAGGCAAAGTCAATTGTAGTTCTATACATCAACAAACAAAAAGGAAAGTAAACAATTTCATTTACAACAACTTTAAAAAGAATACTTAGAATAAACTTAATGAAGGAATAAAAAGACTTATATACTGGAAACTATAAAATGTTGCTGAAAGGAATTAAAGATGACATCAATAATTGGAAGGACATCTTGTGTTCGTTCATTGATTACAAGACACATTACTAAGCTAAAAGGACTCTTTGGATTATTCATGTTGGTATATGGCAGAAACAAATATATTGTAAAGCAATTATCCTCCAATTAAGAATACATTAAAAAAATTTTTTTAAGCTAAAAGCATTCTATAATAAAGTTCCTATCAAAATCCCAGTGACATTTTTTTAAGAAATAGAAAAATCCACTGTAAAATTCAGTGGATTTTCCAGAAAGAGAAAATCTTTATAACATTGGATCTGGCAATGATTTTTTTGGGTATGACACGAAAAGCAAAGGCAACAAAAGAAAAAAAAAAATAGATACATCAGAATATATCAAAACTAAAAACTTTTGTGTAAAACCCACAATCAACAGAGTGAAAAGGTGACCTATAGAATGGGAGCAAATAGTTCCAATTTATATGCCTGATAAGGGTTAGTATCCAGATATATAAAATACTACAAAAACTCATCAACGATGATAAAAATCAAATAAACCAATTAAAAAAT
This sequence comes from Nanger dama, assembly GCA_917880005.1. NCBI lineage: Eukaryota > Metazoa > Chordata > Mammalia > Artiodactyla > Bovidae > Nanger > Nanger dama. The sequence continues at coordinate 11,318,042 of CAKJTW010000057.1, read as the reverse complement.
GGCTAAGAACTTGAATAGACATTTCTCCAAAGAAGATATATGAACGGCCAATAAACACATGAAAAGATGGTCACCATCACTAAACGTTCACATCAAAGCCACAGTGAGATATCACCTCACACTCACTAGAATGACCACTGCAAACACACAATTCAGGAAAAAGAAATCAGGAAACCTGTTCTGTTGAAGGGATGTAAAACGTTACAGCCACTATGGAAAACAGTATCGCATTTCCTCAAAAAAATGAAAAAAGGAAAAATCATATTGCATTATGGTTCCTCAGAAATAAAGAACTAATAGGGTTCTTCAGAGAGACACAACAATTGCAGATTTATTATGAGGAATTGGCTCAAGTCGTTATGGAAGTTATGAGGTCCCAAGATCTACTGTCTGCAAGCCAGAGACACATAAAAGCTTGTGGTATAATTCAGTAAATCCAAGGACGGGAGTGCTGTAGGAGCCAATGATGTAAGTTACCAGTTCAAGGGCAGGAAAAGGAGACGTGAACAGTCACAACTCAAACAAGAAGACAGGAAAAAGGAACAAAAGCCTCCTCCCTCTGCCTTTTGTCTATTCAGATCCTCAATGGATTGGACAATGCTCACCCTTTTAGAGAAGATAGTCTACTTCACTGAGTCTACCAACTCAAATACTAATTTCAGGGGAAAAAGAAATCCTGACATATGCCACAGTGTGGATGAAGCGTGAGGACATGAGGCTAAGTTACACAAGCCAGCCACAAAAGGACAAATACTATACAATCGTATGGGACAGCTAGCGTAGTCAAATTCACAGAGAGAGAAAGTAGATCACTAGTTTCTAGGGCCCACGGGGAATGGCAACAGGGAGTTACTGTTTAAAGAGTATGAAGTTTCAGTTTTACAAGGTGAAAAAGAGTTCTAGAGATAGATGTGATGATGGTTACTCAAAAATATCAATGTATTTCATGACATTTGACCATACCCTAAAAAATGGTTAAGATGGCGAATTTTATATTATGGATATTTTACCACAACAAAAAGGTTTTAATACAGAATTTCAGACCCCATATGGATTTCCCAATTCTGTTTTTGCATGTTAACAAGATCACAGGACTTAGACTAGAAAACACATTCAGAAGCAGTCCATATGTGGTTATATACATACAGGCATTGGTAAGAATTAGCAAAAATGGACCTATAAAAGACGTAACTCAGGCATTACATGTAAGAAGATTAGGGAAATGAGGAGGAAGAAATTATTGGATCTCTGGGCCATTAACCTAGAGAAGGGCACTGGGGCTTTTCTCTCCCCTTCCTCTCCTTCCCTCTTCTCTCACATCCCTTTCTCCAACTGGTGATCCTGCTGTGAAGGGTTCATCAAGTTTGATAGTGCTTGCAAGAGGAGAGAGTGTCATCTCATTCTTCTACTGACTATCTGCTAAGTCACATTTAGATTTAATAAATGCAACTTTCTAAGCAAGAAGGAGAGAACTGATGAGAGAAAGTAGGGTGAGAACAAAGAGGAAAAGCTTGCATCTCCACCAGATGTATGAGAATCTGAGGGAAGAGGTAGATGGGCCGCTGGCCTGAGCAGCTGGAGTTTGTCAAGCGGAGTAAATTGGAGCCCAGTTTTTTCCCGCCCGACACTTCAAGGACAAAGTTAATGGCAGGAGCTGAGCTGTGCCAAAGTAAAAAGATAAGATGACCACATCTGTCACTCCTGAGATCAAGGAGACCACTGACACAGCACATGCACAGGAAAGCTCCTTGGGGGTCAAAAAGAGGGGGCACCACCCCGTAATAGGCGCTGTCAATCTCTCATATGCCCCACAATGGAATCTATCTTGGCAAAAAGTGTGCAAACATATCAGGAAGGGCCCTAGGATAGGTTGGATGTTGGAAAAGAGCAGAGATAACTGACCAGAGGAGAACAAGGACCCAGAACTGCTCCACATACATGATTTTAATGACCTCTCTGATGTGCTCATTAAGGAGATGCCTACCCTCTTCTCGGGGTGTGTGTTTCTGCTTTGCTTCTGCTCTAAATAAACTGCTTTACTGTTCTCTTTGCATACACACTTCCAATAAGCTCTGTGCCTGCTTTATAGTATCTTTTTGTGGAATTCTTTCTTCAAAAAGATAAGGACCAAGGTCCTCTCACCTACCGACATCAGATCCTTTGGGTCAGGGGGTGCTATGAAAGGGGATGGGCCTGAGCTTATCTTGCTGGAACCCACAGCGAGGCCCATGAATGAGAGGCTACAGGTTGGTCCTCCAGTGCCCACCCCAGGGATTAGAGTTACGGAGGGTAGAAAGAAGTCAAGCTGGAAGTGGATGTTCTGTATCAAAGAATGGTACAAGGAGGTTCCCCAAGTTCCTCACCCTTATCCCACTAAAACTTCACATGTGACTCAGGAGGGAGGTGTCTTTGGACCTGCCATGGAGCATGCAAGCAAGCCTGTATAAGAGAAACTACAACAACCCCGAAAGAGGACACAGAAAGACAGCAAGCTACATCTGTCCCTCTCCTCTCCCCTACCTCTCACCTCACTCAGACAATGAGAAGAGCTGGAGACAGGAAGAGAGAGGAGGAGGGGATTCCCAGAAACGAATCTGACCATACTCTAAAGTGTTACTGGGTGACAAACAACTGGAGTGAAGGGCGGGCAGTGCCTTCTCCCCACTCAGAAGCCCCCAACTCACAAGCCTGGACTGGGTTGGGAGCATCACACAGCTTCATTATCCATAACTAATTTTTAAAAATAACTTCATTTTTTCAATACATAAAACGTGTACATGGTTCAATATTCAAAAGTAACTACAAGTTACAGAGGAAGACATCTACTTCCCTTACCAGTGTCCCAGCAAAAAGGGGCCCTCCGTGCTCGTGAGTGAGCGCTCAGTTGTGTCTGACTCTTTGCCACCCCATGGACTGTAGCCCAGCAGGCCCCTCTGTCCATGGGATTTCCCAGGCAAGAGTAGTGGAGTGGGTTGCCATTTCCTTCTCCAGGGGATCTTCCTGACCAATCCCCACCAAAAGAAAACCAGCATGTTCAGATTCTTTTACATCCTTCTAGAGATTTTGTGCAGGTACAAGCAATAGTAACTGTTAACCACGTTTTATTTTCCCATTTAAAAATATAGAAAAATGGCTGCAATAAGATACTTTTACCCACCTACCAGAAAGGATAAAATAAAAAGATTGACTTCATGAAGTGTTGAAATAAATGTGGTAACTAGAGTCCTCATATATCACTGGTGGAGAGTGTAAAATGTGACAACTACTTTCAAAGTGTTTGGCAGTTTTTAACAAAGGTAAACATATATAATCTTATGACTCAGCAGTTTCACTTATAGGCTTCTACTCAAGACAATTGAATGCAGATGTTCGAAAGACTTCTACAAGTTGTTCATGGCAGTTTTACTCATAATAGCTCAAAATCAGAAATAACACAAATGCATCAACAGGAGAGTGGACAAATTATGAATATTCATATAACAGAATGTCACTCAAAAATACGCAAAAGAATGAACTACTGATATATGTAACATCATGGACACATTTCAAAAACATTATGTGAGTGAAAGAAGCCAGACATTACATGGTATGATTCCATTTATATGAAAGATAAGAATAGGCAAAATAATCAGTGTTGTTAGAAGTCAGAGTAGTGTTACATTTTGTTCAGGATGAGGGCAGCAAGGGATATTGTTTCATTCCTGGGAGTGAGGAATGTTCTATTTCTTGATCTGAGTGGTGATCACATAGGCGGATCCAAGTGTAGAAATGTACTTATACAATTTACACACAGTATTGTGCAAACCACTGTACAGTGAAATTCTCAGTTTTCTTGATGTAATCATTAATATTTTGAAAACTTAGTGTATATAAATTATATCTTAATAAAGTGTCATAAAACATAACAGTTAAGATTTAAATAAAATAAAATGAAAAAAAATTAAAGTTAGAAAGAAAAATGAAATTAGAATTTCAATAAGCCAAAATACCTGGAAAGTTCTGACATCTGCCCAGGATATAGTTAGGCATCGGAGAGATTTAACAGAGTAAAAGGAATGAAGAAACATAACATGGATTTATTCTTACATCTTATTGATTAGAGACTACTCAATAAACCAGTTACAATTCCATTATGGAACATTCAGTTATATATAAAATGAGGCTGTAAGTTGCTTATGGAACACGCATAGATAATGGAAGTTAAAAAACAATAAGAACAGGGCAGGAATGTGAACAGTGTAAACATTTAGGAGAATTATCAAAAAGCAAAAGGAAGTGGGGGACAGGGAGTAAAAGAGATCAAGAAAAATATGAAATGATCTTCTTAAAAGGCAAAGATCTGGCCTTCTTATTAAGAATCTGCTTGCCAATGCAGGGGACTCAGGTTCAATCCCTGGTCTGGGAAGATCCATGCCCTGAGGCAACTAAGCAGAAGCCCTCTCACAGTAAGGAGAGTAGTCCCTGCTTACCACAGCTAGAGGAAGCCTGCATGGAGCAACAAGGGCCCAGTGCAACCAAAAGTGAATTTTTAAAAAAGCAAAGATTAAAAAACAATAAAATGTTAATATCTGTTAATTTTACCTGGTGAATGTTTTTAAGATATTTGTAACCATTGTCTAAATACTTCATATTAAAAAACAAAATGAGATGGATCCTTATATAGTAACAGAAAATTATCTCCAAGATTTATGCAAGCCAAGCTGAATGCTAAAGAATTAATGCTTTTGAACTGTGGTGTTGGAGAAGACTATTTAGAGCCCCTTGGACTGCAAGGAGATCCAACCAGCCCATCCTAAAATAAATCAACCCTGAATATTCACTGGAAGGATTGATGCTGAGGCTCCAATACTCTGGCCACCTGATGCAACGAACTGAATCACTGGAAAAGACCCTGATCCTGGGAAAGACTGAAGGCAGGAGGAGAAGGGGATGACTGAAGATGAGATGGGTGGATGGTATCACCGACTCGATGAACAAGAGTTTGAGCAAGCTCCCAAACTTGGTGATGGACAGGGAAGCCTGGCGTGTTGCAGTCCATGGAATCACAAAGAGTTGGACGTGACTGAGTGACTAACTGAACTGATCACAATTTTACAGCCAGCTTGTACTGGTGCTGTTAAGTAAATGCATGCTTGTGAACAGAAATTCAAGAAGACTGACCCAGGAAAATGTTACTAGTCATTGCTCCTGGGATATGAAAGAAACTTTACTATATGTTTAATAATAATTTAATATTTCTTTTCAGTATATTAATAAACAATATAATTGAGTGGTTTAGATTATACAATCTTTAAGGTGTTTACAGATTCTAAAATGCTGTATTTTATTTTATATATTTAATCACATAATTTTCCAGAAAGGACTTTATTCTGAGAACTGAAGAGGTAATTTTGAGCGCATACATATTTCGAGTTGAAACATTCTATTAAAATAACACGATGGGAAAGCATAAATATTTTCTTTATTCTTTAATTGGCATTATGTCTGTACAACAGTCCATTCTAAAGTTACTGAATATGTACTAACATATATGCATGGTGTGACCATTGCACTGGGTTTTCCTTCCAATTTTACTGATAGATAATTGATATCATCACTGTATAAAGTTAAGGAGTACAATATCATGGTGTGATTTACATATATTGTGAAATACAATCACAATAGGTTCAGCAAACATTTATCATTTCATATAAATAAAATGAAAAAGAAATTAGAATTTACTCTCAAATTTTTCCCATCTATCATACAGCAGCATTAACTATTAGTGTTGGTTGCTCAGTCAGGTCTGACTCATTGCAAGCCCATGGACTGTAGCCCACCAGGCTCCTCAGTCCATGAGATTCTCCAGGCAAGAATACTGGAGTGGGTTGCCATTCCCTTCTCCAGCGGATCTTCCCAGCCCAGGAATAGAACCTGGGTCTCCTGCATTGCAGGCAGATTCTTTACCATCTAAGCCACCAGAGAGGCCTAGTCTTGACTATAGCCATCATGTTGTACATTAAATCCCTAGTACTTATTTCTCCTATAACTGGAAATTTGTACCTTTTAACCACCTTCATTCAATGCTGTCTCCTTCATCGTCAACCTCTGGTCACCATAAACAGTCTAATCTCTTTTGCCATGAGTTTGCTTTGTTGTTAAGATCCCACACGTGAGATCATATACTATTTGTTTTTCTCTGATTTATTTCACTTAACATAATGTCTTCAAGGTCCAACCATGTTGTTACAAATGGTAGCACCTTCTCATTTTTAAGGATGCATAATATTCAATTGTGGGTGTGTATACCATTTTAAAAGTCTATTTCGTCTGATATAAGTACAGCAACCCTTGTTTGTTCTCTTGATTTTAGTTACCATTGGCTTGAAATCACTTTCCATCCTTTCACTCTCTGTGTGTGTCTTCTTTAAAGCTAGAATGAGTCTCTTGTAGGCAGCACATGGATATTGTTTTTATCCTTTCAATCATCCTAAGTCCTTCGATAAGAGAATTTGATCAATACTACATTTATGTTTAAAGCAATTATGAATAGGTGAGGACTTAACTATTGCCACTTTGTTTTCTGGTTGTTTTGTAGAGCCATTGTTCCTTGTTTCTTATCCAGTTGTCTTTAATTATGTTTTGATATTGGTATGTTTTGATTCCTTTACAATGTTCTTTTGCATAATTGCTACATATTTTTCCTTGTGGTTATCACAAGGCTTACATAAAATATCTTAAAATCAGTTCAGTTCAGTCGCTCAGTCATGTCCGACTTTTGTGACCCCCTGGACTGGGGTGACCCAGTCACTCTTTGTGACCCCCATGAACTGCAGCACGCCAGGCCTCCCTGTCCATCACCAACTCCCACAGTTTACTCAAACTCATGTCCATCACGTTGGTGATGCCATCCAACCAACTCATCCTCTGTCGTCCTCTTCTCCTCCTGTCTTCAATCTTTCCCAGCATCAGGGGCTTTTACAATGAGTCAGTTCTTCGCATCAGGTGACCAAAGTATTGGAGTTTCAGCTTCAACAGCAGTCCTTCTGATAAATATTCAGGACTGATTTCCTTCAGAATGGACTGGTTGGATCTCCTTGCAGTCCAAGGGACTCTCAAGAGTCTTCTCCAACACCATAGTTCAAAAGCATCAATTCTTCGGTGCGCAGCTTTCTTTATAGTCCAACTCTCACATCCATACATGAATACTGGAAAAACCGTAGCTTCGACTAGATGGATTTTTGCTGGTAATGTCTCTGTTTTTTTAATATGCTGTCTAGGTTGGTCAGAGCTTTTCTTCCAAGGAGCAAGCATCTTTTAATTTCATGGCTACAGTCACCATCTGTGGTGATTTTGTAGCACACACAAAAGAGTCTCTCACTATTTCCATTGTGTCCCCATCTATTTGCCATGCAGTGATGGGACCTGATGCCACACTCTTAGTTTTCTGAATGTTGACTTTTAAGCCAACTTTTTCACTTTTCTCTTTCACTTTCATCAAGAGGCTCTTTAGTTCTTCACTTTCTGCCATAAGGGTGGTGTCCTCTGCATATCTGAGGTTATTGATATTTCTCCCAGCAATCTTGATTCCAGCTTGTGCTTCATCCAGCCCAGCGTTTCTCATGATGTACTCTGCATGTAAGTTAAATAAGCAGGGTGACAATATACAGCCTTGATGTACTCCTTTCCTGATTTGGAACCAGTCTGTAGTTCCATGTCCAGTTTTAACTGATGCTTCCTGAGAAATCAGGAGGCAGATCAGGTGGTCTAATATTCCCATCTTTTGAAGAATTTTCCACAGTTTGTTGTGATCCACACAGTCAAAGGCTTTGGTGTAGTCAATAAAGCCAAAGTAGATGTTTTTGTGGCACTCTCTTGCTTTTTCGATGATCCAGTGGGTGTTGACAATTTGATCTCTGGTTCCTCTGCCTTTTCTAAATCCAGCTTGAACAATTGGAAGTTCATGGTTCATATACTATGGAAGCTTCAGTCGTGTCCAACTCTTCGTGATCCCATGGACTATACAGTCCAAGGAGTGCTCCAGGCCAGAATACTTGGTTGGGTAGCTTTTCCCTTCTTCAGGGGATCTTCCCAATCTAGGGATGGAACACAGGTCTCACATTGCACGTGGATTCCTTACCAGCTGAGCCACAAGGGAAGTCCTATCTTAGAATAATAACATCCTATTTTTTTAAGGTGGTAATTTATAACCACTTCAACAGAATTCTTAAACTTTACACTTTTACTTTTCTGTGCAATGAATTTTTGTGAATAAAGTTACTTATCATGGTATCAAGAATTTAAAATCTTAAAGTTTTACTGGAGAATATGTATTAATTTTACATAAATTTCGCATAGTCATAACTTATAACTCACATTTTGCTTCTACCATAACATATTTAGTTATATTTTAAAATATTTATATGTTCCTTTCTATTTTAAAATCAATCTTAAGGTAGACTTGCATTCTGGTTTAGCATGCACCATTTATTAATTATATATCCAACAAAAAAATCTTAAATTAAGGCTTATGTATTTTTTCACTATTAAACTTTTGATTACTTCTTAGTTAACATTTTGTGCTAGGAAACTGGTTGTGGCTTCCCAGCCAGTGGTACAGTGGCACAGTGGCAAAGAATCTGCCTGCCAGTGTAGGAGATGTGGGTTCAATCTTGGGTCGGGAAAACCCCTAGAGTAGAAAATGACAACCCACCCCAGTATTCTTGCCTGGAGAATTCCATGGACAGAGGAGCCTGGCAGGCTACAGTCCATGGGGTCACAAAGAGTCGGACACAATTCAGCAAGCATGCATACATACACACACACACACCAGGCAAAGGACTAGATATGGAAGGAGAGAGAAAGACTAAGACATGAGGGTTTTAATCTAAATAGTCCTGCATACAAATTTACCTGCACAAGGTGTACTTTGAGATTAGGACTATAGTGGAATATTAAAAATACTATAATGCTGCCCCCAAAATAGAAATACTTTAGAGTAGAAAAGTTAAAAGAGGTAGCATTTGAACAGGCCATGAAAGATGAAAAACTTAATAATGTCATTATATTATTTTCCTCAAAATCATTATTCTTTTCTGGGAAATTCTCAGAAGTCATTGCTTTTAATGCAGTTATTGAAAATTTTCTCTTTTCCTACATAAAGAAAAATGATTTTTGTGTAAAGGTATGCACTACCAAAAAAATGAAGTTAGTTATAATGAGGTATTAAAGCATCATATCTGTAATGATATACTAACAGCATAGATTCCCTTGTACTGCCAGGATCTCACCAGTCAATCCTAAAGGAAATCAACCCTGAATATTCACTGGAAGCATTGATGCTGAAGCTTAAGCTCCAATATTTTGGCCACTTGATGCAAAGAGCCAACTCATTGGAAAAGACCCTGATGCTGAGGGAAAGACTGAGGTCTGGAGGAGAAGGGGGCAGCATTGAGATGGTTGGATGACATCTCAATTCAACAGACATGAGTTTGAGCAAAGTCCAGGAGACGGTGAAGGACAGAGATACCAGGCGTGTTGCACTCTATGGGGTCACAAAAAGTAGGACATGACTTAGTGATTGAACAGCAACAAGTAATTTTATTTTGTGTTCTCAAGAGACATATTCAACAGAGAACCCAAACTAAATCAATGATTCACTAAAGGATGGACTAGCTAAAAGAACATAGCAACAACAATGAGTCACGACAGTTTGAGACTTAAAAAAAAAAAAAAATTCCCAAGAGAAACCTCCCAGACTTGCTGTGTGGAGGTCAGGGGAAAGTGCTAATGGCAGAGACAGGAGTCATGGTTATAAATCCCAGCTCTACCATGTAAACTCTTAGTACCTTTGCTTTCTAAGCTGTCCAGATAATGATCTGCCATATGCTGTAAGCATCAGCTCTCTTGGGTGAATGTGGTTTATAAAATAAACTTATCAAATGTAGGTGTGACTTGAACTAGTTCAAGCTTTCCAAGCATGTTCTGGAGAGGGGAAGTTGAACATACCATATGATACATTTAATAAGGACTTTGCCTCAATCTTATTTTTACTATTGCATTGAGTCAATTTTTCTGAGAAATAGTTGAGTCCTCCTCCTTACACAGTCTACTAGCTGCATGACAATGGAAGTTTTCTTCTATCCCTCAGCCTTTGTTTCCTCATCTGTAAAGGAAAGATCATGATAGTATCTCCATTCTAAAGTATTTTGAGGGTTAAATAAATGCCGCATATGAAGTACTTGACACAATGCCTTGCATGCAGGAGTTCCCGATGATGACTGCTCCTGTTACTATCATATTCCTCGTAGTCTCAGAGCAGTGAAGAGAGTCCTCACTAATACATTATGTAAGTCTTGCCGGGAACACCAGCATTTCAATTTGTGAGTCTACTCCTGACGATCTATAGAAATGTGGTTTGAAGTTTGGGGTATAATTATTAAAGACTGTTCTGGAATTGTGCATTATTTTCTAAAATGTCTTATTAAAATTTAAAACGTCTATGAACTTATTTGTTCTCCTTGAAACAATTCTCACCCTTTTCCATCCATCAATTTCCTGTGCCCAAGTATGCGAATAGGACATCAGTAGGAACACCGCCTTTGCTCTTTCATATGGTTTGAAGAAGTATTTAGATAATACTCCTGAGTGACAGAATATCAAAATAAAGAAAAGAAAGGCCTACTGAAGTTTAACCAAGCCATAACTATTCCAAAAGAAATATAGTTGATTCACTAAATGTCATACCATGGGCCAAAATAAATCCCACCAGGGAAAATAATTTTTTTAAACAAAAAAACTCCAGGGTGCTAAAGGATTTTTAAAACTTAAAGGCAAAGGAAGAATCCCTTAAGGAATGGATTGGTAGATTTAATTTCTTTTAGTCAAAAAATATAAATAAAACTAAAAGTAAAGCAACAAACTAAGAAAAATATGTGTAATATAAATGACAGATTTATGCTTTTAATTACAGAAGAAAATAATCAGAGTTGTGGGCAAGGATATATGTGAAAAGATTTTATAACAGTGATAAATTAGATAATTCAGTTTATAAAATGGGGATAGTTTATGGAATGGGTAAAAAATGAATGAAAGTGAAATTGGCTCAGTTGTGTCTGACTCTTTGCGACCCCATGGACTATATGACCCCATGGACTATACAGTCCATGGATCTCCAGGCCAGAATACTGGAGTCAGTAGCTTTTCCTTTTCCAACGACGTCTCCAACCCAGGGATTGAACCCAGGTCTCCTGCATTGCAGGCAGATTCTTTACCAGCTGAGCCACCAGGGAAGCCCGAGAATACTGGAGTGTGTAGCCTATCCTTTCTCCAGTGGATCTTCCCAACCCAGGAATCGAACCAAAGTCTCCTGTATTGCAAGTGGATTCTTTACCAACTGAGCTATCAGGAAGTCCCCCAAAATGAATAGTATACACTTATTACTGTTTAGATTATAAAAGTGTTTTGAAGTAGTACACTTAAAACATATTTTTAAATACTTATTCTTTTTAAATATAAACTTATTTATTTTAATTGGAGGTTAATTACTTTACAATATTATATAGGTATTGCCATATATCAACATGAATCTGCCACAGGTATACACGTGTTCTCCATCCTGAACCCCCTCTCTCCTCCCTCCCCGGACCATCCCTCTGGGTCGTCTCAGTGCACCAGCCCCAAGCATCCAGTATCCTGCATTGAACCTGGACTGGTGATTTGTTTCATATATGATATTATATATGTTTCAATACCATTCTCTCACATCATCCCACCCTCTCCCTCTCCCACAGAGTCCAAAAGATTGTTCTATACATCTGTGTCTCTTTTGCTGTCTCACATACAAGGTTCATATTTAATGAAATGAAATTTATAACACAGTATGTTTAATTTAATACAAACTCTAAGTAAGTATATTTTTGAGCAAATATGATTTTAACTCTGGAAGATGTGATTATGAGTATTTTGAGTTTTCCTTTGTTTTTCTACATTTTACAAAATTTAAACAATAAATATGTACCTTTTAACTGAAATCAAAATAAATGGTATTTTAAAAACACATCCTAATCATACTAGAAGTAAATAACTGAGAAAACTATTGTAACATATCTAGCAAAAGTTAACATTCTTACCTTGATGCTCTCCCCTTTTCTAAGCTAAGTCTTACTTTTATCCTGTTAATTGCAAAGACTGAACAAGGAAGTCTCAAATTCATTTAAGAATGTATACCACAGAAAATTCTGCTTTACTGACTATGCCAAAACCTTTGGCTGTGTGGATCACAATAAACTGTGGAAAATTCTGAAAGAGATGGGCATACCAGACCACCTGACCTACCTCTTGAGAAACCTGTATGCAGGTTAGGAAGCAACAGTTAGAACTGGACATGGAACAACAAACTGGTTCCAAATAGGAAAAGGAGTACATCAAGGCTGTATATTGTCACCCTGCTTATTTAACTTATATGCAGAGTACATCATGAGAAATGCTGAGCTGGAGGAAGCACAAGCTGGAATCAAGATCACTGGGAGAAATATCAATAACCTCAGATATGCAGATGACACCATCCTTATGGCAGAAAGTGAAGAGGAACTAAAAAGCCTCTTGATGAAAGTGAAAGAGGAGAGTAAAAATGTTGGCTTAAAGCTCAGCATTCAGAAAATGAAAATCATGGCATCTGGTCCCATTACTTCATGGCAGATAGATGGGGAAACAGTGGAAACAGTGGCTGATTTTATTTTTCTGGGCTCCAAAATCACTGCAGATGATGATTGCAGCCATGAAATTAAAAGACGCTTACTCCTTGGGTGGAAAGTTATGACCAACCTAGACAGCATATTAAAAAGCAGAGACATTACCTTGTCAACAAATGTCCGTCTAGTCAAGGCTGTGGTTTTCCCAGTGGTCATGTATGGATGTGAGAGTTGGACTATAAAGAAAGCTGAGTGCCGAAAAATTTATGCTTTTGAACTGTGGTGTTGAAGAAGGCTCTTGAGAGTCCCTTGGACTGCAAGGAGATCCAACCAGTCCATCCTAAAGCAGATCAGTCCTGGGTATTCACTGAAAGGACTGATGTTGAAGCTGAAACTCCAATACTTTGGTCACCTGATGTGAAGAGCTGACTCATTTGAAAGACTGTGATGCTGGGAAAGATTGAGGGCAGGAGGAGAAGGGAACAATGGAGGATAAGTTGGTTGGATGGCATCATCAACTCGATGGACATGGGTGCAGGTGAACTCTGGGAGTTGGTGATGGACAGGGAAGCCTGGTGTGTTGCGGTTCATGGGGTCGCAAAGAGTCGGACACGACTGAGAGTGACTGAAACGAACTGAACTGAACCACAGAAAATATATGTGGAGTTGATATAAATGACCAACCATGGGCTTAAAAATTATTTATAAGATAAAATGATGTACATCCTTTAAATAAGCATGTTTTAAAGAATAATGTTATGACTAAAGCAAATTGCATAGTAGCCTGTTTGAAACGATCCCAATTAACATCTTTGTTCAAATATCACCTTTTAAATAAGGCCTTCTCTAACCATCCCATTTAAAACCAAAATTCCAACCCACCTATGTGCTGTTGATGTACACTTCAGATGTAAGGACACATACAGTTTGAAAGTGAAGGGCTGGAAAAAGAAATTCCATGTAAATGGAAACCAAAAAAAAAAAAAAAAAAGCTGGAGTAGCAACTTATGGCAGACAACACTGACTTTAAAACAAAGACAGTAATAAAAGACAAAAAAGGTCAGTACATAATGACTAAGCAGTTAATTCAACAATAGGATATAATATTTGTACTATTTATGTACCCAACATAGGAGCACCTAAATATATAAAGCAAATATTAACAGACCTAAAGGAAGACACAGACAGCATTACAATAATAGCAAGGGACTTTAATACATTAATAAATATGTGGATATTAAGCCATATTCTACTGAACAAATGTGTCAAAGGAAAAAATCAAGAGAAATAAAAAAATTACCTTGAGACAATGAAAATGAAAATTCAACATACTAAAATTTATGCAATACAGCAAAAGTAGTTCTAAAAGAGAATGTCAAAGCAATAAATGACTATATCAAGAAACAGGAAAAGTCCCAGCTAAACAACCTACTTTACACCTCGAGTACTATAAAAGAAGAACAAAGCCCAAAGCTAGTAGAATGAAGGAAATAAAGATCAAAGTGGAAATAACTGAAACAGAGAGAAAAAAGACATTAGAAAATATAAATGAAACCAAGAACTGGTTCTTTGGAAAGATAAACAAAATTGACAAACCTTAGCTAGACTTGCCAAGAAAAAAAAAGAGAGGACACAAAACAAGAAATTAAAGAGGGGACTTTACAACAGACACCAAAGAAATACAAAGGAACATAAGAGGCTACTAAGAACAATAATACAGCAACAAATTTGACACTCTAGGAGAAATGGATACATTTCTGGAAACATACAACTTACCAAGAGTGAATCACGAAGAAAAAGAAAATCTGAATTAGTATGGAGATTGAAACAATAATCAAAAATTCCAAATAAACAAAAATCCAGGACCAGATGGCTTGATTGGTGAATGCTACCAAACTTTCAAAAAACAATTCATATCAATCCTTAACTCTAGAGAGAGAGCACTATCAAACGCCTTTTATGGGGCCAGCATTATCCTGATACCAAAACCAAACAAGGATGCCACAATAAAAGAAAATTACAGTATGTCTCCTACATACAAACAAGTTCTGTTCTGAGAGTGGCATTTGTAAGTACAGTTTATTTGTACATCCAAAAAGTTAGCCTCTGTACCCAACTAACATAATTGGCTCAATGTTACTGTACCGTAATAGATTTATAATACTTTTCACAAGTAATACATAAAAACAAAAAAACATTTTTAATCTTACAGTGAAGTACCTTGAGAAGTACAGTAGAACAACAGCTGGCATACAGGGGCTGGCACTAAGTGAACCAGCAAGAAGAGTTACTAGGGTGAGGAGGCAGGAGATGGTAGAGGTGAAGGATCATCAGCAATAGGAGATGGAGGGCAAGCTGCAATTTCACTCGTGCCTGATGTTGATGGCACAAGTTCTAGTTCCTTGCTGGAACCAGATGCACATTCACATTTTGAAAGTTCGCAACTTGAGAGTTTGTATGTAGGGGACTTAGCTATATATATAGGTCAATATCCCTGGTGAAATAGATGCAAAAATCCTCAACAAAACATTAGCAAACTGAATTCAATAAATCACTAAAAGGATCATACAGTATTGTCAAGTGGGATTTGTTCCAGTGGTGCAAGGATGTTCAACAGCTGCAAATCAATCAGTGCGATACACATTAACAAAACAAAGGGTGAAAATTATATGAACTTTTTAATAGATGCAGAAAAAGCCTTTGACAAAATTCAATAGCTATTTATGATTAAAAACTCTCAACAAAGTGGGTATAGGGGGAAATAACCTCTCTAATAAAGGCCATCTATGGAGAAGGACATGGCAACCCACTCCAGTATTCTTGCCTGGTGGGCTCCATAGGGTCGCATAGAGTCAGACATGACTGAAGCAACTTAGCGTAGTGTAGCATATGACAAGCCCACAGCTAACATCATACTTAATGATGAAAGCCGGTACCTTTTACTGAAGATCAGAAACAAGACAAGGATACCCACATTTCACCACTTTCATTCAACAGAGTGTTGGCAGTTGAGTCAGAGCAATTAATGAATAAAGAGAAATAAAAGACATCTAAATCAGTAAGGGAAAATAAAACTACCACTCTTTGCAGATGACATGATAGAAAAATCATAAAAGACCACACCAAAAAACTGTTAGGACTAATCAACAAATTCAGCAAAGTTGCAGGAAACAAAATCAATATATAGAAATATGTGGCATTTCTATTATTTCATTATTAATGAAACATCAGAAGGAGAAATTAAGAAAACAATTCCATTTACAATGCATTACAAATAAATTATACCTATAAATTTGACCAAGGAAGTGAAACGCTTTTACACTGAAAACTGTATGACTGTGATGAAAGGAATCAAAGAAGACACAAATAAATGAAAGATATTCCATGCTCATGTATTGAAAGATATTGTAAAAATGCCCAAAGTTATCTACAGATTCAATGCAATGTTCATCAAAATACCTCCGGCATTTTTCACAGGAATAGAACAAATGTTTTTAAAATTTGTATGCAACTACAAAAGACTTCCAATAGCTGAGGCTGTTTTGAAAAAGAACAAACTTGGAGGCATTATGCTCTCTGATTTCAAACTATATTACAAAGCTCTGGTAGTCAAAATAGTTATGGCATTGGCCTAAAAAAACACACAGGTCAATGGAACAGAATAGAAAAACCCATAAATAAATTCATGAATATATGACAAAGGTGTTAAGAACATACAATGGGGAAAAGATAATTTCTTCAATAAAGTATGTTGGGAAAACTGGACAGCCACATGGCAAAAAAAAAGAACTGGAACACATTCTTACACCATACACAAGAGTTAACTCAAAATTAGAGATCTGAACGAAAGAGACCTGAAACCATAAAACTTGTAGAAGAAAACATAGGTGGTAACCTCCTGTCATTGATCCTGGCAATCATCTTTTGGATTTGACACTGAAAACAAAGGCAAGCAAAGTAAAAACAAACAAGTGGGGGTTGGTTTGTTTCTGCTTCTGCATGGAGAAGGAAACCATCAACAACATGTAAATACAACCTAGAGAATGGGATAAGAAATTTGCAAATCATGTATCTGATGAAGGGCTAATATCTAAGATATATAAGGAACTCATACAACTCAAAATCAAAAACAGAAAGCCTCAAACAATCCAACTGAAAAATGGACAATGGGTCCTAATAGACATTTTTTCCCCAAAGAAGACAGAGAGGGCCAATAGGTACATGAAAAGATGCTCGGCACTGCTAATCAGAGAAATGCAAATCAAAATCACAATGAGGTATCATTTTATATCTATCATATCTATTAGAATTGTTATTATCAAAAACAGAGAAAATAACAAGTGCTGGCGAGGATGGAAAAAATGGAACCCTTGTGCACAAGGTAAATTGGTGCAATAACTGTGGAAAAAGTATAGAGCTTCCTCAGAAAATTTAAAAATAGAACCATCATATGATCCAGTAATTCCGTTTTTAAGTATTTATCTGAAGAAAACAACAACACTCACTTGAAAAGATATATGTACTTTCACATTCAGTGCAGCATTGTTTACAATAGCCAAGCTATGGAAACAAGCTAAATGTCCACTGACAGATGACCGGATAAACAAATAGTGAACCCACTCCAGTGTTCTTGCCTGGGGAATGCCCATGGACGGCGGAGCCTAGCAGGCTGCAGTTCGTGGGGTCGCAAAGAGTCGGACCCAACTGAGTGACGAGGCACAGCACACAGCACGGCATATGTATATATACTCATATACATGAATACTGCTGCTGCTGCTGCTGCTAAGTCGCTTCAGTCGTGTCCGACTCTGTGCGACCCCATAGACGGCAGCCCACCAGGCTCCCCCATCCCTGGGATTCTCCAGGCAAGAACACTGGAGTGGGTTGCCATTTCCTTCTCTCTCTTTTTTTTAATACTTTAATCTACATTACAATACTGTATTTGTTTTGCCATACATTGACATGAATCAGCCACAGGTGTACACGCCATTTCCTTCTCCAATGCATGAAAGTGAAAACTGAAAGTGAAGTCACTCAGTCGTGTCCAACTCTCAGCAACCACATGGACTGCAGCCCACTAGGCTCCTCCACCCATAGGATTTTCCAGGCAAGAGTACTGGAGTGGGGTGCCATTGCCTTCTCCGATATATGAATACTATTCGCCATAAAAAGAATGAAATCTTGCTATTTGGGACTACATAGATGACTAGAGTGTATGGAACACAATCTTGTACCATACACAAAAGTTAATTCAAAATTAGAGACCTGAAACCATAAAACTTGTAGAAGAAAACATAGGTTTTTCTATGTTAAGCAGAAACAGAGAAAGACAAATATCATATAAATACATATGGGTTCTAAAAAAGCAAAACAAAACCATGAGCCCACAGCTACAGAGAACAGATTGGCGGCGGATGCCAGAAGGTGGGGTGGGAGTGAGGGGGCCAGGTAACAAGTGGTTGAAATTGGTGAAAGGGATCATAAAGAACAAATTTACAGTTATAAAATAAGTCAGTCACAGGAAAATAATGTACAGCATGGTGACTATAGTTCACAATACTGATTGCATATCTGAAAGTTGCTAAGAAAGTAAATCTTAATAATTCTTATCACAAGAAAAAAAATGTAATTATGTATAATGACAGATACTAACTTACAGTGGAGGTTGTTTCATAATACAGAAATATAGAATCATTACATTGTATACTTCAAACAACTAATACAATGTTATTTGTCCTTTATACCTAAATAATAAGGATTTCATTGACAAAAATAAACTAGGGTATTTGTCTACCCTATTTAAAAAGAAATTACAAAATCTTCCACTGTCCCAGCATCTCTGACTACATTATTCAATCTGCACTATTTTTTTTCCCAAACACTTAATATCTTCTATCATACACACAATTTCCCTTTCATTATGATTATTATTTGTCTTTTTCTACATAGAATGTTGGTAGAATCCTAATGAGAATTCATTGAATAAATGAATGAATGACTTTATGTGGATACATACATTAAAAGGGGCTTTTGGTGGCTCAGGTGGTAAAGAATCTGCCTGCAATGCAGGAGACCTAGGTTCGATGCCTGGGTTGGGAAGATCCCCTGGAAAATGGAATGGCTACCCACTCCAGTATTCTTCCCTGGAGAACTCCATGACAGAGGAGGCTGCTGGGCTATAGCCGATGGGTTGCAAAGAGTCAGACATGACTGAGCAACTAACATACATTAAAAAAAAAAAAAGAAAGAAAGAAATACCACAAAATACTAACCATAGCTCTCTTTTTAGATGGTATATTATTTTCTTTATACTTACCTAGATTGTACACATTTTCTGCAATGAACATGGATAACTTTTAAAAGGAAAGGTAGTGTGTATATGCATGTGTATGTTTATAGAATGTTAACTTACATCTCTAAGTAGATCTTAACCCCTGAATCACACTAGATATGTTATATTTCCAATGATTTCCTAGATAAATGAATTTTACAGTCTTTGTCATCAACCTTTGCCGTCCTGGAGGCCCGGAGAGTCACAAAATATTTCTAACTAACTTAGTTCTGCTTGCTACTTGAAAAGATTAAATAGTGTCTCTGGGTCTACTGTCAGACACTAAGGGGTACTGAAGACAAGAAAAAGGAGGAAAGAGCCTTTTTTTTCTTTTACAGTGATTGAATAATGACAGTGAAAACAAGGTAAGAGAAAGATGAGCAGGAAAGAGATAACAATTGTAAGTGGCAAACATTTACTGATCCTCTTTTATGTACTAGGCCCCTATAAGTGGGTGCTAAGGTTTGTATAAAAGTGACTGGCACAGAATGTCTGCCCTCAAGGAGTTTATAATGTAGCTGCTGCTGCTGCTGCTAAGTCGCTTCAGTAGTGTCCGACTCTGTGCGACCCCATAGACGGCAGCCCACCAGGCTCCTCCATCCATGGGATTTTCCAGGCAAGAGTACTGGAGTGGGGTGCCATCACCTTCTCCATATAATATAGCAAGGGGACTCAAAATCTAAGGTTTATGCCTTGTCTCCTTCCATATCCGCAGCAGGCCTTGGCGACTAAAGGCATTCTGCTCATTAGTAACTGCATTAAGTGGGCAGCTTCTGGGAATGGATTAAACAGCTATTGAAACAAGTATTTGGCTATTTTCAGTTGTCCTGTGGATTACTCCCGTATGCGTTACATGCTTTATTTTATTGGGCGGTATCTTTTTGTCTTATTTTAATCCTTGATTAGTTTTCCTTAGCACAATTATGACATGTGCTTTGGAAGATTTCAAAATAACCTTAAGAATAGTCTGAAAGAAATGAGTAAACCTAGAACAGGAGAGACAGTCACACTGGAATTCCAGAGCCAAGCACAAATGATTCACAGATTTGTTGTTTGAGGTATTGGTCTGGGGTGTCTCTTTCTTGCCAGAAAATGGAAAACAGTTTGCAGGGCTCCTATCAATCCTTCCTGTTTTCTACCTCTTGGGAGATGACAAAAAGATGGTCACTGTCTGACAGAGGATATTTCTGATAAGCAATCTTTGTAAGTTTTCTTTGAAGAACCCAATTTCTTTGACTTTCCTCCTGACTCTTTAAAAATAGTTCAAGAAAAACACCAATACAGTATACTAAGACATATATATGGAATTTAGAAAGATGGTAATGATAACCCTGTATGTGAGACAGCAAAAGAGACACAGATATATAGAACAGACTTTCAGACTCTGTGGGAGAGGGAGAGGGTGGGATGATTTGGGAGAATGGCATTGAAACATGTATACTATCATGTAAGAAACGAATCGCCAGTCTAGGTTCGATACAGGATATAGGATGCTTGGGGCTGGTGCACTGGGATGACCCAGAGAGATGACATGAGGAGGGTGGTGGGAGGAAGGTTCAGGATTGGGAATTCATGTATACACATGGCGGATTCATGTCAATGTATGGCAAAACCAATATAGTATTGTAAAGTAAAAAAAAAAATAAATAAAGAGAAAAAAAAAAGAAAAAAGTTCTTCACACCCCCTCTGAAGGGGACCCTTTCCCAAACATCAGTGTTACAGGCATTGTTTAAATTCTGTCAGATCTGAAAGTAATAGTTTCTTAGCTCGAAATTGAATTATACTTCCATTCTTACATCCAGATAAAATGTATTTCCTTAGGCACCAGTGTTATCAGTATGACTGCTGATTCATCCACACCCTTGAGTCATGTGGACCCTGACCTTTCTGCCATACTCACAGTGACAAGTGTTGGTCTCCTTTGCACTGCTGAGCCACTCTGGTGGAACAGCTGTGGGAACTGAAATTAGGAGACCCACGCTCAGGTCCCAGACTTACTACTTCTGGTCTGTGGCTTTGGTTAAATTAAGTCTGCAATCTACCCAGGGTGGTTGTGAGCACTGAACACAAAGCAAGAGCTAACTCCTTTGTAAAACAGAATCAAATAGAATCAAATTCATCAAGACCCACCTTCTGTTCTACCTTTGTTTATTTTTTGGTAACAAGTTTCTTGACTCTTCCCCTGCTCCTTACCATCCAAAGGCATTTCCTTTGTTTATAATACTTCACTAGCTCCTTTTTACCTGGTTAAGGCCCATTCTGCCTTCAGGTGCCATCCTGTCTCTACATCAGGCAGCCTCCCTGATTTCTTACCTGGGTAATTTCCTCTTAAAGTAGGCATAATGATACCATGAATCTTTCCTCCTCAGCTATTGGAACAATTATAATTTTCGCAAGTTATCATTTGATTTACAAGATTACTTGACTACAGAAAGTCAGTGTATCTCAGGAGGCAGACTACTGGATTCTGATCCTGGCTAACACTCCCTAGCTGTGTAATGTTGGGCAATGTAACGAACCCTGCTTTGCCTGAGATTCTGAATCTATAAAGATATTTGCAATGCCTACCACATGGGACTGTGGTGAAAACTAAATGATTCAGTATACTAAACCACTTCAAACGGTGCCAGGCACACATCAGTGCCCAGTGAATGTCACTTACCATTGTGGAGTGTGGTACTGCTCCAGTCTGTGGCCACCGTGATCATGAAAGCTCCATAAAGAGCATGCTTTGTCCTTCAAGTACATAGGATTTGGCTTAGACTAAGTGCTTTGAAAGATCTGTTGAATGTAATAATGGGTACTTAAATTAATGGATCTCAATTCTAAACCTGTCTTTATCTTAAAAAATGCTGGGATCATGAATTCCATTCCATTATCCATGTTACATCAATCATGCAAATGTTAAAAAGCATAGGGCTTAAGATCAAATCTTAAAATAGTCCCCTAAATTATAGCTAAATCACTGGTAACTCTTTGTATACACCATGAACTTTCATTCAGTTGGGTGCTACCTAGCTATTTATTTCTCATGTCTAAAATAACGAACAATAAACATTTACCAGCATATAAAGAATTGTGCCAGGCATTTTTGGATAATAAAGTAATTAATGAGTAACTCTATTGGAGATGCTGGTTAGGAAGTTATAACATGAAGGTTAGAGCATAATATCAAACCAAGGCCCTCATGCTAAGCACCAAAGAGGAATCTGCTGCTGCTAAGTCGCTTCAGCCGTGTCCAACTCTGTGGGACCCCGTAGATGGCAGCCCACCAGGCTCCGCTGTCCCTGGGATTCTCCAGGCAAGAACACTGGAGTGGGTTGCCATTTCCTTCTCCAATGCATGAAAGTGAAAAGTGAAAGTGAAGTCGCCTAGTTGTGTCTGACTCTTGGCGACTCCATGGACTGCAACCTACCAGGCTCCTCCATCCGTGGCAATTTTCCAGGCAAGAGTACTAGAGTGGGGTGCCATTGCCTTCTCCAAAAAGAGGAATAGACAAGTTCTATTGCTGGTTACAGATGGTAAAGGACTTTTAGTCACAGATCAAAGAAAATGGAAAAATCCAAAATTACTTATGTTTGGCTCTCCCCTCATCCACCAAGTCCATCATTTTATTAACATGTAAAATGACTCTGAGTTACTTTTCCTCCCCTGCTGTGTCCTGTATCTGCTATGTTCTCTAATGGTTTGTTTTAAAGTTTTATAGATATAGACAATTTAACTCAAATAATTTCCACTGTATTAAGTTTCTTAGTCTTAAAAATATAAAATATCCTAATGATTGTAAGTACAATAAAAGTACATAATAAAAGTAATTATTTCATATAAAATACATTTTAAAAAAATTTCAAGTAATTGGGTCTCTGTTTCAGTGAAGGAGCAAAAGAAATACACATGAAGAAAATAAGATAATCAATGGTTGCCAGAGTGGAATGAGAAGAGATGAATAGGCAGAACACAGAGGCTTCTCAAGGCATGAAATACTGGCATGATATTACAATGATGGACACATGTCATTCGGCCACACCAAGAAAGAACCCAAAGATAAACTATGGATTTTGGGTTATTGCTGCTGCTGCTAAGTCGCTTCAGTTGTGTCCGACTCTGTGCAACCCCATAGATGGCAGCCCACCAGGCTCCGCTGTCCCTGGGATTCTCCAGGCAAGAACACTGGAGTGGGTTGCCATTTCCTTCTCCAATGCATGAAAGTGAAAAGTGAAAGTGAAGTCACTCAGTTGTGTCCGACTCTTAGCGACCCCATGGACCACAGCCGCTCCTCCGTCCATGGGATTTTTCCAGGCAAGAGTACTGGAGTGGGGTGCCATTGCCTTGTATGTAGGTTCATCTCTGATTTTTAAAAATATATCTTTGTAGTGAGAGATGTTGATAATGGGGGAGGCAATGCATGTATGGGGGAAGGGGTGTATGGAAAGTCTTCCAGTCCTTCTACATATAGAGGGTACATATATTGAGCATATTATAGCAGAAAGACAGAAAGGAAAGAATCTGGGCTTCAGATGACATCTCTAACTACTGTGCTCACCTTCCAGGTGCATGAAAAACTAAATATGCTTCTTACTAACATCCCTTCATTGACTATTCTATTAACAAGCAGACAGAATTATGTGATATATTAGTGTCCCTTGGCCACCACATTGCAAGACCACACAGGATCAAAAATATCAAAGCTTGGTTATTTTTGAAATGGACCACGTGCATCAGAGAAATGTCTGGAACACAGCAATGGACTGGCTCGTGGGAGTTAAGGAACTGTGGGTTCTGCCATTTTAATGCTCGCATCAACCAGTTAAGAGAATGGCAGTGAACAAGTCATGTATTTTCTTGTGTGTGCAATTTCCTTACCTGTGAAGTGAGGGATTTACACTAAGAAAGCAAGCACTTAAGTCCTTTTCATCACTAACTTTCTCTGACTTTGTGTTTATAGTAGTATGCAGGGCTGGGTTCCCCCAGGAAGCAGACTGTGAGTCAGAGATGAGCACTGAGGAGGTTTATTAGGAAGTGCTCTTAGGATCACCACCTGGGGAGGAGCTGGGGATTGGCCAGAGGGAGGAAAAGAGCCACAGTGCAATCTTAATGGAAGCTGAAGCTGGAATGTTGGAGTGAGAAGGCCAGGTCTTATTATCCCACATCAGTGAGTCAGTGGGGGAGGCTGTCCCAGGAAGTGCGCAACCTTGGGTGAAGGTCTTTCTCTTCAGCAAACGGAACCCATGTAAAGGCTGGGGGCAGAGGGCTTTCTCAGCAGGGGGAGAATAGGCTTTCATTTCTGAAGGGGATCCAAGCAGTGCCATAAGGCATCCACCATGGACAGGAGCCAAAGGTGATTTGAGTTATCAATATAAGGTTGATATTATGATCTTTCCATTTTAATCACTGAATAAGAACAATCAGTATGGAAAACTTTTAAACCTTCGTAACAGTTGGGAGAACCGTGTAACGAATCTATTCATCCTCCAGCCTCAATAATGGTCCACATTCTGCCACTCTTGTTCCATGTCATCTTCACTTCTACCTTTTACTCCCTTTGCTGGAGTATTTTAAAGCAAATTCAAAATATTATACTAGTCACTTATGGTTGATTAAACTCAACCAGGGTGTCTATATGTGTCTCTTAGAGGTTTTCATTGACTAGAATATTTTAAATTAACAATATCAATAACATACAGCCTGACTTTACGAGTTCATGTCAAGGGCTTCTCATGAAGCTCGGAAATTATACCTTCAGACCCAGGAGATTTCGCCTACCCCTTTTTTTCACCCCGTAGTAGTAAAGTTAGCAGTGTGCCACTGGGCTGTAGACAGGGGGCAGCGGGTCCCCTTACCAGCCACGCTTATTAGGGGCTGCAAGTGAGTCGTGTGCTTTGCCACCACTGTTCAGATGAACAATGGCCAGCTATGAAGCATTACTTGGTAAATGATAACTGTGGTTTCCAATGTCAATAGATTCAGGTTTCAAAATGGTGTTTATCTATGCTCACACTTTCCAAAACTTTTTCACATAATGGCCATGTTCGAGCTGTCTCATTTCCAAACAACCATGTCCAGTGACTCTCGAATAAAATGGAGGGTCTCAGGGCTGCCCCTGTAAAAAGGGTGTCAGACCAAAAGGGGTGACAGGCAAAACCAAAGGTTTGATTCCTCCTAGAAGCCAACTGGAGACTTTTCTGGTGATCCAGTGGTTAGGAATCTGCCTTGTAATGCAGGAGATGTGGGTTTAATCCCTGGTCAGGGAACTAAGGTTCCATATATGGGCAACTAGGCCCTCAGGCCCTGACTACTGAGCCAGCACGCTCTGGAAACTGAGAGGCCTGCAGGCCACAACGAAGACTCCGTCTACTGCACCCAAGAGCTGATGCAGCCAAAAATTTTAAAAAGTCAGTTGGTAGGCATAGGGGAACAGTTCAGATTGAACCATGTCTTGAAGTATAGGTTATCTCAGGAATTCATATGAGGGATCTGCTCCTTACTTTGCTTTCTGGAAAGTGCATCTTTAACTCCGAGCCGTTTTTCTCCTTAACGGAGGCCTGACTGCAAAGCTAAACAAATGTTTCTGAATGCTTAAGTGATTGTCAAGAAGCCTGAAGGCCTGACAGAATGGCGTCAGCCACTGCTCCATGCTGCATCTCTCTCCAGGAGCACTGCACCAGTTCCTATTGATGGAATGCACCCTGCTCCGTAGCAGAATACACAGAACAACTAAGAGAGCAAGCCAGACGAGGACTAGAGACTGCGGAGCTGGAGAAAACGCTAATCAAAAGACGCACGCGCTCCAGTGTTCACTGTAGCATTACTTACAATAGCCGAGACATGGAAGTAACCTAGATGTCCAGCGACAGATGAATGGACAAAGAAGATGTGGTACATACATATTAATCAGAATAAAGAAGAATGAAATAATGCCATTTGTAGCAACATGGATAGATCTAGAGATTAACATCCTAAGTGAAATCAGTCAGACAAACAAGCTCTAGCCATGGCATCCAGAGAAGAAAAAGAAATAAAGAGGAATCCAAAGTGGAAAAGAAGTGAAACTGTCACTGTCTGCAGATGACATGGTACTATACATAGAAAATCCTAAACATGCTACCAGAAAACTACTGGAGCTCAGCAGTGAGCTTGGTAATGTTGCAGAATACAAAATTACACAGAAATCTCTTGCATTTCTATATTACCAACAATGAGAGATCAGAAAGAGAAATTAAGGAAACAATCACACTTACCATCACATCAAAAAGCATAAAATACCTACTAATAAATCTATTTAAGGAGGCAAAAGACTTGTACTCTGAAAACTATAAGAAGCTGATGATAGAAACTGAACATGACACAAACAGATGAAAGATATACCATATATGCCATATTCTTGTATTAGAAGAATCAATATACTGCCCAAAGCAATCTATAAATCCAATGCAATCCCTATCAATTTACCAGTGACTTTTTTTTTTCAGATTTAGAACCAAAAAAATCTTAAAATTTGTATGGAAACACGAAAGATCCTGAATAGCTAAAGCAATCTTGAGCAAGAAAAATAGAGCTGGAGGAATCAGGTGCCTTGATTTCAGGCTGTGCTATAAAGCTACAGTCATCAAAACATTACGGAACTCACACAAAGACAGACTTATAGATCAATGGAACTGCACCGAAAGCCCAGAAATAAACCCACATACCTATAATCAATTAATCTTTGACAACAGAGGCAATAATATACAATGGAAAAAAACCAGTCTCTTCAAAAATCATGCCAGAAAAACTGGATTGCTACATGTAAAAGAATAAAATTAAAACATTCTCTAGTAGCATATATAAAAATAAACTAAAAATGGCTTAAAGACCTAAATGTAACCTATAAACATATAAAACAGAGGAAAACATAGAATGCTCTTTGATATTTTGATCCATCTCTCAGAATAAGAAAAAAAAGTGGTGAATAATTAAAGTTTTTGCACAGCATAGAAAGCCATAAATAAAATGAGAAGGCAACCTACAGAATGACAAAATATTTGCATATGAGTGACAATAATCTCTAAAATTTAAAAAGAGCTCACACATCTAAGTATCAAAAAAACAACCTAATCAGAAACTGGGCAGAATATATAAATAGACATTTAACCAAAGAAGACATATAGATGGCCAAAAAGCACATGAACAGATGCTCAAAATTGCTAAATGTTAAGATAAATGCAAATCAAAACTATAATCAGAAGTTACCTCAAACCAGTCAGAATGGCCATCATCAAAAAATCTATAAACAATAAATGCTTGAGAGAGTATGGAGAAAAAAGAACCCTCCTACCCTGCTGGTGGGAATGTAAATTGCTAGAACCACTATGGAGAACAGTACAGAGTTTCCTTAAAAACTAAAAATTGTGCTACCATACGATCCAGCAATTCCCTCCTAGGCATATATTTGGAAAAACCATACTTCAAAAAGATAATGTGCCTTATAATATTCAAGTTATGGCAGAAAGCAAAAAGAATTAAAGAGCCTCTTGATGAAAGTGAAAGAGGAGAGTGAATAAGTTGGCTTAAAACTCAACATTCAGAAAACGAAGATCATGGCATTGGGTCCCATCACTGTAAGGCAAATAGATGGGGAAACAATGGAAACAGAGACTTCCCTTTTGGGCTCCAATATCACTGCATTTGGTGACTGCAGCCATGAAATTAAAAGACATTTGCTCCTTGAAGAAAAGCTATGA
Source organism: Nanger dama (assembly GCA_917880005.1). NCBI lineage: Eukaryota > Metazoa > Chordata > Mammalia > Artiodactyla > Bovidae > Nanger > Nanger dama. Next base: position 11,290,319 of record CAKJTW010000057.1, on the reverse strand, counting down.
CCAACCTAGACAGCTTATTAAAAAGCAGAGACATTACTTTGCCAACAAAGGTCCGTCTAGTCAAAGCTATGGTTTTTCCAGTAGTCATGTGTGGATGTGACAGTTGGACTATAAAGAAAGCTGAGCACTGAAGAATTGATGCTTTTGAACTCTGGTGTTAGAGAAGACTCTTGAGAGTCCCTTGGACTGCAAGGTGATCCAACCAGTCCATCCTAAAGGAGATCAGTCCTGTGTGTCCATTGAAGGACTGATGCTGAAGCTGAAACTCCAATACTTTGGCCACCTGATGCAAAGAGCGGACTCAATGGAAAAGACCCTGATGCTGGGAGGGATTGAAGGCAGGGAGGAGAAGGGGATGAGAGAGAATGAGATGGATGGATGGCATCACCGACTCAATGGACATGAGTGTGAGCAAATTCTTGGAGTTGGTGATGGACAGGGAGGCCTGGCGTGCTGCAGTCCATGGGGTCTCAAAGAGTCGGACACGACTAAGCGACTGAACTCAACAATATTCAAAGCAGTACTATTTATAATAGCCATGACCTGGAAGCAAACTAAATGTTTACTGACAGACAAATGATCCAGAAGATGTGGTACATATATACAGTGGACTGTTATTCAGCCATAAAAAGAATGAAAAATGGCATTTGCAGCAACATGGCTGGACCTAGAGAGAGACTAGCATACTAAGTGAAGTCAGTCAGAGAGAGAAAGATAAGCATATGTTATCATTTATATGTGGAAGTTAAAAAAATGATGCAAATGAACTTTAGAAAACAGAAACAGACTCACAGACATAGAAGATAAACTTACGGCTGTCAAACAGAAAAGGCGGGGATGGACAAATTAAGAATTTGGGATTAACAGATACAAACTACTATATATAAAGTAGATAAACAACAAGGACCTATTGTGTAACATTCAAATATTTAAGGGAACTGTATTTAATATCTTGTAATAACCTGTAACAGAAAAGATCATACATATAGCTGGATTACTTCACTGTACACCTGAAACTGACTTAACATTGTAAATCCACTATACTTCAATACAAAAATTATTTTTAAAGGACTAAAAAAAAAAGCTTTGTGGCTCAATTGTGAGGAAAAGTCAGGCAAACATGGCAATCTAATAGGAACAGTTACTTAGAACTATAGAAATAAACTAAATATTATACATCTGAATACAAAATCTGGAAGCTTCTTTATGTCTAAAAGTGCTTAGAAACTTGTGAAAATATCATATCTACATATATCACTTTACTGTAGTCTAAGAAATTTAATTTTTTTGTCATGCTGCTTCAAAAGTTGCTCAAGGATGTTCAAGGTTTGAAAGGCAAAAGACACAGAATATGCTTGGGGAGTGAAACAATAACCTTATAGGATGTTTCCAGAATGCTCATAAAAGACTTTTATTTGTATGCATCTGTTTCAAGTTTCCAAAATAGAATATAGTTTTAGTAATTCTTCTAAAGTTCAAATATCATTAAGACTGGATAAGAATCAGGGAAATTATTTTCTTTTAAGAAATAAAAAGAACATTAGATGAAAAAATCCTAAGAAAAATACTAGCAGATGAAACTTTTCCAAGACTGCAAGGTTAATTTAACATTAGAAAATCAACTACAGACATTCATTACAGTAACAGAGAAAAATCATGTGCTTATCTCAATAATTCAAAAGTATTTGACAAAATGGAATACACATTCATAATAAAAACCTCTTAAAGAAGGAAAGAACTATACTTACTGTATACTGATAAAGGGTATCTATAGTAAACATCACATTTAATGGTGAAAAGTTCACAGCATTTTCTTCTAAGTCAGAAACAGACAATGATGCCTGCTATTAAAAATTCAGCCTTACTACAGAGAAGTTTAGGCAAGAAAAATAAAAAGTATAAATACTGGAAAGTAACAAAACTATATTCCACTTATAAAACCATTGTGTAGAAGAAAATAATCTATAAAAAATTTTAAAATGCCTAATACAAAACCAGTATGCAAAAACCAACCGCATTTCTATACTCTAGCATTATATATTAATAGTTAAATATAATTTTTGAGAAGATGCCATTAATACATCATCAGAAGCATAGAGATTATAGGAGTGAATTTAAATGATGTATAAAACTCCTATGAATAAAATTATAAAGCTTTTTGAAAATATGAGAAATAAAATCTTATATTCATGGATTGAAAAGTTCAACATCACATACATGTCAGTGTTCTTTAAATTCAACTTGATTGCAATAAAATCCCCTAAAGTTTATTTTCCTATGAAATTGACAAGCTGACTCTAATTTTTATATGGAAAATCAAGAGGTCAAGGGGAAATTTAATTTTATAGATAGCACCATTTACAATAAAACGATAATTGATTCAGTATGGTATCAATTTAGGGACAAATTGAGCAAAAGAACAGGAAAAAAAATACACTCATACTTAAGTTTATAACAGTAGCCATTGCATTTCAGGAACTTTTCAATAAATGATGCTGGGACAATTGGCTATCTGTACAGTAAAAATGAAACTGTGTCTATACCTGATGCCACATATGAAAATCAATTCCAGGTGAATTAAAGGCTTACATGTACAGGGTAAAATCATAAAACTCTTAGAAGACAATATAAGACAATATCTTTATAGGCCTGGATTAGGTTTGGTTTTCTCAAATAAGACTCAAAAACCCCGTGAACTATACAGACACAGAGATAAATTAAACTTCATTAAAACTAACAACCTCAGTTCAACATTTACCATTAAGATAGTGAAAGGACATGCCACAAATCAAGAGAAGATATTTGTAAAATACATAACAAGAAAAAATGGGCAATGGAAAAGAAAACAGGCTCCTCACAGAAGAAGAAATCCAGATGGCCAATGAGAACATGGCCTACATAAAAATACCTTATTACTGAGTAACTCAAGAGCAAATCACAGAAGCTATCTATTTTGTTACCACTAAATGGGCAAAAAGTAATAATAATCAGATACAATTAAGTATTGGTGACGGGATGTACGATTTGTACATATATACTGTGTGCTAGTGAGAGAGTAAATCCATACATTCAGTGCAGAGAATAATTTGGCCTCATTAGTAAATAAAGATGCACAACCCTAGTAATTCCACTCCCAAGAGAAATTCTACAGTGATGACCAGGGAAAATGTATAAAATCTTTATAGCAGCAGAAACTGGATATAATCCAGATTTCCACCACCAACAGAATGATGAAAACAGTGGTGAATATAAGTGAATCATATACCATGCTCCATGCAGCAAAATGGCTAACTCTTAGGAACACAGTGGCATATGAAAGCCAGCCAGAAAGAATACATATAATATGATGGTGATGGACAGGGAGGCCTGGCGTGCTGCGATTCATGGGGTCGCAAAGAGTCGGACACGACTGAGCAACTGAACTGAACTGATGGATATAAAGTCCAAAACATGCAGAAATCCTTAAAAAATTATTACTGCTTGTTTACAGAAGGACACACATAGTAAAAATTACATATTAAAAATTGTAGTGAAAGTGTTAGTCACTCAGTCGTGTCAGAGTCTTTGCCACCCCCATGGACGGCAGCCAGCCAGGCTCCTCTGTCCATGGGATTCTCTAGGCAAGAATACTGGAATGGGCAGCCATCCTCTTCTCCAGGGAATCTTCCCCACCCAGAGACTGAACACGATTTTCCCGCAGCGCAGGCAGATTTTTTTAACCATCTGAGCCACAGGAAAGTCCCTATTAAAATCATAAAGGGCTGCTAATTAAAAAAAATTCAGATGGGAGGAGATGGGAACACTGGATTAGAGTGGAGTTCAAAGATCTTGAAAGGCAACATTTATGTCCTTATACTACATATTCATTGTATCGTTATTCTTCATACTTTACCTGTATTTTAAATATTCTTATCAGCTTGATAGTCAAAGTTTTTAAACAGAGATATTAGCTGTAGCGATGTTTACACCGATTAAACCTATCTTGTGGTTTTTAAGATATTTTCCTACAGAAATCATTTCCTAACATTAATATTGGAAGAGAAGTAAAAAATAAACCCTCATTATCCCAATAAACATGACAGAAAATCTTCAAAGAGGAACAGCAGTCAGAGGAGGAGAGAGAGGATAAAATAACCAGCCTCCACATGAAGCCAAAAGTCTCCCCTGAAAACGAGCAAGAGAGATACAGACCCCACCCTCCCATTCCCTCTTGCACACCGCCCCCACCCCCCACCTTCCAGGCCAACAGCGCCTTTAATTCCATGATAAGGCTGTAAATTCTCTTTGCTGGCCTGGAGTTCAGTGTAAACACTGCAAGACCCTGAGGGACCACAGAGAGAGAGAAAAGGCCAGGCTCTGACTGCTTCTCCTCTGGGGGAATGCTCACTATCAACTGTTGAATCACAAAACCCAAGCTCTCCGCATCTATCAAGGGGCAGGCAAGGTATCTGGCGCTGGGGGAGGGGGCCAGGCGGCAGGGTCCCCGGGACGCCCGGCAGGGCGCAGCCACAGGCCCGTCCCCCTCCCTCCCTCCTCCCGCACGGCCTCGCCTCCATCTCGCAGACTAGCTCAGCACCTTCCTCCTCCCGCATCTAATCGGCCTCAATGAACGAAAACACAGATAATATGCCCGAAGTGCCCCTTGGGGAATGAAAAAGGAAGACGTGCTGGCACGAAGTTGATACTTATTTCCACGTTCACGTGGCAGATGAAAGCACAGCTTATAATTCAAGTGGGTGTCTTGCGATTCCTTCCCAAGAAGGAAACACACGATGTGTGCGCGGCAAGGAAAGCTCAGCCGCTTTGGGGAGAGCAGCCCGCTTGCCCTCTACGGGCAGAACCAGCCCCAAACTTCTCAGATAGCAGCTGGCAGTAACAGCCCAGCCTGTCAGCCGCAGCTCTTAAAGCTGATGGATATACACGATTTTTGTTGGGGGTGGGGAGTAGGGGGGCGGTTTGGGGTGGGTAAGTCTGCCGTTAATGACTCCTGGAGTATTAGCTCAAGTGTTTTCTTTTATATTAAAATAAAAGATGATTTAGGAAGGTTTCCCATGGCTTCTCAGTAACTTAGGCCAGTTTATAGTTCTTAAATCAACTTTATCGAGGTATAATTTACATACAACACATCGCACTCATTCGGTGTATGATGTTAGGAGTTTAAACGTGCAGCTAACCATGATGAAGATGCAGAGCATATCCAGCGCCCCTCAAAGCTGCCTTGCCCCTCTGCCATCGTGGCCTGTCTTCACTCCCCTGGCCTCAGGCAATTGCTGATCTGCTTTCTGTCACTATAGATGAATTTTGCCATTTCTAGAATTCCAAATAAGTGCCATCAGCCAATATATTTTTAATTCAAGTTCCCTTCGCTGATAATTTTCTGAGGTGCTTCTCTTGATTCTTACTTTTCAAAATAGCACTTTTTTTTTCTCTCTCTCTTCCAGTTGGTTTTTCAAATTTTAGTACATGCACTGCTAAAAGGAGTGTTTGGGGCCTGATTTTAAACTTATAAACCAGAAAAGTTAAAGATTTCTGAACTGAAGTGTAAATATGTATGACTCACACAATTAAAAAAAAACAACCACTTCCATCCTAGCTGTTCCAGATAGTTAACTGGACAGGTTGCCCAACCCCATAACTGTGGCTGACAACAAGTGTTGCTTCTGGGGAGTGTGACAATTAACAATCATTTACAATCCCCATGAGTATAACGAAAAGAAAATGCTGGCACATCAGCCAGTTCTGAAAGCGTGACACATAAAAACTTGACAATTGTAATCACTGATGAAAATCTCCTCTGTTCTGTCACTGTCGGGGGCCACAGAAGAAGCTGGTTCCTCTCTCGAAATTTCTAAGATGCATTGTGAAAGGCAGGAAAATTTGGGGTAATATAATTGTTTCTACTAATTGCCAGCTACATCCAGTTCAGAAAAAAGTAGAATCCTTTTTCACAGTGCGCAGTGCTAAAGTTCCCTCTCTAAACAGTAATATCTTCTTAGGCACAAGGCTTTTTAGGAACTCAGGACCGCACTTGTCCCACCAGGACAATTTTCACCTTTCTCCTGTATCTTCCAGGCCATTAACTTTGAGACTTTGCAAGGCTACAATTCACACAATCATAGAACTTCATCCACCACAGCAGAAAAGGAGAACACAGACTGTTTTCCTGCCTTCTATTTTTGTGACCTACCCTATCTATTTTAATGGCAATTAAACTCTTGTGCCCTCTCTTATCTCCACTTGCTAAATGTATTTAATTCCACCACTCCCATAGGGAATAATCCCAAATCTAAAGCCTGTGCTGTATTAAAGACCCATGAATGCTTAATCAGAGCAAACAGAGGATTTGGTTTGTATAAACAACAAAGCTCATGTCTTTTATGTCCAGAGAGCAGGACTAAAAGAAGAAAATGACAATAAATCATTTCAAGAAACAGCATAATGTAAATGTTGTATGTTTATTTAAAACTTCATACGATCATTTGTCTAGAGCTGCAGCCCAGCTTCAGAAAATGACTTGCCATAATGAGGTTCAGAGGCGAGTAACATTCAAGAGCCAAAAGACATATTGCCTCCTTCCCAAATGGGCTTATGGGGAAAATGATAAGCTCTTCAGCAGAACCAAAGCTTCTAAGAGAATAATGCAACAGTGACACATACTTTGATATTTGGGGGTTTGTTTTGCTTTTTTAACAGTTCTTTGTTAAGGTACTGGATTACACAGCAAGCTAAAATAAGCGTAAAAGGATGTGACTTTTAATCCAAGTTGATATCATCCTTAAGTTTACTTTCAGTGAAAGGAAATAAGACTAACCAGATGAGTGGGGTGGGGGTGGGGGAGGATCTAGTTGTCTAGGAACCGCTTCCCCGTGTTAGCTGTTTATGAATCAGATGTGTTCAGGAATTTAGAGCTGGGGCAGGCTCTGCCTTCAGGCTGCCTGGGTGTGAATTCTGACTTGGCCACTTCTCAGCTGAGTAACTTGGGTAAGACTTCTTTATCCCTCAGTCTCCTAGTCTGCAAAATGGGATGATGATAAAGGCACCGACCTCAGAAAATTGTTGCAAAGATTAAACACCCATGGAGCTTGCTTAAACAGTGTCTGACTACTAATGAAGAACAATTGGCTTTCAAAGGAGAGACCCTCCACATGTCTCTGGACACAGCATTAAAAACCTCTGGTTTCAGTAGAAGGTGATGACTGGTAGGGGTTGAAGAGAAGAAAGTTACTCGGCTCTGTACCCTCAAAGACCACGTTTCCTGAAGAGAGGGAGCAAAATTATCCTCAAAAATGTTTCTAATGTAAAGTATAAATACAGTTCTATTTCCACGTTACCTCAAAACCACCACATGTAAGAGTAAATCTTATTTCCTAAGTCCATATTGTCTTTAAAAAAAAAAGTTTTATTTACTGTTGTCTGTGCTGGGTCCTCATTGGCGCGTGCGGGCTTTCTCTAGTTGCGGTGAGTGGGGGCTGCTCTCTAGTTGCGGGGCATGCGGCTCTCATTGCAGCGGCTTCTCTTGTTGCAGAGCGTGGACTCTAGGAGGGGCTTCAGTAGTTGTGGCACGTGGGCTGCACCGTTGCAGCTCCCAGGCTCAGAGCACAGGCTCAGTTGCTCCCAGGCAAGTTGGGTCTTCCCAGATCAGGGATCGGACCCACAAGACCCAAAGAATCGCAGGCGGGTTCTTTGACACTGGGCCACTCGGGAGCCCTGCACTGTCTTTTAAGGCATGCATTCCTTTCTTATTTAGAATACCATGGGACTAGCTTGACCATTGTGAGCTTTAATATGCTGTGGGTTGTCACATACACAATCACTTACAAAGCCTGGTTTCTTGAAGAGTCAGAACACTCACAGCATGGATGGACTCCTCAGTCTGACTACAGTTGTATCTTAGAAGCTGAATTCAGCTGCTCACAATATATCCTTGACAGTTGATGTGGCGAATTTTCTTTTTTTTTCTCATGGATTTATTTGAAGAGTGGTGGTGGGGGAAACCCTGCCAAACTTTCTACCCTATAATAATCAACCAGAGAAGGTGGTAGATGGTAGGGAGTTTGTTGTATTACATAGATGTTGATATATAGTAATGTTCTCTGTGCTCACACATTTCAAAGAAATACAAAGAAACTGAGGACTTTTCCATAGAAGGAGAACATAGTTGATCAGTAATTATGAGAACTCATTCTTGGAAAGGAAATCGATCTGAATATACAATGCAACCTCAAAAACATCAATTTTGTACTTTGTTAGACTATTAATAAAAATTCCAAGGGAAAGTGGTGTTTTATCAGTCTCGAGTCCATCAAATCCAGTTCTTCTAAATCAGAATGGTGAAGCTGTTACAATTCTGTGCTATGGCATTTGCAGGTAATGGCCTTTTTCTCAAATTTTTCAGATAAAGTAATAGTATGTGTGTGTATCATGGTACAGTTCTTGTCTAGATAAATAAGGACTCATTAAAAAGTCAACTGTTATTCAGTTAAGATCAATGTGTCGTTAATGATAAATATTCCCATTTAATCCAGGATGTTCCAACCCTGTTTTTGAGACACTGAAGCAGTAAGATAACGTGACTGGTGTCTTGGTTTTTCCATTTTCCTTTATTGAACTTGAAAAGGTGAGGTTTTCTTATAAAAACCCAATCAGTATTTTTATTTGTGGTACAAGCTTTGAGAAAGCTAAACTGTCAAGTCACTACCTTCCTGAGGCAGAGATAGAGAGAGATAACATGGGATATTTTATAAGAAAAGATAAATTCTTTAACTAAATTTTTGAAGAGAGATTTCACTGTCTTTATATGACAAATTGTCCATAAAATCTATAGAAATATTTGCTGGAGAAATTCAGAGGAGAAACTCTCTTCCTCGGGAGAAAGTCAGTGGGAGAGAGAAGCAGAGCTTTGCCTGAAGAATGGGTAGGCAGGAGGAGGAAGTAAGGGCCAGGTGCATGCTTCAAGAGCTGTACATTCATCGACTCAACAAATATTAATTGAGTTTCCACTATACACCATGTACTGTGCTCATTTGTGAGGGATGGAGGACATAGGCTGAATGAACAGGTCCAGGCCCTGATCTCAAAGCTGTTACAGCCAAGACCACAGGCCCCAAATGGAGTTGCTTTCACTAAGCCTCAGGATACCAAACTGAGATGTACAGTTCCAGCTCTCCCAGAAATGGAACTTGGGTCGCCACACCACGTAAGGAAAGTAACTTTGCAATAACTGACTTGATCTTTTGCCCAGTTATCTTTCTTGTTCCTATTCCATTCTGACTATAAAAGTCTTCCATTTTGTACAGCTCCTTGGAGCTCCTTTTGTCTGTTTATACTGAATGCTGCCTGATTCAAGCTGATGTGTGCTCAAATACATTTTTTAAACATGCCTCAGTTTCCTTTTTAGCAGAGTTTACAAAGAAAAACTTTCAATTTTAGAGATATTTGCATTACCAGACTCATTTAAATGCCTACTTTAGATTGTCCCAAGTAGGGACACAATTGTTAATCCATTTTCTCTCTCCTCCCCTCTTTCCGATCCCTGTCCTCACTCAGGAATGCAAGTCTTCATGAGGTCTCTACCTTTCTCCCTATTAGAGAATTGTTTTCATGAACAACGGGATACATTCATATGAAAGACTGAGAAGACCAAAGGTCTCCTTTGGGAGATGTATTTTAACAGAAGACAGAGTCACAGCTAATGTTGTAAATCCAGGTACCAGCAATATTTCCCAGAAGGCAATCTTGGTGTGAGGTGGTGATGGGGGGTAGGTATAGAAAGCCTTCCTCTCCCCTCAACCCTGCAACCACATCCCCAGGCAAATATACCTACAAGTACTGATTTATCAAAGATCTGATATTACTTTAAAATTGCTCACGCTTTTACAATGTGTCAATTTGTCAACTAACTCAGACTATTTCTCTGAAGTCATTTAACTGAAAACAAAAATAAGAGTGAAATCTTTGAGTAGCTTTCCTCTGTTCATACACTTGTCAGTCTAGTCACTGATTTCTTCTCACTCTTTGCTTCTTTGAGCATTTTATTATCCTTTGATTTGGGAACAATTTTCAAATTAAGGTATCCAATAAGAGATTATTGTCAGTATTTTCCAAAAGTAAAGGCTTTTAGTAAAGATATCTTTGTAGAGATTCTGAGGAGGAGGGTTTGGAAGGTTAAGTTTCAATATGCAGAAAGTAGAGTGTGGTAAAGAATTAGGGCCTGTGGTTAAATTGACCTTGATTATATCTAAATTTTACCACTTAATAAACTATGGCTTTGGATAGGTTCTTTACCTTTCTCAGTGGCAGCTTTTTCATTTGCAAAATGTTGATAATTATAGCATGTCTTAATAGATTGGTATAAGAATTTGATCAATGAATGCATAGCACTGATGAAGCCCATACTAATTAATCATTACTGAGTAGTCATTCTTTCATGTAGCAAGTGTTTATTTCTGACTAAGTGCTGAACTTTGTTTCGGAACTGGCATACTGAAGTGAAAAAAGTTTCTATCTCATAAAGATTGTGTTCTAGTTGGAGTTCCCATACAATCAACACATAAGTATGTAACATGTCAGGTAGTAAGTGCTATAAAGAAAACTGGAGCCAGGGAAGGGAAGAGAAGGCTGGTTGGGAAGAGAGGATTTCTTCCAACAAGGTCAGGGCAGGACTTTCTGATATTTATGCAGAGTCCTGCCTGGGTGAAGGTAGTGAGCCCTGGGCAAAGTCAGGGGAAAAAAACCCAAAACACATAAAAGAGAGTTTGAGGTCAGGATCACAAGATTTGAGTCTAGGAGACCCAAGATTTGCTTTCTTTTGCCAAGTCCACTTTTGAGCGATTCTGTGTCATTTGGTGCAATTTTTTTTTTTAAATGCTGTTTAATTTCCTCTGTTAGAAAATGCAGACTTTACTATGTTTCCTTGGAGCTGTTGGGAGGACTGAAGAGACAAAACCTGGGATGAGCCTGCAGGAATGAGCCCCGAAGTCACTCCACAGAGCTGTAGCCATGCTTGGAGGAAGATGCTGCTAGGGGAGCAGTCAGGCTGGCCCCCAGTTCCACCCCACACCTGTAGAAATCTGCACCAGTAAAAGGGTGATTCTGCTTCAGGTGCCCTGCCAATGTTGGGACCCTCCTCTGATGAAGGTTATCTTCTCCAGATCCTTAACCTGGAAATGTCTGGATCATTTAAAATCCCAGTTGGCTTTATAAAAGCAGGCATTATGAGTTTTCCTGGTGCCTCAGAACAGACTAGGATGCGGTTTTCAAACCTGGGCAGAGTACTGCTGGAAAGCACTGGTTGACTTACACAGATCAATCACGTCAAGTCGTTCCACAAAGGTCAAAACTGTGACATCTAATTTATCTACCATCCACACTAGATATCAGTAATGCCTTCCAAGAAAACTCATTATCTGCCTAAATCATAAATATGTCAAAACCAGCATCAGCGTCTAATATTATGCCAAGTCTAAGCATGTTCAAGCAAGAGGATGGAGCTTCTCTTACGCAGAACATTATTCAATCTAGCCATCATTTACGGAGTTTCTCTACATAATGCCACTCCTGGAACAGAACCCCGGGCCTCACAGGGGTCTTCAAGTGGAGGAACTTTGCAATCACACAACATGGTCAATGGAAAGCATTCAATGCCTTGGAACATCTGGGACTAGAGTGGGGACAGATATCCCTGAGAATCAGGACAGAGGCCATAATTATGTTTACACAAGGGTGCTGCCCACTAGTGAAAGTTAAGTCGCTTAGTCGTGTCCGACTCTTTGTGACCCCCATGGACTGTAACCTACGTGGCTCCTCGGTCCATGGGATTTTCCAGGCAAGAATACTGGAGTGGGTTGCCATTTCCTTCTGCAGGGGATCTTTCCGACCTAGGGATCGAACCTGGGTCTCCCGCATTGTAGGCAGACGCTGTACTGTTTGAGCCACCAGGAAAGCCCATTAGTATCTATGGCCTAATCAATACCCTGCAATTTGTCCAGATTAAGAGTCCCTCCTCTTAATAAGTGATGAAGCAGGAGATAGGCAGAGGAGACAAGATCATAAAGTATCCCGAAGAGCAGAAGAGGGCTGAAAATGCGGCCCTGTTATCACTGCAGAGGCGGTGGCAGGGGGTGGGGGATGGGCACCTGGGGAAAAGAAACATCCCATAAACTGTGATCCTCTGGGGCTGCCCAAGTCCCTCAAATGTAGCAGTCTAATGCAACATCATAAGTAAGTACTTGCACATTGCAAGCTAGTGGTACAGCATTCCAGGATTTTCAACACAGTTTTATCTTTGCCTGCAACGCCTTACTATCTGCTCAGTATTCTGTCTTCCTGAGGCTGTCCTCTGTCCTCCCCTCACAAATGAGCCAGCCGCTTTCCCATTCGGTCTTCTCAGTACCTAGGTCACATTTCCCTGACACTGTGCTTGTTCGTGCAGTTATTACTCCCCATGCCTGTCCCCTGGATTGGATTCGGGAGCCCCCAAGAGGAGGGCCTGTCCTGGAGTGAGGCATCTTTGGAGTCAGGTGCAGGCATTATGATTATTATTATTTTCAACCTTCACTCCAGCATCTGAGGTGGGTTTTACAGCTAGCAGGTGGTGGTACAGAGTTCCACACCCTTGTCCTTCTGGAGCCTTTAATCACCATGCTATGCTTAATGTCATAACATTTTGGTATATCCAGTGTCCATTCTTTAACCCAAAACAATGCACAAGGAATTTGATCAGCTAAGACAGAAAAGAATTGCAGGAAGAGCCCCAGGTCCCACCATCCAGCTGTTGGAATATTTCGGGCCTAGTATAAGATGGGCTCAGCTGTTAGAATAAACGGCCTGGCAAGGTGGGGTCAGGCCTTTCCATGCAATCCTGGGTGTGGTACCAAAAGTCAGAGATTCCAGAAGCCTGGAGCAGAAAGCATCCCCTCTAGCAGCAACACACCCTCATCACTGTGATGGATGAGTTCCAGGCCCTGGTAAGTTAAATCTGTGCTATTTTACAATACCTTTTTTTTTTTTTTCCTGCTTTACATGACTTGTGCTTATTGACAATGCTTTTATGGTGATCACCTCTACATTCAGCTTCCCCACAGCATGGGTGCTTGAGGGTTAATAAAAGCACACAATGACTATTTTCGACTATTTTCAAATTTGTAAAGTTTTTCTGGACCATTTTATTAAGTTTCGTAGCTGGGACTTGGGATTTTTTTGAATGGTTTTTATACTTTGTTTGAAAATGTCTTTCCACACACAGTGTAATGGGGAAAAAAATCCCCACAAATAAGAATTCCCACTGCTGCTGCTGCTAAGTCGCTTCAGTCGTGTCCAACTCTGTGTGACCCCATAGATGGCAGCCCACCAGGCTCCCCCATCCCTGGGATTCTTTCTCCAGGCAAGAACACTGGAGTGGAGTGCCATTGCCTTCTCCAAGAATTCCCGCTGGCAGGTGCTTTAACAGCTCTAAAATTATAAAGCCAAGAGCTCATTCTCATATCTTTAAAAATGACCCAGGCCCAAGGCCCCCATTATTGTTTTCTCGGTTCTATTAATAGATTTCCTTAGTTGGTGCCCTGCGATGTATAAGTACATGGCATGTTTTTTGGAAACACTGACTGTTTTGGAAGTTTCTTTTCTTTTTTGCAGACTTGAAATTACATGTTTGATCAGAAGTAATCATAATTTATACTTTTTTGGATACTAGCTACTTGTTTTAGTTTCTCAAAGTGGGGAATGTCCGTGCAGAGAAAGGACTATTTGTGAGGTAAAACCCCTTGAAACACAGAACACGTTTGATACTTGAAAACTGTTCCAAAAGTCTGTTTGGTTTCACTCTTCAAAGTGGAGCAAATGCAAGCTGAAAGTGTTTTGTATGAAAACCCCACTGCTGTCTGTCATCTCCTGGGCTTGATAAACACAGATGAGAACTGAAAACTACTAGCTCAGCTCTGCAGCGTCACTGACAACCTCTCAGCCCATCCCGGTTTCCAAGCAATTCATGAATTTTTTGAAAAATCTCTACACATAGCTCCACATTCAAAAGGCATAAAGAGCCCACGATAAAAGCAAATCTTTTACACTACTGCCTTAGTCCTCCAACTTCCTAGTTTCTTATGTGTTCTTATAATAATATTCCGTGCATACAAATAAACATTGGTGACCTACTTTCTATGCAGTTTTAAATCTGCTTTCCTCACCACACGGTATATTTTGGAAGTCGTGTCTTCTTAGCACCTATAACTCTACAGAAGTCTTTTTAAAGGCTGCCTAGTGTTCCTTACGTAATCAACAGGTCCCCTTTTGACGAACATGGAGGTCATTTCTAATCTTCTGCTCTTGCAATCCATGCTTTGCTGAAACCAAGTTCCTAGGGCAGGACAGACCTCTGGAAGCATGGAGAAAAGGCACGAATACCACAGAGAAGCTGTCCTGCTTCCAAGGGGAGAGGAAGCCCTGGAAAGTGAAGACGCGGCACACTTGCTTAGATGCTTCATATTTACAAGCTATGCAGTTGCCACACCAACACGGTTTTCAAATAAAATAATTTCACTCTTTGTGACCTCCAAAACGTATAGTAGTTTGCTCCTAAAGCCAGGAGGTTTCATTCCAGGGCAGATTTCTAGTGAAAATGATGATGTTCGCATATTTTTCATTTATTTCTCTCATTTTCCTGTCCTTGCATGGTGCTTAATATTCAAAAATCACCATCTCCACAGCTTCCCAAGCCAATTTTACATGCTGTTCAGAGTATTTCAGATAGAAAATAAATTGCTTCTACTTTTTAAAATGCAAAATCATTCCACCACTGAAATAATCTTGCCTCAAATATATTGATAGAACCTGAATCTAATCAAGTCTCTAATTAACAAATTATAGAAGAAACTGGGAGAAAGGATTGAGTTCACACCCTGAAGAAATATGCAGCCAAATCAGAACATGAGGTGGTCTGTAAGGCAAGTAATTCAGCTTTTTCCATAAATTTATATCACAGAAAAGGGTGGAGACCCAGGTATGTTCTAGAATAAAAGAGACTTAGGAGAAATAACAACCACATACATGAACTGAATTTCAAATTTGATTCAAACTATCTGTAAACAAACCAATACCTTCTTTGAAGCAACTGAGAAAATTTGACTATGAACTGGGTAATAAATAATAAGCTATTGCTAGTTTTATTAGGAGGAATAATGGGCTGGTGAATATGCTTTAAAAAAAGAAAGAAAAGAAAAGAAAAAGCCCTCAAACAGCGATGCATACTAAAGTATTTATCAGTGGAAGGATATGTCTGGGAATTGTTTTAGAAGAGCCCAGGAAAAGTCATTCGAGGAGATAAATGAAACATGATTAAGAGAAATTATTGAGCGTTGTTGAAGTTCGATGTGGATACCTCAAATTCATTATATTATCCTTTGCATTTTGGGGTACTGCATTAGGTCATTAGGGCTACCATAATAAAATACCATGGTTGGCTTAAACAACAGAAATTTTCTTACGGTTTTGGAGACGGAAGTCCAAGATGAAGATGTCTACAGGGTTGGTTTCCTTCTGAGCTCTCCCACCTTGGCTGGTAGGCGACCATCCTCTCTCTCTCTCTCTCTTCACTTGGTCTCTCTTCTGGGACTGTCTCCTCTTTTCTTATAAGCACACCAATCATGATCAAATTAGAGCCCATTCCCAGCAACCTTAGTTACCTCCAAATACAATCTCCAAATACAGCCACAGTCTGATGCACTGAAAGTCAGGACTTCAGCACATGAATCTGGAGGTTATTCAGTTCATGAAGGTGTCTGTGGACGTTTCTACAAGAAAAGGCTTTATAAGTCAAAGAACTGTTAGCTTGTGTAAGAGGCAGTTTTCCATGGGCAGCTTTCTGGCTAATCCATAAGTAACGTCAGGTGAGCCAATTAGCTCAAATAGAATCAAGTGGCCACAGACCACAACTTAAATCAGCTGAGATGTTCCAGTTACTTGATAAACACAACAGACCTCAAACTCTAAGAACCCAGGTTTGGAGGATTCTGTGTTTTATGAGTTGCAAAGATTACTCCAAGGTTGGAAAGTATCTGCATTTGAGAGGAGCCAAGCTATTCCCCCAGAACCTGGGGTACAAGGCCACTGATGTATGGCAAGGGGTGGATTGTATGTGTGTAGCTCCCATTTAAAAAACAAACAAACAAACCAAAAACCTTAAGAGATTTCTTTGGCCTTATCCTCCACTTTCTTCCCCCTCCTGCACTCTACCCCTCTCCTTCTTAAAAAGTAAACCCAATGGCCATTTGGATAAGCTTTATATTACAAATGAACAGCAGGCATCCAGGCCCAGACAGGTTTCTTGGTACTCTAACAAACTGCTTGTGGGTTTTCTTTTTGGAAAATTATCTTGACAGTGTATTATCAAGAGCCATGATCTAGTACTCTCACTTACGATATATATTCTTGCCTAAAATAATAAAAAATTATATGTTCAAAGTGGTTCATCACAGTAGTATTTATATTACCTAAAAGCTGTAAGCAACAGATGCACACTTAATGGTAAAATAGTTAAATTGTAACACATTTAATTGCTAGAAAATTGTATAATCATTAAGTGAGAACACAATAAACAAAAACCTTAAACTAATTCTTTACTTCCTGGTATGGGGGGAAAATACAAAATCAGAATTCAGACAAATCCGGACAAATTATTTGCAATATATACACAAAGAGCCAATTTTCTTAGTATACAGAAAACTCACAAATCAACAAAAACAGCAAAAAACAACAACAATATTTCAGTGAAACAAGAGTGAGGAGGGCAAACAATTTACAAAAACAATTCACAGAAAACGTTAATGACTGACTATAGGAAACAACGTCTAGTGCTCTCAAAGTTGAAGAAATGCCTATCACAATTACAGTGAGATTCTGGGTCTTACCTGATGGCAAAGTATTCAAGACTGAGGAGAGGGTTTGAAGAAAGAGGAACTGTTGATTAATGTGTAGACTCTAGAATCCCTATAGAGCACAATTTGATAATATCTTTCAAATTTTACAATCCCCATTCCCTCACTCAAGGGTTCCATTGCTAGTTACTCTAAGGAGACACCTACCTGGGTATATAAGGCATGTAGGCCTGAATGACTGCTACCAAATTCTTATGTGAATAACTATGACTAGGGTAATAGCTGGATAAAATTATGGCATGTCTATATAGTGGCATACTATGCAGCTGTAAATGAAAATGAGATAGCTGTGTTTGAGATAATATTCAGAAAACTTTCTTTTGTGAAATAAAAGAGTATATATGTATATCTGTTTATTGGTATATCCCAATGCTCACAAAGTGTGTGGAAAGAGGTACACTGGCCCCCAGTCTTTGGTTCCCTGGGGAATGAGATGTGGTTTGGGGGAAGAGTCAGCTGAGAGTTACCTCTGGTTTTCTATAATTTTGTATCCTGATAACTTCAGATACTGCTACTAAGTTGCTTCAGTCGTGTTCAACTCTGTGAGACCCCATAGATGGCAGCCCACCAGGCTCCGCCATCCCTGGGATTCTCCAGGCAAGAATACTGGAGTGGGTTGCCATTTCCTTTTCCAATGCTTGAAAGTGAAACGTGAAAGTGAAGTCGCTCAGTCGTGTCTGACTCTTAGCGACCCCATGGACTGCAGCCCACCAGGCTCCTCCATCCATGGGATTTTCCAGGCAAGAGTACTAGAGTGGGGTGCCATTGCCTTCAGATAAGCAGGTATTTACTCTTATAACACAAAAATTCAAAGTGATAGTTATGAAGATATTAGATGATCATGGGAAATATTCAGAGTACTGAATGATAAACAGGAGACAAAACTGAATTTGCAAAATAGTACAAATTTATATGACAAAAGGAGCAGAATGCTCTCAGATGATAACATCTTGTAATTTGGTGATGGCATCATAGTGGAATTTTTTTCTCTTCTACATAAATTCTCTGCCATCTGCTTGCATGGTTTTTCCCATTTTAAAATGATTAAAAACAGAATAAAACAAGCATACAAATTTAGTTGACTTCAACTAAAAACCAAAAATTCATATATGCCCCAGCAGTGGGTCAGCAATGAACAGACCAGAGTGAGAAGCCAGTAGTTAATCCAGAAACCTGAGGTCATGAGAAAAAGGTTCTCAGAGGCTTGTTCCTTGGCTACCCAGCCTCACGGACGTCTCTACCAAAGATCCAGAGAACCGCTAAGTTTTATGGACTCGTCTCTTAAATACCCCTTGAGGACAGCCAGCATGGTTGATTCCCTCATTCCCATCTAAACCACTCCCATCTCTGACACAGACTATTGCCATCACCTCTATCTGGCCTCTCCACATCTTCTCATGCCTCTTTCCCAGCTAGTCTCCACAAAGCACTCCTACACGTGCTTTGAGAGATGGCCACGTTCTCCCTGAGATGCTTCGTGTGGAAGCCTTTATTCACAGGATGAAGCCCAAGTGTGCTGGTCAGTCCTTTAAGGGCTTATAATCTGTCTACACATTAGCCTCCTTCACACTCCAAATATTACATGAGGAGACCAAACCAGATACGGTACCTGCCCTAGGTGAATAAACAAGTAAACAAGGAAGCATGGCCACGACAAGTACTAGGATAGTAATGAACAGATTCTAAGCACAGGAAAGAGCTGACCTCCCTGAGATGGGGTGAGGAAAGGTCTCTGGTAAGAAATAGTAAAGTTGATTCCAGAGCATTGTGAGATGAGAAGGAAGAGTAGATTAGCACCTGCGAAGTCTTCAGGCTAAAGTAACTGATATGAGAGAGAAAAGGAAAGGCAGTGTGGCTAAACAGAGTAAGTCACAAGATGGCATGAGGTAGGGCTGGGGATTTAGGCAGGGCCTCATTGCCATGATCAGGGAAGGAGCTGGCATGTTAGTCTAAGATCAGTGAGGAACCACACTCCTTTTATTGATTAAACTCCGGTCCCACTGGGGCTTTTTCATATCTTTGAATGGTTTTACATCAGCCTGGGTGAGGATCATCCAAACCTGATGTTCTCCTGTCTGCAAAGCTCATTTCTTCTTTTGTCATCCGGCTGATGCCAACCCACTGGCCATGCCTAGCCTCCCAACTGAGGTCAGGCCCCACCACATATTTATATCTCCTTGTATTTTTCAACAGTGGCACTTATTACAACAGAAATGAATTGATTACACGTCTGTTCATCAACCCCAGGACTGGGCATGGACTAGGTACTTTTAAAATACTCTTGAATAAATATACAAATTCATGAATATTGTGGCAAGCTTAGAGTTTGTTTGATGGAAGCTAACAAGGACTATAGATACTTTAAAGTTGGAAGAGATTCAGAATCCACTTAAGCCAAGTCAGTTGGTTTATTGACAAAGGATGGGTCCTAAGAGAAGAAGCCCCAGGCCCACAGTCACAGAGCTCACCCGCAGGAGACACTTCTGGACCCGGAGATAAGCCCCGTCACATTTTTCTCACTGAACTCTGTGGCACTAGAATAAGAGTCCTGGGGGAAGTGAATTCCTCAAGACAAACTTTTTCTGGCTGCGAATAACTGACTAGGAAAGGAAAAATAATGTAGACAGCATTAGTATTTCACTGATGGATTTAGTTACATAGATTAAAGTGTCAGCTTGGTAAGGTTCCAGCATGTCTGGTCTGACACTAGTTTTAGAATGAAGGTAAAGACATCCAGAGCTGGCTCTGTGACGAGTTGGGTAGCAGGGTCCCCTGGGTCTCTCTCTCTCTCTCTCTCTCTCAAAACCTTGGTTCAGTTTGTCATGGTGGGTCTGATTGGCTCCAGAGAGGCCCAGAGCTAGAAAGAATAACAGCGGTGTACAGTCCAGGCCCGAGACCTGTTGGCACCAAAGTGTGGGAAAAGCTCTCGCAAGGCCTGCCCACAGTCAGCCCGGTCCAGACTGAGGTTATTAATCTTTTATGTCCCCAAACACTCAAATCACAGAGTTTTGAAAAGGAAAAATAAAGTGGGATGGGGGAGGTGGGGGGAGGCAGCAGGGCAGAGTAGAAAGACCAACAGGCGGTGACTTGAGAGTCTGGCCACCTGAAGTCCCTCCGAAATCAAGAGGGTTGTACCAG
Source organism: Nanger dama (assembly GCA_917880005.1). Taxonomy (NCBI): domain Eukaryota; kingdom Metazoa; phylum Chordata; class Mammalia; order Artiodactyla; family Bovidae; genus Nanger; species Nanger dama. The sequence continues at coordinate 11,270,253 of CAKJTW010000057.1, read as the reverse complement.
GTGACGGCAAAGCTGTCTACCAGCTTTATGGTTGGGTCTGAGGGTTCTGAATCCCATTCAAATTTAACAGGTCTGAACACATTTGTCAGACAGTGTGGGTAGAGCTTACGATCACGGTGTCAGACTGCCTAAATCCCAGTCTTGGTTCTATCACGTATTTGCTGTCTGCTCTAAACCTCTTTGTGTCTCAGTTTCCTCATCTGTAAACTATGCCTCAGACAGTTGTTTGGAAGATGACAAGGGGTGCTCTATTAAAGTGGCCGTCATAATAAATGCTCAATAAATGTGAGCTTTTACTATTTCTGTCTTCTGACACAGGGAAAGCATGCCCAGAAAAGCCATAAACCACAGAGAGCCAACCAAAGGCTCATGATCACTTACACAGGGTGGAAGAAAGATAATTCCTCAGCTGTTGTCTCTACTCAAATGATGTCAAAGAAAATAACGCTCAGGACACAGATAACTAAGCAGGTTCCCAAACTATTCACATGCCTTGATCTCATTTTTGCAAAATCCCATACAAAACCCATTGTAAGTATATAGACAGAGGATAGGAAGGAGGTACGCAAAAGAATGTGAGCAGCACTTTGTCTCTGAGGGGAAATAATGGAAATATGTACATGGTTTCTATTTTCTATTTTATTTCTTATTTGCCTATTTGTGTTTTCTACATGTGTGCAGCAAACATGTATTATTCTGTGAAAACTAACTCTTTGATATTCGGGTCAGAGTACAGGATGAACATGAACCAAATTTTTGTCAATGGCTTTATTATATTTATAGATCACTCATCCTCTGGGACCCTTAGCCACTCTCATTTTGTATTAATACCTTTCCATTCGGAAGTTATCCATACAACTGTTCCTGGGCTTCTAATCACAGAACAAAGCAAAACCAAGACCGAACAAGTGAAGTGTCAGAGGGAAATTGAAGCATGGAAAGGGTACACAGGATAATTATTTGTTAAGTGAATAAGTGAATGAAATGATACTGTAAGCAGATGCTCATGACAAGGCAACTGATAATACAGAGAGTCAGACTGACAATGTGACTCACAGCATGATTCCAATTTTGCGGGAACACAAGGAGCACACACACACACACACACACACACACACACACCCCCCCCATGAATTTCTCCAGGCCCTAACAGCCTATGAGAACAACTGGAGTTACATTAATGGTAATCATTCAGATGGCACCAGCACATGTCCCCACCTGCTTAACAGAGAATCCCCAGAAAATAATGAATTCAGTGGATAATGAGAAAATAGAGACAAAGGTAAAAAAGAAAATGATCTTTTGTTGTCATTAAAGTGGTTTTTCACGGGTCATTTTTAACATATCAGACTGTCAACCTTAACTTTCAAAATGTACTCTTTGTAAAGGCTGCTACATTTCTCTGTTTCTGTGAAATCTAAAGGTGTGTCAAAGTGTAGGCGTACGTGTGCACACGTGCACGTGTGTGTGGGTGTGTGTGTGTCTCCTTTCCTGCATGGTGTGTTCTTCAGCCAGTCTCTCCTTGAAGGGGATGGATGGCCTTAAATGTTTGCTATGTTCCATGGCCCTAGGTCAGCACTGGGCACATATCACAGGAAAACCACATTTTCAGTCTGGAAAAAGCTTCAAAATCTCTCTTGCCCTTTGGCCTAATGGTGTTTTCTGGACTCTTCAAAGCCAGACTGTCATTTTATGGCAAGGCTGCGGCTCTCTGTGCTAATACTGGCTAACTGAAATGGAAGCCAGGCAGTAGCTGAGGATACCCCCAAATAATTCCACTCACAGACCCTCCATCCTTCTTCCCCTCAGTAATCTAGGAAGTAGAGTGGATCAGGTTGAATTTAAAGATTTAATGAGTAAAAGAAAAAGATAAATCTGAAAGCACTTCTGGCTTTCAACACTTTGTTTCTTTTGAAATATGGTAAATGGTGTTTGGGGGAAAAGAGAAAGTGAAGATAGAAAAATGAAGAGTTGAATTAAGTTCTCCTTTTCCTATTCATCTGAAGCATTTTTATTAAATTGCTGCAGCTTGTCTAGAACAAGTAGACAACTGCAGGGCTCACTTACTCTTTGTTTTGTACTGGCTTTTCCTTTGCTTTCCCACTGACCCTCCACTGCCCACTCACCACCACTTATCCCTGGGAGGGACCTGTCTCAGTGCATTAATGAAATCACTAATGTCTGGCCATATACACCCTAATACCACTGTTTTTAGCGTGACATTTATATGATGCTCAGCCTCCAGTATCTTTCAGGAGGGAGTTTTTATGTGTCACTGAAAAATACTGGATAACACTCTTTATTAGCCCCCTGATACCCCAGCCCATCAATACTTGTCCAGCCTGATGAGATCATGCCATGGTTCTTAATCAGAGTGAAAGAGAGCAAGAAATACCTTTATTAAAAATCAATTAAAAACCAGTTGCCCCAGGTAAACAAAAAAATCATCAGGGCATGAAAAGAGGACAAATAATGAAATGAAGTGGCAGGCAGCTCTGCTCAGGAAAAGGCCTGGAGATGACTGGTCACTTCCGCAAATGGTAGTGTTTCTGTCTTATTTTCGATAAAAACTGTTTCCTTCGAGTATTTCCTTCAAACACCAAACTGCAGCCACTTACCATTCTTGTGTGCTCTAAACAAATTTTCTTTGAGCAGGGGCGGACTGTTGCAGAGACACTGATAAATATACCTGGTCCTCAACACATCGAGTCACAGGGAGGAAGCCTATTTGACCTAGCAGTGTGGTGCAGGCCTCGGGGTTCTGCTTTAGAAGCAGGCGGGGTGGTGGTTTGAAGTCTAGATTTGAAGTTCTCATTCCCAGAGAGTTCTGTGTAATTATGCTGAGAAGAGGCCAGAAATCAGCATTTTTAAATAAGCATTGCAGATGGGTCAGGTGTAAAAATAAAGGCTGAGAAACCACTCTTATAAGAGGTGTGATGCGCAAGCCTGACCTCCAAAGTTCACCAGAAAGCCCTGGGTACTTAGGTCTTCCAGTGAACACAACCACGTAACAACCCATTCCAACCAAGACACAGAACATTTACCTCCCGTCTAGAAAAGATCTCTCAGCCTACTGTAGTCTTGCCTCAGTTGCTTCAAGTAATCACTGGTGGATTTTAACCACCGTAGGTTAGTTTTGCCTGTTCTAGAGCTCTGAATAAAGGATGGAAGCATAGTCTTTGGTGTCTTGCTTCTTTTGCACAATATCCCATTTATGGGATTTTGGGATATAATGAATGTTAGCTCATTTCTGGGTCTCATTTAGCCAATGCCAACTACCACCATCATCAGCAGCATCACTGCCATCAAAATCATTTTATCTTCTGAAGATTTTTTAAATTATTATTTTTGTTTTCTTTACTATTTGAAAGTAATGGAAATAAATGTGGAGACCCCACAGCCTGGGAATAATACTCTTTTTTGGCAGGATGACAGTCCTCCTGTTGGAAGGTCCAGGTATTCTCAGCTATATCAGAGAAACACTGAGACATAAGACACAAGATGGCTGCTTCACCCGAGTGCAGGATCGCTGTGACGGACACCAATCGCTGGAGCTCTGTGACTCCGACCACAGCAACTTCATATGATTTCCGAGAGAGTCGGGGCACAACTGTTAAATGAACGTTTCTGCTTGAAATAAATGAATTCACAAAGCTCACAAGTAACAGGGCCAGATTCCCTCAGTCATGGGGAGAAACCCTTAATTTGAGAAGAACAGTATTCTTGCCTGGAGAATCCCATGAACAGAGGAGGCTGGCAGGCTATCGTCCATAAGGTTGCACAGAGTTGGACATGACTGATGCAACTTTGCACGCACACACTACCTTCATCTCAACTTCTAGAAAGCTGGCATGGAGTTACATGCATTCTCCTTAATTGCTCTCCAGCTATGAATCTTAGAATACAGTTATTTAGAAAATTAGGAAGAATAAGATAGGGCACAAGTATTTTTGTGTTCACTTCTGGTTCAGTTGGGGTTCTTTATATGGAAATGTAGATGGAGAGACTAGTGTTAGATTTATTTCATTATTTATGTATTTATTTTTGTCCTGAAGGCTTTCAACCTGAAGTCCCTCCAGAGTGGATGAGAAACTCCTTCCAGGAAAATGAAATCTATGGACTAAGAAATATATGGCACTAAGCTCTATTTAGTAAGATATTCCCCTGGTAGAAAGCCCAACATTAGACATTATGCCCTGTTTGGAAAAAATAACATTCATATTAAATAGTCTGCATTTGGAAGAAAAAAGGGATAGCAAGAAACAACAACAAAAAAGCAGAAGTCCCGATGAGGATAACTTTTCTTTGCCATGCTCATGATGACAGAGCAAAGTGGCTCATGGGAAGGACAAAATATTTTATTCCATAGCAACCAATGTATCAGACAGCCAGCAATGGAACATTAAAGCATGAGCGAGGAGTCCGAAACCGCTGTGTGAACTCCTGGAACAAGCGTTCTGAGGCCCTGCCAGTCTTCTTCACTTATGGTTCATTGGAAGAATCCCCTTGTTTTGCTTTTAGTACTTAATTTTGTGGACATTTCTTTTCATTAATTTGTTTCATCAATAACTGTTCCATGCCAGCTTTGTGCCAAGTGCTGGGCGAGCTACAAGCTGTTTCTGGCAGTCTTAAAAAAGTAAAGAATCTCATTTTAATGTGGCGTGGGAGACACACTAATTTCCTGAAAATTTTGTTTTGGCTCTATTTGAAAATGTGTAGGATTATCATTTCTCTCAAAGACATAAAACTGTAGGGCTTGATTTGTGTCTAGTTCTTACATGGTCCCCAGGACATTTTGTTCAGTGCATCTTATTATGTGTCTCGTCTCCCTGCAATCTGATCTCCTTGATGGCAGAGGTTGAGTCTTAATCATCTTTGTCTCCCTAGGGCTTAGCAGAGGGTCCAGGCTCCAAAATTTCTCAAAAAAATTCTTCAATAGATGAATGAACAGAAACAGAGGAGCTTTGCTACTCTGCCTCAGAAAAAAATATAGATGAACACTTAAGAGAAGGTCATTCAATTAAGAGTCAACTGAAGAGTTGATATGAAATGCTCATTCCCCATGAGTTGTCAGGGAAACCTTAATTAGGTCTGGGGTGGGTCTCAGGAAAGCAAGTATTCAACAAACTCCCCAGGTGGTTCTCAAGATCAGACACATTTGGGAAAGTCTGCTCCAAAGTAAAACACAGCAATACAGATAGATATAAAAGCAGTTGAAAAACAGGGAATAATGTTTCAGTTAGAGACCTTATTTGTATAGACAATAAGCACTGACACCTAAAATACACTTGAAAACCATGTTAATGCTAGTATTCATCTACATAGAAGTTGTGCTTCAAAGCCAGCCTTCCTGTCCACAGTGAGTGATCGGTGACTCCGCCCCCAGGACACCAGGCTAACAGCCCCACCTTCCGAGGCTGCTAGACCTTAGTGGCCCCTCTGTTACTTCTTCCATCTCCCAGTTTCAATTCCTGATGTAAATGAGGGCCATTCTGAGGTTGTCTGAGAGCTAAATTTACTGCCCATTGATTTTCACGAATCCTGCGGGTCCCGTGAAGTCCTCTTAAATGAGTATCAGATACAGGAACAAAGCTGGGAAATTGAATAGGAAACACTAGCTCAGGGTGAAATGGGGATGTTCATCTGCTCTGCTGAAAAACACAGGCCCGGTGTGATCCTGCATAAGCTCAGGCCAATGCTGGTAAACACATATTTTAAGGAAAAGCCTCAGTCATGCCCCAATTACTGTACAGATGTCCAGGTTAGAACAGGACAAATGGGCCAGCGACTCTAATTGGCTCCTTGGACAAATTCAAATTTTGAATAAGTCAGAGAAAGGGTGAGGTTGTTGTAGCATTATTTGATAACTTTCTGCAAAAGCATTACTTAATTGACATCCTAAAACCTAATACAGCCCCTCCTAGAACTGGTCACGAAGTACTACAAGCTTATGAATTCATGCAAGCTTATGAATCCACAATGATAAGCAACGATGCCTCTACCAGTGAACGGCTGGTACCATGAGTCAGTCAACTTTCTTCCATCCCACAGTCAAATGCAACAGGCTCCCATGCCAATGTGTCCATTTGCATTTTAGTAATGGAACAAATTGCGTATCTACTGGTAGGTTCTCCTCTGCTAGGAGGTAGAAGTATAAAGCAAAATGAATCTAGGTCTCATGCCATGCAGAGTTTATAATCTAATAGCATAGTTGTGCCAAATAAATAACATCATCAGGGTAAAATGTGCAAAATCCTCCATCGTGATACAGACCAGTGCTTCTGAAACTTTAATGTGCACGGGAAACTGGGGACCTTGTTATAATGCAGATTCTGATTCGGTCAACCTAAGATGGTACCCTAAGTCCCACAATGCTAACAAGCTCCCAGGTAATGCCATGGTGCTGATCTGAGAATCACACACTGGGTGATGAGGCATCAGGCCTCAGAGCACCGACGTCAAGCGATATATACCTTAGGAGGTCAGGAGAAAGGTATAGATATAATTTGGTCAGTTATAGACATGAGTATGTATACTTGGTCGTGTCCAACTCTTTGTGACCCCATGAACTGTAGCCCCCAGGCTCCTCTGACCATGGAATTTTCCAGGCAAGAATACAGAACTGGGTTGCCATTTCCTACTCAGGGGATCTTCCTGACCCAGGGATTGAACCTGTCACTTCTGTGTCTACTGCCTTGCAGATTCTTTACCACTGAGCCACCTGGGAAGCCCATAGTTATAGACACATGGATGGCTTTAAAAACCATGAGGCTGGCTGAAGTCACCCAGAACAGGACTGTGGGTGGAAAAACCATACCACTAATACTGATAACGGGTTTCACGCACACAAAGGTGACTGGGATCAAAAAATGCCTTTCAGGGCAGTGAAAACTAGTTAGGAGCTCCAAGTTGGAATCTAGTTGTAGTGTCTCAAATGCCACTTAAAAGAATTTGGTCTTGAAGAAGCAATTCTTGTTGTTGATGGTCCTGGGGGAATTGAGCAGTTCGTGAAGCTGATGGCAAGATGACATCAGCCTTATGGAGTCACATCACCCAGTTCTTATATAAATAAGTCATATTAAACAAGTTAAGCTAATATTCTACTCTGCAGCTCTGGTAATTCCACAAAACATTTCAGAAAGCAATTTTGGGTGACTTTCTCAATGTTACAAGCAAGTTATTCCTGTCACCAAGGGCAGACTATAAATATGACACATCTCTATTCGGTAATTGCTTTATTTCAGATTAAGACTAGTAATTTTCTTGTCAGAGACAGGCATGCAGTAAAAAGGAGGGAGGGGGGACATTTGGACAGCTCAGCCAGTTTTTGCAACTTGAAAATCCATCTACAGTTATTTTGTTTTAAATGAACATGGCAGGTTCAGCATTAGTCCCAAATTTGTTTTCTCTTGTGGTCTCTTTGGTTTGATACTCTTTAAAGTTAAAAACTTGATTAATCCTGTTAAGTGCAGTTCTGTTGTGTCTTGTTCCTTCCCTCTAATCTGGACTGACTTTATCCCAGGAGTTCTTGGGGGCAGTAGATGAAAAAGTTGGAAAAACCGGATAGTGTAATAGGCACGCAGGTTCACTAATCCTGTCCACCCTGGTCATTAAACTAAGAACGTTCTTTTGCAGGATTGCGTTTAGCTCTGTGTAGTCAGCTGTGGTTGCCATGCGTCTACGTGTCTTTTATATGTTAACATGTGTGTATTCATCCTGCCTTCCCAAGGGCACTGACTGTGAGGTACCTACCCGGTGATTATGTGGTGAATGTGACTAACTCATTCCATTTACTGAAGACAGCATTCATCATTTTCCCCACAATTTTTGCCATATTCTTTCTCAACATAATGTTTGGAGGTTGTAGAGCATGCCAGGAGAGGAGAATAAGGCAGACTTCACCTTGACCTCTGAAGCTCTAGTCTGTGCCTGCTAAGTCGCTTCACTTGTGTGTGACTCTTTGCATCCCTATGCACTGTAGCCCTTCAGCCTCCTCTATCCCTGGATTCTCCAGGCAAGAATCCTGGAGTGTGTTGCTATGCTCTCCTCTCTCCAGGGGATCTTCCTGACCCAGGGATGGAACCCGTGTCTCTTATGTCTCCTGCACTGGCAGGGGAGTTCCTTACCACTAGTGCCACCTGGGAAGCCTGAAGTTCTAGTTTATCTACACATAAAAATCTGATGCAGAAACAACAAAATGTTAACATTTGTTCATTCTGGGTGGTGACCATTCTGGTATTTGTTATATTTGTTTTCCCTATTATTTAAATAGTATTTTAACTTTTTCCAAAATAATTTTTAAAAAGCTCAGCTAAGTGGTGTGAGAGTTGGACTGTGAAGAAGGCTGAGTGCCGAAGAATTGATGCTTTTGAACTGTGGTGTTGGAGGAGACTCTTGAGAGTCCCTTGGACTGCAAGGAAATCCAACCAGTCCATTCTGAAGGAGGTCAGCCCTGGGATTTCTTTGGAAGGACTGATGTTAAAGCTGAAACATGTGAAGAGTTGACTCATTAGAAAAGATTCTGATGCTGGGAGGGATTGGGGGCAGGAGGTGAAGGGGACGACAGAGGATGAGATGGCTGGATGGCATCACTGACTTGAGGGACGTGAGTGTGAGTGAACTCTGGGAGTTGGTGATGAACAGGGAGGCCTGGTGTGCTGCGATTCATGGGGTCACAAAGAGTCGGACATGACCGAGCAACTAAACTGAACTGAACTGAAGATCTCAAGGTAAACAACTCTCAAGGGACAAAGTAATTTCCTCTGACTTGTCTTTCTTGCCTCCACTTGCCTTGAACCAGAAACCTTGTCAAGAGATTCAAAGAGAAATGGTGATGAAATTTTGCAACTTAAAATTAATTTAAAGCTATTTTGGTTATGGTGATTTTTAAATACTAAATTGCTGGCTAATTTACATACACTGAAACTCACTCTTTTCAATGTACAAGTCAATGAATTTTGACAATTGCAGACTCCGCAACCAACACCACCACTGAGTGTGCTGTCCAAGATACAAAAAGGGTTCCATCACCTTTACAGGCTTCCCTGGTGGCTCAGATGCTAAAGAATCTGTATGTAATGTGGGAGACCCCCATTGATCCCTAGATTGGGAAGATGCCCTGGAGAAGGGCATGGCAACCCACTCCAGTATTCTTTTCTTGGAGAATCCCATGGACAGAGGAGCCTGGCAGACTACCGTCCATGGGGTCACAAGGAGTCAGACATGACTGAGTGACTAACATTCACATACACACACACACAGACACACACACTTTGTATAGGTGACCGCTTCCCCCACCTCAGCTCCTGGTAAGCACCCATCTGTGTCAGCCCTAGAGTTGCCTTTCCCATTTTTTTTTTCAGATGACTTTTATTTCCTAGGTTCTAATTGTGAGAGGTTCTTATTGTTCAATCAGCAAATTATCATTTTTTAGTTTCTAAGGGCAGTTGGAAATAAATGGTACCAGTAACATAGTTTCTTAACAGAGAGTTCTTACTTCATTATTCATGTGCAAATATCAAATCCAAATCTTCTGAAATTTCATTTACTGATCTTTTGTGTAAAGTGGATTTCCCATGGCTTTCCTGTAGAGAGCAAATTGCAGCTCACAGGGAGTCATTAGAATCTCACATGCAATTCTTGTCAGCATCCTTGCTGAGGGTGCAGAATAAACCCACACCAAACTTATTTCACTCTCAAGGGCCAAACTGTACTTCCTTTCCGGTTTCCCGTCTATGTCAGAACCCACAGTAAGCTGATTTGACACGAGGGTGACAGCATTTCTTTTCTTCTTCTGTTCCACTTAATTAGTTTTAGCAGATATATAAAGAAGTTTTAAAATTGCTTTCAGCACCTTCTTTTCAAATGCTACATTCCAAGTTTAAGCTCAAACTTAAGGGTAATGAGCCTGTTATCAACACCTGACAGAAAAAAGCATAATGAATGAATATGTATTTTCAAATACCCTCTTGCCAAGACCGCTGATATCCTTCCTTATGAAAGCACAGTATAGATTATTTCCGTCTGCTTCTTACGCATATCATTTTAATAATCTACCTTGGTGTCTCAGCAAAACTAGGAGTTTCTGAGAAAAAGAGCCTCATTCTACAGACATGTTGGAGAAAAAATGAAACCAGTGAAAACCCCATTCTGCCTTGGTGCTCACTTTGAGAAGTAACTTCAAATTTTCACTGAAAGCAATTAGAAGATATATTTCTACTTGGGAAACACATATGCTCTATTAATGGAAGTCAGGAAGCAAGCATGAGTAATTTAAAGAGAAGGCAATTTTATAACACACATTAGAAAAAAACCCTAGAGATTCAGAGACCATATGAGATAGCAGATATACAGACAGATATACAGGACTTCTTACAAACCTTACATCATTTCAGCATGCACTGTTTCCAAGTGCTTAATGTTTAACTTGCCATAATGTTTCTATGATATCAAATGAACAGAAACAGTCTTCCTTCATAAGGAGCAAAACCAACACCTACACATAAAAATTAATTTTACAGTGAAGAGCTGTGTGGCCTGTCAACTTTTAATTTAATACTTATAGCATTACATGGCTTTTCAATATGAGAACTTCAACATGAGAACTGTATCTGTATGTATTCTTTAGATAAAGCCAGGAGTTGTTTCATATGTCTTAAAAACTAGCAGCCAAAATAATCAGCTCTTAATCTACATTCCCATTATAACACTTTAGACATTTTAAATTTACTCATATGGTTTACTTGAATACGCAAGCAAATACACCCTACAAAGAAAAGACAAATATTTATGTACAAATAAATAGTGTTTTAGTGAACAGGCACTCAGATGTGAGGACTGATGTTTTATGACTTGACTCTTAGCCTCAATAAAACATACTCACAAGGCAGCATTTTTTCTTTGGGGATAAGTCATAACTTTGCCATGGAGGGCTATTAGGGGACCATTTACTGACATGGGACTGAACCTACAATTCCCACAGAGAAGTGTTATTTAGAAAGGAAGGTTGATATAGGGGATTTTCGGGAAAGTTCTCCCAGGGGACCTGAAGTTCCCCTGGTGTCAGACAGGCCATGCAACATTCCTTATTGAAACAGAGGGTATTACGTTGCAGCAATTGTTCCTAAGTGAGCTACGGCAGGAACACAGCACCTCTCCACCTGTGTAATCTGCAGGTTTATACCAACGGAAGACCAACAGCATAAAAGTGCAAACTGTTTTGAGAACGCTTACTGGCTTGCCTGAGAGAGATGTCTGTTCCTCTGCCTATGTGCAGAGACGCGTACTTTAAGGTCTAATAATATCGCTTAAGGAAGGGCTTGCCTAAAGGTCTAGTGGGATGGAGTTCTAGGAGGCATTAAATCGATTTCATCCTAAAGCCTCAATTTCAGTTCTCTAAGGCCCCAGAGTGGTTATAAAAAGTAGTCAAGGTGTCCTCTTCTCCATCAGTTGCTGAGAATCTGTAGCACAGATTTACCTACAGGCATCATTCATCTGCATTCCACTCAAACGTGGAATCAGGCCCTGGGGAAATGTACCGCTTTCTGCTAGAAAACCAACAGTGAGGGTGACAACTCGCTGGGGGTATTGTTTAGATAAGGAATAAAGCAGTAGACACCCTTCACCCTTTGGCCCATCTGTATCTCGATCTCCTGAAATTTCTTTCTAATGCAAAAATAGTCAAAGCATAGAAAAGCTAGAGAGAAGAATCAATCCTGATTTGGGGCAAGTCCTAAAGGAAAGACCCAGCTTGTACATTCCTTTCTGCCCACCAGGGACCAGGTAAGAATAGAGAGAGGAGCCTGGCAAGGCATAACCCATGCAGTGGCAAAGAGTTGAACACAACTGAGTGACTAACACTTTCACTTTTCCCCACATATCTAATAACACTATTTCCAGTCTAAACCCAGTGCTTCTCAAACTTTCTCTCAAGTGCCACTAATGGCAGCCAAGAGGAACCAAGGGCTGGGGGACCCCAACAAATACATTGTTGTGAAGTCTCACAGTTTCCCAAAACTGATATCATTTTTTGCAGCTGATGCCATAAACTAAGTGTACTGGTGTCCCCAACAGTGAGCAAGATGAATTGGGTTGAAGTCACAAAATGAATATTTTGATTGCATATAAGAGGTAACCAATTAATATTTTCATGTACAAGATTCTACTTTTCAAATGGTTTCCAAATTATATCTTGTTTTATCCATCCAGCAACCCATCCTGGGAAGAAGGGGGCTTGCTATTACTAATATAAAAACCAGGTCCCCAAAGAGATTTTTAACTTTCCCCTCAAATTGACAAAGTTCCTGAAGAGTTCACCTGTTCCTAGTCTAACACTCCAGAAACAAAAGTCAATATTTTTCAGTGTTCACTGTGTGAAAAACGTATTCTTCTTAGTGTTTTTAATGCATTAACCTATTTATCCAAATCTATGAGTTATGCATAGGCTGCATTACGTATTTCCACACTTACTAGCATTCATCTAATTTCCTTATCCTAAACTATGAGATCTGCACGTGATGGCACTGAGGTGACAGATGAGAAAAAATCATGTGCTTTAGCGGAAACAGCACAGGGCTTACAGTCTGATTGAGACCCCAGCTCCATAGGTAGTGCAGCTTCAGTATAAATTAGAGGGTGCCTTGAGCAGCCTGCTGGCCCTTAACACCCATTTCCTCCTACCAGCTTTCTGGCCATGGGCAAGTTACTTAATCATTCTTCCCCTCCCTTTCCTCTGCATTTAAAATGGGGATAAAGTCTTGTTGAGTTCTGAGTGGATTAAAGGAGTTGATATAAATAACCTGCCAAGAGCAGTGTCTAACATACGCAAAGTACTCCATAACTGTCAGTTCTTAACATTTTTTTTTAACTTCCCAGCTGAACATCATTGAACAAGTCACATCACCTCTTTGAACTTCAAGGTTCTCACCTAAGAAAATGCTTGTGATGATATTTATCTACTTCATGGATTCAGTAGAGGTAATATATATGAAAATTAAGTTCTTGCATTATAAGGTTTTAGAAAAATGTGGTATCACTTTTATGACTTCTGAGTTTATCTGAGTTTATCTCCAGCCCTGGCCAATCCTCTGAAATCCACTCCTGAACTTTCTACTATCCATTTTAATGTGGAATTAAAAGACATTAATTCCTCAATTCATTCTCTAAGTACATACTACTAAGCATACTTCCCCTGTGCTGAGAGATGGGATATGGAGACCATATGGTGAGTGCTTCAAGTCTGCAAGCCGAGAGCTGGAACAGACAAGAAAACCAGTGTTAACCACACAGCATCCTAAGTGCTATGGCTGATGGGCTAAAGGAGGCAGAGTAGGGGCCATTGATGGGCTTTCAACAGACAGAGGGGCCATGGAAGGCTTCTATGGGAGGTGATATTTTAACATCATCAAGTCTTAAAGCATGGTCCATATATTCAATCTCTCTTTCCCTCTGTATCTTTTAAAAATAGATGACTGTTTGTCCAACTCAGGTGTCTTACGATGGTCTGCTCTACGGTAAGGACATTGATCAAGGTTTGTCAAACATTTCTTTATGTTTTAGCTTTATTAGGGTTGGACCTGAATGATACCAGGAATTACAGGACTCACCAGAAACCTTCAGGTACAATTTGTTTGGCAGCATTGAACAATCTGGGTTTTCTGAAAATAGGATTCTGAAAATGGTGTCTAAGATCATTCTTTCATTGGAAATCATAAGAATCAGATTTCACTAGCCAGAAAGAGTGATGGGGTCATCAGAATAATTTTGCAGTTCAGTTCAGTTGCTCAGTCGTGTCCAGCTCTTCGTAACCCCATGGACTACAGCACGCCAGGCCTCCCTGTCCATTACCAACTCCCAGAGTTCACTCAAACTCATGCCCATTGAGTTGGTGATGCCATCCAACCATCTCATCCTCTGTTATCCCCTTCTCCTTCCACCTTCAGTCTTTCCCAGCATCAGGGTCTTTTCAAATGAGTCAGTTCTTCACATCAGGTGGTCAAAGTGTTGGAGTTTCAGCTTCAGCATCAATCCTTCCAATGAATATTCAGGACTGATTTCCTTTAGGATAGACTGGTTGGATCTCTTTGCAGTCCAAGGGACTCTCAAGAGTCTTCTCCAACACCACAGTTCAAAAGCATCAATTCTTTGGCACTCAGCTTTCTTTATAGTCCAACTCTCACATCCATACATGACTCCTGGAAAAACCATAGCTTTGACTAGACAGACCTTTGTTGACAAAGTAATGTCTCTGCTTTTTAATATGCTCTCTAGGTTGGTCATAACTTTTCTTCCAAGGAGCAAGTGTCTTTTAATTTCATGGCTGCAGTCACCATCTGCCGTGATTTTGGAGCCCCCAAAAGAAAGTCTCTTGCTGTTTCCATTGTTTCCCCATCTATTTCCCATGAAGTGATGGGACCAGATGCCATGATCTTAGTTTTCTGAATGCTGAGTTTTAAGCCAACTTTTTCACTCTCCTCTTTCACTTTCACCAACAGGCTCTTTAATTCTTCACTTTCTGCCATAAGGGTGGTGTCATCTGCATATCTGAGGTTATTGATATTTCTCCTGGCAATCTTGATTCCAGTTTGTGCTTCATCCATCCTGGCATTTTGCAGGATGTACTCTATAGGTTAAATAAGCAGAATGACAATATATAGCCTTGACATACTCCTTTTCCTATTTGGAACCAGTCTGTTGTTCCATGTCCAATGCTAACTGTTGCTTCTTGACCTGCATATAGATTTCTCAAAAGGCAGGTCAGATGGTCTGGTATTCCCATCTCTTTCAGAATTTCCCACAGTTTGCTGAGTTTTTACCACTCTACATATCTAAATCCACTACTTCCAGTCTAACCCCAGTGCTTCTCAAACTCTTCCTCTAAAGTGCCACTAATGGGCACCACGAGGAACCAAGGGCTGGGGATCCCCAACAAATACATTGTTTTGAAGTCTCACAGTTTCCTAAAAACTAATATAAATTTTTCAGTTAAAGCCATAAACTAAATATCAAAAGTCAAAGTCAAAGTGTTAGTTGCTCAGTCATGTCCAACTCTTTGTGACCCCATGGACTATAACCTACTGGGATCCTCTGTCCATGGGATTCACCGGGCAAGAATACTGGAAAGGGTTGCCATTTCCTTCTCCAGAGGATCTTCTCTACCCAGGGATTGAAACTGGGCCTTCCATATCACAGGTAGATTCTTTATTTTAATATCAGACTATTGTTTATCTTGTTTCTTTTCTTAATATTTCTATTTTTCCCAATCATAAAAGCAATGTTATTATAGGATACTAGGAAACTATATCAATTTATAAATTTAAAAAATTAGGCTTATTTATAAACCCCAAACTACTAACCAGCTGGTGCCTTCCCTACTAGTTATTTTCATATATATACACAATAGATAGACTATTACATAAATACACACCTGTGATTTGAGGTCATCATTTATATGCATGGATGTATACCCACATATAAAGTATGTATAAAGCTATGTCCTCCTGGTTTTGCTTGACAGTAATTATTTGATGATCTAATAGTTTAATGAGTGGAAAAGTTAAAAGTACAGTATCTGTAGCCGGGGGTTCAATTCAAACTGCTAACACACTAGCCTCAAAGTCTTCATCTATAAATTGAGGTAAATAATACTACTTTGCAGAGTGGTTGTAAGGATGAAATAATTTGTACACATAAAATAATTAGACACTCTCTGACACATATAGAACACTGTATAAAGGTTAGTGTGATTTCTTCCTATGAACGTGAGGTTACCATTGTCATATACTGAATGCTCTTGTGTATTTCTTTCTGGGAAGTTGTGGATCTTCTATTTTCTTCCACTGGGAGCAGTTTGTCTATTTTTTCTGTCAAAGCTACCTTTGTTTTACAAGTTGTCTTTATACAAAGAGGCCAAACAGGTTAAGCCAATGCCTCTCAATATAATTCTTTTTCAGAATTTTTCTAGTTAGACTTTCTTGTCCATTTTTCTGTATGAACACAGAAAAATTTGCTTAAATATAACTACTTTCTTATTACTTTCATTTTAATTATAGTTACTGAATACATGACCATTTATAATGCTTATATAATTTACTGCTCTTTGTTTTCATTACATGTGGCTTTATTTTTATCTTATTTTATTCTATTAAGTCTTTTTTCTACTACAAGCTCCCTCATACCTGATGCTTACTCAGTTATTTTTGAAGAATTTGCTCTCAATATAAAAAGAGAGGAGAGGAAAGAGAACTAATATTCCGGTTCTTTAAAAGCCAAATCTATACAGCTATTTGGGAGAAGGCAATGGCACCCCACTCCAGTACTCTTGCCTGGAAACTCCCATGGATGGAGGAGCCTGGTAGGCGGCAGTCCATGGGGTCACTGAGTCAGACACAACTGAGCGACTTCACTTTCACTTTTTACTTTCATGCATTGGAGAAGGAAATGGCAACCCACTCCAGTGTTCTTGCCTGGAGAATCCTAGGGACAGGGGAGCCTGGTGGGCTGCCGTCTATGGGGTTGCAGAGTCGGACATGACTGAAGCGACTTAGCAGCAGCAGCAGCATACAGCTATACACTTAGGTAGCATTTCCAAAGCATGTTTCTTGAAATACAGATGCTATAGGGTGTTAACAGGTTTTATTACACAGGCGATAACAGTAGGCTAGGTGGCTAAATGCACTTCAGAAATTTGAAGTTAAACAATATTTTTAAAGTTTTTATTCTGCAAGAACTCTCACAAACTTCACTATAGCTGATGTACTTTTTAATTTCCCAAGAGATATATTTTGCAGAAAGGCCCAAACTTTTGACCATAGGCCCTTGTCCAAGAGGAAAAACCCTTAGGAATCAAGCTCCTAGACGCAACAGGTTAGGAAACTCTGCTATTAATGGGTTGCCTCCAAGATATAGGGGGTTGATACCAAGTGAGAAATTTTTCTCTTTTCACAAGCATTGTTCAGGAATGTAGACTATTCATTTTACAATCTAGGATAATTGGTGTTGAATCTAAAGGAAATTTGTCTCCAATCTGACCTCTGGGTTGACTGTGAGTTCCACTTATTGCCAGTGATGTACATTTCACCTCTTCCAATGTCTTCATGTGCATTTTAGTGAAAAGTTGGGAGACATTCAGCAAGCCAAATGCTATTCTAAATGAGAAGCCTGGTCCATTGGTTACATGCCAAAGGACTCAATGCTAAGATGACTAACACAGAGCAAACGGTTCCTAAAATACATACTAAATTTATTTCTAAAACTCTCCATTTGGAAGAAAATGATTTTTTTCCTTAAGGGATTTTTTTATTATTTAAACAAAATAACACTCTGTACAAGTATTAGACTATGTACCAAAATAAAGGTTTTTTTTTTTCTTTTCCTTTTTTTTTCTCTTTTTTTTTTTTTTTTGGCAGGCGGGAAATCATTTTTATGCAGTCATTTGTTGGACCTTGGGGTAAAATTATATTTCATAGTTCCCTTGTTCCCAGGCTATGGTTAAAAAGAGATTGATGCCTGAAATTTCAACTGTATTTGTCTTACAAATTTGTCTGATTCTCTTGGGAATAATTATCTCATATTATTTGAAGGTTAGTAATTCCTTAGGAATGACCTCTCTGTTATAATTAGAGTAAGGGTACTTACATGCAGCTAGGAAAAGTGAAAACGAATGGACTTACTTTCTGGTATTATTATGTTATTAAAGTGTTGCTCCTTTGAAATGAAAAGCAGGAATCACAGTGACACTGCTCAACTGAGTAATTGTTTTTTTCTTTCATTTTCTGAGGACAGATAATGTTGAAATACATAGTAAAATAACATTCAGTGAAAAATATTTCACCATACAACACTAAATCTACATAAATTAGGTGTGCTGAATGGTTATGGAGAAGAGTTCCCAGTGATTTCTTTTTCCCCAACTTGCTACAAGTATTTTAGTTAGACCCAGACATTAGTGGAGCAGGTACAAGTAAAGGGAGGGAGTAGGAATGGAAAAAGGGGACGGAATAATATCTTTAAATTAAAATATCCTTGTAATAATTAACTCAGTAATTATAGCCTCTGTGATTTCATTATATTGCATTCAATCTGCCTATTTTTGTTTTTACTATTATACAGTCTGTAGTAATTATATTAGTTTCCTGCTGTAGCTATAACAAATTACCATAAACTAAGTGTCTTAAAATAACACAAATTTACTAACAATTTCACTGGGCTAAAGTCAAGGTGTTGGCAGGCTGGTTCCTGCTGCACGCTCCAGGGATGAACATATTTTCTTGCCCTTTTCAGTTTCTAGAAGCTGCCAGCATTCCTTGGCTCTTGGCCCCTCCTCCATATTCAAAGCCAGCAGTGGAGGGTTTTAAACCTTTCTCTTTATTTCTTCCCTTGCATTCATTCACATAGATTCCCCAGGTGGCACCAGTAAAGAATCTGCCTGCCAATGCAGGAGACACAGGAGATGCAAGAGACACAGGTTCACTTCCTGGGTCAGGAAGATCCCTTGGACAAGGAAACGGCAACCCACTCAGGTATTCTTGCCTTGGAAATGGACAGAGGAGCCTGGTGGGTTACAGACACAAATGAGCATGCATGCAATGGATCACTGGATTCTCTCACATACACATATCTCTGTGTCTGTCATCGTGTCTCCTTCCCTGTCTTTGACCTTGACTGACCTACATTCCTCTTGAAAGCGCCCTCGTGATTACACTGGGATACCTAGCAGACTCTCCTCCTCTCAATATCTTAATCACATGTATAAAAGTCCCTTGGATCCTAGAAGGTAACAGTCACAGGTTCCAGGGATAAGGATGTGGATTCGGACATCTTTGGGAAGGGGGCAATATTCTATCTACCAGAGTCACCATTTCACCTTCACTTTTGAAAAACAGTTATCCTAAAACTCTATCCAGTTAAATAAACCATTCAAAGAGTAAAGGTAAAATAATGATATTTCAGACAAGAATCAAGGGTTTAACAGTCATAAACACTTGTTGAGAGAACCCCTAAGGGCTTTGCCTCTGTAAGAATAAAACTGAATACAGAAGTAATAACTGAGAAGCAAGATGCAAAAGTTTTAAGAATGTATACATATGAATTAACATATATTAAAAACAATGGCAAAATCTAATTCTAAAAGTCTGAAAATGAGGTGGCATACAAATAGTATGGAGGAAAGTGGGGTCCTGGTAATGATATGAGTTACAGCAACCCAGGTTCTCATGAACTATGGAAAGGAGAAATGTTGATTAACTTCAGAAGTCACATGTTACCATTCTGAATACCCTCTAAAGAACACAAACATATGGAAAGGTAGAGGGCAAAAGTCACCCAAAATATACAACAACCCTCAGACTAAAAAAAAAAAGCATATGCACCTAACAACACAGCCTCAAAATATCTGAAAGGAGGGTTTTAACATACTTCTCCTAGAATCTGATAGGCAAAAAATTAGGAAGGATGTAGAATAGATGAACAATTCAATTAATAGGTTTGAACTAGTTAGCATGTAGAGAGCTCTGTACCAACCAATACAATATGCATTCCCTTCAATTTCATCTGAGTATTTACAAAAGTTGACCAAATACTAAGCCACAAAGCTATCATCAAGAATACCAAATAATCAGGACTTCCCTGGCGTCACAGGTTTGATCCCTGGTTGGGGAACTAAGATACCATATGCTGCAGAGCAACTAAACTTGGGTGTCACAACTAGAGTGTATTGGCTGCAACCAAAGATACTGCATGCCACAACCAAGATGCGACACAGCCAAATAAATAAATAGTTTTAAAAACCAAGTAATCTGTACCAGTGCTGCCATACAGAAATAGAAAGTGAGTCATATAGGTAAAAATAGAGATTCTGCATGCTTGTGTGCTGTTGCTTCAGTCATTTTGACTCTTCACAAACTTATGAACTGTAGCCTGCCATGCTCCTCTGTCTATGCGCTCTTTCCTGGCAAGAATACGGGAGTGGGTCGCCATGCTCTCTTCCCTGGGCTCTTCCCAATAGAGTTTCTAGTTCAGTTGAGTTCAGTTCAGTCGCTCAGTCATGTCTGACTCTTTGCGACCCCATGGACTGTATCATGCCAGGCTTCCCTGTCCATCAATAACTCCCCGGAGCTTGCTCAAACTCATGACCATCAAGTCAGTGATGCCATCCAACCATCTCATCTCTGTCATCCTCTTTTCCTCCTGTCTTCAATCTTTCCCAGCATCAGGGTCTTTGCCAATGAGTCAGTTCTTTGCATCAGATGGCCAAAGTATTGGAGCTTCAGGTTCAGCATCAGTCCTTCCAATGAATATTCAGGACTGATTTCCTTTAGGATGGACTGGTTGGATCTCCTTGTAGTCCAAGGGACTCTCAAGAGTCTTCTCCAACACCACAGTTCAAAAGCATCAATTCTTCAGCGCTCAGCTTTCTTTATAGTCCAACTCTCACACCCATACACGACTACTGGAAAAATCATAGCTTTGACTAGACGGATCTTTGTCAGCAAAGTAATGTTTTAAAAGTAAAAATACAAAGTAGCCACGTTAAAAAATATGAAAAAGAAATAAGTGAGATTAATTTTAATAGTATATTTTATTTTATCCAACATAACCAAATATTATTTCTTTCTCATACTAAATCCTAGAAATAGAGCACATATCAATTTGGACTAGCCCCATTTTATGGGCTACTCAGCCACATGTCATCAATAACTATAGTAATAGAGCAGTACCTTGTCATATAGACCACACTCTAATAGCTCAGTGTAATACACTTAGAAATAAAAATCAAAGATAGTTTACATAATAACAAATCCTGATGTTTGGCAATTTCAATAGTAAATTTGAACAAATTAAAAATCTAGACATTGGGAAAAAATTTAAATGTACTTCTAAATAATCCATGAGCAAAATGAAATGGAAAATATGAAGTATTTAGAACTGAACTAAAATGCAAATGTAGACACCAGAGTTTGGGGACAAAACTATCCATAGACAGGGGTATAACTTATATGGAAATCTGGTATATGACAGAAATGGTATTTCAAGTTAATGGGTAAATAAATAGGCTGGTCATTCAATGGTGCTGGACAATTGACTTTTCACATCGAGAAAACACATATAATTGGAATCTTGTCTCACACCATACACAGAAAATGAATTTTTGTTAGTAGAAAATATTTCCACTTGGAAAATAGGACAATCTTACCAAATGGTTTAAATTATCAATCAGGAATATCCCTCAGGATAGAAGAAACTATCTCTAGCCAAAACCCTTCAGTGATCACATCTTCATTTCCCACATGATGACATGAGATTCAGCAGACGGATAAAAGGGCCATAATGTGTAGGTAAGTACTTGTAAACAGACAACAGAGTGCTCAGTCTTAGCATCACCTGGAATTGAGTGTATGGTCTTGGGTAAGAAACAACCTCAGTTACTAAGTTCTGGTTTCCTCAGTTGCAAAACAGCAATCATACTAACAGAAATTTAAGAGACCAAGTATACAAAGAGCCTGCTGCTGCTGCTGCTGCTGCTGCTGCTACTAAGTCGCTTCAGTCGTGTCTGACTCTGTGCGACCCCATAGCCGGGCAGCCCACCAGGCTCCCCCGTCCCTGGGACTCTCCAGGCAAGAACACTGGAGTGGGTTGCCATTGCCTTCCCCCGTAGGAGCCTAGGAAATGATACTTCAAGTACTATAAAGGGTAAGGCCTAGATTGTGTTGAGGGTACCTGTCTAGTGCCCTGCGCTCTCCTGCAGCTCTGTGAGGAGTGAGGAATGCTGTGCTGCAAAGTAGCTCCTGGGGTACCCTGCTGTGGAAGTGGAGGGCACAGGCTGTGAAGTTAAGCACACTTGTGTTTGAGTCCCAGGTCTACCTCTTATTAACTCGTAGCCTTCAGGCAGGTGACTCAATATCTCTAGCCTCAGTATTAGCATCTGTAAACAGGGTTAATTATAGTAGCCATGAATCAGTTAAGAGTCTTAGATTCAGCAACAGACACCACTCTGTCCAATGCAAGCAGAAAGGGATAGTGTTAAAGCTACTGAGGAGTTGGAGACTCCTCGGACTGCAAAGCCAGGAGCCATGTTCAAAGTCATGCCTCACACTGGTCCTGTGGAGATTCCACTGTGACACCAGTGCTGAGGCTGCTGATGCAGTTGGAGCTGGGGTGCTCCTGACCAGGATATGCTCCTTCATGTCATTCATTTTCTGGTCCAAGTCCAGAACACACCCATCCAGCTGATGGCGCCTAAGCCATCTGTCCCCATCCTAGTTGTATGGGAGGCTAGGGAAAGTACATTTTAGCTTCCGTAAAGGGAGGAAGCGAATCTGTCTCCTCCCAGACCTCAGGCTGGGAAACACTTCAAGAAAAAGGAGTTCAGATGCCGGTTGGCCACAAAGAATGTCCACTATACCTGTGTGAAAGATTATTGTGAAGATAAAATGAACTCATGAATATGAAACACTCAGCCTAGTGAGCAACAGAATTTCAGAGCTCAGTGGGGAAGTTTAATGGCAGAAAATAAGGGTCACAAGAGCATCTGTGGAAGAAAAACAGAGCATATTCTGCCCAGGAAATGGGGTAGATGTGTTAGAAAGTGCTTATGTTCCTATCAGCCAAGTTAATAAATGTTTCCAGAGACTCTGAATTCTAAATTCACACATAAAATATGAAAGAAGATCTTGAACAACAACAAATTAATGGAAGGTTGGGGAAGAAGACAGAAAAGCCCATGTCTGGCTTCCTTTGAGGGGGGACTCCTCTACAATGAGCCACAGACAGAAATCCTATTTCCTCTGTTTCCAGGTAAATTCGATGCTATGACCCTTGTAAACACAAGCAGCAAACACTCTCCTTATTCCAGAGAATTTCATCTTTACAGCATAACTAACAAGATTTTTACGGAACTATTTAAGGAGAAACATAAAACGCCTGTAATTCAATTTTTTTTAAAAGCCACTTTTTCTACTTTATAATGAAGCAGCCATCACAGAAGTCTTGAAGACTCAGTGAATAATCAGGTGGATTTTTGCAATTTTTAGTGAAGTCCTTTCTGCCTTGACATAATTCTTCAGCTCTTACCTTATTTTATGCAAATTCTGGGACTAAGTTTTAAATTAGACCATGAGCAGGTTTGAGGGAGAGAATCACAAGTTCTATTTTCCTGTTACTTCCCACAAAGGTGGGCAGGATCACACTGCTCCCCCACAATTTAGCAAATATCATTAGCTAAGCAGTCCGTGTGCTGCTCCCTGGGGACACTGGGGCAGCCCCGCCCCACCCCCCCACTCCCCCAACACCCCCCGCACCACCCCCCACCCCGCTCCACCTCGTGCTATGAGAGCAACTGGCATTAAACAGTATTTATTAAACAGCCCTATGCATGGAGCAACAGGCTATACTCCAGTAAGTAGAGCCATCGCAGTCCACATCCTTTGGGAGGTTACAATATCAAACACGAAATTTTTCAGAGCCTGGAGGCGTGCTGGTGAGGTGTGGCACTAAAGCATTCATTCATATCACAGGGCCCAGGTTTTCTCCCACCAGCAGTTCACTCCAGCTGACTCCCCAGGCTCTAGGCTATCATTTAGAGGCAGCTAAGCCTCAGTTCACTTAAAAGGTCCATTATTAGAAGGAGTCACTGCAAATCCCTGTGCTAAATCAGCCTTTGTACCAGAAGGCTTTGTCCTGGAAGAGCTGGGGGACATGATGTATTTGGCATCAGGCTATCAAATAATTCTTTCCCACATAAGGCATATTTCATTTACTTAAAAAAAAAATCCTCGGGGACTTCCCTGGAGGTCCAGTGGGTAAGACTCTGCTCTCCTAATGCAGGGGCCCTGGGTTCAATCCCTGGTCAGGGAGCTAGATCCAGCATGTCACAACTAAGAGTCTGCACACACACCTCAATGAAGATCCTGTGGGCTGCAACTAAGACTCAACATGGCCAAAATGCATAAATATTTTTAAAAATCCTTGGGTCTATAGGTTGGAAGCAATATTGGGGTGTATGGGGCTAGGAGTCACCTCTGGCCCCATCTCTTCCTACTACTACCATCCCTCCCTCTATTTCAGCTGGGGACGCTCCACTCCAGGAGCACAAGAATGTCGAGTAGAACTATCACAGCCCAAACTGCAGCAAGGCCAGATGAAGGAAGAAACTCTGGGAATCTTCCAGAAATGCAAACTTATCCAGCCATCCCCACCCCTCTAGGTCACAGTCAGAGGACCAAAGACAAGGCACTCTCACACGCTGTTGAACACATGTGATCATCATCATATCCCATCCTGGGTGTCAACCAAGGCACTCTGTCTGCCAGGTGTAGGGAGAGAAACCAGTGCCAGTCTTACAGCCTCAGAGGGCAAATGAAACTCCACACTGACACAGCCCAGCCCCCTGCCTTGAGTCGAGGGAGCACACAAGTCATAAGACAGAGTTGAAAATGAAATGTCTGTTTCTAACTCAGAGAGTTTCTTGAGCCGCATTTAGAAATAGATGTGTCCAACCTGACACTGAATGCTTCTCTCTCTTGAGCCACCTCCTACCCAACATACACCCCGACATTCTTCTAGTTGATTTGGGATCACACATTCAAGAAGTGCCTGTCTGTTCTTCCACTCCACACTGCCAGAGTGATCAGGGGAACGGTCTTTAACCAAAGCGCATCGTCTCGGGAGAGGAGGTATCTGCTTTGCATCACATTCCTGTTTAATTATATCCTACAATTTCCTCTGTCCTTGGTGATCTCAATGAAAACATACAATCATAGATAATAGAAGTAAGCTATTATTACCTCTTTACTTTTTTCCCAAAAGAAAAAGGAAAATGATGCCTTAGTCATTTCACAACCTTATATGCAAAACCAGCCAAGTTTGAAACAAAACATTTCAGCTACAGGAATGGAGATGCCTAATGTAGGAAAAGATTCACTGTTCACGTGGATGAGTTACTCAAGATTCTCCCTGATTTTGCTGGAAACTTATAGTTTTCCCACGTATTCCTATACCTCATCAATCTGACTCACAATTCTTTTTAATGTGGTCACTTATTAAAAGCAAATATGTTCTGCTTCTGTCATGTGGCAACAGTGCATATGTGGACTACATTCATGCATGTTACTTACAAAAAGTTGAATAGCATCATTATAAATGAAATTCCTCTGGAAGCTGAGAACTTGTACACTGTGATTTCATCTTTTTATCTACAAATATGACCAGTTTTAAAGACTGTGTGACATTAAGTAAGGAGTTGTACAGAAATTGTTTGGGGATCATCTGATTAATAGCAAGTAGCATTTGGGGTTTTGTTGCTTTTATTGTTATGATTTTATTATAACTAGTTTGACTGAATTTGTTTAATTTATAAATTAGACATGAGATAAAGCAACAAAGACAAGAAGTTCTCCACCAATGAGTGTGTAATTCATACCCATTATCCAAGATTTAAACTACCAAGATTTTTCTTCTTCTGAAAAACAAATGGGTATGTACTATTTCATCCAGCACAACAGGCAGAGAAAAAGGTCTTTCATCATTTCTTTATTATTAATGTGGTACTTTCTAACTATAACTAAATGACAATATAAGACACGCAAGTAGTCAAACTCATTCATCTAATTTGCTTTAAGAGTTGGGTACCTATATGGTTGAGTGGAAGAAAAGCTTTTAGGCTAAGATGATTCTTTGTTGGGAAACTAAAGATTTTTTTTCTTCATCATAAACATCACATACTTTACATATTTCTATCAGAAAGTGAAAGGAAAAACCACCCATAATACAAACACCCAAAGGGCAACAAATCACCAATGTTGGTAAATTGTGTCTGCTCTTTTCTCTGCTCATGGCTATTGGGTTGAATGTTGATGGTCACACTGCATTTAGAATTTTACATTATAAATTAATGGGACAACCTGACAAATTCTCTAGCATTTCTTCTTTGAATATCTTATTTTAAATGTTTGTATAATATTGCATTAAGCAAATAATTTATTTAGAAGTATTCAATTGTTTTCCTCTTTTAAATAAAATCGCACTGGACATCTTTGTGCATGACGTTTTTCCCTCGTTAGGATTAATTTTCACTGGATGAATTTTCAGAAGTATAAGTACAATACTGGTATATTTTTCTCTTTATTCATAAGACTGTTAGAAATCTATAATTATTTCATTTGAGTAGAAGTTTTGCCCCTGCCCTAGGGAGCACTCACTTGTCTGCCATAAGAGAAAAAATGATCTTGAGTTTGCAATAAATAACTTCATAATTTCAGAAGATCCCCTTATTAAAATGTCTCCATTTTTAGGAAAATCACATCTTGATATGATTGCACTGTTCTTTTTCAAAGTCAGGATTTCAACATTTTGGAAATATCTAGGTCTTGATTCAATGCTTAGTGTAGAGAAGGGAACTCGTTAAACACTGGAAGGAAAAAGAGCGACAGAGACAACTTCTTTCGGCAGTATTAAAGTACTATTTATGTGGCAGGACCAGACTAATTTTATTTTGTTTTTGCACCATTATGTTATGCAGTCCCTGAAAGGGTGTGACACCAGGCTATGGGAACATCCCCATGTGCGCAGTTCACATCTGCTTGGCCATGTGAATATCACTGTGCCAGGAGCCCAGGATGTCAGTTTGCAGCACGGAAATCATGCTATCGAGATTTAGTTCCTGAACAACTGGAAGAGAGATTCCAGAGGGCCAAGTTCAAGAATGACTTAGAAATTATAGACCAGATCACACAACTGTCATAAAGCTATCATCAGTTAATAAAATAGCGTTTTCTTTTCATTTAAAAAAAAGTTGGCTTTTTTTTCCCTCCTTAAAAAAAAAAATATTGATGTTGGAGGCCTTTGGAACTTTGTCTGACCTTCTTTCTGCTGACTTTTTCATTTCCTGTTTCTCTTTTTTTTCTTTTTGCATAGAGTGGAGATCTCTGAAACAAACTCCCAATGTGTTAAAAACAAACACACATTCCCTAAAAATAGTTGAGCTTCAATATCTTCGTTCCCAGAGCCCTACTATTAGAATATAGCGTCTACTGCTTCTGTGAACAAAAATGCAGTCTCCCTCCCCCCCACTCCCCTCCTTTGCTCCCATAGAAAGTGGATTGTACAGATATTTGTAAGAATAAGTCCAAGAATAAGCATGAGAATATTCTGAATGAAAAGCTAATCTCCAGTAAAGATAAATATGTGTCTCTAAAATGTTTCACAAATGAGCTTGGTTTAAATACAAATCCTTATTCATAGCTCCATAGGGGGAAAAGGAGAGTACAAATAAGCCAGAATAGAGAATCACACATACTCACTCCAGTTCTGCAGTGTGCCAAGTTATCCAGTAGCAAGATGGCATTGTAGGGCCTTTTCTGAGGCACTGAGAAAGTGCTTTTCAAGTAGCCGTATATGTGAATTAAGTCACTTCAATCATGTCTGACTCTGCGATGCTATGGACTGTAGTTCACCAGGCTCCTCTGTCCATGGGGTTCTCCAGGTAAGAATACTGGAGTGGGTTGCTATTTCCTCCTCCAGGGGGTCTTCCTGACCCAGGGATCAAACCCATACCCCTAACGTCTCCTACCCTGGCAGGTGGGTTCTTAACCACTTAAGTAGCCAGGCCCCTGCTAAGCACTGGGAATAGAGTAACCAACACTGCAGACACCATCAGCACCTTGTGGACATTCCAGACATTGAAGAGACACACAACCCAGGCTGGGGAGGAGCTGTACAGGTGCTGTGGTCAGATCCCAGAACAATGGATTAAACCTTTTGGGGGCAGGGCCCAGACCTGGAGCTTGCTAAGCAGTGAGCCAGGTGGAAAGAGGGGCAGGGAAGAACATTCCATGTCCAGCACCCATGTATTTGGAGACTCCAGACTTGGTTTACAGCAGGCAGAGAGGAGACTGCCTGGGGTGTGTGGAGAAAAAGGAAGAGGGGGATTAGAGAAGTTGCAGAGAAGGGCAGGGATGATATCATGTAAAAGCCCCCAAGATTTGTGAGAGACATTTGAACTTGATCCCAAGGGCAATAGGAAGCAACTAAGTGGGGATGCAACCTAAGCTGATTTGCACATGGAGCCTGAGAGTATTTTGCAATAGTAGGTTAGGCTTTTTTTTCTGTCCAGCATTTTCTTCTTTATCTTTTCCTTTCTAAACAAATATCTAGTTGTGCTTTCCATATTTGGAGGGGTGCGTTACTTGTAGGGCTGTAAGAAGATACACCGTGCAAGAATTTCTGCTTTCAGTTTTAAAGTCTAAGCACTTCAGGAACTTGGAGATTTGCAGAAGAAGTAGGAAGAGGTCTAGGGAGAAAGAGGATGGAGGGAGGGGCTTCCTTGCAGGCTAGAAGAACAGATTCCTTGGGAGTTGGGGAAGAAGAGAGTGATCAGTAGGTTCTGGAATGGTGGGTATATGGGAACAACCTGTCAGCAGTAGTGAGACCCCAAGGAACTTTCAAAAAACAGGAATGCGGGTGTTGGTCATCCCTAAGGGACACTTGTTGGATGTCCCTCAACCTTGATCATACAAGAGCCTGGAAGCCTGACATAATTCCAGGGAGCCAGGGAAACCCTAGAAAAGACCCTGATGATGGGAAAGATTGAAGGCAAAAGGAGAAGAGGGCAGCAGAGGATGAGATGGTTGGATAGCATCACCAACTCAACGGACATGAATCTGAGCAAACTTCAGGAGATAGTGAAGGACAGGAAGCCTGGCATGCGGCAGGCCATGGGTTGCAAAGAGTCAGACAAAACTTAGCGACTGAAGAACAATGACAGGGAAATCTCAAAACCTGGGGAAAAGATTTCTATCAGCCTGGAAGGACTGACCTTTGAAACTGAGAGAAGGGTGATCCATGAAAAATAAAGTCCTGTGACATATCTTATACAGCTGATGTTATGGACCATGATTCATACCATTTATGCATATTGAAAGGCTTTGTGTGAAAAAATGGATCCAAATGAGGCAGGTGAAAGATAACAGTGTCCTATATTGGAGTGATAAGAGTGAAAATGAAAAGAAGTGGATGGATTTGCAAAATATTTAGGAAATAGAAGAGCAAGTACTTGGTGACATGTCAGATGTAGCAGTGAGTGAGATGGAGGATTCAAGGATAACGCTGATGTTTCAGGCCCCCAAATTAGGTGGGTGGTGGAATAATATATGAGTTTATTTCCTTCAGTGACTGACTGCAGTGGGGCTGAAGAAGCTCACTTGGAGATTTTACTGGGATGATGTGCGGTGGTCAGATATGGAGGATGTAAGAATTTACCAACAGTGTAGTAACAAAGAAGCAGTAAATGCCCCCAAAGGCCGAAAACGTAGTTATCAACTAAGGAGAGATCATCGCAGAGATCCACACACTGCTGGAGACATCAGTCATCAAAACCCTTTCTGTCCACTGTCTCAAATACAGAAAATGAGATGCAGTATTGAAAGAGGACCCAGGAGTCCTCTGGCTGGATGTGTTCCCTAAAGCACGAATCTTCTCTTGGAGGATTTTAACAGACGCCTCTGTTTCTGCCCAGCACTTGTAACTTTCAAGCAAGACCGTGTTTGGGAGTCATCTTTAATTATAAGAAACTTCTCCTTACTTTACATGGAAAACTGTCTCATTTACCCACTGCTCCCAGTTTTGCCCTCTGGAGCTACACAGAATAAGTCCAACGCCTCTTCCACATGACATTTGAAAGCTCTTATCGTGTTTTCTCTAAGTCTTCTTTACTCCAGGCTAAAACTATATATCATTTCCTTCATTTGTTATTTTCAACGGATGTGCAGTAACAGAAAGAGCGACGGATATTTATTGTGTGTTGAGATTGTGGGAAGGGGTAGGAATGTCTCTCTGCTGTAGTAGGATGTCTTTGCCCTCGGCCTCCTGAACGGAGAGGATTCTGAAGACCAAGCGGTGGCTGGAGACAAAGAAGATTGTGGGAGGCTGGTGCCTGTTCACGGATGGCCACTGGGCTGTGACACTTGCATTAGACCATGATGTGATTAAGAAATAAATTTTCCTGTATTGAGCCATTGAGGATGTGAAGTTTCTCTGTTAACAGCAGCCAGTGTAGCCTTAACTAATATAGAGATTTACAGTAGAAGTCAGATGCACGTTGCAATGGCTTAGTGGAGAATTCTACAAGTTCTAGAAATTGTAGAAAGGGTCAGAGTGATGGCACATGTTGGCTAATAGCTGGATTTAGTAAGGTATTATAAGAAAGAGAGAAGCTCAGGAAGGAATTGGCCAATTTCCAAGAAAAATTGAAATGACCAGAGAAAGTCCAAAGATCAAGGATCTTACAAAGTTGGAAAGGTCAATTACTTCTGGATCCCAAAGGTTAAGAGATGAAATTGGAAGAATGATTTGGGGATAAGACTTCTCAGTTGAACAAAGTGACTCAGTCCTGGAGCAAAAACAGATTAGAAGTATATTACCCTACATAGGAACAGAGGAGCCTGGTGGGCTACAGTCTATGGAACCGCAAAGAGTCAGACATGACTGATCATGAGCACCCTATATACAGGGACCTCAGAGAAGCTGCCATTTAATTAACAGAGAGGCAGAGAGATAAGAAAGCAAAGAAATATGAATGCTGGAGACTAATATCTAAGAAGGAACTTTGTGTATAGTTTCTAGCACAAGGAATTAACAGAAGCAAATAGATCAGAAGCCTCCTAAGTTCCTGAGAATATTCTATTGCCAAAGAAACCCTGAGCCTAAACCAAAACACAAAATCTCTTTTGATTGTTTAAATGATAAGTGTCCTTCATGCTCCTGAACTTACACGATCAGAAAGCTGAACAGACTGAAAGGGATGCTCCTCAATATACAGCTTACTTGTCCTTATGGAAGATTATGGGGAAATGTTCAGAGGGTGGAGCCAGATGTTCAGGTGGAAGACAATGGACAGAGCGTTTCCCATAGCAAACAGGACTATGAGAAGCCTCTTCTAGACATGAAAGAAAGGGTTATGTGTTTCAGAGCTCTTAGATTCTAAGCTAGAGGCTACAACTGGATGGGATTTGGGAGTTCTCTCCTTTGGGAAAGAGATGGTGTGGAGGAAGAAAGAAGTGTGTAACTGGCAACCAGAATGTTGGACTATAACAGACTGCTATGTGTTCACCAAAACCCATTTCTTTTCTTCCCAGGCACTTGCATTTTGTACGCTTCCCAGAACCCCTTCTTTTAGTTAAGGCCACAGGATTGAATTCTTGACAAGTGGAAATGATTTGTGTCACTTCCCTGCTGATGAGGTTAGGAGAAAGTAGTCTCTCACCTCATTTGAGGGTACAGCCATAAGACAGAAGGATCGTGAGTCCCCGAATGATATCATGGAAGGCCATCCGAGGAGTATACACATTGGATTGTGACAGGGCAAGAAATAAATTCCAGTTCTAACTGCGTCACTGAGAAGTCAAGAGTTGTTTTCTGTTCCAGCAGTAGGTCTTTCCTTAATAAATACAATGCATTATCTCACTTAATATCCATTTTACAGAAGAAGAAACTAGAGAAGTTAAGTAACGTGTTCAGGATGACTCATTTAGTAAGAGGACATCCCATGCTAGGATGTAAGTTTATCTGGTCTCAAAGCCCATGCTTTTAATCAATATGCTGCACTCTTTTCCAGAGGAGTGGGGTTCTAGATCCTGTGTACCCTCTGGCTCGCAATCCCTGGGTTGTTCATATTTTTTCAGAACTGAGCACAGTAGTTTACATAACAATTTAGGGGGATACAACTTAAATTACTTCTCTCTTCTGGAATCATTATCACCCGTAAATGAAGCCTAGGGTCCCTCTAATTATGTTAGTGGCCGAGCCTCATCCTAGGACCACTGACTTAATCAACCAACACCCCTAGACCTTCTCACCACTGCCAAGTCTCAGGCCCAGATGAAACTTAAATAATTACTTTTAATCTAAGGGCAGATTTTAGAATCCATTCTGTTCAATTTCTTCTTGATAAGCTCAGTCCAATGTTCTAGCCTGTCCACATATTTCTTATCCAGATGACTAGCCCATTTGGGACTAGCCCACACTGGGATGGAATCAGCCCTGTGGGAGGAGCAGTATCTTAGGATTCATACGATGATGAGTCATTGTGCAAAGGACTTTCTGGGTTGCCTTCCTTTAATCTTTTCCTTTAGAGATGAGAAAAGAAAGTTTGAGAGAGGTTAACATTGCGCAGTAAGTGGAGCCCATCATCAGCCCTAATCACTGAGTGATCTGAGTTGATACTTGACTTTTTCCTCTGAAAATGAAAGAGAATTAATATTTACTAAGCACAAACTTTGTGTAAGGTACTTTACTCACTCTATCGCCCTTAATCCTTACAATGATCCATGGCATAGTGAAACTTGGAATAATTTAAAGAAATCTTAAACATGAAATAGAATTATTTGGGGAGACTCTCAATATACTAAAAGAGTCTATATAAATAAATAATGGGGGCAGAAAAAAAGTCACCAAGTAGATATCCTGAGTCCAAGCTAGCTAGAGCGTGATTCTACGAACGCAGAGATCTTTTTCTCCTGAGCACTGCCTGGCACAAAGTGCCCCGTAATGTTTGCTAAAATGCATACATCAGTGTGAACCTTAGCAGGCACATTAAGCTCTGAGACCAAAGTTTCACTTACACAAGTATTTATCAGGCAGCTACTACATACGATACACTTTTGAGGGGGAGGCATGGCTTAGGGAAACAAGAAATATTCCAAAGAACATACACACAGGCACTCTCTCTCCCCTTCCCTCTCTCTTTCTCTCTCATCCTGTCAATAAACAGATATTGACTCTCCCTGACTAATTTCCCTGGGAGTTGTGGAGTTGAGCTATACCCAGGTCAGCAGCATCTCGAAGTAGATGCGCAGATTCTTGTTCAAGAAGTCCTGCATGTAAACCCAATACAAACACCCAGACTTAACATGGTGTCTGTCGGGTGTTGATCCTCTTAAATCAACACTGGCAGATGTCCCACTGGACTGGAATAACTTAAGCATAACCATACTAGGGAGTGGGTAGGAAGACAATCCAGCCAGCCAGCCTCTCTCAATGCCATGGAATGTGTGAGTTCTCCAAAGTTCCCCTGAAACAGACATTAGGGATGGATTCCACGTACACCAGGTAGGGAGCCTTGTCTGACTCTACTAAATGGCAGCTCCTGTCTGTCGGGATTTTCCTCCATCCTGCTCCTGCCTGTGTCCTTTCTTGTTCTGCTCTAGCCTCCTCCTCCCCCCCTTACCCCACCATTCTACTTCCTCCCTTCTGAGTCTTTCTCTTCTCTTCTTTCCTCCTTCTCTCCCTCCCTTTTTCCCTCCCTCCTTCCTAATTTCTTTCCTAGATCTACATTTTAAAAATCTCTTTTCTATCACACTATTCTTTATCAGTCTCTCTCTAGAAGACACTGCAATTTAGAAGCTCCAAAGAGAAGTTAAGTACCTCCTTGTCCTTGCCTTGGAGTCTGAGATTAAAGCTGGCAGGGAAAACTCAGCATGCGATTTTTAGCAGCAGCCATTCACAGGCTACATCATACTTCCTGCTCACAAATCTACCAGCTGAGCTATTCACATGCTGTCATTTCAGGCAAAATTGTTTATGCATCACATAATGCTGGTCTATGTTGTGTCTGTTCGAGCCCTGGCCAGGGCTCTGTCCTGGATTGGATAGCTGGACCCAGACACATGGTCCACACAAAACATGAGCGATCCATATTTGGTCATGAGTATGCCTTAAACACAAATCGAGTTTGGCACACCCAGAGCTCTGGAAATCCAGCCCACAGATCAAGTCACACATCAGGGAAAATCAAAACAGAATTAAGTTGGCCACTTTTTCTTTGCACAGACACGAGAGGTATTTTGAGTTAAGTCTGTGAAACCTTGTTTTCATGTTCAAGTCAGCCTTTGGGCATGGCCAAATGTTATCAGTGCCCTTTTTTATTTAACTTTTTCCCATACACAAGTGAAGGAGGCCTAGAGGCAGACCCAAAGCATAGATCCAAAGGCAGTCCATGATCAAATCGTACTTTCTCTCCTAATGAGTTCTGGGATCCCTGGATAAACATCCATGTGCTCAGGACAGTTTCATATGTTCCTGCTCACTGGATGGGGGATAAACAGTCTGGCCTGTAATTCTCAGAAGTGAAAAGACAAAGCACTAAATCTCAGAATAGAACACAGATTATTGACTCCCCATTGTCCTTGGCCTGGCCTTCCATGGGCCTTGCAATCTGGAAAAATTTTGGACTTATCCTTCATAATTCTTCTCTGTGTCTGTTAGTCACTCAGTCGTGTCTGACTGTTTATGACCCAATGGACTGTAGCCCGATAGGCTCCTCTGTCCATGGAATTCTCCAGACAAGAATACTGGAGTGGGCTGCCATTCCCTTCTCCAGGGGATCTTCCTAACCCTGGGATCGAACCCAGGTCTCCTGCATTGTAGGCAGATTCTTTACCATCTGAGTCGCCAGGGAAGGAACTCTAGGAACTGTGAGTTCTCTAGGAACTCAAAAATTTTAGTCACATCGATTAACTCTTTTTGGCCTAATGTTCTTTCCATCTAGGTCTTAGCTAATGTGATCCTTTCTCTTTCTTCTTTCAACATTTCCCAACTGTAATCATCCTCAAGTCCCAGGTCAAATGTTAGTTCCAAATGGAAGCAATCACTCCTCTCTCTAACCAGGTAGCACCTTCTGTTCAGTTCAGTTCAGTCACTCAGTCAGGCCCAACTCTTTGCGACCCCATAGACTGCAGCACACCCGGCTTCCTGTCCATCACCAACTCTGGGAGCTTACTCAAACTCATGCCCATTGAGTTGGTGATGCCATCCAACCAACCTATCCTCTGTCGTCCCCTTATCCTCCTGCCTTCAATCATTCCCAGCAGCAGGGTCTTTTCAAATGAGTCAGTTCTTTGCATCAGGTGGTCAAAGTATTGGAGTTTCAGCTTTAACATCAGTCCTTCCAATGAATATACAGGACTGATTTCCTTTAGGATGGACTGGTTGGATCTTCTTGCAGTCCAAGGAACTCTCAAGAGTCTTTTCCAACATGACAGTTCAAAAGTATCAATTCTTCGGCACTCAGCTTTCTTTATAGTCCAACTCTCACATCCATACATGACTACTGGTAAAACCATAGCTTTAACTAGATGGACCTTTGTTGGCAAAGTAATGTCTTTGCCTTCTAATATGCTGTCTAGGTTGGTGATAACTTTTCTTCCAAGGAGTAAGCATCTTTTAATTTCATGGCTGCAGTCACCACTTGCCGTGATTTTGGAGCCCCCAAAATGAAGTCTGTCACTGTTTCCATTGTTTCCCCCACCTATTTGCCATTAAGTGTAGCACCTTGTTCTTTAAAGACGCTTGTCATTTTCTACTGTGGCCAATTGTAACCTTAGAGAATTTTGGGGTCACTAGAGGGAGTGCTAGACACAAAGAATGGAAAACTCCAGGACCTGCCAGTGAGTCTGATTCTAGAGATAGGAGTTTGTGTTTCTTGGTGCTCCCAACATCCCACTCCACTCCAGCAACTAAACATCCCACTCCACTCCAGCAACTACCCTGTACCACCCTTTTGTAAAAAACATATATGTTTTTTTCCTTGTCAGTAGTTTGGAAGGTAAGACAGCCAATCGCTGAAACTAGGAAGAAAACAAAAACAGCAGCATGCCAGGAGTGAATCTAGAGGAGAGTTTTCTCCCTACCACATGTTCAATGTGAGGGCTCCCAAGTGACCAATTTAGAAAGTAAATGATTTAGGTGGGGGAGAGAACTACTCCCCTCCCCCATCACATCCCCATTTATGCCAATGGGGTCCGTCAGGATGGGGCTGGTGATGCCAGAGAGACCAACCATGGGATTCAAGGGTTGGGACTTTGAGCCACATGATGTCAGCACCATCTATGAGGATGGGGACTGGAAACTGGCCTGTGGGGACGATGATTCACTCATTCATACCTGCATAACAGAGCCCCAATAAAAACTCTGGACACTGAAGCTGAGTGAGTGTCCCTGGTTGTCCTAAATCAATGAGCCAAGAGGGTGATGCTCACTGAGAGTACAGAAGCTTTGTGTGTGGGAACCTCCCAGACCTCATCCTGCATGACTTTTCTTTCTGATTCTGATTTGTACCCTTTCACTATATGAAACTGTAATCATGACTAAAGCACTTTTCTTGGTTCTGAGAGTCATCCCAGCAAAGTCTTATCTGCTTGTTGGATGAAGACAAGATGTCTTAAGACTAATTCTATTACTTTCACCAATTTTAATGAGATTAAAATTTTATAAAAAGTCATATGCCTTCTATGCCCAGGTTAAAAAGAGAGTGGAAATATATGCATCCATATAAACGTTAATAGTTGGGACTTCCCTGGTAGTCTGGTGGTGAAGAACCCACCTTCCAATGCAGGGGACACAGGTTCGATCCCTAGTTGGGAAACTAAGATCCCACAGGCTGCAGCGCATCTAAGCCTGCACACCACAGCTACTGAGCCCGTACACTCTAGACTGCCTGCTCTTCAACTGGAGAAGCTCCCGCATGCCACAATTAAAACAAGACCATGCACAGCGCTGATGAAGAGCCCACACCACTGCCAAGACCCAGTGCAGCCAAAACAAATGAATAAACAACCATAAATGAAAAAATAATACAATTCAATTGTCAAAAAAAAGGATTGTTAGTTATTTCTGAGCAGAAGAGATGGAATTTTCTAAAATATATATTACTTTTTGTTTGCTAGTTCATTTGTTTATATTATATTTTGCGACCCCATGAACTGTATCTCCCAGATTCCTCTGTCCATGGAATTCTCCAGGCATGAACACTAGAGTGGGTTGCCATTTCCTTCTCCAGAGGATGTTCTTGACCCAGGAATTGAACACAGATCTCTTGCACTGCAGGCAGACTCTTACCATCTGAGCCACTGTGGAAGCCCATTTTGCGTTCATAAACTATTAAATAATGTGGGTTTGGGGGAAGGGATGTGGCAAGCTTCTGGGAACAGAAGGATGTCTTTCAAAGGCTAGATAAGACACTGGGTTCTTTCTAGCACTGCTGAGGCAGAATCTATGTGATAACAATTTTCTCCTTTTGGTGTCATTTTGGCTCTGTGATCTTGGACAAGTCATTTCACCTCACCTTCACCATATGCTAAATTGGGGCTTAAGCAAGATGCTGGGTAATATCTCTTTCCACTCTTAGCTTCGTGTATGTCTAAAGACTTAATTTCATATGCCCATATCCCTAAAGCATCCACAGATGTCAGAGATGAGGAAGAGGAGTTTCTGAAGAGGTGAGCCCTGCTAGGGGAATATTTGCATAAAGCTGATTTAGCAAGTGAAAAATGGACTGTGACAGATTAATGCTGGGCGGCTTGATCTGCTCAGTGTCTGGCCCACACAGCCTGGGTCTGATCAGATCTTCAAAGTCATATGGTCCCTATTTGGTTTTACAATAAATAACTCAGACTTATGAGTTAGACACCAATTAATGAAATCATCTAGCTCAGAGGAGAGCAATCCTCCTGGGCAGTCTTTTGGAAGCACAGACCATGCACTCGGTTTGCCAAGGCTGGGGCTTTTATCCCTGCCTGTGATAGAAATGGTAAGAATCCTCCCAATACCAGGTGACCTTTGCTCTAGATACACCATTGATTACCAAAGAGGATCAAGAGGGCCTGACTCCCCACAGACTTTACTGAAGATGGAAGGCCACGTTAAATCCAGTCAGAGTTTGGACTCAGTCCTGGGAAATACTGGGGGTCAGCAGAGGAAGGGCATGTAACTTCTGCTAAAACTAGGTTTACTTAATTTTGTTTATATCCATCCTGAAAGGATATAGAAATGACTCCAGGTAGTGTTGTTCTGGGCTGGGAAGTGCTTAACGCAGTGTCTTGAGGCATCATGTTTCTGGTCGAGAAAGAAAACTATGGACGTGTTCATATATACTGAGAACTGAACCCACCACAGGTCTTCAATAAGTATCAAGCAATCAATCAATTCTCCAGCACAGGGAAGCTTCCTGTTCCAAACATGCAGTCATGGAAGGGAGCTTGGCCCAAGACCTACTGATCTTCTCCAAATGATGTGGCTCCCAACTCCAGGAAAAGTTCTGGGTGTTTTTTTTCCCCATCCTACAGCAACTGATGGCACAATCCTTGGCAGTCCTGGAAACCGTGATTTCCAGATTAAGACACCAATGCAGTGAGGCTCTGCTACACACTGGTTGAACTTTTACAACTTAATGGAAAGAGAATCTTAAATTATCACCTGGCAGCTGATTGGAAGTGGCTGTACCTGTTTTCAGAAATGCTCTAAGCAAAAATTGATGTGATTTTTAAAATGGAAATCTATTGTATGGAACTCTTTAGCATGGAAAGCACTTGCTGGAAAATAGCCATAAACTACATTTATTTGATTCAATTTGCATCAATCATCATGCCTCAAAGATGCCATTCTGCATTTTTTTTAGTGATACATAAATTATAAATTTTTACCTCTAAGTAAAGAGGGGAAAGAGAACTTTAAAAACCCACTGTAATGGTTGACGAGCTCCTAACAATTGTTAAACACTGCTATTGCAAAAATGATTACCAGAAAGCTTAAACATTGCAATTGTCCACTTTACAACTTATAATACTGATGTTTCACCAAATGTAAAATTCACCTCTGAGAGTTCCGCTTTTACATTGCTCTTTAAAATGATGCACATTTTAATGGTTCCTTGGGCACATATGATTTGCAAGACTGTTTCAGCTGTAACTTTATAGACCTTCTGATGGACCATTTGTCTTTGCCTTTTGGAGAAGAGAACTAAAGTTATGTGATCATATATGTTTTCTATTTAATAGCCATGTATCAAATCCCTACATACTCTTTAGTGTGGTGGGGTAATAATTTGATATATTAACTATGCGAGGTTTTTTCCTTTGCATTTATTTTAGCCCTGTGACCCTGTGAGTGTCTCCCATTAGGGCTATTAGCCATATGGTCTCCACTGGAGGGCAATTTCAGAGGGAATGGGTGAAAAAGGGGGCAGATCATGAGTTTTTAAATTCCAAAGCTGCTTATCCTTGAGTCTGACAGAGGAAGTGATGAGAATCAGACCTAACTCATCTCTCTGGGGTTCTACTCCTCACCCTAACCCAAAATAGTGATCCTGAGGACTGGTAAACAAAACAGAGCTGAGATTTCTTGGGTGGCCATACGACGGGGGTGGATACTTGGCCCAGGTTGGGGGTGGGTAATGAGGGATAGTGAAATGGGCCTATTTTCCATAGAAACTGACAGGTGGCCAAGCCCCTTAGAATTCCTTTGTCACCATGCCTCTGGAAAGCAAGCTAACGGCGTATAGCACGGGAAAGAAAGGGAAGAGAGAGGCCATGCTCAGGAGGTCCAGAGGCCAGTAAGCAGCCACTGTGGAAGGAGATGCCGCCTGGGGCTCCCAGCCAGGGCTCTAAGACATCATTCAAGGTAGCAGATGCCAACTAAAAAGACCAGCTAAGAATCAAAATACACAGCACCTCTTAGCAGAAGCCAGAAGGCATAGACACAGAGAGGCCCAAGCACCTTTCACCTCCACAATCTTATGCCCTCCCCTAAACTCACCCCAGACACCCTACTGTCAAGGAAGACTGTCTCAAGTCAACTGAGATGATGTGCTGAGAGTAAGGCCTTCTGAATCCCTAATCCCGCGCAGGAGAAGGAAAGAAAAAGGACGCCTTTAAGTGACTGGATCTGCCCTTAAAATCACTGATCAAATATTACAGTTGACTAGACTGCATTTTGGCTGTCAGATGAAGACAGAAATTAAGTGTAAGGAATGGAGTCAAGTGTAGTGTGAAACAAATATTCTCCCTATTGCCCACATAAACAGCAACATACTGAAGGGAAGATAGGCCAAGAAAACTTTTAGTAAAATCCTATGTAGAAGGTTTTCCCTGGTGAGTGGAATGTCACCCTCAGGCTGGGGTTCCAGTCTCAGCCCTGCCACTCACTAGCATTAGGTGAGTCATCTTTCCCAGACTCTGTTTTCTCTTGTGTAAAATGGGGATGAATGACACTGCTCTATCTCATGATGAATTGCACAGAGTCAAGGTGAAGGTCAAATAAGAAAGTGAGTGAATGTACTTCTTAGGCTACAAAATACTTTAAATGAAAGATATTTCAACTATTTCTTTCCAAGCAACAGAAACAGGGGAAGATTAGCTCCAAGAGGCAACAAGAACATTCGGCAGTGTATACATAGGTCATTCAAATGGTCTGCCCTCAGGATCCAAGAGGCAAAAGCTCTCTTGAGATTTTAAATAATTCTTAATTGGCATATTAGGAGAATGGTTGGTAGTCTATTTTTCAACACTATGATTTTCATCACATCTAAATCCAATAAGTGTGGAAAGCATGACATCTCCCTCCCTGACCAACACCCAACATACCGGGAGAAAGCCCTGGAAACTGATTTGCTCCAAACCTGTGTTCCTCTTTCTTTTATAAGGCAGATTTCTGACTCTCTGTATCACACTAGTTCTTCATATCAGAAGACTGTATTATAAAGTTAACAACTAATCTAAATAAGAAACATCAATCCTCTCATGCTTCATCTCAAAGAAAGTAAATCAGATGCCAAGAAGCTATGAGATACTGAAAAGAAATGGGACCATAAAAACAGGACCGGGTGATGGATAAACAAAGTCTGGGAGTGGTGGTCGGTGAATACAGAGGAATTATTCAGCGTGTGCCCCAATGCCTGTGTGGCCCACACACACGATGCCTGCGAGGGGCCATACACACACTCAGTTAACTTAGAACAGCGCGGCCACACATACTCAGGCGGGTCTGTCTTTCTGTGTGATTCAAAATATTATAAAATTATTTCTTGCACATGGAATATTTATTATATATTGCTTTACTATACAATGAAACTTTTATACATACACATTACTGTACTTTACATGCATTTTAAGGAGTTTTCAAGGATAACTGGACTATACACATTTCTTGCCTTAAATAATACTGATTTTGATCTCCATATAAAATGGAACTTTATTCATAGCTTAATAGTCAATTCTTGCTCAATTGACAAAACTCTAAACATGAAAGTATCGTGCAACTCTCTCAGGCAGAGTCAACCATATCTACCTACTTTTAGAGAAGTAAAATTAATTCCAAATTTATTTGGAAGTGAATATCCTTGCTAAACTTACAGACCTTTAGATAAGATTTGTACCTCCTCTGCTAATCTGTTTATTTCACTCCCAGTTAACCCAATTCCAGGGTAACACTGTATTTTCAAAATCCTCAGGAACTTGGCTTCCAGAAATACTGGCTTCCCAAATGGAACAGAAGGTAGGGTGAGTAAGGCATCACACACAACCAAGGCTTGACATAGGGCAGAGGTATCCGATTTGAAAATCAATCCATTTTAATCACATTCTAAATTAGGAAGATAGACATGCAATCCCTAGGAAGGGGTAGTGCAGGCAGGAAGTCAGAAAATAATCTTCAATGTCCTCTTTTGCTCACAGTCTCTGGAGAGCTACATGAATTTTTGGTGAGAATATTTCTGCAAGTGCAATGATATAAAATTACTGTTGACCTTTTCAATAGGCAAAATGGTGATGAAATCTGTTTTTCTGATGCCTTTCAGACTGGTTACTTCTAAACACCAGCAAATTCTGGAATTAGAGAGTGACTATAACAAGTATTCTCAGCTCAGCAGAGACTCAAGAGGATGGATATACTATAGTTTTCATACTCAGAGGAGGCAAGTGGAAAATGATGCCAGCAAGCAGCATTAATTTGATCCCTAACACCCATCATTCATGGCAAAACTAAGCTGAAAAACTTCATAT
The DNA here is from genome assembly GCA_917880005.1 of Nanger dama. Lineage (NCBI taxonomy): Eukaryota > Metazoa > Chordata > Mammalia > Artiodactyla > Bovidae > Nanger > Nanger dama. The sequence continues at coordinate 11,228,434 of CAKJTW010000057.1, read as the reverse complement.
TCAGAAATGCTGGGGCTATAAGCTTCACCAGCCATGGCCCCTGGGGAATACATTTGTTAAGGTTCAGTGCTTGCCTACTGATTATGTTTTTAAAACAGTTACCTAAAATGCACATTTTCACACTCTTTTCTAGGAAAGCCACAGGTGTTTCAAGGGACAAAAAGAAGACTGGTGGGTCTTCCTCCAAATAAAACATTTTCACTTTTATCTGTTCTATATATTGGGATTTTAAGGTTTCATTTTTAAGTCCATTGTTTTAAAAAAAAGTTTAAAAATTACTGATCTAAACTGCACTACCAGCTGGTAAGTTTTTCTACTCCACTTGGACCAAATTGATACCTCTGGGTGATGAGTTTTATAGGCTGATGGTGCATAGACATAAAGAGTATATCCTTGAATCATTTTTCAATAGAAGCCTTTGTTTAACACAATACTGCCTGGGCCTTGAATTATGAGAGAACAAACCAGAAATACTTGTGTGACCAGGTATTATCTCGATGTCTGTCATTTCTCCCCTGATTTGCCTCATTCTGGCTAAATACTGTAAATCAGTGACTTCCAAATGGTTTTTCAGCATCATTTCCATATCGTAATATTTAGTCTCCTGGTAAAATGTCTTGAAAGTATAGCCTCCTTCTGCTCTCCAATCCAAGAATTTCTTAGCCTTCCCTCCTCTTCTTTCTGGTCAAATCTTGAAGGTTGCAAACTTCTTTTTCGGCCCACTTTGGATGGTGAATTAGAGATACAAGGACAATTTTCATAGTTTTTCTAACGGTGAAACCGAAATGTCCTTCCAAAGTCGGAGGAAAGTCTCACAGTTTTGCACTTTCCCGGGCAGCAGGGAAAGATAAAGGTTTCCTAGGCTTCCCTGGTGGCTCAGAGGTTAAAGTGTCTGCCTGCAATGCAGGAGACCAGGGTTCGATCCCTGGGTCAGGAAGATCCCCTGGAGAAGGAAATGGCAGCCCACTCCAATATTCTTGCCTGGAGAATCCCATGGATGGAGGAGGCTGGTAGGATATAGTCCACGGGGTTGCGAAGAGTCGGACACGACTGAGCGACTTCACTCTCACTCTCTCTTCTGCATGCATACATCTCTCTGACATGTGCTTACTGGAGCTAATCAATTGCTGGGCAGTTTTTACACCACATTTAGTCTTCAGCTCCTAACACACTGCTTTTTGCATATGAGAAGTCATGTTCAATGTTGAGATTTCTGGTTCTACTGAGTGACCCCAGAAGAGGCAAAAAGCTTGATACTTGTTTGGAGGGAAGAGTTTCATTTGGAGGAGACCAACTCTCATCAAGGAAACTCTGGTTCTAGTGGGGACACTGGAGTTGCTCATGAGATCCCCCCATAGCCCTGTGGGAGAATGTTCCATGCCAACCACCATGTACCTGGGAAAAGAGGCACATATAACTCCACAGCAGGTCATTCTGAAGAGGGAAAACATAGTTGGGCAGAGAAGGAGGGGCGCCTCCTTATCACAAAGCCTCCTTTGATAGAATCAAGCACACTTGACTGGTTGATGAACCCCAGGCCTCCCAGGGCCACCCTCAGCACAAACCAGCACTGATTCTTGCTCTCTGTGTATTTCTGCACTCTAAGGAGTGGCTGTCCGAGAAAACTTCACCAAGCTGGAGTTTATAATGTCCCTCTGGAACATTCTTCGAGGGCTCTGCCAGCTAGAGTGTTGCTTAGGGACCCTGGCTTTGCAAGGGCCCCAGAAGACAGACCTTGAGAATAGTAAAGCCTCAAATGAAAAAAAAGAAAAAGAAAAGCCCACAAGACCCAGCTTCTGACCCTGTCAGAGAGGGAGCCAACCAAGCTGTTTCCACTCACCAGGCCAAACCCAGAAAAGAGGGTTTGACTGGACATGGTATTGAGTTTTTCTGTTGACTTCTCAGGTTGACCCACTGACCAAATATGATACCCCACCACTGCTTGGGATTTTGCAAGTTTATAATCCATATAGAAGAAACATTGTTATATAAACTTTGCCAAGACTATAGGCCCTTTAAATTCCCAACTAAGAAGCTGAAGAAATTTATGGCAGTGTTGCTAGATGGGGAAGCCAAGTAAACTCACAGTGTTGATCTTAGGTCTGTTTAAATTTCTCTTGCCTTCTGGCACTTTAAGAAGTAGTGGAAAGAAATCATTTACTCATAGGTGCATTAAGCGTTTGGAAACACAGGGGTACCGGGGAAGAGCGTTAGAACGTAATTGATGTGGTCCTGGCCTGTGAAGGGCAGGATTTCACTCCAACACTGGAGCCGTTCCTGTCCCGGGTGGCACAAAAGCCTAACAGTACCTTCGTGCAATAAATAGAGTGGATTATGTGGAGGCTCAGTTTTCCTACCAGTGAAGTCTTGGTAATTAACCAGCCCTCCCCTGCGTCCCCATAAAAGGACAGACTGCTTGGAAATGGAGCTAGTCATCGTATAAGGAAGATCTAGTCGGCCTCAAAGTGTAAGGACCGGGCTTTCTTACGCAGGTTGCCTCTGCTCCTTTGTAATTAGTTCTGGGTCTCTCCTCTGTTTCAGGAGCTCAGTAACGATCGCAGGATTGGCAATTGGAGCCACCCAATTTCAGGTCTTTTAGGACTGTAGCAGTAGGAGAATGAGTGGAACCCTAAAGAGAAAAAGCAGCATTTTAGTACACACAGTCCGGCCTTCATTTGTGCATTGCTTGTCTCGTGGGAGAATCTGGGATCCAATCAACAATGAGCACTTTCCCCAAAATGCTGTGCTTCTGCATGCCTCATGGAGGAGAGTGAGGCAAAATGCTGTGGGATCTCCAGTCTTGCCCAGAGCTGAAAGTGAAATGAAGGAGACTATTTTTACACGCCAGATTACCTTGATTTAATACAAGATGAAATGCAATCTGATACGAGAACTGGTAATGGACTAACAAATGACTCAAGTAAAAGTCATTTTAATGTAAAGTCCCGGACATGATGTATAACCTTCCCGGGAAGCCTGCTAATTGTGCGCCCCTAAGGTTCATGGCTCTAGGAATTTTCTGGATGTGACTCCTAATTCTTATCTACGCTCCTCCCGCCGTCTCCACTTTAGTGCTCACTTGTGTGTAATCTGAGCATTATACACTGGGAAAACTTGCTGAAGTTGAAAAGCAGAGGAAAATATGCCTTAATAGAATTTATAATTTAACAACCCAATAAGTCAGACTAGAATTTATTGGAGCAACATTTCCTAAGAATCTTCCATATCCCAACTTCCACAATCAGTGACCTAGATCTTTAAAAGAAAAGGAAAGCATGTTTTAGAAAAATTTTTTTTTTCCAGCTGGAGAAAGCTGAACTTAAGTCCATATGGTTATTTATAGACAGAGGGGACAGTGAAAGAAAGAGAAAGAAAGGAGGGAAGAAAGAAAACAAAGGTCTGGGTTTCTAATTTCTCTGCAACAGCAATGACTTACTTCTGTTTTCATTCCCTCTAGTCTCCTCCCATTAAGTTCTTGGATTTGTGTATCTTTAGATGCAGGCACTCAATGCTTTCTTTACTCAGGAAGTTATTCTCCTCACGCCTTGTGAGGTCTTGGAACAAAAATTAGTTGAGAGAGAGACAACTGCTGCTTCACTGTCCAGAAAAAAAAAAATTACATTGCATCATGTAGCTCAAAAAAGTTTGGTGGGTTTTTTTTTTTTTTTTGGTGCAAGGGGAGGGGAGGGTGGAGATAGCATTGACTTGTGGCGGGGGTTGGGGGGTGCGGCAGAGCAGGGAGGAAAGCAAAGGAGAGGAGAAACTCGTTTCCCACATGTGTAATTTTCTCCTTTGGGGAACACATGAGCCAGCAGTCACTGTCCGCAAATGTGGTTTGTAGGGGTACAGAATGAACATGAAAAGCATTTGGGTTTCAACCACCTAAGTCAGGATGTGTGGTGTTTGTGCCTGAGAGGATTTTCAGTCTTTTCGTCTAATTTCTTCACGTTATTCCTCACTCTCACTAATCCCCGCCCCCCCACCCCACCCAGTTAATACTAAGGCTTTCCTCAATAACAAAAATATTTTAAGAAAAGTAGGCTTTATACTCAAAGCGTTCACCGCTTGCTCCCTTAAAGGAGGAGAAACGTGGTTTGGAAAGGCTTTGTTTATTGGTCTATAAATCATGGTCACCAAGTCTGACCCAGCCGCTGGGGTGCCTGGGGTCACGGGACCCTTTCAGAACTTAGACGCTCTGAAGCTTCTCTTTTTGCTAGGCTCTTAATCAACTCTGCAAAGGCAGAAAGAACATCAAACAACTAAGACCTTGGAGAAGGATTGGTGGTTTAAATGACTCAGCCTCTGCCCAAGAGAAAGAATTTCTTAGTGATTCAACCCCCTCATAAGTGGGTTTTCTGATTATCTGGAGGCAGAAGAGGGGCTGACAAGGGAGAAAGAAGAAATTAATCTAAATAATATAAATGATTTAAAACCAAGAGCAAAGATAGTAAGTAGCAACCCCTCTGAGTTTCTTCCTCTTGATAATAAAGAAAATAGTAACTGCTCCCCAGTGACACTGAGACATCAGGGGTGATGCTCAGTCTACCAGTCAGTCTGCCCAGGTCTGATTCTGGCTCCTTGTGCCTCAACCTTTCTCATTTGTAAAATGGTGATAATTTTAGTCTCTGCCTTACAGAGCTGTTGTGAGAACTCAATCAGAAAAGTCAAAGTGTTTAGAAGAGCCCGGTACATAGTAAGTGCTCAATAAAAGTTAGCTATTATCAGAACACATGTCAAGCTCCTCATACGGTGTCTAGACCCTCAAAGGAAGCTGGTTTCCCTATAAATTCTGAATTACCCAGGCACCTAGAAAATAAAGCAGCACAAGGTAATTACCAGTCAGACCTGGATTCAAATCTTGACTCCTTTACTCACTAGCTATGTGATCTTGGACAAACTGCTTTATATGAGCCTCGGTTTTCTTCTCTAAACTGGATAACAATGTTTATGTCACAAGGTAGCTATGAGGACAAAATCAGAGGCTCCACACAGGAAAATGTTTCATTTGATGGTGATGTCTGGCTTAGAAACTGTCAGAAGTCATAGATCCACGCTCAGCATTCACTGATCTGATAAAATAAGCATGTACTGAACTCCCACTCTGGGCAGCTGCTTCAGCGCTAGATTCTAAAGATATAGCAGTGAACATTACACAGTCCTGCCTCAAAGAACGTCAAGTCTAGGGAAGGAGACACGTAAGGAAACATCATTTTAATTCTCTGTGGTTCTTGGTTTCTCAAAGCATATTCAGAAGATCAGAAGAGACTCAATAACATACTGTTCCCTTCCCTAAAACATCTTTTTCCAATGCTTCATCAAAGTAACTCCTATTGTCCTTCACTTTTAAGACTGAACTTCACTTGGTCAAAGAAGCTTTCCTGAACTCCAAGTTGCTACACAGTAGGAAGGCAGTCTATGTTTCCCATTTTCTAACACTCATCACATAATGGCTTGTTCATTACACTCCCTACTACCACAGTCTACTAGCATTTTCAGGGCCTGTGTTAAACTCACTCACTTGGACAATGCAGTATAAATCTTTACACACAAAGAACTGATTCGTCCTCTCCTCCTCCCCCCTGCCCCAAATGGCTCATGAATGAAAGAACTAATTACGAGGTGAATCAACAGTTCTAGGACATCCTGGGGGCCTAGACTCCAGTTCTGAAGGGCCTGGAGGCAATGCTGTGCTCATTAACACAATCCAATGAGTCAAGATTCTCACTTTGAGAAACCAGAAATAAATCCTCTTATAAATGGTCTTTTAGCAAGGGTGCCAAGACCATTTGTGGGGAAAGGACAGTCTTTTCAACAGATTGTATTGAGAAAACTGAATAGCCAGGTGTGAAAGAGTAAAACCGGACGCTCACCATATAGCCTATATCAAAATTAACAAAATGGATCAAAGACCAAAAGGCAAGAACTAAAACTATAAAACTCTTAGAAAAAAATATAGGAAAAGCTTCAAGATGTTAGATTTAACAATGATTTCTTGGTTACGACACCAAAGTCACAGCCAACAAGGAAAAAAATAGATAAACCGGACTTCATGAAAATTTAAACACTTTGTACATCAAAGGACACAATCAACAGAATGAAAAACTGACTCAAGGAATGGAAAAAAAAATCTGTAAATCATATAACCCCTGGATAAGGGGTTTATATCCACAATACATTAAACTCCTACAACCTAGTAACACAACAACAAAAAACTAACTTGACTTTAAAATGCGCGAAGTGGGACTTCTGGTGGTCCAGGGATTAAGCATGTGCCTTCCTGTGCAGGGGACATGGGTTTGGTCTGGGTTGTGGAACTAGGATCCCATATACCACAACTAGAGAGAAGCCTACACAACAACAAAGAGCCCTCATGCCTCAATTCAGATCCAATGCAGCCAAATAAATATTTAACAAAATAAAATGGGCAAAGGACTTGAATAGACATTTCTTCAAAGAAGACACAACAAACGGCCAATAAGCACATGAAAAGATACTCAGCATCACTAATCATGAGGGAAATAAATGCAAGTAAGAACCATGAGGTACTACTTAATACCACTAAGATAACTATTGTTAAATGAACAAACAAACAAAAACCAGAGGATTACAACTGTTGAGGAGGATGTGAAAAATTGGGATGCTTGTGGATTGTTGGTAAGAGTATAAAATGGTACAGCCACTATGGAGAACAGTATGACAGTTTCTCAAAACCCTTAATCGAGAACTGTCATATGATTCAGCAATTTCAACTCTAGGGATATACCCAAAAGAATAAAAACATAATCTTGATGATATATTTATACACACATGTTCATATCAGCATTATTCACAATAGCCAGAAGGCAGAAGCAACCAAAATGTCCACTGATGAAGGACTGGATAAAGAAAATGCAGTATGTACATACAATGAACATTATTAGTCTTAAAAAGGAAGGAAATTCTGTGACAATACAACATGAATGAAACTTGACTCTAAACCAAGTGAAACAAGCCAGTCACAAAATGACAAACACTGTATGATCCCATTCATACAGCAGTAGGACCTAGAGTAGTCAAATTCATAGACATACAAAGTAGAACAATCTTTTCCAGGGTCCCACAGGAGGAATTTGGGGAGGTTTAATGGGTACAGGGTGTCAGTCTGGGAAGATAGAAAAAGTTCTGGAGATGGATGGTAACAATGGATGTATAACAATGTAAATGTACTTAATGTCTCTGAACTGGACAGGTAGAAATGGTTAAAATGGTAAATACTATGTTATGTATTTGTTTTTTACAATTTAAAAATAAAATAAAAGATTTACTTTGAACTAAAAGCATTTTGGTAATAAAAGGAGTCTGAGAATCCCATCCCAGGTTTGAAGTCTGAGGGTGTCTTCCATATGGCTTAAGTTTTCTTTGAAAGGATGAAGAGTGTTGTCAATTTGAGTAGACAGGTGAGGAGAGAAGGCAGGATGAAACCCGACAGTATCTGCAAAGAGGGTGGAATTTAGAAAACTCTAAAAACACAGATCTTCCCATTCTTCATTTCCTGTTTCTTTAGACATTCTTGTCTTTTTCAGGGAAATGGACTCCATCTGGTCTGAGTCATTAGCACTTCTTGAAATGCTGCTTTGAAGAGCTTGCTGATGTGCAAGAAAGCCTTAGCCTCTTCTTATCTCCTTTGTTTTTAATGAAAGAGGCTCTGTGATTGGCCAGAAGATCATAAAACCAGTAAGACTCAAAATTCATATCCAAAGCCGTGGCCTGTGGAGTTTGGGCACTTTCAAAGCCTGACTCGAAGGAAAAGGGCTGGAAGGACATGCTGTGAGGAAAGCTGTAGAAGGCTGGGTACCTGAAAATGAGGTGGGATGGACCCAAAGTCCTTAAGCAGGGGGATGGCAGGAGGCCAGGACCCAAGCCTTGCCTCTTAGTTGCCTGGCTCACATAGGCACAGCTCTGGTGGCTCAGCGTGTAAAGAATCCGCCTGTAATGCAGGAGACCCCACTTTGATTCCTGGGTTGGGAAGATCAACTGGAGAAGTGATAGGCTACACACTCCAGTATTCTTGGGCTTCCCTGGTGGTTCAGTTGGTAAAGAACCCACCTGGGAGACATGGGTTCAGTCTCTGGGTTGGGAAGATCTCCTGGAGAATGGAAAGGATACCCACTCCAGTATGCTAGCCTGGAGAATTCCATGGACTGTATAGTCCATGGGGTTGCAGAGTCACACATGACTCACTTTCACAGAAGAGTAACCCATCAGGCTAGGGCTCAGGGAGCACGTGAAAATAACTCAGTCCAGGAACTCCAACTTATATGGAAAACGAGCTAGAAAAGGGCAGGAAGATCAGGGTGCTGGCAGAAAGCTCTTAACTGTGGGAAATGGTCATTAAACTTATTAGTGATTCCTCAAACCTCACTTTGTGAGACTCAAGGAACCTCTACAGCGAATGTAGTGTATTTGCCTCATTTGAGGGACTAGTGGCCTTTTGTTATTTGGCCTAAAGTAAATGTATCAAAGTTGGCCCCAGTGAGTAGCAATGGGAGATACTAAATATATTTGTCCCATAGACAATATCAACTTTTAGAAAGCAAACTATTTCTAAACCTGAAAACAGAATTCATCCAGCTGTGGATCTGGCCTATTTCCATTTGGATTCATCAAAGAGTAATTTCTCTTAGAGCAGTTACTTTCAAGTCTGTTTTATGTGGGTGTTGTCCTCATATCTGGGACTCAGGGAATCAGGTCCCTTCCTGCTCCTGAAGAGGATGGCCTGGTCAAGGGGTGCTTTAAGACTCAGAGCCAGGGAATCTCTTCACCTGGGAAGTGCACCCATGGAGGGTTGGGCAATGTGTGAATGGGAACAAATGGAGTGGAGTGTGAAGAAGGGATTTTTTTCCAGAGTCATGTACAAAATTTGCCTGGAGAAGCAGCAAGGCCAGGGAATAGTGATTCACTTCCTATGCCTTAAGAAAAGTGACTCTTAGACACTGCTGAGTCTATGTGACTTGGCCTATAAAGAGAGCTATTTAAAAGCCCCTTGGCTGCAGAATAGTGAGATCTCCAAGCTCTGAGAGAGAGGAGCATTGCTATGAATGACTTTCAAGGAATTTCATGGGATTCTCCTCACTCTCTCAAAGTTTTAGCTGATTTCCAAGTTTTCTTTGTCCCGTCCTTGGGCTGTTACTGTTATGAAAGTCCCAGAGCAAATCTCTGCAAATGGCTCAAAGATTTACATGTTAGAGCTTTAAGAAAAGAGTAAACTGGTATTGAATAATCTAGCTATGTACATTGCAGATGAATGGTTCTAAAGGTCTTCAACAGCTACTGGAATTCTGTTCAGTGGTCTGCAGTGGTTTTAAGGTTCCTTGTGTAGAGAAGTTTGGGGTCAATGTCTCCCTCCCTTGAATCTGGGCAGGTTTATAACAGCTTCACCCAGTTAAACATGACAAAAGTGATGCTCTGTGACTTCCCAGGCTGGGATGCCACTCTGGGGGAAGCCAGACACCATGGAACACGTCAGACTCCCCTAAGACTGCCATGCTAGGAGGCCCTGTCCAGGCACTCTCGACCGCCCCAGCTGAGCTCCCGTCTGACAGCCACACCCAAGAGCCATCTTGGATTGCAACCCAGTAGAGTTTTTCAGATGACCCAGCCCCATTCAACTGCTGGTTGAAACTGCTTGAGAGATTCCAAATAAGAATTGCCCAGCTGAGCCCTTCCTGAACTCCTTAACCACAAAATTGTGAGGAAAATAAAAAGGTTGTTTTAAGTCGCTAACAAGTTATGTAGCAATAGTGGCCTGAATGTGTCCCTTGGTAGCCTCAGTGGTTGCAGTGGTAACGGCCAGGAGGCCAGTTTGTTTACACACGTGTCACAAACTTGCAATATAGGGCTGAGTGGGGTTTTTATAAAAGTCCCATTCTGTCCTCAGAAACCATTATATTCTTAAAAGTTACACAGGCACTATTAAGATTACATGGAGTCAGTTTGTCATAGCTAACTTTCAATTAACAGGCAACAGTTCTTCATTATATTTGCATGCTATTATTCATAATAGTTAAATTTATAGTTTTCAGTCTTGTTATCCATTCATTTTTATTTGCTAGATATTTACAAACCACTTATTATATACCAGATACTGTTTCAAGTGAACACATTCAATCTTCAGATTGATCCCACATGGTCAGTATTCTTATTACTATCCCCATTCTATAGAGGAGAGAACAGAGTTACAGAGACATTATCTATCCAGCTCATGGTCACATAATTTTTAACTGTTTGATCTGAAACACGACCCCAGGAAATCTAGTTTGAGTTCTTAAACTTTGACCCTTTGCTGCCTCTCATTTATACATCATTTTATTCTCTGTTCACACACACATACACACACACATGAATTCCAAAATCATACACTGAAATGCAAAGGAAGTAATAAAAACAGCACTAAAAATATACATCTCAGGATATGTCATAAATGTAAATAATCACCAGAATGTAAATGCAAACTCACAGACTGGAATGAGTGAATCCTAGTATTTGATATCTAAAAACAAATTTATAAGATCCTTTCTCCATTTACCCCTGGTCTCTAGTATGTTGTCTGTTAAAAAACTTTGTCCTCTAGGGTCACAAAGCAACTTGAGCCTTCTCCTTGTTTTTAAACACAACAACCTTCCTGATAAACCAACAGTTTTTCTAGAACAAGCTCAAAATAATACTTTTCAGCAAGAAACTTACAAATGACGCTGCTGAGGCATTTGAGAGACCAAAGTACAGAGGCCCATTCTCTTCAGAAACATAAGCCATACTATTGCCTGTAAGCTTCAAAAGCCGGCTCAATACTTACTGATTGATATCATGTTTGGCGAGAAAGCAAACAAGCCATTGGAGAAGTTTCTTTTTCAGATGGCACTGTGGGTGCCACGCTATAACAGTGAAATAATGAGGAGCAATTTCCATCATGTGCAGTGATTAAAAACACAGACTCCAGAGTCAGACTGCTTCAGTTCACATCCCTACTCTGCCACTTCCTGCCTGTGACCTTGGACAAGTTCCCTGCCCTCCCCAAGCCTGAGCGACCTGGTGTATAAAATAGGGTCAGGAATAGCCTCAGAGCTTCTAAGAGGATGAAGTAAATCAATAACGTAAAGCACTTGGGACAGTGCCTGGCACCGAGTACCTGCTACATAAATGTTTGTCAAAGAAGTAAATAAAACATGTGCTCACAGATACCCCACCCTGCAGTCAGACAAGACCGCTGATGTACAGTGCACACATTCAGCATGTGTGTATACAAGGGAGAACGTGTGATGACTTTTCTTATGAACACTGAAAGCTAATACTACAGAAAACGAGACTTTGGGGGTTAGCTTAAGAATTATTTTGTGAGCTATGATATAAATGGAAAAGGTGAGTATTGATGGCACACTTCGTATGTGTGTACTAAGAATCAAAGAGTAAAATAATTGTCAATTATTAAATAAGTGCCAATTCACAGCCAGTTTTATTCACAAAGAATAGCGAGTGGCCAGAAGTCTGCCTCTAAATCTTAATTAAATGTTGGCGAACATAATGAAAATTGTAAATATAATTGACTCACAGCAACTTAAAGTCTCTTTGATGTACTGTATGAAAAAGCAATGGGGGACACAGGCACTTGGATTCTTTACACTGAGCTGTGATGGTTATTGTATTGATTATCTATTTCAACAGTTTTCCCGTGTAACTAAGAATCACCAGTTCTTTGTGCCATGCACTGGTATACGTATTGCTCGTGAAGTCAGAATCATTGGGGAACTCTCTTGGCAGTGCTGTTGAATTTGGTGGGGATCACACAAATCTAAGGGTTTGTTGGCCATCAGCAGGGGCTACTGGGGCCATGAGGCTCGGTTCCTAGAGCCTGGCATCTTCCAGCAGATGACCCCAGGCATGTTCTCATGGTAACAGAGAAATACAAAAGCATGAGCAGAAACAGACAAAACCTCTCAAGGGCCGTGCTCAGAGTTGGCCACAGTCACTTCTACCCATGCTACAGACCAACAAGCTAAAAGCCGCCCCTATCTGAGGTGTGGGGAAAAGTATAGTTTTAGTGACCAAAACTACAAGCTCAACTTGGCAAAGGGAACAAATCCACAGAAGCAAATGGAAAGACCATTTCAATGATCCAATGTGTTCTTCTTTCTTATTCACAGGTCAGCAATGGAGACACAGCCATAAAGAACAGACTTATGGGCCTGGGGAGGGTGGTGGGGGGGAAGGGGAGAAAGGGGTAAATGGAGAGAGTAGCATAGAAACATATACACTACCACATGTAAAACAATACCAGTGGGAATTTGCTGTATGGCCCAGGGAGCTCTGTGACAACCTAGCGGGGTGGGATGGGGTGGCAGGTCGGAGGGAGGTTCCAGAGGGCGGGCACGTATGTATACCTATGGCTGACTTTCATTGATGTATGGCAGAAACCAACACACTACTGAAAAGCAATTATCCTTCTAATTAAAAATAAATACATTTTAAAAGTTCTCCTCTCAAAATTTATTTTCCAACAGATATATTTTTAAATTTTACCTAAAATCAGGGAGCTTTATATCTCTGAACTGCTCATGATGTACTCTACAGTTTGAGAACATACCAATTCTACAGTCAGGACTAAGATATCATGATCTTAAGTTGAAACTAGATTTTCTTATAAGCCCAAACTGGAATGCAAATGTCTAACTGCTAAGGGCTTTCCGATACTTCATTATTTTTATTATTTGCTAGGGAAAAAAAATCAGTGATTCTGAAGACTTTTTAAAACCATAAACAAATACTACAACAGAACTGGAAGAAATACTTTCCACAGCCATAAGCAACCAGAGTGGATTAGGAAACCATTTGCCTTCAACTTTCAGGTCGAAATTTCAATTTTCCAGCTTCGAAACAATATATATTCTTCAGGGTAGTCTCTGACACACATCTGAAAGCAATTTTCAGTGATAAAATTCTCCTTAATTCCTGGGCTTGTGGCTAACCTAAAATGTCGACGACTCTGAATGAACCAGCAAATACCTGCTGCTATTCCCAATAACATAATTGGGAATTAAGTGTTTCTAAATTAAAAGAAACAAAGAGAAAGAAAAGGAGCTGCCAAGCTGCAGAGACAAACCTATGGCTCAAGCTGCCTCTCATGGAACTAGGTGAGCAGACTGCCTTTCAGGAGATAACTTGGGGAAAGATTACAGATGCTATCATTCCTACTGTTCACATGAAAAAAATATATATATTTTAAGTGTTTTATTATTTAAAAACTTGTAACAGTGTTTTAAATATACCTAAAATTGGTCAACTACATACAGGCTCTTTGCCATGAGATGTTCTGCAGATGATAAAAGTTTGAAAAAAAAAAAGGTCAGCAAGTGCATGAAAAAGAGCCTGCCAACCCTGAAAATCAGCAGAATAGATTCTGTATCTATCCAGACACTTAGTTAGGGTCAAGAACAGTTATCATTAGAGGAGGCTGTCATTCTGCATTGTAAAAGTGACATGGTAAGCCTTATGGATCAACGGGTAAAAGAGCAAATGAAATTACCTTGATGGAGAGAATTTCCCAAAAGTGAATTTGATTGCCACTCACTGTCTTCAAGATGTTGGGTTATGTGGTGTATTAGTTTCCTACAGGTGCTATAACAAAGCACTACACACCTGGAGGCTTAAAATAACAGAAATGTATTCTGTCACAGATCTGGACCCTCTAGGGATCTGAAATAAAAGTGTCTGTAGGCCTACGATCCCTCCAGTGGCTCTAGGGGAAAATCTTTCCCTGCCTCTCTTAGTTTCTGGTGGCTCCAGGTTTCCTTGGCTTGTGGCTGCAGCACTCCAGTGTCTGAATCAGTCTTCATACAGCCTTCTCCTCTGTGGGTCTTCTCTTCTTCTGTCTCTTATAAACACACAGCACTGGCTTTAGGACCCACCTGGATAACACCGGATCATCTCAAGATCCTTAATTATACGTGCAATAACCCTTTCACAAAATAAGGTCACATTCACAGGTTCTGGGAAGACATATCTTTTTGTGGGTCTGGGTGGGAGTGGGTACCATTCAGCTTGCTACAAAGAGGAAAAGGGGATGGCAAAATTCAATACAAATGGAAGTGTGAACGTCTTGTTAAGGATGCTAAAGAGAAAATGGATTGTAATCTCTTATGAAATCTGTGTGTGCAGGCATGTGTGAGGTAGTCACCTGAAAGCAGGAAAAGCTGACAGAAAGGCTCTGTGAACTTGCTCTGTTTTATCATATGGTGAGTTTGGGACTAAAGGTTCAATTTTACCTCCTCTGACAGGTACTAAAGAACTGACTGTGGTTGTGACTGGTATTCCAACTAATTAGTATTCTCTCACAGTTGTAGGCATGCCATACATAATTTCTGTACACTCAGATTTTCTTTCGGCTTAAGGGGATGGGAAAGAGGAATAATCTGGGATAACAGGTGGGGAAAACCTCTGCCTGGCTGTGAGTTCCCCTTTTCAGTAGATAAGAAAATGACCGATCTGTTGATCTGGCCTGGCTTTCTGGGCTCCTGTGGTCCTCATGTTGCAACATAAACAGGGAGAGGTACTCTTGGTCTCAGAAGCAGGCACCCAGGCCTCTTGTTGCTCTTGCTAGAAGAGGGAGTCAATCCGCTCCGCTTGCTCTTCAACATTACTTACAAACTGTATGGAGAGCATGAAGAAATACACATATCTTGATTAGCTGCTCTATCTACTATTATTCTCATTTCCACTCAGACTTTTGAAGCTCTGTCAACTGAAGAGCACCATTCGAAATGCAAGATCTTAAGAGTCAGGGGTCTTAAGGTGAGATTCAGGACCCCTCCCTGAAGTTCAAGGTAAAGTTCTGTGTATTTGTGAAGCTTTCTGTGGAACAGTCACATTCTCAAAGCAGTCCATCACCCCCAAAAGGTAGGAATATCCTTCAAAATGCTCCTATTCTTATTTTTCCTAAACTTGATAAAATATTATCAGAGAAATGTTAATATGTCTCACTATGATTATATACTATTTTTTCCCTTATATTTTTTCTGGTTTTTGCTTTATGTATCTTTGTTTCTTTGTTGTTAGGTGTCTAATGATTTGTAATGCCTATCTTCTTTGTGAATTGTACCTTTTATCATTAAAAATATTCATCATTGTTTTAAAATTAATTTAAAAGCAATTAATTAATTAAAGGCAACATGCCAATAAAAGAAAAAATATCCATAGGTTGGCTCAGTGCTACGAACCATCAGTTTGTTGCTGACCTTCGGCCAGTTCTTTAATCTCCATGTACAATCATATCACAGGGGATGACAGAAATGATAAAATTTCAGTGAAACAAAAGAAAACAAAACAAAAACCCTTTGATTCGAATGGCACAAATGTCCTAAGGTGGCAAATTTTCCAAAAGAGCTCAGATGGGCAGCTCCTGGTGGTAATTGTTAAATAGGGAATACAAACACTTGTCTCTGTTTATTTTGACTCTCATCTCAGAAAGCAACTTTGTAGACTTGTCTGAACTCCTCAAATCTGTCTCCAGTTTCTTATATAGCCTCCTAACAACCTGTATATTTTACTTAGTTATGTGTTTTCTCTCTCTTTCAAATTTTATTACCCACCATGTCCTACTGATATTTGTACTAAGCAAAATGGAATCTTAGCATATAGATTTTAAAAAATATTTTTTAAGTGGATACATGAATAAACGGATGAATGAATGACAAACATGAGTTGTCTAAGGGCATGAGTTTCACTACACCTGCTTAGAACTGTCCCAACCGGAGGCTGAAAACCACAACCAACTCTCTGGCTGGCTCTACCCTCCCGCCACCAAGCACAGAGCTGACAGCATTGCCAGAGAAACAAACAACACAGGAAAACAGTCTCATGTGTGTTTCCAGAGCACCCTTCCTTAAAGGATCTCCAGAATGAGACTCTGGTGTCCCATGTCTGCTGAGTACTATTACTTTGAAAGCAGAGCCTCACTTCTGATGTAATCTTTTACTCAAGAAATGCTTGCAAGTTGTTCCTAGACGATGGCATCTCCATTTGGTGCAGCAGAAGAAGCAACCTGGAAATTCCTTGTTTCCAGGATGGGGCTCACTGCTGGGCTTGGCCACTCAGAAGAGCCAGCAACTTTGTTAGACGGCAGCATGCTGGCAGGATTGTTTCTACATTTATTATATTGGAATCATGCTGGTGCTTATGAAAAACAAGCTGTTGTTGTTTAGGTGCTAAGTGGTGTCCGACTCAGTGACCCCATGGACTGGGAAGCCCAGCAGGCTTCTCTATCGATGGGATTTCCCAGACAAGAATACTGGAGTGGGTTGCTGTTTCCTTCTCCAGGGGATTTTCACGACCCAGGGATCGAAACTGCATCTCCTGCATTGGCAGGCAGATTTTATTTTATTTTATTTTTACCACTAAGCCACGTGGGAAGCCCACTTATGAAAAGAAAAAGCAACCAAAAAATGGAGAGTAAGCTCCCAAATGAGCTTCCCTGGTGGCTCAGTAGTAGTCGGATATGACTTGGCAACAAAGCAACAACAATAAACTCCCAAACAGAAACAGTGCATCTTTCAGTTGCTTAGACCAAAACACTTTGGAGTCATTCTTGACTCCTCTCTTTATGTAACACCCCACATCCAACCCATCAGCAAATCCTGACAATCTTCAAATTATGACCAGAAGTTAACCACTTCCTGCCATGGTGATCACTCCCATCCAAGTGGAAGACACCATCACCTTCTCCATCTGTACTGAGATACCCTCCTAATCATCTCCCGTCTTCAGCCCACATCCCCCTACAGTCTATACACAACAAATCACCCAGAATTATCCTTTTCAGTCAGCTCAAGCCAGTTTTGTGAGCAGTTTCAGTTTTTGAGCAGTTTCAAGCTGCTCAAAGCCAGTTTTTCCCCCACCTCACTTCAGAGGAAGCAGTCAAGTTCTCACAATAGCCTCCCAGGCTCTAAATGGTCCCCCTCACTTTACCTCTCCAACCTCACCTCTACAATCTCTGCCTCCTTCCATCCGCTCCAGCCTCAGTGTACTTGCTAATCCCTGAAGCGCATTTATCCTTTTTCCTCAGATACAAGCGGAATTCTATTATCTAACGGAATCACAGATAAATGAAATGGCTGACTTGAGCTGATCGAGAGCCCCATGGCCATGGATATCAAAAAGAGTCACAGACCCAGGTTCCTCTCAGAGCAAGTAACCTTCTTGAGGTTTTATGGAGGCCAGAAATCAAATATCAAATCCATCCAGCCACAGAATTTGTACATGTGTTTCCTTGAGAGGGGACCCAACTTGGATTAACAAATGATCATGAGAGCAATCTCAAGTATACCAGATAAATCACAGGCATGAATTTTAACAACCTTTCTGCTAGCTAGCTCTACAAGCTTTCTTACTCCATTTTCTAGCTGTCTCCCCCATAGAGTTTGTTGACTGCCTAGTCCCTAAGCTGTATGCTAGAATTAAACAATTCACACTTGGAAAAAGGACCAATGTGGGACTAGAAAGAATCCAAGGGCAGATCAAGTCATCATAGGAATGTTTTATTTATCAAATATATTTATGTTTCTTGGCCAATTATCTCTAAATGTGTTTTTCATTTAAACACAATCAAATCCTGGTAGATTCTATCATAAGAGTACAGTTGCATGCATGAGTTCATTGGTTCTTTGTAGTTTTTTAAGATGTGAGTTTAATAAGTTTTTTTAAAAAAAAAAAAAAAACAAGCAAATTGTTTACCATTCTAATGCCAGGATAATTGTTCTTGTCACATCAGCAGCCTCTAGAGCAAGGGATTCTTATCATTCACAGTAAGCGTCTCGTCATTCTCTTGACTGACTTGTTAAAACTTTTCAAACCTCAAAATCAAGGCTGAAATAGAGCCCTAACTCTAGCATTTTTTTTGTGGGGAAGCTGAAGAGAGACATATTTTTATTTCAGTGAGAATATTTACAGTAAATTTTAATTAGCATATAAGGGAAATCTGTACAATGCCTTGATAGCAACTAAATATCACACTTTTATTCGTTTCAGTTCCGTTGCTCAGTCGTGTCTGACTCTTTGTAACCCCATGGACTGTAGCAAGCCAGGCTTCCCTGTCCATCACCAACTCCCAGAGCTTACTCAAACCCAAGTCCATCGAGTCGATGATGCCATCTAACCATCTCTTCCTCTGTCGTCCCCTTCTGCCCCCACCTTCAATTTTTCTCAGTATCAGGGTCTTTTCAAATGAGTCAGTTCTTTGCATCAGGTGGCCAAAGTATTGGAGTTACAGCTTCAGCATCAGTCCTTCCAATGAATATTCAGGACTGATTTCCTTTAGGATGGACTGGTTGGATCTCCTTCTAGTCCAAGGGACTCTCAAGAGCCTTCTCCAACACCACAGTTCAAAAACATCAATTCTTTGGCGCTTAGCTTTCTTTATAGTCCAACTCTCACATCCAATATATGACTACTGGAAAAACCATAGCCTTGACTAGACGGACCTTTGTTGGCAAAGTAATGTCTCTGCTTTTGAATATGCTATCTAGGCTGGTCACAGCTTTTCTTCCAAGCAGCAAGTGTCTTAATTTCATGGCTGCAGTCACCATCTGCCGTGATTTTGGAGTCCCCCAAGATAAAGTCTCTCACTGTTTCCATTGTTTTCCCATCTACTTGCCATGAAGTGATGGGACCCGATGCTATGACCTTAGTTTTCTGCATGTTGAGTTTTAAGTCAACATTCTCACTCTCCTCTTTCACTTTCATCAAGAGGCTCTTTAGCTCTTCACTTTCTGCCATAAGGGTGATGTTATCTGCATATCTGAGGTTATTGATATTTCTCCTGGCATTCTTGATTCCAGCTTGGGCTTCATCCAGCCCAGCATTTCTCATGATATACTCTGCTTATAAGTTAAATAAGCAGGGTGACAATATACAACCTTGACGTACTCCTTTCCTGATTTGGAACCAATCTGTTGTTCCATGTCCAGTTCTAACTGTTGTTTCTTGACCTGCATACAGGTTTCTCAGGAGGCAGGTCAGCTGGTCTGATATTCCCATCTCTTTCAGAATTTTCCACAGTTTGTTGTGATCCACATAGTCAAAGGCTTTGGCATTGTCAATAAAGCAGTAGTTGTTTTTCTGGAATTTTCTTGCTTTTTCTATGATCCAACAGATGTTGGTAATTTGATGTCTGGTTCCTCTGACTTTTCTAAATCCAGCTTGAAGATCTGGAAGTTCACAGTTCATATACTGTTGAAGCCTGGCTTGGAGAATTTTGAATATTTCTTTGCTAGTGTGTGAGATGAGTGCAATTGTGTGGTAGCTTGAACATTCTTTGGCATTGCTTTTCTTTGGGATTGAAATGAAAATTGACCTTTTCCAGTCCTGTGGTCACTGCTGAATTTTCCAAATTTGTTGGCATATTGAGTGCAGCACTTTAACAGCATCATCTTTTAGGATCTGAAATTGCTCAACTGGAATTCCATCACCTCCACTAGCTTTATTCATCATGATGTTTCCTAAGGCCCACTTGACTTCACATTCCAGGACGTCTGACTCTAGGTGAGTGATCACACCACACTTTTATTAGCATATTACAAAGCTGGATGTCCTCCCCTTGAGATAACAAAATAAATTAAGGGAAAATCAGGTTTCCAAATTAATTTTGCTGATCTGAGCCAAAGTTTTCCTCAATATCTGAGTCACCAACCTGGCATTTGCATTCACATCTGAGGAAGTCTCTTTCACAGAGTACCTATAACTTCCAAGGAGAGAAATCTTGCCTATTTTTCACTATTTCATTCTCTCCAAGATGGGAGAAGCTTGATGAACTAAATGAACTAAACTGTTTGGACAAAGTGAGTCTACAGGGTTGATTTTTAGCATTAAGATGATGCTTGAATGGGGATCAACAGGGATGATGAGCTGGTGGCGAACTGGTCTAAAATGGCAGCTCTCCCCGAAATGTGGTGATCACCTGCTGTGGGATAGGACTTCTTAAAAACCTAAACAAGTTCTGCTGTAGAAAAATATACCCAATTTGTTGAAGTCTGTATCAAGATAATAATTTCCAGTAAGGAGTGATGTGCCAAGTTTGGAGGAGAAAGGCAGCAACAGGGATGTTTTGTAAGGCAGGAAACACCAACTGGAGTCCACCATGTTTGACGGGGAAAACACATTCATTGTTTTGACAATCACTGTGCCTGTTAGAATCTGTGGGAAAACAACACAGACTGTACTCTGAGGACTACAGTAAAGAACTGGCTTATAATTCAGTTCATGAAGTTTTATAAACTTCCTTCTTGAATGCCTCTCATAAATAGTCTCACGTAGATTGTATCTAAGAACTTGAACTGGTTCCTTGAGTACCTCATGCATAGAAGTACATTATCTGTGTCTTTGACAAACCAAACTTATGAGTCCAGTGTCTCTACCTCAGTGCTTTAAACCAACAGCCTAGCCACAGAAGCTCATATTCTTAATGGACAAAACTGCATAATTACTCCATTGGTGCCTTGCTGCAAAGTAACTCACTTAGCATTCAGTCGGAACAAAGAAAGAAAACTAGATTTCACTTAGCTCCATTCAGGATGTGTTTTCACTCGTCAATAGCATTCAAGCCTACTTTTTCTGGCCAATGTCCAACATAACCTGCCTTCCTGACTGTTGCCATTTGTCCTAATGTGTATCATATGCTCGAGAGGATTTTTTTTCTTTTAATGTGGAGTTTTACTTGCAAGTTTAGAAAAACAAAACAATACCTGCTAGCAGTAGGGTATTTGAAATTCTGCTGTCCAGAGGCACAGGTTGAGAGATGACAAAATCAGCAACTGCAATAATACATATGTTGAGAATATTTTAGCATTTTTTCCACAAACGCATTTGACAAATTATATTTGAGTTTAAAAGCTCTTATGCTTAAAGAGAGTTGGAATAAAGATACTTTCCCTTTTAAAAAGTACTCTCAGATGGTTTTGGAGTGGGAAAATTGTAGAACTGCAAAGATAAAATTAAGAATATAAGAGAAAAGGATAATTATTTTATCTTTGTAACAAGGATTAAATTAGATAATCCATGTTAGGCAGTTAGAATGGTGCCTAACAGTGATTGCATAAAATAAATTGCTATCATTATTATCCTCATCAACATCTGAGGGAATAAGCAGCTCAGATTTTATTTTTCCATTAAAATTTACTCAACAGATTAGCATCTCAATGCATAGGGCAGACAATCCAATGGCTTCCTGTTTTCTGACATATTTTTGTTTTTCTAAATAATTTTTCATATTGATTTGATGAAACATCTGACATCCATTACTTAAAAGAACAAACCAAATAAATATTTTAAATGTTAAACATGACCATG
Source organism: Nanger dama (assembly GCA_917880005.1). Classification (NCBI taxonomy): domain Eukaryota; kingdom Metazoa; phylum Chordata; class Mammalia; order Artiodactyla; family Bovidae; genus Nanger; species Nanger dama. The sequence goes on along the minus strand of CAKJTW010000057.1, from coordinate 11,207,068 downwards.
GATTATAGGCTAAACATTTGTGGCACAGCTTCCCCAGATAAAGCAATATCCTTTTCAGTTTGGCTCTCTTTGGTCAGTTGTCTGGGAAAGCTGATTGTTGGATTTGTAGAATATAATCTTGAGAAGGTCTTGAAACATGTGGTTTTTCCTGGGATCCTGTTATTTTCTGGTAGTTCAGATAAGCACTAGCAATGGGGAAAGCCTCAGTTCTTGGGTGGATAAGGACCTAAACATCCACCTAGTCACTTCATACAATGTCTCCAAACCTCTTCATCTTGAAAGGAATTTGATAAATGAGTGACATATGTGGAACCTACTGTTATCACCTCTCTCAGTATCTTTCAGGATTCGGTGTCAAGAATCGGCAAAAGCTATGGGAAATAAAATTTAAGTTCACATCAAGGAAGGAAAATTGAAACTCGCTTTTTCAAAAATGTGTTTATTTAGTTTGTTGTTCTTGGCCTCGTTTCTGGAGGCATACGTAGCCCTAAAACGATTGATCTGCTCCTCAACACAGGCTCCTGCGCCTGCTCGGAGGACCCATGACCCCATCCTGTTCTGGAAATACCCTGCTTCATGAGATGCACCACGTTTCCCATGTTAAACAGCTCAACAGGCACTACATTTGATTTTCAGAATCAGCACAAAACAAGTAACAGTAATGATGATACTTTCACTACAAAAAGCAAAGAAACATTAGTTTCTTACATGCACAACTCAGAGCCAATTATCAGCAAACGGTTTTGCAATAAGGCACCAGATACCTGGGGCCTTGGAGGTGGTGCCACTAAAGAGGAAGATACTCTAGTTTCAGTGCTTTAAGAAGAGCTTGACAGTGAGGTTCAAAAACAAAGTTATCGAAACAACTGCTATCTTTAACCAGCAGTGAATATTCACCCTGATAGGGCTCTCTGAAGCCCTTGAGTGCAAGTCAGGAGTCCCCACCTCTGAGAGCACCACAGCCACACACTGGGGACAAGGACCACATTGCCAAGGTTTGACACTAATGAGGCCACTCAGACCCACACAGGGTCTGCAGAGCTCCTGTCCTGAGCAGCTCCAGCCCTGTCCCCATTTGTTGCCTTATCACTGGAAGAGGCTCATAAAAATCTAAGAGCCAGACCCTAATCCTGGTATCTTGAGATTGTTGCTAAGAAACAACAGCTGGGCTGATCAGACAAAGACAACCAAGTTGTATATCTTAATCTGTTTTGAAACTTGCTACCTTCTGGTCACCAGCTGAATTTACATCTCTCTGATTCTCCCAGTTGTAGCAACCTCTGTAACTTCAGAGACAATGGTCTAAAGCAATAAAAGATCCATTGCTATTAGCCAGCCACTTAGGAGGAAGATATTATTTCCTCATCAATAGTCATTCAAATAAAACTCCTTACAGCAAACACCTAAAATGGAGTCTTTATACAAAACTAGAGTTTAGTAAATACTTGATGAATAAATGAATGAAACAATGAACTGATGAAAAAAATTTGATGAGGTGGTAAATGTTAGTAAATCTTTGTCTGTCTTGACTAGAACGAAGTTTTCCCAAAGTACAATCCAATAACTCCTAAGCCATGTGAGGACACATGTCTACCCCTATTAGTTTTCCCCCATAAGGTTATACTTGAATGGACACTCAAATTGAATCAAATTATATAAATTATACAAGATTTAATTTTATAGTCTCAGTTATCCTAAGAACTCTATAAAAGCATATCTCCTCTTTTAAAAAGTCATTTTTAAAGATAAAGACAACCAAAACGCAAAGCTTATCTTAAAAAAAAAAATCATGCACATTTCCTGGGGAAAATATTTGGCTTTATCTAAAGTTACTGAGGCTTTTCTAGAAATGTGCTATCTGCATACCCACCTGGGATTATTTGTTAGCTTAGGCTCTTAGCCACACAAACAGGCATATGCTGGGATGGCATGTCTTATTCTGGGGGAAAAAAAAAAAATCCACCTCCAATGATAGGGGCAAGAAGGGTTGCTTCAAGAGCCAAACACATATTCAGCTTAGACAGTCTCCCTTTCTCATCTTAGACCTCCTCCCCTTTCCACAATGACTCTGAGTTTTTCTCTCTATATACAGTTTTTCTCTTAGTTTCAACTAGCGAAAATAAGGAAATAAGGAAAACTAGTGACTCTTGATGACTGCAGCATCTACTACCCATTTGCAGTGTTGCTAGAGAGTACCTGTTAATTTTAAACAGAAAAGGCTAAAGCAATTGTTGGTAGGTTTTAAGGAGACACTCCCTCCACCACCCTCCTGCCCAATACATACTTTGATGAAAAGCATTTAGGACCCAAGCGAGGCTAGTATATGCTTCAGGGCTCCAAGTCAATCCACAGGTGTAGGCCTGTCTTAACCGGTAGACCAATGGCCAAAGCCAGTCTACTAGAAGCCAGCAATGGCTCAGCAGTGTGAAAAGTCTGAATGGTCCCAATTTCCTATTTATCAAGTGGCAAATATTTTCAGGTTAAATTTGGTGGAAAAGACATGGCAAAAATATCCCTTCTTATAAAGGAGGAAAAGATGCTTACATGGGCAGAAAGTTAAAAGAATCTTTCAGCATTGAGGTTATCACCATATTAAGTGGGAGTTTGGGATCAGTTGGCAAAGCCACTAGACTGGCAAAGACCACCGTCACGGAGACTCTGACTACATGACTGCAGGGCAGAGGGAAAGCTTCCCATACTCGCATGGGCACTCACGGGCACTGGCTGGGGTACACTGTATAAAACTTATGAAGTGAGACGAAATGCAGAACTGGTTTTTCTCATGGAAAACAACATTCGAAACGAACAGGTGAGTTCCTTATCATGTTGAAAGAATATAACCAAATGTTTCAACTTGAGTAAATCAAACAGCCTGCTCATCAGTGTAGCCAGTGTGTTATTGTCTTTCAGATTTCCAGTGAGTACCACTACATAATTCTTTCCACCCTTCCCAAGGGCACATATTTTTGTCAAATGTCTCCATCACTTAGGATAAGAAACTATAAAAGTTCAACACATTCCAATCCACCAGAGAAAGTATTTTCCATCAGAAACAGCAACACAGTTGCACAGGTTACTTACTACTTTTATGACAAGGGGCCAGCAAGAAATGGGGGAAATGTGAATGACTCCAGATTGGACAATGGAGGTCAGAATTAGCCAGACTCCGTGAAAGATTATTTTGAGACGTATATAAATAAGTTGAAACACAATTAGTGAGGCCCTGTTTCACTCCATTTTAAATGTGGCAGAATGGGTGCTAAGGGATGGGGAAAGTGAAATGAAAAAGGAAGGAAGATTTCTTAGAACAAAATACATGACGACAGATTCAACCAAACCACAGATATCCTTGCCTATCAGTGACCGGTTCAGTGATGTGTCTTGTATTTTTGTTACAGGAAGACAATAGGAAGGCTAAAAAGACAAGGAATTCCTTAAAAGGGTGTGTCCTGATATCACGTGACCAAGAAACCTACAAAGACTGCTGGTGGTGTGTGCTCTAAGCTGTTCAGATTTACACTGGTCATCAGGGTGGACTCAGTCTCTCCAGTGTCGCTGAGAGCTAAAGGCCTATAAGCGAGAGCTGTCAGTTCTTCCTGATGTTGGATCATTGCGTGGAATAGGACCAATCTTATTGAGCACCGTTGCTGAACTGCTCAAAGGCTAGCTGAAGTGACACTCACTCTCCTAGCACTCAATCAAAGGTCAGTGAAACTGTGTACATACTCCTTTCTCCCTCAGTGGATCACTGCTGAAAGAAGAATATTATCAAGGGCCAGAGGGGATGAGAAGGTAACTCTTCTTGATAAAATTAGCTCTTCCAGGGCAGTCTGTTTGAACCACAACCTCTGCATGGCTCCTCCTCTCAAGGTTTCCTTGTCTGGGCTATTTTCACCTATTTTTGTAGAAACGCTCCCCCACACTCAGGAGGGCATCCCAGGCTTTCCCTTGGAGGTACGAGGAAGAAAGATGAAGATGCCTAGAACAGTCTTGACAGTGGGGCTTGGCATGACTTTTGCCACCTATTCAATGCTTTCATAGACACAACAAAGAAATTACTGGAAGCTTAATATCTTATATTCAGCCTCTCACTGAAGTACTTTATTTTCGTGTTTTGTTTTTTTTTTTTTAAACGCTAAAATGTTACTGAAAACATGAAAACAAAATTTTCTCAACTAGCTGCTTTGGAACAATAATATACTGTATTATGAAGCTCCATACATTTTAAATGTTTCTGAAATCCTGACAGGACACGGTAAGTCCCCATTTTCTTTTCCACTTGAATTTTAAATTTTAAACCATCTTCTTCCACTTTCAGGCTCTTCTGCATCAAGACCAGCTGCTGGATAGAAGGAGCCATGAGAAAAGTGCATGAGAAGTAAGCGTGGAAAACACAGACAGGGAGTGCCTGTGGGGCTGAAGATGGCCTGGACTCAGCAAAGGCTTCAGCAACTGCATCCGTAGTCCCCGCTGGGCAGCCCGAGGCAGAGGCCAGGCCAAACTACAACAGCAGGAAGAAGGGCTGTATAATGGGTCCCCTTGAATTCATGCTACTAAAAAAGGTGCGACGAGAAACAAGTCCCTGTGCATTCCCAGTCACAACTGTGGGCAGAAGAGCCCATCCAATTCCTCCCTTTGGTATTAAATAACAGTTTAAAAAAAAAAAAAAAGCTTTTTCAAAACAAAGCAAATACATGGTGGGCCTGGAAATGTAAGCCATCCCAGGTTGGTTGTCCACTGAAATGAGTCTCATCCCTAGTCATAAATAAATAATCTCTCTCCTGGTCTGACTTCCACGCCAGGATCAATATCTCTTAACATCTTACTTATTTTATTACTGCTTTTGGTTTTCTGGGACTGATTGAAAGTTGCTTCGAGGAAATCTTTGGTTTTGCTTAAGTGTCCGTGACATTTAATCATGACTTTCCTTGCAGTTTAATTCCAACCAGTCAATCAGTTAATCCACTTCGATTGATTCTGGGCTCTCGGTTATTGGCTTGCACTCATTGGGCATCCGCTGGTGTCGGCTCAGCTGGGTGGCCTGCGTGAAGCTCCTCTCACACCTCTCACACCTGGAGGAGGCAAGAGAGAAAATTGAGACCAGGGAGCGGGGCCCGCAGGGTGATGGGCTTCCTCTCATCCTGCCTAATCAGAACAGACACTCCAAAGTGGCTTCAGATTTTACCGGCTCAAGAGGTTTAATTGGTGGCTCCTTCCAAGGCCCGGACGCCTGTGATGGGACAAAGCCCGGCTGATGCAGAACAGAGGGATCTGTCAATAGGCAGGGGGAAGGTGATTTCTCCAGAGGGCCCTGTCCTGCTGCAGCTCTGATCACTGTCAGTTCAAATAGATAAAGAACAAAAGAGATTTTTAGGGAGTGAGCCATCAAAGCAGCAGCTTGTCTGCAGTTTTCTGCTCCGTAACCCCAAAGAGAAATGGATGACAAATAGAATTTCACCTGCTGCTAATTTGAAATCAGGAATTCTACTCCCCTCAACACAGAGGCCAGAGAGCCATCAGCCCTGAATCTGGAAACTGGAGGAAGCAATGCATTAGTCTGTGGTGAGTGTGGGAGGTGGGTATGAGTGGCCGCGTTCGTGCCAAAGCTTTTTGCACCTCAACCAAAGTTAGGGTTAAAAAATGTTTGCAGAGGGACGGGAAAAACTCAAAATCAATCAATGTTTGTGTGTTTCAGGTTCACCTCTCTACCAGACACAGCAGAAAGAATGTACATGCGGGCCATACTTAAGAGTCGGTGTGTCCATTAAGGACAAAATTGGCATCACGTTTCAAGAATATCTCGTCTCCTTAACTTAAAAAATAAAATAGCTACTCTAGAGACCTTGGGCCTATCACATCTTCCATGCAACACATACCAACTAGCTTGATGGCCACACAGTCTTCAGAACACACACACACACACATCCAGTGGTGTCCTCTGGTTTTTCTATGGTGGTGGCTGTTCCTGGCTGGTTGATCGATGACTGTGTGTGTATACACGTGCGTGCACATGCACACACTGCAGAAGCAAGCTCTGCACAGACAGTGGCCTCCCGGTCACTCCGGCTGCTTGTCTGGGCTACCTGGAGCATTGGTCGGGCACCCACTAGGGCACAGCAGCCACCTTGGCTCTCCCCTAATGTCCTCTCCTCAAACCTTTGAAGGAAAAGATACTGAGGAAAGCTGCAGACACGTGTCTTCTTTCCAATGAGGCAATTCTGGTCTCAGGTTCCTGCACTGGTGGGGCTGAGGGAAAGCCCTCGGCAGAAAGTCCACACTGCATCACACATGCTGTGAGCCCCATTATCCAGTCGGAGGGTCTCTCACTTTCCTTTTGAGTAAAGTACACAAAGTGCTTTGCTAGGAAGACAATTACCTATAAAAATAAAAATAAAATAAAGCACCTCTATCCATATTAGGGAGTCCCACCTATTTTTTTAACATCGGGAGGCTGGAGCTTGACCATCACACTTGGATTTTTCAGGGCTCCTGTGTCAGCTGGATGTCTCAGGATGAGGAAGTTGTGTTTCTTTGATTGTCTTTCAGGGAATATTCTTAGCAGTCTGTTCCACTGTTAAAAACTGCACTGTGATCTTGACAAATGTATAATGTCAGCTTTAATGTATCAGACCTATCAGCTCAATGAAAATAACTCAGAAGTATTGATCAGCTAATGATTTTTAGTGTTTTCATTAACGTCCATGGGCAGCTTATCCCCTCTCCAGAGCTCCTGAAGTGCTGATGACATGCCAGCGAGCTGCTGATTGTTTATTAGAAAACTGATTAGTTACTGGATTGGTGTGTCAAAATATACTACCTTTCACTGCCTGATAAACTTTCAAATTATTATATTTCTTCTTTTTAAAAAATTTTAAGCTTTAGAACCAATTTCAAAGAGAGCGGAAGAGTTTGGACAATTGTAAGGAATGAACAGTCACACAGGTTGTGCTTTTGTAGCTCTGATCTTGTGTATCAGAATATAAATAGTTCAGAAGTGGGAAGTGTAGTGCTTTGTATATGGCAAGGGTGCATGTCTATATATAAGCATCAGACAGCATGAGATGGGTTGACACTTTTCTCATGTGTTTGCCTAAATGCCTCCCAGATATTTACACTCATGGAACCATTTGTTGTTGTCATAGTCGGGAGATTTGCTAAATCTATAGGGCTCCTGAGATCATCACTGAAAAATCTTCTCTAGGGCCATCTGCTCACCAAGTGTGAGTGAAAACATATGCAGATGTGTAGACAGTTACCTTATCTTAGATCCTTTACCTAGGAATTTCCCTTCTGAAGAAAAGTGGGCTATCAGAATTAATACTTATGTGTGTTGGTAATTATAAGAATACCATTTATATAATTAAGGAAGTAAAGAAAGCTTGATAGAAAACCATTTTTTAACAAAGGAAGAGCCTTGGTTTTATGTTCATCATCTTTAATTTTAGAAACAAATCGCTTCACAAATCATTTTCATAGACAATAGAACTCATCAGAAGGACAGACTCAAAGTAAAGATTCTGGCAGATCAGAGCTGGACTTAAGCTGGACTGGGATTGAACTAATCCTGAATTACAATCCCAGACAAGTGCCTGGGCAAGGGAACCTCCAAACTTGGATTTCATGCTCCTTACAGGAAAAAAAAAAAGAAGGAAAGACATGGGTAATGATCCAGGAGCAAAAGACCTGCTCGGGCACAGGGTCCTCCTCATGGTGCTGATGTCACAGCCTTGAAGGAAACGTCACAGGAACAACGAAAGGAAAGTTGTCCAAATATTTCAGCAGAGAGCAAGTCCCCAGCTTTGTACCAGTGTGGGCATCTTATATAATTACACTTGAGTTCCTTCTAGATTTGAGATCGTTCTTTACTTAACATGATAGTTGACTGGCTTATAGGTTCAGAGGGAGCTTAACAATTGTCATCTGAACTGACAGAAGTGTAAAATGATATCAAGTTCTGTCACACAGAAAACATGCAGGAAGCTTTCTTTCTGGTCCTCTATGGCCTGTCACCTAATAACTTCCTGAATTAAATCAGATTGCTTCATACTTACGATGCAATGCATATTTATTGCATATGATGCATATTTACTGATGTGCTTTTTTGATTTGCTTTGATTTTGCCTAGATCTTGTTAAAATATAAGATGCTTTTTGGAATATCCTTTGATTATTTTCTATACTAAGTCAAACTGTCTTAAGGCAAAGATGAAGTGATGAGCATTTCCCCTGCTTCTAACGATGAGGAGGAAAAGAAATTCTATGAAAATTCCTGGTCTTCCCAGGCCCAGAAGCCAGGGATCAAGCAGCTCACACGGATTCCAGGCAGAGCAACCTCCCTGAAATCTTAAGAGTTTATGTTTAATAACAGAGAAGGAGAAGGAGGTCTTATTGTAAAGAGTTAAGTTTGAGACTGACAACTTCCTTCCTTCTCTCCTCTTTTTGATAAAGCGCTTGGCAATTGCTGTGAGATGAAGTCTTACGTTCGTCCCTTGTTCTCCACAACTTCCAGTCTCACAGTACAAACTGAAAGTATATGATCCTTTGAAACGTGCTTTTCCTATGATCTCCTTCACCTTACACATTCGGAGTCCACAGCCCAGGTTAGCTGTTGACAAGCTCAAGGTCTACCTAGAGCATGGGGGTAGCGGGGAGAGGGGAGTTTTTCAATGGGATTTCCGCCGATCACACCATGAGACAAAGCCTGGAATGAAACTCTCTCCTCAATACCAGATCTTCTCCGGACTGCTTTTACGGCACCAATCTTGATCTGCCTTGAAACACCACTTTTCAGCGGAAGATTTTAGAAGCTATAAAGGGCTTTCCCCTGCTGGGGCCTGGCCCCCCGAGAATCCTGCAAAGGCCTCCTGGGCCCTGGGGTGGGTGGGACAGTTTGGGGGACTGAATCCTTTGGGGGCATCTATTTGGAAGCTGCCCAAAGTGTACAGTTTAGAGTTCTGCTTCTTTACAAGATTCTTTTCCTTCTTTGCAAAACTGTTTAAGTCAATACCCATTAGTTGAAGTAGTAAAATTAACTATTGTAGCAAAACCCATTTTACTGACTAATCTGCAACAAACTTTTTTTTTTGAATGTTTGTTTTATAGGCTTGTAAAAGGATATCTTCAAAATATTTACAAATGTCCATGGGATGGATATCCATGAGCTATGATTGGAAGATTCCCAAAATTCCCCTGGGATAGTTCAATCCTGAATGATCCAGTTGTATACACTGAAGGATTTAGCTTTCCATTTCCTAGAAGACGTTTATATCTTGCACTTACAAAGTAAGTGTTCACTCAGGTCTCCCTGGCAACATATATTTGATAAATTTTTAAAAACCCCGCAGCATGTGGCTATCTTAATACAAGAAGCAGCAGGAGGAACTAAAACCATGCACAAAGAATCTAATCCAATCAACTCTGGCGTTTCTTTATTTTTCCAGATGAAATTAGGTTACAGTCCCTAAGAATACTTTAAGAAAGGAAAAACACACAAATACTAAAGTCCTGGAACTACTAATCTGATGAATTAAAATTAAGTTAAAATGGCACCTTTATCGGAAACATGACAAAATCGGGATGTTAGAGGAAAAAAATTGAGTGGAGTCAACGAGGTTACACTTAAGTAACACCTTAACATTAACAGAAATCTATTTCCCATTCTGACCCCGAAACCTCTTCAATTAATTACTAAAATCTATTTACACAGCAACAAGATAAAAATCAATCTGATGCCTGGCACTGCGTCTGTCTGGCTACCTTCTCTGTTATACGGGGCCACGAGGATCCTTGGCCCTCTTGCATCTCTGCTTTTGAAGAGCTCTCTTGCTCACAGGCACAGGGAGTGTGCCACTGGCATCTCCCACAACCAGAGCAGTGGTGAGGCCAGAGACTGTGAAGCCCCTGAAGACCTGGGGCAATGACAAAGCCCACTGTGCAGGACACAGACACCTGCCCTAGGGAATTCCAGGGCTGTGCTAACCCACTTGGTCCTCACAGTGGACTAGAAAGAAAGGGGCTGCTAGGGGCTATGGCAGCCCCAGAGGGCACGGCCTGCCTGGTGTGGTGCAGGCTGGATTTTTAGACCTCATCCAGTCCCCTCACCAGATGTCTTATGCAACAAACAAGCTCCACCCACAAACACAGACAAAAATGAAAACTTGCAATTATTAATATTGTAAATTAAACCACAATGGAAAATAGTTGAGAATAATGAATAAAGGTTACTAATTCATGAGGAAGTGGGTGAAGATGAGTGTTTATGACCTTTCCCTCAGCTGCAGACACTGAAGCATGCAGGATGCAGACCAGAACTCTGCCACTGTGAGCCAAGCCCCGCCTCCGGCTGAGCACCATGGCAACCGCATGCTCCACCCGGCAGGTCTGGAGGGAAAAGCATGGGGACTGAGACTCTGCGGAGACTCCTCGGCTGAGACTAGCAAGGGGATTCGCCTCCTACTACCTGAATCATTCTTTTTCTTGCTTGATCTTATCCTATAGAAGCAAGGAAATCAAACCAGTCAATCCTAAAGGAAATCAACCCTGAATATTCACTGGAAGGACTGATGCTGAAGCCCCAATACTTTAACCATCTGATGCAAAGAGCTGACTCACTGGAAAAGACCCTGATGCTGGCAAAGAATGAAGGCAAGAGGAAAAGGGGACGACAGTGGATGATAGAGGATGAGATGGTTGGATGGCATCACTGATTCAACGAACATGAGTTTGAGGAAACTCTGGGAGATAGTGAAAGACAGGGAAGCCGGGCTTTCTGCAGTCCATGGGGTCACAAAGAGTCAGACACAACTGAGTGACTCAACTGAACTGAACAGAAGGTAAACAGACTGTACATCCAGGCCCTTTTCATGCTCTTTCTTAATCAAGTAAAGTCATCGTGGCAAATGAGCAAAGAGAGATATAAGAGGGCTGAACAAAGAAGAGCCTATCACACAGACAGTAAAACCTGTTCTGAGATGACCAATTGTTCACACAAGCTGCTTCACACTCCCAAGCCTTTCCATATCCCACATGGGCTTCCAGAAAGCCTTCTTCCCTTGTATGTCTGGAAAACTCATACTCAGCATTCAAAACATATCTTAAACCTCCTCTCCTCCAGAGAGCATCAATTACTCCACTTCCATGCTACCTGAAACACTGTATACACATGCCTTACTGTTTTTCAATTTTGTGCCTTCCACCCTATGTGGTAATGCTTGCTTATTAACTGGGCTTCCCTAAAACTATGACTCTTCAAAGATTAGGGGGCTGAGTCTCATTCACCTTTTTATCCCTTATGGCTAGCAGTGTGCCTAGTACAAAAGAAGGTGCTCAATAAATATCTGCTGCATGAATGAACACACATATACACGAATGAATGAGTGAGAGAATGAAAAGGTCATCTGATAGGATTCAGACGTCTGCTGTTTTCATGATTGTGCTATATCTAGAAACATCATTTCTTGCTCAGGTGCCCTTGCCTTGGCCAAAGCCCTTGTCTACCTCTTTCCACATTCCTTGAATCCTCAAGAACTCAAACATGTCCTGTGTTTGGTTTTTCTTTCTTTCATTTCCATGGTAACTCTGAAATCCAGAAGGGCACATTGAAAAGCTACCAGTTGGCTGCTGTAATAGATTCAAACCTCCTTACATATAAAAGAGGAGGAAATCATTCATCAGAATTATAAAGGGTTCAAATTTCCCTAGAGGCAATTATTCAGCTGTTCTCAACTACGGCCACCTTGCAGATGGCCACAGATGGCACTCTGCAAGGCTCCCAGTTCAAATTCCAGAGGCACAGACCCTGAGAAACTAGAAAGAATCTCTAAATTACTCATTCCTACTTCCTTATTTTACTTATGAGAAAACAGATCACAAAGAATGTCTCACGTTCAAGGCTGCACAGCTCAAGCCAGGCTCAGTGTATAAATATTCTGAATTCATTTCCCAGCATCAGCTACTACACAAGCAGGTAATTCTGCAGTCTGGATGTTGACTTTGTACCCAGCCTTCTCCAGCAGCTGGCTGAGCTGGGCACTGCTGCCCACCTTGTCTGCCGGCTCTCAGGAAAGGTGAGGAGAAAGGAAGGAGGCAGCACGAGCAACTACTTACTTGAAGGGCTTTTCTCCAGTGTGGGTTCGGATGTGGTTGTTGAGAGTGGTGGCCCCAGCAAAGGCACGACCACAGTAGCCGCATTTGAAAGGCCGGTCACTGGAGTGAGTGACCACGTGGTTCCTCAGTTCTGAAGGCTGGGAAAACGACTGGGAGCAGTGGCCGCACTGGTAAGGTCTGCAACAAATGAAGACACTACCTGATCATTATATTCTACAGTAGAAGTTAGCATCACGAGGCTACGGCCAAAATGTTTTGGTAACATTCAGTTTTTGTAACAAAGCATAGAGCTGGGGCCACTGGGTTCTCATTACTATACTTGTTGCCATAGAAACAAAATTCACAAAGCTGATGAGAAATTCAACACCCCACGAATATTCCTTTCCAATATTAACTGCACCATTTCCACAACTTCTATTTCCTATTTTGATCCCCACCCCCAGGCAAATATCGGAGCTTTGAGAGTATAGACTTGATGAAGGAGAATGGTATAAGAGAAAATATGTAATTGTCTCTTGTAATTCTGTGGCACTTTAACTTTACAAAGTGCATTAAAATCAATTATCTGGTTTAATCTTTACGATAATCCTCAGGGAAAGCAGTTATTATTATCTCTGTCAGTTCAGAAAATGGAGGATAAACTGTCTTCAAAGGAGATAAGCTCTTGATGCCAAGGTCACTCAAGAGTGATTGGACTTATTCTAAGTCCCAGGCAAATAGGCAGGCAAGTGGGCAAGCTTCATGTGTGTTTTAAAAGAGACGAGGTGGTCCTGGGCTCTGTCTACAGCACATCCCCAACTTGTGGCTATCTGGTAGTGCACAGACCAACATGGTCATGCACTCAAATTTGCTTCTTTGAAAAAGACATCCTGGCTTCAATTTACTCTCTCCCCACCCCCAACCCTGACTTATATTTATCCACTGGGTCTTTTTCTGAAACTTCAGCTCCCCAGTTTAATCTGGTAGCAAGCGATGATTTATAGCAGCCCAGAAATGACAGGATATCACTATGTTTGCAGGAGGAAGACTGGGATGCAAAAGCAAATGGAAGGAAGTTGTGACAAATACCTGATAATTAGCAAGATTATCGGAGCACGTTCTTTTCAGCTCCTGAGAAGGAAATCAATTTTTGGTTTTCATAAAATAGATTAAAATTCTGTCTTCTCTACAGAAGTTCTTCTGCTTACTTAAGCAGAATCTGGTGAGTGATATAAAACCTAGGGAGTTTTCCCTATTCGAGGCTATTTCATATCATTCCTTGACAGGGCTCTAATTTGTTTATCAAAATTTTTGTTAAGAAAATTAATAATCTGTCATGAGTGATAGCAAGAGAGCTCAGGAAGCCCTGGCTTGTGGCTCAAACGTTTCTGGCTGTGTTTAGAAAGCCAGTGACTAAAACAGACTTAACTGCTCTACTTTTAGCAAATGCACACGTTCCAGTGACTGGAAACCAAAACGTAGGGCCAGGAGACAACGGCAACTGAGCATGTACAACAATTCAATTAAGTGCAAAATAAAGTGTACCCTCTCATTTGTCAAGTGAAGTGCTTAATTGTGGCTACTTGCCTCACTGAACACAAATACTATTATTTTACCAGGCTTCAGCACACTGAGCACTGATTGTAGAATTTTTAGCTTGATTAATAGTCCAGGATTAGTCAATAACTCAATACTATACAATTTTAATTACTTACATTTAGAAATCTATCTGCTTTCAAACAAGTTTCAAAGAAATATATAAGAGTCCTTGGTAAGGAGTTTATCAAACTTGACAAATTGCACATGCATTTTATTACAATGATAAAACAAAGCTTTGAAGTCATTAAAATTATATGTAGATGAGAATGTCTTTTGCCAAATCTATTCTTTGTAGTAACCATTAACCTTAGAGGGGTCCTCCAGAAATCATTCTCTTGGGGTGAATTTTTTTAATGTTACTGAAGATCATAAACAAAATAATGTATTAATATATGCTATATCCACTGACAATTGATTTTTCTAATAGTGAAGGACCATTAACATTTATTAGCCTCTGGTTATCTATTTTTAATAGCTATCACAATAAAAAATAAGCTACTAAATAAAACCAATTAATCTTTTCTTCTTTTTTCTAATTCTGCTGTCAAAAGTTGGAGTGATTTATCTCCTGTAGTCAGAAGTCATTCCAGCCTTCTTATGCTAATAATCAAGGTGGCAAAGATTTACACACCAAAGAGAAGAAGTGACCACAGAGGGGTTTTTGCTAAATTCTCATATCAAGGTAACAACAATGAAAGGCAAATTGGATTCTAAAACATCACCTTGTCCAGTACTAGCCTGAGAGAGGTTTGCTAGGTATCCCGTGACCTATGGCACAGCTGTTAAAACTCTGCACAATTCAGCTGAATGAATGGCCTCAAATGAGGGAAATGGAGATGAGTCCTGCTTCAGCTTCTGAACTTAATCAGCTGTGGGACTTGGACAAGTTGCCCAACTTCCCTGTCTCCTCATCGCTCTGGTAAGCAGGATGGACTGAACTAGTTGCCCTCTCGCATCCCATCTTGTTCTGCTCCTGCTTTTAGATAATCAACAAACATGTGCCACCTAAGGATCTCGCCAAGACACAGCCTCATGGGAGACAGCATCAACCATGTGACCTCCACCCTCCACTGTCTGTACCAGCCAGTGCCCTGTAGCCAGTCTTCCACAGTTTTGTCTCTAGTCCCACTAATAAAAATATGGACTATTTAAACTAACTTGGTAAGCCATTGAGACTTCCAAGCAACAAGCAACAAGAAAATCTAGACCTGAAATGTAAGAACAAACTTTACTTTAGCTGATCTCAAAAAACAAAGTGATATCCCTTTAATTCTGGTACCCTGAAGAGTAAGATTTTAGACCATATTGTCATATTCACCTTTGCAGATACTTCTTTTATTAGAATTTAGTACCAAAATGTGTACTCTATTTGCCATTATAATAACAGATCCTCTCTCTCAGCCTAGAAATATATGGAAAGTGAGTCCTTAGGAAATACAGACAAGATCCTTCTTTCTCTGAATTTTCAATATTTCTCAAGAATGAATAAAAGGAAAAGATCAAAGAGTAAATTTAACATTGATTGCATCCCAGTGTTGACCTAAGCACACAGGAATACATTTAAGACAGAATGAAATCTTCATGCCCAAGAGCAGGGCTTAGAAAACATGGCTACTACAGAATCTCAGATGTCACAACTTGTTTCAAAACATTTGACCTCAGGATTTAAGACTCTGTGTGTATGTTTTTATTAGCACACCCTGATTCCTCACCTCTCAGTTTACATCTAAACGGCTTTGAGGGCACAGAATCATTTGCCATTTCTCAGCTTTTTATTCTGATGACTAACAACTGAGCGACCTCACTTTCACTTTTCACTTTCTTGCGTTGGAGAAGGAAATGGCAACCCATTCCAGTGTTCTTGCCTGGAGAATCCCAGGGATCGGGGAGCCTGGTGGGCTGTCATCTCTGGGGTCACACAGAGTTGGACACGACTGAAGTGACTTAGCAGCAGCAGCAGCAACATTCTCATTAACTTTTCAAGGTCTGGTTAAAGGGGCAGTATAGGGATGGAGGGCTGGGAGATGCAAACTCTTGGGTGTAAGATAGGCTTAAGGATGTATTGTACAAGAGGAATACACTCGATATTGTGTTGTAACTATAAATGGAAAGTAACCTTTAAAAATTGTACATTTTTAAAAAGACTCATAGAATAGAGGGCAGGGTTTGAAAAGTTCTACAAATAATAAAAGAATTTTTTAAAAGTGAAAAAAATGAAACTATCAACAACAACAAAAAGTAAGTCTTAATTTATTAAACTCTTGGATACGATCAATTTCAATTCCCAAATTCTGCATCCCTTTGATGCAGAAGCAGCACCGGAAGACTGGCATCATCATGTGCCGTATTCAGCTTCACTCTCTGTAGGACTGCAGGTCACTGGGCAACTAAATGAGACTCTCCTTTCTAAAGCACTTTGATGCTCTCCAAGTTATCATACACATATATCATTCTATTATTCTCCAAACAAATGCGACGAGCATTCCTCACAAAGTGATACCATCTAGTGACCAGAAAAAGCTTTTGGCTGTTTGGTGTTTTTTAAACACTACTTGAGATGCCTACCAGTGCTGTCCCATGATGGAAATGTTCTGTATCTACACTATTCAATAGGGGAACCACTAGACACACACAGCCACTGAACACTGGAAACGTGGCTAGGGAGACTAAGAAACTAAAATTCTATTTTACTTAATTTGGATTAATTTAAATAACCTTGTGTGGCTTGTTCCAACACAGAAATATCAAGGTTCAAGAAAAACTAGGAGGTGCTCTGTCCTCAACAATGAAATATCTAAAAAAACAGACAAAGCCTGGGTCGATCTAGTTAGCATATATCAATGCCGGTAAATTTCTAAGTAGAAAGAATGCAGCAGGACGGTTTTGTACTTCCCCTGGCATTCTCTGCAACTGGTGGCTCCTCTGCCAAAGATGACGAGTAAAATGTGCAATTCATTTACTCTGCGTCTGTAATTGGTTTGGTGTATACATAGGAAAAGGATGAAACGTTTAACAAAATTAAGTGTGGTTTGGTTTAAAATATTATTAATCCTTCCTTGATTTTTCTTTCATGGCATGAAAGCCTCCAGGACAAAAGCTGTTCAGCTGGGCCCACGTTCCCTCTTTGCTCCCCGTCAGTCAAGCCCAAGAGCCCATCCCCAGAGACTTCAAACGGGGCGCCATTGAGGTCACTGCAGGCTGTACTGAGTGAGAAAAGAACTGAGCTCTATGTAAGGAGAAAAAGATTTCAGGAGACTGGCAGAAGCACAGAGCTAAGACACTCAGGGAATGTGGAAAGCTAGAGAGAAGATAACCTTCACACGTGGGGAGAGGGAAACAATGGAACAGAAATACCGATGCCTTCCGAAGCAACTATTATGGTGATGGATTATCTTCAGGTTCCTCCCATCAAACAGCTCTTTCTAGAGCTATCTTCCCCTCTGGTACTTCCGCATACAATTATATAAACAAAGACGCTTAAAACACAAATGTGAGCGGCTGACAGTGTGTCCAAGAGGGTAAAGGCAAGCTTTCCCCATGTGGCACAATCAAGAAGGAAAGGAAAATGATGCAAAATAAAGATAAGCACTGTAAAGACATTCTGCAGAGAATAGAACAGAACATATTCATCAGAAAATAACCCACTGTGATTGAAGGCTTTGCTTACACCTTTCTGGAGCCCCACTACCACCACCACTACCCCCAGTGGGACCTTGGAGAGTTGTTTCTGCAGCAACAAAACAGAAGGGAAAGGGATTTCTAATTCCTGGTTCAAGCACAAGTTTGTCAAGCTGCCCTGGCCTGGGTAGAAAGCTTATGTGCCTCTGTGTACACTTAGTCGCTCTGTCATGTCTGACTCTTTGCAACCCCATGGACTGCAGCTCGCCAGGTTCCTCTGTCCATGGAATTTCCCAAGCAAGAATACTGGAGTAGGTTGCTATTCCCTTCTCCAGGAGATCTTCCCAACCCACGGATTGCACCACATGCTTTGTTAGGCAGATTCTTCACTGCACCACCTGGAATAAACTCATGCTAAACCATAAATGTTTTTTGAAATCCCTAAATAATATCTAGGTTGATCTAGATTCCTACAGCGTCCTCCCTTTGAATTTACTCATGAAAGAAAAAGTCAGTTGCTGGAGAAAAGGGAAGAAGAGAGTTGGGGGGTGGATATGTTTAACATTAGCACTTCCCTAGTGGCTCAGATAGTAAAGTGTCTGCCTACAATGCAGGAGACCTGGATTCGATCCCTAGACCAGGAAGACCCCCTGGAGAAGGAAATGGCAACCTACTCCAGTACTCTTGCTTGGAGAATCCCATGGATGGAGGAGTCTGGTGGGCTACAGTCCATGGGGTCGCAAAGAGTTGGACACGACATTAACACAATAAAATTAAGAAATAACAATCCTGTGGCTTCTGGACCCTATTATGGGTGTATTTTTATCTTTAATGCTAATTGCTACTTTGCTAGGTCAAATGAATTTTCCTTCTGTGTTCAATGTAAATAACATGGTAGTGAAAATCAGTAAGGCTGCCAACCCTGGGTATGCTCGGATCTCTTTCCTTTATATCAAGGCACAGACTTACTGATGGTCCCTCACATGAAAAAACTTACAAATAAAGACACACACAGTCTCTTCTATGAAAGTTCAAATGTCTCGGGTTTCATGGCCAAATATGCAGTCTGTTGAGTGAAAAATCTTTTGGACCTAAGATTCGGGGACCTGTTTCAAAATTTGGACATGTTTGAAACTAGCTTGTTTACTTTCTGACTTGGTCTTCTGTGTCCCCCTTTCTTGCCTCTAGCTGTAGCAAGATTTTCCTATCAAAATAAAAGCATTTGCGTTTTTCAAATAGAAGGGAAATGGTTTCTGACTGGCAGGTTCTAAGTTTTTTCACTGTATGGGGCTGAATGGGCACAAACTGCCAAGGACTAAAAGTCAGTTAATGTATGGAGTCAATCACTAAAGAAAATATGTCTATTCAGCAGTTCAAAGTCTCCACGTGGATAATAAAAGACTCCAAATCTCACAACTATGCACAAATTGATGCTCCACTTTAGTTCTGTATATTTCTCCTCTTCAGAAATTCACTCATGTGGTTAAGAAGTACGGAGAGAACGTTTTCTACTCCCAAATGTGCTGGTACAGGAAAGCCGGCGAGATTCTGGAACAGCAGCCATACAGCTCTTTCAAGCCTATATCCTAAAAGCACATTATGTAACTCAGTGAAACTTGTGGGTCAAGGAGACTGAGCATCTTTATTTCCCTAATCTCCACTAACCAACTCAAATGTAATGGAATAATTCAAGCATCTCCCTGTTATTAGTAAGAAACACTGCATTTTATTACTCTGCCTCTAAAAGGACTACTTCACTGAAGTCATAATTCTTACTTTTAACTGACTCATGAATGATGGTGACAGCCTCTCAAGTCTTCACCAACAAAGTGCAGGGAAAGGAGAAGGAGATGAGGCGATCTACCTGCATATCAAACACACTACTTCACCCCATCTGGGAGGGCCTGCCCAAACCACGCCTGGACATCTGCATCAAACAAGCTCAGCGGGGTTTCACACAGAATGGGAGTCTCAAGCCACCTGGATTTTTGCAACTCTAGATTAGCTTGGAGTCAGCAATAACCTAACAGCCTCTCGTGGAAGTGTATTTTGTACACTTTCGTACCCTTTGTCAGTTTTCTAATTTGTCGGGCACTTGTCTGACAGATTACATAGATGCTTTACAAATTCTAACACTACTATTTGACAGAACAGACTTCACAGGCACTTAAACCAGAATACACACATGGTTTTTGAAGCGAAACTGAGGTCAGACAAAACAGTCTGTTTTGCTATCTTTTTATTTACCATGATACATTTCATTGTTTCATATGACATTCAGTGAGACGTCGTCATACCCAAAGCTAAGCTTTCAGTTCCTCCATCCAGAAATTTTCAACTATCATCTCATCTTACCTTGTATATTCAGTTGTGATGATCACAATGAATCTCTGAGGCTACACCTAAACTCCCTCAATTTCAAGAGCAAGTTTATAATAACAAATTGTAATGTACTTCTTATATTAAAAAAAAACAACCAAAATGCTTTACAAACTTTGAACAGATATATCTTGAGGCTATCTGTATACTTGCAAGGAAGGCAAATTAAAAAAAAAAAAATCCCTCTGGAGTAAGAAAAACATTTCCAAAACTTTTGTGTTCCCTTAAAGCCAGCATTACAAAGATATGCAGAAGTCTGTTGGTATTTTCACCGGGAGGCTCTCCTATTGAAGGTAAAAGATGATATAGACACAGCTGCCTTAACAGCCTTAATATGAATGTTTCAACATCAATCAGTTACGGCAATGCTTTGAGGCCAAGCAAGTGGTTTCTAGCATGGCACAAAAGAAAACATATACACACATAAAAATGCACGTGTACCCTAAAATGGATCATTTTCTGAAATAAAAAGATAAAAAGACAAATTAAATAAAAATAAAATAAAATTTAAAAATAAAAAAAATCTGCCCCCTCTCTAACATCCTCCCTGCCTGCTTGGGTTCCAGCACATTGCTATATCCTGCAGAGCTAAGAGGGACAGTTGGGTGCATATATTTTAGGGCAAGGAGTGCTGAGTGGCTTAAGGTTAATCAGTGGCCAAATTAAGAAAATTAATTCAGGAGTCCTGCTTTGGAGTCTCCTATTCTACTTCCAAAATTTACTTTCTGCCTTTATATTAAAAATATTTTTAGATAGTTTGCATTTAATCAAATTTTCATAGGATGTGAAGGGGAGATAAAACACTGTCCTTTCTTACTGAATTAATTTGATTTTTGTCTTTTGCGCTCCCAGCTATCAAGACTGTCGAATAAACCCGTTTTGATTCATAAATAATAGTTCCATTATGTCTACTGTGCCACTCATCAAAGTACCTGAAATTTTAATTCACTTGTTCAGCTAAATTTCATCTTCAGTTCATGGCCATAAAATTCTTTATTGACAAACTTTCAAACCAACTTTGACTCCGAGGTATCTAGTCAACATTTTTCTTCTGTGTGGATATTAGTTTATTGAATAAGTGGCATCTGTTTTCCTCCACATCACTAGCAGAGTAGGTATTTCCTTTTGACAGCTTTGCAGGATTTATGGGTTTGCATGCTCTGAAGAAAAATAGTACTAAGCAAAAAATTCCAATTCATTACCTCTTAGTACTTAATTAAGTTCATACCCACGGCACACTGGAGGTGAACCCTGAAACGACTGTGACAGCAGCAGAGCGGGCAGCTATATTATCTTTGGAAGACAGAGAGGATTCTAATTATCCTGACCTCATTTTTCCACCTATGATATCCATAAGTTTCTACCTTCTATTCTGCCTCCCTTTAGACCCAGGCAGAGCTCTTTGGAAAGTGACAGAAGATTCCTTCCTGCAGCCCCCCGTTCATGCAGCCCTTCTACACAATAAGGCCAAAGAAGAGCCTCACATGACTCTCAACTTTCCAGACCTCTGATTGCAGGATTTTCCCCCAGGTGTGGCTGGGGGAGGCGCCAGGAAGGCAGGCAGTGAGTCTCACAAGCACACACACCCTGTGAGCGTGGAGAGGTGGGGTTACCTGTCGGGGTTCTGTGTGCACACGTGCATCTGTAGCAGGATCCGCTGCGTAAAAGTCTTAAAGCACTGCCCGCATTTCCAGAGGTGCCAGTCACTGAACTCTGAGTGGAGCTGGCTGGTGGAGGTGGGGCTCGCCAGGACTCGCTGGTTCTTCACGCTGATTTGATTAAATCCAGATTCCAGGGGCCCTGACTTATCCAGGAGGGAGAAGTTCCTGCCGCACGGAGTCTGGGGGAAGACGACAGAGCGCTGCTGGGGAGCCTGGGAGAGTTTGCTGCTCTTGTTGAAGGGCTGCAGGGCGTCCTGTCTGCACATGGCTTCCATGACCGTTGAGGGGACATTTACTGGGAGAACAGCAAAAGTTGGAGATCAGTTTTATTTGCCCTTCAAATAAGCAAAGCACAGGCTTCTAAAAAATTCTTAGAAGTCATAATAACAAACAATGTCTGAACAAATTCCTGTAAGTCTGTATTTTAAAAACTGGCTTTTCTGGTCTCAGAATAAATGTAAGAGCAGACAGTTGGATTTGAGGGGGAAAGCACAATTATCCAAAATGAACTCATTCAATGTCTATTCATTAAGCAATGATTATCTGCTCAAGATTTTCATAGATGGTCTTTGCCCTCACATAGTTACTTATGACCTGAGATAAAAGACTCCATAATGAGGTTCCACACTGTAGCCCAGATGTGGGGAGCGTTGAGATGGGAGGCACAGCAGTAGACAGGGAGGGGAAGGAGGGCTCCCCAAGAACGGGGCTTTGAGCAGAGAAGGGAGATGCAGGCCCTCGGGATTTCAGGCCTTCCGCTTGGTCCTGTCAGCACAAAACAGGTTTTCAAGGAAAACTGGCTGAAGGATGAAGGCAACCCTATGAAAGATGCCTGGAGACAGAAGTCTGGCACGCTGGTGGGATGGCGGGGAATCAGGCCAACAGAGCACAGCATGGGTTTTCGGCACTGTGGGAATAAAAGGGCGGCAGGGGGCAGACCTCAGTGGGCCTTTAATGTCCAAATAAATAAATAAACAAAAGACCTTGGGCCTAAGAAACAGACACTGACTGTGTTTGAGCACAGGAACGGCAAAAAAAAAGAAAGAATTAGTGTTCAGGGAGGGCCCGAGAGAGGCACAATGCACAGACAGCCTGCAGCGGATAAGGTGAGAGTGGGAGGCAGCCGAGACGCAGTCATGGAGCTTGAAACTCAGGCTTTGGGATCACAAAGAGCTATGTTCAAATCCTAACTCTGCCTTTATTAGCTTGGTCACCTAAGGCAAGTTACACAATCTCTGTGTGTCTCTGTTTCCTCATCTGTAAAATGAGGACGGTGGAAATAATAATCTTAACAGTAACAGCAGTATGGCTTAGTGATTCAGATGGCCAAGATTTAAAGTCCACTATCTACAGCTGTCCCTTGGTATCCAGAGGGGTTTGTTTCCAGAACCCTTGCAGATTCCCAAATCTGCTGATGCTCAAGTCCCTTATATAAAACGGCACAGTCTTTGCATATAATTTACTCACACCCTGCTGGATACTTTAAGTCATCTCTAGATTAGTTATAATACCTAACTACCATTTAAGTGCTATGTAAAGAGTTGCCAACATACAGCAAATTTAAGTTTTGCTTTTTGGCACTTTCTAGAATTTTTCTTCCAATATGTTTCATCTGTGGTTGGTTGAATCTACAGATGGAACCCACGGATACAGAGGGGTGACTATATTACTTTTGACTGTGGGCACGTATAGAACATCTAAATCCATAATTTAGTCCTTGATAAAATGTAAAATGGTCATCAAAAGGATTGAGTGAGAAAGTGCAAGAACTCTTCATTGGGCTGATGCTGAAGCTGAAGATCCAATACTTTGGGTCCCTAATGTGAAGGGCTGACTCACTGGAAAAGACCCTGATGCTGAGAAAGATTGAGGGTAGGAGGAAAAGGGGCCAACAGAGGATGAGATGGTTGGATGACATCATCGACTCAATGGACAGGAGTTTGGGCAAACTCTGGGAGATGGTGAAGGACACAGAAGCCTAGCATGCTGCAGTCCATGGGTCGCAAAGAGTTGGACATGACTGAGCAACTGAACAGCAACAACAAGGATGCTTTACCTCTGAGTGTTGTAATAATAACAGCTTATCTTGCAGGGCTCTGGATTGGCCCATGCAGTTGGCCTGGCCCGTCCTGTCTTAGGAAGGAGAAATATCAACTTAAAAAGAGACTTACAGACCAAGGGAGAGTTTGTCTAGTTGACAGTTCTTTACCCTGAATGCATAATAGACTCACAGGGGAGATTTTTTTGAAATGCCAGAATCTCTTGGTAGGGCCTGGGCATCTACATTTTTTAAAGTTCCCCCAAGTACTTCTAATATATAGAGATGAGAACAACTGATCCAGTTCTACCTTCTCTTATAACCAAAAAAGGGAAAAAAGCCAAAGGTCTAATAATTTGCTCACGGTCTAATAACTGCCCATGGTCACAAATTAGGTTAAGGACACACTTAAGCTGGAAGCTGGAGAAGGCAATGCAACCTACTCCAGTACTCTTGCCTGGAAAATCCCATGGACAGAGGAGCCTGGTAGGCTGCAGTCATGCGGTCGCTAGGAGTCGGACATGACTGAGCGATTTCACTTTCACTTTTCACTTTCATGCATTGGAGAAGGAAATGGCAACCCACTCCAGTGTTCTTGCCTGGAGAATCCCAGGGACGGGGGAGCCTGGTGGGCTGCCGTCTTTGGGGCAGCACAGAGTTGGACATGACTGAAGCGACTTAGCAGCAGCAAGCTGGAAGCTTTAGTTCTCTGATTTTCAGGGTGATTTTTTTTTCCTGACCACACTCCAATTCTGTGTCTACTCAATAGCTGTGTTGCAAAAATAAAAAGGACATTTCACAGCTAGTACAGAGTTTGTGTGTGTATATAAACCCATACATAAACATAAAAGTTATAAATGCACTATAAACACATGCATATACATATTTATGTCTATATTTCATGTATAAAATTTCTGTATAATTTCAACTTCTGGGACAAAAGTGTATCACCAATATGAAATGTGTGCACACATTTTAGACTTTCAAAAACACCTTTGATTGCAGAGGCTGTGACTTCTAAACTACATACTGAAAGATAAAGAGAAATGTTTTATGTTTTGGCTCTTTCTTAAAAAAAAAACACCAGTACTGTCAAGAGATTAAGGTAAAACTCCTCTTACTCAGCCCATTTATAACTAATCCGGAAGAGATAAAGCCAAGGGAAACCCGCAGGTCTTCAGGCAACACAGAGCTCTGGTGGGGTGGGAAGGCCAGACTAGCAGGAAGGAAGGCAGGACGGGGAGACTGCGGAATAAAGATGTCATCAACATGAAGAGCGCGGGAAAGCCAGCCAGAAGCTCACTGCTGGAAAGAGGAATATTATGTCTCCGGGGGAAATCATACAAATGGTACTCTGAGTACAGATTATAAAGGCTGACTTCTCACTTAAACTCTTGAAAGTAACTCAATAAACTCATTTTCAAAAGTTGTTAAGGTCACATCACCTTTCTATTAAAGAAAAGAATGTGTGGACCACTCGATTTTTCTAAGTTTAATAACCAAAGTCAAAATAGTAATAAAGAAAAGTTTATATTAGCTTTTATGGTGATTTGGGGTAAACAGGGATCTAAATTAATGATAATAAGAGCATTGAGGTAGTAGGAGTTGGGATGCTTATTCTCTGTCCTATTTTCTCCTAGAGGATCCTCAAAACAAACAGGTTTTCAAGATATATTAGCAATGCTTACACTCTATATTCTGCTTTTGGCATCACCTTTTCTTGTACTTGTGAATAAATTCAATCTTACTGAATGAAATGAGCATATAATTTAGAGAGAGAAAAAAGTAAAGCTAGGAATGGATAATTTTCACAAAACAACTGTATTAGGTCTCGAAGTTGTTCTGCAGAGTGCCTGCACAGGCCTACAGACCCTAGAGGTCTAGATACCCTTAAAGGTCTAGTACTTTAAGCAGGACTTAAAGGACATAGAGGATCATTCTTTCTGAATACCACTTTGGTCCAATAAACAAAAGTATTGATGAAAAACAGGGAATTATAAGAGGATAAGAAATGAATCAGAAAAGACTACGCTATTCCAAGCCAAGACAGTCCAGACACCTGCAAAATGCCCAGAGACAACTAAGGAAATTCCTCAAAAGGATAGAGGGGTTTCTCCACGAAGACATGGTGAGCAAAGAAGACTTTGTCTTCAGTCTGTAAGACCAAGATTGAGGGGGAGAGGGCAAACTCTGGAAGCTCGAAAAGATACACTCAAGAAAGAATGTGAACTCACCAAATCCTGCAAAATTAAAATTCTGAGAGAGAGCGATACAGGATCTGTTTTACAAAGTCCTGTTTTACACCCTCAGTCATTCATTCAGCCCATGAGTGCTTACAGAGCATTGGTGACAAGCCAGACATTGCAAGCGCTGCAGATATAGAGGAACAAGACAGTAATAGCCTGACTCTCAGACCTTTTAAACTCTCATGAGAGAGACAGATACACAAACGTCTTCACAGGTAATTATTTACTTGGTTTCATCAAATTTAAAGTTCCATGAATTGCAAGCTGCACCATTAATTTTAAGTCACTGTGTGTTGTAAGACCAGGTTCAGAAAGATTAAATTGCAAAAATATGCAAATCTTAGAATTGACAATATACAGTCTCTACAAGTATAACTGCTGTGACAGAGAAGAAAAGGAGTCAGGAAAACATCTATCAGGGCTGGCTAAACTTGGGGTGGGAAAGATAGCTTCCTTGAGACAGTGACCTTGAATGTGAAGTAAGTTAGTACAACAGAGAACGGTGGGATCTGTAGCAAAGCAAATAGGGCACGGCCAGTCTGATGATGCTTGAATTAGAATTTCACAAAACACTAAGCGAGGCATACAAAACATTTCTGAAGACTATATGTAGTCCATGGGCTAACATTTTAAAGAGCTGGGGATTGATTATAAGAGTAATGGCAATCCAAAAAGGGGTTAAAGCTAGGGTGCAAGGTGATTGGACTTATACTGTAAATGCATCATCACCCTATATCATTAAATGAAAAAGTGAGATGCAGTACAAAAATCTAACAGTAGTAATGTAGTTGCTTAGTCATGGCCGACTCTTTGTGACCCTATAGTCTCTAGCCCTCCAGGCTCCTCTGTCCATGGGATTCTCCAGGCAAGACTACTGGAGTGGGTTGCCGTCCCCTTCTCCAGGGGATCTTCCCGACCCAGGGGTTATACCCAGGTCTCCTGCCTTGCAGGCAGATTCTTTTCTATCTGAGCTACCAAGAACAGAGAGGCAGAGAAAAAGAGGGAGAATGTGCACAAATGAGAGAACAGGCAAAATAATACACCTGGCAGGACACCTTAGAATGTGTCAACTCACTGCCTTTGGAAGAAGAATTATATGTCCATATTATTTTCTGAATTCTGATCAACGGAACCAAAAGTTAGTTAAAAACTAACTTTTAACCAAGTAAGTGATTAAACTGAAACAAGAAAATCAAGGAGACTTCACTTTGGCTGCTGTGATACTAAAAAGGAAAATGCAGAGGTCCAGGCCAAAGCTGACTGTGAGGCTGATCGGGAGGTGGCAGCAGAATGGAAAAAAAAGCATTTAAGAATATACAATCAACAGGGATTTATGAGTGACTAGACAGATGGGCTGAGAAAGAACAAGGGGTCAAGGTTTCTAGAAAGAACAGCTGAGTAAATGGGAGTGAGAGGTACTGAATTGGGAGAGAGACAGCTTGGGGGACAGAGTAGGATGGTTTCAGTTCAATGCGTTGAGTTTGAGACATCTGTGAGACAGGCAAGTGCAGATGGGAATTCAACAGGTGGACGGGAGCCTCTGTGGTGAGAGGTCTGGGCTGGCAATGTAAATCTGGTAGCACCTGTCTGAATTCGGGTCCCCTGGGAAATAGTCTGAAATGGAGATCTGCTGTTTTGTGTAGAAGAGGTTTACTGCAGAACGAGGAGAGAAGATGGTGTCAAGAGCAATTAAAAGCACTTAACTAATGACTTAATTAACCTTTCCAGTCATCTGGCTTTGGAATAAGGGGAGCAGTCCTTAATACCCACCCCCACTGACCAGTCCCTGGACACAGGCTACATGGGGAGGGAACATGACCCAGGGTAAAGTGGCTCTGCAGCTGAAGACAATTCAGCTGTCAGCCCTCTACACCCTCAGAAAGTGGAGGGATGTGGGCCTCAATCCTAAAGCAAGGCTCCCAAGGTGCCAAGCACTGAGGCATCCAAGAGGTCAAATTGCTCATGACAGCATGCTCCTCTGTGTCTTTCGCCACTTCCTTCAGGTGTTTCAGTGAAGGTGAAGGTGTTTCAGGTGAAGGTGTTTTCAGTGGCCACTGCCTTCTGTTGGAGTCCTGAGCAGATACCTCTGGGGTGGAACTCTTCTCTGCTTGTTCTAGGACTCTCCATGTTCCTCCAGCTCTGGGCCAAGTTTTATATCAGCTTTCTGGCTTCAGGTTTCCACAACTGGCAGGTAATGCAAAACCCAACCCCATACCCTCCCATAGCTGGGGCCGGTTTTGGAATGTGACATACTGCTTTCATCAATGGCCCCAAATGGAGAGTTCCTTAGACTACTGGCCTGAGGGTAGCACTTTCTAGACCCCATTCAGGGACAAACAGTGACTTCTGGTTCCTGGATTTAAGGGAGGGGTCCAATCCCAGCTGCCCACTGTGCACAACAGCCTGGAACTGGATTCCTCCCAACTGCATCAACACCGAGCCTACCGGCCTGGTGGCTCAGATGGAAAAGAATCTGCCTGCAACGCAAGAGACCTAGGTTTGATCCCTGGGTCAGGAAGATCCCCTAGAGAATGGAATGGCTACCCACTCTAGTATTCTTGCCTGGGAGAATTCCACGGACAGAGGAGCCTGGCGGGCTACAGTCCACGGGGTCGCAAAGAGTCAGCCAGAACTGACTTGACTGTCACTGACACCACTGAGGCCAGCTCCCTGCTATGGCCATGTCACAAGGCACCCGTATTAGGTTCTATAGTGTAGTTTTTGCTTACGTGCCTTTTCCTACACTGAGCTCTTAGAGGACAGGGTCTGAGGTTTCATGCCCCATCATATGCTCCCCGTAGGGTCTTGCAGACAGATGTTCTTGTTGGACTGAACTATACCATCATCTCCTCAATTTTCTCTACCCAGGGCCTAGTTCCACATTGTTGGTGGTTTGGTGGGGCCAGGGCACCACGCAGAGGTGCCCGTCTTTATTTTCTGCTCTTTAAAATCAAAACAAAAAGGCAGGCCTCTCTCAGACAGAGATTAGTCCAGTGTAACAACCTCTGTGTTGCCATCAAGTTTCACATTCCACCACCTCAGCTTCATATGCCAAGACAGAAAAAGCAGCAGGAAGACTTGTTTAACATTTATTCCCAGGTTTTTTTTTAATTTCCTCTGAAATGAATATGAATACACTATGGTCTTTACACTCTGCAGGAGCTAATCCCCCACTGGAAGCTTTGGGGAACCTCATTCCTCCTTGCGGATACAATCTGTCGACACAGGCGTTCCTTCAGGCTCTTCTGAAAGGCCCACAGTGGACGCAGCCGTGCTCTCTTTGCAGCTCTATTACATTTAGAACTATGGGTTTTTTCTTTTTCTTTCTTAAAGAAAATAACATAGGAATTGCTTCCAGAGCCCAAACGCCTGTGTGAAACGCTGCCCTCTCTTTGAGGCAAGGTGGCTTTCAATGGCTTGTCCGGGCAGGGAGCGTGTCCCCCTGCTCTGTAGCTGCTGCCAGAGGGGCCAGTGTCTGAAGCCTGAACCCACCCCACACGCTCAATAGGAAATGTGTACTTTCACCGTTGAAAGAACCATGGGAAGAAAGTGGTATTTTTATAAATGAAAGTGCTTAATAAGTATTATTCACTAAGCAAAATCATATTTTCCTTGAATGTCTTGGATCATGTAACAATTTCATTAACCAAAAAAAAAAAAAAAAAAAAATCTGGCTGAACTTTGTATCCATCGCTCCTAATAATGGCAGTAAAATTCTCAATATGTATCCAGTGAGCATGTATTGTTTACTGTGTGCACAGCACTATAAGGAGGCTCTATGGAGGCATTTTGTCCAATAAGTCTTTGATCTCAAGAAGCTTCTTTTTAAGGTACCTAATTTATTTTGTGGCTAGCTTGGTAGAATAAAAATTGTCTTCAAATTGCTAATCCTGGCAAGATGATTTAAATTACTCAGGGCTGTGAAAGGCTATCTGTTAAATTATCTGTCCATGCCCTTTCACACATTTGCTCTTTTAAATCACACCGAGTATTTTCGCGGTACAGAAAAAAAGAGCCCTCATTATAAAGCCTCCCTAGGTACCTCTGTGAATCATATGGAATGAGAATCCATCTTCCAGTTAGAGTCAAAGCCGTATATCTACCCCCACACCATCTGATGAAGCTTTCTGCTGGTTTCTTGGGTGGCCAATCCCATGATAGATATACGACTTTGAGACAGGAACTGAAATAAAATTCCTATAATACCCTTAGGTGGGGTGGGGGATTGTCACTGTTGAGCATTTTAGTCAATGACTTAATTCGCTTTCAACTTCCCTCCACCCTTACTTAGAGCTCTGAACTCAACCCAAAAGAGCTACATAGTTTGCCTACTGAATCCATAACACTTCAAGGTGCTGAAGTTTTGCGAATTTCCTTCCAAGGATTTCAGGTGCTAAATGATACATAACATGTGCCCTGGTAGAGTTGATTCAATAATCAGCAACCTCAAGAATGCTCCACAGAGGCTGAACTATGGGAGAAAGAAGGTCTGAGCCCCTGGGGCTGCCACTCGGCACATTTTGGATGGCACTAGCACACAGCCTGGCAACCAGCTGCTACACTCCCAGACACCACAGTCAGGTGGCTGCGAATGGCACACAAAACCCAAATCGCCCAGCCCAGCCCCCCAAATCCCTCTCATCCTTGTAACAACATTGCAAGGTAGAAGCAATGCTGCAGACGTGAGACTTCCGCCCCAGAGAGCCACGTCAAAGGGAAGAGAAGCATTCCCTGCGCGGTCACTTCACGCTTCCCATGTCTGACCCGTAATCCAGTTAAGTGGCCATTCCATCCATCCAGCTCTTCGGACCAAAGCCCTGGAGTTATTCTTGACTCCTTTCTCTTACTCGGCATCCAACGTGTCAGCAAATGCTGTTGACTTTACCTTCAAAATGTATCCAGAATCCAAGCACTTCTCACCACCTCCACCACCTTTACCTTGGTCCAAACCACCATCACCCCTCCTCCCCCGGATTCCAGCAAGAGCCTCTGAATGGATCCTGCTCCATCCTCACCCTCACTGTCAGATCGCCACTCAGTGGCCAGAGTAAACCTGTAACAACTTCAGTCAGTTCATATCACTCTCCTGCTTGAAACTCTACAATACCCCATCTGTCCAATGCAAACAGAGTAAAATCCAGAGTCTTGGGAGTGACCTTCTGGACCTTATAAGATTCTTGTCCCCAGATCTAAGTTAACTCCCCCCAACCCACTCTCTCCAACTGACACATCTATGCTAACTGTTGTGATGCCCTTCCTACAGGCCAGTAGCATCTCCATCTTGAGCTTTTATGCTTGGAGTCCAACTGCCTGCAACACTCTGCTCCCAAAGAACATGTGGCTTGTTCTTTCACTTCCTTAAGTCTTTGCCCAAAGGCCACCTTCCTCGTAGGGCCCACATTGGTCATCTCTAAACCTGCAACTCCCAATTCCTAGCACTCCTCGCCCCTTCTCTGCTTTGTTATCTCTATGACACTTATTATCACACAACAAACTTCCTTACTTATTTATTGGTTGATAATCTGTCTCCCTCCATTAGACTATACGCTCCATGAGGGCAGGAATCCCTGTATGTCTTGTTCACTGCTGTATTTACAGTATGCAGCAATGACACTGGTCCTCAGTATGTATTTAACAACTACTTAATGAATGAATGCATTTGTGGACTATGTGCCATGTACTTTAGAACTCTAGACTTTGATGTGTCTACTTCCAGACATTCCTTGACACGCACACCAGAATATATTCAGTCTGTAGCAGGCTGTACTAAAGAAGGAAATAGAAGGCCTTGTAGGGTTTATGGAATCTTTCTGGATCTGATTCCATCTTTTCGAAAGTGAAGCTACACCAAGGTTCTAATCAGGGGAGCTGATAACAGTGCTTTTCCATGTGTGTACCAGCACCCAGTCTTGGGAGAGCTGGGCATGGAGCCATACTGGGAAGACAGAGCATATTGGCCACCATGCCATTTCTGCTTCTAACACTAACCACACACTCATGTCCAACACGGAGATTTTCCCCTATGAAAACAGACACTCCCTCAAATAAGAGCATTACTGCAGAAAAAAGACTTTCCAATGGAAACTTGGTAAGTAAGAGGAATGTACTTATATGTCCAAAGATTCATTTTTTAATTTGAGATTGGTTTGGGGTTAGGGTAAAGTAGAAAAAGAAAGTTGAGCATAATATGCTTTTTGAGGAGTCTATTTTTTTTTTACAAAGAAAACAAAGATAACATGGAAAAGAAATATCTGATCATCAGCATTTTGATCAGTAATATTATAAACATTTTTTTCAGTTCATATGTGTGTGAGAGAAAGTAGAGAAGGAAAAATTAAAATAACACTTTTTCCCAAAATTAAGTTTCTTACATAAATCTGTTCTCTCTGCTTCTTTTTCTACTGCATAATCTAAATTTATCAGTGCACAGATCAGTCAGTTGGATGACAAGAAAAAAAAACTGCATCATTCAAACCAGTGTTTCTCACTGAGGCACATCAGAATCACCTAAAGCTGTTCCAATACTAGAAATCACCTTATAACATTTTCCCCAAAATTGATAAAAATAAATATATAAAGTTTATATGAAAACTACTGCAAAGGTTTGCATTAAATTATTTTTTCAAACATAATGATAGTAACAGTAATAAAGATAGAAGAAAATTACATGGTTCATTTTAGACTAAAATGCTTAGAGACAAATTCCTCAATCATATGTCTATGGTTTTTACTACCATTTCTTATTGCAACAACTACTTAAGAGGAAGCAATGCCAACTGACTGGAGAGGTGTTGTTCCTGATTAAAGAAAGTGTTGTCTCCTTACTTCGTTTTTGCAAAGAGTGTGACTCCAGTAAGACTGTGCAATCCTTCAGAGCAGAAGTTATAACTTATGCTGCTCTTGGAACCAGACACATAGTTGGTACTCAGTAGATACCAGCTGCCTTAACACTGCTGCTGGCAATGAGTTAAACTAGGATAAAGGTTTTGAAATCATAAATGGGTGAAAAAACACTGGACTGTGCAGGTCAAGATGCCCTGGGAAAAAGCACAGGATATACAAGGAAATATAAAATGATGGAACAGACCTGGGCACATTTGTGTTACACAGCAGAGTGAACCACATTTCAGGAGTTTCAAACAACACTCTTATTTTAAAAGTTAGCTTTGAAATAGGTATTTGGAAATGTGAATTCAGAGCTAAAATAAATTCTTACAGTTTTCATCCTGGGCAATGCATTGTAAAGGGATCCCAAAGAAAGACGTATAGCTGTCATTGTACCACACGAGAAGCTCGGTACCCCTGGGAATATCTATACAGGCTCGGTAGAATATATTCGACCTATTCAAAACAAAAGAAAACCCAACTTAGTAATCGGTAGGACTCATGCTCCATCCACATTTTTATTGCCCCTAAAAGTTCTGCCCAGTTTCCCACCTAAACAATTTCTGTTTGTAATAAAATCTGCACCCACCTTATCATTCCCAGCAACCAATTAGAGCCTGTAACCCAGTACGATAAATAGCTCACAGTTTATTCCCACAGTGTCCCTCCATGGAACATCCTGGCTGAAAAGACAGATATTTGGCCCCGGAGAGAGCAGAAAGGAAGAGTTCATTTAAAGAAAAAATTCCACCTCACACTAATGAGAAAATTCTCTTTCTTGGTAAACTGCAGACTCTGGTACGTCGACCCCACACACAAATTAACACCATTGATTTCTTATTTGAAGGAAAAGTGTTAGGTGTATTCTTACAACTTGGCATGGGAGTTCTCAAATTAAGCAGCTTTGTGATATAAGGGCTAAGAGAAATAAGAATCTTCCCCATAGCTTTTTTTCCTCTAAAATTTGATACAGGAGAAGAGGAAAAATAACCCTCTTATGTGAAGTGGATGGAAATTCAATAAATACAAGAGGGGCACTTTCCTCTGGCTGAAAGATTACACCATGAAATGACAGAGTGAAGGAACCAAGAACTAAACAGCCATGGCACAGTAAATAAAACATCTACAGATTAAAAAAAAAAAAAAAGAGGAGCCTGTGATCGGTTTTCTCAGTGAAGAATTGCTACAAACATTAGCCTCAAGTTCAAGATAAAAGTGTTCAGGGTTGGTGAACCTTAAATTTAGCCTTTCTGTAAGGAACTGGCCATAGCAGGGCAATCTGTTCCTTGTACAACACTGCAGACATAAGGCGAATCCTTCACCACATTTTTCACGGCAGTGAGATATGCACTTGTCAACATATTTTGTCACCACAAAGTGGCTCTTGGCAATAGGATCATAAAGATCAATAAAAAGTGCAGATTCTCAATATTTTACTTGCAGCTGCAAAATTTCATTTATCTTGTTATTTTCCTTACTTGCTGCCATTCTGTCTCATGAGGGCACTGCTAGCTAAGCAGAATGTTTTTCCCCAACATTCTATGAATATCTGACAAAACTCCAGCCAGTTGTCCAGACCTCACTCCCCTTCCTCCCTCCGCATCTCTAAGAGCTGTGCATTTTATTAATTCTTTCCACTGCTACATAAAAAAATCAAAATTGGAGCTGGGATATAAATCACTGGCATCTCCTAACTTGAGAAAAATTGAGTCGACTTTGTACTTCACCCTTGTAACATTTCATCTCTCGGTTTGGCTTCCCTTAATATAAACACAGCGCCGGCAAATGAATGTGCTAAAACCAAATGACACACTTTGCCGCTGAAAGAGCAGAACTGTTTTCGAGCGATGGGTGGTCTTTTGAGGCACAGAGTAGGCCAAAAGGGGAAAAAGAAAAGTGTAAGCGTACACCGTTCCTTACAAGCGGGCAGAGCTTCCAAAACTCGCAGAAATCTCTGCATGTTGAAGCACATCAAAGGGATTTTTCCTTTTCAGATAATATTTCCTTTGCTGACATGTATTTAGTATTGTGGTTGGATGACTCATAAAGATAGCTTCATGGCGTCCCAACGCAGCTGAAGCGGAACACACGCCAACAAACATTATTGTCAGCCTCAAAATAAAAACAAAACGTTCAGCTAAGGGTCAATCAATCAAGGGCGCTTTGAAGAAAATTCCATTTAGATATTACAAATCATAACAGAATGAATCTAAACCAGCTGACTTTTTGTGAAGAGGACATTCATGTACAATAAAAATTAGGCTGGCTCTTCAGGGTCCAACTTTTCTATTTTCTTACTCTTGGACGTGGTCACTGGTGATGGATGCCAGTTTTTAAATTGTGTTTTTGTAGTTCATTTTATAAAGATCTGAGGTAATCGAAAACAGATCGGCAGAGAGAATTCAGTGTGGAAGCACCATAAGGAAGGGGAGCAATAAAACCCACTTAATATTGACAGAAAGGTAACGACTTTCTCATGCCCACCTTTCTTGCAGGGGGTGCTTATTTTCCCAAAGTCAGAACTCTCCTCAAGAGCTCCCAGGGTGCCCGTGACGGAACCAGCCAAACTATCTCTTGCCGAGTAGACAAACACAGTCTTTACTACTTTACTAGCTCCAACTTTTATAAAAGCTTCACAACAGAGATGCAGCTGCAGGGAAGGTGGGTGAAGCCCATATACAGACTGTAACCAGATACCATCGTGTGCAAGTTCATATAAACCCTTATGTAATGAAAGATAACTGCCTAGGAAACCAAGGCAGTGAGTCACATGCTGTCCAAATATGTTCCCTTTGAATCTGGAGGCCTTTGGAGAGCAAGCCAGATTTGTGCAGCCTTTAACCTATAAGGGGAATAAAGTTTGCTTCTTTTTTAAGGCTTCATTTTTAAAAATTAAAAAAGAAATTGTCATCAGCAGGACTCCAAGTTGCCGAGCAAGGCTCCTCCTGCTTTGATGAGTCTGTGGTGCCTGATAAAGTTAAACAGTTGCTTCTGATTCTAAAGGAAACGTGGCTGTTTATAACTGAGGTCATATATTTACGTGGCACATGTTTTCGAGGGATTTTGAGAAAAGGCAGCTTCGTGGCAGGGCTTTTTTCCTATGGGATCTGTGTTTGCCTTTGGGTTGCCACTCTAGCCTTTAGTACTTGATGGAAATGCTTGACCAACAGGTGCATCAGGCAGGTGTGGCTTTGGATCTGGGATCCCACTGGCTTTTCTTCCCCTCCCCAACTCTAGGCCTCCCTATGAGACTCTGGGAAATAGGGGAGGCTCCACCTCATCTCCATTCACCTTTGGGATTTGCCAGAATATCTCAGGGGACTGGTGCCTTTTCTGTGCGCTGGAACCACCCCATCCCTTGAAATATACTCTGAATGGCCGCAGGACCAGAAATGCTTTGGCACCTTTCAAGGGATCAGGAGAGGTTACTACGACTCAGTCAAGGCTGCTGAGCACAATGGTTTTAGGAAAGCAGCCTGGGAAGGGTTGAGACTTCTTGATTTCCCATGCCTTTGTGCAACTCAAACTGTTCCCTCTGAGAGACAGCCAGACCAAAGGTGACTGAAAGCAAGTGACTTGGGCTGAATCTGTCAGCTCCTCTTTGCGTGTGGACACATCTGCTGGGGAGGAAACCACTGCAAGTCAGTGAGTTTGCTGGGCTCACTCAGGCCATGGAGAACATTCACGTGATGATGTGGAAGTAACTTTATCATGTGCAGTGAGTGAAAAGGCCTTCTCCTAGCATCCTTATTCCTGAATTCTCAAGAAATGACTGTTACAAGAACTACAGAGATATCACAAACCTAGCAGAAAAAAAAAAAAAAAAAAAGAAATTCCTGCCAGCCCTTGCAGAGTTCGTCAGGACTCTGCAAGATTTTTTCAAAACTAGCAGCAAGCCTGAATTTATATATGCAAGGCAAAGGGCTTCGGCTTTGTAAGTGGTAAATCAAGGTATACTTTACCTGTACTGAACTACTGTTAGATTCTGTTCTCCGCAGTGCCTTGCACATCGGATATACCTCATCCAGCTCGACTTACTAGGTTCCCCACCATCAATAAAGTGCTGTAGTGTCCCATCTTGGTCATATATCTAGAGAAGAGGTCAGAAGGTCAAGTAGTTAGAACGAATCATCAGCAATCATTTTCCCTGCTTCCCTTGGTGTCTTTATGTGTTGGCTGCAGCAATTTATTGCCCATAGGTTTGCTAGTGCTCAGGAATGCTTGTGGAAACTCAACTAGAATAACAGGAGAAAAACATTTTCTGGTGATGCAAGTCAATCACGTTTTTCTTATCAAGCCAATCTTCCCTTTTTAAAACATATTTGTGGCATCTCAAGGATGTGAGTGACCATGTTTCCCAAAGAATATTTAACCTCTTTTTGACAGGCTACCCTTTAGTAATGAGCTGCTGGATAAACAAAGCAAGCTGAGAGGCGAGGCCACGCTGACATGGCTGGAACATCCGCATGAGAGGCCCTCGTCTCAAACACGTAACTGGTTGAAGGCATCTGGGAGGCAGGGACTGTCGGCTCAACAAGCCGGGTGACACCTAGCAGGGGTTGGCGCATTATGGAGCTGTTTCAGACTGATAAAATCAGACTCTGATTTGGATTGAAAGAAATGGACTCTCACCTCGCAGAAGATGTAGGACTTCAGCTGTCAGGACCTGAAACTATTAGGAGAGGAGTCATCAAAAAGAGGGACCCTCACAAAGGGAAAGAAAAAAATAATAAAAGTTTCCTATGGATTTCAAATGTCTTAACTGAGGTCAGTCTAATCACTATTGCCTTAGGTCACCTCAAGCAGATTTTCTTTCAGGATCACATCCAAGGTAACGGAATCCCAGGCAATGAGCATGGAACCAAAAACCTTCTGCTAAACAACTGGCCAGCCCAGGATGCTGGAATCAGGGCTAACAGCAGAGACAATCGGCCCCCACTTCCAGAAACCAGGCCAGCCCTGGGCACCTTGGAGGCTGGGGTATCTGGAAGGGTGGGTTGGGGAGTTATATATGGGCAGCAATTCTGGAAGGCCATCCTCAGTCCTAGGGGCAGCCAGGAAGCAAGGGACACAGTTCTCAGAAGGACCGTGGCAAAACTGGGCCTTTTAAAGAAAAATCAGCAGTAAGATTGTGTTCCGCAGAGCATCCTGAGAAATTATGTCTCTTATTCTTGCTAATCAGCCTTTCCACTTTTCTTTTTCCAAACAGACACAGAGAACAAGTCTCCCGGAGTGCCTCACTGGTTACATTTCAGCCCTAAAATTAGTAAGGTCATTCATATTAATTTAGCTCAGCATTTCTATTCTGGGGGCCAAAGGACTTAGTGATGACAGTTCTTTTTATCATCATCAGTCATTTTAAAACAGTTGATTTGGTTTTTGTTGTTTTTTTTTTTTTTTTTTTTGCTTTTCTTGAACTCATTTGTCTTCACCCCCAATCTTTCCACTAACCCCCACAAATAAAAGAAGAGATGTCAACCTAATCAATACAATGGTTGGAGAAGCTATGACTGGGTAGCAGGCTAGAATGATTATAGTTGATAATCAATGTAGCCTGAGAAGAATGAAGAGAGTCCTAGATTATATTTAAGATTAATGACTTTAAACTCCTCGTTTGGGGATGAGAGCAGGAAATGGGAGCATTTCATGTGGTAGATACATCTGCTTCGTAAGCAACCTGATGACAGATTTCATATTTAGGTAAGATAATTACACAGTACTTATTTTGTTGCTCTTATTTTCATTTTAGGAAACTGGTTCAAAAGCTCAAAGTCTCAATCTGGAGTCTGCTGTCAACAGCCCACATGACACTGTGGAAAGCCATCAGTTCTCTGAAAACCACTATCTATCTATAACGGAGCCCAAAATGTTGAGGACCCAGCCCTCTGCCCTGTCCTTCTCCCATGAACACATCTTCCATGACAGCTGCTGGCGAAAACACTGACAAAGCACTTGGAGAAGCGCAGTTCTCCTTCATGCTTCCAGCTTCCAGCCAAATCCTCACCAGCAAGTTCAACTCTCTAACATTTACACATCATGGGTGTCGCCGAGTGTTAGCTCATCTGAACACCAGACATTAGCCAGCCAGTCTCCAAAATGAGTATAAAAAGTGTTTTCTCCCACACTGTTTCAGCAATAACCTCCTTAAACTAACTATATCGTGATTACAGGAATCCTACAATTCTTGCCTGCCTGGTGAAAATGCTACTTGCTTTGAGGAAAAGTAGATCGTTATTTGTTAGACGTCCCTAAGTATCACACACTGAGCACACAGCAT
This sequence comes from Nanger dama, assembly GCA_917880005.1. NCBI lineage: Eukaryota > Metazoa > Chordata > Mammalia > Artiodactyla > Bovidae > Nanger > Nanger dama. Next base: position 11,168,282 of record CAKJTW010000057.1, on the reverse strand, counting down.
GAAGCTGAGCCTCCCTTGCTTCAGCCTGGTACCGGTATTACACTGTTTCACATGAAACTTGATAAAAATCCCACTTACCAAGTTAGATCCCGTAAATGTGCACCCCCAGAGATGAGGAAACTCATTCAGGCTTGAGACTGTTCTTTCCCTTAGCACCCAGAGCCCAGCCATCACCAAATCCAGCTGAATTTGCCTCCTAAAACTTTCTTACACGCATCCATCTCTCCCTCTCCACCATCACTACCTGAACCAGCTTCCTCTCTCGTCTGAAGGACTACAAAAGTCCCTTGCTAGATTTCCCTGCTGCTTCCTCAGGCCCCTCCAACCTAGTCTCTCAAGTACAGCCAGAGGGATCTTTCAAAATCCAAATCTAATTATTTGCTCTTATCCCCCCTGCCAAAGTAAGAGTTTTATAAATGCCATAAAATGTCAAGTCATAACAACATACATTCTCAGCATGTGAGGTTTCCTCAATGGGACCCATCATGCTAATATGGGCAGCACCTCAAGCCGAAGTTATTTAGGGAGGCTGGCCAAAAACACGAACCTTTGCATTTGGCTCCAGGCCATCTTGGGGCCCTTTCTAGCTTGTGTTGTTAAACATTTAAACTGTGTTTCTTGAAAAAGAAACAAGGGCCCAGAAGTCAGTGATGCCTATTTCTGTTCATTTTCCTAATAAAAGTAAAATAAAATTGGAAAAACCACGACATCCACACGTAAGCGCTAAAGAGGAACTTTTCAAAAAGTTCTGCATCCCAGTTTGAGTGTTGTTATTAATCTCCATCATTAGCTCAACTTTGTTTTCATTTCAGACTTCAGTAAAAGAATTTTTTAAAAAAGAGGGCGATAAAATTCCACATGCATCGGAACTATACAGGGACCCTGTCCCTCTGTACCCAGACAGGCTGACATTCGTCCTTCTGGGAGACAAGCAACCACAAGTGGGGAAATGCTTCAGCAGATTTCAGTCTACAGCAGCTGCGACAATTTCAAGGTCGAGAAGCTGCTCTTGGAGGCTGCACCAACATCTACATTTGTGTGACACTAAAATGTAACTGCAAGATAGATACCTAAGAGGTCTAAAAATGTTAAGGAATTTGAGGAGATTTATTAATGCCAAGACCAAGAGTTATTTTGTTTTCATTACCTTTCAAAAGATTTAAAATAAGAAGAAAAATATCAAAAATCTTACACAGTGTTTAGATAATCTCCTCAGGACCAAGGAAAATGTCAAAGAGGTCAGAAATTGAATTTGTTCAAATGGTAAGAATGAAAGTAAGAGTTAAATTTAGGGAAAAAATTCCTTGAAAGAATCTTTGAGTCAAGCATAGTTTTGCTGAAAACTGTGCACTTCATTCTCAATGAATATGAACCACCAAAGTTTTATACTTGCTCTGTTTTTTCTAAGGAAGCAAGAGGTAGGGGAAACACATGTAAAGAAACACACAGGACACTTGGTCGGAAAAGGGTTAAATTTTGTAAGGAGAACCCCTTTGACAATGCATATTTCCTGTGACTCAGCAATTTCACTTCTAGGAAACTACTCCAATAAAATTCTGATACATGTGCCTAAGGAGAAAAGTTCAAGGGCATTCACTGGAGCACAACTTTTAACAGCAAATAATTATAAATAAGAGAAATATCCATCATCAGAAGAATAAACTAACTGTGGTTTATTTATTCAACAAAAAAGTACTAAACACTTAAAATAAATGAACAAAACCTGTTTGTATTAAGATCTAGTTGATATAGATCAAAACATCAAAAACATAATGTTGACTGAGAAAATCAGTTGCAGATTAATGCATATGATATCATTTGTTAACATTTCAAAATATACAAAACAACGCAATTGTATATTTTAAAATAGTGTATACTGTAATATACAGATAGCAATATGTTTATCTATCTGTATGTATCTATTTACAACAAACATGCTTGGGAGGATTCTCCATTAACTTCCTCAGAGTCCTGGCCTTGGGAAAGAAGGGGATGAAAGGATAACAAAGGGAACACACATATATCTGATATGCTTTATTTTTCTTTAAAAAAGAAGTTTCTGAAGCAAGTATGACAAAGTGTTAACACTCTCTTTCTTGGCATTTATATATTATATTTTGAACTTTTTCTGATTTTTTAAACCAAAGTGAAACAATGAATGAAAAGTCTAGTCATCTATTTCTGTGTACATCAAGTTTTGCATGGGTTGTTAAAATAGAGGAGATTATCTTACCCAAAGTTAGAAACTATCTGTGTTATTCTCCTGGGAAACTCACTAATATGCACCCACTGATTGCCTTTCTGATTGCTTTGTTGCTATTTTAAAACCCCTGATTGTGGTCTGTACTTTTTCTTTTATCCTGTATCAACAGGAGGAGAAAGATAAGAGGAGAGCTCTTTCTTACCTTTTTAAGGATATTTTTATAGTTTACAAACCAATAATATTTACTGAAATGCCACACATGTGGTTGAGATAATGATCACACAAACTGTCACTCATTATAAACCACGCGTGCCATTAACTGAAAACCACGTTGTGAAAGACTTCATCGCAATCCTGAAGATCAGGGAACTGCACTCTGCTACAATCTTACTCTCCTAGAACACTGAACCACTTTAAATGAGAGCAGCGGGGCTTCCCTGGTGCCTAGTGGTAAAGAAGCTGCTGCCAGTGCTGCAGCTGCTGCTGCTAAGTCGCTTCAGTCGTGTCTGACTCTGTGCGACCCCATAGACGGCAGCCCACCAGGCTCCCCCGTCCCTGGGATTCTCCAGGCAAGAACACTGGAGTGGGTTGCCATTTCCTTCTCCAATGCATGAAAGTGAAAAGTGAAAGGGAAGTTGCTCGGTCGTGTCGACCCTCAGCGACGCCATGGACTGCAGCCTACCAGGCTCCTCCATCCATGGGATTTTCCAGGCAAGAGAGACATGGATTCGATCCCTGATCCGGGAAGATCCCGCATGCCTAGGAGCAACCCAGCCTGTGTGCCCCAACTCTTGAGCCTGTGCTCTAGAGCTTGGAAAGTACAGCTATTGAGCCCATGAGCCTAGAGCCTGTGCTCCATAACAAGAGAAGCCACTGCAATGAGAAACCCAAACACTGCAACTAGAGAGTAGCCCTTGCTCGTCACCATTAGACAAAAGCCTGCATAGCAACAAAGGCCCAGTGCAGCCAAAAATAAGTAAATTTTTAAAAAATGAGAACATGAGTGAAAACCGCACCAGTGCTGTGTCTTAAATAAAACTGGTCATGAGCGGCTTATCCACGACTTTGTCATTTATGAATGCTGCCAACTTATATTAACAACAATAATCATCACAGAAATAGTGTAAGCTAGGAGAAGCCAATGGCACCCCACTCCAGTACTCTTGCCTGGAAAAATCCCATGGACGGAGGAGCCTGGTGGGCTGTAGTCCATGGGGTCCCCTAAGAGTCGGACACGACTGAGCGGCTTCACTTTCACTTTTCACTTTCATGCATTGGAGGAGGAAATGGCAACCCACTCCAGTGTTCTTGCCTGGAGAATCCCAGGGACGGGGGAGCCTGGTGGGCTGCCGTCGATGGGGTCGCACAGAGTTGGACACGACCGAGCGACTTAGCAGCAGCAGCAGTGACTGACTTGGGCCCATTTTAACTTAATAGTGAGAAAACCATCTTCTGAATGATAGAAATTTATGTATATTGGTGGTTCTGAGCAATCTGTATCTCTAAAACAAGATCTATAAACTGGTGGCTCTTGGGTTGAATGCTTGACCAATTTTGTTTTTCTACAAGTGTTTTAAAATTTTGGAAATTCTATCTAATTTTTAATTTTTCTTGAGGGAAAAAATCAGAAGATGGGTCCTCAACCTCTGGGACTAATCCACAGAAACTTAGGTTGCCTTCAAACTAGCGCCTGAGATCAGCCACAGGCTTTTCTCCTTCCCCATCCTCGCTCCACTCCCCTCTTCTTAGCTGTCCCTTACTGCACTCATTCACTTAGCTGCTCAGCCTCACGAAGCACCTAAGTTGGTAAACCCTGCTGTAAAGGAAGTTTTGCTATCCCTGAAAATCAATCTGCTACAGCTGGGGGCACTTTCAAGAAAAATCATCTGATCTGATGGCCTAGAAACACTGCAAATGCCCATCACTCCTTCGCAGCCCAGAAGCCATCATATGACTGGGATGCACGCATTTTGTGCTATAGTTTTCCAGAGAGTAGGAGAGCAGAGCAGAGTGTTAATTTATTTTTACCAGAAGGGCTTTCAATAGTCTTTTAAAGCAAGGGGACCATTTTAATTCAAAGACGTCATAAATGTAATTACACTATAAAATCAGATGAAAGTTGCCTGGGTCTACTTTAAAAACAGATACAAAGAAAGCTCATCAGGAAGCACCCCACCAGCTCAACAAACCTCACCTTTGCTCTCTCTGATGACGGCGCTGGGACATCACCAAGGGCTGGCAGGGAAGGGGGACCTTGTTTGAAAAACGGCCGACAGAGCACTTCCTCTGCCAGATAAGCTTCCAATTCTTCTGTTAGACCACTGAGTAACTCAGCCACATTTAGAGGTCAGGAAAATGAGACCGGGAAGAGACCACCAGTTCTAGCCTCATTGGCTTACAGTCAGCTTTTGTTTCTCTTGCCAGTTTTGTTTCTCACAAGTTTCTCTTGAGAGTTTGCACCCTCGGATTCAACCAATCATGGAGGATGGCTCAGGGCCAGATGCACTGGTCCGGCTTGTATAAGGGATCTTGAACGATGAAGAGTAGGGTATCCGCGGTGGGTGCTGGAACTGACACCACGAGGAAACCCAGCAGCAATTATACATAAGAAAAAGGGGTCTCCAGAAGTTAGTTGTATAGTGCTGTGTTAGTTGCTCGGTCGTATCCATCTCTTTGTGATCCCATTGACTATAGCCTGACAGGCGTGTCTGTCCATGAGGATTCTCCAGGCAAGAATACTAATGTGAGCAGCCATTCCCTTCCCCAGGGGATCTTCCCAACCCAGGGATTGAACTCAGGTCTCCTGCATTGCAGGCAGATTCTTTACCATCTGAGATACCAGGGAAGCCCAGCAATCAGAGACTTCAACAAAGAGACTCTAGTCAGAGGCACAATGAGGCCTCCTCACATCTCATTCAATCCGACAAATAAAAAGAGCCAAGAACCTTAAACAAAGGAAACTTAAATTATAACTAAACATTAATCCGCTCGCCCCAGAAGCTGGCTCTTTGAATCTTGGCATGAAACAGAGGAGAAAGAAAAGGTCCAAAGGTTGTATCTGAAAGGATTGGCCAGTTTTCAGAGAGCAGGGAGATGTCTCAGGCTCCCTCGCCTGTGATTCCACACAGTGGCAGGTCCCTGTACCAAGGACCCAGACAGCAGCATTTGGTCATGTACTGAAACACCAGTAGCCTTCAGCTTCCCCACCAAAAAGCTGAGGTGAGGATGCATGTTTTATACCCAAACATCTAAAACAAGGCCTAACACACTGGAGGAACTCAAAATACGCTGAAGTGAACTGAATTCTCACAATAATTAAATAGGTTCTTAAAGATCTCAGATTTTATTCAAAACTTGAAAAGAAACCACCACTAAATGCAATTAAAACTCCATTCTAACAACCAGGGCTTTTAAAAGAAAATATTACATCTTTTCGAACTTAAGTTCTTTCAAGTCTATGAAATGCAAAAGTGGTTTTCATAAGATGATTAAAATGTAATAAACAGTTGTGTCTATGTCCATGTGCTGTACTTAGTCGCTCAGACATGTCCAACTCTTTGAAACTCCATGGACTGTAGCCCACCAGACTCTTTTGTCCATAGTGATTTTCCAGGCAAGAATACTGCAGTGTGTAGCCATGCCCTTCTCCAGGGGATCTTTTGAAGCCAGGGATCAAGCCAGGTCTCCCACACTGCAGTCAGATTCTTTACCATCTGAGCCACCAGGGAAGGCCATAGAAAAGGGTTGGGGAGAGGTCTCAGGGAGTTTCCCAGTTTAGACATGAGAACCCAGCACTGTTTTACGAACTCTCAACTGAGTGACTTCACTTTCATGCATTGGAGAAGGAAATGGCAACCCACTCCAGTGTTCTTGCCTGGAGAATCCCAGGGATGGGGGAGCCTGGTGGGCTGTCGTCTCTGGGGTCACACAGAGTCGGACACAACTGAAGCGACTCAGCAGCAGCAGCAGCTCAGCACTTGGAGAATGCAGGGAAGAACAGACACAAAGATGGTTTCTCAAATCTTCTCTACCTATTCTCCACACTCTACCTTAGATGGCCCCATCTTTCTGTTAAATTTAGAAAATGAGGGCTTCAATAGTCCAGTGTATTAGTAATTTGAGAAACTCAATTGAAAACTATACTGTTTGCCAAGATAGATAAAAATGTTTTACTGTGAGATTTCTTTGTATCAGAAGATAAGAGGTGAGAATCTGTTTTGCAACTATTTACACAAGAATAATTCCTGACTGAACTGTGAAAAGTTAAAAAACCCAATACCTTTATTGTTCAATAAAAGATTTTACTTTTAATATTATAATTGTTAGAGGGGAATTTCTAAAGTGTTACTAATGAAAATATGCACTAGAAGTCACCCCAGTCAATAGGAAGTGGAGAGCGGGTGGAAGGCAGAGGTTAAGAGCACGCCTGCGGGTGTCAGCTCCAATGTGTGTGAGTTACAATCACAGCTTCATGTCCGCCTGCTGGCCCAGTGACTCTGAGCAGTTAACTCTTCAGGAAGGTGAGACCTTCTTTGAAAAAAATGATGCTATGGACAGTCCCAGTCATAGGGCTCATACGAAAATCAAGTGAGCTAGTATATATGAAGGACTTAAATCAGTGCTGGGCACACAGTAAGAGTCCAAGAAGCATTAGCTATTCTGAGGCCATCACATTAGATGGGATATGTCAGCCCAGGCTTCATCTACTAACCTGCTCGTGGACAGTGACCACAGGATAATATGTGCAGCGTTTGGAAACTCATTATTGCTAAGATTATAAGACCAGAAGATTACAAGCTCATTGAGGGCAGGAATGCATTTTAAATATTTTAAGCTTTTACTGATCAGTATCTTACACAAAGCTTTGTACACATCAGGAAATCAACTTTTGTTCAAAGAGAGAGAAAAAAAAAGTTAGAAATAACATAGATGGGGTGTAGCAATAAGCCAGTCATTTATGTTTTTGTTCCTCTGATGAATCTATCAAAAAATAAAACAAAATACTGAAAATGCTGGATAAATGTGAATACTCTCTAGAAAAAACAGCGAGGAAGCATTTTTCCAGCCCTACATTTTCCATTTGCTAAAGTTAACACAAACACAGGTACCTAGCACACCTTTAAGAGCACCCCTGGAGCATTTCTGTAACTAACAGCTTGTCTGTGCTCAGTCACTCAGTCGTGTCCGACTCTGCAACCCATGGGACCGTCACCTGAGAGGAAGTGTTTTAATTTGCTGTGGCTTCAGCCCTCTTACTGAACAATATCTACCATGTAGAACTGCTGGACTTCTCAAGACACTGACATTTCTAGCCAGAAGAGGCCCCAGCTCACAGTATCTCAGATGCACATGAACCCTGAACAAGGTCCAGGTACAGGAGATGTCTGTGCAGTCACATGTACCTGGATGAGGGGCGGGGATATGGGTGGATGGCAGCCTGGGGAATCAGATCAACAGGGAGCACTGTCAGCCACGGCTTCTGGGCACTGCTTCCTAATCCAGAGAGGGGGACGGCACGGGCCACACCGCTGTGGTCTCCCAACCTTTTACTTGTAAACTCTCAACTCCAGCTAAATCCAGCTTGAGAATAGAGGCCACAAAGCAATACTCTCAGAGGAGTGAAGCATCTGCCACCACCTAAACACAAAGAAAGAACAGCAGCCAGTGACCAGGCCGTATGCATCTGGGTGGCATGTTGGTGTATAAAATACTTTCCCAACCTTCACTGATCTTTATAACTGACCTAGAAGGCAGACCGGAGCAGTTATTCCATTTCACAGATCTGAAACTTCGGGCTGAGAAAGGGGAAATGAGGTGCCCACAGTCACACAGCAGGTCTGTGTGACAAGGAGGAAATTTTCCTGAATCATAGGTCACCATGTGACTACTGCTTTCATAACATCCCATTGGTCCCATCAAGGAGAGCTAGTAGAACTCTTTCATTAAAAGTGCCTCAAACTCTTAATATGTAAGAATGAGGGCCATAAAACACGTTCGTAATAATTAACAATGTCATTTATAAAACAAACTCCTGTCCTTCAGAGAAAATGCCAATTGAGCAAGAATTACTTAACCCATTAGTCAAATTTACACAAAGCAAGCATGCAGTGGAGAAAGACACCACTCTCCTTCTGCTGACCATGTGCCATGACAAGGACCCTCAAAAATGGCTAGGGTATAAATCTGTGGAGGAAGATACACATTTCAAAATGAAAGCTTCTTCCTTAAAGCAAATACTGGCTAGTGTGACCAGATGTATTTGTGTTCAGTTTTCCCACTTTTTTCTCAAATATGTAATACTACAGGTTTTTTATTTCAATATTTTTCCTCTCCATTAGAATTAAGTTGTTTCATTGCTATTTTTCATAAGAAAACTCTTCCCTCTCCTTCTGGTTTGGAGTACATTGGAATGCCAAGGTTCTGAGTTGAGGTTTCAAAGGTCAAGTAATAAATGCCCCATAAAAGAAATGAGTAATGGTTATATACACCGTTGCCGTATTTTCAGTAATGCTGATATAAAGCTATATACTGTACTTTGTCAATTCACATTCATCAAGTTCCAGAAATATTAGAAAATCATTAGAGGTTTATGTTGAGTTTGCAGATAATACTAACATATAAGTCAAGACTGAAATATGGTAATCAGAAAAACAGTTGAAAAGTGTCAATAAACCATAAAACACCGGCGGTGGTATTTGTGAAGTCTGCCTCAGAGAGCTGGGCATGGAAGAGATGAAATGGGTGCTTCTGTCATGCTCTGGGGCAGTGGCTGCTGGGCTGCAGGCTGGCAGAGGAGAGTGGGTGACTGGGGATTCCAGCACAGAGACTGAGAGCCCCCGAGAGCCGCTGAGCCCTTGGCGAATCTCCCTTATCTCTGAGGACAGCAGTGGTCATCCGTACGAAGTCTGTCATCCATCAATCCAGAAGCTTCTTCAGACATGCTGTCTGCTGATCAGAGGGGAGACTTTGGGGAATCAGACTTGCATTATCAGGACTTTGTCTGTGATCCGAACAAGCCACTGAACCTTCAACTTTTCACTTGGCAGAAGCCTGCAAGCTGGAAAAGTCCTGACAGTTCATTCATTTTGCTCCATCCTGGAGCCAGCTGATGTCTGACTGGAGAGACCCACCCTCTTTGATGTTGTCCTCTTCTGAGAGTGCCCTGCTGTGAAAAAAAAATTTTATCCATCCAAATTAAAGGGAAATATTTCTGCGTCCAGCTGTTAGCTATGACATGTTTGCCATTTTTCAGGGCACTGGCTTGGTGCCATCCTCAGGCTCGGCTGCAAACCTATATCTTTTCCCTTCTCCTTCGTCACAGCAGTAATATCCACAGTGTACAACTGTCTCCAGTGTCCATACAACATCGACACTGAAAAGGAAAATAGTGCTAATCCTATACTGCTAAGAACAGTCTTGGAAATATTTTCAAGTGGCAATTTGTTTTGCATTCCTTTTTTTTTTTGTATCAGCACTAATTTCTTTTACAAACTGTAAAATTTTTTGATATAAGCCACCCATTTAAATATTGCTTCAATTCAGTTTTTTAAAATCCAGTTTTAATTAAATTCACCAAGAAGTCCTGACCAAATGAAATGAATTTGGATGCTGTGAAAACTTGTTTCATTTACACTGAGTCCACACTTAAAAGTGGACATTTGTCTAGTGGAGAGAACTCTGTATAAATGAAGAAAAGTGCTCAGGGAAGCTTGAATAAACATTTAGATCTAAGTAATCGAGACAGCTTATATCTTCTCATATTTGCTAAATGCCACTGAAGTGAAGTGAAGCCGCTCAGTCGTGCCCGGCTCTTTGCGACCCCATGGACAGTAGCCTGCACCAAGCTCCTCTGTCCATGGGATTTTCTAGGCAAGAGTACTGGAGTGGGTTGCCATTTCCTTCTCCAGGGAATCTTCCCAACTCAGGGATCGAACCCAGGTCTCTCACATTATAGACAGACGCTTTACCGTCTGAGCCGCCAGGGAAGCCTACAAAGACTGCTGCCATAAATTGTGTGTGTTATAAACAAAGGGCAGCTCACAGCATTACCACGTTTTTCTCTGTCTACTGAGATGAACAAGTAAAACACTGCAGTTTCCAGCCACTCTCTCATTCGGGCCCTTCTTTCCTTTCTCATTTTCGCTTTTGCTGAGAAGAAAAAGAATCAGTAGAACCAGATCTCAGCACTGAGCTTCAGAGAATCCTGCCCTGATGCTGATCTCAGACTCTGACTAATGAACACGCACAGCACTCACCATCCTTTATCCAATCCATGAGAGGTAGATTTAAAAATAATAATAATAATGTATTCCATGTAAGAAAGCCTCACTTTTGGAAAATTAAACCACAGGGAAATTTGAATGAACATACTTGGAAAAACAAAGCCTTAGTTACCTACCAAACAGGAAAGGGGACCATTATTTTGTTAAAATAATCCTAGATTATTACCAATGTGAACTTGTGGGATGTGCAAATTATCTCTGACAGTGTACTGAATAGTTCTATGCTTGAAAGCTATAAAAGAACACAGTAGTGAATGCACTGTGGTAAGCACTTGATTTCTCCATATGGGATCTCGTAGGGGTGCTATTTAACCCTTATTGCAGTATAAATTTCTGGTTTAAAAATTCCACGTGGTATGATACTATGCAGACCTTTAGACCTTGATGAAAATGGTTAGTGATTTTATACTTCAGCATGGTAGCTATGATTTGCAGGAAGTAGCCTGACCAAAGACTATGTTAGCAACTGTGTTAGCAACTGTATTAAAAACTTACAAGGTACTAAGTGGAGAGTGTTTGCAAAGAGAATGTCCCTAAAAAATCAGAAAGAGGCTACTTCCACAAAAGTATAGACACACATGTACCATGCCCTAGAGGTCACCCTCTTTTTTAAGTAAAAACTTTCTGAAAACGCAGAATGTTTGTTCCAATGAAATCATGGTTTCCTATGGTTTTTTACTTCTTTTCAAAGTAGTCTACAGCTTTATTTCTTCTCTGAAATGTGTCTCTCTCTAAATTATTATGTTTTCTCAAGTCTACGACATTTTCTTCCTAGCCACACCAATAAAGTGTGATTGTCAGACACGCTTTATTAAGGGGAAAGTGACCATCTGTAGAGGGTAGAAAACATATTTTCAGATCGTAAGTAATTTAGGTGACATTCCTTACGTCAAGTTGGGACAGTAACCAAAAACATGCCCTCAGTTCCCAGTTTACACCATCACGTCCTGGATCACAGGAGAAACAAGGAAACAAAATAAACCGTAGATTCAGGGCGCTCAAGAAAGTGAGAGTGTGGAGGCTAACACAGGCCTAGACCAGGTGGTCCTGAGGGGAGTTTGCTGTTTTCCCAAGTTGGAAAAGACTCTTGGGAGTCCCTTGGACTGCAAGGAGATTAAACCAGTCAGTCCTAAAGGAAATCAACCCTGCATATTCATTGGAAGGGCTGATGCCGAAGCTGAAGCTCCAAAACTTTGGCCATCTGACGTGAAGAACTAACTCACTGGAAAAGACTCTGATGCTGGGAGAGACTGAAGGCAGGAGGAGAAGGGGACAACAGAGGATGAGATGGTTGGATGGCATTACTGACTCAATGGACATGGGTTTGAGAGAATTCCAGGAGATAGTGATGGACAGGGAAGCCTGGCATGCTGCAGTCCATGGGGTCACAAAGAGTTAGATACGACTGAGCAACTGAACTGCTTGCAGGAAAACCTGAGTGAAATTCCAGGTCTGTCCTGGAGCAAGAAACATGGTAGAGGGATGAATTTTGGCTTCTTGGAACCATTCTTCTTGAAGGAAGGTTTGCACAGCTGTGCAGAGGACTGAATGAACACATTGGTTTGCACAGAGCTCCTCCCCATCAAGACCCAGGAGATGATGCAGCCAAGAACAGAATATCATAGCAGCAGTGGTGAGCCTCGATATGAGACTTCTGACTCCCCCAGACAGCATTCCTTTAACAAACATTTAGAAAGTATCTATGTGCCAGCCACTGTGCTTAGGGCAGGTTTTAAAAAAAACTGAAGACCCAGGCCCTACCCTCAAGCAATTTACCATTCAATAGGAGAGATACAGGCGGCACCGTGGTAAATAATGTACCAATTCAGGAGATGCAGATTCGATCCTTGGGTCGGGAAGATCCCCTGAAGGAAGATGGCAACCCACTCCAGTATTCTTGCCTGGAGAATCCCCATGGACAGGGGAGCCTGGCAGGATATGGTCCACAGCATTGCAAAGAGTCGGACACAACTGAGTGATCACAGCACAGCATGCAGAGAGATAAACACTTAAATCAGAAGACATTCATCCTGGCATGACTATCTGTAGATTTCCCTATCCAGTCTTTGCACATTTGATGTCTACAATGGGGTTCTTAAGTGTAGGAAGAGTAATGCATTACAATTTTTAACAATGTAAAAACACATGAGGACTTGAAGAGCTGAAGCTAAAGCTCTTTAAGTCATCTCAGCTGTTTAAACAACTTGTGGGCTATGAAGGCAGCTTTAAACAATTGTTTAATTAAAATCTGCTAGGCTATAACCTCAGTGAGGACAAAGATAAGACCTGTCATGCTGGCTATTAATTCCCTAGTGGTTAATAGAGAGCTCAGCTCAGTCAGTGTCTGTTGGTTAGTTGGTTTGGTGGGTGGATGGTGGGTGGTTGATGGGATGGCTGGTTGGATGAATAGATGGACAGTTAGAAGGATACTGATACCTTAGTGCTAAGCACCCAAGCACTAATGGCTGGACCACGTTACTCTGCCCTCTGGGCAGGTCCACACATCTCAGGCAGAGCTGAATATTCCAGAAAATTTTAAGGAAAGCAGCATTTCCAAAAAGTCTGCTTTTCCTCACTAGTTAAAATGGACACTCACGATTTCACGATTTGATCCATAGCTCAGTTGTGTCCAAGTCTTTGGGACCCCATGGACTGTAGCCCCCGTGAGGCTCCTCTCTCCATGGAAAGAATACTGGAGTGGGTTGCCATTTCCTTCTCCAGGGAATCTTCCCAACCCAAGGATCAAACTCAGGTTTCCTGTATAGGAGGCAGATTCTTTACCATCTGAGCCACCACGGAAGCCCTTAAAAAAAAAAAAAATTGTCACTACTCATTATTTTTCCCCTAGTTTTTTGTTTCTTTTTAAATTTCAGTTTCCCGAGGTAGAACTGATAAATACAATTGTAAGATACTTAAAGTGTACATGGTGGTAACTCGATATATACTGTGAAAGGATTTCCTCCCCATCTAGTTACTTAACACACATTTATCACTTCATCTACTTTTTTTTTGGTAAGAACATTTAAGTTCCTTTAAAAATGCCTAAATGTCTCTGCAGAGCTAAGGTCAGTGAAAAGCAGCTGGATAGAGACTTCAGTCAACAGCAAGGCCAGAAGTTACACAGAACCTGGCAGATACCTAACTTTCTGCTGTTGGCCCCTACTCCCATCCCACTCCCCAAATCTATCCCTAAGCTGGGGGTCACTGTTACTATCTCTTGACTCTTTGCAACCCCAGGGACTGCAGCCCACCAGGCTCCTCTGTCCATGGAGCTCTTTAGGCAAGAATATTGGCGTGGATAGCCATTCCCTGCTCCAGTAGATCTTTCTGACCCAGGGATTGAACACAGTTCTCCTGCACTGCAGGCAGACCATTTACCATCTGAGCCTCTGGGGAAGCCCAGAGTCTTTCCTTAAGGTGGCACCTTTTCTACCTTCCATCATGCTTCCAGCCCTCTCTCCTGTTGCCCTCATCAGGTTCCCAGAAGCTGGGATTTACACCTAGTGAATGTAGGTCAAGGTGCTGCTCCAGAAGGAATATTTGCATCTAGAACTTCATCTTCAAGTGAGGCTTGGAAGGGGGTCTGCTCTCAGAAAGGAATCTGAAGTACCATAATAAGGGCTGAAGTCATCCTGGGGAGAACAGATGACCATCCCTGGAACCCTGGCATGGCACAGACAGTCCATTTTGATCCTCGGAAGAGAGGCAGGGTGAGGCTACTGACTGTACTGCTGTAGCTCCAGTCAAGGGCACAGGCGTCTTGCGAAGGGTGGGGGCTCGGAGGAGAAGGTCAGGGACTTTGGGCAACTCCAGCTATTCTTGCAGAAGAGTTCCCTGCAGATCCCCTCCAGGGGGTGCCAACAGGGCCATTCCGCCTCACTTATGTAAACAGCCTCAAATTGAGACCTCTGAAGTCATTTCCAAATGAAGTTACACAGACAATCACAGAGACAGACCCACAGGATTAAAAGGAAGCAGCCTTTGCACTCTCTGAACTCGGGTCCTTTGACCAGACCACACTGCCTGAAGTGAGTCATAAATTAACATTTTTATAAATCCTGTAATTAACTTATGAATAGCACAATTATATGTTGCTGGTATTAAAAGCATTAAGTTGTTAAAGGTAAACATTTTAAAGTATACCACTGTTTTTGTAACCCTGTTTCAGCATTTTTTCATTTTTCCATATATCAAGGACCTCAGAAAAATGGAAGTAGCCCATGTCTGTCAAGCCTTCTTTAGGGCTTGTTAATAAAGCTCCTTTTACACAGTTAGGTCAAAGGGCTGGCAAGCCTGGAGCTGGCACTGAGGTGCACTGCTTTCCCACCAGAGACAGACCTGTGTTCCTGGTAAGGCAGTCAAGTCCTTAAGGCAGGATTCCCCGGAAATCCAACCAAGAGATGGAGTAAACCTGGACATCTAGGGCCCCAGGTTTGCAAATCCTCTGGCTAGGGAGGGTGTGACGTATGTCAACACCCAAAGCAAAGCAACCACCTAATCATCACATTGTTAGAACACTCAAGCTTCGTTTTAGACAAGACTCGGGATTCCTTTCTTTCCACAGGAAGCATCTGTGAGCTGAAAGGAAAGAACGGAAAGAGATCTTTCACACCAGGGAGCATAGTGAAGTTCCAGGCAAGGCTACAAACACCTTGAATCTCAAGAAAATGATGGATGAGCATGTGAGTAATCTTCTGGGAAGAAAGTCTGCAGATTTACTGGAGTCTCAAATGGGGTGTGTTTACACACACACACACATGCGCACACACACACACACACAGAACTACTGCCAGAATTCTACACATTCAGATTGGAGAGTACTGAATGAAGAAAAGATGAGACCCATCTATAGATGATGAGCTAGAATCCTTGAGGTGTTTTATATTCTTCTGATGAAGCTCTCTTTAAAGACTGATTGATAGGCTTCCATGGGTCTCTGAATTATCTGATCTCATTTTGATTCCTCTTCTCTGAAACCAAGGACTCTGAGTTTCCTGTGACTCCTTTACTGGACTTTGATTTTATATTTGATTGCAACTATGTTTTGTTGTATCGGTTTTGCCTAAATCTCTGACCACATTTTCATGACCACTAGAAAAGTAAACTGGAATAGTAAACCTTTGGTTGGTTTATTTCATAAGACAGATATTTTTAGCTTAGAGATCATATGGGCCAGATTACACTGGACAGCTGAATGTTTCAGCTCGGTGGACATTAAACATTCTGGATTTAGTGAGTCAATGGTTATTAATACTCTAAAGTGTTTCTTTTCAGCTTTGATCAAACCCTGATGCCACCATTTTTTACTACTAAAAGGAAAGTATACTGTCACACTAAATCAACTCACCTGGTAAAACCACTTGCTTTGTAAATAGTAACATTTTTATAAAAGAAGGCATTGTTTACCTTCCTCAGGCTTATGCCTTTGTATCTCCTAATTAATTCATTGGCACTTGAGCTACAAAATAGGAATCCTAGATTCTAACTCTGCTTCAGTTCAGTTCAGTTGCTCAGTCGTGTCCGACTCTTTGAGACCCCATGAAGCGCAGCACGCCAGGCCTCCCTGTTCATCACCATCTTCCGGAGTTCACTCAGACTCACGTCCATTGAGTCAGCGATGTCATCCAGCCATTTCATCTTTGGTCGTCCTCTTCTCCTCCTGCCCCCAATCCCTCCCAGCATCAGAGTTTTTTCCAATGAGTCAACTCTTCTCATGAGGTGGCCAAAGTACTCGTGTTTAAGCTTTAGCATCATTCCTTCCAAAGAAATCCCAGGGTTGATCTCTTTCAGAATGGACTGGTTGGATCTCCTTGCAGTCCAAGGGACTCTCGAGAGTCTTCTCCAACACCACAGTTCAAAAGCATCAATTCTTTGGTGCGCAGCCTTCTTCACGGTCCAACTCTCACATCCACATATGACCACTGGAAAAACCATAGCCTTGACTAGATGGACCTTAGTCGGCAAAGTAATGTCTCTGCTTTTGAATATACTATCTAGGTTGGTCATAACTTTCCTGCCAAGGAGTAAGTGTCTTTTAATTTCATGGCTGCAGTCACCATCTGCAGTGATTTTGGAGCCCCCCAAAATAAAGTCTGACACTGTTTCCACTGTTTCCCCATCTATTTCCCATGAAGTGATGGGACCGGATGCCATGATCTTCGTTTTCTGAATGTTGAGCTTTAGGCCAACTTTTTCGCTCTCCTCTTTCACTTTCATCAAGAGGCTTTTAGTTCCTCTTCACTTTCTGCCATAACAGTGGTGTCATCTGCATATCTGAGGTTATTGATATTTTTCCCAGCAATCTTGATTCCAGCTTATGTTTCTTCCAGCCCAGCGTTTCTCATGATGTACTCTGAATACAAGTTAAATAAGCAGGGTGACAATATACAGCCTTGACATACTCCTTTTCCTATTTGTAACCAGTCTGTTGTTCCATGTCCAGTTCTAACTGTTGCTTCCTGACCTGCATACAGATTTCTCAGGAGGCAGGTTAGGTGGTCTGGTATTCCCATCTCTTGAAGAATTTTCCACAGTTTATTGTGATCCACACAGTCAAAGGCTTTGGCATAGTCAATAAAGCAGAAATAGACGTTTTTCTGGAACTCTCTTGCTTTTTCCACGATCCAGTGGACGTTGGCAATTTGATCTCTGCTTAGCCAGTACTAACTCTGTGATGTAGATAAGTCACTTAACCTGACTTTGTAAGTCCTCCATCGTGAAGTATGGATGTTAAGTTAGATAATTTTGGGGGTCCTCCAGATCAACTTTTATGACCCTATAATTGATGACTATGTAAATAAGTTTTAAATATTAAAACTTGGTTGCTGGAACCCAGAAGGATAAAAGCCGTAACAACAATTTTGAGTACCTATAAAAATATTCTGATGTCCAATTACGGGCGGGCACACTTAGAATAACTATAAGTCACATGCTTTTTCATTAGATCTGTACAAATTTAATTATAATTCATACCTACCAAGCTGCGGAACAGAACTAAGTCAAGAATAAACTCAACAGTTAATCTATTTTTAAATAGCATGTAATTGAAAGTGAATTCAATTATGTAGATATGTAATGGTTACATTCAGATTTCAATGAAAAGGAGACACAGTCATGGAACACAATCAGACAGGCTGGGTCTGAGTCTTGGATTCAGCAATTAGGAGCTGTGTCATCATCCTAAGCAAAACACGTATCTCATTTGTAAGATGAGGAAGATGTTAATGCAACTGCAAAAGGGTTTTGCAAGGATGAAATGAGATGATTCATGTAAGTGCATGAAACATAGTAAGTGCTCAATGAATAGTGTCACTGCTGCTATGCTTTGCTCAGGAGTGTCTGACTCTTTGCATCCCCATGGACTATTAGCCCACCAGGCTCCTCTGTCATGGAATGTTCCAGGCAAGAATACTGGAACGGGTTGCCATGCCCTCCTTGGAGAGGATATTCCCATCCCAGAGACTGAACCGGCTTCTTTTGTGCCTCCTTCACTGGCAGGCAGATTCTTTACCACTATGCCACTAAGAAAACCCTAAATGTTAATAGCACCGTTATTGTTGCTTTTTAACTGATAGATTCAAGTTTTCCTTTCCAAACAAATTTTCCTCTACTTCAGTATTGCTGAAAAACTAATTACAGAAAAAAATGATAGAGAATTTTCAACTTCAGGGTGCTGCAGTATTCAATAGATTTGGGCAGAGCAGGAATCAAAGCTCAGCTGTGTGACTCTGAGCTGGGGGTGCCTCTGAGCAAACTGCTTAATATTCCCAAGTTCATTTTCTCATGTGTAAAAACAGAATAACAGGCTGTGCGAAGGTTGAGAAAAATAAGGCATAAAACAAGGGCTGAGAATAGTGGCGGGCATGCAGCTACAAAAGATAACTATTAGAAAAATTAAACTTTCTTTTTCCGTAGCTTAGTGGTTCCATAATCTTAAATACGAAGAACACCAAAGAAGAACAAATTCTGAAAAACCTCTATACAACTATTTTTAATCAAAAACATAAATGCCAATGTACTCAATGTTTAAAATATTAACGGAGGCACATTCCAACTTGAAAATCATTTCAGTTTTATCTTATTTTATTGAACCACATTATATTTCTTTTTAGGTTAAAATAATAGTTTAAAGGGGGAAAATATTACTACTACTATATCCTCAAAAGAATCAGAATTTGATATATTTATTTTACAGAACAATTCTGAGCTTGGGATATAATTACTCAAAGGTGAGGTGAAAGTCGCTCAGTCATGTCCGACTCTTTGTGACCCCGTGGACTAAACAGCCCATGGAATTCTCCAGGCCAGAATACTGGAGTGGGTAGCCTTTCCCTTCTCCAGGGGATCTTCCCAACTCGGGGATCAAACCCAGGTCTCCTGCATTGCAGCTGGGATCCTTTACCAGCTGAGCCACCAGCCAGTCTCATAAAGGAGGTTAAATTCTTGCAGCCTATGGGGCTGCACGAATGGCCCCCAAGCAACTCCTGATAAAATAATTACTCAAAACTGGCTTATAAAACCAAGGAAGTATAATCACAAGAAGAGTCACAGACTTTATTTTTTTCTATCTCAATAGAAATATTTAGTTTCCATAATTACCCTTGTAACAACTACCATATTAACCCTAAAAAATAATTGACTTCATTTGAAAAAAATTTAACATTAGAATCTGAGGTTCAATTTAAAGGGGGAAGGGAATGTGACTGATGAAATAACTGTTCAATAAAAACATTAGAAACAATAATACCTATAATTTATTTAATAATTAACAACTTGCCTTCCCTTGATCAGTAAACCGTTTGTAAACCAGACTCCCAGCAAGAGTAAATATATGTAACAGTTTCACACACCAAAGGGAAGACTGAAAACAAAGATTCTCTCATTCATAACTCCTGCTTCTGACCTTTGCTTTCTTTAGAAAGCAAAATTAAATAATCTTACCAAGATATGTGTCATTATTTAAGACTCTTTTCTATAAACCATCTTTATATTTCTCTGGTCATAAATTCAACACACATCATATTTATTCTAAGTGGTATAATTAAAATTCAACACATGTATGTTTTTCCTTTAAGTTGAATAATTTTGTTCTGCTTAGAAACTGCATAAATCTTGACTAGTCTGTACATTTTTGCTTTCAAGGATGTAATGTGGCCATTGAAGCTGTTACATCATGTCAATAAATTTCAAAGATGGTATTAATATAAAAACTATATCACATAACCCTAAAAATTTAACATAGCTGCCATGGCAATAACCAGATCATTTTTCCAAACAAATATATATTCCATCATGTCATTTTGAACTTTTTCTGACCTATTTTTTAAGAAAGAAATCTACAATTGAGACCAAATGTTTTGTGAAAGAAAATACAGGCAAGCTGATTTGGCTAAGCACAGATAATTTTACATTAAAGGTGTCCTTATAACTTAGAACTTAATCCATTTTTTTCATAAGCATGAAAATTATAATTATAATTATGATCTGAAATTCTGACATCATTTAGGAAATCTATGAGCTTGCAACTGTGCTTAGGATATGTTTTGAGCAGCTTGCTATAAACTGTGACTACCAATTACACAGCTCTTTTATTAAAAAAACAAAAATCAAATGCAGGGATCACTGTGGTTTGAACTAAAGGCTACAATTCTGTCAGCATCTTTTCACAAGCAAAAACATTTACATCCAATGGAGGCCAGTCGTGCAGCATCCTTTTGCCACCCATCCTTCCCCATTCTGGGTCATCCTCCCCCATTACTCAGCCCAGCCCTCATGCTCTTCTCTCCCTTAGTTAGTTCAACTCACTGAGCAAGGGGTTTCAGAATCTCTGCCCTCTTTCAATCCAGCTCTGACCCTGGAATAAACCCAAAGTCCCTCAATTTCCACATTTTAAACATTGGTTGGATCAGTCAATGTAATCAAAACAGTAGACACGGTGACCTTATAGAAATAAGTCACCAGAGTCCACACTGAGGGACGCCTATGTCCCCAAGGATGGGCTCAACATTTACCAGTAAGGAGCTGACTCTGCAAAGACCTTTTCAACAACGGAAAGGACCCCATGGCCCACACTGTTCTGTAGCCTCCTCTCTCTCAAGATCACCATCCCAAACTATGCACAAAAGAAATTACTCCAAAATGGATGCTAATTTTAACACCACAGCAAAACCTGACTTTCACTATATATAATCTCTAAATGACTGGCTGTGCTTCTGAATCATCCACATGAGGAGATTAGCTCTCATATCACCTAAAAGAGAACTGGCTTTCAGAATCTACCAAGATTCCAAGTTATGCTTTAAAGCTGATTTGAGCCAGACTAGCTCCCTAGTTGGAAAGATAATAAGAAACTTCCCCATTTTTTGGTCACAGAACTTCCTTTTTAATATTAAAATTTCATTCATTTAACAAATGACCAAGTATACTTTCATGGAGAGAGATATGGTGCTTAACAAGGGTGGGTGAAGCAACATGGATGGACCCAGAGATTGTTATACTGAGTAAGCCAGACAGAGAAATATTGCATGATCTCACTTATATATAAAATCTTTTTAAAAAAATTACCCAAATGAACTTATTTACAAAACAGATTCACAAACTTAGGAAATAAATTTATGGTCACCGGGAGGAAAGGCTGGTGGGGAGGGATGGTTAGGGTGTTTGGGATGGGTATGTACACACTGCTATATTTAAAATAGATAACCAACAAGGACTTACTATATGGCACAAGGAACTCTGTGCAGTATTGAAACAACCTAAACAGGAAAAGAATTTGAAAGAGAATAGATACATGTATAACTGAATCACTCTGCTGTACAGCCAAAACTATGAAAACATTGTTAATCAACCATACTTCAATATAAAATAAAAAGTAAAAACAAACAAACAAACAAGAGTGGGTAAGGGACTTGTCATTCCTCTCCATGAGTTTGACTGACATTTCCAACAGCTTCCCTCCATGCTTTCAAAACCATCAACAAACAGCACAAACAACTGAAACAAAACCAAGCATTTGTTGCCTAATATGCCCAAATCTCGAACATTCTACTTATGTCCGCTTTGTTTTAAAAAATGTGATATATAAATAACTGCATTTATAAGAGTTATGGGGTGATTTTGTTTGACTAGTATAAACTTTACTAGTTTTCCTTAAAATGTTCGACTTCAGCAGAGCCCTAAAGGATAACCTGAATGAAACAAATTCAAAGTATTCATAGCATTGCAAAACTACATTACTGTGTGAAAGAGGGTTTACCTGTGTGTACACACAGCTACAGAGAAGGGATGATAAGGGTACGTCACAATCATGTGGAACGTGAATGGGTAAATGTACATCTGCGTGTGATAAGATAACCCACTATCAGAACCATTCCTGACATTTGGGTTTTCATATCTGCCTTCTTCCTCTAAAGTGCATCTCACACTTCCCTCTGCTCAGTGCCACTGCCAATGACCACTGCTTCCCTTTGCACTTAGGATTCTAGAACAGGATGTCATACGATTAACCAATATCCATTTATTCACTTTTTAACTTATTAAAATAGGAAAAACTCAGGTCTAAAAAAAAATCTCTTTGGGCATATACTCATAAATTAAAAAAAAAAGATCTTAGATCATAGAAAACAATGTGAGCTGTCACAGAGTTCAGTGTCTGAAACTGATATGGAAAAGCAGGATTTCCCAGACCTCAGCTTGCACATTAGTGGTTTTTGCTTTATCTTTACAATATCTATACCCTTACCTACCTGATGTCCCATTTTAAAATGACTTTAATTCTATTTATTCATGTTGTTTAGCCTCAGTGTAAACAATACTATTTATAAAACTGTGGGTTTGTTTGTATATTACTGCTGTTACTACTTTAATGGGCTTCCCTGGTGGCTCAGAGGAAAAAGTGTCTGCCTGGAATGCAGGAGACCTGGGTTCGATCCCTGAGTCGAGAAGATCCCCTGGAGAAGGCAATGGCAACCCACTCCAGTACTCTTGCCTGGAGAATCCCATGGAGGGAGGAGCCTGGCAGGCTACAGTCCATGGGGTCGCAAAGAGTTGGACACGACTGAGCGACTTTACTTACTTTACTTTACTACTTTAATACTACTAATACTGTAACAAGTGTAATACTACCTTAATACTACTAATATGGTAGTATTAAAAACATTTTTCTGTATACTGCCTAGAATTCTTTTTATCTACACAACATGCACACTTCGGCAAACATCAACTTTAGAAATAAGAACACAGCATTGGTTTCTAAGGCCAGCTCTGCCCTAGTTATAGGTGACATGCGGCTAGCAACTGCAAATTCTGTGGATCCCCTCTTTTGTTCAGTCATAAGTAAAATATTAGGGCAACCTCAAGGCTCTTCTAAATTCTAAAAGGTGATAGTTACAGGACTCCTGGAATGGTTTGTACCATCACTGAGCTCAAGAAAGTTAGAGGAGAACCAGGTCCAGACCTCAGGTTTCTTGACTCCCAGTTGAGTGCGCCTTCATCCTCATCCTACTTTGTGAACAAATTTGCAAGTGGCTTGGAAATGAGTGTATTGGAAAATGACAACAAACACCTACCTAGTGCCTACCTTGTGCCAAGGATGGTGCCATGGATGCACCATATATTATCTCACTTGATCCTCACAGCCATTCTTTAGCCCATTTCACAGATAGGAAACTGAGGCATGAAGAGAAGGTGGTGGTGAGATAGCTGGGAACTGGAGCCCATGAGCCTGGTGGCAGTGTGGGCTTTTAAGTTCCTATGCACACTTTGCTGAGGATAATATCAGAGGATGTAAGGAGAGCAGACAGGAGAAGCAAAGAGAGAATTAAAAAGTAATATGGAAAGCAATTAAATTAAAAAGTAACTGAAAAAGGTCAGTTTTCATTCCAATCCCAAAGAATGTTTAAACTACTGCACAACTGCACACATCTCACATGCTAGCAAAGTAATACTCAAAGTTCTCCAGGACTTCAATACTACATGGACCATGAACTTCCAGATGTTCAAGCTCGATTTAGAAAAGACAGATGAATCAGAGATCAAATTGCCAACATCCATTGGATCATAGAAAAACCAAGAGAGTTTCAGGAAAACACCTACTTATATTTTATTGACTACGCCAAAGCCTTTGACTCTGTAGATCACAACAAATTGTGGACAATTCTTGAAAAGATGGGAATACCAGATCACCTTACCTACCTCCTGAGAAATTTGTATGCAAGTCAAGAAGCAACAGTTAGAACTGGACATGTAAAAACAGACTGGTTCCAAATTGGGAAAGGAGTACCTCAAGGCTGTATATTGTCATCCTGCTTATTTAACCTGTGCAGAGTACATCATGCAAAATGCCAAGCTGGGTGAAGCACAAGCTGGAATCAAGATTGCCAGGAGAAATATCAATAACCTCAGACATACAGATGACACCACTCTTATGACAGAGAGTAAAGAACTAAAGACCCTCTTGATGAAAGTGAAAGAGGAGAATGAAAAAGTTGGCTTAAAAGTCAACATTCAAAAACTAAGATCATAGCATCTGGTCCCATCATTTCATGGCAAACAGATGGGGAAACAATGGAAACTGTGAGAGACTTCATTTGGGGGCCTCCAAAATCACTGAAGATGGTGACTGCAGCCATGAAATTAAGATGCTTGCTGCTTGGAAGAAAAGCTGTGACCAACCTAGAGAGCATATTAAAAAGCAGAGACATTATTTTGCCAACCAAGATCCATCTAATCAAAGCTATAGTTTTTCCAGTAGTCATGTATGGATGTGAGAGTGGGACCACAAAGAAAGCTGAATGCCAAAGAATTGATGTTTTCGAACTGTGATGTTGGAGAAGACTCTCGAGAGTCCCTTGGACTGCAAGATCAAATCAGTCAACCCTAAAGGAAATCAGTTCTGAATATTCATTGAAGAACTGATGCTGAAGCTGACACTCCAATACTTTGGCCACCTGATGCGAAGAAATGACTCCTTGGAAAGGACCCTGATGCTGGGAAAGATCGAAGGCAGGAGAAGAGGATGACAGAGAATGAGATGGTTAGATGGCATCGCCAACTGGATGGACATAAGTTTGAGGAAGCTCTGGGAGTAGGTGATGGACAGGGAAGCCTGGTGGGCCGCAAAGAGTCGAACACAACTGAGCCACCAAACTGAACTGCATGAAAAGCGAACAACAGTTGGAAAATGAAAAGGAAACTAAAAAGAAATACGCTGCAAAATGTATTATTTACACTAAATTTAGCTTCAATGTCATCAATAATATTAAATCTTTCAATAGTACTACAATCAATTGAAAAAAAAAAAAATCCAAATAATCCATACCTAATCTGTCTGCCCTGCCGCCTAAAGGATTTTTATTAAAAAGAAAGACTATGGTTGAAATATTCCAAAGTAGAGTCAAATGCACTAAAATGTGTTTGCAGCCTCTTTGATTTACTGGCTATTTAAAATAGTTTGCAATTAGGTTTTTTTTTTCTTTTTACATGTTCATTCTTTCTATAAAAGAACAGAAAATAATAACAATCGGAAACACTTTGACTGGCCTTTTGGGTATCTACTTTGTGAAACAGTCTACTGTATTGGGCGAACAACGTTGTATATCTCACTGTCATTCCTGGCCAACATGAACCCTATAAACACATTAAAACAATTAGAGCAGAAATAAAATAGAAGTGGTTCATTTAAGGCCTGTTTAGTTTACATTACACTATGTGACATGCCAAGGAATACATTCAGAGTTGTAGTCATACAATCACTGCCTTAAAATTTAAAGGAATGATTTCCAAAAGGAGCTAACGGTCTGACTTCATAGTATGATGAGACTGAAAACACAGCCTTATAATTTAACTCTTCCCCAGAATTTCTCACAAGAAACCTGGTTGCTATCACATCACAGAGACCTCTAAAAATAATGAATATAAGCAGAACAGTGAGACTTGGCCCTTCGTTTTTATTGTAACATCTTAGACCATCTGCAATTTAATTTTAATACTTTAATTTCCTTCACTTAGTGAGAGTGAAAAACTAATTTTAAAAAATTGAAAAAAAAAAAAAATCCCAGGGCAATGTGACAGTTAACAAAATAACAAAACTCAAAAATAATTATGTTGAATTCTATTGCCCAAATGGATTGGTCTGGTTATTATAATATTTGTGTAACATGGATAAATATGTGTGTATGTGTGTGTGTTGTGGGGTGATGGTGCATGAATAGACTGTAAGGAATTTAGAAATTCATCCAAAACCCAGCAGTTTGAGATGACTTAATGAGTTTGATAATAGGATACAGAAACCTTAATTCTTAAATCATTTGTTTTATTTCAAAGCAGTCAGAGGTGATTAGTCAATTTTAGTAATAGTTTAGTGGCTTAGGTATAGCTCCTGGGGCTCTAAGCTAGGGAGATGAGGGTGGTTTGGGGTAATGCTGCATTACCAACAACATCCTCTCTATAGCAACCATTCAAGGATACACCTTAAAGTTTTATTAAATCCACAGGTCTTTAATGCGAAGCTGACATACAGCTGTCAGATATGAAAACAGAGCGGAGCCCCCTCAGTGGAGAAACTGCTGCATGCACTCTCGCAGCCAGGGATGGCTTTCTGGTTTGGTTTGTTTTGTTCGGACGAATGGCCTTAGCTTTTTCAGCATGGAGAGTTTCACAATCACACGCTGCCTTCAAGATGTTCTACGAACATTTTATCTGAACTGCTGACTTCTATCCCGTCTTCTATTAGGATGAGTAAACATTTTCAATGCTTACAGTTTCGTCCAAGTTCATCCATCCAGCGTCACTGTGCATTTGTGTAGAACTTTATTGTTTTCAAAAACTCTCATACATTTTACCTCACTATGGTTTCCAGCCTGTAAAACCATTCAATAATTGCTACCTCTGGGATGACCATGATCTTTTAAATCAAGGCAACCATAGAGATTTGTTTTCAGCCACAGTCTCTAATTACTTAAGGAGAACAGGAATCGATGAGCTTTGCTGAAAGAATATTCTGGCTTTTTTCATGCATTTATTTGGTATGATCTGAGTGTCCTCAAATCCTGCAGAGGCTGAATGTGTCAATCACTGCAGGTTAAATGTCCCAGCACTGCAATGTGATCAGTTTCTTAAAATGCTGACATCTTCTCAAACATTCTATTATACATCTTCACGTGCTGAACAGTAACTGGAGATGAACCAACCTATTGAAATGTACTCAGATAATGAATTCCTGGGAGCTAAACCACACAGACTGTTCTGCAGAAATCCTAACTGAAAATGATTGGTGGAGATGTGAGGTTAATGATGTTTATGTCTGTTTACAGTTATTCTGGCTTAATTTCATTTAATGAATCCACTTTATGACAAACACACAAACAGGTCCAGGTCCTTTCAAAACATAAATTAAAACATGTGCATAAATTACTTTTTATATGCTACTATAATTTAAAATACATGAAAATTAAAAAGCTTTCTAAAGAGATGGAGGAGAACAAATAGCTATCTCTTTATACCAAATTCATATTTTATTAACAGACTGTACCAACCCTCTTCATTAAAGTAAGTTTAACATATTACTTTGAAATTAACACATACAATTTTTTTCCCAAGTTTCTTCTAGATGCTACTTTGAAATATCAAAATAAAGACCTCTTAAAAACTTAACTGATTTTGAATGCATCTGCATTCTTTTGGTGTTACATTTTAGAGTTAGTATTTCCCATAACTAAGGCCATTACAACTACTAAGAAAAAGTAAAAAGATTTTACCAAATGCAGTGATAAAATCATGCTAGGGAAAAATATTATGTAAATCCCACATTTATTTTTTAGAGACATTCTGAGTTTTTACAAGAAGATAACAACTACAACTTGGCTGACAATGAGAGAAAGATCTTTGTGAAAAGACAAAGCGATTTTGAACTGCTGAAACTATTTATACAGAATTAACCCAAAAGTTTATAAAGTGATCCTTAACCAGTTTGATTAAAAGAGGTAATTAATAAATGACAAGACAGAATGAAAAGTTCATTGTGGCATTTGATAAACCACCCAAGAAGTTAAATCAATATTTTTCTGTTTAATTTCACTATTTGTTTTCCATTTGAGCTGCCAATTTTTTTAACATGCTACAGAAGGAAGAGAAACTTTTCCTTTTGTTTTTTTAATTGGTAAACATCACAGATTTTTGTTTCAAATCAATTGAGCTTTTTCAAGATGGTCTTTGCCCGTGCTGTCATGCTTCTGGTGAAGCCATTATTCCATCAAAACTTTAAATCGCCTCCCTTTCTTAGCCACTTTGACAGGAACACCATAACAGTTCACATCACCCTTGACCTTCAGAGCGTATATCATCTTGTCAACATATAAACAAACACATTATTGGTTGTGTTTTAATAGATTTGGTAAATATCAAGATCCAATTTATCAGAAGGTTCACCTTATGTGACAGCTCTTAAGTTCGGGGTTGTATTTGCAATGCTGATTATGACTTTTAATGAAAAAAGATATTTTGGTTGTGTCCTGTTCTTTTGTCTTTTTCTTTAAAAGGTGTAATATGCTATCAGAACCTTTTTTTTTTTTTTGCCCTTTCTATGATGGAAGCTTTGACTCTGATTCCATTTTCAAAGGAGAAAACTACCAGTACCATCAGAGGTGGTTATTTCTCTCAGTTATAGGAGAAACTTACATGTTTGAACAGGAGAATATCTATGAGATTCCTACTTTTTCTTCAGTTTGGCAAAATGTATAACCTATGATTATAAAAATACTTCATTTTAAAAGGAAAAGGGGATTATGGCAAAGGTAAGTAAGACGATTTCTGCCATCAAGTCATTACTTTCTTTCTACTTTCATATGTATAGCCATCTCATACTAGTGTCGCTGACTTTGTATCTTCTTTCCCAAACAGAAAATGTGTTATCAATATCAATGTATTCTCTCTCCTTACAAGGCCCTTCACTAGGGAGACAGTGTACATTTCTAGGGCTTACAGAATTGGATAGACAGTATGTCCTATTTGTCAGAAAATAGCCTTCAGGCTAATATTTTCCAAAGATAATACGTAAGAGTTTATCAAAGCTCAACAACTGTAAAGATAAAATATCTGAAAGTGAAAGTGTTAGTTGCTCAGTCATGTCTCACTCTTTGCGACCCCATGAACTGTAGCCTGCCAGGCTCTGGTGTCCATGGGATTTTCCAGGCAAGAACACTGAAGTGGGTAGCTATTCCCTTCTCCAGGGAATCTTCCTGATCAGGGATTGAACCCAGGTCTCTTGCACTGCAGGCAGATTGTTTACCATCTAAGCCAGCAGGGAAGGCCAAAGTGTTAGTATCTACATGTTGGCAAAATAGAAAAAAATGAGCAAAATCTAACATGTCCGAGAGAGAAAACGCTTAATAAATAATTAAAATCTCTAAAATAATGATGTTGAGAGAAAGGCAGGGGTCTGGAAAAGATACCTTCCTATACAACACATACATGTGTACAACCACAATTTTACCATGTTAGCAATCATCCTTGGAAACTATCTTATGCCACCACATTTCTCTGGGTCGAGGCCAACCACTCAGCCCCAAACACCAATGCATTTAGAAACATTCAAAGCTTCCTGAAATGTCAACACACTTTAAGAGTGCTCCACCAGAGATATGCCAATGATATACCTGCTCTTGTGAAAAACTAAACAAGGAAACCCATTAGAAAGTACTTACAGAACATCCAGGATTCGGAAACTTCTCTTTGATAAGTCAGGAAGAGGAAACAAACGAAAAACTTCACATAACTTGTTGTTACTTGGACAGAGGAATCTGTTTATCCCACTTATGTGAAGACTGAAGTGAAGTGAAAGTCACTCAGGCCTGTCTGACTCTTTGCAACCTCATGGACTATACAGTCTGAGGAATTCTCCAAGCCAGAATACTGAAGCTGTTCCCTTCTGCAGGGGATCTTCCCAACCCAGGGATGGAACCCAGGACTTTCACACTGTGGGTGGATTCTTCACCATCTGAGCTGCCAGGGAAGCCTATGGGAAGGCTGAGCCAGCACTAATTCTAATTTGGAAGGCCTGAGCTGTTTCTGCACATTTATGTACCCCGTGTGTTAATGAATGGGCTTCTCAGTGCTAAAAGCCCACAAGGTAGGAATTTAGCTTGAGTAAGTAGGGTCTTCCTTACTCAGACAAAGGAAATCTGAGTCTCTCCACATGAACATTTCTAAGTATAACCTCATGAAAGTTAATGTACAGGCATGATAACTATACTCAATAATACCATACTGAGCACTACAAATATCTTAAAATACAGATTTCAAGGGCACATAATGCACACAAAAAAATACTATGTGAGACGACATGTTAATACCTTGACTATATAATCATTTCACTATATATATTATATATATATATTTTATATATATATATATATATATATATATATATATCATGCTGCATACCTTTGTTGTTGTTGTTTAGTTGCTAAGTGGTATCTGACTCTTTGCAACCCCACGGACTGTAGGCTCCTCTGTCCACGGGATTCTTCAGGCAAGGATACAGGAGTGGGTTGCCATGCTCTCCTCCAGGGAATCTTCCCCACCCAGGGATCAAACCCACATCTCCTGCATTGGCAGGTGGATTCTTTACTGCTAAGCCACCAGGGAAGCTCTGCTGTACACCTTAAATGTACACAATTTTTATTTAAAGATAGGTATATAATTTTAAAAAGAAATATAGGTTCTTTTATGAAAAGAGCACATACTTTGGAATGAGACACACCTGGGTTGGAAATAATAATGATATAGTTAATATTTATAGCCTGCCTGCTCTGTTTTGGGCATTAAGAGCTTTATATGTTAACTCATATAATCCTCAAACTGCCTTACAGAAAAGATGCTGTTATTATGCCCAGTTTGCCTCTGATGCACATGAGGCACAGAAAGGCTAAGCAATCTACCTAGTGGAGGACAAAGCTGAGATGCAAAGCTAGATTATTCTAGATGCAAAACATCTAGGCACATAGTAAGCACTCAAAATAATAAATAACTCTTCCCACCATTGTTCATCCAGCAAATATTTATCAAAAATTGAGGTTATACACTTGACCATTGAACAGCATCAGTTTGAATTGTGCAGGTCCATTTATACACGAATTTTGTGATAGTAAATCCTATAGTACCACATATCCAAGGTTGGCTGAAATCCCTATGCAAAATCACAGATGGGGAAGAACCATGGATATAGAGGGCTGAATGTAAGTTATATGTGGGTTTTCAATTGGATAGACATCAGCATAGTCAGCATGCTAACCCCCATGATGCTCAAGGGTCGGCTGGACATTTGAGTCAGACGTGATCTGTAACTTCAAGTTGCTTTTATTCAATCTATTGAGAAATACAGATATTAAAATTTATGACTACAATGCCCCACTGTATTATGTTAGATATAGCTTCCCAATACCTGTTTTTGATGTATAAAATGCACATACTTAGGGCTTCCCTGGTAGCTCAGTGCTAAGAATTCACTTGTCAATGTAGGAGACATGGGTAGGATCCCTGATCCAGGAAGATCCTACAGGCCCCAGAGAAACTACATCCATGTGCCACAACTATCGAGCCTGTGCTCCAGAACCCGTGAGCCGCAACTACTGATCCCAAGTGCTGCCACTGCTGAAGCCCGCATGACCTTCCCTAGAGCCCATGCTTTGCCACAAGAGAAGTTATCGCAATGAGAAGCACATGCAATTAGAGTTGACCCACACAGCAACAAAGATCCAGCACAGTCAAAAATATGATGAATAAAAATCTTTAAGTGGGCATAATTAAACCACCTTCAGAGGGATGACTCAAGGATTAAGATGCATAACATGTGCAAACTGTACAGAATAATGCCTGGTACACGGTAAATGCTGTTAATACTAATAACGATAATTTTTAATGTAATGAACAGACTGTAGTAGCCTGGAATACTGCACGCCATCAAGAACAAGGAAATACGAGTGGAACTACAGTGGTATCAGCTTCTCAGATCATCTCTTGAGAGAATTTGTAACTGCTTATTGACTATCATTTGACTCAAATGCAATTTTTACTCAATACTGGAACACATGGACTTTATCATTAAAAGAAATCTCTAAATAAATAGAGAGTATTTAAATAAACTCATCACAGAAAAAGACCTTCTGTGTCTGATTCTGATCCAAAAATGTACATCCATTGCTGCATGTATTAAGAAATGAGTTATTTGCCATGCTTGAAGATTTCCTGATTCTTTAAGATATGTTTCAGGGCTAACTGCTATTGAGAGAAAGAGAGGAGAAGGGAAGGGAAGAAAGGAAGCAGGGAGGGAGGGATGGAGAGAAGGAGGAGGGAGGGAAGAAGACAGGAAAGAAGGAAGGAAGGAAAGAAGAGTGCCAGCCCATTCAGATGCTATTTTTACAAACAGGAATTGCTTAGGTCTGAAATACTAGATTTGCTGATTCTCTCTGGTTTAGATGCTAAGTGAAGCAGAACTTCATAAATTTTTTTTGAAAGTGCCATAAAGGGAAGGAAACATTTACTGAGAACCTATTATGTGACAAGCAACATGCTTCATTTATATAAATTAGTTATATTTAATTCTTATCAAAGTTAGATAAGACTGGTATTCCGCATTTGACAAATGAGAAACCTGAGGCTAAGAAAAATTAAAAATGACTTGCCCAAAATCACATGAAGTGGAGTCAGGATTTGAACAACCTGCATAATTACCAAGGCCTTATTCATTATGTCTGCCGCCCCACGTAGCTCCTTTCACATAAAGGTTCACTCTTCATCAGCACTGAAAGAAAAATGCCTAGGCAGATCACACAACCACCTTTATTTAATATTCTCAAATGTTGTGCTGGTTTACAATGCAAGGTCTTTTCCAGACACTTCAGTAGATTTAGGGGAAATGGCAATCCACTCCAGTATTCTTGCCTGGAGAATCCCAGGGACAGACGAGCCTAGTGAGTCTATGGGGTCGCACAGAGTTGGACACGACTGAAGCGACTTAGCAGCAGCAGCAAAACTTCATGAACATCCAAGATATTTTTACGGTGCCTAGAATTTGAGGACTTTGTTTTTTTTAATGATTATTTACATACCAAGTGAAAGTCACTCATTCATGTCCAACTCTTCAGGACCCCACAGACTGTAGTCCACCGAGCTCCTCTGTCTGTGGAATTCTCCAGGCAAGAATACTGGAGTGGGTTGCCATTTCCTTCTCCGGAGAAGAAAATCCCTTCTCCCCATCGTAGGGATTAAACCCAGGTCTCCTGCACTGCAGGCAGATTCTTTACCATCTGAGCCACCAGGGAAGCCCTATCCTGGAGTTGATATGATCCTAAAAGGCTTCATAATACTAACATATTATTTAGTAAATACCTTAGTCTATCAGTTCTTTAAAAGTTTTGTTTTAGGATCAAAATTCTTCACTTTATTTTCATCCATAGATCTTTTCTGGCATGGATTTAAAAGTTAACAAACCTTGAAAAGAGTTAAGTCTCATTACCAGCAATGTTTTCATTCTTTCAACTCCCAATGTACAGTCACTTCTCCAGTTACTTCTTTGAGTGGTGCTATATAAAGAGACCAGATTGTTTGCCCTCAAACATATAGTTCCAAGGATTAGAAATGAGAACTTTCTCCCAACCTCTTGATTTTATTTTTTCTTTCCACTTCAACTGTCAGATTTTCACAGTGTTTCTGATGAACAGGAATATAAGTGTTGGGAGTCGGGTGAGGTCTTTGTCTATGTTTTGAGAGCCTGGCTTTTCAGTTAAATTTACTGCTAAGTCATTTGTACAAAAACAACAAACATTTAACATGTAACTTTCCTTACACCAACAGAATAAAGCACTTTGTATTACAATATTAAACATAAAAATCTTATTAATAACTGAGTGTAATTTTAAAAATCTTTCAAGACTAGAGTCAGCTGAGTATCTGCAATATTTCTTTGCTGTAAGACTTGGATATTCCTGTCATTGGTTAGGAATATTCTTAAAATTAATCTCATTCTCTACATTCTAAGAAAACGTAGGAATATATATCACCTGTTGTCTAGGAAATTTATCTTGCTTAACTGAACAAAACTTGGTTAAAACAGAATCCAAGAAACTGGTAATATCTTAAAAAGAACTGGACCAGTTCTGAGAATATGCAAGAACCCAGGTACAGTGTCGGCTGGCACGAGACCATTTCTGCAACTAATTAGCTAAGCCCAGAGAAAATGCTCTTCCCAAACAGAACTAACCCACTGGTCACTGCCAAGGGTCTCAGATCTCTGTTACTACAGAAATGGTATATTTGAATCTTCACTAGGAAAATCACTATCAATTATAGCCAACAATCCTTCCTTTCAGACTTTTAAGCAGTCACCTAAGAACAAAGGAGGTGTCCTTTGACATTTCATTCCCAGCGAGAGATAAGAGTGATTGTCACAAACGTGACATAACTCATAGAATCCTGCTCCTTCTCTTTGCCTTTACTGATATGACCCTATCCCTCTCAGATTAATGAGGAAGACTGGGCCTAGTTACACATGAATAAGAGTGAGAAGCTGAAACGAACTGGGGAGAATTCTTTGCAGGCTGGTTCCTCGATTTGGGGCTTCCCTGGTAGCTCAGCTGGTAAAGAATCTGCCTGTGATGCGGGAGACCCTGGTTTGACTTCTGGGTCAGGAAGATCTGCTTGAGAAGGGATAGGCTACCCACTCCAGTATTCCTGGGCTTCCCTGGTGGCTCAGCTGGTAAAGAATCCACCTGCAATGCAGTAGACCTGGGTTCAATCCCTGGGTTGGGAAGATCTCCTGGAGAAGGGAAAGGCTACCCACTCCAGTATTCTGGCCTGGAGAATTCCATGGACTATACAGTCCATGGGGTCACAGAGTCGGACATGACTGAGCAACTTTCACTTTCACTTTCCTCATTTCCAGAATTCATCTCCTGTGCCTACTTAGTGCCTATTTCCTAACTGTTAAAATGTAAGTAATTAAGACCTTAAAGTAACATGTGTCCAGCCATAAATGAAGGACTAAATCTCTACCCTTCCCAACATACAGCTAAGCACAGCAGAATGAACACAGAGAGAGAAGGACACAGAGAAGTCCTTGACAAGGACTTGGAAACGATCACATGTACCCTGTTCCCCACAAACTCTGAGGAAGGTCATTCTACAGTTTCTCTCCAAAGTCTGCGTGTTAGGGCTGCTGAGTATCCTTCAGACCACAGAACTCTTCAATGAGAACACTTTGGGAAATTGCATCTGTTTCAGACATCTGAAACCAAAAGCATTTTTTTCTGACTTTCAAGTTTCTCCCACCAGAAGTCTCTCACACACACACACACACACACACACACACACACACACACACAATATATATATATATATATATATATATATATATATATATGCCAAATAAATAAATGCAGGAGGAAGTGTTCCATTTTGAGCATCAGGTAGCTTCTTGCCTAATTATAATGTCCCCCACCCAGGAGTATTCATTTGGCTTACATTTTTGCTATAAACTCAATAGGCACACTGGAGGAGTAAGATTGGAGGAGGGACCATGTCAAGTCAACTTTGAATTTTTGGCAAATGGCTCATTGTATATTTCATTTCAAAGGGCCAATTATGTCTGCATAAATAAACTGTGCTACACAGCTTGATGCATGGCCATTTGTCATATTAAAACAATAGCATCCAAAGTAAATCCCCATTAACATTGTTTAATTTTAATGCTTTGGGGTGTTTGCTACTCAAATGATTAAAAAAATGGAGTGATTTATGATACCACAATTTAAATGAGGCAACAAAACAAATAGACTGTGAGTCATCAGACTTAAAATGTACTATAAGCTAGCACAAAAGGCACCTACCCACAGCTAAGAGTCCCTGGGTATATGTGTATATGTGTGTGTGCATGTGTGTGTGGTTATATACACTGAGTAGAGTACTGGCAGTACTTGCGATGCAAGGTTTCCAAAAAACAAAAAAGGCTTTATAAGTTGTCCACACAAGTCATCACGGGAAGATTTGTGATGATGAGGTTCTAGCATCAAATCTTTGGGATACACATATCTGACTAGAGGAAAAAGAGTTTTTTCAACAGATCTGGATGCAAAAGCATGCATGGTTTTCCCTTTATTTTGCCTTTTTAGAAAACTCAAAGTAAAATATCTTTATTTTCTATGAAAAGAAGAAATACAGAGCTTGAAGACACTGCCCTTCAGAGGTCAGTCTTCTAAAGTAAAGTATGCAGCAAAGGTAATAAATTAATAAATGACAGCTGTCTAACTTTTCAGACTTCCCTGGTCTTAACCATAAACGTTCCAGATGTGGCAATGTCTTAGTTTTCACTGCTGTCAAACTTGTATACTTTGCTCCTAGGTGGAATCATTTTATTCCCTGATCCCTGCCCCACCTAAATCAAGGCAGTGTGATTTAGAAAACAGCAGTTTCTGAATTAGACACTGTAACTGTGAAAGACCAGAATCATTCCATTTAATGCCAGCTCTACATTAGGCTATTGTCTTAAAAAGTAGATTTGGATAAATGTATTTATCAATGGAGTGATAATAGTTTTGCTTTAGCCCTTGAAAACGAAGCTTCCTGTAAATAATTCCATAAAAATACTTTGAGGTCTTTTAAAACAAAGCACCATATGAAGTGTGTCTAAACAGCACAAAAGTAAACTAAAATTTGGCAACATTCATGGTACCAATGTGAGTGGCTACACTAGACGATTTAAGATAAAATCGTTTTCATTGGAGTCTGAGTTATCCTGCTGGCCATCTAAACGGAAATAATTATTTAGAAAATCACCAGATTGATTCTTCCTGTTGTGCTGCATAAAGAGTCACAAATGAAAAGTATTCTGGTGTGATTCAGTTGAATCAGTTCTAAGTCACTCAGTAGTGTCTGACTCTTTGCAACCCCATGGACTACAGCACGTCAGGTTTCTCTGCCCATCACCAACTCCCAGAGCTTGCTCAAACTCATGTCCATTAAGTCAGTAATGCTATCCAGCTATCTCATCCTCTGTCATCTCCTTCTCCTGCCTTCAATCTTTCCCAACATCAGGGTCTTTTCCAAGGAGTCAGTTCTTCGCATCAGGTGGCCACATTATTGGAGCTTCAGCATCAGTCCTTCCAATGAATATTCAGGGTTGATTTCCTTTAGAATTGACTGGTTTGATCTCTGCAGTCCAAGGGAATCTCAAGAGTCTTCTCCAGCACCACAGTTTAAAATTGCTCAGAACAATTGCCTCACACTATAGAGATGCACAACCCAACTCGCCTGCAACACAGAAGAAGCAGCAGCCCAGCCTGGCGGGTCAGTCTCCAAGACTGGCCTGCCCTGAGCCAAGTTGAAATTTGCAGGGGATCCTGTCTTCCCTGGCTTGGCTCTTTCCACTCTGATGAGCTTCATTTAAAGACTGTCATCTACTTCAAACCATAGAGTTCTCCAGTATTTTTAAATATTCAAAGACCCCAGATCTCTCTCTCCTATCCAAACCTCAGCAGTCTCTCCATGTTACTCCTTTTTCAGTCACCCTGTAATGATAGCCCACAGAGCTCCCATCTGACACAAGAGATTGGACTGATGGCAGCCAAAAAAAGCTAGAAAAGGTATATTAAGAGTCCATGTCACCCAGGGCTGATATTTCAAACTACATCAGTGTGGTATGAGAGTTTGCATGGGAGGAGAGAGAGAGCATATGTCTATCACAGCATCAGTACAAATGTGGAAGGAGAATGAAAGGCAATAAAAATGAAAACTATACTAACAATTGTAAAAATTGTTTCCTGTAAACTTGGACTCTAAGTATCCTAAAGCTATCTGACAAAGTTCATTTATTTTGGATTCATTTTGCTTATCCGCAAAACACAGCTACTTTTAGAAGCTGTTGTTGTTTGGTCATTAGATCGTATCCGATTCTTTGAGACCCTATGGACTGCAGCCTGCCAGGCTCCTCTGTTCATGGGATTTCCCAGGCAAGAATAATGGGAGTGGGCTGTCATGCCCTCCTCCAGGGGATCTTCCTGACCTAGGGATCAAACCTGAGTCTCCTACATTTTATTTACTGCAGAGCCACCAGGGAAGCCCACCTCTAGAAGTAGGATACTCCATTATCTCTGTCACAATGCAATATTTAAAATGATCAAACTAGACCAAAAAAAAAACAAACAATTTCAACAGCCAGCTACATGGTTCTATCATCCTTCATTCTTGTAATGAGAGCAGAGGGCTTTGAACTGGCCACAGGTAGCATCCTTGACCTCCAAAATATGTTTTCCTAATACTCCAAGAGTCAAAAGGACCTAATATTAAATCATTAGGTATGATGTGCCTCAGAAAGCATAACTGAGTGTAAATGAGGTACTGTATTAAAAAACCACTGATACAAGGAGGGAAGAACAAATAACTGATTTGTAATAGACAAATAGCATTGTCTTATAAAGACAATGTAGATAAGGGGTCAGGGAAACAAATATTATCTCATCCACAAAGAAGAATGTAAACTGACACAACTCTCCTGAAGGCAAATTAGGCAAAATTAAAAGCCTTTAAAAGGTAAAAACATTTTAGCTTAGAAGAATAAAAAGTTAAACCAGTAAAACAATCATATATAAGAAAAAAAACTATAATACTTCTAACAGAATATTACCTGTACCAGTGAAAAAATTAACAAGACAAATATATTAGACCATACCCATATGCTTAAATACCAGTCATTAAATTTATAGTATAGAATGTTTAGTTATTGAAAAAAATTACAACATATGTTAGAAAGTTACCAAAATGTTCATAATACAACTTAAGACTTTGCTTTTTAAAAAGTCTACTGCCATAGGAAAAGACTGGAATGAAATACAGTGAAAATACTACCACTGATTACCTCTATATAGATTATAGGTAATTTTTATTTTCTTCTTACTGCCCTATATATCCGCATTTTAAAGCTTTTCACAAAGATACATAACCAAGGATATAATGCGAATAGACTGAGAAATTTTTAGTATTGATTTAAAAACAGGAAACAGTAAAAACACCCATCAGGAGGAATAATCAAGAGAAAAAGAATTTATTATGAAAAGAATCATAGACCATCCCAGTCATCATCCATACAAAAAGTACTTTTCATTTGGGGAAAATAAAATAAATAAACAGTCAACATTTATATAATAAAGTACAGAATTAGGGCTGATTATTGTAATATTTCAAAAAGTTTCCTCCTTTATTAAAAATTTACTCCAAAGGTATCTTAAGGATATTCTTTTGTACAAGAGTCTCAAAGTTGTTTCTCCATCAGAACCATTGCTAGAGCTTCTACAAAATGCAGACCATTAAACCACCTCCCTGATGATCACGACTCAGGAGGGGAAGACTCTAGGGTCTTCTAGAGGGGAAGATTCAAGAATTCTCATTAAAAAACAAAATCAAAAACCCATAACTATTCAACAGTTACAATCAAAAGAGACCTAGGAGAAATTTCAACAAAGTGCAATGTGAAGATCTTGGTTTCACTGTTACTCAAATAAACCAATTGTTTAAAAAAAAAAAAAACAACTGGGAAGAAATAAGGGAAAAGGGAAATTAGATAATATTAAGAAATTACTGTTAATATTGCTGAGTGTGACGATTGTATTATGGTTATGTGGGTTTCTAAAATCTGTATCTTTTAGAGAAAATATCTGTAGGTCAGATGCTACGGTGTCTAGAATTTGCATTAAAATATCTGAACAATAACAAAAAATACAAAGCAAAATTAAAACAAAGCCAAAAAAAGCGGCATAGAACAAATGGAAAAGGATAGAAAGAAAAATTATTCAAAACAGATGCTGTGTACAAGAGGACTTATACTAGTTCTCTCTTCCTTTGGGTAGATTTTAAACTTCTACAAAAAGTTAGGGTAAAAGTTTCCCCGTGGGTTGAAAACCCACTGGCCTTGTGATTTAAAAATGACTAACTCTGCAAAATTGAACCTAATTTTCAGAACTTTTCAGAACTCTCTCTTGTAGAATACAAAGTTAAGAAAATTACATTTTTGTAATTATCATTTTCAAAACATCATAAGTTAATGCTTATAAACATCAACTCATAGATCTTGCTGCTGCTGCTGCTGCTGCTAAGTCGCTTCAGTCGTGTCCGACTCTGTGTGACCCCATAGACGGCAGCCCACCAGGCTCCCCCGTCCCTGAGATTCTCCAGGCAAGAACACTGGAGTGGGTTGCCATTTCCTTCTCCAATGCAGGAAAGTGAAAAGAGAAGTTGCTCAGTAGTGTCCAACTCTTCACGACCTCATGGGCTGCAGCCTACAAGGCTCTCTGTCCATGGGATTTTCCGGGCAAGAGTACTGGAGTGGGTTGCCATTGCCTTCTCCGTCACAGATCTTAAGACAGCCCTATTTAGGTCAAAAATAAAGGAAAAGTGGTCCATATTTAATAAGAACCTACTACTTGTCCTATAGTACCTTATTCATTATTATCAATAACCCAATAGGAGAGAAGTCATTTCCCAATACACCAAAGTCCAAACCATGGTAACAAATATTAATGTTTACAAAAATAATGAAAACCTGTAAACAACACAGCTAAATGCCTAATAATGAGGAAACAGTTAAACTAATCCTGACTCCATTTGCTGGACAATATATTGAATAAAGTGATAAAGAACATTAATTATACTCAGGCATGTTTAGGTAATAATTTTAAGCAAAACATTTTTTACATAAAATACACAAACATATAATTTTCTTTAAAATACATTTAAAATTTAGAGTTTATTAAAAAAAATTCAGAGTTTGTTATCAGGTGATGGGCTATGAGAACTGAAATTTTTCCCTGTTTTTTAAAATTTTTTTGATAATTCACACCAATTACTTGTTCTATAAGGAAAAAAAAACAATTTACTAAAGAAACAGCATTGCACAGGTACAGTCAACAACACCCCACAGACAGATTTCCAGCTGCCCAACTCTGCAAGTGTCTCTCTGTCCTATGGACACCTCCAGATGATGGAGTAAAACATCACATCCTGGTAACATCATATCCATCCTACAAACAAACAAACAACAGAGTACCTGAGGCAGGGATGGTAAACCAGCTAGCCATGTCATGACAACACTATTTGGATATAACACATCCCAGCACCAAAATAGTACCTTGAATATTTTTAAATTACTCACATTTGTTGCTATTTTCCATCTTCATCTCCCTAATATATTTGTCTCTAAACGTAGACTCTCTGAGTCATTTTAGATCTTTTTGGAACAAGGTAAACTGAGAACAAAAAAACCCGCCTTGAATAAAATGAAAGATACTAAAAACTGAGCAATAACTCTTCACAAGAGAGCTAAGGTGTGTCGAGCATTGTAGAAGCCATGATGAGGGAAAAACCTGTAAAAATAACTTTTAACTTAATATTTTCAGATTAAAAACTGTTAAAATATGAATTAAAACATAATCTTTCCACCTTGTTTAAACCTCTGGAATAAAACAGACCTGACTTAACTTCATTGTAGAAGCTGAGACGTATTTTAATTTAAAATGTCTTTGTTTAGCTTGCCCCCTTGAATTCCTTTCTGTTGCTTAATTTTCAGATAAGAGACATTACTGCTAGTCTTAAATGGATGCATCATCTAAGAGGGGTCTCCCTGACATCGCCAACAACGTGGTTTTAAGAAACAGAAAATTACAGGTCATCAGGGAAGGAAGTTTAGAAGTATCAGCTTCGGGTCTGAAGCATGTCTTGTGAGGCCACCCAAAAGACAGCTTTCCTTGGTAGTCGCCCACTCAGAACTCTAATCTCCAGCCACAAACAGATGCATTCTTCTAATTCCAAGAGGGGGCAGGGTTCGGCATTAGAGCAGAAGCTGCTGGTCGTGGCCCCTGAAGGTGACAAGCCTGTAAGCCTGGCCCAGCCTGGAAAGTGCACGTCAGGGTTTTATGGGCTTCTTTCTCCCTCTCTCGATTTCTTCTTTATTTCTCACAGGCTATCATCTTGTTGCCCAGGTCCTTATTTTCTGACTCATTGTTTATCACCAATTTCATTCTCATTCCTTCATTTGTAAAAATCTCTCATCTTGCTTTTCCCTACCCTAATCTTGATGGGGGGACACATGTGTACCTGTGGCTGATTCATGTCGATGTCTGGCAAAAAGCATCACAATATTGTAAAGTAATCATCCTCCAATTAAAATTAATTAATTTTTAAAAACTGCATTCCTTAGTATTCTTACTAGTTTGGAGGATGGTTTAGGTTAGTTTCTTTCTCCTTTCTGTTTCTTGGTATGTAGAAAGTAGTAACAGTTAATGCTACCTGCTACACATCAGTCACTTAAAACATCACACAGATTTTTTTTCAAGTGTCATGTGAATAGCCCCTCTCTCTTTCAACCAGTGTTCCAAAACAGCTGGGTTTCTAGTTGTTGTTGTTTTTTCTGTTGTACAGCTCAGTGCTGTCTGTTGAAGAACTTCATAAAGGTAGAAATAATTAGATCCTGAGTCTAATGAGATGCATTCATTTGTAACAAAGCATAAGCTACACCTCCTTGTTTCAACAGAAGAGCACACCCCAGCTGTGTGCGGCCCAACCATGAACACTATCAGCAAGCGGGGGGAAAAGGTTCTAACATAGAAAATTTCTGTTTTAGAGAAGCTCCTAATCCCCTTTCAAGCATCCTTCTATTTACTGCCCACTCTTGGAGGAGGAGGAGAAGGGGACGACAGAGGATGAGATGGTTGGATGGCATCACTGACTCTATGGACGTGAGTCTGAGCAGGCTCTGGG
Source organism: Nanger dama (assembly GCA_917880005.1). NCBI lineage: Eukaryota > Metazoa > Chordata > Mammalia > Artiodactyla > Bovidae > Nanger > Nanger dama. The sequence continues at coordinate 11,126,003 of CAKJTW010000057.1, read as the reverse complement.
AGTTGGTGATGCACAGGGAAGCCTGGTGTGCCACAGTCCACGGGGTTGCAAAGAGTCGGACATGACTGAGCGACTGAACTGAACTACTCCTTTGTCCATCTAATTCGATGTTACTTGGAGTTAAATACCAAATTTAAGACACTACAACATTCAACTGCCCTGAGAGAGCTATGCACCTTGACCCACAGCTCATGTGTATGATGAACTGTGCTTTAGTCTTTGAAGTTCTCTGGGATTCAGGGATGTGCCTAGCTTTCTTAAAATCTTTATCAGTCTGACTGAAGGCAAGATCTCAAATGCTGGTGAAACTTCCATCACCTATAGTCACAGAAGTCAAAATACTATCTGCAGAGTCCAACTCATATCCACTTCATTTGCACCTCCTCAAGTGAACCTTCTAAAGATAATGCTAGAGTTTCCTATTTGAACCTCAATCTCAACTCTCCAACCCATTTTCAAGGATCCCACTGATATGCCTTTTGTTTCTTACTAGCTTTGTTCAGCTTGGTTTCTTACTAGCACTGAGAGAGGAGAAGGCAATGGCAACCCACTCCAGTGTTCTTGCCTGGAGAATTCCAGGGACGGGGGAGCCTGGTGGGCTGCCGTCCATGGGGTCGCACAGAGTTGGACACAACTGAAGCAACTTAGCAGCAGCAGCAGCAGCACTGAGAGACACCAACAGACCAAGGGATCCTTTCTGACAAAAGCAACTTGCACAGGCTCTCAGACACAGAGAACAGACTTCTGGTTGCCAGGGGACTGGTGGAGGAAGGAATCGTGGGAGTTTGGAATTAGCAGAGGCAATTATATATAGGATGGATAAACAGCAAGATCCTACTGTATAGCACAGGGGACTAAATTTAATACCCTGTGATAAACCACAATGGAAAAATAATATATATGTATAACTAAACCACTTTGCTGTACAACAGAAATTAACACAACATTGTTAATCAACTATACTGCAATTGAAAAAAAAATTTTAAGTAGCTTATTCCTCCTCAAGCCTTTTGCACCCCTTTTTCTCCCTACCTGAAATGCCATCTCTCCTCTTGGTTCCTATTCCACTTACACCTGTCCCTGAAAGCCTTGACAGCAGCTTCACCTTCAGAGGCTCTAGATGACTCTCCTCCCCAGCTGCCCTTCATTCACCTCTTGAGTTAGCACTCTGGATTTTCACAGTCAGTTCACAGTCTGTTATATACTCACTCTGCATTGCTTCATTTAGACATCTTTCCCGGTTATTTGATGACTTCGTAGGCACAGACTATGTCTTCCTAAGACAATACTACCCTCCAACAACCCTGAATAGTGAGTACCTGGTACAGGGCAGGTGCCTATCAAATACACAGACTAACTGACTAAGTGGCTCTCCTCTGTCACACTTTGAACTCTTCCAAGTTTCCCTCTGTTAACACTTTCTGCATCTCCACAACTCCCACTCCAGTTCTCAGCAGGTTAATTATGCGTGCAAGGCAAATGTTGCTTGGACTTTACACTCATTCCTACATGACACTCTCTTCAGCTGCTTTGAGAGAAGCTCTCTGCTCTGGAAACTTCGGCAAGATTTAAATAAAACTTCCACCATTAGATATCTTATGCCAGCAGGGTAAATCTAAGCAAAATCCATTGGTGACTCTAGCCAAACAGGAGAGATGATGAGACACCAAATAGAAACCACCTCATTTCCTGCTGGTTATCTTGTCCTTTAGAATATATTTGTAAAACACCCATTTCACACTTTCCAGACACAAACTTGCTGTGATCCAGTTAAGAGCGTGAACAGTTCCATCATGCCAGGCTACTAAATAGTTTTCAGAAGTAGAAGTCACTGACGTTCCTCTCCCTCGGCCAGGAAAAAAAAAGTCAAAAACACACGGTACCTCAAATGACCCATGCCTTCTAGGGTAGTCCAAACTTGGCTGTGACCACTCAGCCATCAGCCCCCTAGCAGAGACTGGCTGGGTGTGTTCACTGCCCTCTCCCAAGACCCATACCCCTTATTAGAAACCTTAAGACTGTTCAAAGTTGCATAACTCTAGAATTACTCTGGACCTGGGTCCAAAATTAACCGAACTGTTCGGATATCAGGCATCCTTGGATGCCCCACGAGGAAAGTCATCAGAAAGCCCAAAGCCAGTTCAGGGCTCAGGAGCACCCTGGCAGAGTGGTGGGAACCAGCTTGTGCATAAAAACAGGAGGTAACTTCCACAAGAGTCTCCAAACAGAACTTGGTGGCTGGAAAAGTCGGTTTATTTGAGGTACGGAACAAGGAATTTGTCAGCTACAGAAAAGTGAAGTAAATTAGGGAGAACAAGGAAATTACTGGCCGGGAGACAGGGTTATTATGAAAAGCTGATGTAACTGTCCAAAATGTTAGCCTGCATTTATTCTCAAAATTATCCAAATATTTCAGCAATTATCTATTTATATGGTTGTTTTCTGAATATATCCTTACTGTTTCTCTCCAGTCCTTTAAACAGAATGAATGTGTTTCACTGCTGAAACCATTTCCTCACTTTCATCATAACCTACAAGGCCTAACCTATTTGCCTCTGTGGATCCCAGAGGTCAGAACTTGGAAAAAGGGTTTCAACTGGCCTGAAGCGAAATGTCCTGAAATAGAAAAAAAAATTTTTCACTTTGCTACACAGTTAAGTTTGATTTGCATATTGATTCCTTCCAAGAGCCAGTGTGGACAGTGATCCAAGTGTGCTTTTAAAAGATATTTCTGTTTTTCCTGTAGAACTCTAGGCCTGGAATACAAGATGTACAAAGATGCGAAACCCTTTTCTAGTTGGAAACTGGTTCCATCCTACCTTGGCAAGGCAGAGCATGCAAACCAACTTCTCTCTGTTTTGTACATTTTCAAAAACAAAGCTCATAATTATGAGTGCATGAGTCATTTGCGTGGAGGTGACTTATAATTCAAATCGAATTAACTGTAAATGCAAGCAATTGGAAAAAAAAAAAATGAAGCCCTTATGTTCAGTGTTCTCACTACATTTGTTCAGGATTTCATCACTGTGTGGAGGCGTCTAGTTCCAAGCTAACATTTGGACAGATGGAAAGCTCCCCTGGAGCATTCGGGTCAAAAGCCAGCCCCACCAGCCCGGCCTTCTGAGGAACAGAGCAGGCAGCCTGCAGGCCCCAACTTCCCCACCTCACTCCCATCCGGCAGGACAGAGAGCTCTCTGCCTCCTCCGTGAGGCAGCAGCAACAAAATCAGTGAGCCGGTGGGGTGGCTAAACCTCCTATAAACTAGAAAGTGCAGGACAAATGTTTCCTGTTGTTCTTAATATTATTTTTGTGCATATACAAAGGGAGTTTTTCTCTCTGTGTTTTTCCTGCAGGTATTTTGGCAAACATGATCCAACACACTCGGGGTATCAAATGATTAGTAATATTTTCAAAGTAAAAAGAGAAGGTAGGAGGAAGGGAGGGAAGAAGAAAAGGAGAGTGAGGAGGACAAAGGGAAAGTTCAACAATGGATACAACCATATTAAAGAGTATATAACCAATCAACATTACTGGCTATATACTCAAAGAATTTTCAATATGGGGAAAATGCTTATTGATTTGATGATAAAAGGCAAACAGCATGTTTTCTTCTGTATAATAAAAGAAAAAAACTAACTGCAATAAGAAAAAATGACACCAAATTAATTTCAGCTCATTTTTCTTTCCTTTTAAAAATATTTTTCTTCACTTTTCCAAATTACTTTTCATAAATGTTTAGCCCTTATAATCATAAAAAAATAAAGCTTTCACAAGAAGCATAGTTAAAATTGGGCTTCCCCAGTGGCTCAGTTGGTAAAGAACCCACCTGCAATGGAGGAGATGTAGGTTATATCCCTGGGTCTGGAAGATGCCTTGGAGAAGGAAATGGCAACCCACTCCACGATTCTTGCTTGGGAAATCCCATGGACAGAAGAGCCTGGAGAGCTACAGTCCATGGGGTCTCAAAAAGAGTCGCACATGATCTAGCAACTAAACCATGTGGTTAAAATTACAAGAGAGAACGAGGATGCCTCCCAATGAGGAGAGGACATACATGACATTTTCCACAGAATGCGTAGGTGAGTCAGGTTAAGCATCTCCTTGAGGAAGGGTCCTGGTAGAGACTGCATTTAGGACATATTATATAGTGGCCTCCTGGTTCACAGACTCCAGTACATTTAAGAGCAGCAGCAGCATTCTAAGTCACTATATCACTGTCTCACTGCCACTCAGTCACAGAGGCCAAGTAAGACGGTCATTAAGGGCGCAGGAAGGACACAGCCGATGCACCACAGTTGTGCCCAACCACTTGGTTCCTCATCCACAGCCAACCTCAGATCCAGCCCACAGAGGTTTCTAGAGCTAGAGATGTCACAGCCCTCCTCTAGGCAGAGCTCTGCCTTCCCCACTGCCCAGCTGAACTCAAGTGGGCCTGCAGATTGAAACAGCCATATGCTCACAACTCCTAATTTATTTCTCCAGCCAAATCCTGTCCTCTGAGTTTCTCCTGCCGGCATACACCCTTATCCCAAACAGACTGTTCTCCACACAGTACCTACCGTGATTATTTCAAAACACAGCAACCTGTGCTACTCCTCATTCAGGATTAAATAAAGTCTTCCCCATGGTCTCATTTACCTGAACCCAGGTACCTCTGATCTTCTCTCCACCACACTCCCCTGAACTCGCCGTGCTACTGGCACACCGTCCCACCCCCACCCCCCACCCCCCAACACCACCCCCCCACCGCAGTTCATTCCTTTTTCCTTTTTCATTCCTTTGTCTCCTCAATTGTCATCTTAATAGGATCCCACATTTCACAAATTAAGAAAAAGGAAGAGAGTTCCAGAAAAACATCTATTTCTGCTTTATTGACTATGCCAAAGCCTTCGACTATGTGGATCACATGAAACTGTGGAAAATTCTGAAAGAGATGGGAATACTAGAACACTTGACCTGCCTCCTGAGAAATCTGTACACAGGTCAAGAAGCAACAGTTAGAACTGGATATGGAACAACAGACTGGTTCCAAATCGGGAAAGGAGTATATCAAGGCTGTATATTGTCACCCTGTTTATTTAATTTATATGCAGAGTACATCATGAGAAATGCCAGGCTGGATGAAGCACAAACTGGAATCAAGATTGCTGGGACAAATATCAATAACCTCAAATATGCAGATGACACCACCCTTATGGCAGAAAATGAAGAATGAAAAAGCCTCTTGATGAAAGTGAAAGAGAATGAAAAAGTTGGCTTAAAAGTCAACATTCAGAAAACTAAGATCATGGCATCTGGTCTCATCACTTCATAGGAAATAGATGGGGAAACAATGGAAACAGTGAAAGACTTTATTTTCTTGGGCTCCAAAATCACTGCAGATGGTGACTGCAGCCATGAAATTAAAAGACACTCGTTCCTTGGAAGAAAAGCTGTGACCAACCTAGATAGCATAATAAAAAACAGAAACATTACTTTGTCAACAAAGGTCCAACTAATTAAAGCTATGGTTTTTCCAGTAGTCAGGTATGGATGTGAGAGTTGGGTGCCAAAGAAAGCTGAGTGCCAAAGAATTGATGCTTTTGAACTGTGGTGTTGGAGAAGACTCTTGAGAGTCCCTTGGACTGCAAGGAGATCCAACCAGTCCATCCTAAAGGAAATCGGTCCTGAATATTCATTGGAAGGATTGATGCTGAAGCTGAAACTCCAATATTTTGGCCACCTGATGTGAAGAACTGACTCATTGGAAAAGACCCTGATGCTGGCAAAGACTGAAGGCAGGAGGAGAAGGGGATGGCAGAGGATGAGATGGTTGGATGACATCACTGACTCGATGGACATGAGCTTGAGTAATCTCCAGGAGTTGGTGATGGACAGGAAAGCCTGGCATGCTGCAGTCTACGGGGATGCAAAGAGTCAGACACGACTGAGTGACAACTGAACTGAACCTTCACAAATAAAAATACAGAACACCCAGTCAAAGATGAATCACAGATGAAGAACAAGCAATGGTTTAGTCCAAGTATGTCCCAAGTGTGAGCTTACCAAACTGAGGCTGCAGGCAATATCAGGCAAAGAGCAAAGCTTTAACTGTCAAGGAGAGGACTGAGGAAAAAGAACATGGAAAGGGTGGTGCAGATGTGGGATTCACACCCAATGACGATACAACTGGAAAAAAAGTAAAAGGTACAGGTTGACCAGAATAAGAAGCAAAAGCCTTCTGGGTGAAATAACAGCTTAGGCAAAATCACAGCAGTGGAAATTAGCAACCCAAGGACACAGAATAGAAAGCAGTCCACTTAAAAAGAAGAAGCAGACAGGGAGGAAAGCTGGGCTTGCAAGTACTGTCAGGGGCTGGCTGACGCTCCCCTTGGAGCATCCTTTGTCCCAACCTCTAACTCTTGAGTGTTAACTATCTATGTCCCAGGGTCAAATTCCTCCTCCTTTCCCTGGTCTTCCCAGCAGGAACTTCTACTTTCAAACAGCACTTTTTGGACACTGTTCTCAACTGGAATTACTCATGGTATCTGTGCCATGCACAGCAGTTTCTCCATAAATGCACTTCTCTGAATACTAGGGAGGTTAAATTTTCTGGGGATGATGAATGTGAAGTCCACGATCCTGGAACACAAGGTGGACTAAGTATGCCAAGGGTCTGAGCTATGAGGTCTCTGGGAAGATAGCTGGGCTGCGTTTGACAAACCAAAGCAGTGACCACCAGGGAGAGAGTGCTCTCAGCCAGGTCCAGAGGCAAAGTCTGGGGTAGAGACTGGAGCCCTGTGTGATAGGATGGGAGTTCAGGTCTGAGAGTGGGAGGGGGCAGGAGACACAGCTACAGACTGCTGCTGCTGCTGCTAAGTCGCTTCAGTCGTGTCTGACTCTGTGCGACCCGTAGACAGCAGCCCACCAGGCTCCCCCATCCCTGCAATTCTCCAGGCAAGAACACTGGAGTGGGTTGCCATTTCCTTCTCCAATGCATGAAAGTGAAAAGTGAAAGTGAAGTCAGTCAGTCGTGTCCGACTCTTAGCGACCCCATGGACTGCAGCCCACCAGGCTCCTCCATCCATGGGATTTTCCAGACAAGAGTACTGGAGTGGGGTGCCACAAAAATTCTGCAGCCCACACCCTCTGGAAACCCTACCTTGACTACCTAAACCTCGGGCCAGTTACTTCTCCTGCATCTGAAAAGCGGCTTCATCTGAAAAATACTGCAACAGTCTTTACCTTATTGGCTGATTCTGAGGATTAATTTAGTTCCTATAAAGCTCCTAGCAGAACGCCTTGCACAAAGTCTCAGCTTAAATGTATTAGCTCTTACTACTGTGGTCAGATCACCAGTGTTTCCAGTGTCAGATCATTACCACCTTACTTTTTACAGAAGTAGACTCTAAAAGTAGATCTTAGCACCAACTGCAGCTTGTACCTAAGATGTCCCACTGCAATTTTAATACCGTGTTTATAAAAGTGTCACAGATAAGATTTGTTTGGACATTTTAGTACTGTCAAATGAGTCACAAAGTTCAAGAATAAAAAGAAATCTTCTTTTATTTGTTATTAGCAACAGAGGATATTTGGCTTTCAGTAATGGATATTTCTGGCCAGAAGCTAGGATACAATTTAGGATTCATATTTAGACTGATGTTTTTTTTACAAAATAATTTGTATAAACCATTAACTTTTACTTGAGTGATTGTCCAGTTTGTTCATATAAAACTCCAGCTCTAAAAAATAGAAAAAGATCAACAGTGTTTATTAAGTGCCTTTTATGTGCCAGATACTCTGTTAGTTGCCAGGAATAAAAATATTTTAAAAAGCTATTACAGGGACTTCCCTGGCAGTCCAGTGGTCAAGACTTTCCCTTCAAAGGCAGGGGGTGAAGGTTCAATACCTGGTAGGGGAGATAACATCCCACATGCCAAGAAACCAAAACATAAAAACAGAAGCAATACTGTTAAAAAAAAAAAAAGTCAATAAAGATTTTAAAAGTAGTCCACATCAAAAAAAAATCTTAAAAAAAAGCCATTATAGTAACTCCAAAATGTTGGGCTCATAGGTCAAAAAGGACAACCAGAGCACTGTAAGTTAGGAATAGTGAAGTGAAGTTAAGTGAAGTCGCTCAGTCGTGTCCGACTCTTTGCGACCCCATGGACTGTAGCCTACCAGGCTTTTCTGTCCATGGGATTCTCCAGGCAAGAATACTAGAGTGGGTTACCATTTCCTTCTCCAGGGGATCTTCCCAACCCAGGGATCGAACCCGGTCTCCCGCATTGGAGGCAGACACTTTAACCTCTGAGCCACCAGGGAATAAGGAGATACTTATTTGAGGAGATGTGAGGTGCAGAGAAGGCAATGGCACCCCACTCCAGTACTCTTGACTGAAGAATCCATGGATGGAGGAGCCTGGTGGGCTGCAGTCCATGGGGTCGCTAAGAGTCGGACATGACTGAGCAACCTCACTTTCACTTTTTACTTTCCTGCATTGGAGAAGGAAATGGCAACCCACTCCAGTGTTCTTGCCTGGAGAATTGCAGGGATGGGGGAGCCTGGTAGGCTGCTGTCTACGGGGTCGCACAGAGTCAGACACGACCGAAGCGACTTAGCAGCAGTAGCAGCAGAGGTGAAGATGATTAGTGAACTCAATTTGAAACAATGTCTGTGTATCTTAATGGAAACTTCCCACAGACAAGTGAGGATAGACAATCCAAGAGAGATGAGTGTGGGAAGTGGCACCAACTGAAACAACAGGAGCAGGTAAGCTCTGATCAGAATACAGGCTGCATGCTCCCTCCACCAGCAGAAATGCGAACCTGAGGAGGAAGACTGAAAACAACCAGCACATTTGCAGATAAAGTTGGCTGCAAACTGCAAATATCATGCAAGCATATGGCCTCTCGCTATGATCCTGGGATGCACAGAAGGGGCTGGCAGGAGAAACAGAAAGGACAGTGCCATTGAATGTAGCACTGGTAAGAGCCAAGGGAGGGAAGGTATCTGCTTGCAGTCACAGAGACCAGACCTGGTGAGAGCTGGAACTCAGGACCTGTGAACCTACTGAACACCTTTCAGCAGACCACCTCCTCCTGAAGCACACCCTGATTGCTAAGGTGCTAATTACACACTGCAGTCGACATGCTGTGGAGAGCCTTCTCCTTTTGGCTGCTTCCTTATATCTGGCCAGGTGGACTTCAGAAAGACAGAAAAGATGAAAATCAGGGAAGTCCATTTTCCTGTCTGTTGAAGTGAAGCGAAAGTCACTCAGTCATGTCTCTTTGCAACTCTATCGACTATACAGTCCATAATTCTCCAGTCCAGAATACTGGACTGGGTAGCGTTCCCTTCTCCAGGGGATCTTCCCAGACCAGGGATCGAAACAGGGTCTCCTGCACTGCAGGCAGATTCTTTACCAGCTGAGCTACCAGGGCTGTCTGTTAGTAGCTCTGTAATATTTATATCTTTCTTTTAAATCTATCTACTTATCTATCTATTTTGAGGGTGGGTGGTAAGGGAGAAGACTGGAAATGCCCATAGATTAGCCAAGGTGTAACAAAAATGAAAGCAAGTGTAAGGCTAGAATTCACATAAGAACAGATGAGACCAGGTATGGAAGGGAAGCAAAAGAGATACTAGATTTGCTCAAGAGCTGCCAAGACAAAGAAGGAAGCAGAAAGGGAAGTAGACAGCCGAGGAGTAAGGCAGAGAAAGGCAGAGCCTGGCATGCATTCTTTCAGGTGTAGTCCCAGCACCACATGAGATACTGGTTCAGAAAATAGGGTCCTAAGTCCTTCTGCAGGACTGAATCAGAATCTTTGGGGAGCAGGTCCCCAGACTGAATTTTGCTGAGCTCCTTGTACCTGGAGATTCTTATGGATGTTAAAATTTAAGAATCAGTGAGCTAGAAGAAAAATCACTGAAAATAGAGTTATTTTTCCTTATTATGGTAAAATGCACATGTTATAAAAGTTACCATAATTTAGTAGTGTGAAGAATATCCACAATGTCATACAATCAATTTCCAGAATTTTTCATCTTGCAAAATGGAAACTTTACACCCATGATGGATTATCTATTTAGTGGTTTGCTAAAGCTCTGCTAGCTAGTTTAGCTTTGGAGCTGATGTCAGCCCATAGAGCATAGATACAACCACAGGCATTCAGGTTTATGGGCAAGGTCTAAGCTGGTGCTTGTCAAATAGTTTGACTATCACCTTCACTGGATTACCAAAGGGAAAACTCCAGATACCATAAAAGACCTGGTTAGTATTCAGCAAACATATATTAGAAAAAATACAAATTTCAGATTAATTTTTGTTCTCTATGACATGTTTCAGTATTTACGCTTACTTTTTCATTAAAACTTGCTCTATCACTTGGAATTCTTGCTTTACATACATTTTATGGTGAACACTAACACATATTCAGGAGTTGTATAATGCACTATTGTGTCAGCATTCACTGGTACACACGCAGCTACACACACATTTTTATGGACAGTGGCAAAAGTGCCATTATGCTAACTTGTTGCTATTGAATATTTATTGACAAACCACAATATGCTGGGCATGGAGGTGTTTTTCTATTCAGAATTCAGTATGTGGGGGCACACCTACCTAACGACTTGCTCCTGATCAGAGTCAAAAGACCTTCAGGGTTAGGGCCCTTTGTGATTTTACTGAGTCTATCCCCTTCCACATTGGGAGTCAATTCTCATTTGTGAGAAGTGTATCACACACGCTCAGTCGCATCCAACTCTGTTCAACCACGTGGACTGCAGCCCACCAGGCTCCTCTGTCCATGCAATTCTCCAGGCAAGAAGTGGGAGTGGGTTGCCACTGGAGTGGGTTGCCATTTCCTTCTCCAAGGGATCTTACCCACCCAGGGGTCAAAACCACAGCTCTTGTGTCTCCTGCACTGGCAAGTGGATTCATCACCAGGGAAGTCCTCCACACTGTATGGTATCCCTTTAATACATAATCCTTTGTTACCTGAGAGCAGTGCTAAATAAATCTGTATTTAAATATTTTTAAGCCTGATTTTATAGTAATTAAATCCAAGCTATGTATCATGGTCTACCATATACAATCTTTGGTTTAACAAATAACGAGATTCTTTATAACTCTATGCAGAGTCTACTAGTCTTAAAAAGTATTGTTAAAACCCTAACTGAAAAGAGAAAGATCTCTTTTATTATACAAACATCACAAATATTGCCCCTCTAATTTGTATAGTAGTCAAATATGGCTCTTTCTTCTATATGGAGAAATAAGAGATATAAAGAAATTAAATATGTTCCCTGAAGTCTCATATACAGCTACATAAACAGAGTATTCTTAGTTAGAAAAGCATTTCAAAGAGATCTGATTCTTTTTGTTAACACCTTAATCTAGCAAAAGAAATAAATTTTTTTCCTTCTTCCCTGAGGACCATTAAAATCTTCCTTTAGATTCCAGAAAAGCTCTGGTCTTATTAAGATGTGCTATCAAACATATGAATATACCAGTAAAAATGCGTCTATAGTATCAGTGGGGTCTACAGATTGAAATTTCCCACCAGGTAAGATATAGAGATCAGAGGATGGAACTAGACACAAAGTCTATTCATGGATGAGCCAAATTTAAACATCTGCAGAAACTTCCATGAAAATAGTGCCATTAGTCGCTGCTTTAAAAATGTGTTTTGTGGTATCAAGGAAATAACACAAGTATCTTTACTCAAACTGTGATTCAATGTATATACAATGCATATACAAACAAATGTATATCACATTACATAGTTATCTCTCAAAAGGCTATTATAAAAATCATCATTAATGGCTACCTTTGGTTTATACTTTTATAGAGTTTAAATTTCTTATGATAAGAATTATTTTTAATAGAAAAGCTCATTTCTACTATTTTAAAGTTTATAACTAAATTTTCTTTGTAGATTAACCAGGCCAAATTTTAAATTGCAATTAATCTTAATAAATTGAAATTAACTGCTTTCCTCAATAGACTAATACTTTTCAGGATTCTCTGCCCCAGGAACTATTTGTGCATTTCACACATCAAAAATGAATTTGAATATTAGTTTGGGATAAACACAACAGGTTCTAAAAACATTACACTCTAACATAATTTATTTATGGGTTTATCTACCATTTTGGAATTTGCAAGGATATCTCAGAATTTAGTACTGCTGCTTTTGCACTAAACATTAATATTCCCAAGTGTGCTAACAACACTTAAGGCCCCAGTGCTTTACAAGATACTGAAAACATGACTTGATTACATTTAATTTGATTCCAATTAAAAAGCACTTAAGAACTTTCTAGTGAATTAGATTACACTGAATGTTTCTATAGACGACACTTCATTATCTGAGGCAGCTTTAATTTAAAACGATCACAGAGAGGGAAAAATACTGTTGATTTTAACAAAATGGGCTTAATCCCATATCATTATTTGACAAACATGTGTATGAGGTATTGGTTTATTAAATACATGTACAAAGGGACAAGCAAAAACATCTATAAAACTGAGTGCCTCATTCTAAGATCTCCCAAGACAGATCTAGTGACACGGCCTCTAATTCTTAACAGAAACCAGAATACTGTGTAGAGAAATATTTAAATAAAAATGAAGAGATCATATCAAGACACAGTACTGAAAACACTGCCTTTTGTACTGAATTTTTAAGCAGTGAATTTTAGAACTAATTAAAAGTGAAATTGAACTTCTTATTTACAGTATTAAGTGACAGTAGCCAAGTAAGTGCAAAGTGTCCCCAAGCCACAGGCCTTCCCACAACGTAGCATCTTCACTTTAAAGCAAGGAACTACCTCGAGATCAAATTATAATATATTCAAATCAGGACAAACTGAACAATTTTTTGCCTTCCCCACAGTGTTAAACAATTTTATAAAGTGTTATTCTTTTACAAACCCCAGTTTGTGCTAGAGTTCCAAAAGGGGAAAATTATGATTAAAAACAAAATGATTGAAAACAAATGGCTAAAGTTATTTTGTACTAAGCATAAACTGCACGGCTAGCTTTCATTGAACAGAGCTTTGCAGACACATTTGGCATGCCCATCTCTGATATTTCAGTAATAAAGACAACTCTGTGGTTTGTGGTTAGTGATTAAGCACCAAGTGAACTTGTGTGTGTTCATATATAGGAAAATCTGCAGCATTTTGAGTGTTTCACACTTGTAACAATGTCTTTATTATGCCTTCCAGAATTAACTGACCTAAAATCCAGTGACTCTACAATATATCTATTGGATAATTAGAACTCTAAGGACCAACACATAAAACACATTATTGACTTTTAGATCTTCAATCAAACAAATATTTACAGCTGCAATTTACAAAAATTATTTCCATTTAAGTTGGCAACATCTCAAAATCTGTCCTACTGATCTGAAGCATATCAGGATTATCCATATCGTCCCCCAATTTAGAATTAAAATATAAAAACAATGTAACAACCTTTAGAGCAACCTGGACCTACCTTCTCTCACATCCTAGGTGAGTATCCTCTGAAGACAAATGAAACTTCATAATTATAAATTCTTTGAAATCAGTCTGCCTGACCTTGAGACCAAGAACAGCAGAGGGGTGAGGAGTAGTGACCTGGTTTAGTGACCAGTAGCTACAGATATCAGAGAATGTGCTTGTTGTCAATGATCAGTGCTGAAATCTGTCTATACCACACTGGAACAATCAATTTTGTAAATGATTGCAATAATCAAGGAAATTGCCTAATTTATAAATCCTTGCATACAGCATTTTAATGGATTCCTCCATTTTAATGCTGATGCCTTCTGAGCTCAATGAATTGTTGTCCAGGCTGTCATTACACAAAATGATAAAAACATTCGTCTGGTAGAGAAACCACATCTCATGGATATTCAGACCCTCAACCCATAATCACTCATTAGTGACTTCCATGAAAGTCTCACCCTGCTGAGCCCCAGGAAGAGTGGGCTTATTTATGTCTGTGCCTTGGTGAAAATTCCCTGGTACAGTTTGCAATCTGAACAAATTACCTTTCACTGAATTATAACACAGTGGATGTGTCTCCCAATTCTGACATCCTCATATTTTAATAGTTTTCTCCTCTCTCTCCTTTCTAATGCTGGGGCTTTTTTTTTTTTTTTTAAACCACCCAACTCAGAGTCAGCAGGCGTCACCACTCTGAACTCCCAGATTGTGAAGCATATCAACACCAGGATGCTGGATGCTCTGCCGCAAATGGATGACATCCCAACCCTTACGGGTAAACCTACGGACCCTACCTGGAAACCCTGGCTGCACACTTAGCTCTTTCCCTAAGACCACCACAAGGAGATTGTTCTTCTCAGTTAAACCTTGGTCAATTGATTCCAGCCAATAGTGTGCTGTCAGTACTTTACTTACTGCTCAATCTCACTAACCTGACATTTATGGTGCACTGATTGGCCTCTGTCAGTGGCGCTGGTTGTAAATTCACTTTGAAAAGCTTTGTGTTAACAGCCTTCAACCAGGCTCCAAGAAGAGTACGAACAGGCAGCCTGACAATTGCTCGACCTCCTGCCCTTATTACAGTGAGTAAATCAGGGTTTGAGCCATTAGGCTGGAGCCTGGGGCCTACACAAAAAGGATTGACATGACGAAAGGTCAACCTCTGTCACACATGTGTAACAATTTGGATAATGGAATTCTGTAACTTATCTGAGTGAGGTGGCAAACGCTTCCAAGGAAAAGTATATGCTGCTCTGGCTTTTATGCTAAGTAGTTATACCAGAGTCTGTATTTCTTGTGTAAATACACAAGGAATGTCTGAACTCACGAAATCTGGGAGTATATATGAGTCTAAAAAGAAAGAAAGAAAGAAAGAAGGGGGAGCAAGGCGGTCTCATAGTGGTTTCATGCACTGCATTTTTCTTAGAATGGCCAAACACCAAAGTATCACATCTACCCTCTGAGAAAAGAGAATCTTGATACTGTGGACACGATCTCTCAGCGGAGTAAAAGATAAGATTTTCATATTCAACCACATTTTTTTAAAACTCACAACATTACAACTATAAATGGTTTCTGGGTAACACAATAGATTTCCTTGAATACACAAAACTGCCTTAATTGACACATAAAATTAAAAGGCTCCCCTGCAGATTTCTCTGATGCAGTGTTACCTAAATCACATTTTCATCAAATCACTTGCTGCCACAGGGTGACTGGGGAGAGCAGCTTTCATCTGTCCAGTAACCTCCACAACTCTGATTTTAATTTCCATTCTCTATTTTAATCTCCATTCTCTATTTTTCCCAGTGTGGGGGAAAAATCATACAATGTAAGAAAATATGGAGTGGACCACAAAAACTTAGGAATTATTTTCTTCCTGTGGACAAAATGCTATCAAAAGAAGGAATCTATAAACAATAGATAAACTGAACTGACTGATCAGAAAGACAGTCCTTCAGATATAGAATACATCATTCTTTATAAAGCATTTGCAATGAAAAAGTAAAACACTGTAAAGTCACATGTATATTTGGATTAAACTTTACTGACATGAGAATTTCCAAATGGCTGTTATAATTTTTTTTTTAACAGAGTCATTTTTGGACTTAGAAAACCAAGGGTGGCATTTGGTACATAAACCAAGAGTATCGGGACTTTAAATGACCTTTTCAAAGCCAGCTTTAAGTACTAAGTTTTTATTTTTAACACAATGCTGGAAACCATTCCAAGAGGCGGCAGATGGTTTTACAGTTTATGTAAAACTACAAAATGCTCACACTCGATCAAATGGGCACCACTATAAAAGACATCTTCAAATCAAATGAGGCAAAGTCAACGAGATACACCAGCTGTTCCTCTGCATAATTAAAAACATAATAGTAACATTACTATGATTTGTTTTGAAGGAGAATATTTGGATTTCATGAAGTCAATACGTTCAAAACTGAAATGACAGTCTGCTATATTAAATGATAAATTGCTGAGAAACATAACTTTTACTTCAATACAGCTGTGATAGCTATATAATCCTGTCCCCTGGTACTTTGGTGAATCAGGCCAAAATGAACCCAGGTCTATAGAGCAAAATATGGAATATACAGTTACAGTACAAACACTGGAAAATTTTAAAATAATTTTAATTGAATTTTTAAATTACTTTTATTCAATTTAAAATTATTCTTTTCAAGTGACTTTTTACTATCTAAATATATACAAATGTGTACAGTACTACATATGGAACTGGGTCACTTATGAAAACATACATAATACATTTAAAATATGAGATCAATTCATTTCCTTCTAGTACCAATTACCTGTGATGGCTTTGAAATATAAACATTTAGTAGCGTGCAATATATTTTTAATATTGGTTTTCATTAATGTCTTTTGACCTAAGCTAAATAGTAATGATGAAAAATAGACTATTTGCTTCAAAGTAAACCTCTTATTAAATCTAAAAATATTATGGCACAAAATCAAACCACAAAAGGACCACTGCATATTATCCCCCTTGATTTTCTGAAGAAAAATAATGAAAGTCTCTACATAGTAAAAATGAAAATGAGACACTCAAATTAACCTAGGCAAAGAGAAATTCTATAAAATTAACTCCAAAGTATTGCAAAGTACTCCAAGTTAGTGTAATTTCTAATACCTTGACTGTAATCCTAACAAGTTACTACATTATTTCAATTAACAGAGTCACTTTTCTAGGGTGAAAATAAGTGCAATTTATTTTGTCAATGTTGTTAAAACTTCTTGTCAGATCAGACTTTGAGTTGAAAGGCCTGAGTAATTCTAACCTATCTTAAACTGTAACTTTATTTTAAACTTCCGTATTTTCTTCCAGTAGAATCTGAAGTATACACTGTGTACATTCCTCAGGTCCAGTCATATTAAATTCTGATGTTAAGCAGAAAGGGGAAACCATGTGCAGACTAGATTAATTTATCTCAAGGAAAAGGGGCACATTAATAATGGAGATAATGTTTTCATAAATGTTGGAATCAAATGTGCCTTTTCACTTCTTTATTAGAAAACACATTAGGACAAAATTATCTCACTCTCATCAATAAGACCGAGTCGCTGAGAAAGACTATGTTTTCTTTGCAAAACATTTAGAAAGATTTTTCCCATTATGGCCAAATAGCTAGAAATATATCATGCATCCAAGTCTTGTTGGAATAAATGTATACAAGCAAGGCAAGTGATTATTTAGTCTATCCAGTTATATTTCTATTTTAAGAGATCTAAATTTACTATTTTTGTAAAATACATTAAAATTCTGATTCTAAAAGAAATTGGCCCCCAAAATGATAAATTTGACTTTTAGCTTGTTAACCTCTTTAAGGACACAAAAAAATTTACCTTGGATTATTGCTAAAAAGAAAAATTCTTAGAATTTCCTATGGTACCCCAAAGAATCAAAACATAATGAATGTAGTGGTATGATATTTAGCCTTCATAAAATTATATTTTTATGAACCAGGATTATACACAAAGAAAATATTAACTAAAAGATGACATCACACTTACAAACCAATCAAGCTCTTCATAGCTGATATACTTTAAATATTTTTAAAAAGTCATTTTTCTACAAAAAATAGAGCTTTAAAAAATTAAACAAAAGGAGTAACTAAGGTGAATCTGTTTCTGTAATAAGCCTTCATATGTATAATAAAGTACAACCACACTAAAAACAATGAACTGTAAACTGAAACAAAAATCCATCATCTACTTGGAAACAGTGATGGGAAAAGATTAGCAATCCATTTATCGTACTGAAATAAAGATAAGTAACCTTAGTAAGATCCATCAGGTCCTGAGTATTGAACTCTAAATATAAAGACATTTCTTCATCAGCAAGTGACGAAAAATGTGAGAAAGAGAAACGATTCCAGTTAACATTTACAATGCAATAGTCAGGATTCAATTCTTTTAATTTTTCAAGATCTGTTTTATGTCGATCTGTATTCTAGAAGATATCTTTAAAAGTATGTTTTCAAAATGGATAATTACTACATGAGTCATTAAACAATTATTGCCAAGAGTTTCCTATAGACCTACAGTGTATTCCAATTACTGATTCTTTCTAATATAAAAAATATAGTAATTAAAATATTTTTCACAATAAGATTTAGATTTGAAAGGAAAGACTAAAGTCTAAGGAACAATTCAACATTTAGAATTTTGTTATAAATGTAACTTAATCCAAATAGTCACATTTCATAAAAGTAATAAATCATAATGCTTAAAAATTAAAAATAAACTTATACTTCATATTTTTAAAAGTAATTACTAGTAAAAATCTGAAACCTGTTAAAGTATTTCGTCTTACAAATGGACACTGGCACTAAGTTACTTGACCTCAGTCACATTTTATATGATCTCCCAGAAGTCCGATAAATTTTACATGGTCACAGTTCTAATATTTCTTCAGTCCTCTAAAGGCATGTCATTATAACTATTCTTACGATGATAAACAGATTATGTCCTTTTTAGAAGTAGACCATTCAAGCATAAACCCAACAAGTATTATTTTTAAACACAGAACCAAGTCTATGCACCAATCCCCAACACACTCAACTCACATACCTCAAGCAACAGATAAAACTCACTCTATCTACCAAAGCATCACCACCACCAACAAATGAAATTCCCTGGTCTCTTTACTGCAGCAGAATTTTAACTTCATCAAGTACAAGTAAAGGTACAGAAAAAACACTCCATAGTTTTCATTATTGATAAAAATCATCACATTCTACCTATACAGTAGTTTCCTGCCAACATCCCAATCATTTAAAGCCTTTGAGGAAAACGAAAACCAACAACGACAATAAACTATGGGATTTTTTACATGATTGTGGCTTTGTCCCTGGCACTCTAAAAATAGGCATTGAACTCAAGGCACCAGAGGGCAATATAATAGCGCTCAGTTTTAGCACTTTCAGATAGAATAAATCTGTACACTAAACAATTGCTTTTCAATTTCCTCAGAAAAGTCCTGGCAGACCTTCAACTATATGATACAGAGTTCCTATAACACCACTGGAACATGAAGAGTGCCCGGACTTGTTTTACAAACTTTAAATCACACTGGAGGTTACAACTAATTAGTCAGAAACAAAAATCAACTAGGAAACATTTAAGAACCACATGCTTTATTTCCCACTTCTCAGTTGTTCCGAGCCCAAAATGCTAATGTCTAACTTGCTTCAAAGTATCAACCATTTTCCCCTGTTCCATTTCCCTATATAAAATTGTTTTTTAAAAAGCACTATTTGGTAACATAAATATATCTCTATGTTCCCCTCATTCAAGAATCCTAATCTGAAAGACTGAAAATGTAACTGTTTTCCAATAACTGTTTGGGTGTGAATTGGAACCTGGGAACCTAGGCACAGTGCACCAGTGGGTAACTGTATGGTACATAGCCCAGCAGCCTCCATGAAGTCATCTTGGGCTGTTTCCCTATGAGCTCATCGATGTAGCTCCTCCTCCATCAAAGGTGGCTTTGAAGACACAAGCCATAGCAGCCCATTGCCAACAGTCATAGAAGTGTTCTGGAGACCAAGTCATAGTGCTGGCCAGAGAAGGTGCTCAGCAAAAACCTGAGCAGACTGTTGAATTCCATGAAGTTTATTTAGTGACTATAGGGCAGCTTGCAATGAAAATGGTCATCTTGGAGGATACTGAGCCAAGTGTGGGGTGCAAGCTGTTGCAGAAATGACCCATTAATGGAGCCCTAAGGTCCATGCCTACTTGGCCCCTGTCATTTAAAAATGTTTATTTTCTGGCTAATCCCACTCTATTATATTCCCTGGTCTCGGTCAGATTTACGTATCGCTTAAGGGTAAGACTCATGGCACCTTATTTTCACAAACAACTCTCCAGGGTAGGCGTATCCAAAATTGGTGGGGGAGGACCTATATTAAGAGTCTTGTCTCTTTCAGAATGGACCCTGGTAATCAACCATGAAGCCCTGAGACAAATCTCAGGTTAATATTTTTCAAATACATTGTTGATTTTTAAGTAACAGCATCAGGTAAGATTGTACTGTTGAAGTACTATCAATTGGGTAACACCAAACCACTTCAGAGTTTTCGTACCGTATGATTTTCTATCTGAACAATTGTACTTTGTCAGAGAAGAAGCAGAATTTGTGATTTCTGATTCACAATACAGTCTTGCTTTACTTTGGGTACTTTGAAAGTTGTGGAATGTGTGACAGTCTCTCACATTCCACGTTTACCGAATTGTCTGTATTGGAGAAAATAATTAGTTTGCCTGACTCTCCTTCCTCCTGTTTATGCTTATGTTCCTTCTTGCCCAGTGGACAAACACAAAAACAGGTTGGAAGAGCTTAAAAGAACACAAAATTCACCTAGCTCACATCCCAATGCCCAATCTCCTCTGTTTTATTTCCTCAGGTGTTTTCTCTTTTTCTCAAGATCAAGGGAGACCAAGGGTCAAATCTATTGCAGCTGGACTGGAAGCTTGTTACGGTGATTCCATCTTCAGAAACCTGTAAGCCTGGGCTGCTGTGGGCACCTCTTTTTCTGCGGGTGCTGCAAATACCAGATATTTGCATGACCAGAGAAATCTTGTCTCCACTGCCCTCTGGGGAACAAAGGAGGCTCTGTATGGGCCTAGATTCTGCCGGGAGGCCAGGCGACTTACCTCCCAGAGATGCTGCGTGTTCCTCACGGCGCCGGCCTGCACCTTCTCCGGGGGCAGGAGCACGCCCTGGAAGGGCCCGATCCAGGTGCCCTGCTGGATCCTCTGTGCCGCGCAGATGCCGTAGGCCAGGCCGGGCACGGTGCTGGTGCACAGGCACACCTCCCTGGGCAGGTCCCGCAGCCACTCGGGCAGCTCCGGCGGGGCGCGGCGGCCGCGGCGCTGCTGGTGCCCACGAGCCGGGCGCAGCGAATGCAGCGGCCCGTGCATGGGGCACTCGCCGTTGCGGTTGTCCGCGCACATGTCGCAACCTGCCGGAGACACGCGAGAGGGAGGGGAGGAAAGGGAGAGGGTTAACCCCTGGTAAACCCCGAGACAGCAAGCCTCCCCGCCCGGGTGAGCCACCTGCCAGGGAGGTGGCGCCGCGAGGGCGCCCGAGGCCACTGGCAGCAGGGGGAGAGGGGGACTCGACGCTCTCCCTTGGAATTCACCGTGCCCAAATCTGTCTGGTACCGGGGTCGAGACCCCACGCGCCCTCCACAAGCCTCCGGAGCCGTCCTCCGGCCTGCGGATGGCGTCGTCGTCTCCAAGGAACCGACGGGACAGCTGGCGGCTTCCCTCCCTCTTCTCCTTCTCACCCTCTCCCCTATTCTCGCTCTGCGTGGTGTTTCCGAGGTGTCTTTATCGTTGTACCAGGAGGGAAGTGTCTCTCGACCCATCTGGAATCTGGGAGAGATTCTACCTTGGTGGACTCTTGGCTACGTTTGGTTTTCCTTCCTTTAAGAAGAGATTTTCAAAATCACCAGGGCAGGCGGGCGACCCTACCCGCCACCCGGGGCTCGCGTGAGAAGGTCCATGCGAGGGGCGGAGCCGGCCGTGGCCCCGCGGAGCCGCAGTCCCACACCCCAGCCACAGAGGGCGCCCTGGCGCTAGCGTCTCTCGGAGCGCTGCGGTGGTCCCGGCTCTGCTGGAGCCGGTGGAAGGCAGGGGATGATCTGGCGGGTTTGGGGTGCCCTGTGCTTGCGTGCAAGCTCTTCCCCGAAGCCCCCACCCCCGAGAAAAACGAACAGCAAATGTAATGATCAAAATAATGGGTCTTTAATGATGAAGATAAAGTTTCCTTGGAGAGGGCCCCAAATCCCTCCCAGACGGTTAATACCGAGGCTAAATGCGATTTATTTTTTTACATTACAAACTAACTGAGAGCTTTAGTGAAGCCTTCAGAGCAGCCAGCGCATGAGGGGACCACCCCTCTCCCAGCCCACCCCCCGTCCCCAACACCCGCAGCCTCACACACACACACCGCACCCTCTGGGGCGGCCGGCCGAGAACGCCTAGTATCCCTCGACTCAAACCCGGCAGGAACAGGCCCGGCAGCCGCGGGAGCAGGCCCTGCGGCGACCACGCTGTCGGATCGCAGCGCCCTCCGGGTTATTAATGGGCCTGGCGGAGCCGCCGTGTCTGCGCCCCGGCTCGGCGGACCTGCCTCTGGGACGCGGACTCGGCGCCCGCCGACGACACCGGCCTCTCTGGCCCAGCCTCCCTGGGGAGCCGCGGCGCCCCTGCGCAGCAGAGCCCTGTGGCACTGGGCCTGATGTAGGGCGAGCCCCGACTGGCATAGATGGCAAGATCTGGGCACCAGCGGATGCGCCAGCACTGGGCGACGGATCACCCTCTGGACACTTGTGCCCAGCCTTAGTCACAGCCAGTCCTGGTGGATGGCCCTGGGTGTACTCTATCCGTGCTAGAACAACTGAAATGCCCAAAGAATTCGTGACAAGTGAGTCATGGAGCAACCTTCGAGGAACATCTGATGGCAACCCAGCTTGGTGAGTGATCCCCTATTTTCCTCAATTGCTTCACAGTGAACTGAAGGTTGACTTCATGAGCATCCCATCTCAGTGAAGAAGGGCTCCAGCCCTCTGTGCCTCCCCTCAGCCGGCTCCTCCTACACGTCTCCCCAAAGAGCCCAGAGAATGAGGGGACCTTTATCTGGAGCTTCTTGAGGGTGTCCCCAGGCCTCTCAAGTGGAAAGTAGCAACCTCTTTCTGCAGGTAGTGAACTGACCACGCCCCTTGGACTGCCATCACACAAAGGACCTCTCTTTCAACATCACAAACTAACCATCAAAACTGTGCCAGGCTATGCTTTTGACCCTGGGGCCTAGAGGGAGGGAGGTACTCTCAACCCCTCCAGAATGTACTCATTTCTCACACCTTCTCAAGTTCCTGATTGTGAAAAAGAAAACTTTAAGACAAGGGGGCATGGAAAGAAAGACAATAAAAACTCACAATTACCAGTTGCCTACTATGTGCCAGGCACCCATCTTCAACCAAACAGCCACTATATTATTGTAATATCACGATTCCCATTTTACAGATGAGGCAAATGAGGCTTTATGAGCAATAATAACTTAACCAAGGACCAGAAACTTAGAAAGGGGCAGAGAAAGATTCACCAGCAGGTCCACCTGACTCTAAAAGCCTCCAAATCTAGAGAGCTAAGATTAATGAAAGCCAGGAGAATTTTATATCCAAACTTATAACTCAATCAATAGAACTGAAATATTTCACTGAAGTCACTATTTGGCGGCGGAGGGAGGGGGTGTGCTACAAAAGTGTTGTAGCATGATTGAATTAAAGAGATTTCTCTCTTTTCTACACTCTGGGGTTTGGGGAGTTTAACTTAAGAGGATGATTTGAAAAGTAAGATGATAATGTCCATAATTTTGAATTTTAGTGCCTAACTTCAGAAATGGCCTTTCAGCACCTTAGCAAAAATAGCTTAAAACAAATGACAATAAGCAAAGGCAATATGCCCGTAAAAGTAAAAATAAATCACCCTAGGGGTTTGATTAACAGACCTTTCCTTTCTAGTTGGCTCATGAAACAAAGTATGAGAAGAAAGAGCATTTGGTATTCACTCCCCTTCAGTCCATACCAGAGATTCTGTCAACCTACAAGATTACCACAACCTGTAACACCATACCAACTACATCAGCAATAAAATAAGGAGCAAAAGTGTCAACTCCAGCCACCACCCACACAGACAAGCATATTCCTGTTTTTTGTTATGCATGATAGAGTGTGTCTAGTCCTTTCTCAGAGATGTCCTCTAAAGCACTTCTTCAATTTAGGAACTTTCATTTGTCTCCATGAAGTGTTAAAACAATAGTAGCAATCCACAGAGTGACAAGCAGAGGCTCTCCCAGTAAGTAGAAGAATACCTGCAGGATAGGCAATGCCAATCCACTGTCGTTAGTCCATCCAATAGAAGTTATCATCATTTATAAATGACTTCATGCTATTTCAAAGTATTCCACCCCAGAAGCTGACCAATTACGTCAAAATACAGGTTAATCCTAACATCACTATTTCTTAATAGAAACAGCTTCTGTCACTGAAAATATGTGACTTCTGACATATGTCCCAAGAGTCCCAAAGGAGCTTAAGAATGGCTAAAACAAGTAACTGATTACCTGGGGTTGACAAATGTGGCCCAAGTGGACAAACATTCTAGATAGCAAGCCAGCAACACCTTCTAGTGTCTTCTAGATAGCAAGCCACCAACACCTACATGAAAAGATCTGAGGGAGAAGTGGGCTAGATGCCTAAACTACACATAAAAATAATATAGGTATTTTTTATATATATATATATATATATAAATACATGTTACAGCATTCTAGGCCAAACAATACATAATATGTCTATTTGTATTCATAAAGAAGAGGCAAACAAATGTTCCTACTGTCTTTTAGGATCATGAGAGATATTATACTCTCCAAGCAAGATATTTGGAAATGCCATTATAGCACTGGGGAATATGAGATCATGGTCTCTATCTTGAACAGATCTTTTAAAGCTCCTGTTTATTGGTCTCTGAATGAAGAGGAGGTATCACTAAGTTAAAGACTTGTTCACGCACTGACTTCAAAAGGCCAGACCAAGTGGAGTGAAGAACCAACTTTCACTCTTCGCTCCTTATCCTTCTGTACTGTTTGGATGTTTTTACAAGAGCACGTGGGGCTCCTGTAATTGAAAATGGATCTCTTTTAAGGCAAAAGGGCAAAGGAGGCCAGAGTCCTCTGGTATCTCATTTCTCATTCTAGGAAAGGTGAAATATACAGCGTTCCAGGGCCCTTCGACAGGCGCGTGTGGGCGCAGGCGGAGCGGGAACCCCTGGGGACGCGCCCGCCACGCTGGGCTTTCGCTCCCTGGAGCCTCCCCGCCGCTTTCTCCTGCCCTCACGCGTGCTCGGGACAGGGAACTGGGGAGCAGCTGAAAAGCCTGCCTCCCGGCCCGGACCGTGGTAACTGCAGAGCTATAAATTCTCTGCGACCACCGCCGAGGTCGCCGCCCTCTGTCCTGAGGCCAAGTCCCGTGGGGCTGGCGTCTATCGATCCCCCGCCTGGCGACGGCGACGCGGCCCCGGGAGTGCCGCCTGCTGGCAGCTCCGCCTGCTTCGTAGCAGGGGTGGGGCGCGGACCCTCAGGGTCGCCGAGGGTGCAGCCGACACGGGCCTGGGGCCGGTGGAGTGCAGTGGCCGGGAGCCTCCCGCACGTGGCTTCGAGGCCCGATTCCAGCGCGCACTCTCCTCTCATCACGCCGGCTGGCTGGAATGGTGGTGGACCTTGCGCGGGGTGGACGCTGGGCCCCTCAGCACTTATCCGGAATGTGGAAGTCCTCGCCCCCCTGGCTGCCAGGGAACGGCTTTCTTACAAGACCAGACGTGATCGCCACCACCCGCACTCCGGCGCTCCCACCACCGCCCGGCCCCCTTCCTCCCCTGGGAAGGGGTCTTCTAGGCTTCCCGGAACCGGGACTAGGAGCGAGTGGATCCAGAGGCGAGGCAGGCCAGGAAGGGGAGCCGCCAAGCGTGGTCTCGGCCTCCGCGGGGTGGCCCAGCACGCGAGGAGCCTTCTGTGGGACTCTTTCTAGGCGGGTTTAAAGCTTTGCCCGCGAATCACAGCCGCTTCGGGCTTCTGCTGCTCGGCCTGGCTGCCGGCTTGGCCCTGGGACCAAGAGGGAGAGACAAAAGGGGAGGGAAAGAAAGAGGAAATGTGATTTTTTTTTTGGTCTCCCGATGACTGTATTAATAAATTAAATGGGAGCGCCAGTGTGTGAGGGCGAAAGAATATTGCGCAGAGATAAACCTCAGCGGCCCCTGCCCCTGCGAGGCCGCCATATACAACGCGCAGATGATGAATAGGAGGCGCGAGAGGAGATCGAAGCGGGCCTGGGCCGGCTCCACTCTCTCCTACAAAACTATAGGGCAATTAATTGTGGCTTGTCCCCTCATCCTTCATCTCCTGGTGGCACATATCGATGGAGATTACTGCTGATGGACCATTTTATCACCTTAAATAAACAGTCGCCACCTCTCCTAACCTCAATCTAATATATGGCTCTATGTTCAGTTTCAGAGCACTAGATAACGGATGATGTAAAATAGCTAAATCATGTGTGTTCCGGGATGGGGCTTGGGCCTGCACACAAAAAGCAGAAAAAGAGAACGACACAAAAGCCCACACGCTGACGCGAGCCGCCTCCCTCCCACCGAGGACCGGGTCTGAAATCTAAGTCGCTCGAGGGCCATTGACAGTGAGGAGGAGCGCAGCGAGTGTGTCTTGGTGTCAGGAAGATCCCACTGGTTGGGTTACTGAGCTCGGGAGCTTCCCAAACAGGACCTGCGTTTTCCATCTGGGTGGGAAGAGATTAGGGAAGGTCAGAAAACACTCACTCTCCTTTTATCTCTTCGCCCTGACCTCTCAACTAAACAAACCCCAGCTTTCCTTCTCTCTCCAGTCTCTCTCCCCAAACCCTCGGAAAGGATGGTGCTACCAACAGGGGACCCTCAATTCAACAGGGGCCCCAACTCCTACACCTGTGCTCGAGCCAGTGCTGTTCCCAGCGCTGTTCCTTGCACAGCAGGGCTCCTCGAAATATCTGAAGAAACAGAGACCTCCTGCTGGGAAAGCTGCGGAATGCCCCGACTCAACTCTCCGCAGAAAGACCCGGGACAGGCTTAGCCCCCTCCTCTCTCCCAGGTAAAAGGGAGGATGATCTTAATCAAAAATTAAAAAGATATGAAGAACACAGTGGCTACACCAGACGTTTCTGAACAAACACAAGGGTTCAGCGCGCCGCTTGGCTGCTTCTCAATACCTTCCAAGAAAAGTGACAGGGTCTCAAACAACGCACTGAGCTCCCAGAATCTAAGAAGAGGCTGCCGCTGCAACAGAGCCTGACGAAATCAATGGCGTCAAGCAAACTGTCAGCAAATGAGGGCAGTAATACAGGAAGAGGACGGAAGGTCCCCCATCTCCCATTTACCTTACACAAGTCCCACCTGACTTTAAACAGATGCAAGAAGAGGCAACTAAGCATTGAGAGGTTCGGTGGAAAGTGTACTTCAATTATAGAATAACTTCATACACAGAGTTAGATATATACTAGAAGGCTAGGCTGTATAGCTTCTGCTGTTTTTCAGTCTTTTAATGTGTGCAACAGAGCTGCAACACCCTTCACTATGCCTTCCCTATGGCAGTTCCCATAGATGCCAATACGGTTTCAAGTGAAAGGAGTGCCACTGATTGATTCACAAGTGTTACTGCGTTGGTGATCCCAGGCAAGTTACTCTTCTAAAGGGAAAAGACAAGTTTGGCGGTGCCTTTGCCTTGTAAAAAGAACCCTTTACATACAAAGTAATAAAAACAAACCAATGCTGAGTGGTCACTTCACAGAATTCTTTTAGAGGGAAAGGGCAATAGACTAAAAGGAAAACTAAAAAGATCTGTGCATGATAAATTAATAGGTAATTCCCTTCTGTCCATCTCTCACCCCACCACAACCTGGGAATCCAGGGGTGAAACTGTTTTTCACCATCTTTCAAGTGATATATCAACTTCCCCCGCCAAGGAAAAAAAAGTTTCCCACTCTGCATTTCTGATGTGTTTTGATCCTCTAGTTAGATTAAACTCAATTGCCTCTCACTTTGTCTTTGTAAAACACATCTCCTGGTTTCAAATGAGTGCCTACTCTTGCCAGAGAGGTTCCTGGAAGCATGGCACACCTGGTCTCCTGGCATTACACAGCCACCCAGCTCAGCTTTCTATTTTCTTTCTCAATTGTCTTTTAATTAGAGAGCAACATGAAGTGTAACTCTAATAAGGGAACCTGACTTCCGTTCTTTCCTGTCTTTGCCTCTGCACTTTGCCCACTGAAGCAGTCCAGTCTACTCAAAAGGAGATATCAGAATATTAACACAATAGGAATAATTTAAATAAATCACAATTTATTAACACCAACCAGGAAAAATGGTTCCTAGACAATAAACTGGTTTAACAGTCATATTATTAATTAGGACTCTGTCCCAGTTTTCTCTGATTAGTCCAGGTTTTTCTCTGATGGAAATGCATTAAACCTCAAGATTTCATTGTAAACACTATGGGGAGCTCAGCATGAAGACAGGGATTTGGGGCTGCACTGCTGGTGTCTTTTCCAGCACTGACTTGATTCAGAAGAAAGTCTGCAAGTTTGATGAAGCACTCTCAGCCCACAGTGACTATACTTCACTGAAAGAAATACCTTTTTACTAAAGTATTAGCTTTTAATATTTTTATAGAAATGCTTTGAAAACAACACCATCAAGGAATTCAGTATTCGATGTTTTTTTTTTTTTTTTTTTTAAAGTCCATTCAGACAACATAGCTTTGTAGCATTTTCTGGAACTCTGAAATACAAGAATTTCCTTAACTGCAGGACAAATTTGAATCGAAACCCTCATTGTAAACTCAATACTTAAGCCTCAGACTGTAGAAAGGAAAAAAGTAAATACAACTGCTGTTCTTATTAACAATAATTAACTCCATTGAAACAATTATTTCCAAGTATTATGAAAAGGTTAATACATCTCAGTCACTAGGGTCATTCCCAGTGTTTTAAATCAAAGTAATAAATTTGGGAGTCCTTTCTCTAACTAAAACCTGTAGTTACTTTGTTTTTACAACAAATTAAGAAACTTGCAGGATGGTAGACACTCTGTAAAAAGGGACATGATCAAAATAGAATGATCATACACATTAGTAATCAACTTTGCTGACAGAGAAGCTAGATGAAGGAATGAGATGAAGAAAGTAGCTGAGTGTTGCTTTTTCAAATCCTGAACTGCTTTCAACCTAATTTTCTTAACCTGCTTTAATGTTCTCTCCTGGGGTCTCTGGAAATGTATTTGCAACTTATCACAACACAAAAAGTGTAAACATAGCATAACTTCTGAAATGACCAAAAGAATCGGATATAAAACATAAATAATACATTTTTGGTGTTCATTTAGAGTTTTACTTCAAAGCCTCAAAACGGATAAGGATTGTGATAAGGATTTGAAATTGTGAATACAGGAAGGGACGCTAGAAGAAAACTGATGCTAATTTAGGCATTTTCCGTTTACGTGAGGACAAGAAGAATACGCTTCTTATACTAAATTACTATTACCCTCATTAAAAAAAAAAAATGTGTGAGCCCACAAGCGTGGCTACGGACTGTAAACGTTTGCAGGATCAAGGGTGCACGGAGAATGCGGGAGCCGCAGGAAACGACCCTGGCCTGAAATCAGAAATGTTTTCTAAGTAACTGGCATTTCTTTTTCTTTTCTTTCTTTCCTAAAATAAATAGTAAACTTAAGTATAATGCCTGCCTGCAGGGAGAGACTGACCCAGTGCCATCCAAAACTCCTACTAGAGGTCCGGCCAGCCAGCAGCTCCCTGCTGGTCCCCCGACAACCCCACGGTCGGAAAAAACTGACACAGTTAAACCACCCCAGAGGTAAGATAGAGAGAAGGAGAAATCAGCCCTGGAATCCACGCTCCCCAGAACCGCTGAGAGTTCGTCTTGTCCCTCCAAAGGCCAGACCAGGCCGGTCCCAGGACACTCCCATCGCGCGCTGCTAGAACCCGCCCGGCACTGGGCGCAATATGCCGCGGCAGGGCGGCGATCTGTACTGCTCGGTCCGCGGGAAAACTGGGTTTAAAGACTCAGGACTGGGAAGCAGGGAAGGGGGAAGATGAAACCCATGGGGCCACCCCGCCATCCTAGCCGTTCTCCTTCCTTCTCTCATCCAGAAAACTTCGGTCACAGTGGTCACGGAGGTACAGGCCCGCGGCCCGGACAGCCAACCGCCCGGGGTCCCCTTCGTCCGATGCGCCTCCTGGACGGGCGCCCGCGCTCGACGGCGCCGGCTCCCCGGAAGAGCGCGCGTGGGCTGCTGCTACGTACGGTTGTTGGGGTCGCTGGTGTGCTGGTTGAGCGGGATGATCTCCATGCGCTGCTGGCCGTACAGGTAATAGTCCAGCTCCTCCGCGCTGCAGCGGAAGCGCGGGGCACCCCGGCCGTCCCCGCCACTGCCTCCGCACTTGGAGGGCCCCGGGCCTGAGGTGGCGCCGAGGCACAGGTCCTTGAGGGCAGAGGCTCCGCGGCGACGGTGGGCAGAGGCGCGAACACCGGCAGCTGCGCCACCGGCAGGGCCGAGAGACCGGCCAGCGCGGCGGCGGCGGCGGCGGCGGCGGCAGCGGCAGCGCAGGAGGAGGCAGAGGAGGCCGAGGTGGAGGAGGAAGCCGGAGTGGACGAGGCGGAGGAGAGCGAGGCCGGCCGCGGGCGCAGGCTGTCTGGCTGGGGCTCAGCGCGCT
Organism: Nanger dama; assembly: GCA_917880005.1. Classification (NCBI taxonomy): domain Eukaryota; kingdom Metazoa; phylum Chordata; class Mammalia; order Artiodactyla; family Bovidae; genus Nanger; species Nanger dama. The sequence continues at coordinate 11,095,657 of CAKJTW010000057.1, read as the reverse complement.
CCGGGGGCGGCGGCGGCTGGAGAGGCTGTGGTGCGCCCAGGGGACCCGCGGCACCGCCGCCCTTGAGCGGGCCTCCGCCCCCGTGCGGGAAGAGTTGCTGCCAGTGTTGCAGATAAGCTGGGTCCACTTTGAGGAAGGCCGAGCCGCCGGGGTCTCCGGGCTTCAGCATGTCCAACGATTCAAGCTGGGGACAGAGGGCAAACAGATGGGTGCGCGTGAGCCGGACTCAGGGCCTGGTGCGAGACGGGCGGGGAGGACTGCAGCCAAGACCCTGGAGCGAAGAGTTTGAGTCCTTGGCTCTGGCGGTAGCCGGGTTTGGCGGCTCCCTTTTCCCAACTCGGTTGGAGCGCAAAGTTTACTCTGAAGCCGCGGCGTCGCGCGAGGGTAGCTGTGTGCACCCTGCCTTGCCTCCCGGCACGAGGCGCCCAGCGCCCACCCTGTACTGTCGAAGCCCGGCGAGAGGGCGCTTCCCCGCGGAACTCCGCGGCAGGACTCAGCCCCCGCCCTCTGCCGGCGCTCGAAGACGACCCGAGCCCGAGTGGCGCAGCGCCTGAGCCGCGCTGGCCTCCGGCGCCAGGAGGCGGGACAGTCTCGGCACCCCCCGCCCCCCGCCCCCAGCGCGGGACCTCCAGCCTCCTATTTCCGCGGCCCAAGACCCTCAGCCCTAGACAAGCCACGCTTACCGGAAAACTCGGAGCTGCCCGGCGGGTTTGTGCGTGCGTGCGTGTGTCTTGGCGAGCGTGCAGGAGAGTGTGCGCCCCCGGTACGCTACATGCCCCTGGGCAGCGCGGGAGCAGAGCGCTAGAGATCCGGCTCCCCGGGACCCTCCGGGGCCACAAGCCAGGGATGTGGTGGAGGCCTGCGGAAGGCGTGAGAGCAGTTACTGCGAGCGCGGGAGTGCGCGGCGGACCAGGGCGCCGGACCGAGCAGCGGCGGCGGACTCTTGGCCGCTGCTGCGTCCCGGCTCCTCCGCTCCACGCTCTGGCAGCCTCCCGGCTGGACACGTGGGTTTTACGACAGCACAAAATACAAGTGTGTGTGCATGTGTGTGTGAGAGAGAGAAAGAGAGAGGGGAGAGATGGGGGTGGGGGGAGGCGGGAGGCAGGCCAGAAGAAGCAAGGGGAGGGGAGAGGGAAGAAGGAAGTTCTAACTCGGGTGTACCCACACACAGCTCTTGCGCCTCTCTCGCACAAATACCCGCTCTGCCCTCCCACCCCCACACACACTTTTTTTTTTTTTTTTTTGGCGTGACGTCTCCGGTTCGCTTGTTGTCTCTTTCTGCCCATGATATATCTTTTCTAGGTGCCGGCTCACTGCCCTGATCCTGGAAGCCTTGGAAACGCGGAAACCGGAACGCATCTCGGCGCTCGCTCAGGTTGTCCTCATCCGGGCGTGCACGCGCGGCCGGGCGAGTGGGACCAAGTCCCGGCAGTGGGTTTGCGCTTTTGCCGGGCTCAGTTTTTCTCAGGAGTACTGCTGGGTGCCAGAGTCGACTAGCCCGCCACCCAATCTCTAACATAAATGTTGGTGAAGGTGGGAGTGAAGGGAGAGTCCGGGGTGGGGTGGGTTGCAAGCTGGAATGAAATTCAGTCGGCAGTCGAGAAGGCTGTCTGAGAGGTGGAAGGCATGAGACCGAGAGGGTCTCTAAAGGGCACCAGTCCTGGCAGGACTCAGGCCAGGCCGCGGGCCTGAAAGGAGCCTGCAGTGGAGTCTCACAGCGTCCAACCGTCAGCCCACCCCGCTGTCGAGTGCTCTTCCTGGGAGCCTGGCTCCTTCTCCCTTTTGGCATGCAAGGCAAGTATCCTGAGCTACGTCTGGCAGTACAAGTGCTCTGGACACAGGCGAGGCTTATTTGCCTTTGGCTGCCCCCAGAGGGGTCTCTCGCCCCCGCCCCAAAACCTGGTGTTCGAGGTGCGGGGTGGGAGCGCAACCCCACCCCCATCTTACCTCCTCCCCCCGCACCTCGGACCGTGGCAGCCCTTCCAGGCGTGGTTTTACATCCAAGGATTAGACACCCGCCGCCTCCAGCTCTTCAAGGCATTCACAGAAGTCAGGTAGGCAGAGGGCACCAGACCGGCTCGGGCGCTTTCCCATCACCGGAGTTCTGTCCATACCTCGCAGAAAAGAAATAACATTCATCTCCCCCGCCCCGCAAAAACAAACTAATTTATTTAGCACCTGCCACTCTGAACAATTAATAGCCGTTCTTTCCTGATTTCCGCTTGTTTCTTTTTGTCTTCCCACCACTCATTTCTTCTGAGCCTGGGAAACGCGCTGTCAGGTCTCACGCAGGATGCCTCGGTGCTGGTTAGTACGGAGTTGGACCGAAAATATTTTGACTGGCGTCGCCGTGACAAGGTCATCAGTCATCCCTGAATAGATTGATAGTACCCAAGTTTAAGGCAAACACCGCTAGGGAAAACCCACGGTGCTGTGGACCCCGAGGCGAGTCACTCAGTCTCCACCGACTTCACGACTCCATCGGGAGGAGAGGGGGAAGGGCCAGGCCCCTTTAATTCATCTGCCCGCGGACTGCCGAAGAGCAGCCTCCGTTGGGCCACGGGAGAAGAGTCATACTGTCTTTCTCATATTCTTTTCCTCTGTTCTCTGGAACAAAGACAGCACCGAGGCTCCGCGACCGGACACTGCAGCAGCGGTCCCGCCGCCTCCTTGTCTCTGTGCAAACCCGCTAACAAAGTGCTCGGTCCTCAGCACTAGCCGTCTGGAAGAACTCCTCCTAAACTCCGCCTAAAACTGCCTTCCAAACACACTTCAAAATCTCAGGATTTGGGAACTGGCAACCACTCCCAAAGCCTCTTGCCGCTCACACTCTGGGAAGCCCGAGAGTTCCCTTCCTAATACGACTAGCTGACCGTCTGTGAGAGCTTTCGACAGGACAGGTGCGAGAGAAGCTTCAAGTCCGCCCTGCAACCACGCGGAGAAAGCTTTATCATTCACCCCATCTTACAGATGGGGACACTGAGGCTTAGTAAGGTTTGGTAGATTGTCTGAGGTCACATTAATGAGTGATGGAGGCAGATTCAAACCCGGGTCAGTGAGACACAAGGTGCCTGACCACACTAGCCCGGAAGCACTGACGCCAGATAGGTACTGGGGCACCATGGGGAGGACTTGGCTCCTCTTGCTGCGGGGGCGTGGGGGCACAGGGAGAAGTAGAAACTAGCCGAGCCCATTTCTCCTTCTCTGCTCCCGTGCGGTATTCCTGACCTGCCAGATTTGAGGACCACCCTCCACCCCCAGCGGCCCCAGCGTGCTCGGATCTTGAGGCAACGGGACCCAGGGCCCAAAGGTCTTAGGGAACCAAGGGTTAGCTAAAGAAGTGGGTTAACGTTAAAGAGGGCGCTCAGAAGGCCGAGAAGTCCAGGTGAGCAGGAAAAGCTCTCGAAGGGAGGGTCGCAGGGATCCGAGCCTCTCCAGCCCAGCAGGCCCGTGAGGCCGGGCGGGGTCCTAGCTCCCACCGGGATCAGCGCGAGGTCGGCAGGGGCTTAGCTGGGGCAGAGGGTCAGCTCAGTCCCACCCCGGGCGCACCGTCGCTGCCCACTCGGGACAGCAGACGCCCCGGGCCGTTTTCCGCTCACCCAGCTGATCCGGACTTCTTTGTCACAAGCCACCCTGTCACGTCTCGGAAGTTTTCAAAAGTGAGCCCACCGGCCTGCTCCTCCTCAAATCCGCGCCCCTGCTCTTCATTATTTAGAAGACCAATGAAACAAATCACTTAGGAAGCGATCAAACCTTTATAAAAATCCATCGCTCCCAAATCGATGGGTGAATATTTGCTGGGAATTTGTTCCAGAGGAATAAATAAGGAGCGTGAGTGTATTAAATGCAAACGGGGACACGGTGGTGTTTTTCTTCATTGATTAATGACCTCTAAAATAAAACAAGTGGGAAGAGAAGCCAGGATCGATAAATTAACTACCCAAATTCATCATTTTCTCGAGCATATTTTTTTCCCCCAGAAAATTATCCTTGGGAAGCCATTGGACCCTTAAGCTTGGAGGGGAACTGGTGGGTGGGGATGGGGGCAGGGCAGAGAGGGAGAGGCAAGAAGGGGCAGGAAAGCAAAAGAGAATTCTGTCCCCGGCACTCCCTATCTGATTTCGTTTGGCATACAGTTTTAAAGTTTGCCTTTTATATTAATATTTTTTTTTCCTGATGGAGGAGGGGAACAAATGGTCGGTTGCCTTTGACAGGACTCCAATAAAGAATTCAGCAGCCCTCCTCTCTGCCCTCCATGCTCCCTCTTCCAGGTTTAAGGTCATGGGTGACTGAGTTAATAATTCATTAATATAGACATTTATTCAGAAGGGTTCTCTGAGATCCACTCTCCTGGCCTCCTCCCAGAGATTTATTTTCCTGGGAAATGGATGGGGGTGGGAGGGACTGTAGGTGAAAAAGGGGGAGGAGAAAAAGGAAAAGAAGGCCGGACCCAGGAAGGATCCTTGCATATTTAGCCAGATTAGTGGACAGACGCCTCTACCCTGGTGTTAAACACCCGGCTTGAAAACGTGGCATTTAAACTGCACGGAGACTCTGCCTCAAACAGTGCTTCTCCCTACTTTTACATCTGTTCATTCACCCTTGTTCTGAAAGCGCCATCCCTCCATTCTTTAGGAAGGGGAGAGCCACCTAACTGGGAGGCTAGGACTTGGGAGTGCAGGCAAAAGGGGGGAACCTCTGAAAGGAGACTACTCACCTCCCACCGCCCCCCACCCCTTATGACATTTCCGAAAGAGGGGCTTTGCAACTTGCCCAGACCTGGGATCCCAAGGAGGCTCCCCACTCCTAAGGGAACAAGCAGCTTCTGGTGGGCATTCTATCTCCTCAGAAAGGGGCTGTGGGGGCCTTAAAGCAAGATGAACCCAAAAAGTCCAGATCCCCATGAAGATCACTTTGTAGGGGGTAGAGGCAGAATAAACAATAAACAAGTAATTGTCAGATGGGAAGAAGTGTTATGGAGAGCAGGACAGAAAGGATGACAGGAAAGAAGACAGCAGTAGCTGGAGAGTGTCACTGTTTTAAATCTAGTGGTCAGAGAAGGCTTCTCTCATAGATGAAATTTGGGTGGAGAGTTAAGAGGATGCCAGTTTTGTGTCTGGAGTGGGGACATTCCCTGCCCTAACCTGTGGCTCAGTGGTGAACATTGTGAAAAGGGCTTCCCCAAAGAGCACCCAAGATATTGATTGGAGAAGGCTCCTGCCTCATCAACCTCTGGCCACACTTGGTTCCCCTTGCTCCTACCTCTTCCCACCTGGTTCCCACAAGATGCTATGAGCTACTCAGTATCCTTTCAAATACATCCGTTCACTATTTATATCAGCTGAAGTCACCTTCGCTGCTGGTGACTTAAACGTTACACAGTGACCTATTCCAAACTGCCCGGAGCCACAGTTTCTTTCATGGTCAAACAAAAGGATGGCACTAATGTAGCTGTCTAAGCTCTTTTGTAAGCAACTCTCCAATTCTGACCTCCCTCTCTACTACCCATTTTCTACCACCACGCCCTGGATGCCATGCGTCTAAGGTGTGTGGGGCGAAGAATGTATTTGAGAAACTCACACCATTTACTTGAATCACTGCCCTCTTCCAATTTATCCCTTTGCACCTTGACTTGTTTGTCCTTACTCAGTTTTAGAAAACAGTGCCAGCTATCTTCAGAAAGCAGACGTGTGTGAAGGAAGATACAGGAGAATAAGATGCATTAGAGCTTAGCCTGGACAAGTCAGCTCTTCCCACAGAGCTGCATGTATGCTGCTGTTTTTCTGAGGCCTTGGCAGTTTTGTACATGTCATCTCCTCGACTTCCCTCCTGTTAAGATGGCCTTTGGGGCTGAGGCACGGAGCTCAGTCTATCTTCCAACCACTCTCCCGTCCTCCGTCCTCTGCCAAGATCACTGCAGACAGCACCTGTTCACTTCACTTGAATGCAGCCCAACCCTCCAGCTCCTCTCATCCTGGTCACCCGACAGCTGTCACTCAAACAATGCTTGTCAGCCACCCCAGACCTGATTTGGATTTGACCTACTGACCTCGAGGTGGAAGGCTCGACAGACCTCGACAGTCCATTACAAATCCCCTGGGGGCCGGTTCATTCTCCCAGGAAAGCCTCTAAATATATCCTTTCCGTTTGCAGGGAAATCAGGTATTATTTGCAAAGGCCTCATGCAGTTTAAAACACAGTTTAGTCCCATAAAGATTTAATGAATACCCAATGTGTGAAAAACAGCTGCTCTTTTAAAAACATAATTCTTGGTAAGTAAAGGAAAAGAGTAAGAATTAGACAAGGGGAACTAGACCTTCAGAAACTCATATTTTCCCTTCAATTATCTCCCTTTGCAGCCACTCGTCCCCTCATACTTTATTCTTCCATTTTTCAAAGAATCTCTAAGAAGACACAAGCCCGATGGAAGTTACCTACTTACAAAGTAACAGCTACAAACAATATCTAATGAGCACCTACTGTGTGCAAGCAAATATTGGTAGGGATGTTTAGGACAATCTCCTACGAAACTCTTCCAGCCAATGCTACCTGGTTCCAATACAATCTTCCTTTGGTGACCAGTTTGTCACCTCAGTTGAAGCCTGTAGGCTTTAAATTATAATCAGGATGAGGAAAGCATATTGCCGTGCATCTGTTTGAAATTAGGAACATATGCTATGGTTGATTCACATTCTGAGGGTCGGTGGGTCCTAGTGCAACAGTCTCTGAGAGCCAGGATGGCCTACAGGTAGCCTCAGAAGTGAAGGGGCCCTGAGGCCTTCCCCCTGCCAGTCAGCCTGAGGACACAGGACCCATAGTCCCACAGAGGCTCTTATGAATGCCTATGGGAACCCTGGAAACCGGTCTGCTCCCTCAGCCTACCCTCTCCTGTCTGGACTAGTGCCCACCCTTACCCCCTTTGAGTTAGTGGGTCCAATGATGACACGAAGGCTTCTTATTATTGTATTACTTTTGGTGAGTTTCTGTTCACTGTGTAACAGCCTCTCAGTTAAAATAATCACCACCACCACCTATTCTCAGCTTCCTTTTTGGAACCAGAAAACTTATCTTTAAAATAAAGACACTATGGAAGTCGCCGTGTGTGCATGTGTGCTAAGTCGCCTCAGTTGCCTCTGACTTTTTGTGACCCCATGGACCGTATAGCCCACCAAGCTCCTCTGTCCAGGGCAAGAATACTGGAGGGGGTTGCTCTGCCCTCCTCCAGGGATCTTCCTGACCCAGAGATCGAACCCACATCTCTTGCATTGCAGGAGATTCTTTACCAGAGAAGCCTGGAAGTGGCTGTGGGGAAAACCAAGAGTGTAAATTGCAGTGCCAGTGTCTTTAAGGATCTTATACTGGGGAAATCTGTCAAGAACTCAGCTTTCCCTCCCTAGTTCCTAGGACCTGGAACCAGTGTGTGGCATAACAGATCAGAAGAGGAAGCCACCACTTTAGGTAAGGAGAAGATCAAGCAAAGTTTCACAAATGAGATGAGCCACCAGTTTTTTCCCTGCATTCAGGCAGGGGAAGAGGAACTGAGGAAAGGGATCCTAGATCAGGGGAGCTGCCTGAGCAAATGAACTGTCTGTACAAACGAACTGGGAGGCCTGGTGACTTTTTCCTCCTTTCATGACAGTAACGATTGTCTGGCTGACTGCTTCCTCTCCAAGGGCCAGAACGCCATCTCCTTGGCCCTGCAGTCATATTCCATAGAGTCAGAATGATGTTTTTATGAGAGCATCCTGACCCAATATGCTCAACTCTGAAATCAACTCACAATTAGGAAAATTGAAAACCAGTTGAGGGTTCCAAGATGAAGCCATCAGCACAGAAGACACTGCCCTGGACAAAGATTTGGCAAGTTCAACAACGCCATTTTCTGGATGGTATAAGCTATGATGTTCTGAACTACTCTTTTTATTTTTTAATTAATTTAACTGGAGGATAATTACAATATTGTGATGGTTTTTTTTTGCCATTTATCAACATTAATCAGTCACAGGTATACACGTGTCCCCCCACATCCTGAACCCCCCTTCCACCTCCCCCTCCCCACCCTATCCCTCTGGGTTGTCCCAGAGCACTGGCTTTGGGTGCCTCGCTCCATGCATCAATCACCCTTGCACTGATCATCTGTTTTACATATGGTAATGTTTCAAAGCTATTCTCTCAAATCATCTCACCCTCACTTTCTCCCGCTGAGTCCAAAAGTTTTGAACTGCTCTTTTAAACTGTAAAGAACTATGCAAAAAAAAAAAATGTATAATATACATTTATCATATATATAAACATATATATATATGAGAGAGTGATCTAGATTCCTCTGAAGTAAAAAGTCATACAGGAAAATATTTTAGAACAAGCAGATATGCTTTCTGAGGATTCTGACAGACTATGTTTAATTCCTCTGTAAAAGGAAAAAAGGAATTACAGAAAAATGACAAGATTCCTGACTCTCAAAGGAAAAAAAAATCATTTTTTTCATTGACAAGACTGCTGGGTTCTTAAATAGAACTTTTAAAAGGCTATGCAGTCTTAGTTCATTTTTATAACACAGTAATTGACAAGTGACACTGAAACATTGTTTGGAAAATTAATATTCTAAAAATTCAGTGCTTAACAATTTGGCTTTTTAAAATATTGCTACGTTTGACCATGTTCTGGGCATTTCCTTCTTGTCTGTCTACACTGACAAGCATTTTCAACTGAAACATATGTTTAGGTAGACAAGTATTTTATTTGGCAGCAACCTAATAGTTTAAGTATAGATTTCAAAGTTAAATGTGTGCTCCATAAGCCAATGTCTTCAAACAGCAGCATTTCTCACAATTTGTTTCCTCAAAATAAATGTTTGTCTTGGAGCCAGCAGAGGCGGCCAAGCATTCCAGAAAACTTCTTCCATACATCCATCACTACTATTCTGTCACCTTCAAGATTCTCTACTGGTCACATGCCTTACAGATTTCCATGGGTTGCTTTACAAGGCTGACTCCCAAAATGCTTTGTAAGACAAGGGCAAGCACTTTCAAAATGATTTTTTTTTCTTGGTAAAAGTGGCTCAGATAACACATGCACATTTAGCAATGTTTCATTCCATTTTCGTAGATGCTATTTTGTTTGTGATCTGATTGTTGGTTCCCATCTGTCTTCTCATTTCTGGATACCTATTTGTGAAAGTGGGTAGCACAGGCCCCTCTACTCCTTGCTCCTCATAGACTCATCTGTAAATCCCTGGTGTTGTTATGAGCATTCAATGTGTTAGTCCTGGGGAAAAAAAATATTTAGAGCATAGAAAGCACTCTCTATATGTCTTATCTTATTATGTACAATGCCTTTTATTTTTTCCCTTTTAAAATTTATTATTATTATTATTATTTACTTTGAACACTGTATTCGTTTTGCCACACATCAACATGAATCTGCCACGGGTGTACACGTGTCCCCAATCCCGAACCCCCCTCCCACCTCACCCCCCTCACCATCCCTCTGGGTCATCCCAGTGCACCAGCCCCAAGCATCCTGCACCCTGCATCGAACCTAGACTAGTGAATCATTTCTTACATGATATTACACATGTTTCAATGCCATTCTCCCAAATCATCCCACCCTCTCCCTCTTCCACAGAGTCCAAAAGACTGTTCTACATATCTGTGTCTCTTTTGCTGTCTCGCATACAGGGTTATTGTTACCATCTTTCTAAATTCCATATATATGCATTAGTATACTGTCTTGGTGTTTTTCTTTCCGGCTTACTTCACTCTGTATAATCGGCTCCAGTTTCATCCACCTCACTAGAATTGATTCAAATGTATTCTTTTTAATGGCCGAGTAAGACTCCATTGTGTATATGTACCACAGCTTTCTTATCCATTTGTCTGCTGATGGACATCTAGGTTGCTTCCATGTCCTGGCTATTATAGACTGTGCTGAGATGAACATTGGGGTACATGTGTCTCTTTCAATTCTGGTTTCCTCAGTGTGTATGCCCAGCAGTGGGATTGCTGGGTCATAAGGCAGTTCTATTTCCAGTTTTTAAGGAATCTCCACGCTGTTCTCCATAGTGGCTGTACTTAGTTTGCATTCCCACCAACCGTGTAAGAGGGTTCGCTTTTCTCCACACCCTCTCCAGCATTTATTGCTTGTAGACTTTTGTACAATGCCTTTAAAAAATTGTTTAAGATTTATTTCCACTACACTTTGGTTTCGTGCAGGTAACTCCCAGCTAATCCATATGGGTCCGCATCGACATGCAGCATGCAGCCAGCAGTGGCTAATTGTTCAGTTGTTTGTCTTGTTTGCCTTCCCACTTCCAGTGTTGAGACGGTGGCTCTAAGGACAGTTGGCAGTTCCAAGATTATGCTGCTAGTTTTCTTATCCAACTCCTGCTAAAACTCAAGGCTGATTATATTTTTACCTCTAAACGTTTATGAATCACAACACTATCCATGTAGATACTGTGTTGTCAGAAGAGTGAGTGTGTCGTCTTTGCCACAGACCTCATCCTTTCTCTTGCAACTCGATTCCAGTCACTTTCAAGATAATTATGCTGATGTTTGGGCTGAACTCTTAAATGCACATTTACTTGCTTTGGCTGAAGATATTCTCTTATATTCTCTCTCTATGACTGTAAGAAAAAGCTAGATATGAAGTCAATAACTATGCTTGAGAATATATATATTTCACACAAAAAGAAATGCCTCAGAAGAAAAATATGCCATTTAAAGTTGGAAAGAAGTAGGCTAAGTAGCTGGTCACTTTCTTGATCATTAGGACACTCAGAGTTAACTGGTTAACTTAACACACTCAGATTCACCACCTAAGTACATGCTGTTGCCACAAAAAGGATGGGATTTCAAGATAAAGATAAATACTTTCAACTAAAATTTATTGAGCATAGTCTGTGTGATAAATCGTGGATTGTTTTTCATGTATTATTTCATGTAATATTCACTTTGATATTAGGTACTTTTCTCTTTATTTTTAAAATTTATTTTAATTGGAGTATATGAGTTATTTTTTAAGGGAAACATTTAGCTTTTTTCTTTATAGTTTTACAACCTAAGAGTGCATATATAAATAATATACTTCGTTTCACATGTTTTTGAACTTTATGAATAGAATTACACTGTTCCTTTCTTTAGAATCTTGCTGTTTTTTTCTCAAAATCATACTTATAAAGTTTATCCACATTGTTGTGTGACACAACTCATTCATTTTTAATGCTGCATATTGTAAGAATATACCTTTATTGTTGTTTTCATTATTTGGTTATTATGAAAAATGTCCCTATGAACATTCTTGGACCTGTGTGCTCTTACCTGTATGTGTGAGGTTCTGTATGGTATAGACCCATGGATGAATTTGGTGGGTCATAGGGTTTATGAAAGTTCCAAACTATTTTCCAAAATAGTTACATTAATTTGTATTCCCACAAGCAATGGAAAGGGGTTCTTTGTATACCATGCCTTATTAACACTTGGAGTTGTTAGATTTTAAAATGTTTGTCTACCTGGTGGCAGTTTGGGGGCTTCCCAGATGGCACTAGTGGTAAAGAACCTGTCTACCAATGTAGGAGACATAAGAGACACTGGTTTGATCCCTGGGTCAGGAAGATGCCCTGAAGGGGGATGCGGCAATCCATTCCAGTATTCTTGCCTGGAGAATCCCATGACATTTTGATATTAATTTGCATTTCCCAGATTTCTAATGAGTTAACATCACTGTATTAACAGCCACTGTGATCACTGGCTATTTCTCTTTTGTGTGGTGCCTACCGATGGTTTTTGCATGTCTTTGAGTGATATTTTTAGATCTTAATCTGCAGAGTTTTTTTTCTTCTCATATAGTCTATTTATGAGTTGTTTGTCAATTATATGCACTACAGATATCATCTCCCTTCTGTGACTTACATATTCACTCTCTTTATGGGGTCTTAATATTAAATATAAAATGTTAATTTTGTGTGAGAAATGCTTAATGCTTAAGACATTTTTCCCTATCCTGAGATCATGAATATATTCTCTTTTTTCCCTAAAAATTATATTGAACTTCAATTTCCAGCCAAGATGGGAAAACAGGGACTGCATTTACCCTCCTGTCCAAAAGAACTGAGAAACTGAACAAAATATATGGCGATCATTGCCAAGACAGTAACATCAGGCCATGAAGGACAGTGATTCCTGAGAGGTCAAGCACAAATGAGACAAGCTCTTTAACTCTCCCAGCCTACTGCCTTGAGAGAGCTTCCAGGACCCAGAACAGGGAGGCAGAAACCATGGGGAGACCAGCAGACCCTCTGAGTAGAGGAGACAGAGTCACGATTCCGGGGAGTCCAAGGTGGCTAGAGTTTGCAGAATGGGGGACTCAAGAGAGCTACTGCTGATTGGCGTGAAGCACAAAAGTTTTTAACTTTGACCAATTTATCAATTGTCTCTTTTGTCATTGGGCTTTTAATGTCATTTTGTGATCAAAGTCATAAAGATTTACTCATTTTTTTTTCTTCTAAGTTATCTAGTTAACTCTTACATTTAAGTGTCTGATCTATCTTGAGTTATCTTCTGTTTGATGTGAGACAGGGGTCCAACTTCATTCTTTTGCATGTAGAAATCCAGTTTCTGAGCACCATATGTTCAAAAGATTATTCTCTCATTATTGAACAGTCTTGGCATCCTTGTGAACAATCAGCTGACCATAAATGTTTGTTTCTGAACTCTCAATTTTATTCCACAGATTAATATTTCTATCCTTATGCTAGTATTAGCGAAGTGAGTGAAGTCACTCAGTTGTGTCTGACTCTTTGCTACCCCATGGACTGTAGCCCACCAGGGTCCTTGGTCCATGGGACTTTCCAGGCATGAATACTGGAGTAGGTTGCCATTTCCTTCTCCAGGGGATCTTCCCAACCCAGGGATCGAACCCGGGTCTCCCGCATCGTAGACAAATGCTTTACCGTCTGAGCTACCGTCTTAATTACTTCACTATTCTTTTTTGAGATGTTTTTTCTTTGCTATTCTGGGCCTCTTGAATTTCCATATGAGTTTGAAGATCAGCCTGTCAAATCCTGCAAAAAGCCACCTGAAGTTTTGATGTGTGTGTGCTTAGTCACTCAGTCATGTCTGACTCTTTGCAACCCCATGGACTGTAACCCTGCCAGGCTCCTCTGTCCATGAGGAGTCTATAGGCAAGGACATTGGAATGGGTTTCCATGTTCTTCTCCAGGGGATCTTCCCAACCCAGGGATCAAACCCAGGTCTCCCATATTGCAGGTGAATTCTTAACTGTCTGAGCCACCAAGGAGGGCCAAGAATACTGGAGTGGGGAGCCTATCCCTTCTCCAGGGGAACTTCCCCACCCAGGAATCGAGCTAGGGTCTCCTGCACTGCAGGCAGATTCTTTACCATCTGAAGTACCTGGGAAGTTTTGGTAGGGATTGTTGAATCTGTAGATCAGTTTAGGGAATACTGTAATTTAGTAATATTAGGTCATTCGATATAGAAACATGAGATCTTTTTTCCATTTATTTGTCTTTAATTTCATTCAACAGTTTCTTATAGTTTTCAGTTATAAGTCTCACACTTCTTCTTTTAAATTTATTTTATTCTTTTTAATGCAATTACAAATGGAATTGTTTTCTTAATTACACTTTTGCATTATTCATTGCTATGTATAGAAATACAATTGATTTTTCATGTTGATCTGGTATCTTGCCATCTTGCTGCTGAACTTTGTTAATTTTAATAGCTTTAAAAAATTTTATTAGTTCTAACAGTTATTCTAATTCCTTAGGATTTTCTATACAAGATCGTGTCATTTGCTCATAGAGACAGTTTTACTTTTGACTTTCCTATCTGGATGCCTTTTCTTTCTTTCTCTTGCCTGGTTGCCTTGGCTAGAACCTCCAGGACAATATTGAATAGAAGGAGTCAGAGTGACCCTCCTTGTCTCTTTTTCTGAGCATGGGGGAAAGCAATCAGTCTTTCACTAGGTTAGCTGGAATTTTTCATAGATGGCCCTTAACAGTTTGATCAACTTCCTTCCCTTTCCAAGTTTTCAGGGCTTTAAAAAAAACTTTTAAAGATGAATAATTTTATTTATTTAACTTTGTATGGCTGCCGCCAGGTCTTTGCAGCCATGTGTGGGCTTTTTCCATTACAGCGAGCAGGGCTACTCTGTGGCCATGTGTGAGCTTCTCGTTGCAGCGCTCCTCTTGCTGTGGAGCACAGGCTCCAGGTGCACAGGCTTCGGTAGTCGTGGCACACAGACTCAGCTGTGGCAGTGCACGGGCTTAGTTGCTCTGTGGTACATGGGATTTTCCCAGACCAAGGATCAAACCAGTGCCCCCGGCACTGCAAGGTGGACTCTTAACCACTGATCACCAGAGAAGCCCCTTTCAGAGTTTTTTGTTTGATGAATGATTTTTTTTTTCCTGATCCACTGAGATGATCATGAGATTTTGACCTTTTTTCTATTGATACGGTGTGTTACATTGGTTTTCTGGATGTTAAGCCAATCTTATATTTGCTTTTATATTTTTTCTATACGAACTATAAAATTAGCTTTTGGAATTTTACTAAGTTCAAGTTAATCTTTAAATTAGGATACCTGAATAAACACCTTTACGGTATGTAGACAACCTATCCAAGAATATAGCATGCCTTTTGGAGAAGGCAATGGTACCCCACTCTAGTACTCTTGCCTGGAAAATCCCATGGATGGAGGAGCCTGGTAGGCTGCAGTCCATGGGGTCACTGAGGGTTGGACACGACTGAGTGACTTCACTTTCACTTTTCACTTTCATACACTGGAGAAGGAAATGGCAACCCACTCCAGTGTTCTTGCCTGGAGAATCCCAGGGACGGGGGAGCCTGGTGGGCTGCCGTCTATGGGGTCCCACAGAGTCAGACACGACTGAAGTGACTTAGCAGCAGCAGCAGCAGCAGTTCTATTTCCTCGTGTGTTTTCCTGTGTCTTTGTGTTTTAAAGTTTTCTTTATGTGCATCTTGCATAAATTTTGTTTGGTTTATCTTAAAGAGTTTTAGCTTTATTACTATTGCAAATGGGGCTTTTCTTCAATTATATCTTCTATCTATATAGTTTTTACATATGACTGTGACTAAATATCATATGTCATTTTACAATAAGTTGATGGTCTGAATTCCCTTAATATTTGCAGCAGTTTTTCTGCTGATTTCCTTATTGTTTTCCTGGTGTCGAATCATAGCATCTACAAATAATTATTTTATCTCCTGCTTTGCAATGTTTCATATTTATCATTTCTTTCTCATATGTAGTTCCATTGTTTAGTGTCATTAAAATATTATTAAATAATGATAGCAACAGTGATTCTCTCTTAAGCATGATGCTAGTTTTAGAATATACTTTTCTGCTGCTGCTGCTAAGTCGCTTCAGTCGTGTCCAACTCTGTGCGATCCCATAGATGGCAGCCCACCAGGCTCCCCCGTCCTTGGGATTCTCCAGGCAAGAACACTGGAGTGGGTTGCCATTTCCTTCTCCAATGCATGAAAGTGAAAAGTGAAAGTGAAGTCGCTCAGTCATGTCTGACTCTTAGCGACCCCATGGACTGTAGCCTACCAGGCTCCTCTGTCCATGGGATTTTCCAGGCAAGAGTACTGGAGTGGGGTGCCACTGCCTTCTCCAATATACTTTTCTAATAGTTTTTATATTGCGAGGTAGTAGAAGTATAATGGTTAAGAGCATGAACTCTGGAGTCTGGATGACTAGGTTGACATCTAATCTATACAACTTATTAAATGCATAAATCCAAAGGGCTCAATTTTTCATTTCAAAAATTGGGTTGATAATTTATCTGATAAAGTTGTTTTGAGGAGTATATGAATTATATGTATATAAAATATGTGTGTGCAGTTGTGTCTGACTCTTTGTGATCCCATGGACTGTATAGCCTGCCTCTGTCCTTGGGATTCTCCAGGCAAGAATCCTGGAGCACGTTGCCATTTCCCACTGCAGGGTACCTCCCTGACCCAGGGACTGAACCCATATTTCCTATGTCCCTTGTATTGGCAGGCACCACTGTGCCACGTGGGAAACCAACTGTAAGTACTCTACTGTGCTTACAACAGGGCCTGGCACATAGTAAGCACTATGTAAGTGTTCATTATGGCATCACTATATCTTTATATAGTAGGTTTGTTCTTCTCATTTAAAATTGTTTGTGGGAACAATAACTGCCGGAGAGGGTGTGGAGAGACGAGAACCCTCCTACATTGTTGGTGGGAATGTAAATTGGTATAACCACTATGGAGAACAATATGGAGGTTCCTTAAAAACTAAAAATAGAGCTACCAATTGGGGTAGAGCTATCATATGACCTTGCAATCTCACTCCTGGGCATATATCCAGAGAAAAACATAATCCAAAAGGATTCATGCACCCCAGTGTTCATTGCAGCACTATTTACAATAGCCAAGAAACGCAAGCAACCTAAATGTCTATCAACAAAGGAATGGGTAAGGAAAATGTAGTATATATATATATACAATGGAATATTACTCAGTCATTAAAAAAATGAAATAATGCCATTTGCAGCAACAAGGATGGACCTAGAGAGTGTCATGCTGAGTGAAGGAAGTTAGAGAAGGAAAAAATACTGTATGACATCCCTTATATGTGGAATCTAAAAAGAAATGATACAAATGAACTTACTTACAAAAGGGAAAGAGACTCACAGACTTAGAAAACAAATTGTGGGTGCTGGGGGAAGGGGTAGTTAGGGATTTGGGGATGGATGTGTACCCAGTGCTATATTTAAAATGGATAACCAACAAGGATTTACTGTAGATCATATGGAACTCTGCGCAATGGTATGTGCCAGCCTGGATGGGAGGAGTGTTTGGGGGAGAATGGATACATGTATATACATGGCTGAGTTTCTTTGCTGTTCACCTGAACCTATCACAACACTATTAATTGGCTAAATCCCAACCTGGCTTCCTTTCCTCCCTTGAAATCTTTGATGTTAGTACTTGGATCTGAAGTTCTGTGTCTCTATAGGAGGTTTTCTGAGAGACTGTATTCTTGTATTTAAGGGCTTCCCTGTTAGTGCAGAGGTTAAAGCGTCTGTCTGCAATGTGGGAGACCTGGGTTCAATCCTTGGGTCGGGAAGATCCCCTGGAGAAGGCAATGGCAACCCACTCCAGTATTCTTGCCTGGAGAATCCCATGGACAGAGGAGCTTGGTGGGCTACAGTCCATGGGTTGCAAAGAGTCGGACACGACTGAGTGATTCACTTCACTTTTTCAATACAAAATAAAAAGTTCAAAGTGTGGAAAAAAATTGTCTGGGAATTTGGATATGTAACTGGTACAAAGTGTTTAAGAGAAATATACTTTAGTTAAATATGTGAATTATTTGGATGTTAATGAAAAAATAAATAAAAATAACTGTCTTAAACTTTATGTAAAATGATTAGAGTTATAAATGAGATCCGTCTGTGCCCTGAGCCGTATCCTTAGCCCTTCCTATAGTTTAGGCATCTGAGCCAGCACATAGTTCTTTCTAAAGAACCACTGCACACAAGGCTTTCTCTCATTGGCAAACCCCGTTTGATTAGTTTACCCATGTAAATGTATATCAGAAAATTCTTCAACGTTTCACATATGGTTAGGAAAATTGGACATTGACCCCTTTGCTCATTTTCCTGTCCCCCTCCCATTGCCTATCAAAGAGGTCATCTTATTCAGGGTTCATCTCCACCCTGCACTCCCAGACACACCAACTGACTATTGGGGAATGGTGAAATCCTGAGCTATCTTAAGTTTGTTGCAACAGTATCACATTTATATTCAAGAGTGCCAGTGGTTCTCAAACCTGTACTGAATAAAGTCAAAAGGTACTGTTTCTTTCAGATTCTTTCATCAGTCTGGTCCTGATCTAATTTGACTTTCACTTCCTACAACTCCACACATGGCCCTTTTCCTCTTGCCAGAATGGTCTCTCCACCCTCCCCTATAAACCATTATCATTTATGACCTTCTACCTTAGTTTATCCTGTATTTTCTGCTTTGACTTTCCTTTTCTTTATTCCATACCTGCCAAAGGCCCCTATTTTAGGGTCCTGCTCACGTCCTGCTGTATCCAGGTAGCCCCCACTGCTCACACTTACCTTCCCTGATCTCCTCTAGCTCTTCCTCTCTGGGTCATGTTTTTGGTGCTGAAACTCTGAACTACAACGTATTGCACTAAACTCAAAAATATGTGCTCGATTTCTCTCTCAAAGAAAGCAGTAAGGTTCTGGAGGACAGGGATTATGACTAACCTTTATCTGTATACAGTGCTCAGGACCTGCCATGCCACAAGGCACACAGAGGCTCTCGTCAAATACTGCTGAATCACTGTCAACCGAGTGAATGAATGAACAAGGGTGTACATAAATGCATGTACAAGTGAATGAATGAATGATCCCCAAGGTCCCACCACATGGAGGCATGTCAGAGACAAAACCTGAAGGGTCAAAGCCAGCAGGTGCTCAGAGACCACAGCAGGGCAGAAGATGAAGCTAGAAGACCAGGAGAGTTTGAGTCTACCTCAGCCCCCCGTATCAGGAGAGTGCTGTCTTTGCCCTAGGTACACAGAGCTCACTCTCTTTGGTAATGCCGTGTACAAGTTCACTACAAACTGAATATTTCCCCATCCATACCTGTTTATACTTCTATATCCTTCCTGAAGAAAAGGGTCTTTGTCTGGGATCCCCATGTGGCCCTCACATAGCCCTCTGGACTCAATGAACTTTACCTTCATCAACAGTTCTTCCAATAGAGCAAGTAAAATTAAGGGACTCCTTCCCTCAAATAGAAAGATCGATAAAATGATCACATTACCATTATCTCTTACAAATCTTCCCTCTGGTCTAATAATTCCCATTAAGGCCTCATAAGCACAGCAAGAAATATGTGGTCCATTTTCTTTTAATAGGAAATGACAGCACACATCTGTGGACTGGCAGAATGCACTCATATCTCACACCAGAGTGATGCCATGACATTCTAAATGAAGTCCATCGAGTGTAATAATGGTGCAGAGAAATCTTAGTATAAAACATGATGTGATCTAATCAACATAGAGGAAAGAAGCAGGAATTTGGCCAGTCTTAGCAAAACCCCAAATAATCTGAACGAGTAATCAAATGAATTTTGAACTCCATGGCTTTCATGAATTCCACATGAAAAATATACTTTGTAAATAATATAAGCTACATCAGGTCCTGGAACAATGGGAGAGTTTCATTTATTAAACACACCAAATTTGCAGATAGAATTCTGAGTCAAAGCTGAGCAAATATATACACTCAAGAGAGAGACCCTGCACAGCTGGATGTTATGGTACTGGGGTAGTGGGGGAATATGGTAGGCCAGGGTAGAAGGAGATCTAATGAGGAAATAAAAGAGTGAGGACAAGCACAGGGAATTCCTCTCACTTCTCTGAAGGAACAGAATGCCAGGCATGAGGAAATTAACTTAGGCCTAGCAATATAATATAATGTAAAATGTGTTGAAAAAGTTGGCTTAGAGCTCAACATTCAGAAAATGAAGATCATGGCATCCGGTCCTATCACTTCATGGGAAATAGATGGGGAAACAGTGGAAACAGTGTCAGACTTTATTTTGGGGGCTCCAAAATCACTGCAAATGGTGACTGCAGCCATGAAATTAAAAGACGCTTACTCCTTGGAAGAAAAGTTATGACCAACCTAGATAGTATATTCAAAAGCAGAGACATTACTTTGCTGACTAAGGTCCGTCTAGTCAAGGCTATGGTTTTTCCTGTGGTCATGTATGGATGTGAGAGTTGGACTGTGAAGAAAGCTGAGCGCCAAAGAATTGATGCTTTTGAACTGTGGTGTTGGAGAAGACTCTTGAGAGTCCCTTGGACTGCAAGGAGATCCAACCAGTCCATTCTGAAGGAGATCAGCCCTGGGATTACTTTGGAAGGAATGATGCTAAAGCTGAAACTCCAGTACTTTGGCCACCTCATGAGAAGAGTTGACTCATTGGAAAAGACTCTGATGCTGGGAGGGATTGGGGGCAGGAGGAGAAGAGGACAACCAAGGATGAGATGGCTGGATGGCATCACAGACTCGATGGACGTGAGTCTGAGTGAACTCCGAGAGATGGTAATGAACAGGGAGGCCTGGCGTACTGCGATTCATGGGGTCGCAAAAGAGTAGGACACGACCAAGCGACTGAACTGAACTGAACTGAAAATGTTTTGGAGAAGGAAATGGCAACCCACTCCAGTGTTCTTGCCTGGAGAATCCCAGGGACGGCGGAGCCTGGTGGGCTGCTGTCTCTGGGGTTGCACAGAGTTGGACATGACTGACATGACTTAGCAGCAGCAGCAAAATGTGGTGGAGTGGTAAATGGTAGCAACAACAGGAGACAACATCATTTGGTGTTTGAATCCTCATGAAGTTGCAGGGTCAAGGAGAGATGAGACATGAAAGACCAAAAGTGATCCTTACCCCTTCAATGTTGCCATTTGTTATCGTGAGGAAAATGAAAGGAAGTTAGGTAACTCATTTTATTTTCTCTGGGCTGAAATACATTATCTTTACCTCTTTGTCTGGACTGAAATGCAATACATGTTATATTGGGTTGACTAAAAAAGTTCACTTAGGTTTTTATGGAAAAACCTGAATGAACTTTGTGGTCAATCCAAAGTAATATTCAGGATATCCCTTTATCACCAAAATTAATGGTGGGCAAAAGATGAGATATAAGAAAGAGAAATAATTATTAGGGTTTCTCTAGACTACAAGGTAAGTTAGGAGAGAGTTTTCTAGGAATAATTCCCCCAAAAGTAGAATTTGAAATGGTTGAAGTGTGCCTGGTTGGAAAGTTCAACACTCACTACTCTCAACTTGTGAGTCTTGAAAGCTTAGATTGAGGCAAGCTGGTTTTAATGATCCATAATTTGTCCTAGACTTGGTTCATAAATTATCCATACTTTCTTTTAATGGAGCACATCTGTACTCTTCACTGGGTGTGAACTTCATTAGACTATTTCCGTTCTATAGAAACCAGGCCATTTTACAAGGCAGCAGGGCACTGTGCCGATCCTGCACAGAATCTGAGCAGTAACCTCACCTGGTGTGTGTCAAGGCAGCTCCTCTACACATTCATGAGGTGCTGTACATCTGAATGTGTACCTGGGCTCTAGAAGATTCCAATTATGGCTAATGAGCAGCTCACACGCTCTTTGTTACAGGATTCACAGAGCAGCAATAGCTACTAGGTAGAGGGATGAATCAAGCTAACCTATCAACAGAGGGACCAGCAGAGGCTACCAGCTGGTAACAGGGACAAATGGTCAAGTCCTTGCAGCAGCCAGAAAGGAAAGTGAAACTTCTAAAGTAGATTAGCACATCCAATTAGCAGAGGAGATAAAATTTGTCTCTCTCTCTCATACAGCATTCCCTCCTCCAACGAACGTGCAGATGAGCACCGTCTCTGACCAAGCACACTGTGAAATCCATGCAATGCCAAGACGAAAGAGGGAATACCTCCTCCTAAGATGTACACAGCCCAGTGATGATGTGCATCCTGTACAAAGGTATCTGGCAGATTCCTTCAGAGGCACTGAGGCAAGTCAAGAAAATGAAGTGATGTACAAGGCAGGTGGCCAATGATATAAATGATAGATAGATGTAACAGGAATATATCACATTTAAGAAAAAGTAAAAAAAAAATTAACTATTGATCATGCCTTGGCAAGAACATAGAAGTGGGGGGAGGGAGGGGGGAGGGTTGCAATGGGTTGAATAGTGTCTCCTGAAATTCATGTCCACTTGAAAGCTCATAATGTGATCTTATTTGTAAACAAGGTCTTTGCATATGTAAGTATTTAAGATAAGGTCACATTGGATAAGTTCAGTTCAGTCATTCAGTTGTGTCCGACTCTTTGCAACCCCTTGAATCACAGCATGCCAGGCCTCCTTGTCTATCACCAACTCCCGGAGTTCACTCAAACTCATGTCCATCAAGTCGGTGATGCCATCCAGCCATCTCATCCTCTGTCGTCCCCTTCTCCTCCTGCCCCCAATCCCTCCCAGCATCAGAGTCTTTTCCAATGAGTCAACTCTTCGCATGAGGCGGCCAAAGTATTGGAGTTTAAGCTTTAGCATCAGTCCTTCCAATGAACACCCTAGACTGATCTCCTTTAGAATGGACTGGTTGGATCTCCTTGCAGTCCAAGGGACTCTCAAGAGTTTTCGCCAACACCACAGTTTAAAAGCATCAATTCTTTGGCGCTCAGCTTTCTTCACAGTCCAACTCTCACATTCATCCATGACCACTGGAAAAACCATAGCCTTGACTAGACGGACCTTTGTTGGCAAAGTAATGTCTCTGTTTTTATTGTAATGTCTCTGTCTAGGTTGGTCACAGCTTTTCTTCCAAGGAGAAAGTGTCTTTTAATTTCATGGCTGTGGTCACTATCTGCAGTGATTTTGGAGCCCCCAAAAATAAAGTCTCTGTTTCCACTGTTTTCTCCATCTATTTGCCATAAAATGATGGGACCAGATGCCATGATCTTAGTTTTTTAATGTTGGGTTTTAAGCCAATTTTTTCACTCTACTCTCATGGTTCAGGGGCCAGAAATCTGAAGCCAAAGTGTCAGCAGGATCATGCTCCCTTCAGAGGCCTTCAGAATCCTTCCTTTTCTCTTCTAGCTCCTGGTGATTCCTGGTGCCTCTTGACTTCTGACAGCATAGCTCCAATCTCTGCTCCATCTTCCTGTGACTGTCTCCCTGTGTGTCACTGTCTCCACACAGCCTGCTTACGGGGACATCAATCACTGGATTTAGGACCTAAACATCTATTTCTGCTTTACTGACTATGCCAAAGCCTTTGGCTGTGTGGATCACAATAAACTGTGGAAAATTCGTCAAGAGATGGGAATACCAGATCACCTGACCTGCCTCTTGAGAAACCTGCCTCTTGAGTTTGAGCAAGTTCTGGGAGTTGGTGATGGACAGGGAAGCCTGGCAGGCTGCAGTTCATGGGGTCACAAAGAGTTGGACACAACTGAGCTACTGAACTCAACAGAACTGAACCATGAGAGAAGAAATTTCTTTTATTTCAAGCCGCCCAGTTATGGTACTTTGTTAGAGTAACCTGAGAAAACTAATACAGGGATCATGAAAAGAATCACAGTTACATGCAAAAAAACAAACCAAAACAAAACAGAAAAAACCAGTAAGCATCAGTTGAAAGAGTGAATGAGAGGATGTAGAGAAAAGGAACCCTCCCACACTGTTGAGTAGGAATGTAAATTGGTGCAGCCACTATGCAGAACAGTACAGAGGTTCTTTAGAAAACTAAAAACAGAGTTACCATACGATCCTGCCCTCCCACTCCTGGGCATATATGTGGAAAAGATGGACATGAGTTTGAGCAAGCTCCAGGAGTTGGTGATGGACAGGGAAACCTGGCATGCTGCAGTAAATAGGGTCGCAAACAGTCGGACACAACTGAGGGACCAAACTCAACTGAACTACTTTGAAAAGACTGTTGCACCCCAGTGTTCACAGCAGTACCATTCACAGTAGCCAGGACACGGAAGTAAACCTACACGTCCGTCGATATATACATGGACAAAGAAAGTGTGCAATATGTATACAAGAGACTATTACTCAACCATAAAGAAGAATGAAATAATGCATTTGCAGCATCATGGCTGGACCTAGAGATTATCATACCAAGTCAGAGAAGGACAAACATCACATGATATCATTTATACATGGAATCTAAAAAAATGATAGAAATGAACTTATTTACAAAACAGAAATAGACTCACAGAGAGAAAACAAACTTATGGTTACCAAAGGGGAAAGGTAGGGAGGGATAAATTAGGAATTTTGGATTAACAGATATACACTACTCCATATAAAATAGATAACCAATAAAGACCTCCTGTACAGCACAGGGAACTATATTCAATATTATATAATAACCTATAATGGAAAAGAATCTGGAAAAGAATATACATATGTACAACTGAATCACCTTGCTATACACCTAAAACATTGTAAATCAACTATAGTTCAATAATTTTTAAAAAAATGAATGCATGACAGTAGAGTTATTGCTCAGTGCTATCTGGAGCAAACTGATTGTATTTTTGGACAAGCCTGGAACTCATTTTTTTTTTCAATTGACTATTTAAAATAATGAAATATAGTCTCTCCCATTCCCTAAACCCTCTGTCATATTTCAGGAACAAATTAAGTTGATAATGATACCTCACTGGGCTGTGAAAATGAACATGCATATATAAAGTATGTGGCACACAGTGGTTGCCCCATCCCCTAAACTTGAAATGAAACATCATGTGGAGAGGAAGAATTTCAGATCCAAAGCTCTGTGTTCGAGAATAATCACTTCCTTTATTTATATTTTAAGTGCTCACTTAGGCTGGGTGACAGAAATTCAGTGTCACTTGGAGAGAGCTTCCAGCCTTCTCTAGGACTGTGACAGGAAATCCTGGGGTGCTGTCATGCCAGGGCAGGGGGTTAGGAGCCCACCAGGTCCCCCCGTTCCCAGCCCACACAATCAGCTGGGCTCCCCCTGCCCCTGCATGTGGCTCTCTAAGCCCCCCTGTCGGCATCCTGACGCAGCCGATGCCCTATGCAGGTTGCAGGAGACGCCCCACTCTTCCCAAGGGCTGCTGTAACAAATGGCCACAAACCCCGTGGCTTAAAACAAAGGGCAAGTATTACCTTACAGTTCTGGAGGTCAGAAGTCCAAATGGGTCTTATGAGCAAAGTCAAGGTGTCCGTGGGGCTGGTTCTTCCTGAAAGCTCTAGGAGAGAGTCTGTTTTCTTGCTTTTGCCAACTTCTGGGGGCCTCAGGCACTTCTCGGCTTGCGCCCTTTACCTCCGTTTCAAAGCCAGCTTGGAGGATCTTCACGACCCATTACGCTCACATGCCTCCCTCGCCTAAGGCACCTGTCATTACATTGCACACACCTGCGTGCACCAGGTTCCTTTTCCCCGTCTCAAGATCCTTAACTTAATCTTACCTGCAATGTCCCTTTTTGCCATGTAAAGTAACACATTCAGATTCTGGGATTAAAAGGCGGACATTTAGGGGCCATTAGGAAATGGTAACCCACTCCAGTATTCTTGCCTAGAGAATCCCATGGACAGAGAAGCATGGTAGGCTACAGTCCACGGGGTCACAAACAGTTGGACACGACTGAGCGACTTCACTTTCACTTTCACTTTTCATTCAGTCTAGTAGGGGCTTCCCTGGCAGCTCAGAGGTAAAGAACCCACCTGCCAATGCCAGAAGCAGGGGTTCAGTCTCTGAGTTGGGAAGATACGCTTCAGAAGGAAATGGCAACCCACTTCAGTATTCTTGCCTGGAAAATTCCATGGACAGAGGAGCCTGGCGGTCTACACTCCATGGGATCACAAAGCATCAGACACGACTGAGCATTCGCGCATGCGCGCATTCAGCCTAGCACAACCCACACGATCTTTCCTTCCCTGGGGCCTCCCAGGCTCCCCTGGAAAGCAGGCTCAGGCCCCTCTGCTCTGGGACCCACACTCCTCTCTGTTCATGCCCATGTACCCACCTTAGCCCGCCCCATCCCTACACCAACCCAGGAGGACCTTTCTTCAAGTTTGAAGGTAAAAGGAAAGCCCTCTTTACCCAATCATTGTGTTCAAACCCAGAATCTCCTACGCTCCCCTATTTGGGCTTTCAGAACACACACAGAATGTAATTTATGGTGTAAGTCTGCTTTTTGGCCAGTCATCTCTTTCTCCTGAGATTATGGAGCAGAGCCAACCATTTGATTTAAAGGGGAGAGGTGAAAGGGGGAAATATGAGAAAAGTCTGTAAATTAATATCTCACAGTGTTACTCAGTCACATTTGCGGAACACAGACTTTTGTGAGGGATAAACACTGAGCCGTGTTAAGGAGAGGCCCCAGAGGAAGCTTGCTGGAAGCCTGGTTCCCAAGCCCCTCCCTCCCTTTGGTATCTTCTCAGCCTTT
This sequence comes from Nanger dama, assembly GCA_917880005.1. NCBI lineage: Eukaryota > Metazoa > Chordata > Mammalia > Artiodactyla > Bovidae > Nanger > Nanger dama. The sequence goes on along the minus strand of CAKJTW010000057.1, from coordinate 11,069,617 downwards.
CTTCCAGGCAGCCACCCCTCACTTGCCTCTCAGAGCTGCCTCTCCTGCAAAACATTGGTCCAAATCATCACAGAACCTCTGCTTGTGTTCCCCTTAGCACAGCTAGAACAGGTGGCACTTCTACAAAGAGCTGCTGTCTGTACCAAGACAGGCGAAAAGGCAGCAGTCACGGAAAACACAAATAGCACAGCGTTACGACTCCCCTGGGCGAGTGTCTGACCATGAACGTGCCCTTGGCCCAAGAGGCCGCTACAGCCACAAAGAGTGTGCGGTTTCTCCCTTCATTCCCACCCCTACGGCCACCCCATCCTGACCTTTCACTCCAGAGCAGGCCCCACATTATCCCCTGATACAAGGCAGCAAGCCAGGCAACTCCTCCTCTCCCTGGTCCAAGTCAAGTAGAAGCCCATGTTCCCAAATCTGCCATCCACCCTGGCTCCCTCCCTAGGGGCACCCCAGCCTGCAGGCAGCAGCATGCGCTGTGTGCCAACACGCTCAGTCGTGTCCAACTCTTTGTGATCCCGTGGACTGTAGCCCACCAGGCTCCTCTGTCCTTGGGATTCTCTAGGCAAGAATACTGGAGTGGGTTGCCATGCCCTCCCCCAAGGGATCTTCCCAACCCAGGGATCGAACCCAGGTCTCCCACACTGCAGGGGGAATTCACCAAGCCACCAGGGAAGCTGGGATAGCACCATGGTAACTGACAAATGGATGATCTCAGTCTTCACGTACGGTTATCGATTCCATCACCTGTGGAGAACTTTGTATCCTATTCCTAGATAAGGATGAGCCCTGATCACATTTACACACACACACATGAAAATATCTCAAGAATGTATAACTGTATTTTCCATACATAATGACACACTAAGGGATCAGGAAGGTAAATTTTCCAAAGGATCATGAGTGGAATTTTAGGGGGAAGAGCATAACTTATTTTTTTTCAAGTACAGAAGTAACTCAAATAAAAAATGGCCAAAGAATTGGGACTTTCCTGGTGGTCCAGTGGCTAAGACTCTGTGCTTCCAATGCAGGGGGCAAGGGTTTCCACATACCCCAACTAAAGATCCCAAGAGCCATAACTAAGACTGGGCACAGCCAAGGAAATAAATACTTTTTTAAAATGGGCAAAGAATTCAACAAACAAATTTCTGCAAAGGGCCAAGAAGTATGTGAAAAAATGCTCAACATTATTAGTTATTAGGAAAATGGAAGTAAAAACTGTTGATTCCATGAGATACCACTCACTAGGATGGCTACAATTTTTTGTACACACTCACTAGGATGGCTACAAGTTTTTAAAAAAACAAACTAAAAAGCATCAGTGAGGATATAGATAAATTAGAACCTTCATAGATTATTGGTGGGAATATAAAATAGTACAGCCACTGTGGAATACAGTTTGACAGTTCCTTAAAAGTTTAATATAGAATTATCACATGACCCAGCATTTCCACTCCTAGATATATACATGAGAGAATTCAAATATATGCTCACACAAAAATCTGTACATGAATGTTCATAGCAGCATTATTCATTATGGCCCCCAAATGGATGGGGGCCCATCCATTAGTGGCCCACAAATATCCACTAGCAAAAATTAGCATTATATGAACAAATGTGTGAATGTTCTCAGCACTGCTGTTAATAAAAAGCAAAAAGTGGAGACAAGTCAAACACTCATTAGTGAGTAAAGAAATTACATTGCAAGGAAAATGTGGAATATTATGCATACATAAAAAGGTATGAAGTACAATGTGGATGAACCTCAAAAACATTAATGCTAAGTGAAAAAAGTCAGACACAAAGGTCACGTATTATATGATTTCATTTATATGAAATATCCAGTATAGGTAAATCCACAGAGACACAAACCATACTAGTGGTTTCCAGGGGCTGGTGGTTGCCAGCTTAATGGGTACAGAGTTCCCTTTGGGTTGATGAAAATGTCTTGAAACTAGATAGAGGTAATGATTGCACAGTATTGTGGATGGACTAAATGTAACTCAATCATATACATTAAAATCGTTAATTTCATGCTACATGAATTTCACCTCCTTTTTTTCAAAAGGGGAAAAAACCCAGAAGCAGGAGAAGAGGACCAGAGAGTGAGTCCTGAGTTTAGTACTTATTAGCCACCTCACTGTGGACAATAACAAACTCCCTCTAGTCTCAGTTTTGGAGCCTTGTTTATCTATAACAAGGCTGATAATATCTGCATGACTTACTTCATAGGGTTATTGAAACAAAATGAGATATTGTTCATTATGTATTTATATTATGTAACAGGGATAAAAATGCTAGTTATAATTGTTATTTAGGTAACAGTCACTAAAATATACACTTGGTAAGAAAACTGAAAGCTTCCTTTCATACTTTTATAAGATCCAAAATTACTGTAAATGTACTAAGTTCTATTTTAAGTATTTTATATTTTCCAAGGAAAGAATTAAAATAGATAATTCTTATGCAAATAAGTAGGCAACATCTTAAACTTTTATTTAGGATATCAAGTCTTATCATAGAATTGATCCAAGGGGAGGAAGATAAATTATATCTCACTATTTCTTTATAGACAAGTGAGAAATGTGAGCGGTTTAAATGCCCAACAGGCACAAATGATACATCGTTACTTGTGGTTTATCAGACTTCCGTGGAGCACATTTTCACAATATTTTCAACAGAGTAATAATTTAAAAATATGAGATAGAGGAGTTAAAACATCTTTAGCTTAAGGAAATATAAACAGGACTTAGACGGTTGCAACGGCTTAATGTTTAATTGCCCTGTTAGTAAAAATACCCTCTCCCAAATTTTGATCTGGCTTCAGTCTAGTTCAGAGCAGGATAATGGGAAATTTGATGTGACGCTACAAAAATAACACAAAAATCATCCACATACTAAAGGAGTTAGGAAATACTACCCAAAGATCAAAAGGTCTCTTTCATCTCTCTCTCTTTCTCTCTCATACTATAAGCAGTCCCATAAGAATTAGATAACACTTTCGTAATAAACAAGGGTAGTCTGATGAAATCATTAGGATTTTTATAACATATTTATAAGGTTAGTAAATAGTCTCTCTTCTCTGATTTTATATCTCTACACTATCTCTCCAAAGTATACTAGCTGATAATTTCTTGAAACATTTTAAAGGGTAACATAGAGGAGAGTTGAGGGTTTATAGGGTTTCTCAATCTGCACTATAACTCTGCTTTAGAATGCCATAGTCATTTCATGCCAGTGTTAGATTCTGACCATCTAGTAATAAAAGCCTGTGGTAAAATTATTCATTATCCACCATTTAGTAATTTGCAATAAAATTCTGTCACATGAACTAGACATATGTGGTTGCTATGAGTTTCAGGAAAAGTTACAATAGCTCAGTCTAGTCAGCAGCGTTCTTACTGTGGTGAAACTGATTTAGTTTTATTACTAAACACACTTGAAGTGCCCAGCAACAAACACATCAGTCCCCCAATTCTGTAAGCTCACCATAAATTTTTGAGTTGAGGGCTAGATCCAAAACACATGCTTCTGAATAACCTGGGATCCATACTAGTTGCAAGTAACCAAGGACACCTCATAAACTCCATACTCTGAGTTTTTATACTGTTAGATACAGGAATAGTTCATTTTCTCATTTTAATTAATCTGAGACATGTATGTACCAAGAAAGATTGCTGACTAGCCAGAGTCAATGAGTCGATACCCAAAAAGCTTAACATTGTCACTATTATTATAAGTAAATGTAACAATCCTTAGTCTTTTTGAACTATTACAAATAATTTGCAGCCCCTTATTACTACTTTCAAGGAATTCAACACTGCACATTAGTAATGTGATCAGTGCACAGAAGAGATTTAACATTACTGTGTACTTATGAGGTCCTAGGTCATATATATATGTGTGTGTGTGCATATATAGTTGTATATATACAGACACACTCATAATATATATAATTTAACTCTCACTAAAATCTTGTGAAGGTGTTTTTATCACCTCCTTTATAGAGATTAAGACAGAGGTTCAGAGAGTTTGGTAAATTGTCTGAAGCTTCACAGTTAATAGGCCAAACTGAGGCTCAAACCCAGGGCCTTTTGACTCCAAGGGCAAGACTTACAGCCCCAAGTTAACATGTTAACTAAGGAACTAGCATCCTGACATCAAACAAACGTCATAGGTGGTGAGAGTTGAAAACCAGAACCAAGCTTGCTCCTCTAACAAATATTTCCAAGCGGCTGCCACGTGCCTCTTGAGGGGTGAAGGAAACGCATGGTGCCTGCCTCCACAGGCCTTACCCTGCAGATGTGAGCCAGGGTGACTCAAAACGCCTCGAAAGAACTATGGAAGTGACAGTGATAACGTGTCACAGGAGAAGAGCCTTCTGGCTTCCAAGAAGACTCTCAGGATGTTGGGGAGAAGGTGAAAATAAATCTTACAACTGTGTCAAACATAACAAATTTAACATGAGACTTTTCATTGATTCAACAGCCATAGATAGACCACCGACAGCGCAGGCACCACGCTGAGCCCTCCCTTCCACCAGGTTTCCAACGTTTCATGCTTCTTCTATTTCAGGCACACAGGCATCTCCAGAGAGAAAGCTGGACTTCCGGTGAAAGATCACAAGTATTTATTAAAGATCGCAGTGATTATTCTACAAGTGGCATGGAGATAAGAGCCTTGTCCATGTGGGGAGTCTGCTTAGACTTGAGGACATAGGGTGGGGTGTTCCAGACCAGATTACATGCAGGCAACCACCACAGAATTGGAGCATTCACACCCTGTCTCCCTCCAATGCATCTAACTGTGGAAACTCAATCAGGTCCAGAAATGAATCAATTTCCTTTGCCTGTGTCCTTAAATTTGATGAATAGAGCCTTTGCTTAGAGCTACTGAAGCTGCTATTCATCTCAGTTAGTTGCTAAATAAAACGTTGTTCTTGGATGTAATTCTGGCGAATATGACTTTGGAGATTTTTCGTTTAACTATGTAAGTCCAAATTATTCCCCAAGTGATTCTACATTTGAGCTATATTTATTCCACATGCTCCATATTTTTTTCCATGTCAGAGACTAGGAATCTCGGAAGACCAGGTTTCTTGTTGCCGGTGAAGAAGATAAACTTGAGTCTAAGTGTGTATTTTGGTGACGAACAGCTAAATCCTTTTGTCATGCTTATTAGGAATTACTTTTATATTCAATGAAATCTGATAATCTGGAAAAAGTTTTAGATCTTTACACATACAAAGTAAAAAGTACTGAAGAAATACAAAGTTTAAATAAAGAAATAAGTTTGTCTGATGAGAGAGTCAGCAGTTTTGACTTGAAGCAGAGGGTCTAGTTAAATTTTTTTCATATAATAGTTCAGAAGCCTGCAGTCTTCCATGGATAAGAACTTACTGATGATCGTGAAACTAGTAGGGGTAGAAGCAAGTGGACTGTGAGTCCTTTTTCCTTTCCTTTCTAATAAAATTTTACTTTTATCCAAGTGAGGCTGGCTCATAGCATAGAGTCAAAAGTCTCAACAAAACACACTAGTCCCTTGACCCACTCCTCACCACAGCCCTAGTCTCCATCTTCAGGGAGCTCCACTCTGAGCTATTGCTTCCAGTGTTTATACATCATCATTTTCTACATCATAGACTTTTATCCCTAATTTTTTATTATAAAAATGTCAGATAAATATATATGCGTGTGTGTATATATATATAAATACATACACTTTGGGCTTTCCAGGTGGCTCTGTGGTAATCAATCCGCCTGCCAATGCTGAAGACACTGGTTTGATCCCTGAGTCAGGAAGACCCCCTGGAGAAGGAAATGGCAACCCATCCAGGGTTCTTGCCTGGGAAACCCCATGGACAGAGGAGCCTGGCGAGCTACAGTCCATGGGTCGCAAGAGTTGGACATGACTCAGCGACTAAACAACAATATACATACACTTCCGATAAATTCTTAAAAATTAAGTTGCAAGTATCATGATACTTCACTCCTAAATACTATGTAGCAAATACTAAATATAAAATTATGCTATCTTTGCTTCCCCTGTTTTTAGACATTATCACCTGACTTTCTGTTATGTTTATTAAGGGTTCAGTTTTCACCACTATCCATCTGCTTCACAGCCTCCCATCCATCCTGTATCATTATAGTATAATTTTTGTTTAAAGATATTCAATGTTGTATAATCTCTATTTTTTCCTGACATTAAAAACTGCCTTTGCTTTTCATTTGCTTAATTGGTTTGCTTAGTTTCTTATTCATTCCTTCGACATCCCCCAAAAGCCTTTTAAAGCATTTTTCTCACAGATTTATATCTACATTTATCTATCTAGGGATTTGGGTTTTGTCTTTAGACCTCCCACATGGAGCTCTCCACTCTCCCTTTGCTGTCATCCTTGACCAGCCTTAGCCTGTCTCCAAGTCTAGATTTCAGGTGTCCTGGTCTCACTTGGTGTACTCCCTCGTCTTGCTGGGGTGGAGCCTCTAACAAGTTCATGAGGAGAAAACGGCAGCATAAGGGATCCTGTCTATTTCTTGAGTCACACTGCTCCAGTCAGGACTGGTCTCCCTCCTCACCTGGTGTGCAGATATCCCCCCGTTTCCATTTATCCTGAAGATTCGCGTCACCAACTCCTATGATCCAGCTCTGAGCACTGTGTACCAAGTCTTCCTCTTTCTTTCTGCCTTGCTTGGGTGAAACAGGGTCTCCAGGAGCTTCCTGACAAACAGTGCATGGGAGATAAAATTCTTCAGAACTTTCCTGTCTGAAAATGTCTTTATTCTATGCTTGGTTGATATTTTGGCTGACAGTGCATTCTGGGCTAGAAATAACTCTGCTGCAGAATTTCGAGTCCTTCTTCCATTGTCTTTTAGCTTCCAGTGATGCAGGTGAGAAGTCGGAAATAATCCTGATCCCTGATCCCTGATCCCTTGGATGCACCTTGTTTTTCCTTTTTGAAACTTATAGAATCTTCCTATTTTGACATTTTAATGTGGTATCCTTTGATGTGGATCACTGTGATCAGTGATGCTGGATATCAAGTAGGCCCATTCAGTCAAAATTCGTGTTCTTCACTTCTAGGAAAAGTTTCTGAAACTATTTTTGGGTGCTTCCTTCCTCTTGTCTTTTTCTGTATTTTTCAGAAAATTTACTCAACTTTACCAACATTTCTAATTCCAAAACTAATATCATTTCTGCTATTATGCTTCTAATTTCTAAAAACTGTGCTTTGTTCTTTGAAAGTGCTTGGGTTTTCAATGTTTGTTCCATTTGTTTGCTTTTGCCTAATAGGATTTGCTTTCAAAATGTGGTGTCTTCTTTTAACTCTTTGAGGATATTAATGATCTTTTGGTATTTTGTTCATTGTTTTCTTTTCTATGCATTGCTTCTGATTTCCCCAGGCTGCATTTTAACCTGTTGGATCATTTTAGAATCTATTTTCAAAGTTCATAACATCCTGCTGATATCTGGCAATCTTTGATGGTCTGCTTATATTTAATATGAGGAGACAGAAAGCTGATTGGAAGTCTTAAATGTTTGTCTTAGGCTTATCCATACTGCCCTTCGATGTAAAATGATCTGGCTAGGTTGTTTGTTAGGGGACTTTTGATGTTAGTAGGTTTAGGTCTTTCCTCTGCTGGTGATGGTTTAGTTGCTAAATCGTGCCTGACTCTTGCGATCCCATGGACTGTAGCCTGCCAGGCTCCTCTGTCCATGGGATTCTCCAGGCAAGAACACTGGAGTGGGTTCCCATTTCCTTCTGCAGGGATCTTCCCGACCCAGGAACTGAACCCAGGTCTCCTGCACAGCAGCAGATTCTTTACTGACTGAGCTATAAGGGAAGCCCCCAGGTCTTTCCTCTAGGGCTGATCAGTTTCCAGCTGGAATACTTTTCTCTCTCCCAGTCAACAGCTGACTTCTTGTACTGAGAGTTAAATGGGAAAAATGCTGAAAGGAATCGTCATCCAGAGCGCAAATGCTTCATTTGCCTGTTTTGACACAGTAGCCTTATCAGCTCTGAGAGATGATGAAGGACAGGGAAGCCTGGTGTGCTGCGGTCCACGGGGTCTCAAAGAGTTGGACATGACTGAGCAACTGAACAACAATAAATCCCACCCTTAGCGTTGTCTGGCACTCCTACCCCTAGACCAGACAGCCTCAGTTTCCCCCTCTGTAGGGAAGAAACCTCCCATGCTCTGCGGGGGGTGGACAAGGGGCTGGTTCCTAGGATGAAGAGGCAGCAGGCATGAAATCTACCCACCTCCACAACAGTTCCCCCAGATCTCACCCTGCTCCTCACTTCAAACCTCCTCTTCCAGAAGCCTGTGCATTGCTTTCTGAGGATCAGCTATGCAAGGAAATCAGGTTGGTTCCCAGCTTTCTCTAGTCTGGGCTTAGAATTTGGTTTCCTACATTTTTAAAGATGCCTCCTGTCCATCTGCTTTCTGATTTGCAAAATTATTGCCCTCTTCTCCTATTGTACCTGGCCCTGTTGAGTTTATTTTTTATTTTAAATCGTGTTACTGTAGTTTTCACAGGTTATCAGGAGGGGAGTAAAATCAGACTAATGTGGTCAGTCTGTTATATCATCTGGGAAGCTCTATTGTGTTCTTTTCTACTCTGCAGAAATATTTGTGCAAACTGTGTAAAGTATTTAATTCAAGGTTACATAGTAAAGATAACTATGATACTTATTATATAAATAACCTCTTTAATTAGCTAAAGTAGCCATGTCAGATAAACCATGAGATAATGACCAGAGGTACTGAGTTTTAAAGAGAAGAAATGTTTGGAAAAGGAGGAGAGAAAAGAAAAAAAGTAATTTATTGTGTACGATGTTATATGTTTCAACTTCCAACAGAGAAAATAGAAATGACTAGGTGGAAAAAAAGGATAAATGTAGATTCAGTTCAGTTCAGTCACTCAGTCATGTCCGACTCTTTGTGACCCCATGAATCACAGCACGCCAGGCCTCCCTGTCCATCACCAACTCCCGGAGTTCACTCAAACTCATGTCCATCAAGTTGGTGATGCCATCCAACCATCTCATCCTCTGTCATCCTCTTCTCCTCCTCCCCACAGTCCCTCCCAGTATCAGGGTTAAATCTCCCTAAAATGGCAACCAAACAATTAAGGGAAGAGACAGTTCCAAGAAAAAAACCCTGATATCAATATATGTAGTAATAAAAGTTGAAAATAATCTATGACATTTTACTGTTTGATATAAACAAACTCTGATCAGTCCCCTTATATACTATGTAAACCAACTAAAGTCTTTATTATAAAATTTCAGATGCGCATTAACCTATAGATTCCTGTAGGACAGCTGAAATCTACTATAATCTACAGGTATGCAGTTAACATACATGGCTCCTTGTGTGGAAAACTGAAAGGTAGTCCCTCAAAGTGACAATTTTTCTGTGCCTATTCATGAAAGAAGTAGGAATTAAAATGTGAGAAGTGCCAAATGACTGTCATGTATACCACCCTGCACTTCCTCTTAGGTTTCCCTCCTCTACGTTTCACAAACAGACCTGCTGAGGAGACGGCGTCAGATACCTGGGCCACCGGCATTTGCAAATAGCATCACAGAATTAGCTAGAAGAATCTGGGCAAGAGGAGAGAGTTTATGAAAAATCTTCAGTCACATAGATTATTTTTTAAAGCATATTCACTGCATTGTTATGGACAGAGTGTAAAGGTAAAGCCCCAAGTTTAGGGTATTCTCCAAGTTCGGATATTCTCCCTTTAGGTAGATGCAGCTGATAGCAGGCATGATGGAAAGACTTCCCTCACTGATGGTCAAATGCCTGGGCTTCAGACAAACTATGTTTTACTGCAGTACCGATCCTCACCTCATAAGGTTTTTCTCTTTCAAAACCCCACTCCCAACTGTCAATCAGAGAACACCTGCTCCTGGATAATTCTTCCGCACATTTACCTTATCAGAGGCAATAATGTAACTCTGGTTTGCTTTCGTTTCTTCCCATAGGCTTTACTTTATCTTACTTATAAAGTAACACTTGGAATGGAAATATTTTTTAATGATATATTGGCTGACTGAAGCAAATTACCTCTGATTCACTTTACAACTTAAATCAAAATGAATTCATGATCTGACATTAGCTTACTCAGAGTCAAAGTTACTTTATTCTTAAAATGAGTGATCCAAAGAATAATCTTTGAAATGTCTCTCTGGTATTTGGGTAGGAGATATCATTTCCTCATGCCACAAGGAGAAAAGGTTACTGACTATATTTAAGAGATGTCCTATATATTGTGCCACTGAAATGAGAATAGGCAAGCCTGTGGTGAGTGAGTGAGAGCTGCTCAGCAACACCATGGACTGTAGCCCACCAGGGTCCTCTGTCCTTGGGATTTTCCAGCCAAGAACCATGTGAGGAGGCTACTAAGTCACCTGAGAGAACTATATTTAGTATGTTGTAATAATTTATAAAGGAAAAGAATCTGAAAAATATATATATATACATATATCTGAATTACTTTGCTGTACACCTGAAACAAACTGTAAATTAACTCTACTTCAATTTTAAAAGTAGTAAGAATTGATGCTTTTGAACTGTGGTGTTGGAGAAGATTCTTGAGGGTCCCTTGGACTGCAAGGAGATCCAACCAGTCCATTCTGAAGGAGATCAGCCCTGGGATTTCTTTGGAAGGAATGATGCTAAAGCTGAAACTCCAGTACTTTGGCCACCTCATGGGAAGAGTTGACTTATTGGAAAAGACTCTGATGCTGGGAGGGATTGGGGGCAGGAGGAAAAGGGGACGACTGAGGATGAGATGGCTGGATGGCATCATGGACTTAATGGATGCGAGTCTGAGTGAACTCTGGGAGTTGGTGATGGACAGGGAGGCCTGGTGTGATGCGATTCATGGGGTTGCAAAGAGTCAGACACAACTGAGCGACTGAACTGAACTGAAAAATAAAGAAAGAAGAAAAGAAAGAGAACAGCTTTCCTTACCCAGGAGCTTGTCTCTCTGCCTGAGGAACAATAGAAAAATAAATTGCAGATAAATTACAAGGAATGAGCAAATGAGCTCTTATTCTCACAATTACAGGTTAAAAGGTTTGATGAGTTGTATCAATTATCTATTACTACATAACAAAATCACTCCCAAAACTTAGTGTCTTCCAAAAACAACTTCTTATCTCACACACTTCTGTAAGTTGCTTGAGCAGTTTCTCTGCTGGCCTGGTTTTTGTTCACCTGCACGGCTGGCTGGGTGGCTGGGTGGGCAGTCTAAGTCGGCCTCCCTCATGTGTTTGGCAGTTGGTGAGGGCTGCCGTTGCCTGATTGTGCTTCATTTGAGCTGACTGGAGTGGTTCTTTATAGAAGCATCATGGTTATCATCTAATCTCACACTATATGCTCTATACAACTGCACAGTCTCCTGTGGGTTAGACCCACTGCCTCAGGCCGACAGAGAGCCATCTCTTTCTGTGCTTCCCTGCAAGACCACGAAGACCAAGGCTTACAAACTCAAACCACCTCACTTTCACCACATTCTGTTGGTCAGACAAAGCCAGTCCAAATTCAATGGAGAGGAGAAATGAATACCATCTCTGGAGGAAATGAGCCCCAAAGTCACATTAAAAAAAAAAAGGAGTGCCTCCATGCATAAAAAAAAAATGAAAATGCAACCCACAGATTGGGAGAAAATACTTGTAAATGATGTGATCAACAAGGGTTTAATTTCCAAAATTTACAAACTGCTCATGAGGCTTAATATCATCAAAACAAACAACCCAACCAAAAATGAGCAGAAGACCTAAATAGACATTGCTCCAAGGAAGACCAGATGGCCAAGAGGCACATGAAAAGATGTTCAACATCACTAATTATTACAGAAATATAAATCAAAACTACAATGAGATATCACCTCATACCAATCAGAATGGTTAACATAAAAAAAAAAACTATAGACAATAAACGCTGAAGAGGGAGTGGAGAGAAGAGAACCCTCTTACACGGTTGATGGGAATGTAAACTGGTACAGCCACTATGGAGAACAGTCTAGCAGTCCCTTAAAAACTAAAAACAGATCTACCATATGACCTTGCAATCCTACTCCTGGGCACACATCTGGAGAAAAACAGTCCGAAAAAAAGAGAGTGCCTCCTGGGAAGTGGGGGAAGGGAGGGGTAGGGAGACAAGATTTATTGTCATTAAATGATCCATCACACATCAATAAATTTAGAACTGGCACAATTGAGGATTCAGTGATGACACAGAAATTCCAAGCTCAGTACTCATCTTAACAAGGCAGACACAATCATAATTGTGATTAATAATTTCACACTGGGTTTTTTGGGTTTTTTTTGAATTCAGAAAAACTGAAAAACTATTTTCCTGTAACTGTCACTGAAGGCAAGAATTTTCAGTAACCACTTTATGATGGAATTAGTAGCCGCCTAATTATTTTGAATTTTAGCTGAAAAGTCATCCACTCGTAAGAGAAATATTACCTTCAGAAAGCCCCTCCAAGCCACAAGGGTCTACAATTCCAGGACCTACGTTGAGCCGTAAAGGACTCCATTGATTCCTGTTACTGAAAACGTCATAGTTTTCAAGTGTCTCTGGCACGTTCCTTCATTCAGTGTAAATCTCAGGGGCTTTTCAGATCATTGAGATCAGTTTATGAGGGGTCCTTGGTAGAAAAAGAGCTAAAAATCCTCTCTCCTCCCCTATTTAAAATCTTTCATCTGGCCTATGCTTGAGAACAGACCAAGTGTAGCTGTTCCTGCAGGGAAGTCCTCTGCTGGAAGCCTCAGGGGGCTTTCCCCTCCAGGCTGCTGGCGACCCTGCACAGAGTTCTTTTCCTTCCCCAGATATCACCATTCTCGGTCAGGCTGGGAGGCACTGGATGGAAGCTGGGTCTGACTGGTAGTGGCAGCACCTCAGAGGAGGCACTCAGGTGTGCAAGAAGCTGGTATCACCCCAAGAACAGGTGGGCTCAGAGGACTCACCCAAGAAATGGGTGACTCTCCACACCTGGGCCTGCCTGGGCCGGGGATTCTTTTCCCTTCTTTCTACATCCATTTCAAATTCCATTCTCACTTGCAACTTTTGAAAAATGACTGAAAACTGCCATATGACCCAGCAATCCTACTCCTGGCCACATAGCTTGAAAAAATCATAACTGAAAAACTTTATGTGTACCCCAATGTTCATTGCAGAACTATTTACAAAAGCCAGGACATGGAAGCAACCTAGATGTCCCTTGACAGATGAATGGATAAAGAAGTTGTGATACACTTATGCAATGGAATATTACTCGGCCATAAAAAGGAATAAATTTGAGTCAGTTCTAGTGAGGTAGATGAACCTAGAGCCTGCTATACAGAGTGAAGTAAGTCAGAAAGAGAAAAACAAATATCGTTATTAATGCACATATATGGAATCTAGAAAAATGGTACCGTGACCCTATTTGTAGGGCAGGAATAGAGACAGGGACATAGCGAACAGACTTGTGAAGGGTAAGGAGAGGGTGGGATGAATTGAGGGAGTGGCACTGAGACACATACACTACCATATGGAAAACAGATGGCCAGCGGGTCTGCTGTTGACACGAGAGCGCGACCTGCTGCTCTGTGACAACCTGGAGGGATGGGATGCGGTGGGGGAACGTATGTATACTTTTGGCTGATTCACATTGTTGTATGGCAGAAACCAACACAACATTGTAAAGCAATCATCCTCCAATTAAAAACAAATTTAAAAAAAAAGAAAATGACTGCAGTGGTTGCAAGATCTGAAAATCTTTTCTTTTGAACAATGTCTTTGTTGTGGCAGGAGAGAATACTTAGGGCTTTTTCATTTCTGTAAACCATCTCCTGTCTTCCAAAAGCATTTTAAAGTCACAACTTACACACCATCATAAAAGACATCTCAGGACTTCCCTGGCGGTCCAGTGGTAAAGAACCCACCTGTCAATTGACCGCAATGAGAAACCCACACACTGCAACTAGAGAAAGCCCCGACGCAGCAACGAGGACCTACTGCAGGCTAAATACATAAATAAATATTAAAAAGACATCCCAGAGAGTATTATATTAATCAAAAGCAATGAAAAAATAAAGTAAAAAGTTAGATGAGCAAAATAACCAAAGGCTAAGGAAAAACAACAAGGCACTGAAGGGACATCTTTCGAGAGAAGAGGACTTTGATTATTTTTTTCTCTTTTCCTTAATCCTAACAATTTCATTGTAAAAATAAATTCGCACATACTGGAACTTTCACACATATTTAAGGAGCTATTAAGAGGATTGTTTTCACTCCTAAAATAATACATTAGCTTATTTGTATAGGTTGATGTGAACACAGTGGCTTGCCGTTTATTTTATATTTGACTCTAATTTTATGGCCATGGATTAGCCCTACGACAGCAAATACAGGCTAGATTTACAGGGTCACTGTCTTTCCTTCTCAAGAAAAGTGTATTAAACTGCCACTCTGTGCTCGGGCCATCTCAATCTGAAAGCACAGCAAGTAGCCCTTAGACCTACCTTCAAATAGAAAGAAAGAAATAAACAGAACAAGAAGAGAAGGAATGTGGACTGCAACAATTTCAAATATGTACTATCAGCTTTCTTTCTTGAGCACTGCTCTTGACCAGAAATCCTAGGAGCGACTGGCTTATCAGTTGATGGGGAAAGATATTCAAGGAGAAATCCACACAGGCACTGTTAGCCAGCAGTCAGCACTGAATGCACAAAATGATAAGAATGCCAGTGTTTAAAAGAGCTGGGACTTTTTGAAACGGAGTAGTACATGGACTTTGTCAATCTGATGTTTTAACGAGGAGACAAATGCCACCATTTTACTTTGCCAACTTTTTTTTTGGTGGGGGGGATGATGTTTGCTTCTGAAGATGCTAATAATATCTCAAGTTGCAGCCAAGAAAAAGTTGCCCTCTAGACTACTGTTGTTACCAGCACTTGGGTTCCGAATGAGTATTTCCGTGAAACAGTAGTGCTAGAAGTCTTTTAAAGTCACTTGAAAATACTAATAATTTAAGCTTTCCAAAATTTCCAATTTTTAAAGAAAAATTATTAGGGTAATTTCCATTACTAAGAATGCACATGACAGAGAAGTATTTAAACAGAGATTTCTCTCTTCTGCAACAGTTATTTTCCTTAAATATAGGGAGATACCGTTAAACCAATAAATGAGAGTCAATTTGTAGATTTTACCTTTTAAATTAAGCATAGTAGATGGTATGTTTCAGTCCCACAAAACATGTTTTGAAGTAGATAAATCTGCTTGCAGTAACTTCATAAATGTCCCTCTGACTTTGGATTTATTTCCACTGTCTCTGGTAAGGGCACTTCACATGCTTATAAATCTCTTTCGTTTCTTTTTGCGCTTTCGGGCTTCATGTTAATGGGCTCCTTAACTGTTACATAAAACACATATATCTGCTAAGGTTTAGAACCAAACATTTGTACCAAGATTGTTTAAAAGTTGGCAGCCCAGGTGAACAGTAAATAATAGTGAATAGGAGCAAACATAAATATATAGATCAATTAAATAATTGATTTTTTTCCAAAGAATTTTTTGGAAAGGTTGCCTAAACCTGTCAAGGTAGACACATTCAGCACTCAGATCAATGCAGCGTGCAGCAAGAATCATCAGGGTTTCATAGCATTCAATTTTAGTTCTCTCAAGTAAATAGATTTTCCCTAATTTCTGGAAAATAATGTGTTTAATCAATCTCCTTTTTCACTCTAAGTTGTAAGGACCATATTCACTTGCTCTCCACTTCTCACCCCTTCCCAATCATCATACTCAAACCCAGCTTATGCTTCTTGTTGTTCAGTTGCTCAGTCATGTCCAACTCTATGCAACCCCATGACTGCAGTATGCCAGGCTTCCCTGTTCTTCACCATCTCCTGGAGCTTGTTCAAACTCATGTCCATTGAGCTGGTGATGCTATACAACCATTTTGTCCTCTGTCATCCCCTTCTCCTGCCATCAATCTTTCCCAGAATCAGGGTTTTTTTTTTTCCAGTGAGTCAGTTCTTCACATCAGGTGGCCAAAGTATTGGACCTTCAGCTTTAGCATCAGTCCTTCCAATGAATATTCAGGACTGATTTCTTTTAGGATGAACTGGTTGGATCTCCTTGCAGTCCAAGGGATTCTCAAGAGTCTTCTCCAACACTACATTTTAAAAGCATCAACTCTTCAGTGCTCAGCTTTCCTTATGGTCCAACTCTTACATCCATACACGACTACAGGAAAAACCATACCTTTGATTACATGGATCTTTGTTGACAAAGTACTGTCTCTGCTTTTTAATATGCTGTCTAGGTTGGTCATAGCTTTTCTTCCAAGGAGCAAGCGTCTTTTAATTTCAGGGCTGCAGTCACCATCTGCAGTGATTTTGGAGCACAAGAAAATAAAGTCTTGCTGTTTTCATTGTTTCCCCATCTATTTCCCATGAAGTGATGGGATTGGATGTCACGATTTTCATTTTTTGAAAGTTGAGTTTTAAGCCAGATTTTTCCCTCTCCTGTTTCACTTTCATCAAGAGGCTCGTTAGTTCCTCTTCACTTTCTACCATAAGCATGGTGTCATCTGTGTATCTGAAGTTATTGATATTTCTCCTGGCAATCTTGATTCCAGCTTGTGCTTCATCCAGCCCAGCATTTCTCATGATACACTCTGCATATAAGTTAAATAAGCAGGGTGACAATATACAGCCTTGACATACTCCTTCCCCAATTTGGAACCACTCTGTTGTTTCATATCCAGTTCTGTTACTTCTTGACCTGCATGCAGATTTCTCAGGAAGCAGGTAAGGTGGTCTGGCATTCCCATCTCTTGAAGAATTTCCCACAGTTTGTTCTATGGTCCCTAAATTAACCATTTGTGGCCACTGACTTAAAGTTAGATAATTGTGTAATTTCACACTTGAAATTCATAGAAAGAGGCATATTAAAGTTTCAGATGAACTTCAGTTCCTGTTTTATGTTTCTAATAATCCTTTGCTCACAGGGTCTTGCACATGGTAGGAACTCAGTGAAGATGAGATTGCCCCTCCATGGTCATTTTTAATGGGCTTGATCTCCACCTGATACTCTCAGAGCCATTGACTGGCATGAAAGAAAAATCACTTTATATAGTTTAAACCTATTTCATATACACATTTTACCTCTGAAGCTCCTTGAGGGTAGGAACCAAGGATCTTCACATCTTCGTTTTTAACCCCAGTGCCTAGCATGGGTAAACGTCAACAGAAGTCAATGCTCCTGCTTCTCTTCTAGCTGGCAGGGGAGCTCTGGCAAGGTGAGAAGAAAGGCAAGATAACCTTCTAATTCCTTGAAGACTGTCACTGAAGTTTGACATGGGTGGTCGGTGAAGGGAGAACATTTGAGTAAATAATTAGCTCCAAAAAAATGTGCTATACACATTAAAGATGGAAACAGTAAGAGAGTCCGAGTGACTTCCCTCCAATACTGAGTCCAGGCCAGACCCTAGCACCTCCTAGTGATGTAAGGTGACTTCACCCTCATCCCAACAATTGAAAGGAATTTTCCAGGCAAAAACTCACCATTCAAATGCAGGAATTAACAAAAGCTTTCAGCATTTATTTTCTAAACATGAATTTAATTTAGCAAAGCTTCTTTGTAGTTTGAAGGAAGGTAACATTTGATTCAACTAAGGTGTCATTTATTAATGAGGATAAAAGTAACACAATGGCAAAGAAATAAAGAGTTTTGAATGACATTGAGAGGTAGGTTTAAGAGCCATATTTATGTTAAAAGCAGCAGAAATGTAAAACTTGCTTATGATATACTAGGAAAAAAACCTAAATATGATAAAACTATACTCTCTGGTACTCATAAATCTTTAGTATATGAAACACAGCACTCTTTATGATGAATCAAAACTACAACAAAAGTGGCAAGCTATAAATATAAACCTCCAGTTTATTTTGATACTACAAAAGATAACTGCTGACACACTAGCGAATCCTTTTCACATTTCATAAATGTAATACATTTGCATAGATACAATATATACTGTACACATTTTATATCAATCTTACCTTTTATCTGTTATTTATATTATATAATTTACACCACTATTGTATCCCAAAAATGCTTCAGAAACATGTGAACGAGGCCACGAAGGAATGCACACAAATGAAAGTAATTGCTTTAGGTAGTGGCACAGCTTATAAGTGATTTTTGAATGACTGAAACTTTTTAAAGTTGGTAAGAGACATCAAGTCACAGAATTAAGAAGCCCTGTGAATCCCAGTGAATGGAAAGTCACTCAGTCATGTCTGACTCTTTGTGACCCCAGGTACTATACAGTCCATGAAATTCTCCAGGCTAGAATACTGGAGTGGGTAGTGGTTCCCTTTTCCAGGGAATCTTCCCAACCCAGGGATCTAACCCAGGTCTCCTGCACTGCGGGTGGATTCTTTCCAGCTGAGCCACCAGGGAAGCCCAAAGACTTGCTCCTTAGAAGAATAGCTATGACAAATCTAGGTAGTGGTGGTTTAGTCGCTAAGTTGTGTCCAGCTCTTGTGACCCCATGGACTGTCTGCCAGGCTCCTCTGTAGATGGGATTCTCCAGGCAAGAATACTGGAGTGGGTTGCCATTTCCTTTGCCAGGGCATCTTCCCAATACACGAATCGAACTTGGGTCTCCTGCCTTGCAAGGCAGATTCTTGACCGACTGAGCTACAAGGGAAGTCCATGAATCCCAAGAAGGATAAATAAAAGAAATCTGTACTTTAGCAAATTCTAATATAACTGCTTTGAAAATATAGAAAAATATTAAAATCATCTAGATTTTAAAAAGACAGATTAACGTTCAAAGGAGTGATAGCAGATTTCTCAATAGAGATAATGGAAATGAGAAGTCAAAAGAAATGACATGTTCATGTTGTTGAATGAAAATAATTTTATACTGGGCAAAAATATCCTTCAGGAATGACATTTCCAGATAAAAATAAAATAATTTCTTACCAGCAGACTACCACTTAAGGAAACAGCAAATAGAATTCTTTAGGCAGGAGGAAAATGATCAGTGTATAAAGTTAGAAGTACAGGAAGTAATAAAGAGCAAAGACAATGCAAATATTTGGATAAATCTAAATGCATATGATTTTATTCGGCAATACTGAGTTTCCCAAATTTTCTGGCATACTAAGTGCAGCACTTTAACAGTATCATCTTGTAGGGCTGGAAATAACTCAATGGAATTTCATTACCTTCACTAGCTTTGTTTGTAGTGATGCTTCCTAAGGCCCACTTGACTTCGCATTCCAGGATGTCTGGCTCTAGGTGAGTGATCACACCATCATGATTATTTGGGTCGTGAAGATGTTTTTTTGTATAGTTCTTCTGTTTATTCTTGCTACCCTTTCTTAATAGCATCTTCTGCTTCTGTTAGGTCCCTACCATTTCTGTCCTTTATTGTGCCCATCTTTGCATGAAAAGTTCCCTTGCTATCTCTAATTTTCTTGACGAGATCTCTAGTCTTTCCCATTTTATTGTTTTCCTCTATTTCTTTGCATTGATCACTGAGGAAGGCTTTCTTATCTCTCCTTGCTATTCTTTGGAACTCTGCATTCAAATGGGTATATCTTTCCTTTTCTCCTTTGCCTTTAGCTTCTCTTTTTCTCAGCTATTTGCAAGGGCTCCTCAGACAACCATTTTACCTTTTTGAATTTCTTTTTCTTGGGGATGGTCTTGATCACTGCCCACTGTACAATGTCATGAATCTCCATCCACAGTTCTTCAAGCACTCTATCAGATCTAATCCCTTGAATCTACTTGTCACTTCCACTGTATAATCATAAGGGATATGATTAGTTCCAACCAGCAAATTTGAAAAACTCAGCAGTGGCCACAGGACTGGAAAGGTCAGTTTTCATTCCAATCCCAAAGGGAACGCCAAAGAATGTTCAGACTACCACACAATTGCACTCATCTCACACACTAGCAAAATAATGCTCAAAATTCTCCAAGCGAGGCTTCAACAGTACGTGAACTGAGAAATTCCAGATGTTCAAGCTGTATTTAGAAAAGACAGATGAACCAGAAACCAAATTGCCAACATCCACTGGATCATCGAAAAAGCAAGCGAGATCCAGAAAAAATCTACTTCTGCTTCATTGACTGTGCCAAAGCCTTTGACTGTGTGGATCACGACACACCGTGGAAAATTCTTAAAGAGATCGGAATAACAGACTACCTTACCTGCCTCCTGAGAAACCTGTATGCAGGTCAAGAAGCAACAGTTAGAATCATACATGGAAAAACAGACTGGTTCCAAACTGGGAAAGGAATACATCAAGGCTGTATATTGTCACCTTGCTTATTAACTCATATGCATCATGCAAAATGCTGGGCTGGATGAAGCACAAGCTAGAATCAAGATTGCTAGGAGAAAGAAATATCAATAATCTCAGATATACAGATAAAAAGATCCTTATGGCAGAAAGCAAAAAGGAAATTGAAAAGCCTCTTGAAGCTTCCCTGGTGGCTCAGAGGTTAAAGCATCTGCCTCCAATGTGGGAGACCCTGGTTCGATCCCTGGGTCGGGAAGATCCCTTGGAGAAGGAAATGGCAATCACTCCAGTATTCTTGCCTGGAGAATCCCATGGACAGAGAAGCCTAGTAGGTTACAGTCCACGGAGTCGCAAAGAGTTGGACACGAGTGAGCGACTTCACCTCACCTCACCTTGATGAAAGTAAAAGAGGAGAGTGAAAAAGCTGGCTTGAAACTCAACATTCAAAAAATGAAGATCATGGCATCTGGCCCCATCACTTAATGGCAGACAGATGGGGAAACAATGGAAACAGTGAGAGACTTTATTTTGGGGGACTCCAAAATCAGTGCAGATGGTGACTGCAGCCATGAAATTAAAAGACACTTGCTCCTTGGAAGAAAAGCTATGACCAACCTAGATAGCATATTAAAAAGCAGAGACATTACTTTGCTGCCAAAGGTCCACATAGTCAAAGGTATGGTTTTTCCAGTAGTCGTGTGTGGATGTGAGAGTTGGACCACAAATAAAGTTGAGTGCACAAGAATTGATGCTTTTGAACTGTGGTGTTGGAGAAGACTCTTGAGAGTCCCTTGGACTGCAAGGAGATCCAACCAGTCCATCCTAAAGGAAATCAGTCCTGAATATTCATTGGAAGGACTGATGCTGAAGCTGAAGGTCCAATACTTTGGCCACCTGATGTGAAGAACTGACTCATTTGAAAAGACCTTGACGCTGGGAAAGATTGATGGCAGGAGGAGAAGGGAATGACAGAGGATGAGATGGTTGGATAGCATCACCAACTCAATGGACATGAGTCTGAGCAAGTTCCAGGAGTTGGTGATGGAGGCGTGATACAGTCCTTAGGGTAACAAAGAGTTGGACATGCCTGAGCGATTGAACTGAACTGATTATGAGTTGTGGGGATATAAATAAAATTCATGACTACACCTACACAAAATTACATGAAAGCAAATAGAATTAAGTGTCCTGAGGTTTTATATTATCCAGAAAGAGAATAAAACTAACAAGTAACACTAGGCTTTGAAAAATCAAGACTGCATGCTATAATCTCTAATAAGACTACTGAAAGAGTATTAAAAGGATGAGTAAATATCAGAATAGTATAGGAGGAATTCAGAGTACTAAAATTTGTTCCATCAAATCAGAGCAAAGCTAGAAAATAGAGAAAGAGAAACATAATATAGGGTACCAGTAGAAATAAAATATGAAGACATTACATTTAAATCGAAGCATGAAGTGAATACATTAAATGTAAACAGGCTATATATTCTGCTTAAGATAAAGATACCAAACTTTATTAAAGAAACAGTTTATGCCATTTACTAGAGATATATTGAAATATAAGGATAGATAGATTAAAAGTAGAATAATAGTAAAAGATAAACCATGCATTGGGTAGACAAAAGAAAGATGGTGAGTTATAATTCAGACTTCAAGGCTGAAAGCATTACCAGAAGTAAAGAGTGATACTTCATAATTATAAAAAATATCAACTTATCAAAAAATAATATTGTATTTTTTTGTATTCATAAATAATGAAGTTGCCTTAAAACTCAAGAAGAAAAATTTACAAATCTATGAGGAGAAATTGACAATTTACAGTGATAAGGAGAGATTTTAACATACTCCTATAGTAACTCTTATAACCCTTATAACAAGCAGATAAAAGGTCAAGAATGATAGAGATATGAAATGTAGGATTAACAAGCTTGATCTAATGAACATACACAGAATACTGAGTCCAGCAAGGGCAGAAGACACTGAATACACAGGAAACTGTTTACCCCCAAACTGACCAGATCTTATGTCATAAACCAAGTCTCCAAGTGTTTTAAAAGAATGAAAAATAAAGAGCATGCTTTCTTACCACAACACAACTAAGCTAGGACTTATTAATAAAAGGATTGTTAAAGAGCTATGTTTTGGAAATAAACTACACTCCTAAGCAACACAAATTTTTTAAAGTGCAAATTCAAAAATATTTTTAACTGAATGATAACGAAAATACTACATATCAAAATTTTAGATGTGGAAAGCATCTAAAGTTGTGCTTCTTAAGGGGAATTTTATCATTTTATTTGCACATAGATGTAAAAGAAGAAAGGCTAAAAATTTTGATGAATTAAGGAAAATAAATCAGAGAGAGAAAGACATGTATCACATTATTTTTCATAGGTGGAATCTTAAAAACATCAAAAGCAAACAAACAAAAAAACAACTTATCTCATACAGAGAACAGATGGTAATTGCCAGCAGTGGGAGTTGGGGATGGGAGAAATGGGTAACCTATTCTTGGTTTTGTTTTCAGTTTAAACAAATGGAAAAAAAACACAACCTAAGTTCTTTGTATCATAGTTTTCAGGATTCTTTCTTCTCAGGAATGTTGTTATTCGTGGATTTAAGAAAAAAAAAAGAGAATTCAGCTTACACAACATTGAGAGCTGAACTACTACTCCCACCCTCTCCTGCCAACCCTGCCACACACACACACCTATTAGAATAGCTAAAATTGAAAACACTAACACCACCAAATGCTGGTAAGGATGTGAAGCAACAGGAACTCTCACTCATTGCTGGTACAGTCACCATGGAAGACAGTTTGGCAGTTTCTTACAAAGTGAAACATACTCTTACTGTATGATCCAGCAGTCACTCTACAAGGTATTTATCCAAAGGATTGAAAAATTACACCTGTATAAAAACTTGTATACAGAGCTAATAGTGTCTTTTTCATAGTTCTATAACTTGGAAGCAATCAAGAGATGTCCTTTAGTAGGTAAATGGATAAACAGCAGTATAGCATACAATGGAGAGCTATTCAGCAATGAAAAAACAAACGAGTTATTAAGTCATTAGATGTTCAGGCTGGTTTTAGAAAAGGCAAAGGAACCAGAGATCAAATTGCCAGCATCCGCTGGATCATGGAAAAAGCAAGAGAGTTCCAGAAAAACATCTATTTCTGCTTTATTGACTATGCCAAAGCCTTTGACTGTGTGGATCACAATAAACTGTGGAAAATTCTGAAAGAGACGGGAATATCAGACCACCTGACCTGCCTTTTGAGAAACCTATATGCAGGTCAGGAAGCAACAGTTAGAACTGGACATGGAACAACAGACTGGTTCTAAACAGGAAAAGGAGTACGTCAAGGCTGTATACTGTTACCCTGCTTATTTAACTTATATGCAGAGTACATCATGAGAAATGCTGGGCTGGAAGAAGCACAAGCTGGAATCAAGATTGCCAGGAGAAATATCAATAACCTCAGATATGCAGATGACACCACCCTTATGGCAGAAAGTGAAGAGGAACTCAAAAGCCTCTTGATGAAAGTGAAAGAGGAGAGTGAAAAAGTTGGCTTAAAGCTCAGCATTAAAAAAACGAAGATCATGGCATCTGGTCCCATCACTTCATGAGAAATAGATGGGGAAACAGTGGAAACAGTGTCAGACTTTATTTTTGGGCTCCAAAATCACTGCAGATGGTGATTGCAGCCATGAAATTAAAAGACGCCTACTCCTTAGAAGAAAAGTTATTACCAACCTAGATAGCATATTGAAAAGCAGAGACATTACTTTGCCAACAAATGTCCATCTAGTCAAGGCTATGGTTTTTCCAGTGGTCATGTATGGATGTGAGAGTTGGACTGTGAAGAAAGCTGAGCGTCGAAGAATTGATGCTTTTGAACTGTGGTGTTGGAGAAGACTCTTAAGAGTCCCTTGGACTGCAAGGAGATCCAACCAGTCCATTCTAAAAGAGATCAGTCCTGGGTGTTCATTGGAAGGACTGATGCTGAAGCTGAAACTCCAATACTTTGGCCATCTCATGTAAAGAGTTGACCCACTGGAAAAGACCCTGATGCTGGGAGGGATTGAGGGGGAGGAGAAGGGGACAATGGAGGATGAGATGGCTGGATAGCATCACTGACTCGATGGACACGAGTTTGGGTAAACTCCAAGAGTTGGCGATGGACAGGGAGGCCTGGCTTGCTGCAATTCATGAGGTCGCAAAGAGCAGCTGAACTGAACTGAACTGAAATGACATGGAGGAAATGTTAATGCATACTGCTAAGTGAAAAAAAAATAGAGTCTATTTCAATGAGATAGAAAATAATAGGAAATTAAACTCAAAGAAAGAGAAGGAAGGAATGAAGATATAAACTAATGAAATAAAATTAATATATTATAATCCTAAACTCATTTAATGGAGCTGCTGGGAAAAAAAAAGAAAAAATATAAAAACAGTCAATGTCAGGAATGAAAAAAAACCTTTACTATAAGTCCTGCAGACCTACAAAATTATAAAAAGATGTATTGAACAAATTTATGTAAATAAATTTAAAAATATAAATGAAGTAAATTTCTCAAAATATACGTGTAAATATTGACAGAATACAAAACTTAAATAGTCCTCAATCATTAAAAACACTAACCTATAATTTAAAACTACAATAAAGAAAACTCTAGGCATCGATGGCTTAAAAGAAACAATCAAGGTAGAAATAATGGCAATCATTCACATATCTTTTCAGAGCATAGGAAAAACCCCAACCATTTGCCAATTCACGTTAAGGTGCTAAAATAATCCTGACTAAGGAAAAAAAAAACACTGACAGGAAACTCCAAAAGGAAAATTTTTTAAGCTGGTCTGATTTGTGAATATAGATGCAAATATTCTGAACAAAAAATAGCAAACTTACCCATTAACATAAAAATGGAAAGCTGGTGATTTGCTTGGCCTGAACTGGAAAGCCAAATCAATTTATTTACTGGTATTTTTTTCCTGAACTTCATTTCAGGAGAAATGACTTTTTTCAGTTCTTGTTAAGTTTGCTTTATATACATATCAGTTCAGTTCAGTTCAGTCACTCAGTCGTGTCCAACTCTTTGTGACCCCGTGAATCACAGCACGCCAGGACTCCCTGTCCATCACCAACTCCCCGGAGTTCACTCAGACTCACGTCCATCAAGTCAGTGATGCCATCTAGCCATCTCATCCTCTGTGGTCCCCTTCTCCTCCTGCTCCCAATCCCTCCCAGCATCAGTCTTTTCCAGTGGGTCAACTCTTTGCATGAGATGGCCAAAGTACTGGAGTTTCAGCTTTCTTTCTGGAGTTAGTTCTCCACTGATCTCCAGTAGCATATTGGGCACCTACTGACCTGGGGAGTTCCTCTTTCAGAATCCTATCATTTTGCCTTTTCATACTGCTTATGGGTTCTCAAGGCAAGAATACTGAAGTAGTTTGCCATTCCCTTCTCCAGTGGGCCACATTCTGTCAGACCTTTCCACCATGACCCGCCCATATAATAATATAAAAAAGGTTAATACATATTGCGTGTATTCCTGAAAGCAAGGATGGCTGGAGATTTGAAAATCAATGCAATTCACATGAACAGAGTAAGGGAAAATCATGTGATTATTCTGGTTGCTTTCAGTACATGATGTTGATCAAATTTGTGACAAAACCTCTTAATGAATCAGAACTAAAAAGGAATTCTCTTAAGCTGAAAAAGAATGTCCTCACTTAAAAGAATATTCAGCAAATATCAGACCTAATGGTAAAATATTGAAAGCTTTTCCTCTGGCATTAGGACAGACAAGTGTATTATTAGTTTCCTAGACTTCCCATAACAAAGTCCCACAAACTGGGATCATGTAAAACAACAAAAGTGTATTGTCTCACAGTTCTGGAGGCTAGATGTCTGCAATTAGGTGCTGACAGGGCCACGCTCTCCTTAGGGAGGGTCCTTCTTGGCCTCTTCTTGGCTTCCGGTGGTTGCCAGCTATCCCGGGCATTTCTTGACTCATAGATGTACCACTCCAATCTCTTTCTCTGTCTTCACATGGTGTTTCCCTAGGGTGGGGGGTTCTTTGTCTCTCCTCTTTTACAGGGACACTAGTCACATAACCTACTTCAATAGGATCTCAACTTGATTACATCCGCAAAAAACAAACAAACAAACAAACAAAAACTATTTGGAAATAGGGTCACATTCACAGATACTGGGGTTTTGACTTTGATGTACCCACTTGGGGGCAAAATTTAACCCCAAAACAATGACTCATCCTATAGTCACTTCTTTTTGTACTCAAGGTTCTGGTGGCAAGAAAAAGAAATAAAAGGTATAAAGATTAGAAAGGAAGGAATAAAACTGCCATTATTTACAAATAATATAGTCATCTATGTAGAAAATCCTAAATAATTCACAGATAAATTATTGTAATTAATAAGTTTAACAAATTAGCCTATTCAAGATTAATATACACAATTTATTTTACTATGCTATAATACTGGAGTGGGTAGCCATTTCCTTCTCCAGGGGATCTTCCCAACTCAGGGATTGAACCCAGTATAATTTACAATCGCAAAACAAAACGAAACAAAACAACAAAGAGCAAATACCTTGAAATCAACTTAACATTATATGTATAAGGTTTTTAGACAGACAACTATAAAATCTTACTGAGAGAAATTAAAGAAGAGGGAAATAAATGGAGGAATATGCCATGTTCATGAATGGAAGACACAATATTACAAGTATGCCAAGTCTTTCCAAAAGGAGGTATACATGCAATGCAAATCCAACTAAAATCCCACTTTATGGAAACTGACAAGCTGATTTTCAAGTTTATATGAACACAGAAAGGGTCAAGAATAGCCAGAAATCTATTGTACAAAGTAAGAGAACTTCTGCTACTAACTATGAAGACTTATTATAAGGCTATTTTCATTAAGACAATGTGGTGCTGGCATGAACACAGACAAATACGTTAATGGGACAGAAAAGAGGGAGCACAGACAGACCTATATATGTAGGGACATTCATTCCATGACAGAAGTAGCATTACAGAGCAATAAGAAGTCACTTTTCAATAAATTATGCTAGACAATGGAATTCTTATGGAAAAAAATTCAGCCACTACCTTGTCCTATGCATCAAAATAGCTACACACAAAATCATGGATGAATTTCATAAATTTCAGCAAAAAGAACTCGTAAGATTCCAGTCACACAAAGTTAAAACTAACCCTTATTGGAAGACGTCAGGATCGCGGTTAATTTAAGAAGAAAGTGTTAGCAACTGCAAGTTGCAAAAGGAGTTTCTAGAGAGCTAGTGAATATTTCATTTCTTTAGATATGTGGGGTTCTAGCTGTATTTGCTTTTTGATAATTTGTTGATTTGTACATGTACATTTTGTTCACTTCTCTTTATCTGTATTAATCTTCCCAATATAAAAATTCACTCACTGAATAAATATTTGTTGAGAAATCACTATATACCTGACATTGTACTAGATCTGAATCAGGAGAAATAAATACAGGCATAAGCCCTCTGATACCCTTAGCTTGCTACAAAAGGGGGATTCTTTCTTCATTGGGGGTGAGAGTGATGAGGAAAGCCATTAGATCCTTCACTGGACTGAAATACCAAAATAGCTCAGAAGAGTTCTGCCCAGCCTTCAAACGTGGTGGTTACCCTTTGTATACATAATAAATGGTTCCAGTGTAATTTTAGACCTACACTTAGTTACACATAGGAATCTTATGTGCTTACCAAGGAAAACCTTGGCTTGAAAGTCATGGCACTAGCCCCTAAGAAAGTTAAGAAAAACTATCAATAATTTGTAGTTAATTTTGGCTTTATTACATTAAAAAAGTTCTTTGAAGTCCTAAGGCAAACAGCATTGAGTTTTAAAACGTTTTCCTGATTATAAAATACTTACAAATGTAGAACATCTGGGAAATCAGAAAATTGCAAAGAAAACAAAAATCTATTATCCTATCACCATAGCTTCTGTAAATGTTTTGGTACATTTCTTTCCGTTTTTAAAATGCCTTTATACATTTACACAATCGAGGTCCGATTTTGCAACATGAGTTTTTCATTTAAAAATATGATTATTTCCCCATGTCATTAATTTCTAAACATAATTTTTAAGTTTGTAAAAAGTGTATCCCCAATTTGAATCATCTCAATTAGAGGTCATTTGTCCTGTGTAATCGAGTAGAAAAATCCAGGGTCGCAAGAGTTCTGAGAGAAGTCCAGAACTTAGCTAAAACCTCTGACGGAACATTGGAACCTGGCAGGCTTGGCAGAGGCTATTCGGCTCCAACGGCGGCTGCGGTCACAGAGGGGGACCCATCGCGGCAAGCAAGATGCCAGGATGACCCGGAGCCCGGAGAGTCCTCGACTTTCCATCAGGTTTAATACGCGTTTACGCTGTAAGTTCCCGGCGATGCTCCAGCCTGCATCCCTCAGCTCACGGGTCCGGACCGATCAGGCATCATCCGAGCAGCGCCTGCTTGCTCCGGATGCCCGCGCCCAGTGCACCCCTCCACCGCGCGGCGGTTGGACTCGGCTCCGCGCTCCGCGGCGCGCCTCTCCGAGTCCCTAGCTCGGGTCGCTGGGCTGAACCTGGGAGGAGGCGCCCGAGGTTCCGGGCCTGCCCGGAGAGCCGCGTCTCCATCACCCCCGCCCCCTCGAGCCGGGAGCGCGCAGGCGCAGCCGGCCGGGAGTCCCGCCGGCAGCCCGGGAGTCTGCGGTCGCGCCCCAGCCGCTGCTGCCGCCGCCTCCGCTCATCATGGGCCCGGGTCTCCGGCCGCTGCTACCTCTCGTGCTTTGCGTGGGGCTCAGCGCCCCTTGTACCGTCCGCGGGAGCCTCGGGCTTCCGCAAGCGAGGCCCCTCGGTGACGGCCAAGGTGACGGGGCAGCGGGCAGCAAGTTCCCCCTCGTAGCCGCCCGGGGGATGGGGGAGCTTTGGGGACTGGAACCTCAGGGTCCGGGGCGGCCGTCAGGGGGCTTCCCAGGCGCAGAGGATGGGAGGCGGCCGCGGGGCTGGGTGGTAGTGGTGGGGGTCCCGCGCGCGCGCGTGGGGTAGGGGGGCGCCCTCGCTCTCCTGGGAGACTTTACGGGCGCTAGGCCGAGCCCGCCGCGCGCTGTCTGCGCGTCATCTCCTGGGCTGGTGATCCGACGTGGCCACCAGCCCGCGAGCTGGGAGAAGCTTCCGGAACCGGCGAGCCCTTTCTCTAGGGAGGAGACAGCCGAGGACTTCCTTCGGCGTGGCGGGGACTTGGGAATGGAAGCAGGAAGAATGCAGGAGGGCGAAGGAGGCGCGCTGCGAGAGGAGGGGTTGCAGCTGGGCCGCCCCCGCGGATGTCACCCGGCCGCTCAGAGCCCCAGGTCCAGCCCCCTGTGGCTTGGGGTAGGGTAGGCGTTACGTGGCCTTGCTTAACCAAGGACTGTCCTCCTTTTCGTGTTTAGGAACCACCATCAATCCCCGCCAGGGAGGGAGAGGTGCGCTTTTCAGACTGGGGAGTTAGACACCGGGCTGAGAGAGGCCCAGGAGGCCCCTGCATGACCGAGGCCAGCCTTTCAGTCTCGATGGGAGGTGGTGGGGTGGAGATCTGCCTTAGACTGCCTCCTTACAGCTTCAGGTCTTTTTCAGCACGTTTACCCAAGGTTAGAAGATAGTGGGAGGATGCCCGGAGAGACAGGGGGAGGAAAGGAGTGATTTGGTGCCCTTGATCACTACTTCTCGAAAACCCACTGGCAGGAGTGTCTTAGAATCCGGAAGAAGGAGCAGCTGCAGGTGGTCTTAACAGTCGGTCCCCTGCCAGTAGAAATGACGGTGATGGGTGCTTCAGGCCTTCACTGCAGACCCCACCGGAGGAGCGGGAAGGACACGGGGCGGGAGAGGCACAGCCCAACACCGGAGGTAGCCTGAGAGTGAGGGAGTGAACAGGAAGGCCCTGCTGCGGGGGTGCGGTGATAAAGGAACTGTGGCTGGTCCCCCTCAGGAAGAGGGGAAGAAAAGTGGGGCTTCTCCGCTAGGGTGCTGTCACTGAGTGAGTTTTCATGCACTCTAGGTTTGGGATAGTCACTTAACACTATCTCCTTTTTTCCCCACCCCATTTGTCATTAAATTCTAAAAACTAACTGTGCAGGCATGTCCTGCCACAGATTTGACTCTGCTGAATTACTTTTTCAGTGGGGCATTTTAAGACAACTACTCTGTTGGGAAGTGGAAATATTAAAAATGATTTCTCTGCGTGTGGAAAAGTAGATGAATTGGCCATCACTCGTGTATTGCATGTTTTCCCCAGCAGTCTTTAGCTTTTCCTCTGATAGTCTTTGAAAACAAGAATCTGTAAATGAGAGGTATGAAGTGCTGTTCCTCCCAGGGCCCTTTCTTGTCTGAATCTTGCTGCCAGCCACCACCTCAGCCTCCTGCCCAGTCTCGGAGCCTCACTGGTCTCAAAATCCACCCAGGTGGCATTTGCACCCTTGCATTTTCCAGCAGATGCTGTGGGCTCTGTGCAGCGTCAGGCACCTGAGAGTGTAGAAAATAATGCTGCCATCTCTCCAGCTGTGCTCAAGTCACAGGTTGCTGTCACTTTCTGCAGTTCTCAGAGTGGCTAAGAGGCTTCACCTGAGGTAATAAGTTACCAAGAAGGCCTGAGACTCCTCCTCTGTAAGTGGAAATAGAAATAATACCTGCTGGCAAGGTTTTGCATGGTAGATGTGATACAGCAGGTAAAGTGATTAGCCCTGATTGAAGTTCCTGATTTAAGAGGTCAACTGTTAGTGTTATTTGTGTTATCTTATTAATCCTCCTGCGGCAGGGCAGGTACAGATGAGGAGCAGGGGCTTGGAATTGCCCAAGGTCCCATGGCCAATAAGTGGTGGAGGTGGTTTGAGAACAGTTTCCTTGACCTCGCGGCTCCTGCACTTGGTGTCTTCCTCAGTTACTTTGGAAATGGAAGCACAGTTAACCCTACAAGGGCTTGGGGCAGGGTCTGTGAGGTCCTCTTGCCTCTTCCCCTATCTCTTCCCACCCTCTGCTGCTGCTGCTGCTAAGTCGCTTCAGTCGTGTCCGACTCTGTGCGACCCCAGAGATGGCAGTCCACTAGGCTCCGCCGTCCCTGGGATTCTCCAGGCAGGAACACTGGAGTGGGTTGCCATTTCCTTCTCCAATGCATGAAAGTGAAAGTGAAATCGCTCAGTCGTGTCTGACTCTCAGTGACCCCACGGACTGCAGCCCACCAGGTTCCCACCCTCTAGTGCCCCATAATTTTCAAATGACTTTCAAGGGCAGCCTCAAGGGAAAAAAAGGAGGGACCAAGGGCCAGCTCTTGAAGTGCAATGTAGAATTCAAGCGCCACCTTTTCCAGGAAGCCTGCTCTGATCTCCACAGATAATCACTACCTCTAACTATGACATTTTATCTGTACATAGTTCTTGTAAAGCTTGACTTCCTATCACAGTGACTATCTCTGTGCTTCCTCTTCTGTGGGACAGCCTCATTCCCTTTCACAGGGCCTGTTTCCAAAGACAGGCAGCAAAGTCAGAGACGATCTCAGGGTAGGAGGGTTTGCTTGAGGCCACCCCAGGCCCACCTTACCATCTGTTTATGTGTGTGTATGCCCTGGTCTTCATTCAGTATTGCCTTTTTTTTTTTTTTTTTTTTTTAAGTATCTGCTTGAGCTGACACTGTGCTGGGCACTGGGGATCTAAAATGCCATTTCCACCCCTTCAGGTAGAAATTGCCTAGACAGAGAGAGCCATATTCATGACAAATCGCAGTCCAGGTAAACGCAGCTTCAAATTGAAATTCTATCTTTCACATTCCTAGTATTGCCTAACAAAACGTGGAACTCTTAGCCAGATCCTTCCTCTGCCTTCTGAAATGGGTAAGAGTCTTCCTTCCCAGCCGGTTGTGGTCTGAAGGGTTGTGTCGCTTCTTTGCGCATGGATCCCTTTTCCTGCTTTGGTTCCAGAAAGAACTGCCAGGTGGGGCTTGTGCCCATTCTTGTCCCCCGGAGGCTGCTCCCCTCCTTCCAGGCTTGCATCCCATCACACCTCTGTCAGGATGCCTTCCCTCAGCCCTCAGAATCCCTCCAGCACACTGGTATTCAGTGTTCTTGGGGCACTTGTCACTCGCAGCCTTGTGCTATGGCTGTTCATGTACTTGGCCTGTCTCTCTCCATAATCTCCCTGAGGACAGGGACTTCCTCCACTTATACCCTTACAACGCCTTCTGCAGAGATCTTTGACAAGTATTTAGTAAGATTTGATTTTATCATTTCCATTAGAGTTAGGGAAACTGCTGTATTTTCATGCCATTATGCAAGAAGTTGAAGGATGCTGTGGTTTGGGAAAAAACATCATGTTAATACATGTGCTAGGCTGCATGCAGGAAACAAGATGGTTATTGGAGAGTTACGCTGGGTGACATAGACACTTTTTCTTCATCTTCTCATGTTGTCCTCCCATACTTTATTCTCTTTGCCATTGAAATGTTCACAGGCTTTCTTTTCTCTTCTTTATTTTAAAAGTCTGGCAGGCTTATGTGGTGCTTCCTTACGATTACATACCCAGTTCTTGTCCTGGAGCCTCTTCATTATTGCCTATTATTGAATTTACTGCTTGATTTGGAAATCCCTTTGGAAAACTGCTTCTTTATTAATAGAGCTTCCTGAATGATCCTCCTTCACTGCACTGCCCAATCTCAAGGGCCTGGTCTTTTGTGCATTCTCTAAACTTTTACCATGTAAATAATAATAACAGTTTTTTGCAGCTCTGGCCATGTAAAATTGCAAAATGCCACATGGAACACTAAATATCACATCATCCTATGACAGATGTCCTGATGTATTGGCAGAGACTCTTGTCTTGAACTAAAGCTTGACAGTCTTTACTTTGCGATTTTTCTAAACTGTATGACATCTTTTCTCTTTGACACCTTCTTAAATTTTTAAAAGCCATCTCTTGAATGTCTTTTTTTTTTTTTTTTTACCCATTCAAATAGTGAATTGGTTCATATAATCTAAACTTGCTAACAGAATGCCCTTTGACTCTGCGGCCTTTTCAAACATTCTATCTCGAAATCATCTCAACACAGTGATTTGTGAAGCAGAACATATATAATTTCGTTTTAGGTGAAACAGTGAAAAAAAAAGTCCAAGAGAACTTTAAGCATATCTGTCAAGAAAGAAGTGACTGCCTTCTGGAGTTGTGCTTGCTCTCTTCTGTTTTAAAATGCTGTGACAGAGAAAAGGCACATTCTACTTGGGCAACTTTGGGAACTTGAGGACTGGATTTGGTGTCTCAAGTGTACAGGGTAAATGGTTCTGTCAGGACCGGCGTGCAATGTTTGCTGTACTTAGGACGCAGCAGAGGCCCGCGTGTCTTAGTGTGTTTGGACGTGAGTGGCAGGCCTTTGGAGCAGGGCTGTGTTTTGATCATCTTTCACAGGCCCCTTGACAGCAGACATCTATTGAGAACTCACTGGGAATTTGGTGCTGCTCGAAGTTACAAAAAAATAAATCTGGACGGCTAGACTATTTCTTTCCTCACCAGTTTTTTTTTTTTTTTTTTCCTCCTGCCAAGACTGGAGAGCATCACCTTTCAGAAGAGCAGTAGCTTTCTGCTCAACCCCTAGCTTTGTCCACAGAGCTAGGAACCGAGGCAACAGTACTTGGGGGAGAAGAATTCTTGAAGACGTTACTGGTTCATTCTGACAGTACCAAGTCCAGCTTTAAATCCAGCTCTCAGCACAGTGTCTGACTCAGTGATGGTGCTCCATAATGGTTTGGGGAATGAAAATTTGCGAGTGAAATGCACCCACAAAAATGGTTTCAGAACTCCTTAATTTATCTCTTGCTCCTTCACCCCCTCCTTTATAAAATGCTGGTGGCCGGGGCCCTCACACGTGGGTCCGTTCTCAGACTGTCACATGTACTTACCTTGAATTGTGGCTTTTCCACAGTGTAACCTGGTGCTCCGCCTTTCACCCCCATGCAGGTCTTCTTTGATGTGAGGATTGGAGATAAAGATGTTGGCAGAATCGTAATTGGCCTCTTTGGAAAAGTCGTGCCCAAGACTGTGGAAAATTTTGTCGCTCTGGCAACAGGAGAGGTATGTCTCAGTTTTATCCCCTTTAACTGTGCACAGAATTGAATCTTCCTCCTTTTAAGCCAAACATACAGATGTATTCTGAGGGATGAACGGAGAGAATAGCATGGAAACATAGACACTAGTATATGTAAAACATAACCAGTGGGAATTTGCTGCATGACTCAGGGAACTCAAACTGGGGCTCTGTGACAACCTAGAGGGGTGGGATGAGGTGGGAGGTGGGAGGGAGGTTCCAGAGGGAGGGCACATATGTATATCTATGGCTGATTCATGCTGATGCATGGCAGAAACCAACACAATGTTGTAAAACAATTATCCTCCAATTAAAAATAAATACCTTTAAAAAAATGTAAATGTAAAACAAAAATTGTACCTGGGAAAATAAGTATTAAATTAGTAGATGAGATGAACCTGAAACATCTAATAACATTTTACTTTTTTTAAAAAATAAAATCTGTGTTCTTTAAGCACTCAGTTTCCTCAAGGTTCTAGAAAGTGAAACAGTCATTAAGTGAAAATGCAGACTTTTTACTTGTGCATGTTAGTATTTTACTTTCCTAGTTTCTTTATTTTTCAGTCAGCTAATGATAAGTATCTGTCAGTAAACTATTGTAGGTACCTACTTTAGTTCTGTAGATATTTTGTGTAATTTTCTCATTTTGTCATTTCCAGATAAACACTGGGGTTTATCTTACAGTATGGGTTATATCTGCTTGTGTATTCAATTGACATAATCTCTTTAGAAAGGATATGGATATAAAGGAAGCAAATTTCATCGCGTCATCAAAGATTTCATGATTCAAGGAGGAGACTTCACCCGGGAGATGGCACTGGTGGTAACGTGGTCTCTTAAAGTTTTCCTTTCCTGCTTACCCAAGTGAAACCTAAGACTAAGATGGTATATTTGCCCAGCATATTGAACTCCCAGCTTCAAGCAACAAAGTCAAAAAGACAAACTTAATTCTTCCAGAAAGATAAAGAGTTTTTGGTCGGGGGGTGGGGAGGGGCCTCATCTAACAAAATCTTGGTAGGTGTGGAATGAGTGAGGCCTCCTAATTTTAAACAGTCTTTGCTTGGGTGTTCATCATCCTTCTTTAGTGGAGATGTATTCATTTAGTCGGCTGTTTTGCAGATATGAAAATCCTAGACTCCTGGTATGTAGCAATATGGAAAAGTGTCTGTCATAGCAAGGAGAGGGAGACTGAAAGCCGTGGGCCCTGGAGGGGGACAGCCAGCTGCAGAAGTGCATTTTGCGGGGGGCGGGGGGGCTGGGGGAAGGTGGTGGTGGTCCAGAAGCATCATGCCAGAATGATGAGACTGGTAATTAGGTGGCAGGATCACAGGTGAATTTACCTCCTTCTTTCACAATTCTCTTTTGTCAGCAGCTTTTGCAGTAATAAAAAATTAAGTAATAGACCACTTGTCACAATTATAGTATAAATTAATTTTTATCAACACCATTAGAATTCAATAAAGAGCCCATAATTCACTTTATAGAATTTCAAATATATCTGAGGTTATTGTTTCTCATTGAGGATTCCAGCTGGCCAGCTCCCTGGTCTGTCTTTTTCTCATAAATGTAGTGAGTTCTTTTCCTGAACATACATACAATATGGAACTATACCAAATTTTTATTTACTTCAGGTTTAAGATTTTTAATTCAGCAAATACTGGGTTTGGTAGATAGTAAATGGCTAACAGTTTAAAGAAACAAGCCATTTTCAAACACTTGTGTTAATTTCATGTTTATTGCAGTGGTTTTTTTAAATAACAAACTGGCTGTCATTAAATGCTTGGATTTGCCAAGACACTGGTGGAAACGTTGCTGGGTATGGGAAGGTAGACTGGATCAGAGGAACATGTTCAGATTGCTTGGCTGAATGGGGCTGCTGCAGAGCTGGGTCTCTGGTGGAAAAGCCTGCAGTTCCAGTGCTGGTCCCCTCGGGACTGGCACTCCGTGGTCCTGCCTGCCCCGGCAGGAATGGTGATGGAACTCCACTGTGTTCTCTCTTCTGTTCCTCTTTCTTTCTCTCTCCGCTCTCTCGCCTTGTGTGTGTGTGTGTGCGTGTGTGCACATGCACATGCATGTACAGAATTAAAATTCTCTGAGTTTTAGAGATAAGACCTTTTGGATCATTTAAATTTAGCCTAGACCTCTCTGTAGGCAGAACTTTCCTGCCAGGCCACTTTATATGTCACTTACCAACCAGCTATAAATTGCTTACCTTTGGTATTCACTTCTGATCCTTCTAACTGAGCCAGGATTGGATTTTTTTCCCCCATTAGGAAGATGAATTATATTTGACCTTGTCTACCAAAACAAAAAAAAAGGCAGGTTCCTTAAATTATTAAATATTAATTACTCAGATTAATATAAAATAAGAGTTACAAAGCAGTAAAGTTGTTAAAATATCCAGTTATTTATTTAGAAGCTGTATATTCCCAGATGTACACCTTAAGAAGAAAAATCATCAGGATTCACAAAATGTCCTTACTATTCCTCTACAGCAACACTTTCTAGATAACCTGTTTGAAAAGTTAACTGTGTTAGCTATGAAGAGGTTTTGGTTGTATATGAATGAAGAAAAATGCCCATGTAAGACCCAAGTCTTAAGGAACTTTTTTGCCTGGTCCTTCACAAGTACTGCATAGTAAGAAGGAGATAACATGAGAGCTAACTGAGCCAGGAATTTAAGGTTGGACACTGATGGATAAGGTGCCCTGCAGTAGAGAAGTTGGGTGCCACAGCCTCTCAGGGTTGGGGGATGGAGCAGATGGTCTGAACTGTTGTTTTATAGGAAACACGTGCTGGGCTAGGTCTCCTGCCCCATGCCTGCCTCTGGCTCAAGGGTGGCTCCCTGGCTGCTCCCAGGTGCTGTCACCCTCTGTACCCTGAAGTCATCAAGCCTAATGACTTCCAGCCTGGCACTATGCTTCTTAGTACTGAGGCTCTAAGTGCTTAGAGAACTAGAGTTGGAGCCAGAAGTTTAAGTTTTACTTTAAACAAGTTTGATAAGCTTCTGTTTGATAAGTTTGATAAGTTTCTCATTCACAATGGGAATGAGAGAACCTATCCTCTAGGACTGTTATAAGGATTGGCTAAGGGGGTATATTAAGTGCATATTGCATTTGGCTTGGCTGCTGAGGTATGAGTGACCCAGGACAAGTGACCTGACCCTCAGGACAGAGATGGGGTCACTAGGATGGCTTACCCATCATTCCATCAGACATTACTATGCCATCTTGCCCTTCCATTCCTTCTCATTTCAAAGTGAAATCACTGACTTGCTTGGTCAAGGTCTGGGTCTTCGTTTGAGGCCAGAGGGCATCTTGCCTTCTTGTGTCATACTTAAGGCTTTTGTTTGTTGGTTTCTTTTGGTCCCTGGTGCTCTGTTTCCTTAAGGAGTAAAATTTTATCCTCTGCTTAATTGCTCTTTATGTTTGACTGTCTTCCTCATTCCCATCTTCTATAGGGTTCTCTTAACCAGTTCTACTCAAACCTTATACTTCCCTTTGAATAATTTACTTTTGTATAACATCTGTTGACCCTACCCTTTTGTTTTGTCTCGCCCAGGTATAAGCATTTATGGGGGAGACGTTCCCGGATGAGAACTTCAAACTGAAGCATTATGGCATTGGGTGGGTCAGCATGGCCAACGCTGGGCCTGACACCAATGGCTCTCAGTTCTTTATCACCTTGACCAAGCCCACCTGGCTGGATGGCAAACATGTGGTATTTGGAAAAGTCCTCGATGGAATGGTAACTTGATATATTATTTTTTCTCATTCAAAGCTTTATAATGAAAGTACTCTTAGTGATTTGCTCTCAAATTATGCTTCTTAGAGAGCCATAATTATATACTGACTAACCTCTTCAAAGGTGAATAAAGTATATATGGTACATGGGTTCAGTCCCTGGGTTGGGAAGTTCCCTAGAGAAGGGCATGGCAACCCACTCCAGTGTTCATGCCTGGAGAATCCCATGGACACAGCAGCCCGGTGGGCTACACTTCATAGGCTCACAGAGAGTCAGACATGCCTGAAGCGACTTAACACACACACACACACACACACACACACACACACACACACACCCGGTATTTTAATTGTTAGGAGTATTGGAGCAGAAGCTGGGAGAGAAGTTGAGTCCTTAATTTATCATACTATTAGATACAATTGGAAACTCATTTTAATGTAACCAAATGAAATCCTGTAGTTACAATGAAATATCATTTAAACTTAAAAGGAAGGAAATCCTGTCTCTTGCTAGAACATGGATAAATCTTGAGAATGTCTTGTTAAGTAAAGTAAGCCTGTCACAAAAAGACTGTATGATTCTGTTCAAATGAGGAATCTAAAGTAGTCAAGTACATGGGAACATAAGGCAGGATGATGGTTTCCAGGGGCTGGGGGATGAAGGGATGGGGAGCTGGTGTTCAATGAGCATCTCTAAGAATCTTCAGTTTTACAAGATGAAAAAAATTCTGGAGATTTAGTTGCGCAATAATGTGAATGTGCTTAAACTAATGAACTTAAAGTTAGACTTGGAAGTGGCTGAGATGGTAATTATACGTTATGTGTTTCTCTTGCTCACTTGCTCAGTTGTGTCTGATTCTCTGCAACCTCATGAACTGTATAGCCTGCCAGGCTCTTCTGTCCATAGGATCTTCCAGGCAAGAATACTGGAGTGGGTTGCCATTTTCTTCTCCATGTGTTCCTTAACACAATTTAAAAATATTTTTTAAAACTCTGAGCCCACGTAGCTCAGTACAGATATAAGTCACTTTCAGAGGCACACAGTATAACCACCAGAATTCCTAAAGAGAATTCAAATTTATGCTCCTGTGTCTTAAAGAACATCAAAGGGGTCCAATTCATAATCCACAGGAAGAATTCTTAAAATCCTCATTCTCCTCTACTCCTTGCATTTCTCCTCCTTAGCAGCTGCACTGAGATGCTCTTCCAGCTCCTCAGCTGGCAGCTGTAAGGTCTGCCCGGTACACCCTGGAGCATCCTCGGTCCCTTCCCTCTGCCGTATTTCATTGTTTTCATGTGAAATGGCACCCCACTCCAGTGTTCTTGCCTGGAGAATCGCAGGGATGGCGGAGCCCGATGGGCTGCCGTCTGTGGGGCCGCACAGAGTCGGACACGACTGAAGCGACTCAGCAGTGGCAGCGGCGGCAGCAGCATGTGAACTCATCCAGATGTAAATAAACTAATCTCACTCCCTGTAGTTCTCCCACAACTTCTACCTGTTATTCTGATTCCATTCCCAACGAAAGGGCAGGAACTGAGCTGGCTGACTCAGAACCTCCCTTACAAGGCAAAGATGTGTTCAACCAGAACTGTCAAATAGTTCTCATTGGCAAGTGGGACAGGGCTTCCGGGTGGCTCAGTAGTAAGAATCTGCCTGCCAGGGCAGGAGGTGCAGGTTTGATCCATTGGTTGGGAAGATCCCCTGGAGAAGGAAATGGCAACCTACTCCAGTGCTCTTGCCTGGAACATTCCATAGACAGAGGAGCCTGGTAGGCTACAGACCACGGTGTCGCGAAGAGTCGGACATGACTGAGCAACTTCACTTTCACTTTAATGCTGCTGCTGCTGCTGCTGCTAAGTCGCTTCAGTCGTGTCCAACTCTTTGCGACCCCAGAGATGGCAGCCCACCAGGCTCCCCCGTCCCTGGGATTCTCCAGGCGAGAACCCTGGAGTGGGTTACCATTTCCTAGGCTGTAAGAAAAATGCAGAGTATGCATCTGGGGCTTCCTTCTTCCGGTCATGGTTTTCCTTCTGGTCTTCTGGATCTTGTCTTGGTGCCCTGGGTGGCTGTGTTAACCTCTCTCCACCATTGGCATGCATCCTGGGAGATCTGCTTCCTGGTGCTAGACAAACAGTCCTGAACATTTTATGAGTCATAAACTACTTTGAGAAACTATTGAAAACTATAAACTGTCTCTAGAAGGAAAATAAGAAAGTGTGTGTGTCATACAGTTTCAAGGAATTTTCACAAGCTCCTGACTTCCACCCCTTGACCCTCCAGAGGTTGTCTAGGTGGTTTTCTTAACACCCAGACTTGTAGACTCAGAACCTTCACAGGTGGGCCTGCAAACAGGCATGTTAAAAATTGTGGTCAAATATACCCAACATAGTAATTTCCATTTCAGCCATTAAATAAGCAGTTTTTAAGCTGCCACAGGTATAATTCAGGTGTGTAGCTGCTGCTTTAGGTACACATATGCACATAAGAGCCCAAACATAATCTATTTAGAAATATGTATTATGATTAGAAGAATGCTGATCTTTTATCTTAAATCAGTTTGGATTAGCTGACACCATGTCCAAAGCACTGAGAACTTTGTTGCTATTTTGTTTCAACCTATTTTAGAAACTCATTAGAGATCTATACTAGCTTAGTCCTTGCCTTGTATGAGACATAGTGGTCCATGGGCTGTGAAACCATCCAGAGTAGAGAAAGGGGTCTTCATACCATCGGTGGGGTAGTGAGTGAAAGTCCCTCAGTCGTGTCTGAGTCTTTGTGACCCAATGGACCATACAGTCCATGGAATTCTTCAGGCCAGAATACTGGAGTGGGTAGCATTCCCTTCTCCAGGGGATCTTTCCCACCCAGGGATTGAACCCAGGTCTCCTGCATTACAGGCAGATCCTTTACTGTCTGAGCCACCAGGGAAGCCCGTGGGGTAGAGATTACATTAGTATCAGACTCAGCCTGTAGATTCAGCTTCCCAGGTGGCACTAGTGGTAAAGAATCGGCCTGCCAATGCAGGAGATGAGACGCAAGAGATGCAGGCTCAGTTCCTGGATTGGGAATATCCCCAGGAGGAGGAAATGGCAACCCACTCCAGTATTCTTGCCTGGAGAATCCCGTGGACAGAGGAGCCTGGCAGGCTGCATGCAGTTCATCGGGTTGCAAAGAGTCAGGCACAACTAAGTGACTGGGCACACACACGTACAACATGTAGGTCACTGGAGTCCGCTTAACATGGGCAAACCCCGAACTGGCTCCGCTACTAAACCTGCTTTCTGGCTCATTTTCTCATGCGTAGACCTCTTACAGAGTAGAGCTGAAATTATCTCAAATTCCATGTTAACTCATAAGTTGGGCTGCAGCAAGTGAATAAAAATAGTTATTAGAGCTAGGTTGCAAATAAAAAGAAGAGAGGAAATACACAAATATACCCACTGATTAGCAAGCTTGTAGGTAAATTTTATCTGTTATATATAGATTTCCTAAGTTTTCCATAGTTAGCTTGCATGGTTTTTGTAATCATAAAAATGAAAACTTATTTCCCACTAGGGCTCAGACTTCATATTGATTTTACCTCTTGATCATCATAGTTGCTGGTCAGAACTGATCCGTGGGTCTCCTTTTCTCTCACCAGACAGTGGTCCACTCCATAGAACTGCAGGCAACTGACGGGCACGACCGCCCATTCACTGACTGCTCCATCGTCAACAGCGGCAAGATAGATGTGAAAACGCCCTTTGTGGTAGAGGTCGCTGACTGGTGATGCAACTGGCAGAGAACAAAGAACATGGTCTGGCAGGGGTGTGTGTATGGGCTGATTCTTCAAAGTTACTGTTTTGCTTTGTTTTTCAACTTTATTCTGTTTTCCACTCCAGATTACAGAAACGTTATAACAATCAACCACTCAAAATTTAGTTATCATGAATTTTCGTAAATCACTTGTTTAGGGACTTTGCACTTAAAAGACTTATCCCTTTCCTCCAGTGGTGCTATTTTTAAACTAGAAACTTTGTATTTGGTATCTTTTGAAGAACAGACACACAATTATTACTTTGCTGGATTAAGTGTGATCCCCAAATTGAGTGATGCTGAAGGTTTGTCTGAAAAAGATGGAGACAAGAAGTGTATTCTTTTGTATTCAAACAAAAATTCTTTTCAGGTAAAGGGAGATTTGATTAGTATTATCTGTGTCACAGGGACTTTTACCTTTGAAAGGTGCTTATTCTCTATATTAAATACTTTTATATAAATCAATTATTTTTGAAAGACATTTTTTTAACCTAAAGTTCTTTTTAAAAACTAATGTACAGAAATATATGCATTTTAATGTCACCAGTGAACAGATTAATAAAGGTTCTGCAGTTCAAAATATTAACACAACTGGATAATTTGTGATAATGCACAGAAGTGATCCCCATCCACATTCCAGACACTCGAGCTGATTATTCACACATTTTTTATTCAATATAATATGTTTAAAAAGTTCACTGGAGTCTAGTTGCCACAGAAAGGAATCTTTTTTTTTTTTCCACTTACATAATAGGGATGAAGATTTGGGCTACACTTAAACTGGATAGAAAAATAGAATCCTATTGGTGGCTCTTGTAACATACCTGACTATACCAGAGTGTGCCTTATCTCTGTTCAGATGGGAGTGGCAGGGATCACAGAACGATCCCATTGCTTCTCCTGCAGGGTTCAAGCTGTGAGCGCCCCAGAATTCCATCTCTTGAGCACTGTTCTAAGAAAACTGCTTCAATGAGAGAGAAGATGATGAGTACTTGTACTGTTGATGGGGGTATTAATTGCTGCAACTCTCCTAAAAGCAATTTTTCATTATTTTTCCAAAAAATTCATTAAAATCGCTTAACGTGCCACGTGCAAGTTTTGAGTTTGGGAATACAGCAGTGGACAGTGACCAGCATCATGGAATTGACATTCTAGTGATGAAGACAGATTAAGTGAGGTGCCATATAAAGGGTGTTGATACTGTAGAGAGAACACAACAGGTTTGCTGGAGAGGCTGGGGTGTGGGTGGAGGGGGCTGTTCAGGTGGCCTGCTGAGGAGACATTTGAGCTGAGCTTGGAGGAGACAGAAGTGTAAGCTGTCAGGCCAGACCTGGGATATAGGCCTTCATGCCAGTGGGGAGAGAAAATACGAGGATCCTGAGGTGCAATGAGAGGGCCCAGAATAGCAAGCCAGTGTGCTGTAGGCTGGGGGTCAGAGAGCAAGGCTGAGTGCAGAGCGTTTGGGGCCTGGGGCCAGGCACAGCTTTTCTTTTATTTCCAGTACAATGGAGAGCTCTTGGGTTTAAGAAATGGGGGCAGGGCGTGATCTGCATTTAAGATTATTTTGCCTACCATAAGGAGGTTACGGGGCCAGAAGGCTAAAGTATGAGGGCTTCCTTGCTGGCTCAGATGGTAAGGAATGCAAGGAGATCCAGGTTTGATCCCTGGTTGGGAACACCCCCTGAAGAAGGAAATGACAACCCACTCCAGTATTTCTTGCTGGGAAATCCCATGGACAGAGGACCCTGGAAGGCTACAGTCCATGAGGTTGCAGAGTCAGACATGACTGGCTAAACAAGGCTAAAGTACATCCCTGGAAATTCAAAGCATTCGTCTCCATTGATGTTCCACTCCTGGGACCTTGCTGTAGAAAGTGATCTGAACTTAAAAATGTGACACTGCTTTGGTCAGTCTGGCATCCAGTCCCCCTTGATCTGGAGATGGCCACCGGTTTTCTTTGAGGAATCACATCATCCCCGCAGGCATTTCTTATCTTTAGGGTGTGCTGATCCTTCAGACAGGTACATGCCAGGTCTGGCAAACTCATTCATTAACTCACTTGAT
Source organism: Nanger dama (assembly GCA_917880005.1). Taxonomy (NCBI): domain Eukaryota; kingdom Metazoa; phylum Chordata; class Mammalia; order Artiodactyla; family Bovidae; genus Nanger; species Nanger dama. The sequence goes on along the minus strand of CAKJTW010000057.1, from coordinate 11,025,523 downwards.
AAATATTAGATGCTGGAGAGAGCTGCAAACAAACAGCCCTCATGGTTCCCTTGGAAGGAGACAAATAATTCAGATACATATAACGTGAATATATAACAACATCAGGTGGTTATACGTCCATGAAGAGAAACAGGCCAGGAGAGTAACTAGAGAGTGAAGAGGGGGTCAGGGGAGTCCCTGGTAGGACCTGAAGGGAGTGAGGGTACGGCAAGCCATGGGGACCCTGGGGCAGAGTGAGCGAGGCAGAGGGGACTAGAGCTGTGGCCCTGGATGAACGGGCAGACGAGAGAGTTCCAGAAATAGCCAAAGGTCCAGGTGTGCAGAGTGAGGGTGGTGGAAGAGTCAGGTGGAGAGGTGGGGAGGTCCTTTAACCAGCTGGAACATTCCCTTGCCCTGGCCCCAGTGACAGGCTCAGGGATCTGCGTTTGACCCCAGCCATATGAGTGAGCCTCAGCTCTGACAGTTCTGTGGGAAATACCAGGACAGAGCTGGGGGAAGAGGAGAAGGAGCAGGTGTGAGAATGAAGTCAGGAAGGGACGATGGAAAGATAGATGTTAGAAGACGCTGCTCAGTCTCTGAATCCAGCCATGTCTGAAGCCAATCTCCACCCCCAGCTTTTCAGTTACCCAACCTATTACATTCCCTCATTTGCTTAAACCAGGGTGAATTGATTTCTTGAGACTTACAACCCAAAGCCTTTGTCTAATACAGCAATATTGGAAAAGTTTTATATATAAAGATGAAAATTACAGCATTATTTATGATAGCAAAACACTGGAAGCAACCTGAATGTCCCCAAATGGTTGTAAAGCAATAGCATGCATTCATTAAGACTAACGCTACACTTTTTAAGGAGAAAAGGAGAAATTCTGTATGCAGCACAATCTCAATTATGTAAATACATTCTCATAAAACAAAATCAACAAAATGTAGAGTGACATAAAACAAAGGCCAATGGTAGGATTTTTAAAACTCTTTTCTGTTTGTAATTTTTAAACTTTTTTGTCTTCTAACTTTTCTCTATATTTATGAACTACTTAGAAAAAAATTATTTAAAAATTTTTAGAGGTAACATAGGAGGAAATTAGAATCAAATGCCCACTCCAGTACTCTTGCCTGGAGAATCCCATGGATGGAGGAGCCTGGTAGGCTGCAGTCCATGGGGTCGCTTAGAGTCAGACACGACTGAGCAACTTCCCTTTCACTTTTCACTTTCATGCATTGGAGAAGGAAATGGCAACCCACTCGAGCATTCTTGCCTAGAGAATCCCAGGGATGGGGGAGCCTGGTGGGCTGCCATCTCTGGGGTTGCACAGAGTCGGACATGACTGAAGCGACTTAGCAGCAGCAGCAGCAGCAGTCCTCTTTACATAAAAAGTGCTCTAAGTCTTCAAATGTCAGAAAGCACATAAGCCATTGCTACTGCCCCGTGCAAAGAACATGCCATCTAGTTTTTTTCATGACTATGAGCATAATGTGATTTCTCTACTGAATAAACTGTTAGGGTGTTTATTATAGCAGATGACCAATGAGTTAACATCATCCCCCTGGTAGAAGCCATTTATCCTGAGGGTCAGGCTGTATACTGAAAACGTTAGCAAACTGACAACTACATATAAACTGCTACTTTATGAAAGTCTATGCTTTCTGCAAGAGCTTTTGAAATAGCTCATCCTTGGCTAGTTGTGCTGCTAAAAGGACACATAATGTAGCCAAGGGTGTGAGTAGAATCAGGAAAATTACACTGGCTGCTCCTACCACCATGCCCAAAGTATTACAACTTAGTCTTGAACCACTTTAATAAACAATCAAAATGTTTTGGCATCCGTAGCCATGAGTTGTTTTATTCTAAGTGCTATTTAGCGATTTCCTGGATTATCAAATAAGAATTTAGTAAAATTTATTCTTGGGTCAGATTAATTAGCATGCCACTTTCAAAATTATTGACTAATCTATTTCTGATGAGTTTTCAGAACTCACCAACCTCATTTTTTAGTTCAGCCGTTTTGAGTTACCTAAAGACAAAAATATGGCAAGGATTTTATAGCAGGAAAAGGATTTGGTTTTGTTTTTCAACATTCCTATAATTCAGACAGCTGAAGAAATCTTTGATCTGGAAGGCTTAGAAATTCAAAGGCTTAGAAATTCAAAGCCCCTCCAGGCACTTTTTTTTTTTTTTTAATCAAGAAAAAGTAAAAACAGTATTTGTAATGGAAAATTTGGGTGCTGTTAAGTACATAACTGCTTTTACTGAAGTCTGCAATTCATCTTGTGGACTTCATTTTGGCCAAGTCTAAGTGTTAGGGGTGATATTAATATAACATCACCTACTTAGAGATTTGCTAGAGTTACTGATATTATAGAGTGATGGAAAAACAACTGGGAGTGCTGTAGAATCAGAGCAGCTAGTCACAGGACTCCTGTCTGGGGGTGAAAAAGGCTAACTGACACTCTCAGTGGTGTCTGACTGTGCGACCCCATGGACCATAGCCCACCAGCTCCTCTGTCTGTAGGATTCTCCAGGCAAGAATACTGCAGTGGGTTGCCATGCCCTCCTCCAGGGGATCTTCCCAACCCAGTGATCGAACCTGAGTCTCCTGGGCTGGCAGGTGGGTTCTTTACTGCTGAGCCACCAGGGAAGTCACATCTGATGCAAAGTAAGAGTCAAAACAAAGTACAGTATGGAATCCACCCATGGAATTGTTAACCCATCACTGGTTCCATCAGGATGCTTGGGAGTCACAAATTTGGGGGATTTAGAGAGGATTCAACATGCCAATATCCCTTCTATTACCTATTTCCAAACTTTTATTAGGAATTGTGTAAGTTTTTACATTTCAGAGGGTGTGAAGGATTTTTTTCCTGAGGCATACCGGGCCTTTATAGTGCTATTAAAACTAAGGTCACTGTCCATCTTAAGTGATAAATATTATATCCTGTCATCTGGATAGATATCTCAATTTGAAAACTTGAACCTTTTCCTTCCAACCTGGACAAAAGACAAGTCTGCTTCCTATGCTTCCTCTAGACACTAGGACCTACAGTGAGTCAGAATGTCTTGAGGAGAGGAGTAAGAACTGGTCAGCTTGAAGCAGAGAAAAGTCAAGACTCGATTTCTCCCTGCCATGCTGAAGTGCAGCTCTCTGTTTATAAAGACCCCAGAACTTTTAAATCGCCTCCAAGCCTGTACAAGCTGCTCTCTCTACCTAGAGAGCCTGTCCCATCCCTCCTACTCCCCAACACAACCTTCTGGCCTCCCTCCTCTGATGAGCCTTCACTGGAGACTTCTTCACACCTTGTTCTAGCAGTTAACTTCCTGGACATCTCCTGTCTCCTCCTTGGGCCAGAAGTTGCTCTTGGTCAAAGATTAGACCATTCTCCTTGTCTCCCCCAGGCAGTGTTTCATTCCTAATTGATGCTCAACAAGAATGTTGAGAAATGGTAACCAAAAAGAATACACCTATAATTATACTATTGCTGCTAAGCTGCTAAGTCACTTCAGTCGTGTCCGACTCTGTGCGACCCCATAGACGGCGGCCCAGCAGGCTCCCCCGTCCCTGGGATTCTCCAGGCAAGATACACTGGAGTGGGTTGCCATTTCCTTCTCCAATGCATGAAAGTGAAAAGTGAAAGGGAAGTCATTCAGTTGTGTCTGACTTCTAGCGACCCCATGGACTGGAGCCCACCAGGCTCCTCCATCCATGGGATTTTCCAGGTGAGAGTACTGGAGTGGGGTGCCATTGCCTTAAGAGGTATTTAAACACTTTCAGAACTAGAAAGAGTTGAGCTTCCCTGGTGGCTCAGTTGGTAAAGAGTCTGCCTGCAGTGTGGCAGAGTCAGGTTCAATCCCTGGGCTGGGAAGATCCCTTGGAGAAGGAAATGGCAACCCATTTCAATATTCTTGCCTGGAGAAGTCCATGGACAGAGGATCCTGGTGGGCTACAGTCCATGGGGTCACAAAGAGTTGGACATGACTGAGCGACTAACACCCACCCACCCAGGACTAAGAAAGATTGTTCAGTACTGGCATTTGTCTTTGGACTGCTTCTACTCTTTTCAAAGGCTGTTATGTAAAAAAAAAAAAAAAAAAATTTCCTCTTTATTTTCTGAATTGAGGTTAGAAGGGCATGACAGAAGTAGATTGGCAAAAGTGATGTGGGTGTCAAGCCGTAAAGGGAGAGCCCCATATGGTGGCGAGTCTTCAGTGGCAGTGCCCGTGGTGGGTGGGAGCTGGCTTGGGTGACTTGCCTTGGTCATGAGCGAGCCAAGCTGCTGGCAGTTGGTGAAGCCAAGTTCTCTGCTAAGCACTGCGGATTTGACCTGAGAAGCAATGAGAAACCACTCTCTCTTGAGTTGTAGGTACTATGTTGGGAAGTCATGGTGTCCACTTTGGAAACCTTTCACTTGAATCCTCATTTGTTGGGCCATTTATGTGGCTCATTGAGAAAACTGCACAATCACACAACTCACCATGTGTAAACCCAGTTAGGCAGCAACAGGAAGTCCTCTGTGGTCAAAGTCACAGGTCTGCTCTCTGTGCTTGGCTTAGTTCCTGCTTTGGAGCATATTCCTGACCCTTGTGAACTGGGCATGAAGTTAGAGATAGGTCAGCAGCATAAATCTATCACCACATGGGGGAAATCTAGCCTAGTTTCCTTCTCCCGCTGAATCAATGTTGCACCTAGTTTTGCTTCATGCTTGGGCAGACACTAACCAGCAAACCAGGAGCCACCAAGACCTGGCAGAGGATTTATCCAGGAACCTGGGGCTCCCTGGGGATAGAGGTCTTATGTTAGTTCAGGCTGCTGCAACACAGCATCATGGACCGGTGGGAGGTGCGGGGCTTATAAACAACACAAGGCTATTTCTCACCATTTTGGAGACTGGGATCCAAGATGCAGGCACCAGCAGATTTGGAGTCTGGCAAATGCCCTCTTGCTGGTTCCAAGACTGCCATCTTTTGCTGTGTCCTCACTCGGTAAGAAGAGACAAGTGAATTCCCCACACTTGAGAAATGATCACCTTCTAAAGCCTCATTCCCAAATACCATCATACTGGGGACTAGGTTTCAACATATGCATTTGGGTGGGGGTGTTAGTCACTCAGTTGTGTCTTGACTCTTTGCAGCCCCACGGACTGTAGCTCATCAGGCTCCTCTGTCCATGGAATTCTCCAGGCAGGAATACTGGAGTAGATTGCCATGCCCTTTTCCAGGGGATCTTCGCAACCCAGGGACTGAAAATTACGGGCAGATTCTTTACCATCTGAGCCAGCAGGGAAGTCCTTGGGTGGGGTGGGGGACCCAAATGTTCAGTCTATAGCAGGTCCCAACCTCCCACTCCAAGATCAATGAAAGGCACTATCATCCAACCACTTATTCCAACCAACCCACATTTACCAACTTCTTTCTCCCCTCCTTTTACCTTCCACATCCATGCCTATCAGCAAGTTCATGCGTAGCTCTTCGATATGTGCTGAATATCCATCTCACCCTCTCCACAGCCACCCCCTAAAATGGGCCACCTCTCATCCAAGTTATCCACGTGGCCCCCTAACAGCTTCTCTGCTTCCAATCCTTCACCTGTCCAGTCAGCCCATTCTCCACAGGTGGCCAGAGTGACCTTTTAAGAATAAATCAGATCAAGTGTGATACATCATATACCTTATTCCAAATTACATACTGTTTGCTGATGCTTCTGAGTTGAAGGGTTTTTAAAAATTCTTTTTTTAAAAATTTCAGAGCCTGATTAAGAAAAATAAATGGGTATAAAACCCCAAAACAATTGTCAATTATACCTCAATAAAGCTGAATAAAATAAAATATCCCTCCTGTGTAACCCCAGTCAGTGGTTTCCCATGACACACAGGCTGTAAACCAAACTCCTCCACATCTCAAGGAGGGCCCTGTGGGATCCAGCCCCAGCCCCTCACTGTCTTTCTAACTCACCAGCTTTCCCTGGGGACCTTGACTGATGTTCTCTCCTCATTTGGGCTTTGGAACCTGCTGATGTCTCTGCAACAACCCCTCTCCCCCAGTTCTTGTCAGCTAATGCCTCTTAACATCCTTATGTCTCTACTTCAATGTCACTACCTCAGAGAAGGTTCCTGACCCACCCAAAGCTAAATTAGATATCTTCCCTGCACATAAGTAAATCTCTTTATTTTTCCTTATAGCATGTAACACACTTCACATTGATATATTTGGGGGGTTATTTATCCCTCTAATATTACATTATTCTACAAATTCCGTGAAGTCAAGGATTCAAGTTTACTCAGATTCACATTTAAAGATATCACAGATTTAGAACATCATGATGCCTTGGAAAAAATTATGATACCAAGATATAAAAGCTCATGTAAAAGAAAATAGCTTCTAAGTGTAAGATATCTCTTCTCTTTTTTAAAATACCTTTTTGGTTGTGTTAAGTTGCTAATGGGCTGGTGTCTTAAAGGTGTCATCAGCCTTTTGTAGTGACCATCTGGCATTCTCTTATTTTGTGCCTGCTCCTCCTAGAAGTATTGCGTTTTTTTCAGTTAAAAAAAAAGTTCAAGCATTGAAAAAAATATGCAGCATGAAAGGTTGTGGCTCTCAAACTTTAGTGCACATCAGAATCACCTGGAAGGCCTGTTAGAATATGGACTTCTAACAAGTTAGGTGATGCTGATGCCCCTGATCCAAGGTCTGAACTTCAAAAACCACTGCCCTGTCACAAAACCATGGTTTTTAATCACTGAATTAGCTTAGTAATGCATTTGTAAAGATAGACATTTAAGAAATCATTTGAGCTATTAAAACTTGTATCAAATTGGTGAGCAAAGTGTAGAAAACCAGAGTTTTAGAACAAACAGGAGGTAATGATTATTTATGCAAATGATTCTGGGAAGATGTTAGCAAATCCTGACTGCAAGGTCAAGGCCATTTACATACGCCACAAACATTTCTGAAGGCCCTGCCGTGACGCACGCATAGCCAGCTCTGAGCTGGGTGATGGGATGGGAACACAGGCTGCTGGCCACCTACTCCTTCAGCAGTACTGAGATCTACCCATCTCTTCATTGAGAAACAGGGTAAACAAGTCAGATGCTGCCCCTGCCCTCATGCAGCTCTCCCCAGCTTCCCTGGGGAGAAAGACATTAAACAAATTAACAGATGAAGATATTACCAGTGTACTCTGAGAGAAGGGGGCAAAGTCAGAGTTGGGGTGCTACATACGATCTAAGCTGAGACCTAATAGGTGAGAGTGGGCCAGCCTTCTGTTGAGAGAAGAGTGTTTCAGGGAGAGACTAGCAGGGTCAAAGGGCTTGAGCGAGAACCAAGGTTGGCAAGTCCTGGGAACAGAAAGGCTAGTGTCACCAGTGAGATAAGTACCAGGAAGAGGGGGTGAGGAACTTGGAGAGGGTGGTAGGAGTTTCCGTTTTAAGTGGGGATGGAAGCGACTGGATAATTTTGAGCAAGCGAGTGACATGACCCGATGGACATGTCAAAAAGATGGCTCTGGCTCTTGTGTGAAGGACAGACTACAGTGAAAGTGGAGAGAGAGAGGCCCAAGAGGATGCTGCAGCAGGGAGCATGGAGCACTCAAACCAAGAGCACTCCCTCGGTTTAATCAAGGGGGATGGAAAAGCACTGATTTATAATGTAGGATAGAAATATGAGCAACTGTGACAACACCTTTCTGACTTAAGTATTCAAATGTGATTCAAAAATGCACATTACAGTTTTTTTTTTTTGTTTTGTTTTTTTTTTTTAAAAACAGTTCTAACGAGAGGCTGATGGGGGAGAGTGAGCCCGAATTTTGTGGATGATCAGTGCAAATCCTGATCCCTTTTATAACTTAGTGGCCTTAGTCAAGCTATTGTGCCTTTCTAGCCTTCATTTTTTTCACCGTCGAGTGGAAAATAAGAACACACACCTCAAGAAGATGCTGGAAGGCTTTTATGGGATAATCCATGGATAGAACTTAGCCCAGATTAGTGCTTTATCGTGTTAGGTGACACCCAGAGGTGCTCAGTACATGAGCATCTAAGAGAAGAGATGATCAGAGCTGGAGACACTGTTGATAGCACACCTTCCTTGGCTGATGTTCAAGTAAAAGAAGACTGAAAGTGTCTCACATCTTATAGGTCAGATTTACAATTATACTCAGAATATAAAACAACATTTTTCTTTAGTCGATTACGTGTACTCCAAAGACTTAAACATTTCAATGTGCCCTCCTCCCTCCCACACAAAAATAAACACCTCTTCACCCTCAGAATCCAGACGGTCACTCTGCACCTTGGACAGAAAGCATAAATGTTGCAGAATTTTCTGTTTTGAGTTACTGCTGTTACTTTCCTGGGTTTCTGCTGCTGAATTCGAAATCTATCATTATCATCAAGGATGAAAACTGAGACAAAGCTGAGATGAAAAGTGATCATTTCAAAGCTGAGTTAGAAAGACTAGAGATCATTTTAATCACTAAACCTTATATCCAATTCAGTTAAATGGATACTCCCTTATAAATGGCTAAAAATTCTGGAAAACAAAGATTATGTCTCTCTGTTCTTTAGATAACTAACACCATGCTGTAATTTTATTTAAAGAATGGATGAATAAATGAATATATTCATTATATGCTGTCAATTGAGACCACTACCCAAACTTGTCTGTCATTCTCTCTGCTTCTTCAAAGAATCCTGCTATAGACTGAATGTTTGGGTCCACACCCATCCCCCAAATTAATATGCTGAAATTAAATTCCCTAAGTGATGGTGTTTGGAGGTGGGGCCTTTGTGAAAGAGGCCCCAGAGAGATCCCTGGTAAATTCCCTACCACGTAAACACACAGAGAAAACAGAGCCCCTTACTAGATACCACACGTGCCCTGATCTTGTACTTCCCAGAGTTCAGAACTGAGAGAAAGAAATATTTGTTGTTTATAAGCCATCCAGTCTATGCTATTTCTGTTACCGCAGCCAGAATGAACGGAGATAAGCCCCTCCACCCCATGGCTACATGCAGTACTAGGAGAGTTAAATCTTCATTTGTTTCATAGTAGATTCTGCAGGAGGTAGGGAAGTCAATAATCACCAAAGAAGGGGAGTTCATAACGATCTCACACTCTCAAAGCGTCAAACAGTGGCTCCTAACCCAAGTATGTGTCAGAATCAACTGGGAAGTTTCTCTCAGTACCCACTGACAGACCCCCACCCGCCACCTCCCTGATTTACTGATTCACTTTTAGGTGATTCTGATGCACATCTCTGGTTCAGAACTATTGTTTTTATTTTTATTTTTAATTTTACTTTACAATACTGTATTGGTTTGGCCATACATCAACATGAATCTGCCACGGATGTACATGAGTTCCCAATCCTGAACCTCCCTCCCTATACCATCTCTCTGGGTCACTCTTTTTTCTTTTAAAGTTCAATTATGGATATTTAATTTATTTATTTAACTTTATTCTACTTTACAATCCTGAATCCCCCTCCCACCTCCCACCCCATATCATCTCTCTGGATCATCCCCGTGCACCAGCCCCAAGCATCCTGTATCCTATTGTTTTAGAATCTCATCGGATACCAGGGATATGAGAACAGCACCCTTGATAAATATCACTAATTGGTTGCCACACCCTTACTCACTGAGTCTACTCTAAAAGAACTGTGGTAAAATACATGACATAAAATTTACCGTTTTAATAATTTTTTTTTACAGTGGCATTAAGTGCATTCACACCACTGTGCAATGACCATCATCACCATCCATCTTTAAAACTTTACCTTCCCCAACTGAAACCCACTAGCTCCCCATCTCTCCCCACCCCCAGCCCCTAGCAACCACCACTCTATTTTCTGTTTCTAGGAGTTTGACTATTCTAGGTACCTCAAATAAGTGGAATCATACAGCAGTTGTCCTTTCGTGGCTGGCTGACTTCACTTAGCATAACGTCTTCAAGATTTATCCATGTTGTAGCAGGTATCAGAATTTCCTTCCTTTTTAAGGCTGAATAATCCACTGTATGTATAGACCATATTTTATCCATTCATCCATCAGTGAACACTTGGGTTGCTTCTACCTTTTGGTTATTGTGAAACTCATTTGTAACTTGGTTGTAGAAATAACTGTTCAAGTCCCTGCTTTCACTTTTTTTTTTTGGGTATATATCCAGAAGCGGAATTGCTAGATCATATCGTAATTTTAATTTTTAAAAACTGCCATACTATTTTCCACAGAGTTTGCACCGTTTTACATTCCTACTAGCAATGTATAAGGGTTTCCAGGTCTCTGCATCCTTGCTGACACTTGTTATTTTCTGCTTGTTTTGGATAGTATCCACGCTGGTTAGTGAGTCAGAATCCTTACCTGAGCACTTTAGACAGCCATTATCAATTGACCAAGTTGACAAATGAGACAAAAGCCCTTTGTTCTTCCTAAACTGTGATCATGACTTATACACTTCTCAAAGTGAAGTGACTGCAGAATTTACCATGTGGTGATGGCCACAGTGCTGTTGGGATTGTATACACAGCCTGCTGTTTGAAATGGGGGAGAGGAGGGAGGAGAAGGAAGGACACCAAGAGAAAGGATATCAGGGCCGCCATATGCAAACTGGCCAGATAGCAGAGGTTAGGTCTGAGAAAGGCTCCACGTGAAACAGCAATGGGCGGGGCGAGGGTGGGAAGAACCATTCTAAGACCAGCCCCAAGCAAAGCACCAAATCCAAGAAGAACTGGGGGATGAGGGAGTGGGAGGGCTGTCTCTATATCCTAGCCTAAGTGGTAAGAGGGCTTCTTTTCCTTTTCTTTATTCTCTTTTCTTTCCTGGACTCTTTACTTCTTTACTGGCTATGAATCCATGATTTGAAAAATCCATCTTACAAAAATGGAGAAACAGAAGAATATTATGTACACTAAATATACAATATTTGCTTGCATATGGATGAGAATTTCTGAAAGTACACACAAAAACCAAGTACAGTGGTGACTGTAGGAAGGAAACTGGGAGTTGAGGAGACAGGATGGGAGAAGATTTTTCTTTTTATCTATCTTTTTATGTGTTTTTATTAAAATTGTGACTGTGGAAATACATTCCATCCTCTTTCCAACGTGCATTTCTGAGGTGCTGAGACCAGGAAGTTCCACCTCCTTCCCAGACTCCCTTGAGGTTGGGCATCAAGAAGAAGGTTCTGCCAACTGCATGTGCTATCATGAGCAATAGACAAGATGGAACTGGGTGAATGTCAGCGTCCTGCTGCTCTGTGCTGTGGCTGCTGACCAGCAAGGCCGTGGGTGTGGGGAGGCAACCACGGTGTAGGTGGTGACAGCTGGACACTTGCTCTTGGGCCCAGTCACCAGCTTACTCGGTGCTGCCATGAGGCAGTTATGGTGGTAACAGGTACCTCCTGAATCTATGTGCGGATCCCTGGATCACAACTACATGTGCTGTTTTTGATCTCAAGACCTTCCATAGCAGCCTCTCTGCTCCCTGAATTCCTTAAGACAGGCTGTAGCTTCCCTGGGAGAAGGGTACTGGAAATTGCTGGGGCATTCTGGAAATTGTGCCTAGAAGCCCACAGGAGGTCATTCCCTGCATCTTTCTAAAAGATTCTGTAAGCACTATTTCTTATGATTCCATTCTGCTTGAAACACCTACTGTAGTTGTGGTTTCTATTTCCTGTAATGGAATTGAAATGAAATATGAAATGACATAGTAAACATAAATTAAAAATGAAAGTCATCACTAAAAAATATTTTAATTCTCATAAAAGATTCCTTCAGTAATGTGTCATCAATGATGGTTGCTCTTTTTTTTAAAATTCTTACTATCTTGGCAAATAAATTATTTAATGCCTATCTACTGGCTTAATAGGTGAGGTAATTTAACTTTTACCTTGTTGGATTAGAAATAAATGTTTATGTGAATATGAGAGAAGTGTGTGTGTGTGCATGTGTGAAAAAAGAAAAGACACAGCTTGTGTCTCCATTATAAGATCCTAGCAGTAGAAGACATATTCAAATACTTTGGGTTCTTCATTTTTATTTAACTCAAAATAGCTAATAACAAAAGCATTTTAAAAATATCTCCAACACTTGACTCTTCAGTCATTTTTGGTTGATGACACTTAATTATTCAGTTCTTTCTTTCCCATGTTGTCACACATCTAGCATAAATACATCATCAAGAATTTGCAGCAAGCTTTAAATCTGTATGTTTAGAGCTTAGTCAAAAACCATGATTTACTTATTCGTTTTGAATTTAAATATTTTTCTCCTACACAGAAGCTTATCAAACTAATAATCATAAATAGGCTAGCTATTAATTAGTTTTCAAGGAAATGCCCCAAAATAGCACACATATACAGTCTGCATATATGCTTTTATCCTTTATTAGACAAAATCTGAATGTAAGATGTACAGTGGAGGTGCATCATAAAACCATTTAATTTATATTAATACAAAATATGAGGTCAGTGAAAAGGAAATGGTAAGCAATAAGGAAAATAACAATCAATCTGGCAACTATACCACCTATTCAATGAATGGACGTCCTTGAGTAAACCAAGATGAGTATTGTCAGTCTGGTGTTCCCTCAGTCTCTGTCAGTTCACATTTATCTTTTATAGGGCAAGCATCTTGCAAGGGTAAGTATAATTCAAGTGTTTAAAGGCATGTGTTTCTTCTACAGAATAGTGCCTGAACAAACACCAACAACGTTAACTGGTCTTCAACAGTTATCTTCAACAGTATCTCTTCCAACACTGGAGGAAAAACTGGCTGTGGTGGATGGAGATTTCTAATATGGCACCATTCTAAAGGGCTTTCAAGGATAATCTTGAGACCCCCATTCTATCTTATGTGCTGACATTAGAAGTGAATCCCTGCATATGATGCAACTCCACTGTAATGCAAATTAAAATGCCATGATTTTTAAAATGCCCCAGTATGGTCAGTATAATTTCATTTCCAGTTTAGCTCCTTCCTCACATTTAGCAGTGTGTTTCTGTAATGCTCTCCTGGTGCCAGCATTTCAGAGCGTTATCTATCACTGGCTGAGAAAAATCTCACGATGAAAAGATTAGTGTGTCATAGAATCTGAACCAAAAAGCTACCAAAGCTGATCAGTCTCACAATGATTCAGGGTAAGATTTTCAATTAGCAAATGGTGTGACTGAAGTGGAGAGGAACTGTTTTGCTACATTGGAGGTCCCAAAGATCTTCTTTAGTCTTCTTTTCCTGGGGTTTCTAAATTGGCAGCTACATTCTACTTCTTAAACACTTGGCCTTAACCTCAGCACTGCCCCAGTTTGGTTTCTATTTTTAAAAGCACCATTCTAATGGAAATGTCCCTGCTCTGAATTAAGCTGGGACTGTGAATTTTACCACTAGCGGGAGAGAGCCGTTATGTCATACAGTTTAGGTTAATTTGGTAGGCTATCGATTTCCTCGACTACAACTTCGAAACCTGCTTCAGCTTCTTCTAGCCATGGAGGATTTCTACCTGGGCTGTAGATGAGGGTAAAATATCCCATGGAGAACTCCTTCAATAACCACATTTGGGAAATCTGAAAACAAAAGGAAAACTGCTTTTCTTATGCACATCAATGAAACATACACGCATTTTGCAGAACACAACAAGGTAAGGCCGAGGCATAACTTAGGGGTGTGTACCGCCATACAGTTCACCCTTGTTTCAGATGTGACATCAGACATGCTGCTTTGGCCTCAAGTCACTTGAGGGTACCACTGCGAGTTGCAGGAATGTGCGGCCAGATTTGTAGCTTATTGATTTAAGGGATGTTCTAATGGTTAATGCTGCCAGGCCCCAGCTCTTTATCTGAATGTTTTCTCACAAGGAAGATAGATTACACTGGCAATTCAATTTCTAACAAAATCTCAATATACTTGAAGGAATTCTAAGATTTCTACTGGGAATACTTTGCAGCAGTTTTTCCATTGTGGTTTACAGCAACATTTAGCCCAAGGTGTCTTGAATGTGCTTGTTCTATTATGCTAGTTTCTAGAGAGCAGGAGGACGGGAGCCTGTCTTCCTAATGTAAAAGGGCCAATCTCTGACAAAAGGGCCCCTTTGTCAAACTTGAAAAATCAGCTCCATTTTTATAGGAGACACAAACGAAATTCAGAGGTGTAGTTTCTATTGTATCACATTTTAGTTATCAGAGTAGGTAAGACATGAATGGATAAACTGAACAGGGAACCAATCTATCACATCTACACATAATTATACCCAGGACTTACATAAGTGTAGTTATTATATGAGGAAAGCAAGAGATCCCTAAGTATGTTCACTTATTAATTCAACCTGTACAGAGGACCCACTGCATAAAACCACTTACAAGGGAAATGGACCTCATCAAGGGAACAGAGAGGCTCTTGGAGGAGAGAGCTTGGGAGAGGGAGCTGACCGGCTGTGAAGTCTGAGGCAGGTGGGTGCCCTGTGGAGGGTTCAGAGACATGCATGAAGGCCAAGGTAGCAAGAGGAATGGCCTCAGTGAGGGCAGGGGACAATTCAAGCCTGCTAAGAAGGGCCACGAAATCTTGCTTTATCTGAAAAACAAGGAGAGGCTGTGGAGGGACGTTAAACAAAGTGAGACAGAAATTAATTGTTTTGAAAAGTTGTCTGTGGTTGACGTTCAGACAGCAGTCAGGAGCAAGGTGGCGATGGATTTGATGGGACTAGTGAAGGATTTCACAACAGTACCTACCGACGAATACTGTGACTCGGCTGTACACTCAAGGTCATCAAGGCCACAGCAAGGAGGAGATTGTTCCAAAGAAAGTAAAAGTAGAACAGAGAGTTTAGGAGAGCCTTCAGGAGAGCTGCCAGAACCAGGAAGAAGAGCAGACAGGTGGGAAAGCCAAGGGGAGGTGGTGTTTGAAGACAGGGAATGTGGTCACCACTGGCTAAAGTCGAGAGGTCAAGGGAGAGGAGGGCTGAGAAAGTCCACAGAGAGTAGTCACACAGCTGGCCCTGGGGACCTGGACAAGAGTTATTAGGAATTCCCCAGAAAAACCTAAACAAAGGCCAAAAATCACATGCTAAGAGAATAATGCTTTATTTTTAGCATTTTAGAAGAGGACAGTGCTTAACTGCCAAAATTTTAAAGACAGACACTCCTCTGATTTTATGGGTCTCAGTGTCTGTGTGAAAGTATTTCCAGATTCTGTATCCTCTGGAAAAGTAACCTCAACATTTTGTTAAGAAGCCATACAACGTGAATATGGGACACAAGGAAAATTTATCTTTAAATGCTAAAGAACTGCAAGAATGCATCACTGGTATAATACCTCTAAGACAATAGGAATCTGATTTATGACACGGGTCCAGCCAAAGTTCCATGAAAGGAGATTTAGTGACTGGCTCTCTCACACCTGGTTCCATTCCTTACATCAAATTCATGATTTTCACTTATTCTCAAATTCCCTTTTGGTGCAAGTCATTCCACTACATCAACATTCTACCAATGATCCATACTTTTTTACTCTTTCCAGCTTCGGACTTTTGCCCCTGATACTCCTTCCCGAAAGTTCTGCCATTCTTCATGGTCAAGCCAAGTGCATAGCACATGCTACTTAACAACCTGGATGAATTGAGTTCAAAGACCACAAAATATCTTCCCTCTTCTAGACAGCAAACTGGCTACTCTAGTCCATGGTGATCACTCTACTCTCTACACTTTTCTAGGAATTTCAGTCAAAGGCACAAAATTTCAGTCAAAGGCAGAAATAATACCTGGGGAGAGAGCTTGTGGAACCATTATTAAAAGCTAGAAAGACTACTTTATAAATCATTGCCCATGTACTCTAGACTAGGCTACATAGTGAATATTTGTTAAATGTAACATCTTGTTAACATAATATCAACCTAACACACCAGGCATATTTGGTGCACATTAGAAGTAAGTGTGCTAAAGAAAGGTAATTATTCCTCACTGAAATAATTTTATAGGGAAAATACTATTACAAGACCATATGTGTATACTGTCGCATGACAAAAGGCAGCTTTCTTCTAGAATGGTCCTCCACAGAGCTGGGGTGTGTCTGAGCCAGGCTTCTTTAAACGGACAGCAAGTGGCTGACTCAAGCACAAGAGAACAGTCCCTTCTCTCTTGCTGAGGATAAGGTTTTATTGCCAGAATGTAGGAAAGGTGTCCACAGATAATTTATCTATTGCTATTTAGCTGCTATGCTATTTAGTTACTCGTAGAAACAAAGGCTGCAAATCCATAGGCAGAGAGCACAGAAGGAGAGATTAGGCAAAAGAGATCCACCCTCCAGACCTGTGAGACCAGGCAAGTCAGGGACCTCCCTGAGATCCACTTTTCTCAAGATCCAATGATGATAACTGCCCTGCCAATTTCCTAAGGTGGTTAAGGAAATTAAATGAGACAATGTCTGAGAATATACTCACAAAGAGTTGAATATCAGAACACTTTGAGAGGGACTCTGAATAATTTAAATTTCTTGGCACAAAGAAAGGAGTTGGGCTAGAATATGATATTACGCTTAAATTGATCCCTTATACTTAAACATACAACCTTTAAAAAGATATATTTGACTGTCAAAGATGCTGTAATCTAAATGGAAATGGAGACACATGCAATGTATATATATACACAGCTTTGGGAAAGAAGCATTAAAAAAAAAAAAAAAAAAAGAAGGACGAGGGCCTTGGATTCAAAACCTAGCATCTGGATAAAAAGTGGCATAGTCCAAAATAACACCATCCCCCAAATTAATACCTTTACCCCCTTATCACTCTAATTCAAAACAGCCTGGAGAGAGAGAAAGAAAAATTACATTTCCTCCTGAAAGGCCTGCCCCAATTAAAATTCTGAATGTCTCTTACACCAAGAGCACTGGTTTATTGGCAGATTATTAAGCCCTGGACCAATGTCACTCTGTTAGACCTGTATTAAAAACGTGGTTTATGTGGTGCAGGGTCAGATCAGTAAAGAGCTGTTAGCAGATGACAGGTTTGATTACCGCTGGCTGCAGGCAAGACGTATGGATCCCTGAGGAACAGCAGCACCGGCTGGTGGGACAGTTTGCTGGAAAGGTCAAGAACAGGCATGTCAGCATCAGGGGACGACGGTAAACAGAAAACACTACAAACTAGCTTTGAGGGGATCAAACTGCTGTGCGGGGACATCTCAAGGTTTATGTATCTAACGGTGTGGGTGAATAATAGCAAGCAGCGCTGGAGGAACAAATCACCAGCAGCGCGCTCATCTTCCATTCATGTCTTTGTGGAATCGGAAGCAGATATACAATAAATCACCGATGCAAAGTGTTTTATTTTTTGAAATCTTGTACTACGACTATTGATGAAATAGTATTCTTATTTCATGTATGAAACAATGCAGGGTTTTATTCCTCCACCCTTAAATAGAACTGGCTATTTCTGTAACTCCCCATCAAAGATCTGTCATTTTAAAATGAGTTTTCTACCAAAGATTTTAAAGAAAAATCTTGACTTGAAACAATTAGATGATGGTAATGAAACATTTAACAAAACCACAGTCCTATTCTCGGTTTGTATAACTCCTGCTTGACTGGTATTTGTTCTTACCTTGACTCTTCAGATTCTGTCTCATCGAAAGATCTAAATTTTTTTTGAAAAGAAAAGAAAAAGACAATAAAAGCTGGGTCAGTGCTTATGCTAACAAGGGAAGAATAGCTAGTATTCTTAGAGCTCTAAATTGGCAGACATTTTAAGAAAGAGACTGGTATTTTCACAGAGTCACAGCATGGCTGATGCCTCCTCCTAAGGAATTCTAAGATGGTAATATTCTTATATTTCAGTTTTCCTGAAGAAGATCACTCAAAAATCCTACAGTTTTGCTTTTGGACTTATATAATGGAGAAAAGACTTCACTCACTTCATTCCCACTACTTCTTAGAAATACATAACCACATATGAAGCCCAACTTCCCAGCAAATGCACCGAGTTGAAACAGGAATACACCGGCCATTGTACGTGATTTGGTGAGTGGGGTATATGGTTCTTGTTCTGAGGTCACTGAAAAGTGGCCCTGAGTGAATGCTGCCAGTGAGGGAGCTGTGACAGGTCTCAGTGGCTTCTCAACCAGCAGACAGCTGGGGTTTAACATGCCTTTGGGTGTGGTTAGGTTAAATATCTTGTAGCTGGTGTGGGTCCTTCAGGCAGGTCTGGAGATGGCAAGAAAATGGATACAACACTCTCCCCAACTTGGATCTGCAAAGAGTCTGTGATGACAGAGTTCTGAATGAATAGATCTAATATGTCAGGGTGTTGCTGATGGCCTTTGGAGGTCAGATCATCATAGGTGCCCAGAGTTGAGTGAGTGGCTTGGTTCAGAGTTAACTCTTTGGAAGAACTTCTCTTGATTGCTGATGATATCAAAGGTCTGGCTTCTTGGTAGAGAGAATTAGGATGTGCAGCTCTGCATTCAGAAGTTCTTGTGGGAGGCAGTGGGGAGGCAGGGAAAGAGTTTATGCCAGAGGCCTGGGCTCTGCCAGCTACAAGGCAGGAGATTTGGGGAAAGGTACTTTATTCCTATGGCTCCAGTTTGCTCAACTATAAAATGAAGGGAGTTGGGTAAAATCATTTTTAAGATCATTTACAGCTTTACACTTACATGAATAAATGTGTTGAGGGATATAGACTTTGCCCAAGTATCCACAAATAAACATGTGCTGTGCTTAGTTGCTCAGTTGTGTCCGACTCTTTGTGACCCCATGGAGCGTAGTCCGCCAGGCTCCTGTCCATGGGGATTCTCCAGGCAAGAGTACTGGAGTGGGCTGCCATGCCCTCCTTCAGGGGATCTTCCCAACCCAAGGATCAAACCCAGGTCTCCCTCATTTCAGGCAGATTCTTTATCATATAAGCCACCAGAGAAATAAAAAAATACAGGAGTGGATAGCCTATCCCTTCTCCAGGGGATCTTTCCGACCCAAGAATTGAGCTACGGTCTCCTGTATTGCAGGCAGACTCTTCACCAGCTGAGCCACCAGGGAAGCTCACAAATAAACACATCAGTTCTTGAACAGGCTACTGAGAGCCATAATGCCCATCATGTAACATCATTCCATGTAACAGAAAATTTAAAAAGTCAGTTCTTCAAGTCTAAACCCGAGTTAGTTGGTCCCTTGGCCACAATATGGGGATGAGGACTCAAGAGCAATTCCTTTGACTACGAGTAGGGGGCGAGCGAGTGCTGTCCCAAGCCAGAAGAATGGGTGTGCCCAGGCTGGCCCTTCTGGCATCATTAGGGTTCTTTGTTAGGCCAATAAGTGTTTGCAAAGTAACTTAACGTCCAATAGGTAAACAACAACTCTTACCCACAGCTCTCTGTCTTTGGTAGAGAGGGCAAATGTCGCACATTTAGGAAATCGAGAAACAGCTTGGGAAGTTCTTCATTTTCCAGAATGACAGCCTGTGAAAGTAGAAAACAATTAAGAAAGTGAAGTTTGCTAGACAATCAATCAAATAAACTATTCTGAAAAGTCATAACCATCCATCAAAGTTCTTACCAGCATTATTACTCAAAAGTGAAATGAGAGTGGTCCCTATTTCACCCACCAAGAATTCAGGCCAATACACATGCTATTCGATGTCAGCAAATGCTCCATTTTATCTATTCCTTCACTCAACCAGCATTTACAGAGCATTTTCTATACTTTCTATACCAGGCCTCCCTGATGGCTCAGAGGTTAAAGCATCTGCCTCCAGTGCGGGAGACCCAGGTTCGATACCTGGGTTGGGAAGATTCCCTGGAGAAGGAAATGGCAATCCACGCCAGTATTCTTGCCTGGAGAATCCCATGGACGGAGAAGCCTAGTAGGTTACAGTCCATGGGGTCGCAAAGAGTCGGACATGACTGAGCAACTTCACCTTACCCTCACCTTCTATACTTTAGATGCTGACTAGGGGGCAAGACAGCTGGGTACCAGGTAGATACAGTTCCCTGCCTTCAAGGAGGTTCTAATCCAGAGTACTTCAAAACCTGGGAATACCAACAATACTGTTACGATAGTTTCATCAAGTTTTCTTCATTTAGTGATGATACGGTTTGACTCTGTGTGTGTGTGTGTGTGTGTGTGTGTGTGTGTGTATCCTGACCACAACTGTTCAGGAAATGCTATACATGCTTTTTTAAACTAGAAGATTTAGTCAAGATCTTTTAGCTATTACCTATTTCAGCAACAGGATCAACTGACATTTATTGCTATTTGGACAGCTCCACTTAAAGGGTCAGTAACAATTTTACCACTAAGTGTAAATCAGTGTATATACTGAAAAAAAAAATCTATAGAGTTCTTCCATTTAGGGAGCTCTGCTAAATAGCTGCCATAATGGCATAACTATGTCAGTTCTCAGATACCCAAATTATGCAATTTCCAGGAGGGAGCGAATAGAGAAGTGTAAGAGTGCATTTTCATATATATTTATTTTGAAAGGGTCTGCCAGAGAAAGGATTGTACCTCCCTCCCCCACTTTTTTTTTTTAAAAAAAACAAAGACCAAGGGAAAAGCATCAAACATTGTGCAATAATTTCTAAGTTAATATAACTATTTTAAGGGTCATTTTTGTAATTTACCATAGTTTTTTTTTTCACCCTAATACATACACTATTTAAAAAACAATGAGAATTGATGGTGAAATGTCACTCACACAGCTGATCAGGAATAGCTATGCAAGGTGATGCAAAAGGTATATAAAAAAATGACAAAAGATAGAACTGCATGTATCTTGTATACACACAATTCTACATAATGTATTGTTTTTAGTTATGATTCATATCTGGAGCTGCCCCATTTCTCCCCATGTTTTGGAATTCTGTTACCCAGTTCCAGGACACATACATGGAATGAGCTCCCACAGAGGCCACCAGTGCTAGCAGACGGATCTCTGCTTGATACTACTGCTCAACTCTCCTGCTTCTCAGCTCCTGGAGAGGCATCAGCTGAAGACCCAGCCTTATCTGGGGCTCTTACTATTCCTTACACAACCCGTCGTACTCCCTGAAGCTTAAGCAATGAAAAAGGGAGGGGAAAAAAAGGCACTAGGGGTAATACTTTATTCATTAAACAAATATTTACTGATCACCTATTATGTTAGGCACTGGGATATGACAATGAATATTATGTGTCCAGTGGAGTGTGGACTGGTGTAGAAAATTGGTGATAAATAAGTAAACACAAACACACATAACTTAATCTTGCCTTAGAATATAGTGACACAGGGTCTGCATCTTCTGAACACTTTTGCATCCATCCATTTCCCCACCCGTTCATCCATTCATTCATCTTTCTCAAATGTTTACTTTTTCTTGATTATAAAGTAGAAAAATGAAAAATTGACAAAATGGAGAGAAAAAAAACCAGGTCTTTTATTCAGAGGCATACTTCTATTACTATTTCCGTTAGTTTCCTTCAATTCTTTTGACTTTCATCTAAATTTTTATCTAACTGAGGACATTTGGGGGTACTCAGAAGGTCTTTATTTCAGTGCCCAGAAATGAAAGATTTTAGGAATCATGATACATGTGTGGGTCTAAGGAATTTCTGCCATAATACAAGATGCAATGATTATCTACTTGTTTGTAGATATTTGTTTAAGAAGATGATTTACTTATTTGAATACTAAAGCTTCATGTTGTAACAAACACAGAGCTGTTCACCCTGGTGATAGTTTTACTTATGTGAACAAGTGGTAGCTTTTAGATTTAAAAAAAAAAAAAAAAAAACCACAACAGGGGAGTGGGTAACCGTTCTTATCTCCACCCCCACCTTTTAAAATAAATTAAATCAATAACAAGTGTGGGACAGTTTTAATGACCTGAACTACTTAATTTCCAGGATCTTTAGACATGTCATCCATCACTGTAGTATGCAGGAAGACATCTCCTGAGTGTTCAGGGGGTTACTTTCGTTTTATTAATGCAAGATTTAGGGAATTTTAACAAGGTGAATTGTTTATTTGCCTTGACAGATTGGCTTACAATGCACTGGGTACATCTACAGCATGATCATTAATGACAAAAGACAGGCAAAAAGCTGTTTACACTGCAACACCAAGACAGGAATTAATCCTGCTCACCCTCCCTGAACAGAGTACTCCAAATAGATGGTCACATTGTTTTAGGTTAGATATAGTGGGGGAAAAGAAGAGAGAAGACTTTAGAAATTTGTGAGCATTTTATTTAAATGTTCACTGTGCTGTGCTTAGTCACTCAGTTGAGTCTGACTCTTTGCGATCCCATGGACTGTAGCCCACCAGGCTTCTCTGTCCATTGGATTCTCCAGGCAATACTGGAGTGGGTTGCCATACCCTCCTCCAGGGGATCTTCTCGACCCAGGGATCAAAGTCAGGTCTCCCATATTGCAGGCAAATTCTTTACCATCTGAGTCACCAGGGAAGCTGAATAACCTCAAATAATACTTTCCATAAAACAATGACCAACGTGGATTTTAGGATTTACAGTTGTAAGAAAGCAGTACTGGGCAGTTAGTTAAGCATTCAGTTATGGAGAGGGAGTATTCTCTAAGCTCTGCTAAGAAGTCTTATAAGAAAATAATAGTTAAGTCCAGAGACAGAATAGAACTAATTTAATAAAATATGTATGAGTGAAATGACTGTCATCAGTTAGTACAGAGATGCAGAAGAGCAGCTGAGTTCAACCAAATCTTTTGGCTCAGAAACACATGACCTCATTCCATGAGAGACCCATCAGTGAAGAAGGGCCTCATGACCTATTTCCTTTAAATCTTCCTCAGTTTCTCAAAACGCTGTTGCTTAAGAAGAATCACTCCTTCTTGATGTTGCATTCTGGGCCATTCCACATGCTTGGGACCCCAGTCTGGTCTAGATCACCAGAACAATTCACTAGGAAAGCTCTTACTATAAACTATATATTATATGAGAAAAACCACTCCGTCCTGATGCTGGATTCTAGGCCAGCATCATGCTTGGGACCCCAGTCTGGTCTAGATCACCAGAACAATTCACTAGGTAAGCTCTTACTAAAAACTATACATTATATGAGAAAAACCACTCTGTCCTGATGCTGGATTCTAGGCCATTCCACATGCTTGGGACCCCAGTTTGGTCTAAATCATCAGAACAGTTTACCAGATAAGCTCTTAATTTATATATATATATATATATATATATATATATATATTCCCATGGATGGAGGAGCTTGGTGGGCTACAGTCCATGGGGTTGCAAAGAGTCGGACACAACTGAGTGACTTCACTTTCACTATTATATATATATATATATAAATTACATTTTAAATATAAAATCACATTTCCCTGTTGTTTTAGCTTATCTTTATTTTTAATTGATCTTCAATGGTTAGTCATTTTCATTCTTTATAGAGGTAAGTTGTGTAGCTGGAATATGTAGATTTAGACCAAGACCTGGGTTTGAGCATCTCCTCTGCCTACCCTAAAGGTCATTGTAAGGATTAGGTGATGTCTCCAAGAGTCTCTGGCATAATTAGCATTCGATAAATGTTAATTATGTCTTCTTTAATTTTTTTTTTTTGCTGTATCAATTCTCAACAATCTATTTGATTGGTTTTGGAGGTTTGGATTATTGTCTACTTAGCAAAACTTCTTAGTCCTCTGTGATTCGTGGATCCCCTTGAAAATGATGAAAGCTGAGAATCTTGCTTGCTGAAATATACACACACATATATAATTGTGCTGCCAGTGGCAGGGGGTCCAACAGCCCTCTGACAGCCGCGCCAAGGATGCCTCCTCTCAGCTCGGGTGTGGAGCAGCACCGCTGGGCACTCTTCATTTGGCCTGGAGCACTGCTGAGCCTGCGCTGAAGGCCAGCCTGCCGAAGGACACGCTAGCCTTCCTGTTTCAGTTTTCCATCTCTTTGTCAATTAGAACCCCGCTGGAGTGTGTGCCGCCTTGCTATTAGAATTCATGAGTGCTTTCAGCTCTAGGCTGTGGGTCTGGTCGTAAGGCAATCCCGGTAAAGAATTTTTTTCTGAAAGACCAAAATCTCTCGCTGTGCTGGATTTAGAAAGCAGTTCATATTATGGCATCTGCATCTTCTGTATGTAACTCCAGAATTGAAGAAGCCATGGTGCTGAAGGTTTCCTAAATTAGCCAAAAAGGAGGGAAAGTAAGATTTAAACTCTCTTTGTGCAGAGTATATGATAGTACGCCACACCTGTTATGAGAGGGGGGAATTTGAATTGCTGGGCAGTACTGGGTCTCGGGCTGAGTGCTTTCTAACTGATTAATAACTCTGATGGTAGAGTCCTGACATCAGATGCAAGTTCAGATGGTGAGTTAGGTTAACTAACCATTTTGTTAGTTAATCTAACAAAGGCAGAATCAGAGAAGGCAATGGCAACCCACTCCAGTACTCTTGCCTGGAAAATCCCGTGGATGAGGAGCCTGGGAGGCTGCAATCCATGGGGTCGCTAGAAGTCAGACACAACTGAGTGACTTCCCTTTCACTTTTCACTTTCATGCATTGGAGAAGGAAATGGCAACCCACTCCAGTGTTCTTGGCTGGAGAATCCCAGGGACGGGGGAGTCTGGTGGGCGGCCGTCTATGGGGTCGCACAGAGTCGGACACAACTGAAGCAACTTAGCAGCAGCAGCAATCATTTTGTTAAAGAGGGTGGCATGGTTTGGTAGCTAATTTATGCCGTAAAACATTAGAATTCAAAATGAAAGTAACACACTGGAGAAAATGTTAGAAATAATCCCATTAAATTATATAGGTTAAAGTACCAAGTTAACTACTATAAAAGGCAGAATGAAGTACCCAGATGCAAGCTGGACAGTAGGTCATAAGCCCTGCTGGTTGCAAGTGGTGGGTCAGCAAGAAAGTGCTATTTCTACAAAGGTCTAAAATGAGCTGAGCAGCCCTCTCACTTCACTGAATGCAATACTATTTAACCCCCAAGGAAACAGAAATAAAAAGAAACTCAGACAAGCTAGAGGCAAACAGTGAAAATGACGAAAAGATTCAGAATGGTTTCCATATGAAGAGGTTACCCACCAAGCATGGAAGAGGGTAGTGGAGGACCAAGGAAATAATGTGGCCTTCAGGTTAACTAACCATTCTGTTAAGGAGGGTGGCAGTTTCCAAAGCTGCTGGAACAAGAAGAAACTACTGTCTAAACCAGCAGAGAAGAATCTATCTCTAGCTGAAACCCGGGCCGTAAAACTAGGAGAGGCAAGCACATGTATGGGAAAAGTAGGCTCCTAGGCTTCTGTCTATGGGGTCGCACAGAGTTGGACACAACTGATTCGACTTAGCAGCAGCAGCAGCAAGAGCTTCTAAATAACTGGGTTCTGAACGTCTGTTACTTGCTCTTTCATACACATGCAGACTGGAGATGCTACCAAATTAACTGAAAAACCACAGTAAAGAAAGTTTCATCCAATTTGCCACTAAAGAAGTACATAGATTAAAAACCAGGTTGTTATTAAGATGCACAAAGGAAATGGGGCTAAATCAGAGAATTTTAACAAGTGTGTGATAGATCATGTAACAGATTTTGCTAAGATGATATCCAACTCTGGTAAACATGAACACAGGCGATTGGGTGTACCTTGTAAGAAGCAAAAATAATCATTCTTTACAACCATGTTACTTAATCACAGAAGAATAAATGACCTTCCTTATTATAGACCAAAATATCACTCTAAAAGAAGAATGGGGGAAAAGTCTCTACGAAAGTATTTACCCAAAAATTGCCTAAAGGGGGCAGAAAAACAATAGCATTGGTACCAGCATCCTCCACCAGCTAAGTGTTTACTCCCAGAGAAATGTCTCTTTTATTGGAAAGGTGCAATTATCATCCTGTAACACAAATCACAAAATCCCGATTTTTCTACCTTATCAGCTTTATAAAATCGTGTTCCCAAAGGATAGCATTGATTAGTTGCACATGTTCTTTCTGTGACATCCCAAACACTTAATTGTCAGTTATCTTTTCTTCTTCAGTAAGTAAAATGCAGTCACAAAATTACAGAGGGACCCGTGCTGCCTTAACCTTCACTAGATGCCATCATGCAGTGGAAAACACTGGTAAAATATCACAGGATAACGCTGTCCGACAAGGGAGACGTATAAACACTGTAATGATTTCCCACGAGTTTCCATTTTAGAAAATTGTCACCAAGGCGAGCATAAACGGTGACCTATCTCCACCGAGGACACGGTGAAATCGAATGCTGGCATTCTAGTTAGGTCCAAACCTAGCCAGCAGCCAATTATAACAGGAACAGAGAATCTTGTTGAAAACTTGGACAAGACCACTGTGCTAACCTTCCAAGATCACTGCACAAAGCTGTACTGTTTTCACTGATTTGATCCTTTTATTCTCTTTTGAAACATTAAAGAAAAAAAAAAACCCACCACATTTCTTCCCATTGTCTATCAAGGTTTGTTATGAACTGGAAGGAATCTCTTGGTCACAAAAGTCGGGGTACTGAATTAAGTCGGGAGGTTTCCAAGAGCTTTTAAAGCTCTTTTCCTACTCCATCTCGTTTGGTTTGAAATGTCCGATTGGGGTGACCAAGTTCGTGACAGTTTTTCCTCTCTTTACCAGGAAAGATACTGCGCACCATAGTGACTTCAGAGGTGCAGCTGAGAACAGGGAGGGAGAAAAATCAATACCTTTTCACTGCAGTGAGTACGCTTCAGTGTTCTGTCCTTTGGGAACCAAACCTACCAGCTCAAAGAGGCTCTGCGGTCCTCAGTGCTCCATGCACCTCCTCCCCAGCACTTGCTCACGATTTCACAAAATGAACCACAGGAAGGTTACTGAAGGAACATTATTTTTAAAAAGCCAGCCAGTAAACAGATCTAAGAAGGCGCATGATCACCTGAAAAATAAGAATCAGATGTGCTTCGGAGGAGCCCACTTCAGCACACATCCTTCTCTGTGCCACTCTTCCTAGGATGAGTCTGCTCTGGTTCTGGTGGAAACTGCACTATTCAGAGATTCAAACAGACATCTGCTATCATTTCACAGGGCTTTATAGACAATCTTATAAAAAATCTGAGGACCTGCATGAAAAGCTGAAGGCTTCTGACAAGGGCCTGTTTAAAATGGTAAAGAATCTGCATAAGGAAACAATGTGATTTGGCTTCAGGAATATTTGACAGAAGAAATCTAATTTCTGATAATATGGATAAAAAGAAGACCATGGAACAACAGAAACTGGAAAAAGCCACCTTTTGAGCTATTCTAATATCAAATTTTAAGCCTCTTATGTTTCTAGAATATCTATTCCTAAAAAATGTATTTATGTACCAGGCATTAAGTACAACCCCTGGCACAATGGGTAACCAAACAAACGTGATCTTGTCTTCCCAGGACTTACAGTCTAGTGGGGAAGATGGACAGTGTTCAAATAATCACAGGGATGGATATGAGATTACAAACTGAAATAAGTACCTTGAAGGGAAGGAATTTGTTTCTCTAAGCATTAGTAACAAATCACCCTATTTATGTATATGTATGCTCAGTCGTATCTGACTTTTTATGACCCCATGCATTATATAGTCCATCGAATTGTCCAGGCCAGAACACTGGAGTGCGTAGCTTTTCCCTTCTCCATGGGATCTTCCTGACTCAGGGATCAAACCCTGGGCTCCTGCATTGCAGGCAGATTCTTTACCAGCTGAGCCACAACGGAAGCCTAAGAATACTGGAGTGGGTAGCCTATCCCTTCTTCAGGGGATCTTCTCATCCCAGGAATCAAATCAGGGTCTCCTGCATTGCAGGCAGACTCTTTATCAGCTGAGCCACCAGGGAAGCCCAAAAATACTGGAGTGGGTAGTCTATTCCTTTTCCAGGGAATCTTCCCGACCAGGAATCAAACTGTGGTCTCTTGCATTGCAGGTGGATTCTTTACCAAGGGAAGCCTCCATTAACCTGTAAAGTATTAACAAAGCTTCCCTGGGAAAGTGACCCTTGAGCTGAGGGTTGAATGAGCTAACAGAATAAAGGGAGTGGGATATTTCAGATGCAAAGCACAGCATACTGTTCAAAACACAGTGTGTTCAAAGGCTTGTGGAAGGTGGAAGCAAGCATTAGGAAAACAGAAAGGTCAGTGAGGTTGTGCCTGAGGAAAATAAAGCTGAGCAATAACCTAGGAGAGCCTGAGCGATAAAGGTGGGTTGGGGCTTCTGCATCATGTGAATGATGATTTATGTTTTGACTACAACTGGAACAGCAGTGGCATTCCTCAGATCCAGTGATCATGCATTATGGCCTCTCTCTTGCCTAAAAATCCCATGGACAGAGGAGCCTGGCAGGCTACAGTCCATAGGGTCTCTGAGTCGGACATGACTGAGTAACTAAGCATGAGCACAAATGGCCTCTTAATCCACGGAGTTAATTGTGATGACCAGATTTTTCATTTCATATTTGGTTCCTTTTCAATCCTGCCTGTTTTGCTATTCATAGGTTCACGATCTTTTCTTATGCCTTCAACTATTTTAGACATTTTAATTTGGGCTTTCCATTCAACCATGCTTATACTTGAGCTGCTTGGGATTTAGTCCTGTTTTTGTGTCTCTACTCGTAGCTGTTCATTTCTTCTGTTTTGCAGTTTTGCTTCATGAACTCATCTTCTGCAGGGCTTTATCTGTGGGAAAGGCTAGACCAAGCTCAAGGTATGCACTCCCTGAGTGGTTTTGCTTCTGCTCTGAGGAAACATATCCCCGACAGATAAAGTCAGTTGGGGGAAAATATGTTACTTTTCTAGATTGGAGTCATGAGATCATGCAGATACAGAAAATACAAATGCTAAACTCTCACAGAACATGGTTGGGAAGCAGCAGGAAAACTTTTATTCACGTTCAATGGATTTTCATAGGCCAGTGGTCTCCAAAGTGGGTTACAGACATGTGGAGAGTTGAGCAAGATAATCAATTGTGATTCAGAAAAACAAAGATTAAAAAAGATTAAAAATATATTGAAAAGATTGAAAATAATAATGAAAAATAAAGAAATCTATCTTTTCTAATTTTTAATGGATTTATATCAGTATATGCAAAAAACATTACTAAATATGCATATATTGAAGTATTATGCTCCAATTTTTCTTTTGATAAGGATAACATAGTTCTAGGTTAATAGATTATTACTCTGATTACAGTGCACACAGGGTTTAAAAAGCCATTAAGGCCCAATCTGGCCAAACAATACTATTCAAATAGTCTGCCTTAGACTTGGCCATGCTCTTACCTGGTGGTGGTGGTTTAGACACTAAGTCATGTTGGGCTCTTGCAACCCTGTGGACTATAGCCAGCCAGACTCCTCTGTCCAGGGATTTTGGGCAAGAATACTTGAGCAGGTTGCCATTTCCTTCTCTAGGGGATCTTCCCTACCCACGAATCGAACCTCTTTACCAACTGAGCTACGAGGGAAGCCCTACTTTTACCAGGGGATAGCTCTTATTAGAAACGCCCTTCCCACCTTCTCAACAGGCCAACTCCTACTTCAAGTCTCAGCTCAAGTGTTACTTTCCTTGAAAAACATTCCCAAGATCCTCAGGTTGGGCTAAGTTATCACTTTTTGTGTGTGAAATAGCAAAATCGTTTTGTGATATGATTGAGTCATACTAGCTTTTGACAATTTTGATCTACCACACATGGCATTTTTCATATGGTTTGTAACAACAGTAATCTTTATTTAATGCCTGCTCTGTGCTGGACTCTTACTTAATCTTACTTAATTTTCACAGTACTATGAGATATGTTCATTATCCACATTCTACATATGAGGAATCTGGAGCTCAGAAAAGGCAAAATCACCTGTGCATATTTTCTCAAAGGGTAAGAGGTCAAGTAGGATTAGAACCCAGGTCTCACCTGCTGTAAAACTACTGGTCTACAAATATTATCTATTTATTCACTGGGTCATTCATTCATTCTGGAAATATTTACTGACATTTACTGCACACAAAACAGCATTGGGCTACATAGTTTAGTTCTTGTCTTAGTAAATTTTATTGGAATCCTTTATCTTTTCCAATACATATTTTTCTACTGTTTTTATAGATTTAATTTATCCCATAAATAAATTTAAAGGAACCACTGAAATTAGCTCTCTTAAAATAACCCTTTAAACTTTCTTTGGATTTAAGAATTTTCTAGGGACTTGCCCGGTGGTCCAGTGGTTAAGAATCTGCCTTCCAACGCAGGGAATATGGGTTCATTCCTTGGCTGGGGAACTAAGGTTCCCTATGCCTCAGAGCAATGAAGCCCATGCGCTCTAGAGCCCACAACTAGAGGAGCACGTGTGCTGCCGCAAAGAGCCTGCGTGCTGCAAACAAGACCCAACACCGCCCAATAAATACATAGAATATTTTTCTAAAAGTTCTTAAGATCTCAACTAATTCTTACAAGCATATAAGGACTCCAAGAAGGAAAACAAAAAACTCCATTAATTTCTGTCCTATATTAAAAAAAAAAAAACTGATGACAAAAAAAAAAGCAAAGACAGAAACATTTCAAAATCTATTTGACAACCTCTGACCAACTCAGTTCTTCTTTGACTTGGCAAAATGCTTTAAATGACATCTTATATACCTTTTATCTATTTAAATTACCTAACTATATGCTGAAGAACAATGTGGCTCAATTACACATTATGGATAATGTCAGATTTATGAGAACATTCACAGATGATCATGTTCTTGATCATCCAATAGAAAAAAAATTCTAAAAGCAGTTATAAACTAGCTACTTACCTATAAGTCAAAACTGAGATCAGGGGACTGATACATTTAAATAAAACCATATATTACAAAGCATCTCAAAACTGATTTAGTTATTCAAAGAATATAGTGTGATATCAACTGAAATACAAATTATAGAATATGCTTATGGAAGCACTGTCTTTTTACTTTAAAGAAGAAATAGTAATCAGAACTAGGCTTGCAATATGTTGCCTGGAGAGAAACTCTAGAGACTGGCTTTTAATGAAAGATTTACAATTAGCATAGCCTATGCATGTTGAGGAATTGATGTTTTTAAAGTGTTTAAAGTGCTTGAAAACCATTTGCTCTCTCAAGTCACTTAAACATGCTCCCAGCTATCTGCTTTATTCCTCCGATTTATTATTTTCTTTCTTCACATACTGTATACAGTGACACACTCAAGCACAGCTGAATTTGAAGAGGTGTAAGTTTTTTTAAATTTAATTTAATTTTAATTGGAGGATAATTATTTTACAATATTGTTATAGATTCTGCCATACATAAGCATGAATCAGCCATGGGTATACATATGTCCCCTCCCTCTTAAACCTCACTCCTACCTCCCTCCCCACCCCCTACCCCTACCCTCCACGAGGTTATCACAGAGCACCTGTTTTGCGTTCCTTATGTCATACAGCAAATGCCCATTGGTTATCTATTTTACATATGGTAATGTGTATGTTTCAATGCTAGTCTCTAAGTCATCTCACCCTCTCCCTCTCCCACTGTGACCCTAAGTCTGTTCTTTATGTCTGCATCTCCTTTGCTGGAGGTGTAGTTTAGGTCAACTAGGCCATCTGAAGTATACACATTCTCATTGCGTTACAGGTAAGATACAGCACACTAGGCAAATACCCTTTTAAAATTTTAAATGAAGACTGCCAACAGTAACTGACAACTTATGGTTGTTAGAAGTACTGCACTGAATCTCCTTTTAAAATGCTGAAGTTATACAAGTAATGTTTTACGTGAATGTAAGAACCTTG
Source organism: Nanger dama (assembly GCA_917880005.1). Taxonomy (NCBI): domain Eukaryota; kingdom Metazoa; phylum Chordata; class Mammalia; order Artiodactyla; family Bovidae; genus Nanger; species Nanger dama. Next base: position 10,993,788 of record CAKJTW010000057.1, on the reverse strand, counting down.
ACTGCAGCCATGAAATTAAAAGACACTTACTCCTTGGAAGAAAAGTTATGACCAACCTAGATAGCATATTCAAAAGCAGGGACATTACTTTGCCGACTAAGGTCCGTCTAGTCAAGGCTATGGTTTTTCCAGTGGTCATGTATGGATTTGAGAGTTGGACTGTGAAGAAAGCTGAGCGTCGAAGAATTGATGCTTTTGAACTGTGGTGTTGGAGAAGAGTCTTGAGAGTCCCTTGGACTGCAAGGAGATCCAACCAGTCCATTCTGGAGATCCCCCTGGGATTTCTTTGGAGGGAATGATGCTGAAGCTGAAACTCCAGTACTTTGGCCCCCTCATGTGAAGAGTTGACTCATTGGAAAAGACTCTGATGCTGGGAGGGATTAGAGGCAAGAGGAGAGGGGACGACAGAGGATGAGATGGCTGGATGGCATCAGTGACTCGATGGACATGAGTCTGAGTGAACTCTAGGAGTTGGTGATGGACAGGGAGGCCTGGCGCGCTGTGATTCATGGGGTTGCAAAGAGTCGGACACGACTGAGCATCTAAACTGAACTGAACTGAACTGAAGAACCTTGAATGAAGTTGAACTTGAAAGTTGATAGTGCATAGAATTCAGTGGGAACACTCAGTGGGAAGCAGTTAGAGAGTGAGACACAGACTTGTTTCAGGATGCAGTAGCAAGTCCTCAGAGAAATGTACCTGAAATGAAAAGCAGTCCTGTGGAGATAGTTCATAGGTCTATAGTTAAAAACAAGTCTCTATAGGAAAGAATAATGGAAGTGGGAGAGGGGCCCTTGACCTCTTGGCAGCAGTGCAGAATGCAGTCAATGAAACTGTTCACATAAAATACACAGGTGGGCTACCAGTAGCCCAAAGGGACTATACTAAGACAGGTAAGCCACAATAGCAGGAAAGATGAGAGAGGGGGCCTCTATACACATGACTACTTGCCACTGCATTGTATGTCCAAGCAGGAGCCTGTGCTCGAGTCCACGGAAAGAACATACCTACTCTGCCCCTTCCCCCAAATCTAATGCTGAAATAAGTCCTCCCATGACTTGCAGTTAAACTATACATGTCTATTCAGGAATTTATGGGCTTCCGTCGCGGCTCAGCTGGTAAAAATCTGCCTGCAGTCCCTGGGTTGGGAAGAAGGGAATGGTTACCTACTCCAGTATTCTGGCCTGGAGAATTCCATGGACCATATAGTACATGGGATCACAAAGAGTTGGACACGACTGCGTGACTTTCACTTCACTTTCATTCAGGAATTTACACTCAACAGTGAGTATGGATCCTTTCCTGGTGGTTCCCAAATTATACCAGTCTTTTTCTGATAGGCGCCCAGGTTTCCCAGGAAGCTGGCAGAGAACGATGGCAGGGACAACTGCTTCACACATAACCTTGAATTCTGTCTGCCTTCTGCCACTGGAGGCTGTGACAGACTGTCAGTTGCCTAACGCAGATTCATTCTCCCCTTCATCCTTATTAATGAAACACCAATTTGTTTTTTGGGGGTGGCAAACTGCCAAGCTAAAAAAGAAAAAACAAGAATAACAAAGGCAATATCTGCCCCCTGCCCCCTCAGTATTTCCCAGATTCCCTTGCCACATGGCACAGACCTGTCCACTAAGATGTCAGTGGTAGTCACTGAGTGGAAAAGACCCAAAATATTTCCTGAAAGTGAATATTGAGGCTCTGCTGTCTCTCATCTTTTGCTCATTCTCCCACCCCTTTCCTCTTCCCTCGTGCCCGGAACATGTGTGTAGTCCCTGAGTTTCTCTGTAATCTTGTGATCCTGACGGAAAAGCCAAAAATCCAGAGATCCAATCCCAGATGATTTTGAATTACAGGAAAAAACCCCACAATTACTTGCTACTGGCAACGCTTGAGGAAATAATAAGCCTGAGAAAGAGAAACCCCAATTTCAGTTAAGTTCTTTCACTGGATTGCTACCTGTGGCAGAACACAAGCCTTTACTGAGACAGACTTCTTGCCTCTGCAGATCATAAAGTCCAATTTTTGGCCCAAAGAGCAGAGTACTGGGTAGAATACTTTAAGAAAGAGAGAGAAGAAAAGAAAAAACCCAACTCTGCTATTTCACTTTTAATTAACTACTTTAGTACTGGGTAGAATACTCAGGAAGAAAAGGAAAGAAGGAAGGAAAGGAGAGAAGGAGATAGAAAGGGAGGAAGGAAGCAACCTAGATATTTTTATTTTTAACTTACTAAGATCCCCTGGAGAAGGGAAAGGCTATCCACTCCAGTATTCTGGCCTAGAGAATTCCATGGACTGTATAGTCCATGGGTCGCAAAGAGTCAGACACGACTGAGCAACTTTCACTTTTAAAAAGCCCACAATATAAGGAACAGCCTATGAAAAATGAAAAAGCAATTAGTGTTCACACATATACAGCACTATCTATATATAAAAAAAAAGGACCAATACATGAAAAATTTGTCTGTCTAACACAGCAGGTTCCAAGAACATATATTACCAAATAGTAAAGAATTCAAGCATATACGTAATAAGACTAAACAAAAGAAAAATATAAGCTAATTATCCAGAAAAATATCCTACTAAATTGAGTCTATTACACAAACCACATACAGCATCCCTATGTGTTTCATTAAACTTATTTTACAAAGGACTGTCCAAATCACTGTAAAATGACCCAGAGGGAATAATTTAGCATTGGCTAGTGGAAGAAAATACAATTCCACTTTAATTTTTTAATCACAAATTTTATGATCTTTTAACAGCTCTCTATTAAGAGCAATTAAAGGGAGAGACCAAAGGTTTACAGTGATACTCTAGCAAGTTGAAATGACCATATACATTTTCAAGCAGAAGTTTTACATTTTGGAGATCTTAGCAAAGTTTGAGAGTAAAACACGGATTTATTTTAAAAAGGAAGAGGAGGAGAAAAGGCTGGAAGATGTGTCTCTGGGGCCTGAAGATAACATTTTGGATTCACTTCTGCTTCCTGTTGACACGACTGAGCGACTTCACTTTCACTTTTCACTTTCACGCATTGGAGAAGGCAATGGCAACCCACTCCAGTGTTCTTGCCTGGAGAATCGCAGGGACGGGGGAGCCTGGTGGGCTGCCATCTATGGGGTCGCACAGAGTCGGACACGACTGAAGCGACTTAGCAGCAGCAGTTCCTGTCCCTTTGCTGTCCCAGTGCTGTCTGGCTGTCCTTCCTGCTGAGGAGTCAGTCAGACATCACTGGGGCTCGGCAGAGATACAGGAGAAACACAAGGGTACAAATACAACAGTGGGACCGATGCACAACAACCTGGACATCTCATCAGGCGTACACACTAACAGCACTGGTTGACCAGAGATCAACCGTCCCAGGCCGTGGTCTACTCAGCCATCTTCAGCCTCAGCCTGATCCAGCTGCGCCCCAGGGAGGGAGCCAGGGAGCCTGGCATGCTCCTAACTTTTGCCAACATGTCTTTCTCATGCATGTTTCCTCAAGGCTCAGCTGGGTGCTATCACCTGAGGGTGGGCACTGATCAAGTGAAAACTACACCTTATTCTTCTACAGTTACTGAAGAAATGGCAGGTAGGCTGTTTAGGTTTGTAAGAAGCGTATGCACTTTTGAACATTTACTTACTTGAATTGTTTAAAATTAATCATAGGCAATTTTCTTAGCTTCTCTATGCTTCAACAAGGTCAATAACAGTCTACTCCAGAGGCTGCGGTCATGATGAAATAAGACTCATGCCTATAAAGAAACTGCTACGGTGCCTGCTGTACTGTAAGTGCCTAATAAATGCTCTTTATTATTATTCTTAGTAGCAGTAGTTTAAGGTGAACAAAAATAATCTCTCACAGAAGGCGAATACTTTAAAAAGCTGATTTAAAGAAAGTAAACATTTTCTTATATGGTTTTACTTGTGTCATTGCTAATTTTCTTTTTTTTTTTAAGGCTTGTGCTTTGTATGAGATCCAACTATCTTACAACTTCCTGGCCTCTTAACCCATACACTAATGCAGGCACACAGGCCACGTATTTGTTTTATGGAATTTTTACACGGAACTCATTTAGTCAGATCTCTAAAGCACTATCTCTGTGAACCCATGAACTCAGACATGACCTAGTTGTGCTATACAGAGCCCTCCTTTTCAATGGTGTCACCCCCTGCCCGGCCCCGCCCCCAACCACTACCATGAGTGAAACCTTCAAACAATTGATCTGGAGACTTTTTTTTTTTTTTAATTGGAAGCTAATTACTTTACAATATTGTGGTGGTTTTGCCATACATTGACATGAATCAGCCACAGATATACATGAGTCCCCCATCCCGAATCTCCCTCCCACCTCCTCCCCATCCCATCCCTCTGGCTGTCCCAGTGCACCGGCTTTGAGTGCCCTGTCTCATGCATTGGACTTGGACGGTAAACCACGTTTCAGTGCTAGTCTCTCAAATCCCACCCTCTCCCTCTCCCACAGAGTCCAAAAGTCTGTTCTTTATATCTGTGTCTCTTTTCCTGTCTCGAGTATAGGGTCATTGTTACCATCTTTCTAAATTCCATATATATGTGTTTAATATACCATATTGGTGATTTTCTGTCTGGCTTACTTCACGCTGCATAATCGGTTCCAGTTTCATCCACCTCATTAGAACTGATTCAAACACATTCTTTATAATGGCTGAGTAATATTCCATCGTGTATATACCACAAAGCTGTATATACCACAGCTTTCTTTTTTTTTTAATTAAATTTATTTATTTTTTAATTACAATACTGTATTTGTTTTGCCTTACATTGACACGAATCAGCCATAGGTGAACACAATCGCCCAATGCCGAAGCCCCCTCCCACCTCCCACCCCACATCCTCTGCCTGAATCATCCTGTGCATCAGCCCCATGCATCCTGCATCCTACACCAAACATAGATTAGCGCTTCGTTTCTTACAGGAAAATACACATGCTTCACTGCCATTCTCCCAAACCATCCCACCCTTTCCCTCTCCCTCAGAGTCCAAAAGTCCACTCTATACCTCTGTGTCTCTTGTTGTCTCACATATAGGGTCATCATTACTGTCTTCTAAATTCCATATATATGTGTCAGTATACTGTATTGGTGTTTTTCTTTCTGGCTTACTTCACTCTGTATAATCGGTTCCAATTTCACCCATCTCATTAGAACTGAGTCAAATTTATTCTTTTTAAGGGCTGAGTAGTATTCCATAGTGTATATGAACCACAGCTTTCTTATCCATTCATCTGCTGATGGACATCTAGGTTGCTTCCATGTCCTGGCTATTATAAACAGCGCTGCAATGAACATTGGGGTACATGTGTCTCTTTCAATTCTGGTTTCCTCAGTGTGTATGCCCAGCAGTGGGATTGCTGGGTCATAAGGCAGTTCTATTTGCAATTTTTAAGGAATCTCCACACTGTTTTCCATAATGGCTGTACGACTTTGCATTCCCACCAGCAGTGTAAGAGGGTTCCCTTTTCTCCACATCCTCTCCAGCATTTATTGCTTGTAGACTTTTGGATCGCAGCCATTCTGACTGGTGTGAAATGATACCTCATTGTGGTCTTGATTTGCATTTCTCTGATAATGAGTGATGTTGAGCATCTTTTCATGTGTTTGTTAGCCATCTGTATGTCTTCTTTGGAGAAATGCCTATTTAGTTCTTTGGCCCATTTTTTTATTGGATCATTTATTTTTCTGGAGTTGAGCTGCATAAGTTGCTTATATATCTTTGAGATTAGTTGTTTGTCAGTTGTTTCATTTGCTATTGTTTTCTCCCATTCAGAAGGCTGTCTTTTCACCTTGCTTATAGTTTCCTTTGTTGTGCAGAAGCTTTTAATTTTAATTAGATCCCATTTGTTTATCTTTGCTTTTATTTCCAGTATACTGGGAGATGGATCATAGAGGATCCTGCTGTGATTTATGTCGGAGAGTGTTTTGCCTATGTTCTCCTCTAGGAGTTTTATAGTTTCTGGTCTTACATTTAGATCTTTAATCCATTTTGAGTTTATTTTTGTGTATGGTGTTAGAGAGGGGTCTAATTTCATTCTTTTACAAGTGGTTGACCAGTTTTCCCAGCACCACCTGTTAAAGAGACTGTCTTTACTCCATTGTATATTCTTGCCTCCTTTGTCGAAGATAAGGTGTCCATAGGTGTGTGGGTTAATCTCAGGGCTTTTGATTTTGTTCCATTGATCTATATTTCTGTCTTTGTGCCAGTACCATACTGTCTTAATGACTGTGGCTTTGTAGTAGAGCCTGAAGTCAGGCAAGCTGATTCCTCCAGTTCCATTTTTCTTTCTCAAGATTGCTTTGGCTATTCGAGGTTTTTTGTATTTCCATACAAATCTTGAGATTATTTGATCTAGTTCTGAGAAAAATACAGCTGGTAGCTTGATGGGAATTGCACTGAATCTGTAGATTGCTTTGGGTAGTATACTCATTTTCACTATATTGATTCTTCCAACCCATGAGCATGGTATATTCCTCCATCTATTAGTGTCTTCTTTGATTTCTTTCATCAGTGTTTTATAGTTTTCAATATATAGGTCTTTAGTTTCTTTAGGTAGGAATATTCCTAAGTATTTTATTCTTTTCGTTGCAATGGTGAATGGAATTGTTTCCTTAACTTCTTTTTCTACTTTCTCATTATTAGTGTATAGGAATGCAAGGGATTTCTGAGTGTTGATTTTATATCCTGCAACTTTACTATATTCACTGATTAGCTCTAGTAGTTTTCTGGTCGAGTCTTTAGGATTTTCTATGTAGAGGATCATGTCATCTGCAAACAGTGAGAGTTTTACTTCTTCTTTTCCAATTTGGATTCCTTGTATTTCTTTTTCTGCTCTGATTGCTGATACCACAGCTTTCTTATCTATTCACCCACTGATGGACAGCTAGGTTGCTTCCATGTCCTGGGTATTATAAACAGTGCTGCGATGAACACTGGAGTACACATGTCTTTTTCATTTCTGGTTTCCTCTTTGTGTATGCCCAGGAGTGGGATTGCTGGGTCATATGGCAGTTCTATTTCCAGTTTTTTAAGGAATCTCCACACTCTTGTCATAGTGGCTGTACTAGTTTGCATTCCCACCAACAGTGTAAGAGGGTTCCCTTTTCTATCTGAAGACTTACTTTCATCAGCTCCTTCTGACTTTTCTGTCCTCCTTGTTCAGCTTCAGATTGCATGACTGACCATCAAAATCAGTTCCCTGCAGTGCTTCCAACTCCATCAGGCCCCCTCTCCCACCTCTGTGTACTTAGGACCTCTCAGTTCTAGTTGAATCCTGGCACCTCTCACCCATGCCTCAACCCCAGGTGCTAAGCACCAAGAGAAAACCACACAGTACAAAGAAACTGGTTTCACTTTAAATTCAAGGTCTTAGCTACAAAATGTTGTCTTGCTACTTTTCTCTAGAACAATGGTTCTCAAACTTCAACTATCATCAGTATCATTAAGAAGACTTGTTAAAACACAGATCTCTGGCAGACCTCACTTTTCCTCCCTGGGACTCAGATCCGGAGTCCTTTGTATAGTGGACTGTGGTCCAGAACTGTGGCGGTCATCATCCAAGTGGTTTACTGTGGCACTTCAAGTATCTTCAGCTCAAAAGAAGTTAGAAGATGGGTTCCCTGGATGCTTGGACATTTGCGGCAAGGGGACTCGCCAGCAAGTAAACAAAGAAACAAAAAAATCTCTCAGAGAACACAGCTTATTTCTCTGCTTCTTTTCATGGCATAAGTTCTCACCAGTGTACTACAGATGCTGTTTTCTTTTCTTATTTCTACTTCATCCATTACTCTACCTTGGACAAAAATGGCTTTGGTTGCCACCATTTTTAGCTTGTCAAGGTCACAGATCTCTTCCGTGTTGCTAAATTCCACGGCCACTTTTGTCCTCGCCATACTCAACTTCTGAGCAGCCATCACTCAGCCAAACAACCCTTCGCCCACTTTTTGAAAAACTCCTGTCTTTGTTTCTGTAACTCTTCCAGTTTCCTCCTATCTCATTTTCACTCTCCTTTGTCGTCTCTTCCTTTACCAACTGACCTCAAAACTGCTGGGATTTTTCAAGGCTTAGCCAGTGCCCTCTTGTCTCCCCACATTCTAATCAGGATGTACCAATTGCCATGGAGTTTAATATCTTTCTTCTGATGAGATGCAGATTCTTATCTCCAAGCTGGAACTCTCTTCTGGGCTCCAGACTCACAGAACTAAATGCCTACGTAACATCTCCACTTGAGTTTCTTATAGATCCTTTCAGATAAAAATGTGCAAAACAGAAATCGATAATTCCTTAAAAAGAAATAAATCTGCCGCCCCTCCCTCTGCCACCTCTTCACCTTAGCCATTGAAAGCACTGCCCCAGCCAGCTGCCGAGCTGGAGGCTTCCTTCCCCTCACCTTCCACAGGCATCACCTGGAGCTCCCCTCCCACTGGCTCACGAAGCGATAGCCACAGTGGCCTTCAGAGGACCAGGGGCCTGTGCTCCTTCCACCACAGCCTCTGTGGCTCCCTAGGCCTTCTTCTCGGGCTCGACATGATTAACGTTCCTCAGTCTTCCTTTTCTGACCATTCAAGCACTTGCTCTCACTCCCCGATCGTCTTTTCCTTGCTCCCTTATTTTCTGTTTCCCTTACACTGCCTGCAGTTATTTCATTTACTTGGTTTTGTCCCTTCAACTCCGGGCTTTGAATGAGTGAGCGTTGTTCCAGAGGCAGAACGTAACAGAGACGAATACTGAGGAGGTAAATTTTGACCAAATGTAAAGAGAAACTTGATGACTGAAGTCTCTGATGGAAGATTATGCTTTGGGAGATAACAGGCACCACCCCAGCAAATATTTGACCAAATGTAGTTGAGGCCCAACTGCTGCAGAATGTTGTAGAAAGAATTTATAGACAGGAAATTAAGCAAGGAATTTGCAAAGGAAAACAGTAATATATAATACTGGCATGATATTGTATGGCTTGCTAAGTAGCTCTACACACACAGGATCATTTAATGGTGGTGCTCATCACCACCATTGAGGTAGATAGGATCAAGAACATTTTATGGGAAAATAATTCTGTGATGTCAAAGGACTAGCGTGCCCCTTGAGGTGGCTGAATTGAGCATCCGATCTGGTACTACTTCCCAGCTCCATTGCCTCCCTAAAGGGCAGTTTCTGTCCCTTCTTTAATAACCTTCTGGTCCTTCAAGGGTCAGCTGCTCCCTCCTCACCCTCTGGCAAGAAGGGGGCCCACAGCCCCTCCCTTAAGCTCTGGAGCTCAGCCCAGGTGTGGATGAATAGATCAGCAAGACTTAACAAAGGAGGGTGAAAGAGGGGAATAAACAAAGAGGGTCATGAGACTAGTGGCTTACAAATTACAAGTTTTAAGCAATTGCTCATCTATGTCTTAGGGAAAAGAAGCCAAAGAGAACTGTGATGCTGCCATTTGTTGTCCGACTTATCCTGCTACTCAAAGGAGACCCCTTTCAACCTCTTAATTACAGCTCATTATAAGCTGAATGTCAATATGGATAAAAAGAGAAGCTGAAAATAGCCTTATTTCAGTATACTTTTTAATGGGGGAAAATGTAAGTTGAAAATTAATAAGCTTAATTTGTCTTTAATTTTAAAATCTTACTTTCATAAGAAATGCTCAAACCATTGTTAAAATGTCAGCTGTTTTCTATTTTCCTTTTTTTGTACTCAGCCCACCATGTCTTCATTTTTAGAAGAGGAAAAAGCTACCTGCTGGAGCAACTTTGTCTTCAGCACAAGTTTGCAACCAGAAAATTACTGAGCCAGACAGCAAACAGGACTCTTCTTAAAAACATGCCCCTGAGTAACGAACAACGCAGTGAGAAGGAGCTTCCCAACTGTGATAACTTTTCTTGTTTTGTCTCACTGATATTTTCTTACAAGGGTTTTGGGTCAGAGTAAACTCCTGAGGACGGATCTGACATTCCCTTTGAAACTAATTACGTTAAACAGCAGGTACCCACTTCAAGCCTGAGCAGGAGAATGCAAGACGTTCAGGGAATCCAGTGCACTTGGGGTTAATGTTCTCATCTTTTAGGAGCTTCTTTAAGCTTAGATATCCCCAGGTCCACTAACGCTGTCATTTGTGCAGAGATAAAAGAAGGATCAATCTGATAAATCGGAGAGAAAAAAATGAGAAATGCATTTTTTTTTTTTGGCTGAACAGTAGCTGCTGTTAGAATACGTTCTGAAATGTAAGTGCTTAAGAACTAATTGACTAATTATATTTTAAGGGTTCAAACCTCTCAAGTTAAGACTTTCAACAGATTGTTGGATGATCATACACATGTAAGGCAGGAACGAGCTGCAGAGAGAAGGGTGATGGATCTGTACTTCTGTTTGAACCTTCTACCAGTAAACCCAGTTTCGATAGATACGCATTTCTTCACTAATTTATGCAAAGGGATACTCTGAAAAAAGCATTGATGCTGACGCTATACCAAACCAATGGATTTCAATGATTTTTCAGTGGCCTTCTGTTATTAATTTGATGAATGACTATCACAATTAACAGGAATAGTTAGCAAACCCCAAAGTGTACCTTTTCAAGGAACTTCACTATAAATAAAAATAGAAGCGATACAATCATAGCTTTAAAATAATTGCTCATTACTTTGCTGCATGTGTTTGAAGGATTCTGATGAAGTTTGAGTCATACTAATGCTATAAGCTAACTCTTGATCTTGGCCTGAAAGTCTGTTCTGATCAGTGACTCATTCACATGAAGCCCATGCATGGCAGGCTAGAGAGTAGCTCCCACCCATTGTAACTAGAGAAAGCCCATGAGCAGCAACAAAGATCCAGTGTAGCCACAAGTGAACCAGTTTTAAAAACAGTTTTCAAAATGGAAATATCTAACGAGTAGGTAAATACTTAAAGTACTCTACAAGATAATGTCACACATACCACTTCTTAGTTACTTGTTTAGGTATTGAATGGCCAAACCAAATCCCTCAAAGACAAGGATTAGGTGTGAATAATTTACTCTGTGCTAGGCAGCACCCACAGTAGATACTCCATAAGTATATACTGAACACTGACATCTTTTTTTCTCAGCTGTTGACAGTAAGCTATGTATTTTGATAACTACAAAATTTATTCCATAAGAAATGCTTTTGTATTTTAGATGACTCATCAGTCTTTTTTCCCCATAGCAAAATAATTAAGATTCCTAAATCCTAAAGCTTTGCAATACTTTAATATTAGAGTATTAGTATTAAATATAAGTATATTAAAGTATATAATATATACTGTTGTGTATATTATATATTAAATATACACTTTTAGTTCAGTTCACTCACTCAGTCGTGTCCAACTCTGAGACCCCATGGACTGCAGCACTTCAGGCCTCCCTGTCCATCACCAACTCCTGGAGTTTACTCAAACTCGTGTCCATTGAGTCGGTGATGCCATCCAGCCTTCTCACCCTCTGTTGTCCCCTTCTCCTCCTGCCTTCAATCTTATGTGTATATATATATATTTTCTAATATATTAATATTAAAGTATTAACACTGTAATAAGGCAGTTTGATTTGCTGCATAATACTACATTTTACATGCTAAATGGAATATGATCAAATATATGGTAAAAGAGCTGTTAAAAAGGGGGCTTTGATATTCATCAGGTGCATAAGCAGCACTGGGATTTGATACGTCAGCTCCTTCAGTTCAGTTCCACCACACCTAGGCGCAGCAGAGGGCCAGAAACACAGCTGGTGTTGGACGACCTCAGTTTCCCCTCTCTTTCCCCGTAGCATTCATTTCTCTCTGGGAGGCAGGGATAAAATTAATGCAGAAGAGATTTCTATTATCTACCAGTCATTCTTCCCTGGAAAACAAATGTATGCCCCAAAGAAAATAACGCAGGCACAAAGATAATGAGTTAAGTTACTGCTTTCCTGCCTTTCTTTCCCACAAATTCCTATCTTCATTTTGTTCTCTTCACTGTTTGGGGGTACAGGTTCAAAAGCCACATCTGAGTTAAAGCTATCATCTTTCAAGATGGTCTACATTGCAAGAAGAAGTCACCTCCCAAACCTGAAGCAGACTGATGAGATTCAAAGAGTAATGAATACAAAAGGGTGGCACCTTAAGCTGTTAACATTTGCTTTTTCAAGTTTATAATAAGAGTTGTTCAAACTGGGCAGGAAAAGAAGTAGATTGAGTAGGCATGAGGGTAATTTGGTGGGCTGTCACAGAAGTGTTCTAAAACTGGATTGTGTTGATGGTTGCCTAACTATAAATTTGCTAAAAATGACAGTACAACATTTATTTGTATTTCACGGTATATAGTTCATATCTCAATAAAGCTATTTAAAAGTGTATCTTTTCTGTCTTTTCACTCTCCTGCAGTTGATCTCCAGGAGTCTCATTGTGAGTTGATTTTGCTAAATATAAGTACTGTAAGATGCTGATGAAGTTGTTAATGGGTCAGCAAAAAGACTGTTTTCTTAATTAATTTATTTATTTATTGTGGCTGTGCTGCATCTTTTCTGCTTTGCAAGGCCTTTCTCTGGTTGTGGTGAGTGGGGGCTACTCTCTAGTTGCAGTGTGTGGACTTACTGTGGTGGCTTCTCTTGTTGCGGGGCATGCGCTCTAGGGCACACGGGCTTCCGTAGTTGCAGTGTGTGCAGGCATGTGGGATCTTCCCAGACCAGGGATCCTGTGTCCCCTGTATTGGTAGGCAGATTCTTATACATTATACCACCAGCAAAGTTCAAAAGGACTGCTAACCAGAGATGATACTTGCTGTTAGATGCTGCCAAGAAAATGGAGTGGGGGATTTTTTTTTCCTAACGAAACATACATACCACTTTTATACACAGAAAGCTATGTCAGCTAGAAATAGTAACTACCTGCTCAAAACATACTAAATTGGCCCAAATTATATATCTTGCCAGAATTAGGACAAGTTCAACATGAGAAATTCTAAGTAGATTTCAATAACTATGCCTAACTAACTGAGCCCATCAATCTTAACCTTAATCATCTTGCTTAAATTTTTTTCCACTGTCAACATATTGCCATGCAAATATTGTGCTGATAGCTTGGTTTTGAAGCATCCTAGTAACTTTCCTACAGTGTCATTGACAACTTCAGCTTGCTGATTACCTTCTGGCTTTATGAACACAGCTCTCGTTTGTCTGAGAGAAGGCATGAGCACTGTCAATAGCAGAGGCTCTGGCCTGACTCTCCCTTCCCAGATGTGTCCTGTTCTCCTACTCACAAGAGCAGGGAAGAGAAAGGCTTCCCTCTTTTTAGAGTTCTTTTGAGTTTGACAAACCTGATGCCAACTAGTCTTCTCTCTTTAACTTGGAAGTGAGGGCTGCACTTTACAGAAGAAGCACAGAGGAGGTATTCTCTGCATCATACTAGACACCGAAAGGGACACAGTAAATAAAGCATGGCGATGGCCTGTAAGGGCACGACAGCCACTCAGTCCACCAGCATGTCCAGCATGCCTCTTTCACCTTAATGCCTTCTGCCTTCCAAGCTTCTCTCTTGCATGAAAGGTTTGAGAAATTAGTTGGGTTTGCTGGTATTACAAAAAGAGAAGAGAAGAGAAAGAAACACAAAGGGTGACTGCTTTTTGTGACAGAGTAAATTTAATTCATTTTCCCAAATCTTTATCACCAGGGTAGGGGTAGAGTAGAGAAGAGACAAAGCTAACATTTACTCAGGACCAAGCAAAGTAAGCTGGCCACTCTCCATCACAAACAAGCGGCACCGCTTATAATAAAACATTTCAAGTATAAAGAGTAACAGGAAAATGCTTTCAGAACAGTCATTTGTAATAAGTTTATTTACGAGAAGGAACCCAGTGAAGTAGGTCTGTAAAGGGCAAGCAGCTTCATTACAAATTTTTGTTACGATTTTACTCATATTTAAATTATAAATTGCAAGAAAAATTAAGATATTTAGCTAAGCTTGACTAATATATGCATTATTGAGTAATAAATACCTGTTTTATTATGTTAATATATCTACTATTTGTAGATATGGTTTTGGACAAGTGGTTTTCAGTATTTCATGCATCTGGAAGGGGGAAAAAAGGCACAATTGGTAGGTCAGCTTATCCTTCGTTTTTGAGATGTAAAGTCATTGTTGGACACAGCTTCAAGGAAAATATTTATAAATTCAACATCTGTAACTACCTATTATGGAAAGACATTTTAAAACCAAATGTGATTGCTGACAAAGGATCTGGGTGGACCATTGTATAAATGGAGATCACGCAACTTGTAAATAAGAGGGAAGCTGTCAGCCCAACGTATGTGTACATTTATGTTAAGGCCAGAAAGCTCTGCCGTGGACACCACATGAGACATGTGAAGATGACATAATTCTACCCCAAAGGAAAGGAGAAAACACTTTATTTAGTTTCCTTTAAATATAAATGCTTATAATCAGTATTCTGTGATGATTACTCTGTTATTCACTAGAGAGACCTGCCTTAGTGATGACCACAAATGTTGTTCCTTTAAAAGCATCAGCCCACATATGATGGCATTAATTCAAGTTTCCATTTAGTAGACATTCATGGTTTCCAAAGAAGGTGGTTGTTGTTTCTTTTTTTTTCCTTAGGATTTTAGGGAGGGTCAATCGGTTCCTTCTTGGCTTCCATTCTGGTCCCCAAATCTGCACCCCTTCTCACAGTGGGCATGCAGGGTTGCAGGCTGCTCCTTAACTATGGAAGCAAATCAATAGCAGCTGAATGCCATCTGCTTCGGGCCGCAGAACAGAACCAAAGTGTAAGCCATGCATCTTCCCTTATTGAAAGGTTATTTTATGCAAGTAAACAATTCATCGTCTTCTTGCACGCTTGATGCTCATTTACCATTTTGATCAATAAAATATGCAAAACAACAAAAAAATTGAATCCTAAGAGTAGTTCTGATGCCAGCGTGATAGTTAATCAATACCCGGCCTCTGTTCACTAGGGCAAGTGGTGGGGGCACTCCTATTGTAACCTGTGAAATCCAGAGTGGTCGACGTAGCAGAAAAGACTGTTTTCAGAAGGGAGATACATTACATTTGCCCTATAGATTAAAAAAGGAAAACACATTCTCATTGAATTAAATCCAAACGCTAACATCAACAGGCTTGAATGTTACTGATTCAAGCCAGTACTTCTCAAAGCTCAACAAAAAAGCAATTTGGGTTTATATGTCTTTTAGAATCTCAAAGACAATTGGACGAGATCACTGACACAGACCTTTGGACAGCAACCGTTTCTAAGCTCTGTCTTATTAAGTCTTGGCTTTCAATGTATTCATGTTTTAGGTGAACTCAGTTTTTCTTCTAAAAACAAACTGCTGTGGGAATTTCTTGTGTACGGTGTTTCTTTTAGTCATACCACAAGCTGCCTTATTATATTAAACCTCTTGACAATTGATTCAGGCAGAATACTTTTCTCCCAACAAAGAAAACTATATCATCTCACAGATGCTACCATATAAGAGCCCTCCATTCAAGACTGTTTCCTAGCAAAACACAAGTACTGAAAAAAAAAAAAAAAAAGGATTCCCCCTCACACCCCTCATTTGGACCAATTCTCTCCAGCTGAATTGTGACTTCAAGCAGATCACAGGAATTTTTGTTTTAAATTAGATACCTTTCTAGAATAGAGTATCTTTCTTGTTAAAACACAGGTTAACAGAAAGAAAAACATCTCCATGTGAAGATCCCTGACAAGGTGGTGGCTTTTTTTTTTTTTTTGGCAGATTATCAGATTTTCTGTATACTATAAGAGTGAGAATCAAATAGTCTTCAGTTTACTAGATAACCATTATAACAGTTTAAAAACCTAATTTTCTTACTCCTTACCCTGATCTACTAAATTCATCACACTTACCCATACCTCTGCAATCACTGTATACAATTAGTATCATCCACTAAACATATTTTATCCTATTTTTTCACATGTTTACCTAAGTGCACTGTGAAAGATCTTAATGGTATATGGGGAAATGAGTAATGCTGTTTACTGGAGAGAAGGAAAGAAAATTTTCAGTCTCAATGGGATATCTTCAGTATGAAGGAAAAAAAAATGAAAAAAATCCTATCAAATTTCTACCAATACATGTTTGTAATAATTTCACATCTAATAATATCATAAATACTTTTCCTTACAAATTATTTAGCTGAGCCTAAAATTTTCTCCTTTATGAAACAGGCTAAATTATATAGCACTAACTGTGGGAGGTAATTTCCTTATGATCTTCTTAGCTTCATACAGCAGAGCTCTCTATTTCTAGCTATTACTTTAAGATCATCATTCTAGAACTGTACTTAATCCTCTTCTCAGCTTTTTAAAAACACTCCATATACATAAAAATTTAAACATGCATTTAAGTCAAATAACTGTGATGAAATTAATAACACAGCATGACTACAGAAGTGCAGAAGCTTCGAGTCAATGACCCAACCAGCAGCAAGGGTATAATTTAAAGGCAGAAATTTCCAGTGCATGCACCGTTAGCCACAGTGAACCTGTTACTGCTCTAAAGGGAATTGTTTGCCTCTTATTAGATTTTCTACAGCACAGCCATAAGTGATAAATGTACTGCTGTACTCACTGTCAAGTTAATCAATGCTGCCAAAGTTTTGTTGACTTAACAGTAATCCATAAAGTGAGCAGCATTTTCTCTATCCCTATGACATCTCAGTCCAGAGAAGGGTTACGAATTCAAGAGCAGCTTCACATGAGAAAGAGAGAGCTGGGTCAAGGGAATTGGAGCAAGAGAGGGTTGATAGGGTAGACGGACTGGGTGATTCTCAAAATTAAGCAGGTTTTTAACCCCCTCTTCTGATTTTATTACCAAAAAAAAAAAGAAGGGCATTTACGATCACCTTCACATGCACACAGAATTCACTTTTGTTGTTTATAATCCTAATAAATGAGAAATTCTCCTGATGAAAGATGATGCTTTCCACAACCTGCCTCTCTCACCTCAAAACAAAACGGATGAACGAATAATAAAAACACTCAAACCTTCAAGAACCACAAAGTGAACTAGCCATTTCTACAGCGTGATCTCAGCCTGTTTACAGTTCAATGCACAGATCAAACCCAGTACAGGGCACCAGTAATAAGAATGGTAATGTGGACCAGAAAGAAGAAAGGCCCCAAATTTTGCTTCATCGTAAATGTGAGCATGTGAAAGATGTGACCGTAAGAACCGAGAAGAGAAAGGAGACAACAGGCGAGGAAGAGCTGCCCTGCAAACAAACCGCTGCCGTGCTTTCACAAGCAATTACAGACATATGAAATATGAATTGCAATTGATTTTTCTTCCTGGGGTCACTATGGTCTGCGTTTTACACACTCGAGGCATTTATTTGGGCAGCAAACTGACAAGTTTTGTAGGATGACCTGAGCAGTGTAATCTCTGCTCAGTCCCAAGCACTTCATTGTGGCTTCTCATCCTTGACACTTGTCCCTCCCAAAAACTTACTGGCGAGGTGTTCCTTGATAAAGACACGGAACAATGCAATTACTGGGTGTAAAGGGCTGGCAGAACCTGACCAGGGGATGCTTAGCAACCTTCCGTGTGCCAATGAAAAATAAATAGCATCAATCTGGAAGAGCGAATGTCATCCGTATACTTCTACAGCAAATTTTCCTATGTGGCTGGTGATAATACAATAGGATTACTAAACTCATGTGGTTTGTCTTGCCAAGAAGAAGAATAACAGTAAAAAGCTGTGGCTATGAGAATAAGCCTCTTATTAGATTTTCTGCCTCTTATTAGAGGCAGATTTCACATATTTTAAAAAGGCTTAAAACTTCAACGATAGAAAGATAAGGTCTTTTAGTTGCTGGTTTTCTATAACTCTGATTATAAGGTTTTCCTGTATTTTGGTCCTCACAGAGCTCTTCATTGTGAATGTTACTGGTCATAAGACAAAGTATTACTTAAACATTTTTTTGTCTTTGGAGAACTTTCTTTCTTCCTTCCTTCCTTCCTCCCCTCCCTCCCTCTCTCTCTTTTTTCCTTTCTTTCTGTATCAGTCCACAGGTCCTAGACATCTTTTCCTATTGGTACATATAGAATTACACCATTCTTTTGAACTGCTACTGCGTATTTTGTATCACCCTCCACTGTATGGCTATTTCAATACAGTTTTGACCAATGTTACTCCTATTGGGAAACTTTTATAATTATATTACAATAAAAGAAATGCCTTACACACAGCATAGCCCAATTATGCAAGAATAATTGTTGGATAATTCAAAGACAAAACTGTCACATTTCTTTTCCAAAATGTTGCCACAATGGGCAGATGCCTCAAAGGTATATAAGAATGTCTATTCCTTACCAACAGTGAGTATAAATGGTTTGTTTTAATCTTTGCAGATCTATAAGTAAATATACTATCTCATGAGTCTGAGTAAGCTCTGGGAGTTGGTGATGGACAGAGAAGCCTGGCATGCTGCTGTCCAAGGGGTCGCAAAGAGTTGGACACCACTGAGCAACTGACTGAACTGATTACTAAAAAAGTATTTTTCTTTTTACTAATCATTTATAATGACTTTTAATGAATTAATTATCATTTTCCTGTTTGATAATTTTCCCCTAACAACTTATAAAAGGACTTTTCATACCATAGGAATCAGATTTTCATATATATTGTCATATATGTTGTTCATTTTTTAGCCTATTGGTCTTATGGTTTGAATTTGTGGTGACTTTCTTGCTGAATAGATTTTTAAAATTTTATGCAGCCTAATTTTAAATGTTTCACATAACAAATAATACAAAAGTACCACTATCAACTCAGAGAATACCACACAATGAAATACTGCATAATCAAAGTAGATATTCCATTTGAATCATTTTTAAAAACTTAATTGGAGGCGAATTACTTCAAATATTGTAGTAGTTTTTGCCAGACATTGGCATGAATCAGCCCTGGGTGTACATTTCCATTTGAATCTACTATTTTATCCCAAACTATCAGAGAGGAACAAAAATAACAAAAGAAAGAATTAGAATAATATCAAATATCAATAAAACCAAATTATCTATCTGGCAGTCTTGAAGTAGCAGTTACAGTGCATGTTAAAATGTTAGTTGCTCAGCTGTGTCTGACTCTTTGCGACCCCATGGGTTGCAGTCCCCCAGGCTCCTCTGTCCATGGGATTTCCCAGACAAGAATACTGGAGTGGGTAGCCATTCCCTTCTCTAGGGGATTTTCCCAATGCAAGGGTCAAACCCAGGTCTCCTGCACTGCAGGTGGATTCTTTACTGCTGAGCCACCAGGGTAGCCCCAGGAGCCATGGTGGGCTGAGCTAAAGTTACATGTTTGGGGAGGCAGATGGGTGGCACGCAGGACTGAAAACTGAGTGTGGAGAAATAAAGTTAGTGAGCTATAACAGAAGGTAAAAATGCAGTGGGATAACAGCCAACTATAATGTATTCGGGTTTGAGAATATTACATCTGGGTGTGGAGAACTGAAAAAGAACCCATAAAGAGGAGGTCCTGGAAATGACCTTGTGGGATGTTTTGGTAAACAGAGATGAGAAAAGAGGTGATACCAGGTGCAAGGTATGGTAAACACAGGAGCCAAGACAAGGGGGCAGTCAGTAGGCTAGTAGGTAGGAAGATCCATGCGGAGTAAGGCTGCGGTTCTGAGTATCCGGCCTGAGAACATCACAGTTCAGTAGCTACCAAGGAGCCATGACATAATTCTTGGCAGGTGAGTATCATGAACAGAGAAGAAGTTGAGAAGGCACGTCTCCCTGGATACTGTGCCAGAACAGCCAGAGCTACTGAGCAAACCACCATGATGATCAGGAAGGAATAAAGCACCAGACGATGAAACTGGCAGTGGGAGCGACAAACAAGGAAAGTGCGTCTTTGCTTGATCGAGACTAGCTTCCAGGACACAGTCCTGGGACTGTTTTTAGTGAAAGGGTGATTTCATAAAGGAACCTGAGAATGGCCCAGATTTTTCCAGAACAGGATAGGAATCTCCAACAGCAGGATGGCAAGCAGTACCTGAAATAAGCCCAAGAGCATCCTAGGTATGACGGGCAGGATTCAGTTGTGTGTGTAGAATGTAAGGAAGCTCTTGGTAGGTAGGAGGTGACTCTCCTATCATGGATGGTTTAAAATCATAACAGAGACAGATGATCAGAGTTCCAACATCCTACCCTCTGCTCCGATGCTGTGACCCTACTCTCCTGCTCAGGTGGATGAGGGAGAAAATGGAAAGAATTCAATTTATTGGCATGCCTGCTGCCTAAAAGGCACTCTAGGACAAGAGACAACAACAAGTCTTCTTGAATCTCTGAGGAGCAGGATCAGAAGAAAGGGGACAAAAGCCACAATTTCCCATCGAGGAAGCAAGCATTCCATGAAAAAATGCCAGGCTTCCCTGTCCTTCACTATCTCCTGGAGTTTGCTCAAATTCATGTCCACTGAGTCAGTGATCCCATCCAACCACCTCATCCTCTGTTGCCCCCTTCTTTTCCTGCCTTCAATCTTTCCCATCATCAGAGTCTTTCCCAATGAATCAGCTCTTTGCATCAGGTGGCCAAAGTATTGGAGCTTTAGCATCAGTCCTTCCAGTGAATATTCAGGGTTGATTTCCTTTAGTACAAGCAAGATGGGAGTTGGCCAAATTCTGAATTGGGAGAGGTCTTTTAAAATAAATAAAGCATATTTTCTAATAAAGAAGAACCACACACAGGAAGAATATTTTTTAAAAATTCTAAACACATTTTGCTTACTTAAAACACACTGGCATGAATGGAACAGGAGGTTCCAGTGACTTGGAGAAGTGTCTCCATGTCTCCCAAACATTTTTCATCATACACATCTCCAGTGAAAAAGGGCTGAGCCCTCACTCTAATACTTACTTAATTATATGTGAAATAAAGGTATTACTGCATTATGTTCTATTTAAAACATACACAAAAGGAAAATTTAAAATCATATAAAGATGAACTAATATTTAAATTCCCTTAAATGGCATGTATTAATGATAAAAGATGACTTCTGTTCCTATTAAAAATTCCAGATAATGATATTTTAACAGGAGGGTAATATGACTGACTAAGCTCTCTTAGGTTGAAATACAGTGACTATTCTCTAATTGTGTTCAAGTGTGACTGAAAATTCTGTTTATTTCATAATACTTGATTTTAATGACCACTATTGTAGAAAAGAGTATCTCAAAAGACAAATAGATCCAATGATTGTACTTACTGAATCATAATAGTAATTTTTCAACTTCCAATCTCCGCCACCACAAAGGCTAATTTTTTAATGAGATGTGGCCAGGAATCTCCCTTTCTTGATGCTAGACAGTTGTTCTTACAGAATTACAAAATATTGTGTTTAGAAAAATCTGGGTCCAAGAGTCGCTGAAACTCTTCTTGTGAAAGATTTCTGAACAGGCTAGAAAGTGCTGTTTCCAAGTATTAAGGGAGCTGGAGAGAATTTCAGGCTATAAACATTAATTCTGGCAACAAAACCCCACAATGACAGAAAAATTTTCAAACATCTAATTTCATCATGTTCTCTCATGGGCTTGTGTTCTTTCAAAAGCTACTTTCTCTCCTACTTGGTGTTCCTAGGAATTTTATCTGAAGGGTCAGGTTAAGTGAGGGCCTTGGAGCTTGCAGAACCGGAAGCAGTGCTGGGATCAGAGCCGCATCTTTCTGCTGTGCACCGTGCACGCTGGCGAGCATTTCCTAGCTTTCTCTTCAATCTGTGACTTCTTTCCAGGGCTCCTATTAAGCTATTGAATCTCCTATGAGGCTTAGGGCTTCCCCAGTGGCTCAGTTATAAAGAATCCACCTGCTGTGCAGGAGACACAGGTTCGATCCCTGGGTTGGGAAGATCCCCTGGAGAAGGGAATGGCTACCCACTCCATCCAGTATTCTTGCCTGGAAATTCCCATGGACAGAGGAGCCTGGTGGGCTCACAAAGAGTAGGACATGACTAAGCAACCAAACAAAAACAAATTTCTGTGAGATTTAGCTGAAAGGAGGTAATATAGATCATAAACCGACCTAATCAAGCATCACAAAGTGCAACAGACTGGAATGTACAAGCAAACGAGGGCTCTTGGTTGTGGACCCCAGGCTGACCAATGTTTGGGCTTGTAAGAGGGCCAGTATTGGTCTGTACCATAATTTTTTTTTTCTTTCTTTTTCTTTTTTGCCAATGTCATGTATCTTGAGGGATCTTAGTTCCCTGACCAGGAACTGAACCCAGGCCTGGACAGTAAAAGCAAAGAGTCCTAGCCATTGGATCACCAGGGAGTTCCCTCTACAGCAACATTAATAAAGCTTAATTTACTTCTTTATCAGACTAAAAATATCAATATACTTGCAAGTTTCATGACTGCTTTCTAACTCCAGTGGGTCATCATGAACACCCCACCCTGGATTCTTGCTAGCGAGAGTCCTGCGTGAACTGCTCCCCTAGGGTCGAGATTCCTACCCCAGCACTCCTCAAATCTCTCCCTTGACTGGTAGGTTCTTTAAAAAATTCAACCTGAAATGTCTGTCAATTGTTTGTCTGTGGAGGGAAATGGAGGTATTTACAGATGGGCTTACGGGTGTCATTCTATACAGAACAGTCCATGTTTAAGCAGGCTGACTTTCAATACCAGATGATGCTACTGAGCACAGATGGTGGTGAGGATTGTGAAACAATAAATGTAAAGCCTGAGGCAGAGTATCTGATCATGAATAGCTCTTGAAAAATGTTTATTTTACGAATTAATGAATATAGGAGTGAATGGATAGAAGATTAACACTAGCACTTCCCCGTGACAACATTCTGCATCATCGTCAAGATTTCTGCCTTGTATGGCCTCCAACAGCATTTTTAATTACAGTTTTAGCTGACTTGTTTAGATGGGTTCCTAAAAGAATACTTTCTAATTTAATTTTCATGGCCAAATAAGATTAGGCAGTAATCCCCATGGCTCTGAGGAGTCCTAGGAATATTCTGGAATTTCAGAAAAATGAGGACAAACATGTCACATATGACCTGGATTTGATGGTAAAAAAATGATAGCTATTTTTGATTGTATGCCTTTTCTATATCAGGAACTGGATAATGCTTCGTGTATATTAGTTTACGTAACCCTCACTAACAACTTTATGAGGTATATCTTCTTATTCTTTTTACAGAAAAGGTGACTAGTGCTCAAAGAAGTTAATTAACTACCTTAGCTTATACAGCAGCAAGTAGATTCAGGATTCTGAACCCATATTCACCTGATGCCAGGCCACATTCTTCATTCCAGCCATCTGCTGCTGCCCGTCCACCCAAATCTGCCACTGGCCTCTAAATCCAGGGCTCAGCTAGAGCCTCAAAGTCAAATCTGGCCTGTTGCCTGCTTTTATAAGTAAAGTTTTATTGGAACACAGAGAAGGCTAAGTGCCAAAGAACTGATGCTTTCAAACTGTGGTGCTGGAGAAGGCTCTTGAGAGTTCCTTGGATAGCAAGATCAAACCAGTCAATCCTAAAGGAAATCAGCCTTGAATATTCATTGGAAGGACTGATGCTGAAGCTAAACGCCAATACTTTGGCCACCTGATGCAAAGAGCTGACTCGCTAGAAAAATCCTGTTGCTGGGAAAGACTGAGGGCAGGAGGAGAAGGGGCTGAGGATGAGATGCTTGGATGGCATCACCGACTCAATGCACACGAGTCTGAGCAAACGCCAGGAGATAGTGAAGGACAGGGATGCCTGGCGTGCTGCAGTCCATGGAGTTGCAAAGAGCTGGACATGACTGAGCGATTGAACAATAACTGGAACACAGCCCCTCTCCCTGTTTTATATATCATCCAGGGACAGCTTTCACACTACAGTGGCAGAGGTGAGGAGTGTGACAGTCCATACAGGGCACACTGTCTAAAATATATACTAGTTGGTCTTTCACGGAAAAAAAAATTGCCAGCTCTTGCCTAGTGTAAAAACTCGTGTGTTTATAGCTGTACCACTTCCTGTCAGATGGACAATATACATTTCTCTTTTAAGTCCCTTACTTTCACCTTCCAGATTCAATGGTCAACTCTGATTCAGAACACATCAAAAGTCCTTCTAATATTTCTTGAGATTTTAGAAAGCAAATGGTTTGGGGTAGGTATGAAAGATCACAAGCAATATGATAACACTTAATAAATTTCCTTTTTTTAAATGGACCAGAAGATACAAGTGACACAGGTATCAAGCCCAAAATTGCCAAAGCTCATTAATAATGTTGGTTCACACTTCCTGTTATAAGGAATCTGGAATTAATGGCTCTCAATTAATCTGCTCCACTCTTTGATTGCTTATTTATCAGATCAGGAAAGATAGATTTAATAGTGCTTGCTTAAAACAGGTCCTTTAATTGGAAACATCACAGCATTTAGCTCACTTTGTACTCCAGCAATTAAGAACAATTTGGAAAAGTGTTGTTGATTTTTTTACACTATTGTCTCCTTGATTAGATTTCCGAAGAGCCAGACAAAACAAATGACAATACTAGCTAGCACTATTGGTACAAATAAAAGCCCAACCGCCAGATTACTTACGATGAGAAATGTGAGCCATCCTCATCCATTTCATCAGTGTCTTACATTCATTTCCCTGTATCCTTGTCTCCTGTGTAGGTAAGTGGCAATACCTCTTGTAAAAGGCATCATTTTTGTGCCTAGCTTTACACGATTATCTTTTCTCCAAATAAGCCAAATCAACAGAAGAAATTATTTTTCTTGATTAAGCACCCACATTTCTCTTGGGAGGGAACAAAACAAACAATTAATCTTTCCTTATTTGTTCTCACAAGTCCCTGCCTCCTTAAACACAGACTATCCAGGTACCTGTGGCAGCCAGTCGGCAGCAATTAGGCCTGAGCAGAAAATGAATGGACTCCAGGCTGAGTGCCTAATCTGCTGAGAGCTTGTGTGAGAGGGCAAGGTTATACCAGGAAAATTCCCTTGTCGTCGGAACACTGCTCAAAATTACTACCTGACTTCAGCATAATTAACCAGGCTTGGGAATTTATATGAACTAAGTAATTGGAAAGAATTAGCAAGAGATATGTACATTAATCTTTACCAGTTACACAGTGTTTAATGAAATTAAGGGTCTTGTGCTCATTCTTGCCTTGCTTAGTTTGCACACTTTCTATCTCACCTGTAGAACAAGGAGATTGTGTCATATAAAGATTAAAAAAATTTTTTAAGTGTAAAAGTAGAAAAAAAAAAAGCAAAACTCAACGGTAGGCACTTAGTTAAATAAATTATAATATATCCACAGGATAGGGTAAAATATTATGAAGCCTTTATTAAAATTATTTTTTAAAAGAAACTTTCTGTTAGAGATACATAGTGAAATATTTATAGATAAAAATATTTTGGAGTTTTTTCAAAGTAACATGAGAGGGTTGGGTAAGATATAGGTCAGGTTAGATTGCCCCTGTATTGACAATGGTTGATTATCAACCATGATGCTGATGATGGAAATATAAGATTTTATTACATTATTCTGCCAAGTCTTTATATGTTGAAATTCTCCATAATAAAAGTTAAAATAGTTTTTAAAAAACCTTCTCTTAGAGGAATACTTAACACAAGATAAATGTTTGTAACCTGTTTTTAAAAGAGGAGTTTATAAAGCACTATAGATGATGTAAAAGCATTTTAAAATACAGGATTAAAATTATGCACAGGAAAAAGACAAAGCAAGCACACTAAAATTTTGAGATGTCTAAATCAGGGTTTCTCATTAATATTAATATTAACATTTGGGGTCAAACACTTGTTTGTTTGGGGCTGTCCCACGCACCGTAGGATGGCTAGCATTCCTGAAGTACCCCCTAGATGCATGCTAGCAGCAGCCCCATCCTCAGCTGTAGCAACTAAAAATATCTCTGTGTATCATCAAATGTCCGGGTCCAGAACCAGTGGTCTAAGTGAAAGAATCACAGACAATTATTTTTATTCTTTTGTGTTTTTCAATCTTGTTGAGTATGAACATACGTGTAAATCAGAACAATAACAAAAAATACTATAATACTAAAAATATGTTAACCTGCAAGGAAAGAATGACTGATGCCTGTAAAGAAACAGACAATGATCAGAAAATAAATGACCACAGGAAAGATATATAATATTCTTCCTTTGATTAAACTACAATCATCAAGCTAAAAGTGAACCTCACTACAAAAGCCAGTTTTAGAAAATTCATGAATCCATTACAATGAATCTGATAAAATATAAAAGTATCTCAGGAATAATGCTGGGCTTCCTAAAATCCTCTCTGAATAGAAAATAGTAGTAGTAGTAAAGAGGGATTCAAGATACCTTATAGCCACCTTAAAGGAACCGATAGTTAAAGAAATATAATGCTAACTCAAGATGTGAAGTTTTTATCATCTAAATCCATCTACTTTTTAAGAAAAGTTTGGATGTGAAGAAGTAATATGCAATCTTTCTTTCTCTTCATGAGCCTAGAATGGCATCACCAACAATCTGTTTCGAGGAGGGGCTTTGAGCTGGCTTTGCATAAGTGAGCGCAGGTCTGTGTGTGTTCTCACCACACACAACTCACCCATTTTCTTTCTAGAAAAGGCATGCAGCCATGAGCTGGCAGCAAAGCATAGCCAGTTCAAGAGGAAGACTCAACCCAAAATATCCATCTTATTAACCCAGTGTTCTTGTTCAGAGCACTGAACCTTAATTACTGACCCCTTAGAGTAATTTTTTTAATCAGTGCCAACTGCCAGATTGGGTGGTCGATATTTGATAATTCACAGGTTTGGGAAATAACTCCCAAAGTTTTAAGTTCTAAGTCTGATCAAAGCTTTCAGGCCACAGTGCACTGTAGTACATATTTCCATTCTATCTCCTTCTTTCACACAGGTCTTCTTCATGAAATCAGAAACATTTTTGAAGGCCCTAATGCTTCTTAAATAGCCATTACTAATCACACCTCCACTGACCCATCTGACCTCTGAAAGATCATTATCTATAGTTTTGCAGGACAGGCTTCCACCAGACTTATCCACCAAGGTGAGCAAATATGCATTATCAGAATTTTAAAAATACTGGTTTATTTCCTTGAAAGAAAAGTATACTGTGATCTTTAAAGAAATAATATGTGTGACTGCCTTTAGAAAATTAAAATTTTTTTCTGCACTAAAAATTATTTTAAACAAAATATTATTTTGAGATCAATGGGAAGTCGGTAAATTACTGGGGAAAAAGGACATTTGAACTTAAATAGTACAATTCTCTAATTAAATTGAAAACCTTTAAAATACAGTATAATGAGAAGAAATATCATACATTGTCTTAAGTAATTATTTACAGCCTTCATACAGTACTTTCAACTTAGCACAAAAATACTCTTACAGAACTACTATAAAACCTAAAAATACATAGCTCACTGCCTACAAAAATGAAATTTAATAGCAGAGACTAGTACAGTTTTACTTTTTCCTTTGTATTTCATCAATTACTTCAACAATTCTGATGACAAACTTGCCTGCCAAATTCTGGATAAGTGGTTAGGGTTTTCTTGTACGAAAAGCCAACCACTGAAACAAGGTTATAGGATTTCTAACCAGGGACAAGAGAAACATGTATGCACGACAGAATCTGAAAACACTTGCTAGCAATGATGGATTTAAGTTATTAACAGATCAAAAAGAGATGGATGGTGGTTTGCTTTTCTTAATCTACATCATCATCTAGATCTATTTAAAGATATGTGGTGCACTAACAAACTTGGTTAAGATTTCGATAAAATCAGTAAAAATAATCTGCTCCTGTTACACTGAGTCTGTATCAATCAATAAAATCACTTGTACAAGGAAAGTACTGTTAAGTACTGACAATCCTAGCCATTAATATTATTTAACACACTGTTCACAATCTTTAACGAGAACAAAGAACAGTTTGTCTCATGTTATAAGCAAGATCTCCACAGATACTCTTACTTCTATGGGTTTCTACAGGGATTTTATGAAATTCAAGCTGTACATCTCTCAAAAAACAAAAAACAAAAAAATAAGGTCTTCTACCTCCATGGTGGGGCTACTTAATGTCTGTATATTTCAGGCTTGATTTTCGTCTGTTGTTGAGAAGAATAAGGTTCATTATTTATTTTAAAATGTATGTAAGGTCTTGTTCTTTAGCTCAGATGCAGTTTAAAAAGTCACTTACAAGAAGGGAAGTTGCCATAGAATCGCTTCTTAATCTGTGAATTAAACTCAAAATTCTGAGGACCTAGGCTCTCGAGTCCTATGCTGGCCACTGGGGTAGCACAGGGCTTCTCTGCTGAACTGAGTTGACTCAGCTTCATCAAGGCCTTTACTGAATCAAGGCCGGATTAAATGAGAAAATTTCAATTAATCCTTAGCCAGAGTTGAATGGCTAGGAATAGATATGCAGACATATGACTTAAAAATCACAGAAATGAAAGGCAGAGGAAAAGAAAGAATAAAATTAGATTGTGTGTAAGAGATAGCTTTTAACTTTATAGATACCTATGAGTACATGAATAATAATGAGAAAACGCCTTTAAGAAGTAAAACTAGCTTAGAGATTATTATAATTCTAACATCTTAATTAGAAACCTGTTCCAAGCTTAATGTTTGCAGTACTGACTGCGCACAATCCCAGCAGCGTGATGCGTAGTGGTTTGCAAGTTTGCTGACATAAGCAAGAGAAAGCTGCGGACTTGATAAGTGGACATTGAAAACATTAAAAACTGAATCTCAGTTCAGTATCATTTAGTCTATTGTTCTCCACTCAGTTATACCTACTGTGCAATTCCCATGGAATGACTGACAAAGGCCAAAACCCTTTGGGGGTGGGGGTCCAAACAAGACTTGGATAAAGCTCCCTCTACCAAGAACACTAATTGCTAGTACTGGCTCTTGGTCATAAAACAGATATCTTTAGCAATTTAACAGTAAAATGTCAAATTTGTCAGTGGTCTATAGTTATGAAAATTAAGTCCACAAATACACTGTAGTATGGAAGTAAGAAAATGTAGTTCATAAGATGTTTAAGGGCAACTAGTGCGGTAAGTACCGGAGAAGGCAATGGCACCCCACTCCAGTACTCTTGCCTGAAAAAATCCATGGACAGAGGAGCCTGGTAGGCTGCAGTCCATGGGGTCGCTAAGAGTTGGATATGACTGAGTGACTTCACTTTCACTTTTTACTTTTATGCATTGGAGAAGGAAATGGCAACCCACTCCAGTGCTCTTGCCTGGAGAGTCCCAGGGACGGGGAATCCTGGTGGGCTGCCGTCTATGGGGTTGCACAGAGTCGGACACGACTGAAGCGACTTAGCAGCAGCAGCAGCAACAGTACAGTAAGTACAGTAAGTACTGCTCATCAAGTAAAAGAGAACTTGAGAGAAGACACCAGGGTGATACCAGACACGCTGGCCTGTCACCTTATGACCACCTGATTCTGGGGGTGACAGAACTTGTCAAGCCCCAGCACCGAGCAACAGGTGATGAGGCAGCAGAGCAGATGTTAACCGAACTTTCTTCAAAAGAAAATACGTTTCCAGCATTTTAGAAGCAGTTCCTTGTGCACATTAGGGAAGGGGACCACGTTACCAGAGAGTCCTATCTTGAGAAAAGTAAAGAAGCTCATGGAAGAGAAGGATAAAGGGCTGGAATACATGCCCAGTGGAAGTCAGAAGGCAACCTAATTTGTAAGAAAATGTCTTCTGAAGCCCTGGGGGTGGTTAAAAGGGCCACAGGCAGACGGAGTGGCGGTTACTCATTCATGTCTGACTCTTTGCAACTCCATGGACTGTAGCTTGTCAGGCTCCCCGTCCATGGGATTTTCCAGGCAAGGATATTGGAGCAGGTTGACATTTCCCTCTCCAGGGGATCTTCCCGACCCAGGGATCGAACTTGAGTCTCTTGCATTACAGACAGATTCTTCACTGTCTGAGCCCTGGTGGTTAAAAAGGGTCAAAGGCACACTGAGAGACCCCATTATTTTGTGAACTTGGTAACATTAAGCCTATATACAGGCTACATAAAAATTTTAAAAAACATGTTTAGGTCATGATGCAACCTCTTTGGGGATTATGCTGTAGGAATGTTGAAAGTCTCTTCTACACCACATGTATATAAGTATAAAAAGTGAAAGTGAGAAGTGAAGTCGCTCAGTCGTGTCCGACTCTTTGTGACCCTATGGACTATAGCTGACCAGGATTAGGTCACGATGCAACCTCTCTTGTAGGAATTGTAGGATTATCTTGTAGGAATGTTGTAGGATTATCTTGTAGGATTATCTTGTATCTCTTGTAGGATTATCTTGTAGGAATGTTGAAAGTCTCTCCTATACCACATGTATATAACTGCTGAATTTAAAAAGGGTATGTTCCAGTTAGGTTGAGTTGAAATGCACTATCTGTATGACTGTTCACTTTCTACCACGATGGACCCTACCAGGTTTCTGCCTAAACACATTCTCACCCCTGAATGAATGAAATATAAAATCCATTTTGATTTGGGAGGCAAACACTGTCAAATAAACTCTTATAGCTGGGAAAATAATTAAACTTGTTTTCCAGACCTTTCCATGTATGTTTGAAGAATGTTTTATAGGAAATTAAGTAGTCGCCAAAGTAGAGCCTGGCTAACTGCGAAGAGTGATTTGGCATTTAAAACTTCCTAAGGCTCAGATTATCTTGGAAAGGAATCATTAAGATCCTAAAATCACATATCCCTGTCCTGTGGACATACTGTGAACTCTAACTTTGAGCATCTGGTTGGGGAGTGTATGGACAAAGGAAATGAAGACAAAGCCTGAGGTTTGCTCAGGGCAAGAGGGTGTAGGGAATCTAAGATGATCTGCAAGAAAAGCTGCTTTCTCCCCAGGGAGGGGAGAATAAAGAACTGTGAAGAGTAGTCTTGGTTCCTGTAAGAAACGAAGCGCTAATCTATGTTTGGTGTAGGATGCAGGATGCATGGGGCTGATGCACAGGATGATTCAGGTAGAGGATGTGGGGTGGGAGGTGGGAGGGGGCTTCGGCATTGGGCGATTGTGTTCACCTATGGCTGATTCGTGTCAATGTATGGCAAAACAAATACAGTATTGTAATTAAAAAAATAAATAAATTTAATTTAAAAAAAAAAAAAGTAGTCTTGGAAGTAAAGGAGAGGAGAACAAACATCCTCTGAGAATTTAAAACTGGCCCCTTCACAGGTTGGTAACTTAAATTAGTGACTTCTAGTGGCAAAAGACCCACAAAAACCCTTCAACTATGAAGTCTCAGTGGACAATGCTATAGGATATACAAAGATGATTAGAAGGAAACAGGTAATATAGAAACTTTAAAAAAAATTTCATTGATTCAGTCATTCTAGTTGGTATTTTTAAATTTAAAAATGAAAATATTTTGTAACTATGCAGCAAAGATATTAGTCACTCTCTCCTCAAGGAAACTACTAACCATTGTGGTTTGGGGTTTTAACAACGCATATCCAAAGAAAAGAATCAGAAACAATGATACACTGGAACCTATTAGAAATGAATATAAAAATCTGGAATCAGTATCTATAAGACGGTTTATGTTTCATGTTCATATATAGAAGCTGATAACAGATTTACTATTCAAAGGACGCTGCCCTTTTAAAAAACAGGGAAATGTGGACAGACTTTGGATCTGCCAGGTTGAAATTCTGATAAAAGTTCTAATGAATTTCTGTAAATTATTTATAAAATATAATTAGAAATATATAAAATATAATTAGAAAAAAACATGGTCCACTGAATTCAGATGATACGTGGTGGTGACCATTTTTCCTGAGGAAATGAGTTAATGTGTCTAAGAGATAAAATATAAAAGAGGTTTGAAAATGTAAGCAAAAATACAAGGACTATTAAAAAATGTAAAACCCGGGAAGATTAGGAAAAAATGAAAACAGAATTCATGGAAACAAAAACCCATAATATTAAGTTCAAAAATCAATGTATGGCTTCGACTTCCAATGAAATGGAGCAGATATACTTTTTCCCATTGATCCTGCTAAGTACAACTAAAACCACTGGGCCCTGTATAGAGAGCAAACAAGAAGATTATGACAGGTTGAAAGAAGAAAAGAGACTTTTTAGGACCTAAGAAATGACACAGTGTTGAGCTTTATCTTTCCTGGGTTTTTATTTTGCCTCACCTATCTTGACTTGGAGAAGAAAAAACTACCAACCAGGAAATACCAACATATGCAGACAAATAAGGCCCCAGTAAAATCCTGTTTCCTCTAGCAAAACCATACAAGAGACAACCTAGCGAGACAGAAAACTCTCCAACTCTAAATTGCTCTACTATAGCCAACACGCCACAGAAACTGTGGCCAACTGCCACTCATGCCAGTAACATCCTCAAGGGAAGCCTAGGCTGCCATCCTCGTTAGGCTGGTAATGAGGCACTCCGTGCTGGGGTGGTGTCAGAGAAGGCCAAGAAAGCAGCCAGGACTTTCATCCCCACAGCCGGAAATGTGCCCCCACCTACAGGGTCTGTGGAGGCCATGTGGGGAGCTGGAACTCCCATCCTCTCAGCAGTGGTGAGGAGCACCCAGCCCAACCTGGCTGTCAGTGATGCTAGGTAAGGAATCTGGTCTTCCATCTTCCCTTGGTAGGAAGAAGGCGGAGTCCCCTGCCTTGACTGACCAGTACCAGAGAAAGCAAGCTAAAACAACCAAGATTTAAATAAGGTCAGAGTCTTGTACCATAACACAAAAATGTCTAGAATGCAACCAGAATCATTCATTATATCAAAACCCTGGAAGATCTCAAACAGGATGAAAAAGTCAACCAATACACGCCAACACTGAGATGACAGAGACATGTGAAAATTATCTGACAATGATTTTTAAGGCAGCCATGATAAATATGTTTCCATGAGTAATTATGAGCATATCTGAAAGAAAAGGAAGAAACAGAAAAATTCAACAAAGAAATAAAAAGTCTCAGTTCCCTGGTGCTCCAATGGTTAGGATTCAGTGCTTTCACTGATGTGGCCCCGATTCGATTCCTGGTCAGGGAACTGAGATCCTGAAAGCTGTGCAACATGGCTAAAAAAAGGGGGAGGGGGAAATATATATACACACACACACATATATATACATATAAAGTATCAGCAAAAAGTAAAAGCTACAAAGAAATGGCAAATGGGGATTTTGGAATTGAAAAATGCAATAACATAAAGAAAGGGCTCAGTGCAGGGTTCAATGGCCCAATGGAAGGAAAAGAGAAAGAATCAATGAAGAAGATAGAAACAAAACAAAGTGTCTAATCTGACCAATGGAAAGAAATAGTCAAAATAAATAAATGAAGGTCTTAGGGCCTTGTGCAACTATAATAAAAACTAGAACATTCCCATTATTGGAGTCCTGGAAAGAGAGGAGTAAGAGAAAGGGGTTGAAAAAGTATCCAAAAAATAATGGCTGAAAACTTCCACATGTGACAAACAGAAACCTACAGATTCAACAAGTTGGTAGGATTCCAAACAGGAAAAACTTAAAGAAACACAAACCAAGACACATAATAAAATAATTAAGCTTCTGAAAACCAAAGACAAAGACAAAATCTTGAAAAAAAAAAAAGCCATTTTATTTTTATTTTTCAAGCATAAAAGTTTTCTATATTTCTTCTTCTCTTTAACTAATATTTATAGAGTACCCGAGGCTCCCCTGGTAGCTCAGCTGGTAAAGAATCCGCCTGCCATGCAGGAGACCCTGGTTTGATTCTTGGGTCAGGAAGATTCCCTGGAGGAAGGCACGGCAACCCACTCCAGTATTTCTGCCTGGAGAATCGCCATGGACAGAGCAGCCTGGCGGGCTACAGTCCCCGAGGTCACAAAGAGTCAGACACAACTGAGCGACTAAACAGAGCACACACAGCACAGCACACAAGAGCACCCATTCTGTGCCCTGAGATGTTCAAGTGATTAGACAGTATTTGAACAATAATTGTTTCAAAAACTAAATAAAACATCTTGCCTTCACCATGCTAGAGTAGGCACAAAGATGATGAAAACAGCCAGTTTAAAGCAACATCTTACATATACAGGAAAAACAATTAACATGACAATGGATGTTTAAATCAGAAACCATGGGGGCAAATCTGAAATATTTTCCAAGTGCTGAAAAAAACAAGAATTGTCAACCCAGAGTCCTACATTCAAAGTGATCAGATTTAAAACATTATAAGGTCCTTGTAAATTTCAGGAGGCAACTAAAGATAATAGGGAATCACTAAAAGGATTCATACATTCTAACCAGGTAAAATGGAAAGAGAAAAAGGAGAAAGAAATCTGCCACCAGTCCAAAAGCAAGCAAAGAAAGAAAAATTCAGCAAAAAGGGAACTAATAAAAAACATGGATAAAAATTAAATATACTATTTGAATATAAGCAAACAAACAAAAAAAATAGATGGTTGTACTAAGCCCAACTATATCAATAATAATGAAAACATAAGTGGGGAATTTTAACATAACTTTTTTCTTACAGATCAAGCAGTCAAGTTAAGATACAGGAGATTCACTTTTAAAATGTCATCTGATTATATATAGTTCACTACACTCAAGGGATTAGAAATTTCCAAGTGCACATGGTCAATTTTAACAGATACCTCAGGCACTACTGGAAAAGTCAAAAATACAATACTCTTTAATTCAGACATCTGACCAAATGGAACATTATACTGCATAGTATAATTTAAAGAATGAGTGAGGGGCAGGCTAGCCAGGTAATCAGAGTCCTTTGAAGATAGCAGTCTGCATCTACCCAGCCTGGCCCAGCTGTGGCAAAATTTTCTTCAAATGAACATTTTTCTAAGGGATTAAAATATTAGCTTCAGTTATCCTTTGTCATGAGTTGCTATGAGCTATTTCTGGTCAGCTCCCAAAACTTTAATAACTTTTCATTCCATGTGATAAAGATGAAAACATAAACAAATGCTGTTCCTGAATAAGTGACATAAGACATGAGTCCCTTTCTCAGAAAGATAAATTTCACATTATTGCAATAAACAGCACAAGTGTGCTGTTCATGCAAAGTTCTGGTGAAATTCCTTGTCTGAAAATCATGAGAGCTTCCAATTTAAAGTTGCTAATAAAGAATGATAAGAGACTTGCCCATTAAATCAGCCTTAAATAAATAAGTGAAGATACAACTAAACCTCAGCCTTGCTAACCACTGTTTTCTCTTTCTGGAAGAAAAATCAAGGGTCTTCATCTTTGATGAAGTACTGAAGTGTTGCCAGATTATGTCTAGGCATTAGAGGGTTTCTTCATTCATTGTGCTCTGCCCCTGGAGAACCTTGTCTGAGGAAAGGTGGAACTGTTAAGTGTTTCTCGTTTGACTGTTTTCTTCTCCACTTCTGTATTTTCTCATCTTCCTTCTCCCTGGGCCTCCAGTAGGAAAGAGGACATCAGACTTGAACTGACCTCTGTGTCTCCTGTCTTCTGTTGGAGCTTTCGTTGCTGTGGAACAGTTGTCCAGTTAGGGAGGGCAGCTCCCCATCAATGGGATAAAAGTTTTATCAATTGGATAAAACAACTAATGCTAAGAACGCTCGTGTGCTCTCTGATTGGTCCTTTCACACAGTATCCTAGAGTCATTTTTTGAGTGTTAATACCTTTGGGAAGCTCTTGAGATTTATGAAATCCATTTTTATGATACATGTTGTGTTCTGAACGGTCTCTTTCCTGAAGAGTTAGTGCTTTCGTTCGCCTTGGCCTTTTTCTTCAATGCTTGGAGATCCCCGGTGATCAGATCTCACTGCAGAAAGCAGCTTGAGGGGTCCTCCTCCAGCCAGCGGGAGTGCTTCCTCCTGAGGGCAGTGTGGGTGGAGCACGAGGGGAGGGGGTTGTCAACTTGGGGGCCCTGATATCCACCTTAGAAGCTTTAGCTTTCCTCAGACATTCTGTTTAGTATTTTGTTGCATTTGCTTTATTTTCAAGAAAATAGCCTTTACAAATTTTGGACCTGGTCATAAACATGAGGATGTATTCTGTACCGAAAAAGTAGCCTGGGCACCCGTCGGTGTTCAGCCTCACCGCTCACCTCAGCCTCTGCCTCACCTGCCAAGTCCAGAAGACAGTCTCCACCACAGCTGTGAGTAGGCTGCCTGCCACATCCACACAGGCGCTCATGGCTGAGCTTTGCTTTTCACTTTGTAGCACCCATCGCATGCTATCAGAACATTCCATCTTTTAGAAAACTGTCAAATGTTTTTTGTTTTTTGTTTTTTCCATTGATGATCCCCTTTTCCCTGCCCATCCACCATCTAACTGCTGTGGTTTATTTCTTTTTAAGTTTTTATACTTTCGTTTCAGTGGGGTCTTAGGAAAGGTGGAAAATCCTCTCAAACTGAGAGATAAAATATTACATAAACCATGTTTGATGGTCAAATAAGTTTGGGAAACCCAAATTAATTTATTCTTAAGATTCCCGTTTCTATCCAGATGACTTAACACAGAAGATAGATACATTGCTCACAGTTTTTAAAGGATTCTAAATATTGAAGTCAAA
The DNA here is from genome assembly GCA_917880005.1 of Nanger dama. Lineage (NCBI taxonomy): Eukaryota > Metazoa > Chordata > Mammalia > Artiodactyla > Bovidae > Nanger > Nanger dama. The sequence goes on along the minus strand of CAKJTW010000057.1, from coordinate 10,957,226 downwards.
GATATAAAACAAATCTATTGATCAAAGAAGTTGGGGATAGACAGCCAGTTAAATTGTGATGGTTTATTAGCTATTTTCCTTTACTTTTATTATCATATCCTTAAGGCAAACTACATGTTAAGGTTGAAAGTTTCTCTTGACTTAGAAAACATACAATACATAATAAAAGGAGTCTAACTTGGGAGTTAAGAAATTAAAATTCCAATCCTATCTCTTTAACTAATATATTCCAGGAAGTGAGCAAGTTGCTTAACCCCACTGGAATCCTGGTTCTCCAGCTCCAAAATAAAAGAGCAGTGTGGGCCAATTTAGGAAATGTGTGCTGAACCCATCCACGGTCTAGAGTGATTTAGTTGCTTTGGGGACAAAAGGAAGGGTTTTCTCTAGCCCTTCTAAGAGTTAATCTGTCTGTTTTATGGGTGGTAAACTGAGACCAGAGGGATGCTCATGAACTTAACTGAAGGGCAGGAGACAAGCTGGATTGGATAAGGTCTGAGATCTCTATAAGCTTAAGATGCTCTGGCTTGGGGGTATTAATACTTTCTCAAGCGTATGGGCCTGAACAGGACCATCCCATATACCTCAAGCTGAGACGGATTCGCTGCAGAGTGGTGCCTGCCAAGAAGTGCTAGTGGTACTTACACTCAGGTGTTCAGACTGGTACAGGGGGTGAGTGGGATTCAAACTGGAGTTACACAGGTGAGTAGAAGAAATAGTGGGAGCTGTCTTACTTCTGAAGAGACTTAAACACCAAAAGCTATTAAGAAGTGACCCCTAAGCCAGGGTTTTCATTTCCCTGGGAATTGATCACGCACTCATTTTTCATCCACACTCATCTTTGTAACTTCCATTTGGCTCCCACAGCACACAGAGAGAATCAGAGAAAAGGGGGAGAAGAGAAAGCATCCTTGAACTCCTTCAGGACTTAACAAACTGAATATTAAACACACAAGAGCAAACAAGCCCTCTCAGTCGTTCAACCACATCTTTCAAGCTCTGTTTCTGAGAATAGAAAATTCTAAGCTCAATTTGAGTGTCACTGTAAACTCCTCTCTATGCCAGATGATTTTATCTGCATATTTATATCCCAAGTACAAACATCTTAAAATGTTTACACTGAGTAGTAATGGGAGTCATGTGTCAAATTCAATGGGAGGGAAGAGCAAAGCTTTCTTCAGAACTGAAGCTTGAAGATATACAATATCTGTGGAAAATCTGGCTTACAAATTAAAATGTGTTGTTTACCAAGTCCATATAATTATAGAGAACATGCATTTTTACCCTTTGCATACAACATCTAAAGTCTTGTTTCGGGGTTTTCGGGTTTGGTTTTGCTCTGCAGTTGCAGCCCGAGGCTCTGGAAGTCTCATGGCTCCATATACAGTCTCACGGCGCACACCACACACTTTCCTGTCATTTTCAGTCTCTACTTCCCTTAATCTCCCACTGCTGGGGAGAGGCAGTGAAGGATCCATCTACCACACCCCCAAGCAGAAGAACAAAAGAGTGAAGACAGCCCTCCTCTGGGTTCTGGGGGTTTCCACACACCAACTTTCCCCTGTGAACACTGTAAAGACCAAGAAAACTGCGGGAGGCCAAGGATGGCTCCTTGACAATTTTTTTTTTTTTTACTTTATTCTACATTACAGTACTGTATTTGTTTTGCCATACATTGACATGAATCAGCCACAGGTGTACACGATCTCCCAATGATGAAGCCCCCTCCCACCTCCCTCCCCATATCATCACCCTGGATCATCCCTGCTGGGCATACACACCAAGGAAACCAAAATTAAAGAGACACATGTACCCCAATGTTCATTGCAGCACTGTTTATAATAGCCAGGACATGGAAACAACCTAGATGTCCATCAGCAGATGAATGGATAAGAAAGCTGTGGTACATATACACAATGGAATATTACTCAGCCCTTAAAAGAATAAATTTGATTCAGTTCTAATGAGATGGATGAAACTGGAACCGATTATACAGAGTGAAGTAAGCCAGAAAAAAAAACACCAATACAGTATACTGACACATATATGTGGAATTTAGAAAGATAGTAATGATGACCCTCTATGTAAGACAACAAAAGAGACACAGAGGTATAGAACGGACTTTTGGACTCTGAGGGAGAGGGGGAGGGTGGGATGATTTTGGAGAATGGCACTGAAACATGTATACTATCAGGTAAGAAACGAAGCGCCAGTCTATGTTCAATACAGGATACAGGATGCTTGGGGCTCCTTGACAATTTTTCTGCTGGGGGAGAGGCCTGTGAACTGATCCCTAAGTACAAGCCTGTGTCAACAGTCTCTCTTGAGCTTCTAGCTACTAGTCACTCAAGCACAACCAACCAGCAAAGCTCTGTAGAGGACACCAGATGTAGGCTTCACGCAGCCCATAGCTGCCTGCCCAAACAGAACCCACTGAGGGTTAACGCTGAAGGGGGTTACAAAGACAGGTGTGGACAAACACCAACTTCTTTGAAGAAACATGTCCTGGTTAGATCATCATGGTAAATTCAGAACTCTGAGGTGATGCCCAGTTTCTGAGAGCCAAGATTCCCCTACACCAACCCCTCACTCCTGGTCGGTCACCCTCATGTGTCAGCCCCTCAGATGGACTCACGTCTTGATGAACACAGGCGCCCAAGCCCCCGCCCTCCTCAGCACTTACTCCACATGGCGCTCTTTGGATTAATGATGGCTACACTGACTATTCACCTGAGGCTACTAGCACTTTTTGTTTTAAAACTCAGAGAAGTTGACATTGCCTCACTCTTTCCTTTTGTTTTTTTCTGTCACTTGGCAGAGAGACTGCTTTGTCTTATCTGACTTAGGTAGATCTGTTTGCTCCTCATAGCTGCAGGAAAGAGAGTCCTATGGATTGTTTTAAAAACACACATTCTACTTTTGAAGAAGTTAGTACTTTGTCAGCGGAGAAGGCAATGGCACCCCACTCTAGTACTCTTGCCTGGAAAATCCATGGACGGAGGAGCCTGGTGGGCTGCAGTCCATGGGGTCACTGAGAGTCGGACACGACTGAGCGACTTCACTTTCACTTTTCTCTTTCATGCACTGGAGGGGAAATGGCAACCCACTCCAGTATTCTTGCCTGGAGAATCCCAGGAACGGTGGAGCCTGGTGGGCTGCCGCCTATGGGGTTGCACAGAGTCAGACGTGAGAAGTGACTTAGCAGCAGCAGCAGTACTTTGTCAGAGGCAATTTTTATATGCTTATTCTCAATTTGATTCCAGATGTGTACCAGCCAGACCCACTGAAAATGCAGTTTCTCTCATTTTCTCTCGAACACTCAACATCTAAAGTCTAGGAACACCATGCCAACAGGGAAGTGCTAATAATGAAGTCGCCCAGTCATGTCCGGCTCTTCGCAACCCCATGGACGGTAGCCTACCAGGCTCCTCTGTCCATGGGATTTCCCAGGCAAGAGTACTGGAGTGGGGGTGCCATTTCCCTCTCCAGGGAATCTTCCTGACCCAGGGATCGAACCTGGCTCTCCTGCATTGCAGGCAGATGCTTTACCATCTTAGCCTATGAGGAAGAGACGAATCTTGAAGAGGAAAGCTAAAAACAAAAAAGCAATTTGTAGGAATGAACAAAAAAATAGACATCTTGTACACTTGTTTTTACTTTTATACTAAATTTTCACTTCCACATAACCATTTTAAAAGAGAACCTAATTAAAGATAAAAGAACCAACCAATAACATATTTATAATTTTAAACTTTCCTTTCATTCAGAATGTTTGGCTTCTTGATATGGTCTGCATCTCACCCATAAGTTCTGAGAAAAACACTGAGATATACGATTCTTTAAGTGACATTATATTAACTGAAGATCAAAACACATCTTACCTGTAAATATGTTTCCAAACCTTGTCGTCGTTGTTCTAAGACTTTGGGGACCCAGTTCGAACATGTTTAGAAGGAATTTCTGGAGTTTTAATGCATTTCTTAAGCTATAAAGACAGAAATGAAAACAAACACAGAAAATGTCTTTTGATTATAGAGACATTATTTGAGGGAAAAGCCAGTAAAAGAAAGTGAACTATTGTGATCTCCAATAAAAGAAAGTAAAATATATATACACTTAAATTTTATCGACAATTCTTTCTTTAGCTGTCCTAAATATTCATGTTTCAGAATACGAGTTCTCTGTTTTCGTAGTTGTTATTGTTATACAGCATCTGGTATAACAGATTGAAATTTTTTTCTGAAAAATTAAGAGTTCCATAAGTGAATTATAAAGAAAGTATAGAAGTTTATAATTTCCAAAATCAATGAATACAATTATGGTTAAAAGAAGTACATTTCTGATGAAAGGTCTTTCTACATATTTTTCATAGAAAAAGGCAAAACAAAATGCAGCTGCCGATAATCATCATTCCTGGAATGCCATATGAACTAGACCACATCATATGGAGGGGTTTCTTAAAAGTTCTATAATAAAAAGAACCAAAAAAGACTGGTCCTTCCAATATTCCTAAGCATTAGGTCTAAATTTTGTTCATGAAAACTGAATGATGGTTCTCAGCTAAAGGGTTCTCTGCCCTTTCTGGGCAGCAGTTTTAAGGGACAACATAAATACAGGAAAATTCTTTCGGAAGTTGAGTTAGAGCTGCCTGTTGCAGGTTCCTCCTACCACATCCTAAACCTGTGAATATTCCCTTATAGGGCCAGCTACTACTGTGTATATCTGATTACATGATATTACCTTGGAGAGACTATCCTAGATTATACAGTTGGGCTCAATGTAATCGTAAGGTTCCTTGTAAGAGGGAGGCAGGAGGACCAGAATCAGAGAATGGAAGATGATACATGACTGGCTTAGGTGACAAAGTAAAGGTCATGAGCCCAGGTGACCTCTGAAAGCTGTAAAGGGAAAGGAATCAATTATCTCCTACAACCCATTCATATCTTAATTTTAGCTCAATGAAACTCAATTTGGATCTCTGACCTTGAGAGGCATAAGATAATAAATTTGTGTTAAGTCACTGCTACTGCTGCTAAGTTGCTTCAGTCATGTCCAACTCTGTGTGACCCCATGGATGGCAGCCCACCAGGCTCCCCTGTCCCTGGGATTCTCCAGGCAAGAACACTGGAGTGAGTTGCCATTGCCTTCTCCAATGCATGAAAGTGAAAAGGGAAAGTGAAGTCGCTCAGTCGTGTCCAACTCCTAGCGACCCCATGGACTGCAGCCCACCAGGCTCCTCCGTCCATGGGATTTTCCAGGCAAGAGTACTGGAGTGGGGTGCCATTGCCTTAAGTTTATGCTAACTTCTTATAGCAGCAATGCATAAAAATCTAACACACTGCCTCTAAAGTGGAAATATTTTAATGCTCTAATTTAAAAACTTGGAAGTCCTACTAAACTGCTCCTTTACATGAGAAGAAACGGCATAATGACCTCTAAGAAAATATTAATATACACAGCTAAACCCCAGGATCTAAAACTGTAATAAAATTTTTTCTCACTCATAAGCATATATTCACCACTGACCAGTCTAGGCTGAAAGAAGGAATCTTGTGCATTTCATAGTTCAGTGCTTCTAGTTCAAGATGTTAGGCTGAGCCTGTGTTTGCTTCCTCCATTCACAGCCAAAGTGCTGCTGACATAGGGTAAAAGTGCTAGCTGCAAATCCAAGTCTATCCTCCTCTTGCTCATCAAACTCCTATATTATTGGAAATAATACTGTATTCAGCTAAATTCAGCTTTAATTTCCCACACTCCCTTGCAAAGAGTGGGGGCCAAAGGTAATCAGAAGTCATAAAGAAAAGTTTTCCATAAATACTAAGTGCAGCACACTCAGCTGACTTGCCCCATCTATCCTATTTCCCCTTTACCTCTTCCTCCCCAGATGGTGACTGTGATGGCTGGAGCTGCCATGACCATCTGTCACCCCGAGGTGAGAGTTCTGAAGATGGAAGGCAGGTGTCCAGATGACTGAGCAGAAAAAATGGTCAGTACTTGAGCACCTCCTGGAGCTGCTGCAACAGCCTGACTTGTTTTTAAGACCAAAAAAAAAAAAAAAAAGTCCCCCCACCCTCCTATTTTAAAGTTACTGGCATGTGGACTTTCTGTTTCATAGACCTGAATTTAATCCTGGTAGACATTAAAGAAAGAATGCCAATGGAAATAGGACTCACAACAACACAGAGAACAGGGCAAGGAGGAAGGAGCAATCACCAAGCAAGAGATTAACAGCTTTGTAAAAGATAGAAAGCAGGAGCATGATGCTAAAGAAAAGGCTGGAGCAGAGGAAGCCCCAGCCCAGACCTCCTCAGGAAGTGGACTGCAAAGGGTCTGGATGTCAGTCTTCTCAGAAGCCTGAGAGGCTGTGTGCTCAGGACTGGCATCAACAGGAGGAGGGAACAAGAAGCGGGACTGTGTCTTCAGTTCAGTTCAGTTCAGTTGCTCAGTCGTGTCTGACTCTGCGACCCCATGAATTGCAGCCCGCCAGGCCTCCCTGTCCATCACCAACTCCCGGAGTTCACTCAGACTCACGTCCATCGAGTCATTGATGCCATCCAGCCATCTTATCCTCTGTCGTCCCGTTCTTCTCCTGCCCCCAATCCCTTCCAGCATCAGAGTCTTTTCCAATGAGTCAACTCTTCACATCAAGTGGCCAAAGTACTGGAGTTTCAGCTTCAGCATCATTCCCTCCAAAGAAATCCCAGGGCCGATCTCCTTCAGAATGGACCAGCTGGATCTCCTTGCAGTCCAAGGGACTCTCAAGAGTCTTCTCCAACACCACAGTTCAAAAGCATCAATTCTTCAGCTCTCAGCCTTCTTTACAGTCCAACTCTCACATCCATACATGACCACAGGAAAAACCATAGCCTTGACTAGATGGACCTTAGTCAGCAAAGTAATGTCTCTGCTTTTGAATATGCTATCTAGGTTGGTCATAACTTTTCTTCCAAGGAGTAAAAGACCACAGAGATAAATAGCAGCCCAGTGTTATCCCTAAGCATGCACACCCCTATTCTATAAAAAAAGGATAGGTGTTTTCCAGTGGTCATGTATGGATTTGAGAGTTGGGCTATGAAGAAAGCTGAGCACTGAAGAACTGATGCTTTTGAGCTATGGTTTTGGAGAAGACTCTTAAGAGTCCCTTGGACTGCAAGGAGTTCCAACCAGTCCATCCTAAAGGAGATTAGTCCTGGGTGTTCATTGGAGGGACTGATGTTGAAGCTGAAACTCCAATACTTTGGCCACCTGATGCAGAGAGTTGATTCATTTGAAAAGACTCTGATGCTGGGAAAGATTGAGGGCAGGAGGAGAAGGGGACGACAGAGGATGAGATGGCTGGATGGTATCACCGACTCGATGGACATCGGTTTGGTAAACTCCGGGAGTTGGTGATGGACAGGAAGGCCTGGCATGCTGCGGTTCATGAGGTCGCAAAGAGTCGGACACAACTGAGCGACTGAACTGAACTGAACACAAAGGAATCAGTTGTTCCATTTTGGTGATTTCAAGCCAGCATCCAAGCAGAGATAACATGTAGGCAGTTGGATATGGGTCTGTAAACTGGGAGGGAGAATATTTGAGTGATACTGAGAGCTACAGAGCTAGATGCCATGACATTGGGAATTAGGTACAGATAGGAAAAGGGCTGTGAGGGGCTGAATCCTGAAAAATGCCCAAGACCTTGCCTCCTTTCACATGCCTGTAAAATTCCTCCCTTGGATCTGGAGAGGACTGGTGAATGAGGTAAGACAGTCACTCCTCTGATTGGGTTCCACTCTATGAGATCCAGTCCTAGAAGAGGCCTGGCTTTGAAGAAGTGAGCTGTGGGTAATGACAGGGACACATGGCCAGGATGGCTAACAGTCAGCAAGAAAAGAATGGACTTCAGTCCTACAACCGCAAGGACCTAACTTCCATTCATATGAGGATAGGACGGTAAAGAGGACCCTGAGCTGCAGATGAGACCACAGCCTTGGCTGCCTCTGATTTCATGCCTCTGATTTCAGCCCCATGAGACCACAAGCAGAGAATCTGGCTAACCTGTGCCCGGACTCCTGATCCATGGGAACTCTGAGGTAACACATTATCTTGTTAAAGATGCTAAGTTTGTGGCCAGTATATGCTGCAATAGAAAACTAATGCAAAAGCCTTGGTCTGAGACACCCAACTCTGAGGGGCAGAGAAAAGAGGCTAGACAAGCAGTGAGGAGGCAGTGAAATGGTAAGCTAAGAAAGTGTTTCTAGAAGAGACACGATCAGCCTGTGCAGACATTAGAAAGTCAGAAACGTCAGGAAACAGGAAGGCAGAGACTCCTCTTCCCAGGAATCATACTGAGAGAGGAGAGCAAGGCGGTGAGCATAGCAGGGAAGCATGGAGTCAAAGTGGGTTCTATTATGTTCAATGGGAAATATGACAACATATTCATTTATTGATGAGACTGATTCAGTCCTGGGTGGGATGAAAGGAATAACTGATGAATATCGATAAGGGAATAAACATATACCTCATTGCTACACTACCTGAGGTATTTCTCAAACAAGAACAAAGCCAAAAAATGCTAATTATCCTGTGGTAATAAGCTTCTTAAGTTTTACTTTAAACATGAAGAAATTGCCTTTAACACAACTGAAGCACAACACTTCTTACGTTTCAGAATAGAAAATCAACTGCATTATCTGTCTCTCTCCTTCTTAAAAAAAAATCCTGAAGATATAGTACTGAAAAGATTTCCCCTTTTTATTTATGTCAGAAGTACTGAGGAAGCTGATCATCGTAGCTGCTGGGCTTGGTGACAGCATTTGTAGGTGAGTAATGAATGGCTTGAGATGAGGAGAGACAAACCCAAGACAATATGTTTCCAGGAGGGCTCAGCTGCTTACAAGAAAAACACTCTTCTGCAGCTCCATCCGATGATTAACTGTCCAGGCCGGGCTGCGTCCAGACCAACGGCCTTTCTGATCCCCACAGATAGCAACCAGATTCCACGATGCCACAAACACAATGCCCCTCTGCTTGGCAGGACCACTCCCTTCTCTTTTCATACTGTTGCAGGACTTTACACAGAACGTACCCCACAAAGACCTGCTGTATGTACACTGATGATAGCAACCATTTTCCACCAAAGGGAACAGAAATACTTTCCCCAAGCACGGGGATGAAACGATGAAAAAGGAAAAAACTGTTAGAGAAAGAGGTGGGGAACATTTCATGGGGAGTAGGGGGTGGGCATTCAGTCTTTTACTCCATGCTGTCATCCTATCTTCTCAGGGTCCCCTTGAAGTACAGTTCACAGGGCGCGATACCCCCAGTTTAACCCCATATGGCAGTTTTTTGGTTCTTCTGAATCATGGACTTTGTTAAATTGAACATGAGAAGGCAATAGTCTACCCAAGCCAAAAGGAGGCAGGCACAAGAGCTGGTTCATTTAGGAAAGGACACGCACCAGGTTTCCTGGAAACCTCTGTGAATAAAAGGCTGGTGGCCAGTGGACAGGAAACAGCTGGGAAGGCCACGTGAACTGTGTCTAGCAGTTTGCCAGGCAGGGATGTCTCCTCTCCACACTGAGGATTTGGGCCAAGGAAGGCAGAGCTGCTTTCAAGGACCCAACATTGATAGTGCAAACAGCTTGGCTGCAGAGGGCCAGAGCCCGGGCTGGGGGAGTGTGGAGAAGGCTCTTGCCTTACCCTGTCACAGCCTGGGTCTGAGCCGTAAGGAGAGAACCCTACAACTTTTGTTTTAAGATATTATGTTAAGAGTGTACCTACCCAGGTGGCACACTGGTAAAGAACCGGAGATGTGGGCTCGATCCCTGGGTCAGGAAGATCCCCTGGAGGAGGGCATGGCAACCCACTCCAGTATTCTTGCCTGGGAAATCCCATGGACAGAGGAGCCTGGAGGGCTACAGTCCACGGGGTCGCTAAGAGTCGGACACGACTGAGCAACTGAGCACGCACATGCTGAGAGTGACCAGAGAAGAAGAGGGTGGGGGTCGGAAGAATAAAAAGAAAAGGATCTGAAAAAGTTAAATAAATACGTGAAATAGCAAGACACTGAACTGAGACGATAAGAGCAGAAAATGAAAAATTAAATGGCACATATTACAGAAGTTTGGAAGAATGAATCAACAGGCTTGTTGACACTCTGGAAATGAAAGAGAAGAGAAAGGTAGGAAAGACTGTCAAGGTTTCAAAGCTTGTGGCTTCAGTATGTGTGATGGGGGTAATGTAGGGAGGGTTAGGTCTAAGAGATGCCTTTAAAAACGGAACCACACAATAGGAATTCTCAAGCTTCACTGAGCATGAAGGTCATCTGGGATGCTGGCTTAACATGCAGATTTCTGGGCTCCATCACAGAGATTCAATTTAGCATGCCTGGTGGTACCCAGGAATCTGCAATCTAATAAACATTTGTTTGGATTCAAGTCATCCAAAATTCATAGTTTAAAAAAAAACAAATCAAGAAAAATTAAAAGAAAGTGAAATCGAATTCTTCCAGAGTGCTGGAAGAAAAACCAATCTTATATAAAATCTGAAACAGTGAAAATAGACATATATTTGAGATCATAAAAATGTACTTTTATAATTTAAAACATTATAGCCAAAATTAAAAAGTCCATAGTGAAAAGTAGTTTCATCAAGTGCTGCTGCTGCTGCTAAGTCGCTTCAGTCGTGTCCGACTCTGTGTGACCCCATAGACGCCAGCCTACCAGGCTCCGCCCCTGGGATTCTCCAGGCAAGAACACTGGAGTGGGTTGCCATTTCCTTCTCCAATGTATGAAAGTGAAAAGTGAAAGTGAAGTCGCTCAGTCCTGTCGGACCCTTCGCGACCCCATGGACTGCAGCCCACCAGGCTCCTCTGTCCATGGGATTTTCCAGGCAAGAGTACTGGAGTAGGGTGCCATTGCCTTCTCCGTTCATCAAGTGACTAATATTTTATTAATAGGCTATGCAAATTAACAAGGTAAAACAACAGAGGCCCTAACAGATAAATGGGTAAGCACATAAATGGAATTCCAAAAAGAGGGACTACAATCATAAATGTAAGAAATACCAATTAAAACAGCAACAAGGCAACACACATTGATTTCTAAGTAAACAAATATCATGGTGGGGGCTAATAGTCAAAGCTGATGAGGTAATTTCATGCTTGCTGGTTGCATTATAAACCAGCTAAAGTCATTTTGTAAAAAAATAATTTGGCAATACATAACTAAAGCTGTAAAAATAGTCATACTCTTTGACAGAGAATGCTCCTTTTGTAATCTAGCTTGAAACTGTCCTGGATATGGGGAAAAAAAAACAAACTATATGTAATGAAGAATATCAATCATCAGAAGTTGACCGTGTGATGCACACGATTTCATTTAGTCTGTAAAACAATCCTATGCAGTTAGCACTTTCATTGTTCCCATATTAAAACTAGGGAAATGGAGGCACTCAACTTGCTCCAAGGTAAAGGCAGGTTCAGGAACATTCTGCCACCAGAAATTCCACACTTAGTTTTTATACCAAATTATCACCATGAGGGAATCCTGCAACCCAGTAGCATTTGTTCCATTAGAAAATGCAAGAAATGGAGAACAGTATGGAGATTCCTTAAAAAACTAAGAATGAAACGACCATATGACCCAGCAATCCCAATACTAGGCATATACCCTGAGGAAGCCATAACTGAAAAAGGCACGTATACCTCAAAGTTCACTGCAGCACTATGTACAATAGCTAGGACTTGTAAGCAACCTAGATGTCCACTGACAGATGAACGCATAAAGAAGTTGTGGTATAAATACAAAAAGGAATGCATTTGAGTTGGTTCTACTGAGATGGATGAACCTAGAGCCTATTATGCAAAGTGAAATTAGAGAAAGACAAATACCATATATTAATGCATACATATGGAGTCTAGAAAGATGGTACTCATGACCCTATTTGCAGGGCAGCAAGGGAGATGCAGACATACAGAACAGACTTTTGGAGACAGTGGGGGTGGGAGAGGTGGGATAATTCGAGAGAGTAGCATTTAAACATATTCTTTACCATATGTAAAGTAGGTGGCTAGTGAGACTTTCCTGTACGACACAGAGAACCCAAAGCTGGTGCTCTGTAACAAGCGAGAGGGGTGGGATGGGGAATGAGGTGGGAGGGAGGTTCCAGAGGGAGGGGACATATGTATACCTATGGGTGATTCATGAGGATGAATGGCAGAAGCCAACACAATAAAATAAATAATTATCCTCCAAATAAAAAGTAAATTAAATTAAAAAACTGCAAGGCAAGGAAGAAAGGAAACTAATTATAGCAGCACAATAGAAATATATGTGAGTGACAATGGGTTATTTCTCCCACCTCAAAACTTTCTGCAAGACTTAGCTTTATTATCTAAAAAAAACTCAACTTACTTGATGGGAGGAAAATAAAGCACATAGGAAAGGAAAAAAAAAACCTCCTGACTTTTTAAAAAAATTAGAAATAAATCCTAAGACAAGTGTAGAGGATGAGAATGTTTTGAGAGAAGGATAATAATAATTATACAAAATTATGAGCTTGAGAGAAGCATAATAATAATCTTCAGATAATTAGATAAACTGTCAAATGAGTAACGGTTTTAGTTTGTCTCTAAATGGGCCTGACAGTAAGTCAGGAGGCATTGTTTGTGTGTTTGTGGTAAATGGATATGAACCACGCATCTATTACTTTAAAGGTACAAAGCACTTATTAATAGTTCGTATATGATTTTAGAATTAATTTGGGAATATTGGCTAAAAACTTTTAATAAGTCAGAAATACAATGTACAGTATAAGAGAAACCAGGACATTGGCAACAGCAAACTGCATCCACTGCAGAAATAACTGAATATTCAAATAAAAATAATAATTGATTTAAAGAGAAAATATTTTATGTAAAAACAGAACATTCAAAGCACACGACAAAATTCAAACATGGAAACTGGAGTACTAAAATTCTAATAAAAGGATAAAATTGTACACCATGGCAGTAATAATCAGTAAAGCTTGTGTATTCTGATTAAATTTTTGCCCATGTCAATCCTCCTTAACGAACAACTTTACAGTCAGGATTACAGATTTATATTTATTTTTATACCCTGTCTTTATTTGCACTTCATTGCTTTTTAGTTACTTTTTTGCCAAATCTAATACAATTAAAATGGGACAAATAAAGAGGACTTCTGATAGCCACTTACTGCTCCATAATACATACGATTCAGCGTCTCCCCACTAAAACTCTGCTGCACAATGTTATTTATTTCTCCAAATTCCTGTAATCACGTTTTAACGAGGCTGCTAAAAACATGCAAAACTGAGAGATCTGAGAATTTCTATTTTCTCTTAATTCTAGTCGTCTTGATGATATAATTTTAAGAATAGCTCAAATTATTAACAGAACTACAGAAGTTGAGAGAAGCATCCTAGGAAATCTAGGAGTTTTTTTCTGACTCTGAGAATCTAAGACCTTGCCCATAATCACTGGGGAGAGGGTCCTCTTCTGTAGAAGAAAATAAATCGTAATAGAGAAGAGAGCATGAGCTAGCCTCCACTGGTAAGCAGCGTGGGCAGCCTCTTGCTCAGGGCGGGCCTAATTGGCAGTCACCCAGCTGTGCCTCGGGTGGAGTTGGCCCCCAACTATCTTGGGGGACAGCTGGGCTGTGCTGGGGTCACGGAGACCTGGCAGGGTAGGAGGGAGGCTTGCATGTGACAGGCTGCTGAGTCCAGACTACTGCATCAGAGGCTGGGGAGGGGGGAGCAGTTCAGGTTTTAATTTCATTGTATGGACAGATTTCATAAGATCCCCAGCAGAAATCTCTCTAGAATCTGTCTCCTCAATAAACAAGCGAACAAAACCAGAATGCCTTAAGAAGGAAGTGAAGCCCAGACTCCACGTTTGTTTCTCTGTGAGGCCCTTGGGTGGGGGGAGCTTTCTGTAGAGTCGGCTGACAATGCCCAGCCTAAGTCTGTGCTTCACCTGTGCTTTTTCTTGCGGAAGTTAAACCTGGATGTAACACAACTTTAAGTAGAAAATTCAGTGTTAATTATCCCTTGCTATCCTAATGGAAAAGTGTACAGATAACCTCAGACAAGGGGGAAAAAGGCTTCCTCACTTCCTAGTATAATCTGTTTCAAGTTTTACTCAATACTCTGACTATAAAATAAAAATTTTAAGTTTTAAAAATGCTATAAAAGAAATGCTACACAGCTTTCAATACAGAGTAAGCCCACTACCACATCATTCATGCACTGATATTTCCCAGAAAAATTTAAGTTGTTCTTAATGAAGTTAAAAGCATAGATTAAACATAGTAAAATATAGAATAAATATAATTAAATAAATTTTAAAAAAAAAGTATAGATTATTTCTGAACATACTATCTTTCCATCCAGCTTTTTTCTCCCCATCTAACTTCTTACCTTGAAGAAACTGAACTGTGCCACACATTTTATGTATGTGTATGTATATAATAATACATATCAATTACAGGAAGTATACACACACACATATACATATACAAAGATATGAATATGTATGTACATGAAAGAAAAATGCTAAAACTGTGTTAGCTCATATGTGGTGATTTCCTGGGCAATTTCATGAGCTATTTCTAGTTATTAAGGTATTTTTACACTTAATAATAATCTATAACCTGTGAAATATTAAAATCTGATAGAAAAAAAGTGTTCTCTCTTCTACTTTTCACTGACCATTTTTCCAAAACCTCAGCTATTCTTGCATTCTTATTTCTTTTCTCAAAGACTTTAACAAAATGGTTCTGAGAACTGAAAAACCAGTCTTGTAACATGGCCTTGATAATTCAAAAGAAAGCCTTGAGCCCACTTTACGTGATCCCCAAAGAGTCCTTGAATACAGGAGACATAGATGTCATCTTTTTCAGATATATTTGAGTATAAGTTGATTTTGATAAATTTATTTCTGTAAAATAATCATTTGACACCCCTCCATTTTGGTAAAGCTTTAAGTATATTTTATGGATAAAACAGGATCTGGGTCTTATTCTTTCTGAACCTACAACACCCAGCATAGTACTCCAATTTGCCATCACACATCTATTTATGCAAAAGATCTTAATGGAAAATCCACTTACTCAGAAAGCATACCTTTGAAAGGACTGAACAATTCATTTTAAAAGGAAATTTACTTCATGATAAAAGAAATCATACTGTTCTCAGATCTGTTAAAGCTCTAAGGAACCACAGAAAGCGGTCTTAATGTTATACCATCTGCCCTGTAGAGAAGAGCTGGGAGAAGTTACCTTTTGTGCAGGGCATGAAATTCGCTGTACCTTTTTCAACAAAATGTTTTCTTCCATTCATTAGAACTTCTATCTTAAACACCTAAAGGAAAAAAAAAAAAAAGATTAATTCCACCAGTTCCAAACCCTCAACTGTCTGATGTGGTAAGTTTGTGACCATGATATATTTCATCCCTTTAATTACAGTAGCTGATCCCCCAAAACCCAGAAGGCTCAGGAGACCCTGGCCCAACAGCACTGATTAATGAGCCCTGGAGCCAAACGCTCACTAACAAACGACAGCAACTCCGCATACGTGTTTAAAATAGCGGCAACTTAAATGCCTTAAGATGCTCCTTAACTTTTTAATCAGAGAACACTCCTCTCCTAAAATTATTTCACTAAATGTGTTTGATGGCATCAAAATACAAGCGTGAAGCCACAGAAACAGTCTGTCAAAAATCACAGCCCATATGGGTATTTCAATGACGGCAGTGCTGTGTCATCTTTAAGACAACCAAGCAAACAGTAGTACATTTTAGGTTAATTTCTTTCTAACCTGCATATTCATCTCCAGTCTCAGCTGGGCTTATTCTGCTGTTTGCAAAATGGGGAAAATGTAGTAAAGGTTCATTTTCCCTGCATGATACGAGTGACAGCTTGCGCTCCCACCTTCAGGAGGTGAAAGGCCAGATGAAACGGCTCTCTGGGTGCACTAATTAGTAAGCACTAACATGACACTTTCTTGATTCTTAGGTCACGGGTCAAGACTGGGGACAAGGGATGAGGAATATGGTGAAATGCTCATGAGAACACAGCTCTAAGGTAGGTGGGGGAAGGATGCTCGGCAGGAGCTGAGGAGCAGACACTCTGTATTTCCAGGAGTTTGTCTTTGGTTCCGTCTGCTTTGCTGAGGGAAAGTCTGTCATCACCAAGATGAAGGAGAATTGTTCCACGACCTAGTAAGCTGGTTTCCCATTTCAATTGCCCTTCTGAAGGAAACAAAACTATGAGGTCATGTGACACTAAAGAGTGTTAAACACATTATGCTAACCCTAAACAGAACTATTCAAGCATATGAGATACAAGATCACACACCTTCATTATGAAAATACCTCTCTATGGATCTAAATTTCTGCCTTACATGGAAATATGACTGTTTTGGAAAGCCAGAAATTATGTCATCAAACAAAATGTGTTCATATTTTTGTACTTCTTCCAATTAGAAACAAAATCTTCTGTCCCACAACTCAGCTTAAGAAACCTGCTTTTATTAAATAAGTGTGAAATTATCAATTTAACCAATTAGAATTAAAATTTATCACATACTTTTCTCTATGTGTCTATGTGTGTTATATACACCCCAGCCCCTGTTCTTTTTCCTCAAGAAATCCCTCTAAAAATACTTTTTCTTTGGTGAATTAGTGAAAATATTTTCTTCAAAAAACATGTTTCCGACTCTAAGATATATATACATTATTTTTTAGAAAAAAAATTGTTTACTAGTTCACTAAAGTAAATCCGTCTTCTTCAAAGACCCTTCAAAGCCAGGAATACAAAGAGAAAATCACCCTGAGAAATGCAAACAAAAGAAGCACAGCTTCAACTCAGGGGCTTGGTTAATAGAAATCAGAGTCTCCTTTTCAGTGTCAGGTCTTGGATTTAAATCAGGACAATGTGGGAGCAATGAAAGTACTTTCCATCTGCAGAACTGTATGAAATAGATGAAATGACGTTCTGAGTTCAGTTACTTGAGGCTTCATCACAAAACCCACCACTCTAATTGGCACGTTTGCTGAAGAACCCATAGAAGGAGAAAGTTGAAGACTCAAAAGGTTCAACTTCCTAGGCTGCCCCTCAGGTGCTCCCTCCGGAAGGCCACAGATAAGACACAACACAGCAGCTGCCTCACGGAATGTCGCCCCTTCAGTCGACCAGATGGCTTCATTACCAAGTTCCACAGTTACTTCACACAATCACTCAATTTCACTTTGGGGGAGGGGCTGGGGTGTACGGAACACACATGGACACACAGAGAAAAGCATGTGATAAATTTTAATTCTAATATTATTATTAGGTTGCCATTTTTTAAATGCACAATATACCTAATACTGTTAAGATGTTTTTCTTTTAAATGGGAAAACACCTTGGAAAGGAAGTTTCTTAATCAGAATTTCCATGACAATATGAAGCAAGAAATGGAGTCCACTTAATAAATCTTATGTTCCTAAATTCCATAGCAGACTTATTTTTTTTTTTCTTAATAGTTTCTGACACACGTTGTCCCTGCTGCCAGGAAAACATTTTCCCTCTTGCCTTTCCTGGCAAACTCCTAGTAGCTGTTATCTACCTCTAAGGTGGGAGCAGCACAGATGATGTTTGGAATGAATGCACGGTATCTGGCATTCATTCTTTCAGTTATTTAACAGATATTTACTGAAGGACTACAATGTGCCCAGGAGTTTGAGGCTCTGAGGATTCAGCAGAGAACAAGACAAAGAAGAGCCCAGACTTCACGGAGCACACCGCCTTTATAGGATCCAGTGAGGAAGGCAGATCATGAACAGATAAAAAAACACGGTCAAGTCGAGAAACAAAAGTGCAGTGAAGAACACAGCAGGGGTAACACAGAGCCGGACAAGGGTGCTGTTTCAGACACTGTGGTTAGAAGTGGTCTCTCTGAACACAGAGGCCACTAGGAGTACAAAATCGACAGGAAATACCAGGAAAAAGTGTATGCAGGAGTTGAATGTGGCTGCCTCTGGAATTTCAGACTGGGTGGTCAAGGATTGTTTGTTTCTGTCCCCCCCCCCCCATATTTAAGGTAAAGCCTAGAGCAGGGTGATTTCCACTTTTGGCCAAGATTGAGTAACAGTGTCCAATAACCGTCCCAGTTGAAACTCTGGCTGAAGAATCCAGAGAAGGAGAAACAATTCTACAATTGGACAAAATAAGTGGGAGAATTGGCTCTTGATGGAGAAACTGGACATGAGGAAATGAATGACACCAAGAGATGGGAAACAGTGATTCCTAAGATTACCCCAGGCCACAAGGTGGCCTGAATTAGGGACAGGGAGGAGAGAGTGACAGAAAGCCATGGAGATTTCTGGAGAGGAGTGAGCCACAGATGAAGGGAATTTCTGTGACTTGCTGGTCTCCTTCCAGCATTCAGTTGACTTCTCATCAGCACAAGAGACTGAGCAAACTACCCAAGGACAGGAATAGATTAGAGACCCCAGTGCTCAGAGCTCACACACACTTGGGCACAGCTCTTGCTCCCAAAAGCCAAGGGAGAAACCTCATAATTTGGGAAGCACTCGTTAGAGAGCTCAGAGGGGTCCTGTCTCAGCAGTAGAGCTAAAGTAACTGTAAACTAAAGGCTTTTCTAATCCAGAGTAACAAACCTTAAAAGCAAGACCTGAAGAGAGTAAACTGTTTCTGAGTAAATTAACCACTTGCCAGAACAAAGTTCAAGAATATTTTTGAGAGCATAAAAACATCCAGTACCCAACAAGACAAAATGTACAAAGCCTGGCATTTAATCCAAAAGAAGCAAGAAACTTCAACTCATAATGAAAAGAAAAAACAGTAAATAGAAACTAGCCCCAAAATGACACAGATGATAAAATTAGTAAAGCATTAACTTGATATAAGAAAATTTCTTATGTTCAAGAATCTAGAAGAAAGGTTGACTATGTTAAGTGGAGGCATGGAAGATATAAACAAGACTTAGATAACAGGTCTGGGTCCTACTGAAGAGTAAAAATGTCTGTGAATAAAAATATACATATACTGGAGGAGATTAGCAGCAGGTAAGACACTACAGAAGAAAAGGTAAGTAAAGTTAAAAATCTAGCAGTAGCAACTTAAATTAACAAAGCATTCGTGAACCATGGGACAACTTTAAACATCAAAGGGCATGTATAATTAGAGTACTCATAGGAGAGGTGAGATGTGGGGAGAGAGGTTGGAGAGAAAGACAAATATGTTTGAAGAAATCTTGATCAAGAATTTCCCCAATTTGATAGAAACTTTAAACTTGTAAGTCCAGGATGACCAACGGACCCAAGTATAAGAAACAGGGGAAAAAAAAAAAAAAGGCAAAACATACTCTAATTGCTAAAACCAGTAAGAAAGAAAACCTGAAAAGCTGCCAGAAAACAGAGACATCACATAGAAAAGAAAGATAAGTCTGAGAGAAAATTTTTCAAATGTTTCTATAAATAACCAACATTGTAAGAGTGAGTCAATGCATATATATTTCGGTTATGTAAATATGTTTTGTGTAAAGTGGCATATATAAAATCAATGTACAATTTAGTGTTAAACTTTTAATCATTATTTTTAAAGTGTTTAGGAATTTTTCCCAAATAGTAAGACCAATAATAACAATAACAAAGACTTTTATAATTCGTATATGCAGGCACTGATCCAAGCTCCTTTATCATGATAATCACTCATTTAATTTTCACAACAACCCGCCACGGGATAGGTAGTATGATCCTCATTTCACTGGCAAGGAAACTGAGGCATGGGTTAAGTACCTTGGATATAGTAGCTACATTTTGACTCAGTGATTTGGTTCCTGAATCTGCCTTCTTAACCACTGCACAATACTGTTTCCCAATGAATAGACTCCCTTACAGTCCTGTTCACTGGGGGAAATACTCTGGAGTGGGAACAATGCCTTCCATACAGTCTCTTCTCAAGGCGCCTCTGCAGGAACCTAGGACCCTTGGCAGAGAGGGAGGTGGTGATGCTGGCGTGAGGAATTCACCCCTAACTGCAGCTTATGCTCCTCTCAAACACTGATCTATGTAGAAGGCATGCAATTCTGCAGAATAGAAAAAAATCCTTCTCCTGCTAGGATCTGTGTCCATACCGCCTCCCAGGTCAGTCACCTTACATTGCTGTCCCCAAATTCAGTGTGTATGGTTTTGCTACAAAAGTATATGCTTACCAGGAAGACTGTTCAAAAGTCCAAAGGAGATAAACTGAAAAGCATGTTTAATACATGAGAGACTTGGATAAAACCATATTAAGTTTATTTGGATCCGTTTAAGCTACTTGTTTCCTTTCAGAAATTGTCAGTACTCGTATAAGCTCTTTATGTACATATAAAATGTTATTTTCTTAATACAACTGTAGCTAGAGCATACAGTTCTACTATTTTTGTTTTTTCTACTACTTTTATTTTTTACTTTATTTACTTAATACATAGACACCTTCATTAATGAGCACATTTTGACATACTTCCTTCTTTAATGGCTACACAGTACTACCACGTATGTTGTTACCACACTTCATTTAATGAGGACCCTACTCAAGGCGAATATTGTTACTGAAATATTTTTCACTGTAAATTTTTAATATGTCTATATACACTTGTTTATATAAATATGTACATATATATTTATTTATTTATGTCCTGGTGGCTCAGACGGTAAAGTGTCTGTCTATAATGCGGGAGATCCGGGTTCAAGCCCTGGGTTGGGAAGATTCCCTGGAGAAGGAAATGGCAATCCACTCCAGTACTATTGCCTGGAAAATCCCATGGACAGAGGAGCCTGGTAGGCTACAGTCTATGGGGTTGCATAGAGTCGGTCACGACTGAGACTGAGCGACTTCACTCACTCATACCTACATATATTTTATTTATATGTTAACGATTAATGTATCTGTATAGACATACACATCTCATTCTTGTTCCTGTGTATGAATTTATACACATATATATAGAAGATAAATTACCAATTTCATCCCCCTCAAGTGTCCTAAGTTACCCTGCTACCAAAAGATATGGAATGGCTGGCTCATCCTGACCAACACTGGCTACCAGTCACTTTGGCAGTATGATGAGGAAATGAGAACGAATTGGGAATATTTTGCCCAGGGTTTATAGAGGCATAAGTTTCCATTCCAACTGTCTTACATAAAATCACATAGAGACCTGACCTATCCGTCTAGCCCTCTACTCTTGGAGATATCCTTGCCTTCAGAGATTTCTAGAAATTCCTCTGTATAAAGCAAGGGAAGCTTCATGTAACTAAATAAACATATTAAGATTTTCATCTAAGTTTGTTTAAAAAACAGGAACTATACTGTTCATGTGACTAGTCTGGCCACAGTCCTAAGAACGTTATTAAGTCCTTAGACTTCCAATTGAAAAGAAAAATAAATATTATTTTAATGAGATTTCAATCTGTAAGTGCAGTTTTGACTACATGTTAGAGTCAGTTTTTTCCCCGAATTCAACAACATCTCTGAAGTTAAACTGTAAATCAATGATAAAATATTTTATAATTTGGTTTACACCCAGTTTTTTCAGAAATGTACCTAAAAAAACAAAATAAACTTAAGCTAAAGAAGTACTTATGTTCTAGGTTGAATGATCTCTGTCTTCAGAAGCTCGTATCTTTCATAGTCATTTATTTTCAACACAAGAAAAGAAAAGTTTTCATACCTAAAACTGTCTAATAAATAACTTTTAGGTGTCTTACAAATAAAGATGGAAACTCTATATAAAAGTTAAGTTTTAAGTCCAGTCTTCCAAGTAGTTTGGATCACTAATGCATTATAATAAGGATATACTAAAGCATTATACTAAGAATACACATAAAGATACACTATCAGCTTCAAAATGACTTTTCTTTACATATATACATATACATACTAGGCAAATTTTCCACCAGGAAGATGGGAAAGTGCTTGTCTCAGACATGCGGGAGAGAGAATATTTTATGTACTATGTTTATGTCTATGAAATTCTCTTTGAAGATTTTTTCAAAAAAGGAATTCAAAAAAGCAGCCAAGAAACAGTGGAAATCTAGAAACAATACGTGGGTATTGGGGAATCCTAAAATACCAATTATGCAGCCTAAAAAGTATTCAAATTAGAGTAAGAAGCCAAAGGATTCCAAGAAGAATGCTTTCAAGAACAAAATGGGTATGATTAATAACCTATTATCATTAATGAGGTTTTAGTGATAGCATCAAAGCATTCACCTTCCTCTGTTAAGAAAAAAAAAGGTGCTTCAGAATTTCAAGAAAACCAACTAAACAAAACTGTATACAATGTACAGTTCCAAATATAACGCAAAATAAATGCAACATGACCTGAAACAGTTTAGAGAATTAAGAGTGTCAGGACTTCCCTGGTGGCCCAGAGATTAAGACTTCACCTTCCAGTGCTGGGGGTGAGGGTGAGCCTGGTTGGGGAGCTAAGATCTTAAGTGCCTCACACCAAAAACCAAAACATAAGACAAAAACAATATTGTGACAAATTCAATAAAGACTTTAAAAATGGTCCACATCTAAAAAAAAAAAAACTGAACAAGATTGTCCATCTGAAGCAATGCTTGAAACATTCTTCAATGAGCAGTACAGGTTAACAATTTATAAGGCTACCTTTCCTTCTTTACAATTCCAAAAACTTGATTACATGGTGAAAACATAAATAAATGCACACACACATATATAATTATTATATGGGTACATTAATTATTGTACTCAGCTTTTAGAATCAATCTATACAACAGAGAAGACAATTATTTTTACAGAATAGACTGCAACTATTTTTTGTGTAAAAACTAATGGCATAACTAGCAGAAAACGAGAGATGAATGGGGAAGGAACGGGATGTAAAGGAAGCAAACGGGGTCCACATCTTTCCATCTTACATACTTGACAGTCAAAGCATGCTGCTTAAAAGTTGGTGAATGAAAGTTGTTCAAGTTACACAGTAACAAATATAAAGTCATAATGTTGATTCTAATTGTGAAATTAAAATCATATACATAGTGAACATGGAGTAGAGGAGAGTTTAATACAGGAGTGGAATCCACTCAATTCATATTTCTAAGAGATTAGGAGGGACACAGAGATTTTTCAAGACACTAAGAAATAGAGCTTCAGATATATTATTAATACTTACAGTAACATTGCTTAAAATAAATTAGTAACTTTTCAATTCTAGAAGGTATTAGATATTTTATTTTTCCTTTTACATGTTTATGAAGTGTTGAATTTTTTTCCGTGTATATGAAGCACTTTCAGACAACCTAAAAATGACATAACCTCTGCTAAATGTTTTTGTTTTACATCTCTCTGGTTATAAAGGAAAGATTCTCTTTAGTTTATTAATATTTACAGAATTACAGGTTTTCAGTGTAAACCTTACTACTGACTAATTTTAGCTACAGCTCCCTGACTGATTACTTGATTATGAAAAGTCTTCATTTTTCTTTTCCTCTTCAGCCACATCTATGACACAAACCCAATCAATCAATTCAGGATGAGGGAAAAAATGCACTGAAATACATCAGGTCATACATATTGATTGGTTAACATAGTTTTTCATTAGTTTCAATATCATATAACTTTAACTTAGATTTTTTTAAATTATTAAATTAATTTTTTAAATTACAATACTGTACTTGTTTTGCCATACATTGACACGAAATGTGAAAGCTGCTAGTTCTTTGCTTACCTGAATTGTTATGGCAATAAATTTTACACAGCATATTATGTTAAACAATTAAGCATTCTGGAAGATAAATGCTATGTGAACCTTATTTTATTTTATGAACTGCTTTGAAAGAAGGAAAATAGATAAATAAATTTTATCTGCACTACTTCCTAACTTGGGCAAATCTCTAAGTTTCTTTGAGCCACAGTATCTTCATTAATAAAATATGGAAGATAAAATTATACCTACTGTATTAGTTTGTCAAATAATAAATGTCTTGGTGCTTTGTAAGACGCTCTGAAATGTAATGAAAAATTTCTAACTATGAACACTGTAACTCAATTATCCCCCAATTAAAAAATTTAAAAAATAGCTATGAAGCAAGGACATCACTTTGCCGACAACGGTGCATCTAGTCAAAGCTATGTTTTTTCCAGTAGTCATGTACCGGGGTCACAAAAAGTCAGACACAACTGAGCGACTTCACTGAACTGATGCAGATGATACCAGTCTAATGGCAGAAAACGAATAAGAACTAAAGAGCCTCTTGATGAAGGTGAAAGAGGAGAGTAAAAAAGCTGGCTTAAAACTCAACATTCAAAGAAAACTAAGATCATGGCATCTGGTCCCATTACTTCATAGTAAATAGAAGGAGAAAAATGAAAGCAGTGAGATTTTATTTTCTTTAGCTCCAAAATCACTGCAGGTGGTGACTGTAGCCATGAAACTAAAAGATGCCTGCTCCTTGGAAAGAAAGCTATGACAAACCTAGACAGCATATTAAAAAGCAGAGACATCACTTTGCCGACAAAGGTCCATATAGTCAAAGCTACTGTTTTCCCAGTAGTCATGTATTGATGTGAGAGTTGGACCATAAAGAAGGCTGAGCACTGAAGAACTAATGCTTTCAAATAGTGGTGCTGGAGAAGACTCTTGAGAGTCTCTTGGACTGCAAGGAGATCAAATCAGTCATTCTTAAAGGAAATCAACCCTGAATATTCATTGGAAGGATTACTGATGCTGAAGCTCCAATACTTTGGCCACTTGATGCTGGGAAAGAATGAAGGCAAAAGGAGAAGAGGGTGGCAAAGGATGAGGATGAGAGGTGGCAAAGTTAGATAGCATCACTGACTCGATGGACATGAATTTGAGTAAACTCTGGGATACACTGGAGGACAGAGGAGCCTGGTGGGTTACAATCCATGGGGTCAGAAAGAATTGGACATGACTTAGCAACTGAGCAACAACAACTCACTGGGCTAAATCATGGTATTGGCAGGGCTGGGTTCCTTTTGGTGGTTCACTGGGAGAAAACATTTCTGTTTCCTTGTGGTTCTAGGACTTGGTCTTCATTTTCTTGCTGACCCTCAATTAAGGGCAAAGTTTGCAGCTTCTACAAGGCACCTGCACTCCTTGGTTCACGGTCTCCTTTCTCAATCTTCAAAGCCAGCAACAGGAGATCAAGACTCTCATGTCCTGTTTCTGTGACCTACTTTTCTGCTTCCTCTTCTTTTTAAGGGAGAGACTCATGGGATTATATCGATCCTATCCAGATAAGCTAAATTGTCTCTGTGATCTCAAGGTCCATAATATTCACCACCTCCATTAAGTCTCTTCTGTATATCAGGAAACATATTCACAGGTTCTGGAGATTAGGGTGCAGACATTTTGGGAGATCCACTATTTCTTTTATCATAGACCGAGAGGAAGTGAGAATATCTGGGTGTGGGGGCAGGATGGTCCCGGCAGGTGGAAGATTAAATGCTTGACAGGGTTATGTGCCTAAAGTGATGAGGAGGGAGAAGAGTCAGAGATAAGGTCTGAATAGTAGTGGAGAGAGGCAAGGAGAAGTAGAAACAAAGGACAGGCTATCATAATTAGATGTGGAGTTTCTTTAAAAAGAAAAGAGCGAAAGAAAGAAATGGAAACAAATACAATGGTGAGGTTCGGGAATCTGAGCAACCTGAAGAACGGTGGTGCCAGTAACTAGGCTGGGAAGACCTTCAGGGGTAGGGGGCGGGGGGCGGGTGCAAACAGGAGCTCTGCACCTGTTGAGATACATGTTAGCTAGACATTAAGTAGAGATGTTCAGTGGACTGAATTTACACATTTGGGGCTTAGGGAGAGGTCTTGGCCAGAGATATGCATGTGGGAATCATCTAATTGTGAATGTGATCTAATGTCAGGAGATAGGATCTAATTACCTAGGAAGTTTTTTCTGTGGTCTTGAGCCCATATCAGGGCTATGGTTTTCCATTCTAGTATGAGAAAACTTTGCTGCATTTTCAAGTCTTCCCCTCCCAGACTGAAACTTCTCTAGCTCCTCTAGCTGTCCTTCAGAAGACCAACCTTCTGGTTAAAATATAGTTTGTCACTGTTCACCTAAAATATAGAATCCAGGACTTAAGAAAATATGGCCATTCCCCAGTTAGTGAATGGATTATGTCTCCAAAATCTACAATTGAGATAGTTTAAAACTCAACACAGATTTTTTTCATATAATAAGTATAAAAGATAGATTTCAACTCATTAAAAAAAAAAAAACCCTGTTTAGCCCATATATGCAGAAAATGACAATAATATATTTTGTAGGAATTATTCATATACATGTTTTTATTGTAGATTTCTTTTTGTGCTTCTATGAGATCTTAGGAACACAATTTCTCTTCATTTTATAAAGACCTTTTTCTTACTTGAAGAATTAAACATGTTCATTACAGAAAACAAGCAAATAACAGAGGACAGAAAAGACTCTGAGTCATCACATCATACCTACTTTTTATATTTTTTTTCCATTTAAACCTCATAAGCCACCTTTCATTCTAACAGATTCTGTCTTATATAATGGTTACATGAAATAGTGCACGCACACTCAGTCATGTCCAACTCTTTGTGACCCAATGGACTGTAGCCCTCCAGACTCCTCCATTCATGGGATTCTCCAGGCAAGAATACTGGAGTGGGTTGTCATTTCCTTCTCCAACAATAATATTTTTATTTCACCCACCAGCTTTTCAGGATAACACAGTGGTTAAGACTTCTGACCCTTGAATCAAACTGCCTAGGTTTGAATCCTATGTTCTCTATGGTTCTCTGCTGGGCTTGGGTAGCACTCCATGACTTGGGGCAAATTATTTAACCTTTATAAACCTCAGTTTTCCCATCTATAACATGAAGCTTATAATGGTACCTTTCAAATAGGTTTGTTGTCAGGATTAAATGTGATTATCAGTGTCAATAATTTACCATATTATCTTGCATTTAGCAAGAACCCAAACAAGAACGTTATCTATTAATATCATTATTAACCTCTAGGAGAAGGCAATGGCACCCCACCCCAGTACTCCTGCCTGGAAAATCCCATGGATGGAGGGGCCTGGTGGGCTGTAGTCCATGGGGTCGTGAAGAGTCGGACACAACTGAGCGACTTCACTTTCACGCATTGGAGAAGGAAATGGCAACCCACTCCAGTGTTCTTGCCTGGAGAATCCCAGGGACGGGGGGAGCCTGGTGGGCTGCCGTCTATGGAGTCGCACAGAGTCGGACAGGACTGAAGTGACTTAGCAGCAGTCACTTTCACAGCTGTTACTATATCAGCACGGGGGAGGGAGACTTGGTGGACAGAGAAGGAAAAGGATGACCCCACAGGAGTGTAACTACTGACCACATCCATCCATCTCCACAAGGGAGAAGGGACTTTTCTGCCATCAGCAGAGGTGGTTGAGCCTGCAGGGCAAAGCTGTGGCTTCGGCAGTCACCTCTATCAGTGCTCACTCAGAACCCTGCAGTGCTGATAAGACCCATCCACTAAGACCCAGTGGAATCCTGACTTCCCTTGATCTTAGTGTAAGATTCCCTTATCTTTGACCCGTATTCTTCTAAATCTTTTTGGAAGCTCTAATTCACTGTTGGCTCACGGTGAACCTTGAGGTCAAATAAAATTGCTAGGTCTTCCCTGATAATTCTGGAACAGGTGACTGTGAAAACTGAGGTCAGGCTTACAAAGGACCATGTCTATTTCCACCCATCATATGAGGATGCTGCAACTTTTCTGAAAATTTATGCTGTCATCCAAATCATAAGCCAGCATTTCTGCCAAGCCTTAGGTCATTGGAGAGTGTACAGTAGCCTTCCTTCACTCAGGCCCGAAAATTCATTCTACAACCTCCCCACTGGTCTCACTGCTTCATTCTTATCCTGTAACCAACTGTTTCACAGTAGCCCTTTTCAGGCCTCCACGAGATCACATGACTCCTCTGTTGCACTCATTCCATGGATTTCCACCACTCCTGGAGTAAAATTCCAGTCCCTATTGTAGCCTGCAAAGCCCTATACCCATAGGCCTCAGAGACCCTCTCTCTTCTACATCTCCTAATACACCCCTCTTACTTATCCTGTCTATGCACACCAGTTCCCCTTCAGTTCAGTTCAGTTCAGTTCAGTCGCTCAGACGTGTTTGACTCTGCGATCCCATGGACTGCAGCATGCCAGGCCTCCATGCCCATCACCAGTCCCCTTACTGACCATCAAATGTATCAAGCACATTCCCAGCTTTAGGGTTTTTGTTGTTGTTGTTGTTGGTTAGTCGCTGAGTTGTGCTTGACTCTTTGTGAAACCATGGACTATAGCCCACCAGGCTCCTCTGTCCATGGGATTTCCCAGGCAAGAATACTGGAGTGGGTTGCCATTTTTCTCCAGCCTTTAACAATATCTGGCAACAAAGTAGGCTGAATACAGGAAATAAATGAGGAAGCAAAGAGGGGAAGGAGAGTGAACAAGGAATTAACAGCAAGACAACACACTGGGAAGAACATGTCCACAACTTAGCTCAGGTCAGCAGTCTTATAGCAAAAAAAAAGTAAGATCAATTATTTTTGTCAGAGAGAAAAATCAGTAAGACATGATAGAGCAGACAGTGCAGAACCAGATCATTTCCTATAGAAAAATTTGTGGTAGCTGGTTTAAAGAATAGTGTTCATGAGGGCATGAGTGCTATGAAAAAGTTTTGAGATCTAGCCCTTTTATTAAAAAGAAACTACCCGTCTTAATAATTAGCACCACTGTAGAGAAGCTACATGATATGGTACGAAAAATGCCAGTCTAGAGTCAGACACACCCAACACCCAGATCTGTCACTTGCCAACGGTGATTCCTTAAGGATATCGCTTATTCACTTTGAGCCTCAATTTCCTCATATGGAAAATGGGGATGATACTACCTGTTTCTTTAGGCCAGTGGCAGAGTAAATATGTAAGACATGGTATATAAAACATTTGGCACTTCACCAGACATAACACTGGTGCCCTATACATCCTAGTCTCTTCCCAAATGTCACTGGGTTTCTCACAAATCTAAATGGAATCTGAGGCCATTAATAACCTCCAGTTCTCTAACACACCATGAAGCTCTATGATGCGCTATGCTTCTGTCTTAAAAAACATCCTCACAAAAAATCATGCAACTCAAAAGTTCAAGTATTCCCAATGACATTTGGGAAGAGACTAGAATGTGTATTCTCTCTATATAAATGAGCTTCCCAGGTGGTACAATGGGAAAAAAATATCTGCCTGCTGAAGCAGGAGACACAGGAGACAGGGGTTGGAGCCCTGGGTCAGGAAGATCCCCTGGAGAAAGAAATGGCAATGCCCTTCCCAGTATTCCTGTCTGGAAAATTCCATGGATAGAGGCGACTAGCAGGCCACAGCCTATGGGATCGCAAAAGAGTTGGACACAACTGAACATACACACACACACACACACACACACCCTATATGAATATACATATACACACAAGCATATATATGCAGATAGATAAATAGGGATAGACAGATGATTATTTTTAACTCAAAGAAGTGCAAAGTGTAAGCTTGGGTAGAGAAGAACTACTGCTTATTCATGATGAGTTTTCTTTCTACTGGCATCAAAAATTTAAGATCCAAGACCCACCTGTGTTCTCTCAGTACGGAACTAATGGTCCTCAGGGGACCCCACGGAGGAAGTTTACTTGAGCACAAGCCGTCTGCAATATGCCTGCCAGCTTCAAAGCGCTGCTGCTCAGCCCTGAAACATGGGCAGAGAGCAGGTGGCGAGGGCAAGCTCTGTTTCTGTAATAAAATACAGACTGTTTTATAGACTTTACAAGCAAGGATGCTGAAGAGACACCCTGTTATTCCTGCTGAAGGGAAAGAAGCTTTTCTTTGTTCTATAAACAGTATTAGAAGGCAGGCATCCACATTTTAAAAATGCCCACCTACACAAAGGAAGGAAGGTCTTAAAGACTGCAGAATTCTCAACCTTCTTTCAAAATTCCAAATGAGAAAATATATCAGTATTTTATGTTCCCAATATATGTTTGGTTTAAAAACTGATGATGATGATATTTATTTATCCACATATTTATTGAGTACTTACTATGTGCTAATTCCCATTCAAAGTCTCTGATATTTATCAGTGAAGCAAAGTGGCAAAGGGAACTGCCCTCATGAAATTTACATTCTAGCAGGGAAGACAGAGAACAATAGATATATTTTTAAAATAAGTAAATTATACAGTATGTTTTAAAAAGTGATCATCTGGTATGGGAGGAAAAGACAGAACCAGGTAAAAGGAACTAGGAGTGCTGTGGGGGACAGGAAGAGAGGAGGAAGAGGGGGTGGAGTTGTGAAGTTTAGCCAGAATGGTTGGACAGCACTGAGATGGCAAGGGCAGGTGATGAAGCTCCATCACAGAACTGAACTTAGTAAGACTTTTGGTTTCTTAAATTTAAGTTAACCTAACAGTCAAGCCCTTAAAGGAGAATGAAATAATGTCATTTGCAGCAACATGGATGACCTAGAGGTTATCATACTAAGTGAAGTAAGTCAGACAAAGACAAAAATCATACATATGGCTTATACGTGGAACAACAAAAAGATACAAATGAATTTATTTACAAAACAGAAATAGGACTCACAGACTTATGGTTACCAAAAGGAGAAGGGCAGGGGAAGGGATGAATTAGGGGTTGGAATTAACACATACACACTACTATATATAAAATACCTGGAGAAGGAAATGGCAACCCACTCCAGTAACCTTGCCTGGAGAATCCCTGGAGGGCTACGATCCACAGGATCGCAAAGAGTCAGACATGACTGAAGCGACTTAGCACATATATAAAACAGATGAACAATAAGGTCCTACTGAATATCACAGGGGACTATGTTCAGTGTCTTCTAATAATCTATAATGGGATAGTATCTAGAAAAGAATATATATATACACAGCTGAATCACTGTGCTGTACACCTGAAACTAACGAAACACTGTAAATGAACTATGAAAAGTGAAAGTCGCTCAGTCGTGTCCGACTCTTTGCGACCTCATAGACTGTAGCCTGCCAAGCTCCTCTGTCCATGGAATTCTTCAGGCCAGAATACTGGAGTGGGTAGTTGTTCCCTTCTCCAGGCAATTTTCCCAACCCTGGGATTAAACTCAGGTCTCCCACACTTTTGACGGATTCTTTACCGTCATAGTCACCAGGAAAGCAAATGAACTATACTTTGATTAAAAAAAAAAAAAAACAAAAACTCAAATTAACCTACTTTTAAGAATTTATTGATACAGGACTTTTTAAAAATTTACTGATACAGGACTATTTAAAAAGTGAGTTTATCTAACAAAAAACTTACAAGCAAATGTCTGTATTTAAACAAGCATCACCTTTTCTAAATCCATATAACACACACCACTGTCAAAGATTTTTAGAGAGAAGTTTGCAGTCTAAGGAGGCCAGGCCTCAACATGTATCACTGCCATTCTTCATGTAGAATCAGCATTTCTAAATCCATATAGAAGGAGCTGCTAAAGAGGAAAGAAAAAGAAATATTCCAAGAGTTCCTTGTATTGATTTCTTTTACCCTAAACAAAGAGATTTTCCTAGTTACATGATATATCATAATCACTTAATTTGTCTGACTCCTTTAAAGATACAGAACAATGAATTCAAGAAAAAGGGTTGACTTGCAAAAAAATAGATTCATTTGGCAAGATTCTGTTGTTTGTATGAGTCACTTTTACCTTAGTAATATGACATATGTGGTCTCTATAGAGAAACAAAAAAGCATTAACTCTAATTCCTGCCATCCCCAAGGGCCTGAGCTAAATCTAAAGCAGTCAGCATCTGAAAAGTCTAAAACTGCTCCCAAGGGAAGGAAGGATGAAGTCTTTCCCTAAGCCTTACCTCTAGATTTAATGTACTAGACACTCACAATTTAATCACCTTCAACACCTGGACGTGATCATCTGCTTTCTCTCTCTTCATTGTGTTTCTGCACGGGCAAAGTCGGTGCAACTGAGAACTCTGTGCCAGGCATTCCCCCACAGAGCACAATACAGATTTGAAGGGAACTCTCTGATGAAGTCCTTTCCTGGACAAAAGAAACTTGTTCACCATTTAGGAATTAATACCTGCAGCCACGATTGGTCCATTCCCTTTTCCAAACGTTTGCTCTGTGCAGTGTCTGAGCACTCTACTCCTCACCAAGGCTTTGGTAAAGTGATCCTAAATTTTACAAACTGAAATGTACAAGATCAGTGTAATATGGAAACACGAAAGCATTTCCAGATGGGTGAACTGCTTGGCCCTCAGAGATAAATAGTACATTCAATTTAAATAGTTGAGAGTAGAAAAGAGAAGCTATATCCATTTTATTATATAGCTTTTCAGAGACAGACTACAAAAATATATTAATCTGCAAAAATACATATGAAGAACATAGAACAAAAATGTATAAGGATAATTATTTTTCAACTAACATGTGAATGTAAGTTGTTATGAATTATTTGCTCAACACAGTGGCACCAAACTGAAATTGAAATATGACTTTTAAAAGCGAAAAAGTATATCCATAATTATAAAAATGTGAACAACCTAATATTTAGTAGAAATAGTTAATAAACATAGAACATTCACATGTCATAGAAGATTTATTAACATGAAATGAGATGTTAATCTTGTTAAAGAAAAGAGCAAGCTATAGAGAGAGTACACTTTTGTGTTTAACGAAATACATAATCATGAGTGTATGTATATGTTATGTACTAAAAAGTCAGAAGGAAAAAAACCACTAAAATGTTCTGAAGGGATGAATAATGTTTTTTCTTCTTTTCACTTTTCAAGGTTTTTGCCTCCAATTTTTCTGCATTGAAGATATATCTCATATTGTTTACTCAAGTTTTGAGTAATACTCTCTCAGTTCAGTTCAGTCGCTCAGTCATGTTCGACTCTTTGCAATCCCATGAATAGCCGCATGCCAGGCCTCCCTGTCCATCACCAACTCCCGAGTTTACCCACACTCATGTCCATTGAGTCAGTGATGCCATCTAGCCATCTCATCCTCTGTTATCCCTTTCTCCTCCTGCCCCCAATCCCTCCCAGCATCAGGGTCTTTTCCAATGAGTCAACTCTTCGCATGAGGTGGCCAAAGTATTGGAGTTTCAGCTTCAGCATCAGTCCTTCCAATGAACACCCAGAACTGATCTCCTTTAGGATGGACTGGCTGGACCTCCTTGCAGTCCAAGGGACTCTCAAGAGTCTTCTCCAACATCACAGTTCAAAAGTATCAATTCTTCGGCGCTCAGCCTTCTTCACAGTCCAACTCTCACATCCATACATGACCACTGGAAAAACCATAGCCTTGACTAGACAGACTTTTATTGGCAAAGTAATGTCTCTGCTTTTTAATATGTTATCTAGGTTGGTCATAACTTTCCTTCCAAGGAGTAAGCGTCTTTTAATTTCACGGCTGCAATCGCCATGTGCAGTGATTTTGGAGCCCCCAAAATGAAGTCTGACACTGTTTCCACTGTTTCCCCATCTATTCTCTCTAGTGAGAGGAAATAAGCTGTAAATCAGCTATTCTGAGTTCCAGGTTGATCTTTGATCCTTATTAGCCAAAGATAGAAAAACCACTTCTGAGTAGTATGCCCTTTCATCATCTATAACATGAGGGTGTTGACCAGATGCTTTCTAATGTCTTAGTATTTTACTTATGTATAAAATAACAACCGTATATTGCTTTGTCACATGTATTTTTCTCCACATCCACTCCATAGCAGGGACTGTGCCATACGCACGTATTCTGTGCTCTGTTTTACATAACCAATGATCATTCACAACTAATTGCGCATGTGTACTCTATTGTTAACTCATTCACAACTAACTGCGCATGTGTACTCTATTGTTCAAAATCACAGTCTTCAGGGTCAGATTCTATTCAGTTAGTTGTTTTTCTCTCTGTCTCACCAAATAGCAAATTTAGCAGAGAAGGCAATGGCACCCCACTCTAGTACTCTTGCCTGGAAAATCCCATGGATGGAGGAGCCTGGTAGGCTACAATCCATGGGGTCGTGAAGAGTCGGGTACAACTGAGCGACTTCACTTTCACGTTTCACTTTCATGCACTGGAGGAGGAAATGGCAACCCACTCCAGTGTTCTTGCCTGGAGAATCCCAGGGATGGGGAAGCCTGGTAGGCTACCATCTATGGGGGTCGCAGAAAGTTGGACACGACTGAAGTGACTTAGCAGCAGCAGCAGCTATCCTCCCCTGGGGCTTCCCAAGAGGCTCAGTGGTTAAGTACCCATCTCCCAGGGCAGGAGATGCACGACAAGAGGGTTCGATCCCTGGGCTGGGAAGATCCCCTGGAGGAGGAAATAGCAACCCTCTCCAGTATTCTTGCCTGGGAAATCCCATGGACAGAGGAGTCCGGTGGGCCATGTGTTTGCCATGGGGTCACAAAGAGTCAGACACAACTGAGCATGCACGCATGCCCCATCTTCCCTACTGTAGGTGCAATATCTGGCTGTGAAATCAGAGTGCTCTTTCAAATGTAAGCCCTAAACTGATCTGGGCCAGACAATGGCTTTCAGAGGGACTAGACCACACGTCCTCTGCTCACTTCTTTTCCAAAATGCTCACCCCTCTTTCTTCCTTGGTCTGAAAGCGAATGTAGTAGGCCCTGTATGTGACTATTCGCCTGAGTTCTCTGGTTCCTAGACACTTCCTCTTGCCTTGGAGGGGAACATACAACATCCCATTGTCCGAGGTTGTGAGCACATACTCGCACTAACTCAGCAAAGGTTGGATGTGGCCAACAGTTTGCTATTAAAAGGATGCAGCTAGGATAACTAGGATAAAGGGACATGTAAAAGCAGGTTCTTTGAAAGGCATTTTCTGAAGTTGTTAACAACCTTGTGCCTCTACAGTATGAAAGGGTGTGCTGGGTCCCGATGGGGGTGAACTCTGCAGCCAGTTTGGTGCCAGCAGGGAGCGGATCCATTAGTTGGCTACGCAGACCCTTCTCTTGCTACTGTGACAAAGCACACTGTCCGTCGGACAGGTGAAGAGGTACCAAGTTTGTTTTTTTAAATTTTGTATTGGGGTATAGCCAATTAACAGTCTTGTGATAGTTGCAGGTGAACAACGAAAGGACTCAGCCAGGCATATACATGTATCCGTTCTGCCCCAAACCTCTCCCCCATCGAGGCTGAGCAGAGTTCCATGCGCGATTCAGTAGGTCCTTGGGGTGCCAGTTTTGTTTTGCTTTTCTAGTTAACATCCTTATATCTCATTTGAATTATTTTTCTAATATCTAAACAACCCGGAGTTAATCTACTGTTGTGATCTCTTTAATAGGCTTTCTGAAATAAATATAAGTAAAATAACTAATTTTTCTGGCAACAAAGTAAAAACACTGCACCAAACCCTAAAGAAGCAATTTAAAAGAAGCCCTCCACCACTTTCCTGTCCAGGTTTGCTTCTGATTGCAAGATACGGCCTCCAACTGAGTTTTGTGCTTTTTTAATCCAAAGATATTCCTATTTCATTAACACAATTCTTCATTTTTTTACTGCTTTGTTAGCACGAAGGAGAAATTCCAGGCTTTAAAAGATTCAAATGACTTGTCTCTAAATCAGACCTGGACTCTCTCCTCTCAACATGCCGATTTACATGAAATCTCTTAGAGTTTCTGTGCTTCCATAAAATGCGTGTGCCACTGCCCATCAAGGCCCAGGTTTGCCTCTTTGCACAAACAGTCCAAAACAGTTTTCCTGATCTGTTTCAACTTGAAGTGTTGTCAATATATGGATTGTCTTGCTTTCTAATTCAGTGAAAAATCTAGTTTTCCATTAGTCTCTGCCTTTCTAATTTTCAATACAGCTTTACTAAATGTAATTATTAAAGGCAGATTCAAGAAAGCAATTACTGAGCCACTGGTTTGTATCTCTGAAGTCTTAATAAGTGGTAAAAAGTTGTAATGGCACTAAGAGTATAAAATGAATTTTTCTATAGATTCGACATATATACCCTTGAATCTGTATATGGGGAGACCTGTTTAAAACAATATAGAGAGCATGCTCTCTTCAAACCTGCATTTAAACTTTATTCAAAGGCAGTGCTCTGTGCTGGAGAGGGCAGGAAAGGACATTTCAGAAAGGCTACAACTCTGCTCTTTCTCCAGGACTTTATGACTTTGGTAAAGGACTTAATTCCCCTTGATCTCCTTTTTTTCCATACATCTATAAATATTAATATGTGAGAATGTTAAACTAGATGGCTACCAAGTACTCTTTCAGCCTAAAGTTCTATGAACTATTTATTAAATGCTTAATCCCTGGTAGGCTCAGTATTATACACACAGTTTCCAAAGCTTAAAATTTAGTGAAAAATAAACATACAATTAATATTAATAATATAAATATAAAGCAATATATAAAAGAGCTATCTAGTGATATAAACCAAATTAATTTTCCAAAATGTCCTAAGGAATAGCTGTGCATATGAAATGGAAGATATAGCTTCTTTGACAGTTATCCAAACTATATAATATGGCTTTGTGTCTATAGGCAAATAGTGGAACGTCTGCTATATAGTCACAGACAACAAACTCTGAATGGAGCCACTGTCCAATGGAGCCACACCAAAATGCCTCTGAAATATTTGGTCAGCATGTAGAGACCATTCAACATTTATCTCAGACCATTCAACTTTATCTCAGTATTATGATATTATTTATTAACTCACGAGAGGCAGAGGTGCAGGTTATTGTCATTATTTTAAAGATAAGAAGACTGAGAATGAGAAAAGTGGATGACTCTTCAGAAGCCTCATAGCTAATCAGGGGTTTGTCTTCTGGAATACAATCATGAGTAGCTTTTCTGCAAAATTAATTGCTGAATAAGGCCATAGAAGCCCCTTTCCCTATGACTGTTCACCCTTACACCGAAGCTTTAAAGTTTACATTGAGCATCGTCACTACTACCGTTATCTGAAGGGACAGCTGCAAACTCAAAACCATGCTGTAGTGATTTCTGCAAATCCTCCTTCATGAAGGTCTAATGACTAAATTAGAAGCCAAGTGGGAAAAATGGGAAACAGAAGCCATCAGGCAAACAATTAATTCTAAGTTGAAAACCTATATACTATGTCCATACTGAGTCACCCTTTAGGGGGAAGCTACATTTTAAGAATATCGCTGTCACAGGAGACAGAGTCTTTTCCATGGAGAAGCCATGGCAGGACCAGAGTGTGGCATTTGAGGAGCAAGGAAAGATGTTTACCCTGGAGGAGCAAATGCAATCTTTGAATATTTACCGAGCAAATGAATACAGGAATCATGGTGAAGTTATATCGACCCCAATAACAAAATTAAGGCCAGCTAGCAAATTTTCCATATAGTCTAAAGCTGAGAAAAAGGACTGTGACTTAAGAATTTGCCATGCAAACATAATGAGCCCACACTTCTAGTCACCCACCAGATAAGGCTAACAGACAGCTTCCAGGCAGCTTATGTGAAGAAGGACTACTATTCAACCCATTCTCTGGTCAAAGATTGTGTTTGGGGAAAACAGACTGCGTGCCACTGTTAAGTAAACATCCCCTTTCTTTAGAGTGACTCAATATGGACTGGGGTGTCATTAAGCCAGAGAAATAAGTAACATAAAATCTGAGATGCAGAATGTTAAAGATAAAGACCTCATTTTACAAGGAGGCCCTGAGACCAAGATCCAGGGTAAAAGCTTCTAAAACACAAAAGCACAAATAATTATAAACACAAAATCTGAAATAGTCACTTGAAAGAATTAAGACAAGGGGGTAAACATTCGACTTTCAGCTTTGAAACACCAAGAGAACAAATCCAGTGATGAACCTTAAGAGGGGCCACAGAAAATGCACCCAAAGGATCCAAATCCACAGAGGAGCTGGGAACAAAAAGCAGAGATCCAGCCCACCCTGAGAACAGAGTCGGGAGCACACTTTGCTCACGTAGTCAGAATGAACAAGCCACCCGTGTGGACACAGACTCTGAACAAAGAAGCAAAAATTAGACACAGTGCACAGTCCTCTGGGTTTTGTGTTAATTCTGATATTATGCAGCCATGCTCCCCGAAGGGTCATTTACTCTCACTTCTGATCCCACTCTGTCTGTCTGTCTGCCTATCTATCTACCCATCTATCCATCTAGTGAAACTGTACAGTTCACTTCTACGTGTAAACATGTGAGAGATGCTGTTGTGTTCAGGGAATTAGAAGCACAATGCTCTGCCAGACAGGACAGTTACTGAAATAGGACACCCCAGTCAGGGCTAAGTCCTTGAGAAAGTGATGCAGACACTGAGAGCTGAAGCCTCAGGGGGAGGTGAGCAGGGCCAAGGGACAAGGTTACTTTAACTAAAGAAGATTCATTTGAGTAGCTGGACTGTGAGACTAAAACTCAGGGCCAGGAGAAAGGATCCTTAGGAAGAGAGGAGCCAGACCACACTGGGCCCCTTAAGCCACACTAAAGACTGACTGGCCTTTACCATTGCTCATTGCCGGTAAGCAAGAGCCAACGTGATCAGTGTGCAGAAAAATCATGCTGACTGCAAAATGTTGCATTCCAAAGGGTTCAGAGTGGATGGGGGAGGACTGAGTAGCAAGTTATTAAAGTCTTCTCCAGTGTTCTGCTTCACACTGAAAATTTTATGTTTTGGACATTTTCATGTAAGCATTACAATATATCAAATTTAAAATGAACTCAGTCACATAACAATCATTAAAGTCACCCTTTAAAAGTTGAATAGTTGGCCTTTTAAAAAGGAAGTCATGAGGACCCTTTAAGACCCCTCTCTTCAAAGGCTAGTCTCCCTTCCTCACCCACACAAGACCAAGAGAAGGCTGTTCTGCTGGTTAAGACAACAGAGAAAACCACTGTAGGTTGTGGGCACTGGTCTAAGAAGGAACAGAGGGGCTTGGTCGTCCTCCACCTCACAGGGGATGTGTGGAGGCCCCCTCAGGCAATGAAGGCAGTTTGCAGGTATCCCCAGAGGAAACAAACGAATCAAGAAAAGAGTAGGGGTGGGATTGGAGGTGAAGGGAGAGGAGAGGTGTTGGGAGTCAGGACTACTATAAAGGCTGGCTGGAGAAGAATGCAAAAGCAGAAGGCATTCTCAGGGCCCTACCAGTGCTGGACCAAGGGTGAAGTCAGTTGCCCACTTAGGTGAAATGGAAGAGTGAAAATCAGTGGCTATATGAAAACCAAAGTTACCATCGGGGCAAGACGCTGAGAGAAGAGCATTTTGAAAGAGAATCGGAACTGTTTCACGTGTCCCATAAAGGATACCATAGGGGAAGAACTCTGAGGCCCCCAGATAAACGCTACATGCTAAGTATCTGATGATGGGGACCCAAGTAAAGATGGGCTATCACGTCCAAGCTCTAGGCGTGTCTTCATCAGGATGAAGCGATGCATTCCACTTACAACTGGGATTCCATGTTACAAAGATCAACTCTGGGTTCTATCTAAACTGCAGTGACATAATTCTGAAGTATAGGAAGGAAGTACCAACCAAGGGCCTGGTTCCTATCCAGCACATGACTGGGAGTATGGGTAGTCTATTCATGCATTGTGGAAAGTGCTTGAGGACAGAGCAAGCCAGTCTTCAAAAGGGGATGGATAGGGAAGGGACTGAAAATAATCAAAGCAGCGTTTTCACATATCCATTAGGAGCATCCCCCTGCCCTGCTTGCCACCTGTCTGATTAAAGGAAATGATGGCCAGGAACCACCTACTCTGCCTCCATTCTCAAGAGTCACCCCATCTAATATCCTTCCCTACCCCACCACTCACTCATCAATACTTGTCTTGCCTCAGGCTAGGGCTTGGAAGACCAGTCGGGATGGCTCTATTTTGAACCAGTCAGTCCTAAAGGAAACCCTGGATATTCATTGGAAGGACTGATGCTGAAGATCCAATACTTTGGCCTCCTGATGTGAAGAGCTGATTCACTGGAAAAGACCCTGATGCTGGGGAAGACTGAGGGAAGGAGGAGAAGGGAGTGACAGAGGATAAGAGGGTTGAATGCCATCATGAAATCAATGGACACGAGTCTGAACAAACTCTGGGAGTTGGTAATGAACAGGAAAGCCTGGTGCGCTGCAGTCCATGGGGTCGCAAGGAGTTGGGCACGACTCAGCGATTGAGCAACCACCACCACCATATTCTTATAACCTTGGTCCCGATATAAAGGGAAAAGAATTTTAAAAGTAAAAGTGACAGCAAAATGAGTGGCGATGTGATGACCACGAAAACAGCAGAAGCCTGGGCTGCAGTCCAGGGGATAAGCCCAGGAGAGGGGCGGTCTCAAGACACCCAGACAGGAGGCAAAGAGTGCCTCAGATCCTGGAAGTTCTAATGCAACTCTGTTGTATTGGATTCTTTTAATTACATTTCCCCTTCCCCCCGTCAAAGTAAACTTTATCTCTGGTGACTGTAACTTCCTAATCGTCTCCCTTTACAGTTGCTGCTCCTAATAGTAAAGTGATGGTTGACTATTTATAGAATAAACTGATATCCTTCTGCCTTGAACCTACAAGCCCTCAATCCACTCTGGCCTCTAAGCTGCATTCCTCAACAGTGAAAAGCATGCACTAGAAAGGATTATTCCATTAGGTAGTTTGCAAAAGATAACCACACCAATGTAATGTGATCCAGTCATTACTACAGGGCCTGCCTCTGAAAATAAGTCATTCCCTTGGCGAGTAATTTTTAAGTACTCTGGTGGATCAGGCTCTGAGCTGGCATACAGTTGGGCAGAGAGACAGTCTCTCCCTGACGGTACTCAGAGAAGAGCTAGAGATGAATTACTTGTAAGTATATGATTATGACTGCAATAGGAGCTGGAAGGAAGTCATCCTAACAGGGAAACCTAGGAACGTAAGGCCAGCCCTGCGATTTAACACTGTGCTCTATATTCATTCTGTTCCTGATGGGGCTTCCTAGATGGTTCAGTGGTAAAGAACCCACCTGCCAATGCAAGAGACATGAGTTCAATCCCTGGGTCAGGAAGATCCCCTGGAGAAGGGAATGGCTACCCACTCCAGTATTTTTCCCTGGGAAATGTCATGGACAGAGGAGCCTGGCGGGCCACAAAGAGACATGACTAAGTGACTAAACAGCTACCTTGATGAGATGGACAGGCTAAGGGCATTGTCCTCAGGTTTACAAAGCCCTGGGCTGCATATAGCTCTCTCCACTCTGCTACTCAGACTCTAGACTTATCCTTGGAGACCAAAAACCCAGGTTCATACTCCACCATTATTGGCTGGGTGTCTCAAGTTCAGTTTAGCCACTCAGTCACGTCTGACTCTTAGCCTACAGTCGCTTAAACTCACTGGGCATCAATGTTTTCATCTGTTAAATAGAAATAACACCTTCTCTGTGAGGATTTAAATGAGTTAATACTTACAACTTCACTGTAGGGTATCTAGCATACAGTAAGCACTCAACAAATGTTTAAAAAAAAAAACATTTTCATGACCTAAGTATCCCTGAATTTTAGTCAATGCTACTAAAATTATTTGAACTCGTATTTAATGACCCCTTATGTAACACAGCTTTATGTCTTTGACTCACTTTGGAAATGAAGAGTCTAGAAAGACTGGTCTTGGAATATGTGTCCTTTGTTAAATATGGTAACTACTGTATTTCCTTTTGCACATTTAACACAGTTTCATATGTGAAATAAAGACATGTTTTTTATAATTCAATATTTTAAATAGGTAATAAAACATACACAGTGACACCTCCCCTGAAACCCCAGCACTCTGTGGCTAGGCTGCACCCTGCACCCTGCTTCGGATGCTGTGAACAGGCCCTTTCAGCCTCGCTATGTGCACATCTGACTGAGTCAGCCTTACGTTCTTCACTTTAACACCAAAGGCAGCACATCACACACCGTTCTACCTCTTGCTTTTTCACTTAGCAATGGACCCCAGCATTTTCCCACAGGAGGATATGAAGACTGTCCTTTCCCTCCTTTTACTGCTACATAATATTGTCTTACATGGATGCTGTTATAACAAAAGTCTTTCTGGCTACATCTCTTTCTGGATTGACACAAACTTTCCTAATTGTAGTCTTGGCAGTGGATGATGGAGAAAATGGGTAGAAATATATTGTCATCTGCCTAGATCATTCTTAGTCAAAAAAATAAAGAGCAACTAGTTACTTTCGGTGGATTTTACCTAAACAATTTACACAATCACTATGCTTCCATTCACAATAATAACTTTTCCCTTAAATTATTTCAGGACATCTGTTCTGTATTTTCCACATTCGGGGATCGTCTTCCTGGGTGTTTCTATGGGGAAAAGCGTTGGCTGCTGCAGGATCCAGTCAGTTACCCTGAGGAGATGTCAGCTGTCAAGCATGTCTTCTGCTGTGATTTCCCGCTCCTCTCTCCTTTCCCACTCTGGGTGAGCTGTCAAGTTTCTAGTTTCTGACGTGCATTTACATCACTCAATGACATCTGACAGCAGTGAAAGGCCACAGAAAACTGCTTATTGATCAGAGCAAAACTAGTTGACGGAACAGATGAGGTTGTATCACAGAAATGCAGCCACATTCAGGTGATGACATTTTGCTCCCCGTACACAAGAGCTTAATGGAATACAACTTCATTATATCATGCCACTTGTGCTTACTGCAACAAGCCCATCTCCTGACTGTTTTGTCTATGTGGTGATGAGGACAATCTATGTGCGCTGGTTTCAATGTATTGCTAACCTGATTTGTTCATGGACACTTGCAAACTGCTTGTGGTCTGTTCTGACAAATAGACCGAAAGACACTGAAAGCTCAATCTTGCTAAAATCTAATTGTGCTGTCCTTTAAAAAAAAAAAAAAAAGAGAATTACCACTTAGTGGGCCATAACTACGTAGTTTAAAGAAATGGGAAATTTTAGTTATTTCTAAGAACTAAAATGGAGAAGGAATGGCAACCCACTCCAGTATTCTTGCCTGGAAAATTTCATGAACAGAGGAGCCTGGTGGGCTACAGTCAGTCCATGGGGTTGCAAAGAGTTGGACATGATGAGTAACTTCACTAAAAACACCAGATGAAGGCCCTCGGCCTACAAACCGTTCTTTTTCTGTTTTAAAGATAACCATTTCAACAATTTCCCATTTCCACTGCCAATGCAGGCAGAGTCGACTATAAAGTTATAAATCAGTACATGTCTGATAGAAGGATCATTAAGCCAAACAGATTCAAAACGTTTTGCCACAAACATATACGAAAAGGCAGAAAGAAAGGAAAAGGCAGCAAATGGGACAGAATCACCAGCCCTCGCTGACTCCTAGCTGAAAAAATGCTAAAACTTTCCCCTGAGGGTTGTCTGGCCTTCATCTTCTGTCTTTAATTCCTCCCTTGAGGCAGGCATGTTCTCCCAGATTACGCATTCCCACAGCACCTTCACAACCTGTCCACATCTGCATCTTATCTGGACTCAGTATTTTTCTTTAAATAGCTTTTTTACTTCAATGAAAGTTAAAGAGAACTTTAAGGTGAATGTGAAAAGAAACACTTGTTTTAAAATCATGTTTCCTGCTG
This sequence comes from Nanger dama, assembly GCA_917880005.1. NCBI lineage: Eukaryota > Metazoa > Chordata > Mammalia > Artiodactyla > Bovidae > Nanger > Nanger dama. Next base: position 10,913,588 of record CAKJTW010000057.1, on the reverse strand, counting down.
AAGCTTATAAGCCTGCAGCCTGCACTCCAGTCCTGAGAAAGGGAGATCAGCAAAGTAAAGCCAAGTTAAATGCTTTGGAAAAATTTTAGGAGGTGGGCAAAATGGCATAGGATGAAAAGGTAAGTGAACAGGAGGAACCTTCTCCCCTGTCTATCAGCGATATTGAAAGTGTGGCCAACCACTGAAATCATGTCCTGTAGCACTGCTGGCCTGTATCTGATACTGTGCAGGGTCCTGTGGGGCTCCTGGGCACAAGGCCTTTCTGTCTCCCCCATGACTTTGATTACAGGCAACAGTCTTCATTCAGTCTCCATGACCTTCCCAGAGTTCCAATGGGCAGATTCAAGCAGTTGTTAATTAGAGAAGGGAGGGGATGGGAGACCAGGGAGAAACAGTGAAGAGCAGCCTTGAGCAAGGTCCTGTCCTGTTCCCCCACCAAGGGATACACACAACAGTATCTTTGAGCTATTCTGCAGATGGGACTTCCAAGGAGGCTCAATGATAAAGAATCCGATTGCCAATGCAAGAGACTTGGATTCGATTCTTGGGTCAGGAAGATCCCCTAGAGAAGGAAATGGCAAGCCACTCTAGTATTCTTGCCTAAGAAATCCCATGGACAGAGGGGCCTGGCAGGCTACAGTCCCTGGGGGTCACAAAGAGTCAGACATGGGACTTAGTGACTAAACAACAAACAACAATTTTCCAGACAAAGAAACCCCCTCTCACTGGGAGAAGTTAATGGTTAATGATGGTATGCTGGCCACAAGCATGTATACCCCAGACAGCTGGAGCTGAAAGCTGATGATGCTGACGCCTACTTACCTCACCACTGGCCCATCACAAGAATGTCCATGAGCTGATATGTCCTCTTTGAGCCATTACTATAAAACTTGTTGCTACTGTTCCAAAGCTGGCACACACAGTTTTGAAGGGATTCGCCTGCTGTGTTCCCCTTTGCCTGGCAAGGCAATAAACCTATTCTTCTCTACTTCACCCAAAACTCTGTTTCCAAGAACCGATTTGGCACCAGTGTACAGAGAGGCCTTCCCAGATGGCACTAGTGGTAAAGAACCCACCCGCCAACACAGGAGATATAAGAGATGTGGGTTCAGTCCCTGGGTTGGGAAGATTCCCCTGGAGGAGGGCATGGTAACCCACTCCAGTATTCTTGCCTGGAAAATCCCATGGCCTGGCAGGGTATAGTCCATGGGGTCACAAAGAGTCAGACACGACCGAAGTGACTTAGCATGCACGTACAGAGAAGCTGAATTCTTGGCATCATATTCAAACCCAGGGAACACGGGCACAACACAGTGAACGAGCAGGAGCTGGGCTCAAATTCCATCCCTCCCACTTCCTGTATGGTCCCCATCAAGTTATTGACCCTCTATGAGCCTCATTTTCCTCTCATCTGTAACAGGAGATTCTGCCCACATACAAACCTTAAAGGATTGTTCCGAGGAGTAAAGAGATCACGCAGGTACACTACTGAGCACAGCAGGCCACATTAAGAAAGCAGCTGCTGCCATTCCTTTCTTCCCATCTCCTTGTGCACACCTTGAGCTTAAAAACCGTAAATCAAAAGGACAGAGGACGGGGAGCAGCTCAGGGCAGAGGGCACCTGAAGAAAAGAAAGAAACGGAAGGACTTCTCTGGTGGCCTAGTGGCTAGGACCTGGTGCTTACACTGCTAAGGGTCCAGGTTTGATCCCTGGTCAGGGAACCATACCATGAAGCAAGGTTAAAATACAAAAAAAAAAAAAAAAAAAAGAAAAGAAAAAGAAGAAGAAGAAAGAAAGAAAAGAAATGGAGAAAAAGAGAAAGAGAAGTACACAGATTAAAGAGGGAAAAAATGGAGTTGAAAATACACGGGGTTTTCAGACTAATTTCTGCAGCTTCCTTGCTGGCAAAGCTCTCCTTCCCCACCTCACCCAGGTTCTAATCCTTTCTTTCCGGCAAAGCTCTGGTCTAGGCTCCAGCAACACTTTGCTCAAACTCAGCTGTCTGCCCTTTCAGAGCTGAGGCTTCTTGAAGACAGTGGCCTCATCTGCCCTCACACCCTCTCATCCACCCTCCACCGTCTTGATCCTCAGGACCTGCTGCCCACAAGCACGGGGGTGGAGTGGTTGAAATGAACGCCACCAGTTCACTCTAGTATCTTTACTTCCAACTTGTCAGGTGTTTCAAGAAACACTTTTTGACTTTTCACAAATCACACCGTATAAAATGCTTCTGCCACAGGCTGCATGTTATTCTCCAAATACTTTTGTTTCATGCACTAAACGTGCTTCCCGCTGCTGCTGCTGCTGCTGCTAAGTCGCTTCAGTCGTGTCCAACTCTTTGCGACCCCATGGACTGCAGCCTACCAGGCTCCTCCATCCATGGGATTTTCCAGGCAAGAGTACTGGAGTGGGGTGCCATTGCCTTCTCTGAAACATGCTTCCTACATGGAAGCAAAAAATTGGCTCAAATCAGATCCATCCTGCTGTACTAACAGTTAATACGGCATATGACAACCATTATATATAACGGTGCAAGGCAGATGATGACAGGAAATAGGCATGGCAGCATGGTGAGACCCAGACTGAGTCAGGTGCAAGTGATAAGTGCAGAGAGCAAGCGTGCACCCCCACCAGCCCCAGACAGCCCAGGTTTAACGCTCTTATCCCAGCCCAATGATCAAAACCGCCCTTTCACTTTCAGAGGTATGTCAGTTTGGATAATAAATTTTGTGGCCACCCTAAGAATGCAGAGGAACATCCCACCTCATGCAGGTTTTTGGGGTCTTAAGGCTCTTTATATACACTGATGTCTTTGTGGCTCATTGTTTTATACATATTTGTTTTTGTATGCATATCTTTCCCTGACTCTAAGTTCTTATTTTAATTCTGCCTCTAGTACCTAATTGAGACCTCTCCATATAGTAGGTACTTAACTGTGGTTGAATGATTCATCCCAAGACATTCTCAACTCAATAAACTAGAATAGAACATGGGATGGAATTTAACTAAGGAAGCTGGTGAATGGCCAAGTGAAATTCATTTAAATTGAAAGTCTTAAGTAATGTCTGTGAATCTGAAAACCAAAATTATGAATCTGACAGATAGGAGTAACATCTGAGGTGGAAAGTAAGGACTAGGGCTTGGAAAATGTGAGCAGATCTTCAAGTAAGTGTTCCCAGGAGAAAGTTGCAATACTTTACCATAAAGATTTCTGGATGCAGTTAGCCAGTATTACCTGTATTTAGGGAACCTCTGGAATGAGTGGCTTAGACAGGCTACCCCTAACCAACAGAGTGAAGATCTAGAATCTCAGGCTTCGTCTCGTGTGCACTGGCAGAATGAACCCAACTGTCAGGAATGGACCCTCTCACACAACTCCTCCCACCTCCTAGGGTCCCACCCGCTTCTCTATCCTCTGCCCCTGCTGATAACCTCATAGTGAAGTCAGGACCCTCACCTACCAGAAAACCCTTAAAATCAAACATGTCTACTGGAGTCCTGGTTCACATCTTCACGGCTGGAATGTGGGTTATAAATACACACTACATTCTAACGTATACTTCCACTGAGGATATTAAGGACTTCAAGAACTTTTCTGAACTGAAAAACCTTTCACTTAAAATGACGCCTGTAGCTAAGACCCTCGCCAGGCCCCCAGAAGCTGACAATGTGACAGCTCAGGGATGGGCAGGTGCCTGGAGACCAAGGCTGTCTTCTTCCACACGGCCTATGACTTAACCCAATGGCATTCCTTTTTTTCTTTCACTTAAACTCCATGGAGCTTAAGTCAAAGTCAAAAGCAAAACTAATCTTGGATTTATTATCAAGAAACATTCTGCATTCGTAACTATGTTTCCTTGGTCATAGAGTTTAATTTAAATAGCATGTTGAACAGGATTAAACACATGAAGCCAAATCACTGATGACTGTGTAAATTACTAGTAATTTAAGAGTCTATAAAATATAAACAAAAGCTATAAGACATTTTGTTTAAAACCTAAGAGCATACAATCGTGGATTTGTAAAAAGGCATTTAGACATTTAATGACCTTAAAATAATTAAGAAACAAATAATTTTTTAAAGATGAAACATTCCACTGGGTGACTGCTTTACTTCAACCAGTGATTAAAGCAATGGCAACCCACTCCAGTATTCTTGCCGGGAGAATTCCATGGACAGAGGTGCCTGGCAGGCTACAGTCCATGGGGTCGCAAAGAGTTGGACATGACCGAGCGACTGTCAATCACTCACTCTCTTGCTCTAGTTTTTAAAACTATGTTCAACTTAACCCACCCAACTCAAGACTTTACAAGGGCTTCAAAAAACAATTGTAAGGCCTCTTGTCCATACTGTGTCATTTACTCTATGACCAACCAGACATAATATTCATAAAATTGTTTTTCATTTTATTGTGCATTACGCTTGTACATCTTTCGATGCAGTTATTAGAAACTACTGTATAACTAGGAAAAGAAGAGAACGAGACACATACGTAGAGTAAATAGAGTATTCCAATTAGGAACAGGAATCCACCCAGATGGGCCCAGATCATTAGTGGAACAAAGCATGTTACCAAAAGTAGGGAAATTTAGAAACATACCCTTCTCAAGCAGATTCACAAAGTATTTGCACTTTAAACTACAGGAGCAAGAGGCAGATAAACTACAGTAAACCACCATTAAGAATATTTATGAAACAAAACTCAATATTAAACACATAGCCAAAACCTCCTCAGGTTTTAAAACTCCATTCAACACGACTCTTCTTTCACCCAGAAAAAGAACTGAACACCGTGAAGATGCCCAGTACATGGGATATAAGTGGATGCATAAAGCATAATCTTCAGGTCAGAGTTCATAGACCAGTAGGGGGGACCTGCCTGCTCACTGATCATTATAACAGAGTGCAAAAACCGGTATAAAAGAGACATAAACAGGATAGACTAGAGGCACAGCAGAGAGCATGAACAGTTCTGCCCAGGGCCGCTAGCCCGTAATTCGCAGAGAAGCGAGTGTCTGAGCTGGGTGCTGCCTGGGCTCTCTGTCTATGGGGCAGATGTGGCCCCAGACTACAGGGCAACAAGGGCAAAGACAGAGGCCCAAGGCTGATGCGTGACCTTTGTGCGACCTTCATAGACTGGCAGGAGGCGAGGCTTGCCTGAGTCTCGGGAGAGGGGAGAAAGGAGGGGGCCACTGTTGAGAGGAGGTGACAGGCAGACTGGGATGAGATCAGGAAGGGGCTTTTCTTACCCTTACCCACAACTCTAAGCTTTGGGCTGTAGGGGGCCAAGAGGCAGCAGAAAGACAAAGGCAACAGGGGGCATGCAGGGACACCATGAGGGAGAGGCCCCTGTAGAGGGCCGGGGTGACGCCGCCACCTGAGAGCAAAGGGGAGATGGAGGAGGCAGGGAACGCGGACCTGGGGCCACGGCTACTTCCCATAAATCGTGCCATCCTAGCTGAGGGAGAGACAACGAGCATCTTGTGTTTTATGTCAGGAACCTGGGTGGATGGTGGTACCCAGACTCAAAGATACAGAGGGCAGACAAATGTTGTTTGTTTCTGGAGGAGAGAAAGAAAGGAGGCAATAAAATCAGTTTGGGGCCTCTTGAATTTAGGTACCTACAGAGTATCAACACAGACACCACTAAAAAGCAAGACGCAGAAGAGTGATGCCAAATGGACGACAACGGAGGCGGGCGCTGTGTTTCCCTCAAGGCCAGGGTCAGACAGAACAGGAACAAATATGCAAGACACTCTCAGGGAGAGGATGGAGGGTCAAGATCCTGAAAGAAATATGTAGAGCCCAAGGGGCAATGACAGGAGACAAAATCAGAGAGTCAGAGGCCAGGTAAGCTTCGGGCTACAGTATGGAACAAAGCCATCAGAGGAGCAACAAGGGGAATGTAATTGCTTTACGGTGAGTGAATATAACTGTGAATATAATTGCTTTAAAGCAACAAGGAGAACAAGGGCAGTAGGAGACGAGGCTGATCATTCCTGAATTCCAAGACCACTTATTAACTCTTTGCATTTGTCCTTAACCATATACTTGTTTTCGCTGTTTTAACTGCAGTAGCTTCAAATAGCCTATATTCCAAAGGAAAGAAACTACTTTTATGTATCCTGTACATTCTCCTTAGTGTTAACCACAGTACAAGGCATAAAGGAGGAACAACAAATATTAGTTAAATGAAAAGAAAACAGGTTATATTTCAAGAATTTCAAAACTTAAGTAGTATGGAATCAGTTCAGTTCAGTTGCTCAGTCGTATCTGACTCCTTGCAACCCCATGAATCGGAGCACGCCAGGCCTCCCTGTCCATCACCAACTCCCGAGTTTACCCACACTCATGTCCATCGAGTCGGTGATGCCATCCAGCCATCTCATCCTCTGTCGTCCCCTTCTCCTCCTGCCCCCGATCCCTCCCAGCATCAGTCTTTTCCAGTGAGTCAACTCTTCGCATGAGGTGGCCAAAGTACTGGAGTTTCAGCTTTAGCATCAGTCCTTCCAAAGAACACCCAGGACTGATCTCCTTCAGAATGGACTGGCTGGATCTCCTTGCAGTCCAAGGGACTCTCAAGAGTCTTCTCCAACACCACAGTTCAAAGCCATCAATTCTTCGGTGCTCAGCTTTCTTCACAGTCCAACTCTCACATCCATACATGACCACTGGAAAAACCATAGCCTTGACTAGACGGGCCTTTGTTGGCAAAGTAACGTCTCTGCTTTTGAATATGCTGCCTAGGTTGGTCATAACTTTCCTTCCAAGGAGTAAGCGTCTTCTAATTCATGGCTGCAGTCACCATCTGCAGTGATTTTGGAGCCAAAAAAAAAAAAAAGTCTGACACTGTTTCCACTGTTTCCCCATCTATTTCCCATGAAGTGATGGGACCGAATGCCATGATCTTCGTTTTCTGAATGTTGAGCTGTAAGCCAACTTTTTCACTCTCCTCTTTCACTTTCATCAAGAGGCTCTTTAGTTCCTCTTCACTTTCTGCCATAAGGGTGGTGTCATCTGCATATCTGAGGTGATTGATATTTCTCCCTGCAATCTTGATTACAGCTTGTGCTTCTTCCAGCCCAGCGTTTCTCATGATGTACTCTGCATAGAAGTTAAATAAGCAGGGTGACAATATACAGCCTTGACGTACTCCTTTTCCTATTTGGAACCAGTCTGTTGTTCCATGTCCAGTTTTAACTGTTGCTTCCTGACCTGCATATAGGTTTCTCAAGAGGCAGGTCAGGTGGTCTGTTATTTCCATCTCTTTCAGAATTTTCCACAGTTTATTGTGATCCACACAGTCAAAGGCTTTGGCATAGTCAATAAAGCAGAAATAGATGGTTTTCTGGAACTCTCTTGCTTTTTCAATGATCCAGCGGATGTTGGTAATTTGATCTCTGGTTCCTCTGCCTTTTGTAAAACTAGCTTGAACATCTGGAAGTTCACGGTTCATATATTGCTGAAGCCTGGCTTGGAGAATTTTGAGCGTTACTTTACCAGCGTGTGAGACGAGTCCCTGGGATTCTCCAGGCAAGGGTACTGGAGTGGGTTGCCATTGCCTTCTCTGAGTATGGAATAGTTCCTCAAAATAAAAACTAGCATATGTAAGACAGCTAGTGGGAACCTGCTATAAAGCAAAAGAAGCTCAGCTCAGGACTCTGTGATGACCTAGAGGGGTAGGATGGAGGTAGAGTGGGAAGGAGGGATATATGTGTACATACAGCTGATTGACTTCATTATACCACAGAAACAACACCATAAAGCAATTTATTTCAATACATAAGTTTTTCTTAAGTATCCAGGTCTTTTTCTCACTCAAAAAAAAAAAAAAAAACAAACCAGTCAAGATGGTGGAGGAGCCGGTGGACATGGAGTATGTCTGTCTCCATGGATGCATCAGGGATATATCTTCAGATGCAGAAGATCTTGCGGAGAACCAGCTGAGTACTGTCAGGAGCCTCTGACCATTCAAAAGGAAGATATAACTCCACTCAAAACTCAGTAAGATGAAGGAAAGAAGGGAAAAGGAGGAGGAGAATGAACAAGACTTGACCTGCACCTGGGGGTGAGGAACGGAAGCAGGGGTCAGATCCCCACCTGGGGGCATCTGCTGGGACAGAGGGGAAGCATCTGAGACCTCTGGAGACTGCAGCAGCTCATTTGTAACAGTCTGAATGGAGTGAGAAAACACAGAAAACACAGAAAACCTGGGCCACCGCCCTACATACTCTGGACAGGGACGCAAGGCTGCCGGAATGCACGGTGGCTGGGAGCTGGAGGGGCATGGGGATTGGACAGCAGTCCCAGGGCAAGGACTGCTGTTGGCTGTGGGGAGAAAGTCCATGGTAGGGAGTGCTTTTAGAGGAATGGAGGCGGGGCACCGCCGCTGAGTCACGTGCAGGGAGTGAAACCATCACTGCAGCTTCTCTCTCTGCAAACGCCAGCACTGGCAGCCAACCAGTAGAGAAACAGCATAGACAGAGGGGCCCTGTGAGTGCCCGAGGCAGGGAGCATAGAGAAGGACCCTAGTCAGGGGCGGTCCTATAAGCGCTAGCTGCCAGAAGCTAGAAGAGAATTCTAATAGTGCCATATCTCTTGCACCTGTGGCTGCTGGCTTCCCTGCACACCTGGTGCTGCTGGGGTTCCCATGATTCAAGCAGCTGCACTACCTCCACGCTCAGTCCTCACCGGGGCAGACCCAAGCCCTCCAGGGCTGCCTCGGGAGCAAACGCCTGTGGATGATCCACATGCAGAGGTAGGCATAAAACCACAAACGAGCTTCAGAGGAAGAGTGACCAAGAGGATCGAAAACCTTTTTACCAGCCGTATAAGCTGCAGATTAAATCCACACGATCAAGCAGGTAGACTCTATGCAGATGGACCACATAAGAGGACAGTGAGTATTCACACAAAGAAAAAGCCCCAGCTCTGGCAGCTGTGAACACTGGACACAAGAACATGCAGGAGCAGGGCTAGATTAGAGCCTGGGCTGTCCTTACAGCAGGTCCAGAGACCAGCTGCCACAGTACTGGAGGGCCTCCTAGGGAGGCAGAGGTGGGCTGTGGCTCACAATGGGGGAAAGGACAGCTGAGGCCCAAGAAAAACATTTATTATTATTCTTACATTTTGATTCATTCTGTAGTTGGTTCTGGATTTTTTTTTCCTCTTCTTTTTTTCTTGTTGCTGTGGCTGTTGTTTCATTACTGTTATCTCTGTTGAGGCTTTTGAGCACTTTTTGGTTTTGTTTTTAATCAAATTTTTTATTTCCTTTATATATTTCCACTTCTACTTTGGCTTTCTCTGCCTCTGTGGTTCTTTTTTTCTTTATTTTTGCTGTTGTTCTTTTCTTTTTGCAGTTATTCTTTAATATATACAGATCTTTTAAATATACTTCTGTTTAACTTTGTTTTTTTTTTTCTTCTATTTTTCATGTTTTTATTTTTGTTTGTTTTCCTTGCTTTATTCCTCACTTGGCACTCTGCCTTGGTCTTTTTTTTCTGTTTTGTGTCTTAATTAGTTTTGTTTTTAATTGGCTGATACCATTTTTGGCTTCCTTTGCTCACCGACTCACTCTCTTGTACTCTGCTTTCTTTGGTCTGTTTTGGGTGGGGGTGTGTGTGTGTGCACGTGTATGTTCCTGTGTATATGTACGTTCCTGTGTATATGTACGTTCCTTTGCTTTTGTTTCTGCTATTTGTCTGATTTTACTTTTACCATTTGTCTGGGGTTCATTTCTGTTTCCTGTTTTTCGTTTGTATGTGTTTTTGTTTGTTTTAATCCCTTTACTGCCGTAACAGATGGCTTGTGGGACCTTGATTCCTCAATCACAGGTAGAACCTGAACCTCTGGGGTGGGAGTCCTGAGTCCAGGGCACTAGACTGCTGGGGAATTCCTGAGCCCAGGGAGTATTCATCAGTGGGAACTCCCACAAAGACCTCCACCTATATCCAAGACTTGGCACCACCCATCTGCTGGCATCACCCAGAGCAGGATGCCTCACACCAACCACAAGCAAGACAAGAATACAAATCCAATCATTAGCAGACAGATTTCCCACAGACACCCCAGATCATAATCACCTCATACAGCCCTGCCCATCAGCAGGAAAAAAAAATTCAACCTTGTCCCACCAGGACGCAGGCACAAGTCCCTCCCACAAGCCACTGGACTAACAACCACGCCCACCAAGGGCAGAGACCAGAAGCAAGACCCTACAGCCTGGGAAAAGGAGACATCAAACACAGTAAAAGTTAGACAAAATGAAAATAGAAATACTGTGCAAATGAAGGAACAAGGTAAAAACCCACAAGATCAAATAAATGAAGACAAAATAGGCAAACTACCTGAAGGGGGTGGAAATCAGAGCAATGATAATAAAGATGATCCAAAATCTCAAAAAGAGAATGGAGAAAATGCAAGAATCATTTAACACATTTAACAAGGACCTAGAAGAAATAAAGAAAAAGCAAACAGTGATAAATAACACAATTAGTGAAATTAAAAATTTTTTTCTAGAAAAAATCAATACAATAATAACTGAGGCAGAACTATAAGAATGGTAGAAGAAGAGAAAAAGAAAGGATATGAAATTTTTTTCAAGAGATTATAGTCAAAAACTTTCCTAACATGGGAAAGGAAATAGTCAATCAAATCCAAGAAGCAGAGAGAATCCCATACAGGATAAACCCAAGGAAAAACATACTGAGACATATATTAATCAAACTAACAAGATACTATAAAAGAATTACTAGAGCTAATCAGTGCATTTAGTAAAGTCACAGGATACAAAATCAATAAACAGAAATCCTTTGCATTCCCATACACTAGGAATGAAAAATCAGAAAGAGAAATTAAGAAATCAATTCCACTCACCACTGCAACAAAAAGAATAAAATACTTAAAGAGACAAAAGACCTGAATACAAAAAAACTATAAGATAGTGATGAAAGAAAGCAAAGCTGACATAAACAGATACACCATGTTCCTGGACTGGAAATATCAATGTTGTGAAAACAACTATACTGCTCAAAGCAATCTACAGATTCAATGCAATCCCTATCAAACTACCAATGACATCTTTCACAAAACTATAACAGAAAATTTCACACTTCATATTGAAACACAAAAGACTCCAAATAGCCAAAGCATTCTTGAAAATGAAAAATGGAGGTGGAGGAATCAGCCTTCCTAACTTCAGGCTATAATACAAAACTACAGTCATTGAGACAGTATGGTACTGGCACAAAATCAGAAATGCAGACCAATGGAACAAGACAGAAGCCCGGAGATAAACCCACACCCTAAGATCACCTTATCTTTGACAAAGGTGGCAAGAATATCCAATAGACAAAAGACAGTCTCTTCAATAACTGGTGCTGAGAAAACTAGACAGCTATATGTAAAATAACGAAATTAGTACACTTCTTAACACTACGCACAATAAAACCCCAAAATGGATTAGAGATCTAAATGTAATACCAGAAACTATAAAACTCTTAGAGGAAAACATATGCAGAACACTCTTTGACATAAATCTCAGAATATCCTCTTGACCCATAAATAAAAGCAAATAAACAAATAAAAGCAAAAATAAACAAATGGGACCTAATTAAACTTAAAAGCTTTTGCACAATGAAGGAAACTATAAGCAAGGTGAAAAGACAGCCTTCAGAATGGGAGAAAATAATAGCAAACGAAGCAACTGATAAAGAATTAATCTCAAAAATATACAAGCAGTTCATGCAGCTCAATTCCAGAAAAATAAACAATCAAAAAACAGGCCAAAGAACTAAATAGACATTTCTCCAAAGAAGACATAAAGATGGCTAACAAACACATGAAAAGATGCTCAACATCACTCATTATCAGAGAAATGCAAATCAAAACCACAATGAAGTACCATCTTACACCAGTCAGAATGGCTGCAATCCAAAAGTCTACAAACAGTAAATGCTGGAGAGGATGTGGAGAAAAGGGAACCCTCTTACACTATTGGCGGGAATGCAAACTAGTACAGCCACTATGGAGAACAGTGTGGAGATTTCTTTAAAAAATGGAAATACAACTGCCATACAGCCCAGCAATCCCATTACTAGGCATATATACTGAGTAAACCAGAACTGAGACATGTGTACCCCAAGGTTCATCACAGCACTGTTTATAATAGCCAGGACATGGAAGCAACCTAGATGTCCATTGGCAGACGAACAGATAAGAAAGTTGTGGTACATATACACAATGGAATATAACTCAGCTAATACAAAGAATACATTTGAGTTTGTTCTAATGAGGTGGATGAAACTGGAGCCTATTACACAGAGTGAAGTAAGTCAGACAGAAAAACACCAATATGGTATATTAACGCATAACCATGGAATTTAGAAAGATGGTTAATGACAACCCTATATGAGAGACAGCAAAAGAGAAACAGATAAAAAGAACAGACTTTTGGACTCTGGGAGAAAGTGGGATGATTTGAGAGAACAGCATTGAAACATGTGTATTACCATATGTGAAATAGATGACCAGTCCAAGTTTGATGCATGAAACAGGGCACTCAAAGCCAGTGTACTGGGACAACCCAGAAGGATGCGATCGGGGGAGGTGGGAGGGAGGTTCGAGACAGGGGGACACAGGTATATCCATGGCTGATTCATGTCAATGTATGGCAAAACCCACAATATTGTACAGTAATTAGCCTCCAATTAAATTAATTTTTTAAAATCTACAAACAGTAAATGATGTAGAGGGTATGAAGAAAAGGCAACTCTCTTGCACTGTTAGTAGAAATAAAACTGATACAGCCACTATGGAGAACAGTATGGAGCTCTCTTAAAAAACTAGGAATAAAGCTACCATCAGTTCAGATCAGTTCAGTCGCTTAGTCGTGTCTGACTCCTTGCAACCCCATGAATCGCAGCATGCCAGGCCTCCTTGTCCATCACCAACTCCTGGTTCACTCAAACTCATGTCCATTGAGTCGGTGATGCCATCCAGCCATCTCATCCTCGGTCGTCCCCTTCTCCTCCTGCCCCCAATCCCTCCCACTATCAGGGTCTTTTCCAATGAGTCAGCTCTTCGTACGAGGTGGACAAAGTATTGGAGTTTCAGCTTCAGAATTAGTCCTTCCAATGAACACCCAGGACTGATCTCCTTCAGAATGGACTGGTGGGATCTCCTTGCAGTTCAACGGACTCTCAAGAGTCTTCTCCAACACCACAGTTCAAAAGCTTCAATTCTTATGTGCTCAGCTTTCTTTACAGTCCAACTCTCATATCCATACATGACCACTGGAAAAACCATAGCCTTGACTAAACGGACCTTTATTGGCAAAGTAATGTCTCTGCTTTTGAATATGCTATCTAGGTTGGTCATAACTTTCTTTCCAAGGAGTAAGTGTCTTTTAATTTCATGGCTGCAATCACCATCTGCAGTGATTTTGGAGCCCCCAAAATAAAGTCTGACAATGTTTCCCCATCTATTTCCCATGAAGTGATATGACCCAGAAATGCCATTACTGGACATATACCCTTAGAAAATCACAATTCTAAAAGACACACGTGCCCCAGTGTTTGGGCTTCCCTGATGTTTCAATGGTAAAGAACCTGCTTGCCAATGCAGGAGACATGGCTTCAATCCCTGGGTCAGGAAGATCCCATGGAGAAGGAAACGGCAACCCATTCCAGTTTTCTTGCCTGGGAAATCCTATGGATAGAGGAGCCTGGTGGGTTACAGTCCATGGGATCACAAAGACTCAGACATGATTTAGGTACTAAACATCACCACCACCACCCCAATGTTCATTATAGCACTATTTACAATAGCCAGGACATGGAAGCAACCTAGATGTCCATCAACAGATGAATGGATAAAGAAGTTGTGCTACATATATACAATGGAATATAACTCAGCCATTAAAAAGAACAAATTTGAGTCAGTTCTAGTGAGGTGGATGAACCTACAGCCTGGTATACAGAGTGAACTAAGATTATGGCATCCAATCCCATCACTTCATGGCATATAGATGGGGAAGCAATGGAAACAGTAACAGACTCTACTTTCTTGGGCTCCCAAACCACTGCAGATGGTGACTGCAGCCATGAAATTAAAAGATGCTTGCTCCTTGGAAGAAAAGCTATGACCAACCTAGACAGCATATTAAAAAGCAGAGATATCACTTTGTTGACAAGGGTCCGTCTAGTCAAAGCTATGGCTTTTCCGGTAGTCATATATTGATGTGAGAGTTGGACCATAAAGAAAGCTGAGTGCTGAAGAATTTCTGTTTTTGAACTGTGGTGTTGGAAAAGAGAGTCCCTTGGACTGCAAGGAGATCAAACCAGTCCATCCTAAAGGAATTCAGTCCTGAATATTCATTGGAAGGACCGATGCTGAAGCTCCAATACTTTAGCCACCTGATGCGAAAAACTGACTGCCTGGAAAAGACCTTGATGCTGGGAAAGATTGAAGGCAGGAGGAGAAGGGGACGACGGAGGATGAGATGGCTGGATGGCATCACCAACTCAAAGGACATGAGTCTGAGCAAGCTCCAGGAGTTGGTGATGGACAGGGATGCCTGGTGTGCTGCAGTCCATGGGGTCACAAAGAGTCGGACATGACTGAGCAACTGAACTGAATACAAAGAGAAGTAAGGAGAAAAACAAATATTGTATATTATCACATATATACGGAATCTAGAAAAATGGTACTGATGAACCTATCTGCAGGGCAGCAATAGAGACACAGAGATAGAGACCAGACTTGTGGGCACAGTGGGAGAAGAAGAGGGTGGGATGAGCTGAGAGAGGAGCCCTGAGACATATGCCTTACAGGACTGAAATTTGAATATGTGTACTTTCCAATGCAAAGACTTGTGTTTTCCCTGCTTCTAATTTTTAAAGAAGGTTTTGTATTTCACATTTTTAAAAACTGCTTCTACTAAAGCCCTGATTTTTTTTTCTCCACGTGTGAGTAAATCATTCTTTAAAAGTTTCCCCTTCCTCTGCTATGAAGATTATCCTTAGAAGAGCATATGCTGGCCTCACGATTTCATTGAATTCCTTCCTCATTGTCAGAAGCATCCAACAAAAAGTGAAGCTCAAGTAACTGCTGAGGGAATTTTATATTACTCAACAGAAGCATAATCAATAGACTATATGTGAAGACTTTTTTTTTTTTCCCCTGGTGCAGCAATAAAATTTCCATTGACCTCATGATAGTTGAAAAAATAAATCCACTGAAGTTAGAAGTTAGTGATAGAGCATCTGATGCCAGATATCTACTAACAGCAAGGGATGCACTGTGCTAGCTCCAAAGTCATCATGACAGCTCCCAGGTAGACACTGACGACCAAGGCAGGGCAAGAGCGGAGACCAGGTTACTTCAGACAAAGCAGAGGCTGGCAGGAGGTGCTGAAAGTCAGTCCACCAGGAATGGCGAAGAGCAAAGTTCTCACACCTAGAAAAATTCTCAAAAATGGGCAGGATAGCCCACCACCAATAATGCATAGACATGAAGCCTCTAGCCACCAAATAACATGTACACATCCACCAATGGATGGGATCCACTTTCAAGGTTCTTTGACTCCAACTCCCAGACTTCAATTTGGAAACTGCCCCTTCACCACATTTGGCCCACTTGCTTGGTAACAAAAAGATCTTCAGTTTAGTTCAGTCGCTCAGTCATGTCCGACTCTTTGCGACCCCATGAATCGCAGCACGCCAGGCCTCCCTGTCCATCACCAACTCCCGGAGTTCACTCAGACTCAAGTCCACTGAGTTCGTGATGCCATCCAGCCATCTCATCCTCGGTCGTCCGCTTCTTCTCCTGCCCCTAATCCCTCCCAGCATCAGAGTCTTTTCCAATGAGTCAACTCTTCACATGAGGTGGCCAAAGTCCTGGAGTTTCAACTTCAGCATCATTCCTTCCAAAGAAATCCCAGGGCTGATCTCCTTCAGAATGGACTGGTTGGATTTCCTCACAGTCCAAGGGACTCTCAAAAGTCTTCTCCAGCACCACAGTTCAAAACCATCAATTCTTCGGTGCTCAGCTTTCTTCACAGTCCAACTCTTGCATCCATACATTACCACTGGATAAACCATAGCCTTGACTAGATGGACCTCTGTTGGCAAAGTAATGTCTCTGCTTTTCAATATGCCATCTAGGTTGGCCATAACTTTCCTTCCAAGGAGTAAGCATCTTTTAATTTCATGGCTGCAGTCACCATCTGCAGTGATTTTGGAGACCCCCAAAATAAAGTCTGACACTGTTTCCACTGTTTCCCCATCTATTTGCCATGAAGTGATGGGACCAGATGCCATGATCTTCATTTTCTGAATGTTGAGCTTTAAGCAACAATAAAAGCCCTGCTTGGTAACAAAATGTCCTGGTAATTCACAGCTCTGGTCTATAAACCTGAAGGGTGTTTGAAATTATTAATGTCCAGGCCTTCAACCTGACCAATTGCACCAGAGTTTCTGGGCAGAAAATAGTATAAACAGACACATCCATAGTCATTAAAATTTGACAGATATTTACATTTTTCCATATTGACTTGATTTCACTTTTTCCTCTAAGAAATGAAATATTATTGATTCAGCAGAACCCATATTTAACCTTCACATTACCACCATCCCCTTCCTTCCTTGACCTGCGCTCTGCCATAAATACACAACTGGGAGTGCTGGTGGGCTGGCCAGAGCCTGCCTCTGACCCCAGGCACATGGCCGGCTGCACTGTACCACCCTGCCTGCGAGAACCTGGGTTTTGATTATTATTTAAAAATGGAAAGGGATTCTAAGTAAGACCCGCTGCATTTTCATCACAGCCAACTTTCCTCTTGCCATCAGCAGAATACACTTCCATTTTTATAATATATGTCAGGGAAAATAAAGTTGAAGGCAATTTCACACTGACTTCATAGGAGCACTTCTGTGCCTTTAAGTTTCATACAGGCATGCTCACTGTGAATCTTCTCTAAGTCCCTATATAACAGTAACATCAACCTTCTGAACAGAAAAATCACATTTCACCCAACACACACAGATCACAATACACACACACACGACAACATTTGTATCACCCTGATTTGTAACTACTAAATCAATACCGCTGATCTTAACATTCAGTTCAGTTCAGTTGCTCAGTCGTGTACGACTCTCTGCGACCCCATGAATCGCAGCAACATTAAAGCCTTATAAATGAATATATGAGCATGTTTCCATCCCACCCCCACCCACCCCCCGCCAAAGGCAACAGAAGACAAAAAATCAGACACTTTCACTTTTTTTGAAGGGCTCAGGAGAACAGTGAACCCATAAAGTCTCAGATATTTAAAGAATTAAGTTCCACTAATATTAAAGGAAATATGATCAATTAACAGTTATTTTAGTTAGAAAAAAATTTAGAAATCTAAAAAGCAGCCTAAAAATATGGAGAATATCCAAAATTACTCATTAAAAAAAAATTTTCAGGTGCCCGTGTGTATATGTTTGTGCCCATACAGGTTAACTCACTGCACCTTGTTAGGAGATTTTAAAAAATACTCTTATGTTGTCACAACAAAATATTTGGAATGAAGAAATCAAACCTCTCGCCACAAACAGCTGATATGATCAAGTTCCACATCAGCAAAGTGACAAGTGCAAAATGATCCACTCTTTCCATTTAATAGGTTATATACTGTCTTCTGCTTCTTGTGAATGTAGCCAAAACAAATGTTTGTACATGTATGTAAAAGCTCAGAGAAAAGAGTAATATAGCACGGCGGGGAAATAAAGAATCAGGCCATATTTTCTTAAAACAGCTTAAGAAGGTAATTTAAAAAAATAAAAACAGGAAGGGGTAACAAATTCTTGTTTACTCTCATAAGCTGTCTTTCTGAAAAACACTACAATGATACTTAAGTTTGGAAATTCACTTAATGACAGCTTTTGATCTCCATTTAATGTACACAGTGACACCTACTGGCATACTTATGAGGCAAGGAAGATCTGAAATTTACGCATAAGCAGAGACCTCTGAAATACATATGTTCATGCCCCTCATGTTAAATGCCACTTCAGTTAGTAGGATATTCTAAAGCACAGTACTGATCTAATGTCAGAAATAAGCTAGAGGAAAGCACACATTTAGGGCTTTCAATTTTAAGTTATGAAGTGCTATGAAACTGTCACACATGGGGTTTTGGAGATTTAAACATTCAGTTCACATTTTCCAAAAGCCATAAGCATTTATTTTCAGTGGTTGGAGTTAAACCTCAGACCTCACTGAGTCAGTATGTTTGGCTGAGGGCCGTCACATTACGTGATAATTTTTAAAAAATGTATAAACCAAGAAAATAGTAGTTGGGAGAAACTACCTGCTTTATAAACAAGCTGTGGGATATTACAAATAAGCTGGGTCCTATTACAATAAGCTGTGGTCTATCATAGGAAAATGGAGAAGGCAATGGCAACCCACTCCAGTACTCTTGCCTGAGAAATCTCATGGATGAAGGAGCCTGGTGGGGTGCAGTCCATGGGGTCATGAAGAGTCAGACCTGACTGAGGGACTTCACTTCCACTTTTCAGTTTCATGTACTGGGAGGGAAATGGCAACCCACTCCATTATTCTTGCCTGGAGAATCCCAGGGACAGAGGGGTCTGGTGGGCTGCTGTCTATAGGGTCGCACAGAGTCAGATATGACTGACATGACTTAGCAGCAGCAGCATCATAGGAAAAAGGCAAGACTTACAAGACATTTTTTTCCCCAACTATGTATATGCTATTGTTGAATCTGGCCATAGGGAGAGAAATAAACTCTAGATGAAGCTGGTAGGGAAAATATGGGCAAGTGAACAGAGGATCCATCAGAAATCTACAGTAAACTATAGATGGTCTAACTTTAAAATAGAAATGGAATTAAAAATTAATTAAAAAAAAAAAAGAAACAGAAGGGCTGGGACAGGACAAGAGGTTTCCAAGATAATACGAATGATGGCTGGCTGCCTGCCATGGAGGCCACCAAGGTATGGGAGCAGAGCAGCCTTGGCCAGCAGCAGCTGAGTCGGCCTCAGTCAAGCAGAATCAGACAGAATGCCACGAACATGTGCCTGGTAATTTCTGACTGTGAAGTGAACTTGTTGACAGAATGCAGTTACCTTAAGAACAGGATAAGCATCTCACCTGCCAAGTCAGATTGCCAAGGATGGCTGCACTGCACTGCTAAGGTTCCCAAGGATGAGTTAATAGAAAAGAGTGCTGGGATTGATTAGCAATGTCTGCCATGGACACAATGAAGGAAAATGACAACGCATGTGCCAAAGATCTGCAACCTCATTATCCTAAGATTTAAAAAACAACTCGCTTCATAACTTTACCCATGTCTATCTTGCTGCAATTTTTTCTTGTCTTTGGTCTTTGCCTGTTTTCAAGTGGAATTTATTTTGAAATAGCCCCACTTTGGCTCAGATAAGGAGAAGGGGAGATTTTCTTTGGCTGGCTGAAAAGACACGGAGAAGGTGGCAGAGACAACTGCTAACGCAGGCAGGGCACTGACCTGAAACGGGTGTGACTGCTGGTTCTCATGGAGCACACCATGCAGAGGCCCACCCCCTCAGGGGTGACAGCTGAGGGTCTTTAACACAAAGAACACAGCCCAGGTTGTGTGTCAAGTCACCAGGACCCCAGGGCGCCTACACTCTTGGCCCAAGATGTGGGAGACAAGATGGTGTGAATTATCTCAGGAGGGCTGACACGCCAATCCACACAGTGAACTCGCTTCTCCACCACTAAATCACTGGAACTTTAAACCAGCCTATAATGTATTACATTAGTTAGACATGATATCATGGTAAAATGAGATGTGTTTTACATAAAACTAATGTAAATGGAGTAGGTTAGCCATAAACAAATTAATGGTTAAACCCATCCCTTAGGTTTATTTATTTACTCCTCTATAACTTTTCTATTACAGATACATACTACCTTCTCTGAAAGTAATTTAAAAACAAAAGATCACCATTTCTTCCACAACTATTAAAAATTATATAATCTCTGGGACTTCCCTGGTGGTCCAGTGGTTAAGAATCCATCTTGTAATGCAAGGGACATGGGTTCGGTCCCTGGTCAGGGAACTAAGATCCAACATGCCACGGAGCAACTAAGCCTGTGTGCTGCAACCACTGAGCCTACAGGCCACAACTAGAAGGTCTTTGCATGGCAATGCAAGACCTCATGTGATGCAAGGAAGACCTCGCATGTTGCAAGGAAGATCTCGCATGTTGCAAGGAAGACCGGACACAGACAAATTAATTAATGAAAATATTTTTAAAAACTGTATAATGTCTAAGTTTTCCATAGATTTTGTTGGGGAGGGGGTTGGCCCAAATAAAAAGTAAACTATCTCTGAAACAAGTTAATAAGATTGACGAAACTGTGCTTTAAACATAGAGAGTATTTATTTGAAACTTTCTCTACAAATTAATAGCTATAGGTTTTAGGGGTTGACCATGGCAGAATGGATGCCAGGGTGCGATTAGGAAATGGGCAGGGTCAAGGGTGGGACAGATCTACACAGTGAGGAAGGAGAACTCGGCAAGTGAGAGGCCAGATACTGCTCAAGTCAGCTAGAACTGTAACCATGCCCATGTGTTCACTCTCTGAGTTCCTTGAGCCAAAATGTATAGTCCAGGTGTAACCACAAACCAAAAAGGCAGCCATCACATGTGGATAATGCACTGCACGTGATTTACAATGAACGTAGCAATGCCAACGTATTCAGAGTACATGTCTACATCTACATTAAATATTCTGTAATACCATGTAATAACTGCAGGAGACTAAATAGGTATTTGGCTTTACAGAATCTGCCTGCAATGTAGGAGACAGGTAGAAGACTTGGGTTCGAATCCTGGGTTGGGAAGATCCCCTCATGGAGAGGAGCCTAGCGGGCTACAGTCCATGGGGTTTCAAAGAGTCAAATATGACTGAACATGTGGGCATGCACATTCACTAAAGATGTGAGTGTGACACTAAAGATTTGTTTTAAAAATCAAACAAATTGTCTGAAACCAAGGCAACAAGTCCTCCAGAACTATGAATGGGTCATGCAACCATATTTGTTTTCACTGTGCAGGAATGCAAGTTAGATAAAAAGCTTTAAAAGAGATAAAATAAATAAGATAGACTTCCCTGTTTTATCATTCAGACTTTGGCTGAATAATACCAATAAGAGAAAAATTTCCCTAACTATATTTTACATCTAGAGAGCGCTGCTAAACTAAGACAATTTCATAAAACCTAGCGCTTGTAGCTCAATAAAATTATTTAGTGCTGATTTGTTGAAGAGTATTTACTATCAAAGATTTCCTTTTATTTTTACTTGGAAGCTAGACAACAGCATAATATGTGCTCCCATATATTTGTCTCATGTTGTCTCTATGAGAATGAGCAGTCACTAAAGTTACTGAGAATATCCAGATTATACTAAACTACTAGATACTGGGCCATTTCTTTTCCTAGTCCACTTCCAAAAACCTCCCTCCACTGGACCGTAGCACTTCAAGGGCAGAAAATAAACCTAATTCACTATGTCACAAAGGGCCTTCCTTGGTGGCTCAGATGGTAAAGAATCCACCTGTAAAGTGGGAGGGCTGGCTTCGATCCCTGGGTTGGGAAGATCCCCTGGAGGAGGGCACGGCAACCCATTCCAGAATTCTGGCCTGGAGAATCCCCACGGACAGAGGAGCCTGACGGGCTACCGGCCATGGGGTCACAAAAAGTCGGACACGACTGAAGCGACTAAGCACAGAACAGCACACGTCACAAAGCAGTACTGAGAAAATGCTGTGTCCATAGCAGCTGCTCACTAAAAGCTGCTGCCAAAGTATTATTTCTAAGAGCAGAACAATGAAAACCCAAATGCCCATCCATAGGAGAGTAGGCACACAGGAAGGACCGTGTACTCATTACAAGTAAGGAGGATTCTTCTGAACTCACATGGAGCATTTTCTAGGATATACCAAAAAAAAAAAAAAGGAGAAAGATTATATATAGTATATTAATTGTTCTGAATGGTAAACTAAGGAATGGAGTGGAGATACATTAGGATAAGTGTGTGTGTGTGTGTGTGTGTGTGTGTGTGTGTGTGTGTGCGCGCACGTGTGTGTGTACAAAAAAGAAACACAAGAAGTATAAACCAGAACAGTAACACTAACTCCTGTAGATACGTGCACAGAATGCAAGGGGAGCCTCACTTTTCCAAAAGTACATTTTTATATCGTTTAAAACCAAATAAATTGTTCTATATATTCATAAATTTAAATTTAAAAAGCTAAAAAAAAAACCCTACAAATTTAACATAAACAAAGAACCTAAATGTTCACTAAACTTTTAACATAACACTATGGAGTAAATAATTCAACTAACTTTTGAACACAGTACTCTAACTACACAAACATAGCAGGTCATATTCTAGGATAAAGAGGACTGCATAAAGGTCTTAAATTTTATTTGGTAGGCTTACTGTTAGAATGATTTGGGGCTTGAAATGCTGAAAATTTTATGTATGAAGAAAAAAGAGATACACGAAATGTCAAAATTTTAAAAGTGTATGTATTCATATGACTATCGTATGTATAATACATACTCACATATATATCACACACATGCATATATAATAAGTATACAATATATTTTATGTAACTATATTTGTTTGTTGTAGCAACTGAAAGGGTCTGGTAGCAACGATAAACTATAGCACACTTAGCATCCATAACTTCATTTCTAGATGTCATTCCCCGCTAAAAGGAAGCAGGGTCCTTGGGAAAGTCTAGAATTGGGCAAGCCCACAGTGAACCTTCATATCTTGTTGAACAGAAAGCAAGAAATGGTGAGCAGAGACAAATAGGGTCATGTCAAAAGGACACAAGCATCAACTTGAATGAGATCCCGTGGGCCAAATTCGGGCATCAAAGAACAATGACAACATTAGGAAAAACTTTTAATTTAAAAAGTCTTTAGAGATGTAAGGGGAGAACCAGGAAGGGGAGAAGCTCCTCCTCACAGAAGAATGCCAGTTAACAGACATGGAAGAAATGATGTAATTAGGAATTCATTTGGCAACTATCAATTTAATAGCTTAACCAGGCCAAAGACCATTACTGTAGTTAACCACTGGGTCAAAGGAATGAAATGTTTCAATTTAGGGGTGAAAGTAATTGTGCAACTTATTTTCAAAGGATTCATCCAAAATAAATAAACAGCAGTGCGTGTGTGAGAGAGAGAGGACAAAGTGAAAGGCGCAAAATGTTACCGACTGGTGAGTCTGAGTGAATATAAGTACTCTTTGTACCATGCTACCAATATTCCTTCAAAATAAATCACTGGAAGAAAAATAAAAAGAAATAAACCTGCTACAAGGATTACTCCATTGTTCGTTGGAGCTATGTTAAAGACATATGCTTCTGACCTCACAACACTCGATTTCTTACCCTTACTGGTCATACTTCAGCGGCAGAAGACGGTCACTAGGCCGTCTCCAGCTTACACACATTCTTCTTATGCATTTGCCCATAAGTCAGTTTCTACCACTCACTACGCATTCCTTTACAGAAACATTAATTTTCCTGGCGATTCCAAAAAATCTATTCAAAGAATAATACAGCTGAATATAATAATGAGTTTGAAATAGTCAGTTTATTAATAAATAACTCAGACCAAAGGCAATTTAATTTTTAATAAAACTTGAAGATCTAGTAATATTTCTCCAGAATAATGAGAGGCCTTTTTTGGGGGAGGATGCATTATTACTGGAAAGTGAATAACTGTTGGAGGAGACAAATGAACATTTTGAGGTAACTGCAAACTTATACTTTTAACAAATAGACTATATTTTATTTTATTTTTCATACAGATATATTGTCACTGTAAAAATGCAAGCAAAACAAAGTTAAAATTCCCACATTTTCCCCTCCCTACATTATCCTCCCTAGAGGTAACTATGATTATCATGTTGGTATATTTGTAGCTGAAAAAATAAAGCTGACTTTTCTTTTTTCCTACAGTTTCATACCATGTATAGCTTTCTGACTTCTTTTTTAATTTAACTTGCTTTTATTATTATTATTATTTAACACTATTCTACAGAGAGTTCTTAAAGTTACCTACCCATCAGTATTTTTTGAAACAGACTGTGTAAATGTTCAAATAAATAAGCACTTTAAAGTCAACACTCCTGAACAATTCCAAACAGGAAAAAGAAAAAATATCATCAGGTAAAAAGTGTTGGGTAAGGTTTTATAAGGTCAAAAGACTTGATGCATAAATCCTCAATTTAAAAAAGCAATTTGGGACTTCTCTGGTAATCCAGTGGTTAAGACTTTGAGCTCCCAATTTAGGGGTGCTGGGTCCAATCCCTGAGCAGGGAACAAGGGAACAAGATCCACACGCTGCAACTAAGACCTGGCATAGCCAAATAAACTTAAAAAGGAAGAAAGCAACATGTCGAATAATAATTATATTTTGTCTGTAGGACATATATACCTACCTCTGAGAGATGAGCAAAAGGGAAGAAAAGAGGCTTTTAGTTTCTATTTCACACGCTTTGTGAAATAGAACACAACCTGTGTTTTATAGCTCTTACTGGAAGTTACTGAAGGGATAAAAAGTTTTAACCAATAATGTTTTTGAATAGGTTAAAAGGATTATGATTATACTCACTGCACATCTAGGGTACATTTCCTTAAAAATAATCAATATCAGTCAAAGAGAGGATAACACTGGGGCCTTAACTGTTAGGACTGGGCTGTTTAAGTCCATACATTTAAAAGCCCCTCTAAAGGCAAACCTCTTCCTTACACAAGAAAGAATGATGGAGTTAGAAAATCTCCCATTTTGCCACCATCACAGAAAAAGTTACTCAGGCAAGAATCATCAGTGGGTGCTGAATCAGGGAGGGACCCCCGAGAGGAAGAGAGAACATTTATGTAATCATAAAATGGCTCTTCAAATGTTACTTATTAATTGCAAAAGCAAAAACAGTAAATCCACAACAGTAAAACCCAACCAAACCGGTTAACCAAGTGCTCAAAACAATCATCACCAACTGGGGCAAAAATACCAAGTGCCGCTGAATGTGAAATCCTACCGAGGACACAATGACATGAATGGGGATTTCCAGGCCGAAATCCATGACCTGAGTCTACCCATCAGGAGCCAGTGGACAAAAATAAAGTTAAGGATCGTCTACTTGAACTGCCTTTTATAAAAGCAAGTGTCACAGAAGACAAAGAAAGACAGAGAGAATTCCAGGTTAAAGGGGACTGAAAAGACATGACAACTAAATAAAACGCTTATCTGGACTCCGTACCAGCAGGAATAAAACGCTGTAAAGCATCGGTCCCCAATCTTTTTGGCACCAGAGACCGGTTCTATGGAAGAAAATTCTTCCACAGACCAAGGTGGGAGTGGTTTCAGGATGATTCTTGCACATTACATTTATTGCACACTTTATTTCTGTTATTATTATATCAGCTCCACCTCAGTTCATTAGGGATTAGGTCCTGGAAACTGGGGCCCTCTACTCTAAAGGATATTATTCAGACAACTGACAAGCTCGTGATACAGCCTACCAAATAATCCTGGGTCAATGTTACATTTCCTGATTTGACAATGTCACTGTGGTTATGTTAAGAGAGGTATAAAGTATACCGTCGTAAATGGTTCAGAAAGAAAAACTATGTGTATTAAGAAAGGAAGGCAGGGAAGAAAATCAAGCAAAAGTGGCAAAATGTTTAAAACTGGTAAATCTGGTTAGAAAGCAATGAGACTTCATTGCAACTTTCTGTAATTTGAAACTATTTCAAAATGAAATTTAAAATACATTTCCTCTGGTCCCATTACCTACCCTTTCTCTGTTTAATCTGCTGATACTGAGTAACAGGTGTCAAGGAACTGCAGGGGGTGGGGAGTTGTATGGGTGCCGAGACTGGAGAGCATCTCTGTGAGGGGTCTGTGTTCAATCTCACCTGTCAGAACCTTTCTCCTGGTCTCACCTGACATGTCGTACAGTCTCTATTGCTTTCTCTGTATTATTAAAGTTTGTTGTTGCTTAGTTGCTAAGTTATGCCCAAGGGCTTTTGCCACCCCAAGGACCATAGCCCGCCAGGCTCCTCTGTCCATGGGATTTCCATTTCCTTCTCCAGGGGATCTTTCCAACACAGGGATCGAACCTGCATCTCTCGCACTGGCGGGTGGGTCTTCTACCACTGAGTTGCCAGAGAAGCCCTGTGAAAGTTTAAGATGAGTCAGCTGCAGCTGGATCACAAGTACTGAGTACAGACGTTACTGTGGAGAGAAGCGGATTGTCTGATGTATGTTTCGCCAACTGAGGGCCCAACTGGGACCTGCTGTACAGCACATGGAACTCCAGGATGCGCCAGCTCCGAAGGGAGAGGAGTTTCGGGGAGAACGGATACATGTGTAAGTACGGCTGAGTCTCTTCACTGTTCACCTGAAACTATCACAGCATTATTAATCAGCTGTATCCCAATATAAAACAAAAAGTTTTTAAAAAATGGAGGGTAATTCAACATCACAATAAGTAGAAAAAAAGATTCATAATTCATATCAACTGATGTACTCCTACATGAACCCAAGGAAAAGTTAGAAAATGTATTTCACATCTGAGATGTCCAAATTCTAATTTCATAAGTTAAAATGGACTCAGATACTCAACTGAATAAATCAAACCATGTCATTAATACTCTGACACTAAATCTGCTCCCTCTACACAACCAATGAGATTACCACGGAAAATATTTATCAATCTATCCAGGCAAAGTTCTAGCATAAGAATCAATGATATGACAATCTTGGGTAATACATTTCTGACAGTTCTGAAAGCCTACTGGATGCATTAACTCCTTAACGTAATGCACAACCATTAACAGAAGTTCAGAGAGTTATGGCAAAAGAGAACCATCTCTAAAAAAAAGATGTACTATTCAGGAAGATATGCCATTTGTTCATTTCAAGGCTCATCAAGAAATTGGGTTTGATACTAACCATATATGAACAAATACAGAAAGATGCTATGACATGAAAAAGACTGCTTAACAAAGAGGAAATCAAATATACAGAAAAACAACCTAGAGAGCCATTTCATCTCTGACAGGAAGGTCATCTGGAATTGTGATTTAGAGTAAATGATTTTTCAGCCTTTCTTGGGGTCACGGATGTGAAAATCTGCAGACCTCCATGGAAACATACATACACATAATGTGCAAGATTTTTATGTGCAGTTTCAAGATGAGGAAATCTCTCTGAGGGAAAGTTACCTCCTATCTTCTGAAACAGATGCGCTAGCTAATTTAGCTCCACTGGTAAAGAATCTGCCTGCAAGGCAGGAGACCCCTG
This sequence comes from Nanger dama, assembly GCA_917880005.1. Lineage (NCBI taxonomy): Eukaryota > Metazoa > Chordata > Mammalia > Artiodactyla > Bovidae > Nanger > Nanger dama. The sequence continues at coordinate 10,886,190 of CAKJTW010000057.1, read as the reverse complement.
GTTCGATTCCTGGGTCAGGAAGATCCCCCTTGAGAAGGGACAGGCTACCCACTCCAGTATTCTCGGGCTTCCTCGGTGGCTCAGCTGGTAAAGAATCTGCCTCCAATGTGGGAGACCTGGGTTTGAGCCCTGGATTGGGAAGGCAATGGCATCCCACTCCAGCACTCTTGCCTGGAAAATCCCATGGATGGAGGAGCCTGGTAGGCTACAGTCCATGGGGTTGCAAAGAGTCGGACATGACTGAGCGACTTCACTTCACTTTCACTTTCATCCATTGGAGAAGGAAATGGCAACCCACTCCAGTGTTCTTGCCTGGAGAATTGCAGGGACGGGGGAGCCTGGTGGGCTGCCGTCTATGGGGTCACACAGAGTTGGACACGACTGAAGTGACTTAGCAGGTTAGCAACTGGAGAAGAGAATGGAAACCACTCTGGTATTCTGGCCCAGAGAATTCCATGGACTGTATAGTCCACATGGTCGCAAAGAGTTGGCCATGACTGAGTGGCTTTCACTTTCACAACTGATCCTACACAAACCTTGGTAGCCTATCTGACTCTCCCTCTTGCCTCTATACTTCCTGCTTTGCACACCATCCCTTCCTCTCTGCTCACCTATCCCCTACCATGTTCCCCTGTCTCTGTGCCCAGTCTTCCCCAATTCCTCACCCCCTCCCACTTCTCCCTTATATCTTCTACTGCCTTACCTGATCCAAATACAGAAATAAAATATTATCTTTGAGTGATTTAACTAAAGTTTTATGTTATTGTTCATAATTTTTAAAATTAATTAATTTACAATATTGTAGTGGTTTTTGCCATACATTGACATGAATCAGCCATGGGTGTATAATTTTAAAAGCCAATGAGCCCCAAATTTTACATTTACAGAGACTGAGAGATTGGGGGTGGGGGGTTGGTGGGGGAGAAAGAGATGAAGGGAGGAAAAATCAGTGTTTTCTAACTTAAAAAGAAAAGTTGTTTTATATCTGCCTGTTACTTTATGTCTCTGTACTTTCGCCCAGCAGGCCCACGCTAGCAGAAAGTGCCTGCACCCACTGCCTGTGACAATCAAGAGGTTTGGGGAAGATAGACAGCCCTGAGCACTCACAGTGGGACCAGAACATAGGGTCTATGAAGGAGAGCATGCTTCTTCCATGCTGGACCAGGGGGCTGGGCATCGTCTACAACCAGGACCTGGCAGAAGCTGAGGTGGCACCAAGCCCGGCCTCCAGGAATTGGTGGGTGCATCTAATCTAGCTCTCCAGGGACTGGCACTGTCCATCACTCCGCCATATACTCTAAGTCATGACAGAACAGCACTGTAGAACAAAGGTGAGCAGACAGGGGATTATGTGAGGAGGAAGACTAAGTGTAGCCACACTCAGCTACAAGTCTTCAACAAAGTCATAATCCCTCTATTGTGGGAATTATTTGAAGGTAAATTACTTCACAATTTGACCAATTTTTCATGTTCTTAAGGCAAAATGCATGGAGGCACCACTATCTATCTTTCATTTATTATATGCTCCCTCCGGGCTCCCAGGAGGCACTAGTGGAAAAGAACCTGCCTGCCAATGCAGGAGATGTATGGGATGTGGGTTCGATCCTTGGGTTGGGCAGATCCCCTGGAGGAGGGCATGGCCACTCACTCCAGTATTCTTGCCTGAAGAATCCCTTGGACAGAGGAACCCGGCAAGCTACAGTCAATGGGGCTGCAAAGAGTTGGACATGACTGAAGCGACGTAGCATGCGTGCATGCCTTCCGTATAAATACAGAGGATGAGATGGCTGGGTGGATCACCAACTCAATGGGCATGAGTTTGAGCAAACTCCAAGAAATAGTGAAGGACAGGGAAGCCTAGCGTGGGTGCAGTCCGTAGAGTCGCAGCAGAGTTGCAAAGAGTCAGATACAACTGAGAGGCTGAACAACCACCTCCATATACAGAGGAATAGGTAGAGATATATTTGTACACAATCATTACTTAATTTCATCCTCAAAATAACCATATGATGTAGTTATATAAACCCCACTCTGTAGATTACAATCTGAAGCTTTAGCACAAATCACCCAAAGTCAAACACAGTCAGAAAGATGGAATCTGAACACAGCTCTCCGACTGGAAGCTCTGAGCCTGAGATTCTCAGCTTCTCACCCTCCCCTGTGCCTGTGCATTTCCTGGGGATCTTGTGAGGATGAAGAGTGACTCCCCTAGGTCTGGCATGGGGCCCAAGAGTACATTTCTAACAAACTCCCACCCTGCTGCTACTCCGTGGACCACATGCAGGGTAGCAAGGGGGTTAAAGAAACAGTTTCATTTACTAGACTGATTCCATCCTTACAGCTGTGACTTCTAAAAGTTGAGACTGCTGCCAGCCATACATGTCTAAAGAGTTAACCGCTTTAAAGAGAAAAACAAGCATGTTCGACCTCTATGAAACTGTGCAGGGAATTTTTTTTTTCTTTATAATTCGGAAAACACAAGTTTGTAACCTAAAACCAATTTTTAATGAAATAAAATGCATTGCCAATGTTTTCTGTGTGCATTCCTGTTGTTTTCAGCCAGAAGAGTTTCTTTAGGGTCCTACGCCCAAACCAGATACATTCCGTGTTTCTACCAGGAAGCCATCAGAATCTATTAAAATTACTGTACGCTGATAGCAGCGGGGACATGACAAATCACAGGCCAAGAGTCAGATACCGCAGAATGTATTTCGGGGGTTTGGGGGCAGGCCCATTTGCAACCAAATGATATTGTGTGAGGCTGGCATGCTCAGTGCATGACAAACGGATGCAATTTCAGCCCTGTCTGCGGGTCAGGGGAGATTTCTCTGATGCTGCTTGGGGTTAGTTTACAGAATTGTGCAGAGTTCCCAGATTTGAATCACTTGGGGCTTGAGAGGGCTTCCCTTGACAAGCTACAAATAATTACACTCTACTCTTTCCATTGTACTCTATTATTTTGCCCCTTATCTCCAGGATTTGAGCTTTTGCGAACAAGCAAGGTTGGCTTCTATTCTGACCACAGCACAACACAACATTGTTCTTCTTTTCTGATATGACAAATAAAACAAAGCCTGGCAGACTAAACATTTTTTATCAGTCCCAAATTCCACTTTTAGAGGCAAAATTCAACTTTGGGCTCAGCTGGAAAGGGTGAGCTGGAAAAGCAGACAGGCAGCTTCCTGCAACCCTCACTTAAGGATGAGTTCCTGCTACCAGGTTATTGCAAAAGCTCATATGAAAAATGGGTGACTGACAAATGAAGAGCACATGAGCTGCAGCTTTTACAAAGTTTCTACTTCCTGTTCCCCTCCCCCTTGTCTCCAGCTCCATCCTAACAGCTCTTACTCAGATATTCAAAATAAAAAAAGTTTTCCCAACTTGGGATGCAATTAGAACCAAGCTGCCCCGTCGGTGGCATGCTTCTCAGAAACACTAGAGACTCTACATTCAAGCCTGCTATCTCACTTGTGAAAGATTTCAGAGCATAACACCCACCTTCAGGTGGCTCCTAAGGATGATATGCTGATTGTTGCTCCACATATTTTAATTAAGTAAATGTGAAGCTTTATGCCTCCCGAGAAATCTGTATGCAGGTCAAGAAGCAACAGTTAGAACTAGACATGGAACAACAGACTGGTTCTAAATTGGGAAAGGAATATGTCAAGGCTGTATATTGTCACCCTGCTTATTTAACATATATGCAGAGTACATCATTTGAAATGCTGGGCTGGGTGAAAGATAAGCTGGAATCAAGATTGCCAGGAGAATATCAATAACCTCAGATATGCAGATGACACCACCCTTATAGAAGAAAGTGAAGAAGAAATAAAGAGACTCTTGATGAAAGTGAAAGAAGAGTGGAAAAGTTGGCTTAAAAATCAACATTCAGAAAACTAAGATCATGGCATCCAGTCCCATCACTTAATGGCAAATAGATGGGGAAACAGTGAGTGACTTTATTTTCTTGGGCTCCAAAATCACAGTAGATGGTGACTGCAGCCATGAAATTGAAAGACACTTGCTCCTTAGAAGAAAAGCTATGACCAATCTAGATGGCATACTAAGAAGCTGAGACATTACTTTGCCAACAAAGGTCCCTCTAGTCAAGGCTATGGTTTTTCCAGTAGTCATGTATGGATGTGAGAGACCAACCTAGACAGTATGTGAGATGATCAACCTAGACAGCATATGAAAAAGCAGAGACATCACTTTGCCAACAAAGGTTCACCTAGTCAAAGTTACAGTTTTTCAAGCAGTCATGTATGGATGTGAGAGTTGGACCATAAAGAAGGCTGAGCACCAAAGAACTGATGCTTTTGAACTGTGGTGATGGAGAAGACTCTTAAGAGTCCCTTGGACTGCAAGGAGATCCAACCAGTTAATCCTAAAGGAAATCAATCCTGAATATTCATTCATTGGAAGGACTGATGCTGAAGTTGAAACTCCAGTACTTTGGCCACCTGATGTGAAGAACTGACTTGTCGGAAAAGACCCTGATGCTGGGCAAGATTGAATGAAGGAGGAGAAGGGGATGACAAAGGATGAGATGGTTAGATGGCATCCCCGACTCAATGGACGTAGTTTGAGTAAACTCTAGGAGTTGGTGATGGACAGGGAGGCCTGACGTGCTGCAGTCCAAGGGGTCACAAAGAGTCAGACATGACTAAAACTGAACTGAACGGATGCCTTCATATTTTTTGAAAGGAAGATATAAGACTGAAGGAGGTGGTGTTTTGTTTAAACTCCAACCTTGAGTAACATTTCATAAAGCTCTAATTCCTAGGAAAGTTTATTTTTAAAAATCTATAATGATGGCTAACACTGACAGAGAGTAAACTGAACATCCTCTTTTAAACTTCATTAGGCTTTAGGTATAGGTCAGCCCTTCACACGTACTTTTGCAACAACACTAGGACAGGAGTACAGAATTTCATATAATAAAAACTGTCATTTACTATCCCCATTTTAGAGATCAGGAAACTGAGACATGGGAAAGTAAGGTAACTTGCTCTGTGAGTCACAGCTACTAAGTGGTTGCAGCTGGGAACTGAGCTGAAGAGCGACTTGAGCTGCCTTGGATACAGCTTCCTAGTTCCACAGCTCCAGCTACTCAAGGCCAGCTTAACCGCAAGCATGACATAACCTCACCTGAGCAGAAGCTAAGAGCCTGGAAAGCACTCAGCTTGACCATGTAGACAAATAATAGTGAGATTAAATTCTCATCAGGAGTTGAAATGAGTATCTTGACTTCTCCTCTCCAAGCCTGCCTTGTCTAGTATGGCAGCACTCAGACTGCTACTGGACATCTGAAATGTGACTCGTCCCAAGGCAGGCATCCTCTAAGTCTGATTTAGAGAACTACTACAAAACATAAGCTATTTCATTAATAATTTTATAGTGATGATGAGTTAAATACTACTTGGATTTACTGGGCTAAATAAAATTTATTATTACAATTCATCTCACCTGTTTCTTGTCGCTTTAAAAAATATGTCTACTAGAAAATTTTAAATCCTATGTAGTTTGTGTTACATTTCTATAGATGATGTGCTCTCTACTCACAGTGCCGATCTTTGCACGGCTGAGTCATTGGCACAAGTTGGTCAAAAGACAAGCAACTCCGAGAACAGCAGTCTGCCTGGCAGGAAACTCCCTTCCCACCCCTCTCCTGCTTTCAGAATCCTCAGGCTCTCACACCAGTGCCCCACCCCTCGCCCTTGAAGTTCTGATTTAGAAAGGGCCTTGATCTGACCCTGTTCTCCTTCCTGTCGCTGGGCTTTCTCTCTCTCCTTTCACTGTCAGAGCACCTGGAAGGGCCCACCCTCCATTTTCTGCACCTTCTTTCCAACTTCCCTAATTCACTGCAGCCCGACTTCCAACACCCACGATGAAACGGCTCCTCGAAGGTTCCGCATCCTCACTTTGTCCTCCTGACCTCTTTGTTCACTCTAGAACAACCTCAGGACCCCCAACCACACAGCAGGCCTTGCCTACCCACGTGCTTCCACTGGGCTGACAACCAATCAGGAACTTGGAAGAGAGGGCCGGAAACGTTTGTATCAAGCTCTGTTAACAAAAAAGGATGTGGCACCAACCTCCCCCTCAAAAATACCATCCTCCCATCACTGGTCCCAAGGAGGATGCTCTCTCACTATCCAGGAATTCTTTGGCTCATGGCAGCTGTGCTGTGCATGGACCTCCCTGGTGGACCGTGATTCTGCCGTAGGGTCCTGTAAGCAGATAGGGTAGCAGGCCCCGGCAGAAAGAGAACCAGGCATGGCTTGCTCTTTTTTTTTTTTTTTTTTTTGGCCGCAGCATGTAGGATCTTAGTTCCCAAACCAGGTATCAAACACCCCCCACCCCCCCACCCACAGTGAAAGCATAGCATCTTAACCACTGGACATTCAGGGAAGTCCCTGGCATGACTTCCTTGACATAAGGGGGAACCATTTTGGCTTCAGCCATTTTGTGATCCAAGGCTGGCCAAGATTCTTGTCCTTGAACATGTTCATCAATGATCATAAGGGGAGTGAGAGAAAGCAGAAACAAAGGAAAAGCCATCAAGAAACAATAGTTCAGCAACTAGAGTCCCAGTTCCTCCTTAAGGGAGATACATCACCATCTGATACCGTCTTAGAGCTCTGCAGAAACTAACACTCCCACCAGGCAGAGGATGGAATGATGGCGTTGACCCTCCCGACCTCAATCCACTAAAGCTTGGACTCTGTGGACTTTCACCTCTGTGCTATGTGAATTCTCTGTTCAAGCCCCTTTATGAACACACACGTATCCTCAGCTGAAAACTTTCCCAATTTTGCTGTTCAGGGAGACATCGCTTTGGGAAAGATCCCCAGTGTTCTCCTAACTTGTTGCGAGCCAATAAATCCTTCCTTCTCCGGATCTGTGCTTTGGCTGTATCTGCTGGCTCAACATCCACCAAGACACAAACCCAGTTTTCAGATAACAGCCCTCTCCCCTTGCCTTTCCTGCCCAGAACCACATTGAGCCTCAGGCATCATCCAAACAGTGGACATGTGTGAAGCCACCTTCAGGGCCCAGCCTACAGACTCGCAGACACAGTCAAGGAATAAGAAGCCAACATTGGGGCAAAGGCGAAAGTCTCATCTCTGGCTCCTAGGAGGAAGTGAAACTGGAACTGGTTCAGAAAGGGAAAACACAAGCGAAGCAACTGCAGGTGGGAGAGTGGGGTTAGGCTTCCTGCAGACCGAAGAACAGGAGATTCAGAGGCGTGAGAAGCCCAGGTCCTCCAGCAACAGAGGGCTTGGCGTATATTCAGGCATGTAGGGCTGCAACCGTATGGACTGTAGCCCATCAGGCTCCTCTGTCTGTGGGATTCTCCAGGCAAGAAGACCACAGTGGGTTGCCATGCTTTCTCCAGGGGATCTTCCAATCCAGGAATCAAACCCTCATCTCCTGTGGCTCCTGCATTGCAGGGAGATTTTTTTACCCCTGAGCCACCAGGGGAAGCCATGCCTTAATTAATCACTAAATGAGGCTTATAGTTTCATTGAGTTAGACAAGGTCCCTGTGATCAGTTTGATTAGGTTTCTGTGATTGTGGTTTTCATTCTGTCTGCCCTCTGATGGATAAGAGGCTTATGGAAGCTTCCTGATGAGAGAGACTGACCAAGGGGTGAAACTGGGTCTTGTTCTGATGGGCAGAGCCATGCTCAGTTCAGTTCAGTTCAGTCGCTCAGTCGTGTTCGACTCTCTGTGACCCCATGAATCACAGCACGCCAGGCCTCCCAGTCCTCAGTCAATCTTAAATCCAATTTTCTGTTGATGGGCAGGGCTGTGTTCCCTCCCTGTTGTTGACATGAGACCAAACTATGGTGGAGGTAGTGAAGGTAATGGCCACCTCCTTCAAAAGGTCCCGTGCATGCACTGCCCCTCAGTGCCCCTGACCCTGCAGCAGGCCACCACCAACCCACGCCTCCGCCCGGAGACCCCTGGACACTCACAGGCAAGTCTGGGTCAGTCTCTTGTGGGGTCACTGCTCCTTTCTCCTGGGTCCTGGTGTGCACAAGGTTTTGTCTGTGCCCTCCAAAAGTGTTCCCTAGTCCTGTGTAAGTTCTGGCAACTCTACGGTGGGGTTAACGGTGACCTCCTCCAAAGGGCTTATGCCACACCCAGGTCTCTTGCACCCAGAGCCCCTGCCCCTGGGGCAGGCCACTGCTGACCCGTATCTCCGCAGAAGACACTCAAATCTCAAAGGGAGGTCTGGCTCAGTCTCTGTGGGGTCTCCTGGTGTGCACAAAGTTTTGTTTGAGCCCTCTGAGCATCTCTGGCAAGTATAGGGATTGATTCTAAATGCAATTTTGCCCCTCCTACCATCTTGCTGGGGCTTCTGCTTTGCCCTTGGATGCAGGGTAAAAGCTGGTTTATAACTCAAACATTCAGAAAATTAAGATCATGGCATCTGGTCCCGTCATTTCATGGCAAACAGATGGGAAAACAATGAAAACAGTGACAGACTTTATTTTCTTGGGCTCCAAAATCATTGCAGATGGTGACTGCAGCCATGATATTAAAAGAGCTTGCTCCTTGGAAGAAGACATGACCAACCTAGACAGCACACGAAAAAGCTGAGATAGGATGCTGGGCAAGATTGAAGGCAGGAGGAGAAGGGACCGACAGAGGATGAGATGATTGGATGGCATCACCAATTCACTGGACATGAGCTTGAGCAAGCTCCGGGAATTGGTGATGGACAGGGAGGCCTGACGTGCTGCAATCCATGGGGTCACAAAGAGTCGGACACAAGTGAGTGACTGAACTGAACTGAACTGAAACAAGGCTTTCATGCATGCTAAGTCACTTCATTCATGTCCGACTCTTTGTGGCTCTCTGGACTGTAGCCTTTCAGGCTCCTCTGTCCATGGAATTTTCCAGTTAAGAGTACTGGGATGAGTTGCCATGACCTTCTCTAGGGGATCTTCTCAACCCAGGGATTGAACCTGCATCTCTTACATTTCCTGCATTAGGAAATCAACCCCTTTTGGAAACATTCTGTACATCAAGGTTAAGTTTAATGAACATGATATCCTCATTTTCATGTCACTACACTGTGCAGAAATATGATCTGCAGCCCTGTTTCTCTCTTATTAAGGTTTTTAAAATATCATTTATTTCTTGAAAGTTAATATGTACATAATAGGAAACCAAAAAACACAAGAAGCAGAAAACAAAAGTCATCCATAATCACAAGCAGTTTCCTATTTGATGTGTCCTTCCAGGTTTCATGTGTATCCTGCTTTTACACACATCATGAATATTTACTATTTCAAGATCCCAAAGTGTGAAAGGTACTCAGTTGTGTCCGACTCTTTGCAACCCATGGACTACATAGTCCATGGAATTCTCCAAGCCAGATTACTAGAGTGGGTAGCCATTTTCTTCTCCAGGGGATCTTCCCAACGTAGGAATCAAACTGGGGTCTCCTGCATTGCAGTCGGATTCTTTACCAGCTAAGCAAGGTTCCAAAGCTACGGGTTGTTTGATAACCAAAAATACACTACACCAACTCAATCCGGAAGGAAAAACAGAAATGTAACCCTGCCTTGCTTGGCAACAAAAATTTCAGAAAAGACAAAAATGGCAAAGGGCCTCTAGATAAAGATATTGGCCTCATTATGATTAAAATACTACATTCCCTTAATGTTCAGTTTAAAAACGAGACCTAAAGCAATAGGGTAGACAAAGTACAATGCTTCTAGGAGGATTCACTGTCTACCTAAACTATTAAAGTGTTAGCAAGGAGGTATGTTGGTGGCTCAGATGGTAAAGCGTCTGTCTACAATGTGGGAGACCTGGGTTTGAGCCCAGGGTTGGGAAGATCCCCTGGAGAAGGAAATGGCAATCCACTCCAGGAGTATTGCTTGGAAAAATCCCATGGACAGAGGAGCCTGAAGAAAATGTTTCCACTGAGTTACTGTCCTTCCTATAGGACAGCCAAGAGATGCACACTCAGTTGTTATTAAACACATTTACATACATGCCTCCCTTTATACTTCCTTCTGCCCCTCTGCTGCCAACCTACTGAATGAGTCCTGATTGTTTAGCAAGTCCATGCCTGAAGTGCTGCCTTTTTAAAAAAATTAACTATAACAAAGATATTTACAAATGGGTGAATTCATTAGCTTTACTTTTTATTATGCATTGTCACGTCAGGACATTAGAAAGTCTAGATGTTGCAAAATAAAAATGAATCTTGTCCACAATAAACCATAGGTACTTTACAAAAATGCACATTACAGACTTACGTTGTTTAGTCACTAACTTGTGTCTGACTCTTTGCAGCCCCGTAGACTGCACCACAGAGAAGGCAATGGCAACCCACTCCAGTACCCTTGCCTGGAAAATCCCATGGACGGAGGAGCCTGGTGGGCTGCCGTCCATGGGGTCGCACAGAGTCGGACACGACTGAAGCGACCTAGCGGCAGCAGCAGACTGCAGCACATTAGGCTTCCCTCTCCTAAAGTATCTCCTGGAGTTTGCTCAAACTCATGTTCATTGAGTCGGGGATGTCATCCAGCCATCTCATCCTCTGTGACCGTCTTCTCCTGACCTCAATCTTTCCCAGCAGCAGGGTCTTTTCTAGTGAGTCAGTTCTTCGCATCAGGTGGCCAATGTTTTGGAGCTTCAGCATCAGTCCTCGCAGTGAATATTCAGGACTGATTTCCTTTAGGATGGACTGGTTGGATCTCCTTGCAGTCCAAAGACTCTCAAGAATCTTCTCCAACACCACAGTTCAAAAGTATCAGTTCTTCGGTGCTCAGCCTTCTTTATTGTCCAACTCTCACATCCATACATGACTACTGGAAAAACTGTAACTTTGACTAGATGAACCTTCGTTGGCAAAGTGAAGTCTCTGCTTTTTAATATGCTGTCTAGATTGGTCACAGCTTTTCTTCCAAGGAGCAAACATCTTTTAGTTTCATGGCTGCAGTCACTGTCTGCAGTGATTTTGGAGCCAAGAAAATAAAATCTGCCACTGTTTCCACTTTTTCCCCTTCCATTTACCATGAAGGGATGGGACCAGATGCCATGATCTTAGTTTTTTTTGGAATGTTGAGTTTCAAACCAGCTTTTTCCCTCTCCTCTTTCACCTTCATCAAGAAGCTCATAGTTCCTCTTTTCTTTCTGCCATTAGAGTGGTATCATCTGCATATCTGAGATCATTGGTATTTCTCCTGGCAATCTCTATGGCTATAACCTAAAACTGTCTTCTAGATATGGAGATATTACTTACCAGCACCAGGTAGGTGATATGGAGATATCTATTTCTCCATAAAGTTATCAGGTTTCACAGTTGCAAATCCCATTCTTACTTGACACTGGTGACGGGTGGTCTCTCCTCTCCACCCCCAAGCAATTCAGACATTCCACCTACTAGAATGCGCCCTCCTCTCCCCGCCACCCTTCGAGAATGGAATGGACTCTGACACCTCAACACTGGTGGTGGTCACCCTCCAGCAGAAACAGAAAGCAGCAGTCCTCCACTGGGACCTCTGAGGCCGGGCTCAGCCCAGGCACCTGGAGTCCTTCACTCTCCACTCATCATGACCTCCTGCACACTAGACATTGCTCTCTTCCCATCTCCCATCACATAAATTCATTTTCATGTTTTTAACTTGGGTGGCGGTGGGGGGGGAGGGTCCTTCACAAAAGCCTTATCCTTTCCGTATGCTTATTTAGATCCTACCTACAATTCAGAATGCAGCATAAGCCCAATTCCTTGTAGGAAGTCTTTCTAGTATTTCAGTCCTCACTGATGCATTTCTCAAAACCTCCATTCAATACAACTTGTTACTTTCCTACATATTATCATAAAGCATTCATTGCAGCTTCATGAGTGCTGCGTCATATGTGTGGAACTAAACTGCAAACTCCTTGAGGGTTAGAATCATGCCTTATTGTTGTCAGTTGCCCACAGTGGGCACCAAGCAGGCATTCGAAGACTTGATTTACTAAAGTGAAAGTGAAGTCGCTCACTCGTGTCTGACTCTTTGCGACCCCTTGGACTGTAGCCTATCAGGCTCCTCCATCCATGGGATTTTCCAGGCAAGAGTACTGGAGTGGGTTGCCATTTCCTTCTCCAGAGGATCTTCCCGACCCAGGAATCAAACCTGGGTGTCCCACATTGCAGGCAGATGCTTTACCATCTGAGCCACCAGATCCTCTACTAAGTTATATTGATTAATTATGCTACTTTATAAGAGATAAAAGCTTTGATTCCTTTATATGTTAAGGCTGAGAGCACAAGAGGTTAAAAAGCAGTCACCATTAACCATCTCCATCTATCTTTCATGGAACTAGCCCTAAAAATGGACTGTTACAATGTTATGAATATATTAACTAAGCAACCGATTAGTTCAAATTATGTGAAGGGACTTTCAAAGACTAATGTTTCTTTATTTTTATATAAACTGATGCTAAAACAAATGCTAAACAAATGTTAGAAAATATCTCTAACATAAAGCAAATGCTGCTTTTTAAAACTCTCCAAATCTAAAAACCTGGAAAATATATACTTTCAAATGACAATATGGAAGCCATTGAGAATCAAGGGCCTACCCACATTCATTTAAGAACAGTCCATACATCAATTGAGGAACATCAGTGGGATTGCTTAGAAGGCAAAAATATAAAATGGGGCAAGGAAACAGGAAGCAAGTCATAGCTCTATAGTTCTGTGTCCGGTCAGGAGGTGTTCCTGCAGACCCAGGGGAGCCAAAGGAACCAAACACACTGAACAAATCAAACAAAAGAAGCACTTAGTCTACCTTTCACATAATATTAACACACACAAGATTTTAATCTTTTTTTCATTATTATTAATAAAATTTTTCCTGGAACTTCTGGTTCCACGCACACATAGATGCTAAGTCACTTCAGTCGTGTCCAACTCTCTGCAACCCCATGGACTGTAGCCTGCCGGGCTCCTCTGTCCATGGAATTCTCTAGGCAAGAACACCGCAGCGAGCTGCCCTCCTCCAGGACCTCTTCCCAACCCAGGGGCTGTACCCACGTCTCTTATGTTTCCTGCGTTGGCAGGCAGGTTCTTATCACTAGCACTACCCTGTTCTACACCCATACTCAATATGAGAATGTTTCCTATATTTTAACTCTGCACATTATTGGACATTAATGCTTACAAAACACTTCCTCCAATTACCAAAATTCATTCTCTGATGAGCCATATCCCTGGTACCGAGTTTCTGTTTCAAGTTCCTCTCCAATGTTTAATAGCAATACTGGAAAACTCTTTGGTTGCCTAAATTAAACTCCTAGTGAACTGAGTGCAAACCTTCCAAATCTGACTCCACATTCCAGGAACTTCCCACATGGTACTAGATGATGCCCCTCCACCATCACCACTGGGGCAGCAACAAGACCAGAGCCCTTGGGGTCCAGCTGGCCCATGGGGAGCCTTGCTCACAGGGGCTGCCGGCACACTGGTCCCAACAAAAATAACTCTACACCACTTCTCACAATGTGAGAATCACAGCACTCTTCATTATACTCTCCAGACAGAAGGCTTATCATGTGCAATCTACCTGGCTGGCCAAACAGTTTCCTCCTGTGCACCGTAAACTCCAAGGGACTTTGAACCCCTGGGCAGGTGGCACTGAGCAGGAAAGCAAGGATGCCCAGGCCAGAGGTAGAGAAGATATGTGAAAAGGGGAAACACGTGCTTCTTGTGAGCTGCTGCAATAAAGAAATCTATCACTCTCCTCCTGTTTTGCGGATCCAGGATAGTAACAGCGACTATTTTTTACTGTATATCCAGCACCATACTATGCGCTTTTCATTTATTATTTCAGTTACATATTTATCCTCAAGATTCATGGTGCCAGTATTCCCCCAACCTTACAAATGAGGAGACTGACAGAAAGAGGCTGATCCAGCTCAGCACCCAGCTCGGGTTAGCTTCAAGCCCAGACACTTTCTGCCCCACTGTACTCCCCTTAAAATGCATAGCTCTGTTCAGTCACTCAGTCGTGTCTGACTCTTTGCATCCCCATGGGCTGCAGCATGCCAGGCTTCCCTGTCCATCACCAACTCACAGAGCATGCTCAAACTCATGTTTATCGAGTTGGTCATGCCATACTACCATCTCATCCTCTGTCATCCCCTTCTCCTCCCGCCTTCAATCTTTGCCAGCATCAGGATCGCTTCCAATGAGTCATTTCTTCACATCAGGTGGCCAAAGCATTGAAGCTTCCACTTCAGCACCAATCCCTCCTCCAATGAGTATTCAGGACTGACTTCCTTTAGGATTGACTGGTTGGATCTCCTTGTTGTCCAAGGGACTCTCGAGAGTCTTCTCCAACACCACAGTTCAAAAGCATCAATCCTTCGGTGCTCAGCTTTCTTTATAGTCCAACTCTCACATCCATACACGATTACTGAAAAAACCACAGCTTTGACAAGACAGACCTTTGTGGGCAAAGTAATGTCTCTGCTTTTTAATATACTAAGTTTGCCATAGCTTTTCTTCCATGTAGCAAGCAGTCACCATCTGCAATGATTTTTGGAGCCCAAGAAAATAAAGTCACTCACTGTTTCCATTGTTTCCCCATCTATTTGCCATGAAGTGACGGGACTGGTGCCATGATCTTAATTTTCTGAATGTTGAGTTTTAACCCAACTTTTGCACTCTCTTCTTTGACTTTCATCAAGAGGCTCTTTAGTTCTTCTTTGCTTTCTGCCATAAGGGTGGTGTCATCTGCATATCTGAGGTTATTGATATTTCTCCCAGCAATCTTGATTCCAGTTTGTGCTTCATCCAGCCCAGCATTTCACATGATGTACTCTGCATGTAAGTTAAATAAGCTGCTGCTAAGTTGCTTCAGTAGTGTCTGACTCTGTGTGACCCCATAGACGGCAGCCTACCAGGCTCCCCTGTCCCTGGGATTCTCCAGGCAAGAGCACTGGAGTGGGGTGCCATTTCCTTCTCCGGGTTAAATAAGCAGGGTGACAATATAAGCTTTAACATACTCCTTTCCTGATTTGGAACCAGTCTGTTGTTCCATGTCCAGTTCTAATTGTTACCTCTTGATTTGCATACAGATTTCTCAGGAGGCAGGTCAGGTGTTCTGGTATTCCCATCTCTTTCAGTATTTTCCACAGTTGTTGTGATCCACATAGTCAAAGGCTTTGGCGTAGTCAATAAAGCAAAAAGAGATGTCTTTCTGGAACTCTCTTGCTTTTTTGATGATCCAATGGATGTTGGCAATTTGATCTCTGGTTCCTCTGACTTTTCTAAATCCAGCTTGAACATCTGGAAGTTCATAGTTCACATACTGTTGAAGCTTGGCTTGGAGAATTTTGAGCGTTACTTTGCCAGCATGTGAGATGAGTGCAATTGTGCGGTAATTTGAACATTCTTTGGCATTGCTTTTCTTTGGGATTGGAATGAAAACTGACCTTTTCCAGTCCCGGGGCCACTGCTGAGTTTTCCAAATTTGCTAGTATATTGAGTGCAGCACTTTCACAATATCATCTTTTAGGATTTTAAATAGCTCAACTGGAATTCTATCACCTCCACTAGCTTTGCTTATAGTGATGCTTCCCAAGGCCCACTTGACTTTGCATTCCAGGATGTCTGCCTCTAGATGGGTGATCACATCATCGTGGTTTTCAGGGTCGTGAAGATCTTTTTTGTACAGTTCTTCTGTGTATTCTTGCCACCTCTTCTTAATATCTTCTACTTCTATTAGGTCCATACCATTTCTGTCCTTTATTGTGCTCATCTTTGCAAGAAATGTTCCCCTGGTATCTCTAATTTTCTTGAAGAGATCTCTAGTCTTTCCCATTCTATTTTTTTCCTCTATTTCTTTGCACTGATCACTAGGAAGGCTTTTGTGTCTCTCCTTGATATTCTCTGGAACCCTGGATTCAAATGAGTATATCTTTCCTTTCCTCCTTTGCCTTTCAATTCTCTTCTTTTCTCAGCTATTTGTAAGGCCTTGTCAGACAACTATTTTGCTTTTTTGCATTTCTTTTTCTTGGGGATGGTCTTGATCACAGCCTCCTCTACAATGTCATGAACCTCCATCCATGGTTCTTCAGGCACTCTATCAGATATAATCCCTTGAATCTGTTTGTCACTTCCACTGTATAATCGTATAAAGTGGTATAGAGCTATGGTTTTTCCAGTAGTCATGAATGGATGTGACAGTTGGACTATAAAGAAAGCTGAGCACTGAAGAATTGATGCTTTTGAACTGGGGTGTTGGAGAAGACTCTTGAGAGTCCCTTGGACTGCAAGGAGATCCAACCAGTCCACTCTAAAGGAGATCAGTCCTGGGTGTTCATTGGAAGAACTGATGTTAAAGCTGAAACTCCAATACTTTGGCCACCTCATGTGAAGAGTTGACTCATTGGAAAAGACCCTGATGCTGGGAGGGATTAGGGGTAGGAGGAGAAGGGGACAACAGAGGATGAGATGATTGGATGGCATCACCAACGTGATGGACATGGGTTTGAGTAGGTTCAGGGCGTTGGTGATGGACAGGGAAGCTTCACATGTTGTAGTCCATGGGGTTGCAAAGAGTCAGCACAACTGAGCAACTGAACTGAACTGACTCATCTGCATATCTCAGGTTATCGATATTTTTCCCTGAAATCTTGATTCCGGCTTGTGCTTCATCCAGTCTGGAATTTCACGTGATGTACTCAGCATATATGTTAAATAAGCAAGGTGACAATATACAGCCTTGATGTACTCCTTTCCCAGGTTGGAACCAGTCCATTGTTCCATAAGCCTTAAGCAAATGATGGAAAAATATTAAAAGGAGATTTTTTAAGAACTGCATATCTGCACAGCCAATCCATAAGACTCATCTACTTTTTCCCCATCAAAATGAAGTCATAATAGTTGAGCTCTCAAGTTCTAAAAACTTTATTCATGGCACCAAATTTTGCATTTGGTAAAACTTTATCATTAATTGGTTTTGATGGAGTACGTCTACTGGACATGAGAAAGTTCTAAACAGCTCATGAATAAAACAAATATAGGTCAAACTTTAATTCAACTCATGAATCCCAAATGCCTCTGCTACACTGGAATTTCTATCAAATATTTACTTGAAAGGCATTATTTTTGTTGTTTTTGTTTTGCTTTGGTTGTAAAGAGAAGGATCAGGAGAGAGGGTTACAGTATCAAAGGTATTCAAATCAGAAATCCCACAAAAGCTTAACTCAGGGAACGCGTCATAGAAATCCAACATGTAGATTTAAATTTTTAGAAACAAATGCCAAAAACTAACTACTACAGAACCGATCACATGTTAAGAGATTTACACCTATTATTTCATTTGATTAAAATAATCCCAAATGGATATGAAGCAGTTTCTATTATCCCTATTTATGGGAGCCAAAGCTCAGAGGATTTAAACAACTGGAGACCATTAAACACATAGAGAGTGGCTGGAAGGCATCCAAGGTCCACTCTTCTATGGTATTGCTACTTCCCTTCTCATCAAAGTCCTCTCAAGGAGGTCAAGGCTACAAAATAAACATAAGTATCTGCCTGATTCACAAAAGCTGGCTCTCATTCTGTACGATGCATGAGGCTAAGTCACATCAGTCGTGTCCGACTCTTTGTGACCCTGAGTGTAGCCCACCAGGCCCCTCTGTCCATGGGATTCTCCAGGCAAGAATACTGGAGCGTGTTTCCATGGGGATCTTGGGGATCCCCAGGGGATCTTCCCCACGCACAGATTGAACCTGCATCTCTCTCGTCTCCTGCACTGACAGGCGGGTTCTTTACCACCAGCACCACCTGGGATGTCCCATGCTGCAAAACACGCTGATACGGGTCAGCACCCAAGGACACACATCGATTTTCCTTTCTACTTGGACAATCACATCCACTAAATGCTCCCTGGTTTCCCCAGGGAGCATTTAGATAGAAGGAGACTTGGAAGACCCCGGTCCTGGCTGTCTTTCCCACAGGCTTCCACACTGTGTAGTACCTGGCTTTCAGAGAAGGACTGAGCTAAGGTGTGAAGGCAGAGAGAGGCCTGATTACAGCGGCAATTCTTTTTGTACTAAATGTAATCTGAGGCAGATGTCTTGCCAGACAGTTCACATGCCTCATGCCACTTAACACTGGCAATGACAGTGGTTAGGTGTTACTGTTCACCTATTTCAAAGATGAGAAAATTGAGGTTAACAGTTTGCTCACACTTAAGCTTATTATCATAAATGTAGTTATACATTTAGCTCTCCATGAAGTGACACAAGATTAGTTGATTACATGGTGTTCACAAACAGGAAGAATCTCCTGAAAGAGAGTTCTGGAAAGAAACTGCTGAAAGTGATGGCATCCCCTGGCACCCCGTGCAACACAGGCTGTGCTGCGGGCCTTCAAGAACCACGGGTCGCGTAGCTCCTTGGTGGTCCATGCTGCTACTGCCAAGGACCTGGGTTCAATTCCTGGTCAGGGAACCAAGATTCCACAAGCCTCACAGCCAAAAGAGAAAAAAAAAAAACCAAAACCACTGGCTGAATAAATGAGTGTAAGTAAATACTAGGGCTGATGAAACTGAGCCTCACACTCCACATCTCCATGCCTGCTTCCCCAGCCCTCACCCACTGCCCTCTCTCACAGCTCTGGCCTGTGCCTGCTACTCATGCTGGGCTCTCCTGCCAGCCCCCTTGAGGCCTTACACAGACGTGTACGTGTGGAAAAAAATAGGGTGAGTACACAGACGTGCTCACCCTAATCACATGAACTCTGACCTAAGCTTCCAATGAAGCAGATGGTCAGCCTCCGCAGCCAGGCATTGAGAATCTTCTAGATCACAGAAAGAATGAACTCCACAGAACTTTTCTAGACCCAGAACTCACTAAAAGAGCAAACCCTGGGTGCAGAAACAGCTTCTAACACAAAACTCCACGTTATAATGACATTTACTCAAACTGGCATCATCTGAACCTGGCTAAAGCTGATGAGTCAGAAGTCAAAAGTTCTACTTCTGCTCAGAGCAAAGTACAAGAATGGGTCTGGGTAGGGACTGGCCCAGCCCCTCTGACAGGTCAGAGCCATGTGCTAAAACACAGATTTAGCTTTAGCTGTCTGACTTCTTACAAAAAGACCTTCTTATATCAGGAGAAAGAAGGAAAGCAATTCAGTTTTACCTACAAACACTGTAAAGAGACTACGGTGAAGGAGAGTGGCTGAAATTTGATCAGGCACTCAGTGATCAATCAATAGATAGCAATTGTAAAAATTGGTTGTTTGGCCACATAATCAACATTCTTCATTTAAGCACACTTCAGATATCATTCTCTAATTTGAAAGCATTGCAAGGGTCTATTGATAAGGCTTTTGAAAATTAATTCACTTAAAAGATACGAATGAACTTATTTACAAGATAGAAATGGACCCACAGACATAGAAAACAAACTTATGGTTCCCAAGAGGGAAAGGGGAGAAGGATAAATGAGGAGTTTGGGATTAAAATATACATGCTACTATATATAAAATAAACAACCAACAAGGACCTACTGTATAGCATAGGGAACTATACTCAATATCTTGTAACAACCTATAAGGGAAAATAACCTGAAAAAGAATATATATATATATATATATATATATATATATATATAACTGAATCACTGTGCTGTATATCTGATACTAACACAACATTGCAAATCAGTAAATAAATAAATACAATAAAAATCTAAGATAAATAAAAAACAATCATTCATTTAAAGCAGTGAATATAATATGAAACTACTTAAAGGTGAAAAAATTTCCTAATAGATGAAAGCAAGGTAAACTATATGATGACATATTAAACTCTACTGGCAAAAATTTAATTAGAAGGATTAGAAATAACAGCTGCCCCACACAGCGAGTCACATGGGGTCCTTGAGAGGAAACTGAGGCCAGGGCTTTAGGGAGCCAGGGAGGGTGACGACGAGTTCCCTGGCTGGGAAGTTACAAGTCAGAACGTGGAACCAGATCCGTCTCACACCAAAGCTTGCTAGTGACTTGCCTTAGAAGTTCCTTAAACTTGCTGACGTCACAAACGCTTTTCTTAAGTTCATTTGTTCACGAGTCCAAAGACTTAAGAGGGTTCTAAGCACTCAGTCATAGGTGCACTTTGGCTGAATCAGAATATAAGTCAGCCTTTAAAGCTTTAGGACAAACCTGACGTTCCTCCTTCATGCCAAATATACACTCTACAGGGCGCCTTTTTCAAAACCAGCTACTCCGTAGTTTGCCGGCTTAGCTACAAATTAAAATCACCTGAAAGGCCCAACCTACCAGAGCCTGGGCCTTAGCTACACCTGAGAATCTCTGGGAGTGGAGCCTGAAATTTCTCTTAAGAATTAATGGCTTCTGCTATTAATGACTTGAGGGCAAGTGAGCTGCCTTAGTGAGCTCTACAAGCACTGTGGGGACACATTTAGTAAAGCTCAGAATCACCCAGGGGACTTTAAAAATTCCAGTGCTCCAGACCCATCTAAGTCTGAGGGTGGGACCTGGGCATCTCTAGCTTATAAAGATCTCCAGGTGATTCCAAAGTGCAGCAAGAGCTGAGCACCACAGCTTTGGCAGCTAATTATTCGCACCGGAAGATCAGCCCCTCATTTGGACAGCATCCCAGTGGACCACCCACCAGCAGCACTATCACATCAACCATTGGCCTTTTTCTCCAGCTCCCTGCCTTGTCCCGAGGTTGTTGCTGACACCCCAGCCTTCCTATCTGTCAGTCACAAATGTCTGTCCACTGAAGAGTGATGCTGCCTGCCTCTCCCCTCGGTCCTTCCGAATCATTCCTGCTATTGAATGACTCATCTCATACACACAGGGAGCATGGGTCACTCTCACCACTTTCAATTTTATTATCTCCACTTCCTTTTCTCACTTATTCACATTTTCAACACTGTCACTTCTTCTGACCTTGTTGACCATATGAGGCCGAGGCTGTTCTGGGCACTGAAACCTGGGTAGAAAGCTACAGTGTGGCTGAAACTAACCTGACATCCCAGGACTCTGCCATTCACTGGCAGGGGGCAGAGCTGTTATCCTCTTTGCTCTAGACCAGGGTCCCAACCTTTTGGCACCAGGGATCAGTTTCCTGGAAGCCAATTTTTCTACAAATGGTGGTGGGCAAGGGCAAGAGGAACGGTTTCTGGATGATTCAAGTGTATTACATTTATTGTGCACTTTATACCTATTATTATTACATCAGCTCCAAGGTCAGATCAGCAGGCATTAAATCCTGGAGGTTGGGGACCTCTGCTGTAGAGGGTAGTTCTGCTTACAGCTGTAAATGTTCACAAGAAAAGTCTTAAAATAGAGGAGTTTTGGGCTCCCTTTCCTTGAGAAGCAAAGCTCAGAAGGTTATCCCAAAATTCCCAAAGCACACTCTTTGATTGATAATAAATGCAGTTTAGAAGAATAAAAACCTTTGCACATTTCAGTTCTAAACTTCTGAATTATGTAAACCTTCTTACAAAGGACATAAGTGAAAAAAACTACACTGAAAACATGCTTTCTTTCCAGCGATATTTATATGCAAAAGAAGCAACATTTATTATGAAGATATTCTCTCAAAGAGTAAGTCATGTGTTGATTAAAGTTTCCTGAAAACATATACTACTTTGGACTACTAATGAATGCTGACAAAATTAATCCACATCTTTACTGTGAAAACCATCCCCCTTCTAGGCACACACAACATCAGTAAAAACAACAACAACAACAACAACAACAATAGTTCAAGGAACTGAAAAAAAGTATTTGATTGATAAAATACTTCCTGTACTACGTATGGCTTCTTTCATTACTTTGCCAAATGTATTCCATGCTATCTCAGATTATTTCTGCAAAACCATCAATGGAAAAACTGCAGACAATAAATCCGGAGTCTACGGTGAGAAAAACAGATCTAACTTCCCTAGAAATTATAAAATGTAGCAATAATTTACTCCAATAATTTTTATGGGAGAGATCAAGACTATTGATTTTTAAAATAAGGTGTCCACCAGTGTCCTAAGTTAATTTCAATCCTCTACCTAATAATTGGTAGTTGAGAAGGAATTTTAGGATAATATTTAAAAGTTAATTAAAAACAGTGTAAGCATTCATGTCAGTCAAGCATGGCCTCTGCTCTAAATGCATTCAAATGCATGTCACCTTGACCTGTAACACAGCACTGTAAAAAATTTTGGTCAATATAAATCAAATGTACACTAATTTATTCAGCAGGTTTCCTGGTATCTGAATCAACATTAGAAATCTAACCAGTATTTGTTATTCTGCTATTGACAAAAGGAAGCATATTTAAATGATAACAAGTACTCATGGGTGTCATTTGGAAGTTAAATTGTTCCCCAAGGACAGTCTCTGTAAACATCTACATTTAAAGGTCATTTACCACCAAATTATGGACAACTGTTGCATTTATTAGCACAAGCTCGATAGTTTGGAAGCTGCAGCCATCAATTTTTACTGACAATGAGATCTAATTGTTCACTAACAATAAACAAGGAAAACAGACCATCTCTACAAACTTTTACTCCCTGCACTACGGACCACTTTTCAAAAACGGAGGCACAAACTTTCCATAGTATGTATTTGAAGGGCAAACTTTCCAACTGCAGGAAGGACTGAATCATAGTTTGAAATGGATCTCAGATCATAAAATATAAAAGCTCATCTTCTCATGTTACTTTCATCTGAACAACAACAAAAGGGAGAACAACATCACAATGTTTATATATGGATAAAGTGTCTGATTTTACTTTTAGAAGGAAATGTGATGGTTAGTTTTAGCATGAGGTGCCCAGATATTCAGTTAAACATTACTCTAGGTGTTTCTATGAAAGTGTTTTGGGATGAGATTAATATTTAAACTGGTAGATTGAATACAGCAAGTTGCCCTCCATAATGTCATGGGCCTCTTTGGATTTTGGACACAATATATTCCAGTCATTGGTAAACAATGACCTAAAAAGCTGTTAGTTTTGAGTGGACCCCAGAACAAGGGGAGGCTCTGCAATTGGTCCTGCTGCTGTTCAACCTGCTTTACCACTTCCATGATGATCCAGCATATGCAACCGTGCCAGAAGGGCAGGAGCACATGGGGATGATGTTTGGAGCCTTTGGCAGGACCTTGTAGGCTCATCACCATACAGGCCTTTAGGATTCTAGAGCAAAGCCCTGCCACCCTCTGTGGATACCAACTCTTCCTTTGAGAAACAGCTCTTTACCTGCTGCTGAGCCTGAGCAGAGCTTGCACACTTAGTCATGGACCAAGTTACCAAGCACCCTGAGCTGTTCCTCATGAACTGGGTGTTAGGTGAGACTCACCAGGCTATAATGCTGGGCACACACAGCCACACTTCACCATCAAATGAAAGTGGGCCCAAGAAGGCTGTGATGGTCCAAGCAAGTTACTTGAAGCAGTGACCCAAATGGCCCATGGTTCCCACTCCAGCTATACTACATTCTGTCTCCTAGTCTAACCTATGGCCTCTTGGGGGATTCCTCATGATCAAGTGATAGAAGACTCGAGCCTGGTCTACAGATGGCTGAAGCTCCAATACATTGGTCACATGATTCTAACAGTGATTCACTGGAAAAGACCCTGATGCTAGGAAAGATTGAAGGCAGGAGGAGAAGGGGGTGACAGAGGATGAGATGGTCGGATGACATCACAGACTCAATGGACATGAGTCTTAGCAAACTTCGGGAAAGAAAGGGAAGCCTCGCATGCTGCAGCCCACAGGGTTGCCAAGAGTCAAACACGACTTAGTGACTAAATGGTGATGATGATGACAGATGGTCCTGCACCAAAGGCAGGCGTTACCTGAAAGTGGATACCTGCAACAATATAAGCCCCTTTCAGGGACATCCAAGGACAACGCTGGTGAAGGGAAATCCACCCTAAGAATTAGAATAATTTTAATCACTCAATAAGTAGAACTATGAGCGATGCACTTGATGGTTCACTCAGCTAGGAAGGAGAAATAACCAGATGTGACCTTCCGTGCTACCACATACCGATTCATAGGTTGTGAGCAATGATCTGGCTGGATGATTGGAGAAGTGGAAAGAACACGACTGGAAAATGATGACAATGACATGTGAAGGACATGTGGCCAGACCTCTCCAACAGGGCAGAGCAATGACAGGTTAGCACTTATCAGCGGCTGTAGCCAGGTTGGCCTTGGTGAATGGAAGGTCACGCATCCCTCCATCCCTGCCACCATGCCTTGTTCATAAGCTCCTTAGGGATGAGAGAGGAGTGGCTGGGGAAAGAAGCTGACGTGCATTTACAGAACAGGTCCTCCTATCCACATGACTACTAAAATCCTCCGCTACTGAGGTCGCCCTTTGGTGAGCATTCACAAGGGACACAAATATCTTCATGTTTTTGCCCCTTCAGAGAGGTCTGTCCAACAGACAGTAAAGAACCTGTCTTTACCATCAGTACTGGCTTTTATCAACCTTTTTCATTTTGCCTATTCAAATTACAAAAAAAAAAAAAAAAAAACCCACCAAAAACTCATCTTCAACTCTGCCCTTCTTTAATTACCAGTGAGACTATCTTATCATATGTTTTTGGTTATTTGTGCCTCTGATATTTCTGTCCTCTTAAAAGCAAACAAATACTCTCATTACTTGTAGTGCTTCCAGGACAACATTTTATCTGGGCATCTACAGCAACACTAAACCACTCAACCCACCCTTCAAACTCCAGCCTGCCCCCACCACCTACCCTCCTTACAACCACTCACACTTTTCATCCTTCCCCAGGCCCTTTCTTGAACCTGAAATGATCTTCCTCCCTTTCTGGCAAACCTTCCATCATCCTTCCAGGACAACCCTGAAGTCAGCTACCCTGCACACCCAATACCACTGCATTGCCTGAGAGAGGAGAGGTATATAAGAACCATAAGAATGAATTTCTGCTCCACTGTGCTTGTGTAATACCATGGGTTGTGTAATTTTGAAAATAAGATTAAGTTCCACTAGCAAGGTAAGGAGAAGGCAATGGCAACTCACTCCAGTACTCTTGCCTGGAAAATCCCATGGATGGAGGAGCCTGGTAGGCTGCAGTCCATGGGGTTGCTAAGAATCAGGCACGACTAAGTGCCTTCACTTTCACTTTTCACTTTCATGCACTGGAGAGGAAATGGCAACCCACTCCAGTGTTCTTGCCTGGAGAATCCCAGGGATGGGGAGCCTGGTGGGCTGCCATCTATGGGGTCACACAGAGTCGGACACAACTGAAGCGACTTAGCAGCAGCAGCAACAAGGCAGAGAGAACATGGAAGGTACAGAAGACAGAGAAGCTCACAGTTTCTAAAACAACTTCTAAATTCCTAAATTTATCTAAATTTGAAGAACTAAAAAAAAGCAGATGGTGGAGACTCAACCCACATATTGGTTCTACCTTAGAATAAAAATTATAAGGTGAAAACCTGCGGTAATCTGCATTTTAAATAAAAATCAACAAGAGGACAGCCATGTATTTCAAATACCCACACTACTCCCTTAAGCTGGGCGGGGCGGGGGGATGGTGGGGGAGGGGAGGCAACTAGAAGGGGAGGCAAGACTGTTTCAAATACGCCCCATCTAGTCATCAGAATTCAGCCAGCAAACTATACAGAGATACTGTGAGCCTATCAGATTGGCAAAAATCCCAAAGTCTGACAACATACTCAGTTGGCAAGCCTGTGAGGAAACTCTCATAAACTGCTATGGGAGTGCAGAGTCGCACAATCCCAGGAAGGGAATTTGACAATACCTGGCAAAATTACATGCCCATTTGCCTTTTGATCTCATAACCCACTGCTAGGAATCTAAAGAGACACTGACAAACACACAAAAAGAATATGGACAAGGGTAGCGATGCAGCCAACAACAGAAAGCAAAGAGCTATAGAAAAGAACAGGCTATCTCCGCATACACCCATGGGGTCATCTCCAGGATATACTGTTACATTAAAAAAAAAAAAAAGGCAGGAGGAAGATGTCTTAGTGTCCTACTGTTCAATCTAAGAAAAAGAGTAGGGGAACAATATATTTGTATTTGTGCATATATATTCAAAATATATGGATAAACCATAACTCTTTTCTTAATGGACGTCAATGGCACCCACTTAGGGGGAAGAGGGCACAAATGGAAGCTAGCTTTCCACAGATACACCTGATGCAACAGACACTTTACACAAGTTCAAAACAAAATTAATTTTTAAACATCCCTGGTGGCTCAGGCAGTAAAGAATCTGCCTGCAATGCACAGGACCTGGTTTTGATCCTTGGGTGGGGGAAGATCCCCTGGAGAAGGGAATGGCTACCTTGCTCCAGTATTCTTGCCTGGAGAATTCTATAGACAGAAGAGCCTTGCGGGCTACATTCTTGGGTTGCAAAGAGTTGGACATGACTGAGTGACTAATACTTTAACATGTAACAAGAGTATAAAATAAAATGAGAATGGGTGGCTAGTTGGTGTTATCAGAGGCTGACCACAGGGCTTTAACATCCTTGAATCTGAGTATGCAGACAGGATCCCAGAACCAATGGGTCACAGCTAACAAGGGACAACTGTACTGAGGTTTTTAGTGCGGGAAAAAGAAGACACAGTTGAAGACACAAGAGACTAAGAAGATAAATTCCTACCTTGACCACAAAAAAAGGTCTAGAAATCTCCACAAACCCAGTCAGCCCTTGGAAGCCCTGGGGAATGAGTTCCAGGAGCCCCAGCCAACCTCACACTCCGTGTATGCTCAAGTCCTTCACATAAAAGGGCACAGTACAGGGGGCACAATCAGCTCTCCATATTGGCCCATTTGGCATCCAGATTCAACAATCTGCAAAGAAATTTTGGTTGGTTGCATGGGTGCGAAGCCCACAGAGACCCAGAAAGCTGACTCTATGTATCTCGTGTCCAGATCATGGTCCCTGAATCATTTCCCACTAAAGGGAACCAGGGACCATTAGAGAAAAAGCTAATTCCAAATCTGGGGCTGGAAAGGTAAAAGATTTACTGGGAACATCTTGTTATACTAGAAAGCAAGGAAGTTAACAAAGACATACAATTGAAAATTAGAATAGACACATATAAAGCAAAATAACAAGAAAATGCATTAAAAATCTGAATGAGTACTTGCAAAACCATCATAAGAATTCAAGGTATGTGCCTGATGACTCACTTGTTTTGGAGAGATGCAGTGGGGAATGGAAGAGAATGGAGAACATGGGAAATGTATATCCCCACACCCTCCAGAAGACAGCCTAACATTTATGCAAAGATATTAGTTGCTAGAATCTTGAAGGAAAAAAAAAATGTAGTAAATAAGGCTAGAAAACGAAATCTGAATTGAACACACAGTCAAAAGCTGTAATAAGAATATGAGTTGGTTAAATGTAACTGTTCCTTCTGTAGTACTTCAAAGTATCTACAAGAAGTTTGTCTTATACAACACAAATATTTATTCTGGACTTTGGTTTACATTATTAAGTCACATTAAAAAAACTTAAAAAGTAAACATCAAGGCAGTTCATACTTGAAATAATATGAATAAATCATGAACATAGCTAGAGATAGCATTCCTTGCACTTTGTAAAGACTCTCCCCATCCTTAAACCATCCTACAAAGTAGGTACAGACAGACCTCATTTTATTGCACTTTGCATAAATTGCATTTTTGAAAAAATTGAAGGTTTGTGGCAACCCTATGTGAAACAGGTTTATTAGCATCATTTTTCCAACAGCATTTGTTCATTTCGTGTCTGTGTCACATTTTGGTAATTTGTGCAATATTTCAAACATTTCCACTACTATTATTTTTATTACAGTGATCTGTGTGATCACTGATCTTTGATGTTACTACTGCAATTGTTTGGAGGCACGACAAACTGTGCCCAGATAAGACAGCACACTCAACGAACAAATGTTAAGTTTGACTGCTCCACAAACTGACCATTCACCATCTCTCTCCCTCGCCTTGGGCCTCCCTAGTCCCTGAGACACAGCAAAACACACAACAGACATAACCTTGAATCAGACTAATTAAAAATTCTACAATAGCCTCTAAGTGTACAAGTGGAAGGCAGAGTCACACACCTGTCACTTTAAACCAAAAGCCAGAAATTATGAAAGCTTAGTGAGGAAAGTATGCTGAAAGCCAAGTTAAGCTAAAAACTAGACCTCTTACACCAAACAGCGAACCAAGCTTGTGAATGCAAAGGACAAGTTCTTGAAGGAGATTTAAAATGCTACTCCAGTGTACATACAAACGATCAAAAAAGGTAAACAATTTTACTGCTGACACGGAGAAAGATGTAATGGTCTGGATAGACTATCACACCAGCCACAACATCCTTTTAAGCCAAAGCCTAATTCAAACAAGGCCGCAACTCTCTTCAGTTCTGTGAAGGCTGAGGGAGGTTGGGAAGTTGCAGCAGAGAAGTTTGAAGCTAGCAGCATTTGGTTCATGAGGCTGAAGGAAAGAAGTCGTCTCCATTACATCAGAGTGCAAGGTAAAGCAGTAAGTGCTGATGTGGAACCCTCACAAGTTATCCACAACATACAGTTAAGATAATGACTGAAGATGAAGCTGGTGGCAGTACATAGCAGACTTTGAGTGTAGGTGAAACAGCCTTTTACTGGAAGAGGATGTCATCTAGGGCTTTCCAGAGGCAGAGAGGAGGAGTCAAAGCCTGGCTGCAAAGCTCAAAGGGGAGGGTGAACCTCTTGTTACGGGCTAATGCAAATGGTGACTGAAGACAAAGTCAATGCTCCTTCACTATTTCGAAAAATCCTAGGGTCCTCAAGAATTAGCTTCACCTACTCTGCCTGTGCTCTCTAAATGGAAAAGCACAGCCGAGGTGACAGTACATGTTGACAACATGGCTTATCAAATACTTTAAGCCCACTGTTGAGGCCTACTGCTCTGAAAAAAAAAGATTCCTTTCAAAATATGACTGCTCATTGACAATGCACCTGGTCACCTGAAAGCTCTGATGGAGGCAAAGAGATTCACACTGTTTTCTTCCTGCTAACACAACATCTATCTGTAGTCCATGCCACGGATTAAGGAGCAGTTTCAACCTTCAAGTCTTACTTCTTAAGAAACTTCGTAAGACTATAGTGGCCATAGCCAGTGATTTCTCTGATAGATCTGGCTAGGCAAAGTAAACTGAAAACCTCTGGAAAGGATTCACCATTCTACATGCCATTAAGGACATTCATGATTCAGGGTAAGAAGTCAAAACATCAATATAACCAGATGTCTGGAAGAAGGCGATTCCAACCCTTCATGGATGACTTTGAGACATCCAGGCTCCAGTGGAGGAGGTCCCTGTGGATGTATTGGAAACAGCAAGAAAACGAGAAGTGGAGCCTGAAGAAGTGACTGAACTGCTGTAATCTCATGAAAAGATATAAACGGATGAGAAGTTGCTTCTTATGAGCAACAGAAGTGGTTTCTTGAGATCGAATCTACTCTCAGTGAAGATGCTGTAAAGATTGTTGAAATGATAGCAATGGATTTAGAAAATGACATAAACTGAGTTGATAAAGCAGCAATAGGGTGTGAGAGGACTGACTCCAATTTTGAAAGAAGTTCTGTGGGTAAAATGCTATCAAACAGCATTGCCTGCTGGAGAGAAATCATTCATGAAAGGAAGAGTTCATCAATGCAGCAAACTTCACTGTTGCCTTATTTTAAGAAATAGCCAAAGCACCCCAACCTTCAACAACCATCACTCTGATCAGTCAGCAGACACCAACATCATGGCAAGACCTGTGACCAGCATAAAGATTATCATTCACTGAAGGCTCTGACGAAAGTGAGCATTTTTAGCAGGAAGGTATTTTTTTAGTTAAGATGTATAAATTGGTTTTTTAGGCATAATGCTACCACTCACTTAATAGACTACTGGAGAAGGAAATGGCAACCCATGCCAGAATTCCTGCCTGGAGAATCCTGTGGACAGAGGAGCCTGGTGGGCTAATGTCCATAGGGTCACACAGAGTTGGACACGACTGAAGTGACTTAGCACGCATGCATGCATTGGAGAAGGAACTGGCAACCTGCTCCAGTATTCTTGCCTGGAGAGTCCCAGGGACAGAGGAGCCTGGTGGGCTGCAGTCTATGGGGTTGCACAGAGTCAGACATGACTGAAGCAACTTAGCAGCAGCAGCAGCAGAATATAAATATAATTTTTATAGTTCTGGAAAACCAAAACATTTGTGTGACTAGATTTATTTGAGATATTTGCTTTACTGTGGTAACCTGGAACTGAACTTGAAATAACTCTGAGGTATGCCTGTACTGGCACCCCACTCCAGTACTCTTGCCTGGAAAATCCCATGGATGGAGGAGCCTGGTGGGCTGTGGTCCATGGGGTTCCTAAGAGTCAGACACGACTGATTGACTTCACTTTCACTTTTCACTTTCATACACTGGAGAAGGAAATGGCAACCCACTCCGGTGTTCTTGCCTGGAGGATCCCAGGGTCGGGGGAGCCTGGTGGGCTGCCGTCTATGGGGTTGCAGAGAGTCGGACATGACTGAAACGACTTAGCAGCAGCAGCATGCCTGTACTAGTATCCTCTTTTGTTGTTGTTTAATTGCTAAGTTCTGTCCAGCCCTTTTGGAAGCATCTGAAATAATCAAAATTTGATTTAATCCATATAGGTTCATATCTAATAACACGCCTGTCTCGTTTTTAGAGACAGTGTGCTACAGCTTGGGACTACAAACATGGCATCACTTCAAAGCAGACGGAACTAAATGTATTGTGGTATCCTGGATGAGATCCTGGAACAGAAAAAGGACATGAGTGGAAAGATCAGTGAAATCCAAAGAGTCTGGAGCTTAGTTAGTTAGCAAGGTACTGGTGCTAGTTTCCTTGGTTTGACATTACCATGGCAATGGAGGATGTTAAAAAGGAAACTAGGTGAGTGGTATATGGAACTGTTGGTACTAATTTTGCAACTTTTCTGCAAATCTAAAGTTATTTCAAAATCAAATGCTTATTTGAAAAGAATCGATCAATGTCTAAGCACCATCCTTGCAAAATTCAATCGTCCAAGTGAATGTAGCATCCTATTTGTTAATAGTCAAGAACATTTTCAAACTGCATGTCTTGTCTTTCAGAGTAAGGAACATACACATGGTTGACTTAATCACTCGACACGTTTAATGTTCGCTTATGCTAGGAGTTTACCATGTGTGAGGCGCTGTGCCAGCTACACCGCTGTTACACGGAGGGCTTCAGCATGAAAGATGCTTATAAAGAAAGGGTGACTGGAAGATACCGTTGTGGGCACTGTGGCTTCACCATCCTTCTGAGCTTCTCCCACTGCGGTGTCTACAGGGTTAGCTGGCCGGAATGAACTGACCTCGTTCCTAGCTCCAGAGATGCCCCCTAACTATTTTCCATCTGGTTAACTTATCCTTGCCATGGTGACGGTAATAAACATGGTGAAGACAGCCAATCAGCACACAGAATCCCCCTGGCAACGGCATCGGTTGAGGAACCAACTAGGGATAATGAGATGCAAAGGAAGAAAGGTGCCCTTGCTCTGAAGGAGCATCCTCTCTTCCTCTGGATGTTGTAGAATACAATGTTTTTGTTTCTAAAAAATATGAAGCATGTTACTATTCTGTCACTAGGTGGAAGCTACTCTGAGGATGAAGGTAAACAGAGAGAGGAAGTGGCCAGGCCCCCTTACTCAATCTCTCGGTCTCATTCTCACAAATATAAAATGGCAGTAATAATACTTGGCACAGATCACTGTTAACTCTCAGGCAATATCTGCACTGGGGTTATATTAAAAATAACAAAAACAACTAAGAGTTGGGATGATTTTAAGGTTTTGCTAACCTTGCAGTAAATATTTACGTTTTGGTTATGTTTCCTTAAAGTCTAGCTGACAGATAGTCACAGTAAATTATTCACAGGTGAAATTTTATTTTGGATTTGCTTTAAAATACTGCAGAATTGTTTTAAATGGAAGAATGAAAGGTGGTGAATGAAATATGTCTTGTAAAATATTGAAGGTGAGTAGTGAGCTAATTGCAGTTCATTATATTGTTCAAGTTGTGTATTTTAATCCAGAAAATATTAAAGTAACTATCCCTACATAGATCTTGATAGTATGACTATGTATATATGGAGGTGCCTTATGCACTAAGAAACATGATAGAAAGCAAATCAGTGAAAGAGTTGAGATCTCAAGAAAAAGACAGATTTGTATAAGCACAACACACTCAGTCACACACATATAATTAAAATGGACTTGAAAATCTACCTAATTCAATGTCTTGATTTTTACAGCTATGGAAAATGAAGTCTAATACATTCAGACTTTTATGCTGTTCCCTGAACAGTCTTTCTAGTTTTCTTTTGTTTTTCTCCCTCTCTCTTTAGTCGCTAAGCTGTGTCCAACTCTTACAATCCCATGGATCATAGCCCGCCAGGCTCCTCTGTCCATGGGATTCTCCAGGCAAGAATACTGGAGTGGGTTACCATTTCCTTCTCCAGGGGATCTTCCCAACCCAAGAATTGAACCCAGGTATCCTACAATGCAGGCAGATTCTTTAACAACTGAGCTATGAGGGAAGCCCATTTTGTTTTTACTAACCATGTATCTGAAAACGGAAAATATCAATATGAGCCTATAGGATGGGCACCCAGGACCTGCTGACTCTCATGTCCAATGGACTGTGCTCCATCCTCTCCTGGAAAGGCCAGAGAGTCACATCCAGCACTGTGCTCCTTGTAAAGCATCTACTCGTCTTTCTCTTCTGCCTCAAACCCCTGGGTTTCCTTGTTGCTCTGGCTCCTGTGCTGAGAAGGGCTTTACCTTCAGTCTTGCCTCCTTCCTCACTTTTACATGCTTTTCCTGGGAAGAGCATCAACTTATATGCTTTTTTCCATCTTTGATGCTAAAAGACCCCCTGGATCCATATTTCTAGCCTTGACCTCTCTATGTATCCTGAATTCCAGAACAAAATAGCTTCATCTGCCACAAAAAGCCCCAACAGGCCCCCAAATGAAAGTGCGTGCCAGTTCTTTTCTGGTCCCTGGCACCCCTGTTCGCAGGAGTCACCCTGCTGCCTCACATCTAGTCAGCAGACCCTAGGGATTCCTGTAAGACCCACCCCTTCCCTGTCCAGTTGCCTTAGTTCAGTCCTCATCCTCTTCTTTTTGGTCATTTTGCAAGCATCTCCTCCATGATTAATGCTCCAGGGTCATCCTTCTAAATGCAAAGCTAGTCATGTTACTTCCTTCCTTAAAACTCCAGCGACGTCCCATGGTCTGAAGCTGAAGTCCAGACCCCTTTACGGTTCTCAAGGCTAGCAAGTTGGTCTCTCCACACCTCTCCCCATCAGGAATCACTCAGCACCAGCCCGGTCCAACTCGAGAAACTGTTTCACACCTCAGGATCACTGAAGCCCAGTGACTTTTCTCTACTGACTGTTCTATCAGAAGACTCAATCATTCACTATTTATAGTGAATCTTCACTATGTTTAAACCTGAACAATATGCATGCGCCCGGGACAACATGGATAAGCACAGGAGACTGACATTCTAGCCTCAAGGAGCTTATAGACTACAACGGGGACAGATATTAAATAAAGGCACAGTGGAGGGTGGCGGGTAGGGTGGGAAGGGTTGACTTACATTTTGTTACAATAACCTTTTCTGCTTCTTTGTAAACTACAATGATATAGAAGTGTCCTTTTTATTGTTGCTTTTATTTGTCTATTTGTTTTGGTGAATCTGGGAGTTTAAAATGCCTTTCCCCTCCTCACTGGGTGAAGAAATTTTGCCCTGCACTTCCTCTTTTAGAATTCACAATCCCAGCAAAAACCTCATCAGATTTCAAAAGTCAGCATTCCTGAGTACCCTTCCCCACCCCCAGCACACCATCCTAAGGCAGAGCAGAACTGCCCAGTTCCTTCTCTTCCTCAAGACTCCAGCTGACATTAGCACCTAACTCTTCCCCACCTGGCCCCTGCAGGATGGGCTGAGAGTCCCCAAGGAAGGAACAAGATCCTTCCACCATTCAGTTCCCCACCTAAGCAGTGCAGGCCCACAGTAAATATTTAAATAATCAAAGAGCAAACATTCACTCTTTAAAGATAAATTGCTTTGTACACAGAGTATAACTTTGCATATGTTTTTTGAATAACAGGGCTTGAGCAATACTGATAAAAACTTAGAGGGCCAGAAGTACCCCTTCTATTTATGGTTCTACAGAAATCCTAGTAGCTTGCATAAAAAGGCATGTATAGGGATGTCTTATTTCAACATATTTGACACAGTTGCTAAAAAAAATTAGAAGCAAATGTCAACGGCCATCAGCAGAGATCTGTGTAAACAAATTATGGTACATTCCTTCCGTGAAATATTCCTTTGCTATCACTAAGAAAGATACAATCCCGTCCATATTGGCACCGAAAGATATCTATAAGTTATACGATGACAGCTATAGTGAAATCTTGCTATTTATTCTAAAAAGGAAAAAAAAACATGTTTTCATAGCATAGGGGGTGAAGTCTCTAAGAAATTACCCCTATGCCTTATCTCTGAGGGCATGGGACAAGAAGCAAGGAGAGAAAATCATCCTCTACTTAAAACGTCCTATCACTGAATTTGTTAGATTGCAAATTAATATTTCTTAAATTTAAAGCACAGTCACTAAAGTAAAAATGTACCTTTTACAGTAAAATATACATTATTTGGAGACTTCCCAAGTGGTGCTAGTGGTAAAGAGCCTGCCTGCCAATGCAGGAGACTTGAGAGAGTCTGGTTCAATCCCTGGGTTGGGAAGAAATGCAAACCCACTCCAGTATTCTTGTCTGGAGAATCCCATGGATAGAGGAGCCTGGAGGGTTACAGTCCATGGGGTCGCAAGGAACTGGACACTACTGAAGCGACCTAGCATGCACACACATACATGATTCTGCCTAGGAAAATGAGATTAGAACTGAGATTAAACTTTTAAATTCTGGGTTTTTGTGAGAAGGTGCTAATTTTCTAGCATCCAGAATAGAGACCCACAGCAGGCACTCCAGTTAATACCTGCTGAATGAATAAACTGCCTAGCAATTACAAAACTGTTATGCCAAGAATACAAAGTATCTGCTTCACAAACTCACAAAGGAAAAAAATCACTTGCAGAAGTAACAAACTGCTACTAACCTAAATACATTAAGATTGTTTTTTTGAAAGAGAAGTGAAAGTGAAGTCGCTCAGTCATGTCTGACTCTTTGCGACTCCATGGACTGTAGCCAGCAGACTCCTCCATCCGTGGGATTTCTAGGCAAGAATACTGGAGTGGTTTGCCATTGCCTTCTCCAGGAGATCTTCCCCACCCAGGGACTGAACCCTGGTCTCCAGCAATGCAGGCAGATGCTTTACTGTCTGAGCCACCAGTGAAATCATTGTTTAAGTAAACTTTTAAAAAGCACACAAGCTCTCCTTACAGAAGCAATCTTCTAACAACCAAGTTTACCAAGACAAAGGTGCCTTCCAAATCAGTTTAATCCACAACCTGGAGTCTGGCACATGGCTGGCCATAACACCAGTGAAAAAAGAAACATGAAAACTTGGGTTAAAAACACAGATCCTCTAATGGAAGAAAATCAATCATTCTAATTCATTTAAGAGCTTATTTGAGAAGGTAATTAACTTTTAGCTTGGACTACTGGAGACCAAGGGCTGTGTGTGACCTGCAGCCTTTTTATCTCCAAATCCTTAAAGAATGCCCTAAAGATGGAAGGCCTCCCATGGCTGTTGATGCTGACTGGGACTGGAGGTGACAGGTGAGACACCTGAATGAATGAAGGACAACCTTTAGGCCTAAGGAAAAAGCCTAAATAGGTTCACATTCAAATTCATCCCCCTCCCTTTTAAAATAAGATATGGTATATTTTTAATCAAATTCATAATTCATTTGTTTATATAGATAAGGGCCACGGAGCTCAGCTCTCCCTTGGTTGAAGTCTCCCCATCCCCCCACCAAGGGAAGGGACTTTGAGTACTTGTTTTGGGGGTACATTGACCCAGCAGTCTACTAATTCTAGAAACCCACACACTTCTTGGATTTTCTTTTTCAATCGTTACTCTTAATTCTAAAAATTCCTTTGAGAGAGTGATTTAATTCTCTTTATGAAAAACAAGGGTCCAAATAAGCTGTGACCAAAACCCAACAATCTTCAGAGAAGACAGATTAAAATACTGCTCTGCCAAATTAACGCAACTGGAGTTTAGCGAGTGAATAAGAAGTGAATAAAATAAAAATCCTTCATAGTGCCCTACGCAAGTCCCTCCAAAGCCTACCAACTCTCTAAATAGAAATAAAATTGTCCAAGGTCAACTCCAGGGTGAGGCATTTCCCCCTCTAACAATGACTGTCTAGATGAAGATGTCTAAGTTCACTGGGAAATCAACTGTTCCCGTACTAAACTTATCACCCAGAGGCTCCAGGCATGGTCCCTGCCCTCCCCGCCACTCCTCCGCTAGTGAAAGCGGGGACCCTGTTTCTCATTCCTGAGACCGCAGTCCCCCTAGGTATAGGACAGGTGCTCAGTGAATACCTGACTCTGCCATTTCAAGGCACTGCAGAACTAGAAACAGCAAACAAAACTTTGGAATTCATCTAAAAGCAACACATGTGTTCACTTCGGCGAATAAATTCTACAGATGATTATTTTTCTTAATGAGCATGTTTTCCATCTGAATGAATCCCTACCGAACTTGGAAACCAACAGCATCAGCCCGCCGCAAAAGCCACTTGTCTGGACGGAGCGGGCAGCTGAGCCAGAACCAGTACAGCCCATCCCGGGCTGCAGGGGGCGGGCGGCGGGGAGAACCGCAAGCGCCGCGTCCAGGACTCGACTCCCGGCGCTCAGCCCGGAGGCCGGGAGCGGGGCTGGGAGGGGAAGAGACCAAACCGGGCGCCCCGGGAGCCCGCCGCCGCGCCAGGGAGGGGGCGCCCGTTTCCTTGACAACCGCGGCGGGGCGCAGCCGTCCCAAAGGGCCGGGGGGGGGGAGGGAGAGAGAGGAGGGAGGGGAGCGAAGGAATCCCCCGCCACACACACACAACCCCGCGCAGGGGCGGCGGCGGCCGCGGGCACCTCCCGGGCTCGGCAGCCGCAGGTCCGGCTCGCGGGCCCTGTCCGGACCTACCGTGTACCCCCCGCTCCAGGTCACTCTCCTCGTAGCGAAAGGACGGGATGTAGACCTCCATGGTCGCGCCGGCCGGCCGGCGGAGGGCGAGGAGGGGGCGGGCTCACGGCCGCGGCCGCCGCCCCGCCCCCGGCCCGGCCGCCCCGCCCCCCTTCCCGAGCCGGCGGGGTCGGGAGACCGCGCGGCTCGGGCCCGGCTCCGCCGCCGCCCGCCGCTCCCAGGACGGCCTGGGGCTCTCTCCCGGCGCCTGGGTTCCAGGCCCGAAGGGCGGCGGAGATCAGCTGGGCCCGGAGGAGGCGGGGGCCTGGAAACCTGTGAGTCTGCAGAAAAGGGGTGTGCGCGCCACCGCGCCGGGGACTGGGCCGCACCCAGGCGCTCCCTGCCCTGGAGGCTCGAGCAGGCGCTGGATTTGCAGTTTGCAAACCACCACCCGTAACAGATCGCAGGACAAGGAACAGAAAAGCGTGGAGCTTCTGGATTTTGATTTGGTTGGTTGAGTTTTCGCTTAACTCTCCTTTGGCATGAACAGCAGCGAACCCTGCACTACTTTTACCAAGACTTTACTGTTCCCCTTCGATGCCAGGGTCGGCGTCTAGTTCTGAGTTAGCCGTCGAACCACACAATTCAGCGTCTAGTTCTGAGTTAGCCGTCGACCCACAGAATACAGAGGCCGAAAATCGGCTGCTCACGGAGACAAACATGCCGACTTATTGCTCCAGTTCTAAAATGCTGTCGGTATAGATAGAGTTTTTAACTATAAGAGAAAACAGAAGAAAAAGAAAAAAGGCAAGGGCTGGAATTTGCCCCTCGGGCCAGAAGCTAATTACCTGAAAGTACCTGAAAGATGAAAATGCTCCAGTTGAGCAATGTGGTTATCAGGATACCTTTGCAAACCACGAGTTTCTTAGGTTAGAGCAGGGAGCAAAATAGAAACTTGAAGGTGAGTTGTCCAAAGAGCTTCTTGGGCTGCGGGTAAATGGCTGTGCCTAGTTTTCTCTTGAGGCCAGGGGCGCCTTTCAGCTTGAAACTCCTCTTAAGTTTGTGATGAGATCTTAGTCATGGAAAAGAGGACTAAGCAGGCCTTTGCTTTAAGAAATTGTCTGATGTGGACCGTAACCTCAGGTGAAGCCCTCACCCACACACTTGCAGCTCCAGGTTGTGTCTGCTCCTCAGAACCACATAGGCTGGGCCCTGCGAAGACTAGCCCTCTTCTTTTCTTCCACTGGCCAACACCTCCAAATGTGACCAAATAGCTCTGTGGGCTCCACGCTGCCCAGGTTCAGAGCCCAGCTTGTAGGTCCCCTTAGCCTCTGTGACTATATCACACTGCATTGCCCCATGTACTTACCTGCCTCACCTCCTAGATTCTAGAGAAAGTATTTAAAAAAATTTTATTATCCCCTTCTTAGTATATTGCTAGACGCATTTTTCTTCAAAGTTTTATATAAGCATTTAAATGCTCATCTTTACAAAACCAATGGGATACAGCAGTTACCACGTGGGATGTTATTACATCCCATGTCTCATTTAAGCTTCATGTGAGCAAGTGTTATGTACAGTAGGACTTTAAAGGACTCCAGTTCAGTTCAGTCGCTCAGTCGTGTCCGACTCTTTGCGACCCCATGAATCGCAGCACGCCAGGCATCCCTGTTCATCACCATCTCCTGGAGTTCACTCAGGCTCACGTTCATCGAGTCCGTGATGCCATCCAGCCATCTCATCCTCGGTCGTCCCCTTCTCCTCCTGCCCCCAATCCTTCCCAGCATCAGAGTCTTTTCCAATGAGTCAGCTCTTCACATGAGGTGCCCAAAGTACTGGAGTTTAAGCTTTAGCATCATTCCTTCCAAAGAAATCTCAGGGCTGATTTCCTTCAGAGTGGACTGGTTGGATCTCTTTGCAGTCCAAGAGACTCTCAAGAGTCTTCTCCAACACCACAGTTCAAAAGCATCAATTCTTTGGGGCTCAGCCTTCTTCACAGTCCAGCTCTCACATACATACATGACCACAGGAAAAACCATAGCCTTGACTAGACAGACCTTTGTTGGCAAAGTAATGCCTCTGCTTTTGAATATGCTATCTAGGTTGGTCTTAACTTTTCTTCCAAGGAGTAAGCGTCTTTTAATTTCATGGCTGCAGTCACCATCTGCAGTGATTTTGGAGCCCCCAAAATAAAGTCTGACACTGTTTCCACTGTTTCCCCATCTATTGCCCAAGAAGTGATGGGACAGGATGCCATGATCTTCGTTTTCTGAATGTTGAGCTTTAAGCCAACTTTTTGCTTTCCTCTTTCACTTTCATCAAGAGGCTTTTTAGTTCCTCTTCACTTTCTGCCATAAAGGGTGGTGTCATCTGCCTATCTGAGGTTATTTGTATTTCTCCCGGCAATCTTGATTCCAGCTTGTGTTTCTTTAAATGAACACTTTAAAGGACTAAGAAGTAGTATTCCTGTATTTATTTTACAATAAAATGGCTACCGATGACAGCAGACTCCACCCCCAGAAACAATTTCAAGATTGGTTGAAACAGGTTATTAAGGTCTCAAGAATACAATGTAAAATGTAAATGAGGATTGTGTAATTATAAAATCCTTGTGCTATAGATTGCTGATGAAACTTTTAACATGATTTTTATATGATCCTTTCCCAACAGCCTGCTAGTAGCCTGGCATATGTATTTTTGTCTGGCGGCATAGCTTACCTATTTACCTTTGAATTTAAGAGTCAGAAATGTATGAGTCCAAGATCTGACAAGTGGTCCAAATGAATCTTTTTTTTTTTTTTTTGCTGTATTCTACTAATAGCTGTGTATAGTTTAATTTTGCCTTGCTGAAAATATATACAGGTTCTCAGGTATGTTCTTGAGGGACTAAAAACTCAGCTGTAACTGTTATTTAGATTATTTCAGGTGGCATAATGAAGATAAACAACTATGAAATTGAAAGTGAAAGTTGCTCAGTTGTATCCAACTCTGTGACCGCATGGACTGTAGCCCACCAGGCTCCTCTGTTCATGGCATTCTCCAGGCAAGAATACTGGAGTGGGTAGCCATTCCTTTCTCCAGGGGATCTTCCCAGCCCAGCGGTTGAACCCAGGTCTCCTGACCTGGGCGGATTCTTTACCATCTAAGCCACCAGGGAAGCCCAAGAATACTGGAGTGGGTAGCCTATCCCTTCTCCAGGGGATCTTCCTGACCCAGGAATTGAACTGGGGTCTCCTGCATTGCAGGTGGATTCTTTACCAGCTGAGCTAATTATTATTCTAGCTAATAATTAGAAGAGGTAAATTTCTAATCAGGTTCTGTGGGTTAACCACTATAAAGGAAAGAAGAGAATAGCACTAAAGTAAGAGAACATGGCTATGTATTATCCTGATGTTCTTACATATCTTCTCTACACTCCGACAGGTCAGCTAAATAGTATCTCCTCACAACATTAATAAAAATACATGGTGAATACTATATAAGAAGTTGTACACTTAATATCTGTTAATAAAGGCAAAAACATTACATAAGAATATGGACTTCCCTGGTAGTCCAGTGGTTAGGGCTCTGCACTTCCACTGCAGGGGTTGGGGGAGAGTGGGGAAAGAGGGGGAAAAGAAGAAAGAGAGAAAAAAATTCTGCTGGAATCAGAGTATGAAATCCATGCACTGAATTTACAACACCTAGTATTGTATAGATAAATATTTCAGCATATTTAATGAGAAACTGCTTTAAATACCAACTTATAAGTCCTGACCAATAGCTATCTAAAATATATTATTTATTCAACATTCTGCTATAAGACTAGCATATCATGACCAAACAAGATTTATTCCAGAAATATAAAGACAGTTAAACATTAGAAAATCTGTTGATATCTATCTCAACATTGTCAGATTAGAAAAGAACAAAGATAAATGAGTATGCCAGTAAGTTCTGAAGCAACATTAATAAATCAGTACATCTCCCAATATCTTAACAGCATACAAACAGCAAAAAGAAAAAAAAAACAAAACCAGCTTTAATTTAATAAAAGTACCACAACCCTACAGGAAATGTCCCATTAAACATCATAGGAGGAAGCATAAGAATAGTGTTAATAACTTTATCACAATTATTGTTTGACATTTTGCTGGAGGCCCCACTCAATACAATAAGAAAAGCTAAATAAACAGGTACAGACACTGGATTGGAATATACTAAGGTTATTTGTGATGAAACTATCTACATACATAAAACAGAATCAACTAAAAATTTGTTAAAATAAAAGTTTCACAAGGTGCCAGAGAGTAAACCATCACATAGGAATCAATAGATTTCATAGACAATAACTTGCTTACACACACCACCATTAACCAGTTCGAAAATAACTGGGAAAAATCAAACAATTTCATGAATAACAATACTAAAAACTTACAAATTTCTAAAGATAAATTTAAGAAACATGCAAGATTTAGATGAAGAAAACTAAAAAGCTATGCAAGGACACAAAAGCAAGTTTGAAAATAGTTGCATCACATTTCGCAATGAGAAGAATCAATAGTTTGTTGCTTTATTTGGGTAAGTTTTCACCGAAACAATTTACAGAGCTAATACAATCAAATAACCAACATGCTAAGAAAAGGGACAAGCTTGTTTGAAAAATGAATAGCCAGGGCAGGTTTGAACAAAAAAAAGAAAGAAAGAATGAGAGGATAAGTTAATTTGTAGGACATCAAAACATACTATAAAGTCATGGTAGTTAAACTAGTATGATCCCAGAGAAAAATCAGAGAAATGACGAAGGGGAGCTAAAATTAGACAAATTATGAAGGGCAGCTAAAATTAGACACATGCAAAGGGAACCAAATAGCTCAGAAATAGATTCCTTAATATATAGGAACATAATATGAAACAACAATGGTATTTCAGAGCCATGAGGGTAAAAAAAAAAAAAGCTATTCAATAAATAGCTGAGTACTTATATAATTTTAATAAATATTTAAATACTAAAGTTTTAGTAAACGTTAAAATAGTATAAATAAATGGTGTAATGAAAGTTTATGAATAACAGGCTCTCCACCTGAAAGAAAAGTAAAATTTATTTTTAAAATGAATTCCACGTGTAGTAAAAAAGCTCTGTGGAAAAAAGAACTATAAAACACCTCAAGGTAGACAAAACCTTATTACAAAAACCAAAACAAAGACTTTGGGGGAAAGATTATACTATATAAGGCTAAATAAGGATTTTAAATTAATGTAAAACAAAGACCGTTAAAAAATGTTAAAAAGTTAAAAATGTTCAATAAACTGAAAAGATAGTTGCAACATGTAGGACAAAGGATTAGTGTACATTTTATGTGTAAAGAATATATAATTTTTCTTAATAGCACTATAAAAAATGAACACAGTATGAACAGGGAATTTCCAGAAGAATGCAAGCAGACCACACACAAAAAAAGCTGTATAAATTATCCATTATCGAGTAACAAGTTATCCTCAAATTTTAGCTTCTTAAAGCAAGAAGTACTTATACGGTTTCTGTTGGTCCAGGAATCTGGGAGCACTTTAAGAGGCAGACAAGACGTATACCCAGGCTACAGTCATCTCAAGAGTCTACCAGGCTGCAGGAGCCGTAGACAAAGTGGTTCACTCACAAGCCTTGAAAGTTAATGTTAATTGTTGGCAGGAGGTCTCAGCTCCTCGCCACTCAGACCTCTCCCTAGAGACAGAGGCTTCCTCCAAAGCAAAAATCTGAAAGAGCTCAGAGTGAAGACTACATCTACACTAAGAATTTACACTCCATCATTTCTGCAATATCCTGCTGCTTACAAAGGTTAGCCTATTCATGGTAGGAGGGACTATATAGTGGCTTGAGTCTCAGGTGGCAAGAATTAATTGGGGCTCTCGTGGAGGTTAGCTGCTATGTAACTGTGAGCAGAGAAAATAATTCTATCATGTTATGGATTAAAATATTTTGGTGTACTTACACTATGAATATTATGTTGCACTTAAAAAGAAACTGTTAGGATTTCTGGGTTAAGATAATGAATTGAACATACATAATTAACTTCATTGCTGCTTCTAGCCCCAGTAAAATGAAAAGGAATTTCTCCTTAAAAAAACAACAACAACAACAACAAAAAACATAAAGATAGGAAAAGCAGAAGAGAGAACAACAAAAAGATTTTTATAAACTAGAAAGCAGATGAATGAGAAGCAAACATTCTGGTAAACAAGAAAAAGCCAAATTTAAGCCCGCAGTGAGAAAGTGGAAAATCAACCTGAGTTACACAGGACAATTCCCAAAAGGCTCAGTGAGAGGGGACAGAGAAGATACACTTCATCTAGAATGGGAGATAGGCTGGCTAGAAAGAAGACTGAGTGAAAGGTGAGTGGGAAAATCCTTCAATCCCCTCTTCCATACTGGCATAATTCCAGAGGATATTTCCTGGAGAGAGAGAAAAAAAAAAGAGAGTCTTTACTTTGGAAAATGACTTGCCCACCTGAGGGCATGGAAACTTTCATCAAAAAATAGTTGAGGCCTAGGGGCACGTGATCATACACATGTTGAATGAAGAGTATTAAAACCTCATAGAGGCTCACAGCTATACCTTTACCTTCCAGGCAAGAAAGTGGAAGATTTTCTCTGGGAAATCAAGAGAAGGAAATTCTGGAAACACCAACATTGGAAATTCCCTCAAACAGCCCAATGAGGTCACTCCAGTGATTTTCAGATTTGATAGGTGTGGCCAACATGGCGGAGTAGGAAGAACTTGAGCTCAGCTCCTCCCACAGGCACACCAAAAACTAAGACCATTTACAAGCAACTATAGATGAGACTTCCCTGGTGGCTCAGACGGTTAAGTGTCTGTCTACAATGCGGGAGACCCAGGTTCGATCCTTGGGTTAGGAAGATCCCCTGGAGAAGGAAATGGCAATCCACTCCAGTACTATTGCCTGGAAAATCCCATGGACAGAGGAGCCTGGTAGGCTACAGTCCATGGGGTCACAGAGTCGGACACGACTGAGCGACTTCACTTTCACTTTCAATT
The DNA here is from genome assembly GCA_917880005.1 of Nanger dama. NCBI lineage: Eukaryota > Metazoa > Chordata > Mammalia > Artiodactyla > Bovidae > Nanger > Nanger dama. The sequence goes on along the minus strand of CAKJTW010000057.1, from coordinate 10,841,960 downwards.
GATGAGACTGATCTGAAGACTAGTGGAAAAGACCTTCCACCACTAAAATTATACAGACAGACCCACAACGCGACCTTGTAGAGGGGGCAGTGTTGCTTCAGTCAAGACCCACCTTCCTGGAGTAGGCAACAACACAAATGGAAGGATCATCACAACTGGAGGGGTTCTCCCCTAGGAGTGAGGGTGCAAGCCCCATGCCGGGCTTCCCAGCCTGGAGGTCCTACACTGGCAAGACAGGTACTCAGAACATCTGGCTACGAAGGCCAATGGGGCTTGCTTACAGGAGCCATAGGGCTGTGGGAAACACAAAGGGCACATGCAAGTTCTCACACGCTCCCAAGTTCCAGCACAAAGGTAACAATCTGAAAGGAGGCTTAGACACTCCTCCTGATCTTGGAGGACCTGATACACAGTACCAGGAGGCAACTGGTACTCAGCACCTGAGAACACAGATACTGGCAGTAGCCATTCCGGGGAGCTCGTTTGTACCACGGGGCACTGATGCTGGCAGGCACCATTTTGGAATCCTCCCTCTAACCTACCAACACCAGGGGCTTAACACCCACCCCCCCACCCCCCTACTCCCCCTCCCCCCCCCCCGCCCCAGGAGCAGGTCAGCACCAGTCCTAAGCAGTCAGTCTCACTGGGATACAGCCCTACCCATCAACAGGCTGGCAGCCTTCATATGAGGCGGGACCTGATAGCCAGCTAGATTGGATGCATAACATACACCCAATCTGTAAAACATGAAGAAATCTGGAAAAATGTTTTTAAGTTTGACAGAACTTCCAATCAGCTTCAGTTCCCACTGCTTATCTTGAGAAGACATCCAAAAATTAACAAATATCTGAGGAAAGCAGCTTACATGCAAGAGATAAAAACAGAAAATTTTGAGGAAACAGGAATAAGGAGGAAAAAAAGAAACTTTAAAATTATCACTAATATTATCAGAGAGATTCAGGAAGGTATTGTATCTGTGAAACAAGCAGCAGCTACTTTAATCTAATTAAAAAATGAGGATAAACTCAGAGAGTAGAACAAAATAACAGATGCAAAATAAGAAAATAAACATCATCAGTCGAGAACATCCAATATCCAAATAATGAAAGAGAAGAGAGAATATAGAAGGGAGAAAATCATGAGTGAAATAACTCAAGAAAATGCCCAGAACTGAATTTCGTGTTTCTAGATTGAAAGCACTCACACAGGATGAAAACAGATGCATACTACAGCAAATCTGTATGAGATTTAGAACACTGAAGGAAAAAAATGACATCTTACATTCTGGAAGGGGTAGGGGTGAAGGGAAAATGCATATACAAAAGATCTGAAAGCAGAATGGCTTTGGAATTCTCAATAGCAACACTGCAAGGTTAAAGACAAGGAAGCAATGTCTTCAGAATTCTAGAGAAAATGACTTCCAACATATGACCACTTAAATTATCAAGGACGAAGGCAAAATAAAATCTCAAAAGTAAGTTTCTATGCATCATTTTCAAGAACTGTTTATCTACCCAAATGAAGGGATAAATCAAGAAAGAGGAAAATGTGGGTTATAGAGAATAGGAAGCCAGGGGAGAAGCAAAAGGAATCTTTAGGATCCTCTGTACAACAGGCAAAGAAAGATAACCAGTCCAGACCAGAGCAGTCTGACTCAAGAGGTGGACATTGTGAGAGCTGTTTTCATAATACTTTCTGCCATATCTTCTTTTTAACTGAGGAAACTACTGGAGAGCATACTATTCCAACACAAGGGAAGAAATCAAGAAGGAAGAAAGCATGAAACCCAGAATATAGGGAATGGATCCCAAGAGAAAGGTACAGGCAATTCCAAAGTTCAGGGCAAATCCAGATACAACATGCTCGGAGAGCATCTGTTCAGAGAAAACTGAAATCCTCAGGAGAGCAAGCCCTAGGGAAGGCAGTTGGAATGGTTGAATTACCTGATCCGAGTGGTCCTGTGGGAAATGTACTGTTGGAAGACATGGAAAAAACTGGCAATAGATTAAAAAAAAAAAAGCATCAGCCAAATGAAAAAAAAAAAAAAATCAAGGTATGTTCTACCTCAAGAAAAACAAAACAAACAAACAAACAAACAAACAAAAACCCCAGTAAAATCACTGAAGGAAAGTAAGTCTAAGAAACCATTACAACCAAGAGTAACAGAAGGAGACATGACAACTAAATGTAATGTGGTATCTCGCATGAAATCTCAGAAAAAGGACATTAGGCAAAAACAAAGGCAATCTGAATAAACTATGGTCTCCAATGAATAATGGGCCTCTCGGGTGGCTCAGGGGTAAAGAATCTGCCTGCCAATGCAAGAGATGCAGGAGACGGGTCTATCCCTGGGTTGGGAAGATTCCCTGGAGGAAATGTAACCCACTCAGGTATTCTTGCCTGGAAAATCCAATGGACTGAGGAGACTGGCGGGATACAGGCCATGGGGCCTCAGAGTTGGACATGACAGCATGCATACACGCTAGTGCATAGTAATGTAACTCTATGTGTACTACCTAAAGTTTTTATATAATTCTAGTATTGTTCCAAAAAGTTTTTTTAAAGGAAGACAATCACAATTAAATATACTAAAACTTTCAGCAGTGAACAGTATTTATAAGGTGTTAAAAATGAAAATACTGAATACTGATTTAACCAAAAGAACTACACTGGAAGTGGGAGATGAGTGTATGAAGCAGATGGATGGTGGCATGAAAGAAAAACTCTCATTTGCCATAAAAACATGTGGCTGATGTCTGAAATTGATGATTCAAATGACAGCAGGATGTGCATTCTACTTAGAAATGTGAAGGCATTCAAATGGCAGAAGAAACAGCGTAGAAAGAGGTTATCGTTGAGGAAAAGGACCAGGGAAATTGTGGTTTGTGGGGCAGGGAACCACTGTGTTTTATTAGTGTTTCTGATGCTAGTTTCTGACGCTAGTTTTCAGACTATGTACATGGACTGATTTGATGAGATAGACATTAACTTAAAATCAAAAGACTAAAGTCAGTTTTTATCTGCTGACATGCAAAAAGCTTTCAAAACTTTAGCAAACCAAAAGTAAATTTGAAGAACCCATAGAAATAACCTTTGCCGCACTATAAGCTCTATGCATTGCAGTAAGAGCTCTACGCAGCTGTCATATTGAAGTTATTCTTTTAAAAAGGTGGTAATACATTTTTAAATGTCATTTCTTAAACGCAGGTTTCCTCCTTTGCCTGCTTTCTTTACTCCTGTTTACTCTTAACAGAAAAATTATTCTCATCATAGCTACATTCCCCAATCTGTGCCTGTCACCTCACTTACCTTCATCTTTTTGGTTTTTTAAATCATTCAAAATCCCTCCCCCCTTGGCTTTCTTACGTACACCAACAATCCCTAATTTTGAATAAATCAAACTTTGTCTTGCTTTCTCATGGCTGAAAAAAATGAATACTTTGGTTGACTCTATTTTAAATTCATGATTTCCAAACTTATCTGAAAGTGGGTACTCATCCATAGCTCGACTCTTGATTTCTGTTTTCTAGACATCTACCACTTTCCTGTGGCTCCTCATTTTCTTTGGCTTTTCTGCTGGTATTCCCTGATGATGGTTTAATTTTCTTTCACTGAGAAAATAAAAGCATTCAGGCATTATTTCCAAATAATGGAAATGCCTTCTTTCCCTTCCTTTTTGTTCACAGGAAGAAACTCCCCCTTTTTTTCTGAGGCTTTTTGCACTTACTTGGCTTATTCACCTCCATTCTTTCCTTAGATGTTACTTGTATGTGATATTTTGTCCTCAGCAGGTTGAATCACATTTGTTCTCTAAGGGATTCATTAATAATCATGGTTTTAAGGAACAGAGCATGTTCACATTCTAACTTGATGACACAACATCTAGTCCTGACTTATATTTTCATGTATTTTCATCTTGGATGCCCAAAGTCACGTCAAAAACATGGTGGGTGGGGTGGTGGGCGAGAGAGGGACGGATTGGGAGCTTGAGGTTAGCAGGTGCAAACTATTCCATGCAGAATGGATGAACACAGCCCTACTGCATGTACAGCACAGGGAACTCTACCACTATCCTGTGATAAACTACGACGGAAACAAGATAACACACCCAGAACTCTCTCATACTGCTATTCAAAGCAGAAGTATCCTAAGTCATCAAAGCCAGAAATCAGGGCATCGTTCTAGACAACCTTCTTGTTCTTCCCGGATAATCAATCCATTATTTCCGTGCCTGACATAGCAGAGACTGAACAAATACTACGAGTGAATGAATGAGTGACGCTGGCCTCTTTTTACCATCTCCCTATCTCCCTTTCTGCTATCACTGCAGTGTCATGCCCTCACCACCAGTTGTCTGTATGATTACTGTTCCAACAATGGCTGTCAAGATCTTTTTATTCTCCTCTTTTTTCTCCATCGATTACTACCTCCCTTAATCTACAACATATTCAAGGTTCTTCCATGTGTTTGTGTGGAAACAAACTTTCCCTAAGCAACTGCCCCATTTCTCTCTCACCTTTCATTTGTCCCCAAGCTTCTTTAAAAGTCTCTAGTTTCCTGACAAGATTGATTCAACTACAGCATCTTTGTAGTGGGGGTAGATCTAAGCTTTTGCTGGCTGAAAAAACAAAAACAAAAACAAGCGGATTTTGTCTGCAAGCCTTCTCCTCTGTCCTTGATCCCCAGCCTCAGGGCTGTAAGAGCAGATCTTAGGGACAGATTGTTCTGAGAAGGACCCCGTGGGTAAGCCCATTTAGATCCTAGTTACGCCTACACCCATTGTTTTAAGGAAGCAGTAAAGACTGGTAAAATAATCAAAATGCAGGTCATTCTGTTCAGACGGATTAAATATTCAGTAAACATTTATTGGATGCATAACAGCTAATACTTATTAAGTACATGCTATTGCTGAGAAAGTCACATCAATTATCTTAATCCCCTGAAGGAGCACCTGAACAGGTACTATTATTACTTTCCACTTTACAAATAAGGAAACTAAGTTTTAGAGAAAAATAACTTTCTCTAAGTCAATGATGTAGATTCTTGAGCAAGGGTTCAAACAGGCAGACTGGATGCATAATTGTATTTTTCATCACCCCAGTACACTCCCTTGATTGTACCATACTAAGTTCTAGAAGAAATAACAAGAACATAGTTGTTCCTCAAGAAGTACACAGACTACTCAAAGTAGAAAGACTGCTATAATGCAAGGTAAACATCAGTAAACACGGTCTCAAAGGTGCAAAATGTTACCAGAGTCCTGCTAAGAGATCCAGAAGTTCTTTGCTTCCTTCTAGATAGAAAACTAAAAAGGATATATGGAGGATGTGGACTTCATAAAAGACTGAATACGATTTAATGAGTTGCTGGTAAAGGGGAAAAAGTTAACTTAAGGCAACATCAACAGCATTGACCCATAAAAGGATAGTGCATTCTCACCTGATGGGGGCATCATTTAATTAAAGCAAAAGGTGGGTGAAAAGCACGGAGTAAGATCAAGACAGGAAAAGTGGTTTGAAACCAGGTTCTGGATAATTTGGACTTTATCAAGGTCACAAGATCTTGTGAGGAGAAAGAGAAGAAATGCGAAGGGAACAGATTTTAGAACTAGAATCAACTCAAATTGGTCTTGGCAAAAAAAAAATCTCAGCTATGTAAATGAAAACACAAGCATTTTGTGTCTCAGTTGCAAGAAGAAGCACTTTTAACTGAAACTTAGCAGCAAAGGTTGGTTAAAAAGCCTCCTCTCATGCATGCACATGCACATTCATTTATACACACAAGTTCACACACACTTATACACACATATACGGAGAACCACCTGAAATAAAGATCTAGGAAATAAATATAGGTTAAAATCAAGATAACTCAAGACTTGATTATGGAAGCAACAAGAAGGCAATTTATTGTTCAGTTTTGTTAGATTCTATCTGACTTTAGTTTTATTTAACAGTTACATATATAAATTTAAAATAAAATTTTTTTCCTCAAAGCAGTCCCTTAAATCAGTTTAATCCCATTAACTGAGGTTAATAAAAAAAAAAAATTCTGTGTAATAACAAGCGGGTAGCTTCACCTTAATTGTCTTTAATTACAAAGTTTCCATTTGACTCAGTTTATTGAGAAAAATACTTAAAATTATTCAATTTCTTGAGAATTAAAGTATGTGACAAGAGGAAGGAAGATGAAGATTTTTAATTTCTTCATGTGCATTAAAAGATCAGATAGCAAGCCACAATTTTCCTGTTTTGTACCATCTTCTATTCTTAGCCACTTCTGAAGTAACAGTTTGAAGAAATAAATTCTCTGTATACCAAAGGACTATCTAGAATTCTATGTTTATGATTAGAAGAAGAATCGCTAATGTATCTCTTTCCAAACATTTTCAAGGAAGAATGTTCACCTTCAACAGATTTAAGAAAAATCAGTTCAATATACTGATTTAGATTCTGAGTTTGCTTATCTGTAAAATAAGGAAGTTGTACTAGAGTCTCTAATTTTCCATCAGGAAATAAAGTGCTACCACTTGCTGAATGGTACGAGTGCTCACTACTTGCAAAGCACTGTGCCACAAAGTCTTATACCTGAATTGTATTTGCTTTTGAGAGCAACACCAACAAGTCCCTTTTATTTAGCTTTTAACACGTCACTGGATTTGGAGTGGTAAACAAAAAAAATCGCTGTTGGACGTAACTCTCCTTTTCCAGTTCCATGCAATTATCTAAATTTGAACTGTCCAGAGTCACAGTCACTAGCCACATGTGACAACCGATCACTTAACATGTGGCTAGTCTGAATGCATATACAATCAAAGTGTGAAATACACAGGGGATATCAAACACAGTACCAAAAACAGAATGTAAAACATCACAGTAATTTTTAATATACTGGATTGCATGCTAAAATATTTCAGAGCTACTCAGTTAAAAATTAATTTACCTGTTTAATTTACTCTTTAAAATATGGGTATAGAAAACTGAAAATTATGTATGTGGCTCACATTGTATTTCTATTGGTAACACTAAGGACCTCATCCACAGATCACCATGACCTCTCCTCATGGCCTTGATTACAAAGGTGGAGTAATCAACAATTCTGATACCACTCCTGTTGTAGTTTCCCTCTTCTTGCTATTTCTCTGTCTGGCCAATCGTTTATCTTCATTATTACTTGAAACCATATCCTTCACTGTGAGGATTAGAAATGAAACCTGTTTGATTCTGGATTTTACTCTTTTTTTCAATACTTTGAAACAGATTATACCACAGATATGATAACATATACATTTCCTGCTAGTGGATATGGAAATGTGTCCAAATCTCTCAAATCAATGACTGCACTTCCTTTTCACAGCTGCTGTCATTCCCTCCTACCAGCGACCTTCCTTCCTCTAAAACAGGATGACGTTTGCTCCTTCTATCTATAGTCCAGAGTCTTGTTAGTCACATGACTGCCCATGGAGGGAGCCATAACAAGAAAGTGAAGTAGACTTCACTTTGGCTTTGTAACTAATCACATGCTGTAAGACAGAAAAATGAAAATCTCTGTAACTTCCTTAGACATCAAGAAGTATATTTCTTAAAGGATTATAATCTTCCGTTTTTACTCATCTGATATCCCTCCTTTAAAGAAACCTGATTTGTTAAGAGACTTATTTTATATTTAAAAGCCACTTACGAAACAATCTACACAAGAAATTGGTAAAACTTTGCTATATCTGAATAATAAAAAGGTTGAAGAGTAGCCAACAATGAAACAAGGGTATGAGATTAATATAAATATATATATGTATAAAAAAGAAGATGGATAGTTGAAATTACTCATCAAAAATACAATAAAAAACTCATGTTTTAGAAATTATATTTTTATACACATTTATTTTGCTTTAGCCTTGCTTTTACATTATTAATAGGTGATTTTGATTAGAATTTGACTCTCCAATAGAATAATATTTATGCTAAAGCTTGGTAAACAACATATTTAAAGTAGAAAGGCACTTTAGGAATCAGTTTTATACCCTTGTTTTATAGATGGGTCACACAGCTACTGATTAAAGACTGAACAGTATGCATGCTGACTCCAAGTTCAGTTTGTTCTGTTGTATTATGTTGCTTTAGTCCTTCTTTACCTTTTATCTGGTTAAAGAAAAAAAAAATTAAACTCGTATGTGTATAACTAAAAGATTATATTAATGCTTTTGCTGTTCTGTTTACTTGGAATCAAAGTATTTTAGTAAGAGGAGTAAGAGATGTGAAGACTGATGGCTAAAGATGAATGTAGTGCTGAAGAAATTAAATCCTGTATCAGAGGCTCACATAATTTATTTGAAATTTCCAATGCTCTCTTTATCTTTTAATAAAAAGATTGTTAAGGGGAATAAGATCTGGAATGGACTCAGGTCTGTTACTCTCTTCAGCTTAAGTCTGAAAATATTTGGTGGTCTTGAAGGTTGTTATAAATATATCACAGTAGAACTGAAGATTTCTGCTTGAATAACTAAGTTACTATCCTGTGTGTAAACTGAATCTTTGGAAGTAACAAAACTATACACCTAATACTAAAACATCATTATAGTGAAACTGTTCCCAGTAAGCCTATATTTTACTCAATATTAATGAAACAAGATAGGATCTGATATATATTAATATGAATTACTCATTTCTTAAAAGTATCTAAGTCACCTCCAAGAGAAGCAACAACAGAAGATTGTACTATTTCTGATTCAGTTTCTCTTTGTTCTTATGATGGCAAACATTATTTTGCATCACCCATGCTTTTTTTTTTTCTGTTCAATTCATCAAGTCTTTATTATTAACCTATAAGTGTCAGGTATTCTTCTAGGTTCTAGGATTATAAATATGAACAATACCTACAAGAGGCTAAAAATTTCAACTAAAATAAGTGGAAGAAAACATCACCTGAGGATACTCTGCTATGTTAACTGTGTTCAGTAAGCTGTTAGAAAAGACTCAGTTACACATATATCTTACTCTTCCAGAAGAGAGATACAATTGTTAAGCCTGAGAAGAGGAGCATCTTTAAAAAAGTCTGATGCTAGTCACAACTTAAATTTTCATCAACATTAAGGATTATATAACTGCCATGTAAACATGATACAGAAATAGATGAGATGGTTGCCAAAGACAAATTTCACTTTACTTCAAATTTCCTTTGTACTAACATTGGCTATTCATCAAATCACTGGGTATTTTAGCACAGCACTTTTCTCTGTCAACGATGACCACAGATGATCTTTTAGCTTAAAACAAAAAACAAAGGCAAGGTAAGGAATAAATTAAATGTATGCAAAGTCTTAGACTTTGATGGTAATAGAAGATGAGCAAAATCCATAGGACCTGTAACAGAAACAGATAAATATTTTTTAAATTGTTAAATTGGGCACTTATAATAGGAAAGGATAAAAAAACAAGCAAAGACAACTATTTATTCCTTTACTCAAGACAAAAGCATTCCCCAAAGGTGAACCAAGAGATAAATGTTCTTTGGTTTATGGCGATTTTGCAAAAACAAAACAATTAACCTTCATTTAGTGACTTAATAATGAGAGTTCAGCTCTTTTGGTCAATTAAAAAATTAATGATCATAGCATCAACCAAATACATCTAAAAGAAAAAAGTTTCTTTGTATTAAAATGCTTTCAAAAGATCTCTAATATGTTTATATACCCAAATAATTTGTTACTAATACTTCACAAGGAATATCATTTTATTACTGTAATCACAAAATCAGAATTTCTGTACAGGAATGTATAAGTGAACATTAATCAATGCATTGATAATTCACTTCATGAAGAGGGTGAACACACTACAGAACATACTGTAAAGAAAAAATATTGTAAAATTTTCTGGCCTCGCAGTGCACTTTTTAGTGCAAGTATTTAAGACACAATAGTGTTCAATTCAGCAAGGTATTGCAGAATGTCATGCCACAGTCCACTTAATTCAAAGAGGGTCAGGACATGCAGCTTGTAATAAAATGTCAGAATATAGATTTATAAAAAACCACATGTAATTCATAAAATATATAGTGGTTTATTTGGATGGTTTTTAATGATTTCACTATGGAATTCTGCATAACTGGAACAAGCATCCAAGATCTTCGTAACAGGAATAATCTTCTTGCTAGGCAATGGCTTTGGCCTCAGGTAGGAATGCCTCCCAGTATTTTATCAGCTGTGGATGACAATAAAATATATTCTTATAACCCATCATATATATTTCATGAAGCATTAAAAAATCTAGCTAATAATAAGTAACATTTACTAAAATCTGATTCTTAAAGGGACCATCTAAATTCCAATATTAACTATTCATGGCTAATTTCAATTTTTGTAATAAGAAACACAATTTTAAAAATACCTAAAAATTTAAGGTTAATTTATGCAAAATTGTATATATAAAAAACTTTGCTAGTGTAAACTATATAAGATTACCTTAAATAATAAAACTGCAATGAGCTTTTCCAGTATAAAGTGATAACATCTCCTAATTCAGAGAATATTCACATTTTATGTTATTACCAGCCAAAAAGAGTGATAAAGAAGGAAGAAAAGAAAACATCCAAGCAAGATGGGGAAAAGAGACTGGAAAGAATTAGCTGTCGGTCTTTCTTGGATAGTCCAGAAAACAGTACAGACTGACATAGAAAGTAACATTAAGTTTAAAACAATTCTTTTAAAGATAAGCTTATGTAACCTAATTTTTCCATTTCAAAAATCTGATTTTATGAACTAAGAACTTAAAATTTAAAAAAAAAAACTGAAGATACAATTTATCACCTAATTTAAAATTTTAATCTATTATATAGTTTTAAAAGAACTAGGGGAAGAAATCCATCTGTTCAAGATATTAAATAATTTGATATATTATTCAAAGTTACATTAAGATACACACTGGAAAAATCTCTATTATTTTGTTACAGACTTTACTATAACAAAAACTCATGGTTTTCTCTATTTAAGGAGACAAATGCCACTTGTGGTATACAATCAACATGAAACCCACACAAACTAAAGCAAAAATCAAAACAATATTCTTAAAAAAAACCTTCAAAACTTAGTTTTTAGTATAAGTTCTAGCTGGTATGAAAGAGAACTTACCATAGGAATGTATTTAAACATCTGTGATCAATAGAGAAATAAAACTGGGAAGACAGAGAAAAAAGGAAAAACAGTACAGCATGTTTCTCAAAAGTCTAAACTTGAGAAACCTGTCTCTCTCCTAGGGGTTAGGAGTAGAGGCAAAAAGAACTTCCAAGTGAAAGCGCTAAGTTGCTCAGTCATGTCCCACTCTCTGTGACCCCAGGGTCTGCCCATGGAATTCTCCAGCAACAATTCTGGAGTGGACTGCCACTTCCTTCTCCAGGGGATCTTCCCGACTCACTGAACCTGGATCTCCTGCATTGCAGCTTGCTTACCACCTGAGCTGCCAAGGAAGCCCCACAAAGGACTTGAGGATTTAGTTACTTTTACTATACCATTTTATTTTCCCTTTGCTAGCTTTGGTTTTTTCTACTCCATTTATTGCTTCTCAAGTTTAAAAGCTCATTTCACTGGTTATCATCTTTAAAAAGTATATCAAAAACAAGTTCTAGAAGTCTTTAAGTTATAAAAAAAATTACCTTACCTGTTGTTGTGTTTGTACTAATGATTCTAAGTACTTGATAATGACAGTTTTAAAATCTTTCACTCGTTCTTTCTGTTGAAATATAATAAATGGGGAAAAAAGCTCCATTAGTACAAAACTAAATTTGATTTCACCACAGTATCACAGCAAAATGTGACCACGTTGTTAAGTGTGAAATTATTACACTTGCCTCAAATCTTCCTACTTCTTTCCGAATTGTTTGAGAGATCTGTTCAAAATCTCTTTCTCCTTGTTGTACTTTTGCCTCCCACTGACAAAAACAAAAGGTAAAAATTCTTAAATCTTGCCTGGGAAGAATCATCAGAACTAGCTGTCATGACCACTAATTTAATTTATAACGCAATGCCTAAAAATCCTGAAAGCTCACCAATGGCAAGACCCAGTTTGGCATCACTCAAACTTTCCAGTGGAAGTGCATTATCAGCTGAATTTCCATTAATATTTTACTGTCAGATATACTCAAGATCAGGATATTATAGTGCTTAATGAATTATAATCTCCACATCTTAATTTAGATGAAAAGATTTCGAATATAAAGTTCACCATCAAATAATTCATAAGTGCCAAGAGTATAATCCTCTCATTTCTTTATATAACTTTACATGATTTCAAAATATATCAATAATATTTGCCTAATTTCAAGAATACATGTTCATCACAGTTTATATGCCCATGGAAATAATTAGAAAAATTATATGACATACATTTAGAAAACATTTTTGTAATGGTGTAATGTCCAGATTAAAAAAAAATATATGCAATTATGGTCTACTGAAGAGCTATTAGTAAACATTAAACTCACTACAGAAACAATGAACGTTGTGATTAGTGACCAATGGAACAGCTAAAAATAAAATAAATAAATATTTAAGCAATGGAATGATATTTTCCCACTATGTAACTGAAACATTGGTACATACTCTTCAAAGAGCAGGTACATTTACTTTAAGTAATATAAAGGTTGTCCTACCTCTTCAATTTCCTTATTGAAGCATGGCAAAAGAAGTGTATAAATTATAATAAACTTATATAAATTTACTAAAATACCATATATAATACATATATATGGGGGATAATATATAAGTAATTATCTGAAAGCAAATTATCTCAAAAGAAAGGTTAATTTAAATGTTTTCTTTGTATGCTTCTTTATCCATTCTATAATTATGTGAAAGTAACAAAGGCTGCTGGAGATTTTTACGATGATCAAAATGTTAAAGTAATTCTAAAACAGTTTACAAATTATGAAAAAAATTGCTAAGTGTTGAATGGTTCAGAAAAAAATTCATGAAAAATTATGCATATATGAATGACTTATGGAAAACTTGGGTAAAAGAGATAAATAAAAGCATTTTGTATTAATCACCTCTCTTATTTCATTTTTAGCTTGCTGTATTTTATCTGGTTTGTTAGCAACCATCATTTTTGCTTCAGTTTCACGTTTTTGAGCAAAGTAATTTGGGCATCTTCCCATTTCTGCCAGCATTTCACTCGATGGTCAAATACACCCTGTAAGTGAATGACATAATAATCATTAACTGGGAGCTAACACTGAAATTCTTTCAAAATACCAGAAGTGCTCCATACTGAAAACAATAAAACCAAGTATTTATATGTTATGCTTTATACTAAGATACTGAAAATAAACATGCTAGTATCAAAGGAAGTCGATTTCCATACTCATTTACATAAAAATAAAAACCCACCCATAACTGGATGAAATATACAAAATCCATTTCACTAGCATTTAGGGTTTAAAATGTGGCCTATAACAAGGTTTCTAACAGAGTGTTATGCTTTGAAGAAAGACTTTTTAATAGGAAAATGCTGGTATCATATCTACAATTCAAAGTTTTCCTACTAAAATATCAAAAGCAGACTTAAGTTTTGGAAATATGTCAGAAAACTGAAAATAGGAAAAGCAAGATAACAAAGTAAAGTAAAAATGTGGTGGAAGAGATTATCAATAGCAAATAAAAGAAAAGCCAAACAATTTAAAGGTATAAAAAAATGGGGGATGGGGGAAAGAGAGTCTTACACAAGATGAAAAGGGCAAATGGATGTACTTATCTAGTATGCAGAGCCTAATGAAGAAATAGACATACAAAAAAAGAAAAGAAAAATCCAACCAACTCCATGACTTCTTTCAAGAGGTTTGGCAGAGCAAGAACAAGTTAAGAGAAATGAGACAGTAATTAGAAATTTCTTAAAAAAAAAAAAACACCAAAAAACTGATGGACAGGATGGAATACAACCGTAATCCCTTTTCTAACTTGATGTTGAGGATACACTGATTTTTTATTATTATTTATTAATTGAATAAATGAATCAAGCATTAATAGGTGAAACAGTTATTTTCATTTATTCCATGTAAAGTGTTCTGGATCAAACAGTAAATTAATAAATGTTCTTATAAGAACTTGATGAAGAAGAAAGCACCTAGATTGCGTATTTTCAAAATGTAGGTTTTGGAAAAAATCAAATTTGGATTCAAATACTAGTTTCGTCACTTAAAACTTTGGGTAAATTCCCAAAATACCCCCCCAAATTGGGTAAATTACCCAAAGTCACTTGACTTTGGGTTCAGTTCAGTTCAGTCCAGTTGCTTAGTCGTGTCCGACTCTGCGACCCATGAATCTCAGCACGCCAGGCCTCCCTGTCCACTGGGTAAATTCATTTAATTTCTATAATCCCCACAGTTCTCTCAAATATAAGAGGAAAATGAGATTTAGATTTATGCACTGGAAATAAAATGAAAAAGTATACAGCATATACAGTGACTTAACCTACCAGATGTTTAATAATTAGAAGATACTATTATGGCTTACATATAAGTAACATACACACATAAGTGTAGTTGATTAACTAGATTTCTACTAGAAGTGCACATAGTAACAACTTAGTAGGGAAAAAAATAATTGGACTGTATTCAGAAAAATATATGTTCTGTATTTGTATATTATGAAAATATGGGAAATAATACTAAAAATTCCAAGTCAACAGGTAGTTCTTAAAGACTACACACATTTTAATTAATCAGGATAAGAGACATCCTAGACAAACTGGTAAGTTAAAAACACTATCTATAGGCATTGAAACCCATTTTATGAGATTTGTCATCTCATTTCTCTTCTCTCAGTAGTGAGTCTTAGTGCCCTCTTTGCTTTTCTTGTTTAAAAGACCATATTTGCCTTAAAACATTTCTCATTATAAATTAATTTTGCTTCAGCCAAATTAAAGTGGGCGAAAATCACAAAAGTAAAAATCAAACACAAATACATTCCAAAAGTCACTATCATTTAAAAGAAGCAATCCCTGTGCCTTACCATACACACAAATTTTAAAAGTAATTCAAGATTTTTAGGCCTAGTTTTCCTTTAATCGGACAGAGCCACATCAGCTCTTTATTTATAAATTCCTCTGTTAAATAACTAAATTTATTATTTAAAATATTTCCCAACACAGGGCAGAAGCAAACTAAAATGCCCTTTAATTTTAATATTTGCTAAAGTTCTTAACTTTATGAAAAGGCAAGATGATAGGATACTGAAAGAGGAACTCCCCAGGTTGGTGGGTGCCCAATATGCTACTGGAGATCAGTGGAGAAATAACTCCAGAAAGAATGAAGGGATGGAGCCAAAGCAAAAACAATACCCAGTTGTGGATGTGACTAGTGATAGAAGCAAGGTCTGATGCTGTAAAGAGCAATATTGCATAGGAACCTGGAATGTCAAGTCCATGAATCAAGGCAAATTGAGGTCAAACAGGAGATGGCAAGAGTGAACGTTGATATTCTAGGAATCAGTAAACTAAAATGGACTGGAATGGGTGAATTTAACCCAGATGACCATTACCTCTACTACTGTTGGCAGGAATCTCTTAGAAGAAATAGAGTAGCCATCATGGTCAACAAAAGAGTCCAAAATGCAGTACTTGGATGTAATCTCAAAAACAACAGAATGATCTCTGTTTGTTTCCAAGGCAAACCATTCAATGTCACAGTAATCCAAGCCTATGCCCCAACCAGTAAAGCTGAAGAAGCTGAAGTTGAACAGTTCTATGAAGAGCTACAAGACCTTTTAGAACAAAAAAAAGCCTCTTGATGAAAGTGAAAGAGGAGAGTGAAAAAGTTGGCTTAAAGCTCAACATTCAGAAAATGAAGATCATGGCATCTGGTCTCATCACTTCATGGCAAATAGATGGGGCAACAGTGCAAACAGTGTCAGACTTTATTTTTGGGGGCTCCAAAATCACTGCAGATGGTGATTGCAGCCATGAAATTAAAAGACGCTTACTCCTTGGAAGGAAAGTTGTGACCAACCTAGATAGCATATTCAAAAGCAGAGACATTACTTTGCCGACTAAGGTCTGTCTAGTCAAGGCTATGGTCATGTATGGATGTGAGAGTTGGACTGTGAAGAAAGCTGAGTGCTGAAGAATTGATGCTTTTGAACTGTGTTGCTGGAGAAGACTCTTGAGAGTCCCTTGAACTGCAAGGAGATCCAACCAGTCCATTTTAGAGGAGATCAGCCCTGGGTGTTCTTTGGAAGGAATGATACTGAAGCTGAAACTCCAGTACTTTGGCCACCTTATGTGAAGAGTTGACTCACTGGAAAAGACTCAGATGCTGGGAGGGATTGGGGGCAGGAGGAGAAGGGGACAACAGAGGATGAGATGACTGGATGGCATCACTGACTCTATGGAATGAGTTTGAGTGAACACCGGGAGATGGTGATGGCTTCTGGGACAGGGAGGCCTGACATGCTGCAATTCATGGGGTCACAAAGTAGGACATGACTGAGTGACTGAACTGAACTGAAAGTTCTTAACATTTATCAACGAGCTGAAAGTGACATACTAACTGAAACTAATTTGGTCTCTGCCCAGTTTATTTCATAATATTCCAGAACCATCACATGTTTACTATGGTACAAATACAGGAACCATGATAAAGGCAAAATGATTAAAGTCTCGTTATGTTAGGGAAAAAAATTAATCTTAACTCCATAAAAATTAACTTTTTCATTTGTCTTTCTACCCTTGTAACACTAGAATATAAAAAGAAAATCAAACCACACTTAATCTTCTAAAAATGTGATCTTATAAATCAAATTATTGTTGAGGTTTGACAGAAACCAACAAAATTCTATAAAGCAATTATTCAATAAAAAATACATTAAAAAATCAAATTATAACTTAATATATGCTTCTGCATGGCAAGATACTAATCCACTCTGGTATAACCAGTTTCATCTGTAAGAGGGAAACATTTAGACTGGTGATTTACTTTAGACTCCACACCCCTGGTGATTTTGTGGTACGTATCTGTATGCAAGCTAGTCTAAGTTAGATAAGGTTGCAGTTGTGGAGCACTTTTCCTAGCCAACCAGGAAATTTGAGGCTGTAATTTTAATTTTTTTCCATTGTAATTTAACTAATACCATATTCTAATTCAGTGGATCTGAAAGTATGTGGCCCAGATTCCTGGAGTCCTGAAAGAATGCTGATTATACAGACAAACAATGAAGATGCTAAACTCCTTGGGGAATCCATCTGTTGGTTTTTTTAAAAGTTACATTTTGTATATTTTATACATTTACTTTCAGAGTAAGAATTCCTTATAAAGAATTCTAGTGCTGAAAACACTGAAAACTACTACCTCAATTTCTGACCCTACTCTATAGAGGTTCACAGGAGGCCAACACAGGAGAAATGTATGTAACGAGTTTACCATTTAATACATGTCAGTTAACAGTACTACCCAAAATGTGGAGTCCCAGATGTCAGAGGCTGTACTAAAGAGGAAAACAAGAATTTTCTGGCTTCAAGGCCAGAACTGGGGAATATTTTGAGCAGGTGAACTTTTATCTTTTTCTTTAAGACCTCAATTTCTCCTGTTCTCAGCACCCTCACTTTAAGCTAGTTCTCAAAGTACTTTAGCTTCAAAATTACTGTCATTTTGAGAAATACTCTCCATACAGATAGAACAAAGGGCTAAGTAGTATTAAACAGCTATTAAAATCAGTAAGCCAAAAAAAAAAAAAGAGAACTGGGTAAAGGACATAAACAGTTCACAGAAAAAGAAATGCAAAAGGCTTACCGTTTGTAAAAATGCTTACATTCACAATAACTAAAGAAATTAAAACTTACACCTCTTCAGAGAGTAACACGGCAGTGTTCATGGATATTTAAAACTTATATATCCACTGGTCAAGTAATTCTACTTCTAGGGATTTTATGCCTAAAGAGTTACTATCAAAATACTTAATATTTAATTTTAGACTGATCAAATAATTCAAGGTCTATCTATATGCTAAACGATAGAACCTTTAAAAGATTACAACATATATTTACATAAACTGATAAACAGATCTCTTAGAAATGGAGTGGGTAAAAAAGCAGGCAAAGAACTGTGCATATAGTATGCTCCTTTTTGAAGAAGGAAGAGATGAATGGAGAGATAAAGGTGGTTGAGACAAAAAGACAGAAAGAAGGAAAAAAAGAGAATTAATTTCATACACATGCATGGCTAATTCTGTAAAGACACCTCACAGTATCTGACTGAGGGAAGAGAGATTAGAGGTTTTAGGCATAAACTAAATTTACCTTTTAGGGCTGCTAGAATTATTCTATGCATGTGTTACTTATTCAAATACAAACAAATTAGTTTAAATTTAAAAACAAACAAAAATAAAGACCATAAAAATGACCAAAAAATTATGTCATTCATAATTTCTCAACTCTATGAAATCGAGTTGGGCTAGGCTTCAGTAGAAAATCAGTCTGAAACAGCTTTATGCATCTTAACGTATAACTTGACCACAGACCACACTAATTTAGTATTTCCCA
This sequence comes from Nanger dama, assembly GCA_917880005.1. NCBI lineage: Eukaryota > Metazoa > Chordata > Mammalia > Artiodactyla > Bovidae > Nanger > Nanger dama. Next base: position 10,823,445 of record CAKJTW010000057.1, on the reverse strand, counting down.
AAGGGTGTTCCATATATGTGCAAGGACATTAAGTGGAAAAGAATTCCTGTTCATATGTATTTGGAAGCCTCCGGATTAAACAAAGTTAAATGTCTATTTCATTTTTTTTTACTACTGGACAGTCCTGAGCTTTTAAAATGTACACTGAATCCACAAGACAGGGATATCACAAACATTATCTCAAAGACTTAGTTGACTGTGGTACATTGTTCAGTGTTAATGTGCTGTAGGAAACATTCTGGGATGTGAATATAACTGTAACTTCATGAGATGCAAAAATCCAGTAAGAAGGTAGAGGCACTATGAGAAAAGCTGTTTTTGAAGGATGAGCATCCATCACACAGGAGGACTAACACTGAGAGGGAGCCTTCTCCCAGGTTAGTTCTTCTCAGCATGTACTACCTCTCAGACAGTGCCAAGTGTCCCTTTTTGAACCAACAGGTTTTTTTCTGGAGGTGTTATTCTTTTTAAGAACAGCTCTCACGCTAGTGGGAGTTCTGGAAGGAGGTGAGAGTAGGTGGCAGAGAAACAGGAACCATTATCTATAAACTGGACTTCTGTGTATCACAAGTTGCCTATTTAAAATGAAGTATACTCTAATAACTATCTATATTAACATCTTTAAATAACTGAAAAGAAAAATTAACCACCAGGAATATGAAGAGTGACATCTAAGAGTAACTACAAACAAAATTGGTAATTTAGCGAAACCTAAACCTAACAGGAGCCTCTATGACGTGCTAAGAACCCTCTAGCAATAACTGTCGTTAGCCTGAGAACAGAATCATCTATAAGATGCAATGCATCAATGTTCCGATTATAGATGAATATCAATTTGATCAGACTTAAGCTGGAAAACTTATGTATAAGAAAGCAAGGAACAAGGTTGCATTAACTTTCTAGATGTTTGAATTCAAAGTAAACTTCCAGTTCCCCTTATTCCATAACTAATGTTCATAACAATACTTCAAAGACATTATAAGATCTTAAAAAGTATATTCCAAAACATGTAACAGACAAAATAACAGTTCAATTATCTGAATACTGGAGATATCTGTAAAAGACTAATTTTTATTAGTTAACAGGATTACTTTCTCAATTATTCAGAAACTTAAGACTGCTCATCCTCAAACATTACAACTTGAAAACACAGTTCTTTATCTAATCTAGCCTCATGTCACATCTATAAATACAGGATGACCACACAAAATGTTTTCTTAGAGTCTAAATTCACGCTAAAGTCACCATTAAATATATTCATGCAACAGTCAGTCAGTTCTGGTTTTGTCTGATTTACTTGCAAATTTCTATATGTAAATATGTAAGTAAGTATGTATTGGTTTTACCGTATTTGGCATCCTTGGATCCTTTAAAAAAACATCAATTCTGTCTATGATATTAAGTCATGGGGAAGAGAATATTAAGTTATGAATAATCATCTTGAAATTATTTTATACATACTAGTCATGTAATTTACATACTTAAATGCATGTCTAATAGGAAATCATATTCTTCTTATAAGCAAAACAGTGAAGTATGAAAAATTCATGGAAGATTACAAAATAAAACTTACTTTCACTGCAGCAATAAGACGAATGTAGTCACTAAGTAGTTCTGAAAACATATAAAAGTCAGCAAAAGCTTGTTCTTGATGTAACTGGTCTATCTTCTCCTCAACCTCTGCAAGCTGAGACAAAGCTCTAGATAGAGCAGTATGATCTTCAGAATTACCTAACATGGCAGCACTTTTAGCAAAGGCAGCTGTGTTGGCTGAAAGTTCTGAAATAGAAGAGCATTCATTTTTAGTGTTCACTAATGAAGTTCTTAAATATTGCACTGATATTTTACATTCTCTTTAAATGTTATCTATTTACAAGCTGCTCAAATATTTTAAATAACATTATAAAGCAATATGCTCCAATTAAAAAATAAAAAAATATTTAAAAATAATAACATGAAAAAAACAATCATTAAAATGCCTTGGACATATAAATGTCAACTGTTCAGAGCTCTACTGAAAATTTAGAAGTACACTGCCTATACTCCTAGGGTATAAACTATGCTTAAAAATTTAATATAATAGTCTCCCTTCCCATTCTCCTCTTAAGTGCTTCTCTGTCTAGTCCTGAAAAAGACAAAAAATAAGTATTTTTATATGGAAAGCACTGGGAACACTCACAATTGATTTGTATTACATTATCTGGCCTTTAAACATATATTTATCATTGAAAATAGCAATTTTTATGAGATTATTATTTAGCACACAGGAAGAAAACAAGGCAAAACTGTATATATAATTCCCATAAATCTTTCTTTTTTTCTTTGTGTGCAACACCAATGCTTAGTGAAATATTAAGAATTTTTCAATGTGATCATTTTAAACACATCAAACAGAAAAACAGATGTCAAGAACTAATGATTACTTTGCCTGGATTTGCTCTGTTGCTCTGCACTTCATAAAGTTCTCTTAAAGGACCATAAAATGTTCCCTAAGAGAATATAAATAGCAAAAACTGTTATAAACCACTTTCAATATGTAATGTATTAGTAGGTTTTTGTAATTACTTTTTGCAATGTATTACTGATAATGGCACTTACAAGTAATAAATTATTAACTAAGTGGTTTAGAAAATATTCTAGAAAGATAATTACTTACTAAGTGTTTCAGAAAGGTAGTTCTAGAAGTCATGTATTCTTTAAAAATAAAACCAAAAACACCTCACAATGGAATAAAAAATTAGAACTCAATTTTAAAATGAATTGTAAACACTCCCCTTTCTCAGTTTTTAAATATTGTGGCTGAAAAATGAAGCAAATGCTTCACAGTTCTTTAGGAAATATAGGCACAAAACTACATTTTAAAGACAAATTTCAAATATCAATTTTTGAATTTCATTCTTAATTATTGAGTTACCAATAAGACATCTTCATTCGTTCAGTATATGCTTAACAAAGAGTTAATTATCAAGCAGTTTTAATCTAAAATTCAAAATATACTTTTACAAACCTAAGATTTTTCTCCTTCTAAACTAGAAGATTAAAATACAACAAAAAATATTAAATAACAAAGTTGAAACAGAAAACATCCTCTTAAAACTTTAAAATGATCACATTCACTTCACAACTTTAAAATAATCATTTTTAATAAAATTTAATAAAATATCTGAATTAACTTACAGTGTTAAACATATAAATAACAAGACAAACAAACCTTTTCTATGACAGACCAAGGCTTCAACACTGGCATGAAGTTTCCTAAGTTGCTGATCCAGATTTTCAAATTGCTGCTGCTTTTCTTCAAACCACTAAGAGAAAAATGAAAAATGGAGCTAATTTAGCCAGAACAAACCAGTGTAAATTAGGTTACCAATAGCAAGCTACATTCCTTGTTTTAAAGCAACGAATTAACCATGTATAACCATGGTGGTCAACTGATGTGCTGAGAACTACACTCAATAAGCAAATTAATATCCTATTTTCTACTTGTACAGCTTTAAAATGCAATTGTTGGGCTCATTAATTCATCTCATTATTCAAGTCGAAAAATCAGCTCTTACTGCATCCGATTCATTCATCTTGATTGTCATTTTGTTGACAGCGTCGGCAGCCTTGTTCACCATCCTCAATATTCCTGCTCCACTCAGAGCCTGTGTATTAACTGCTCTAGGCAGCTGGAATTGAATGACAAATAAGGGCAAACAAACCGGTTAAAAGCCTAGAGGTTTAACTGGCCACAAAAGGGACTGCCCCCACATAACACCCCCGGAAAAAAAGAAAAGAAAAAAAGGAGGTTGTATTTTCTTCACTCTCATACATTTCAATAGTGAGATCTAATTTCTCAAATACACTACTTGTACATTCTCAAAGGAAAACTTAAAAATAGACTTTCCATTTGTTTTTCTTCTGCACGTTTACATTTAGATGGAACAACACTCTGTTTGTCAAAATATATTAAGAAATTGCCAAGCACCTTAACATTGGCCACCTGTTCGCTAGCAGATATAAACTGTTTAAAAGGAAAAAGGAGAAAGTCTTGAGAAAAATCTCCTTATGCTTAGTCAGGGCTGTGTGATTTGGAATATTTTTTAAAATAATTCTGGAGTTCAAGTAGATTAAAAATATCTCATATGGTAATAATTAGAGGATAAAATGTGCCAAATATAAAAATCAGCATGGTTATAATTAAAGCTCTTTCAAATCACACATTTCCATTTCAAAACCTTAATAAGACTATCAGAATGTAGACATACAAACCCACATTCAACTATCTCTAAAATGAGGTCTGAATAAACTTATCTCAACACAATGTCTAAACAATGACTTAGGGTATTCAGAATTAGACTGTTTGTAAGCTATTCTTTTAAATCTGGTTTTAATATATTTCAAGAAAGGGAATAATATCCTACAATTATTGATAGGAAGAAGATATTTTGCTATGAATTAAAGCACTAAGCAAAAAAAAAAAACCCAACACATTGTTTTATTCCATTTATTAATGCAGCTGTTTACTGAACAGCTAAACTTATATATAATTACTACACTGATAATCATAAATGAGAACATTTACATATAAAAATTTAAAGTAGAAATAGTACCTCCGAACTTTCTAAGAACTGCCTTAAATCAGGATCCTGTAGTAAAGTTGGATGCTTTACTGTTCTTTGAAGATACCTAGGTTTAAGAATAAAATGCTCCTTTATTTATCAGTAGCATCTTATTTTAAAACTTATTTCAAAAAAGAATATTTAAAAACTTATTTCAAAAAAGAATATTTAAAAATTTTAAAAAGATGCCTTCTTTTTGCTTCCTATCAGTTTGCTTTCTTTCTAATTATGTAGACTTTTACAGTAATGTAATAATTAAAAAGCTTTGCATTCATCTTTTGAAAATTTATAATTATGTAAAAAGAGGCACAGTAGTGGGGTAGGGGTAGGAATGGAGAGACGTTAAATTACTTACCAAACGTGTCATTGCAAAATATTAGAGGTAGGGTACATATGTAAGTTTGTCAAACAACTCTATCTTTTGGCAGGTCAGTATGTCCCCAGTCATTATTATATATATTCTAATAAGATATATATTACTAATTAGTCCAAACTATTTTTTTTAATTGCCATCATTACCAAAATGGAGAACAGCCTACCAATTTTCCCCACCTTGGCAGTAGATTTAAATTATCATATCAGTTTTGATCCTCATTTGACAAGGACTACATTTTTTCAACATTTCTATTTCTAGGGTTTTGCTATTTTTGATGTTTTCCTTATACGACATCACATAAAATAAAAGTAAAGAGAAACATCATTATTAAATCATTATCAGCTTACTTTAGTAATTTTCCTCTACGAGAAAAGGTCAAACCCTGACATTCACAATAAATTACCAATCCTTCTTTCATAAGTTAAAAAATTCCACTATTTGAATCACTGCTACTTATCTAATCCCATTTTTTAAAAATTGCTCTTTCCTCAGATTAATAATTATATGTGTTAATGTTTCATTATAATAATTTGCCTAATAGTTAATATGCCTTTATTCTATTTATACAGAACAGATTATAGAATATGCCTAAGAGTTTCTGGGGGAAAAAAGCTCAAATGTTAACTTCTGTTTTTATATATTTAAGTAAAATGCCATATTAAACTTCATTTTAAGTCAACAGCTCACGTAAGAGGTCATTATAATAGAAGTGATATTTAATAGTTATGTACAATACAATCTACACTGTGGTTTTAAAAAATATTTATTTGCTGCTTAGTTTATGAAACTAAAAAATAGTACAGTAGGAACACTAATCCTGTAAGTTTGAGAAATGTTGATACTTTTCCATTGGAATTTTACTTAAACAATTTCAACACTGAGGTTCTCCAGTACTACTCTAGCTGAGTTATTTAAATTGTTTAGGACTGGTAGTGTTTAAAAGCAGTTTGCTTAAGTTGTTCATCTGAGTGCACACAACAGCTGGTAAATAGCAAGCACTTAAGACATCCATTAAATGAACAACCAAGGAAGACAAAACATCTAGTACACAACCTTTAAGAAAAATTGTAGTATTTCAAACATAAATGGAAATATACTACTTATCAAATAACTTTTTAAAGTGAGTTCTAGTGAGAATTTTTGAGTTCTATTAAGTGAGAATACTAGTCTCATGCAATATTCCAAGAAAAAGAGTGTTTCTATAACCAAGAAAGTTTGAGACATATTACATACATATTCCTTTAAGATTCATAGTGAATAGCAGCATATTAAACGCTGTGAGAAGTACTGCAGGAAAAAGATTTGGTTTAACTTTGTTAAAACCTGTATTAATAAACCTCAATTGACAGTAGATGTCTTTTTTTCACCTTAAAACATACTAGCATTTTGAGCAATCAACGTTGAAAAATTATGTTCTAGAAAAAGACAATAAAACTTTAAGAGTTACATGAAAATAAAGAGTAATTAACCACTTAAAAAGGTATTAAACTTACATAATGTTAAAATTAAGAAAAGAAAACGGATTTTTACTTGATTAACCATTTGTAACTATATACACCAATTCAGAATTAAGGTCAGAGAAGGTTATAGATACGCAGAAGAAAGATAAAGAACAAAAACGAATGTAGGAAGAATACACTGAAAATACAATGAAAAGAGGCATTGGGGGCCGAACAAACACTGAAGAGAGATATAAATGAAAGATGCTTGGAACTGATGAAAAGTAAGTGTCAAGACTCTGCAAGAAATGGTCAGCAGTTAGTTCTTAAGATATGTGCTAAGGAAAGGTTATCAGTATATTTACAATCACTGAGGGCTTTCAACTGCTTCCCTGGTGGCTGAGATGGTGAAGAATCTGCCTGCAATGCAGGAGACCTGGGTTTGAAGCCTGGGTCTGGAAGATTCCCTGGTAACCCACTCCAGCATTCTTGCCTGGAGAATTCCATGGACAGAGAAGCCTGGAGGGCTATAGTCCATGGGGTCACTTTCAAGTTTCTACTTACTTAACAAAACAAAATAAAGCAGGTTATACAAAACGCCTGAGAGAAACAGAGTTAAAGATATTTCGCTACTCAAAGATATGTGCTAACAAAGAGAGACCACGAAGGCAAAAAGAAGCTGGGTCTCTGATGACATTCATTTGTTCATTCAACAAACATATCTTGAGCTAATTACTACACATCACTGTTCTGAGTACTCAAAACGTATCAATGAACAAAAGAGAACAAGATTCCTTTCCTACTGAAGCTTATATTAGAAAAAGAAGACAGACAACAAATCATAAAGATTATGTAGTATGAGATAAGATAGCAAATACTGTGGAGAAATGAAAGGACAAGTAAATGGGGTCAGTGAAAGTTGCTCAGTCGTGTCTGACGCTTTGCAATCCCATAGACTATACAGTCCGTGGAATTCTCCAAGTCAGAATACTGGAGTGGGTAGCCTATCCCTTCTCATGGGGATTCTTTACCAACTGAGCTACTAGGGAAACCCAATGGGATCAGTGGTTGATGACAATTTAAATAGAATAGGTCAGAAAAGGTGATACCTGAATGCCTGAATTTTGAACAGGTAATGGAATTAGCCATGCGGATACCCCAGGAGCAAAAGCTTTATAGGATGTGCCACAGAGGGTAGGGAAGTGAAAACCCAAGTGAGAAAATGCCTGGGATCTTTGAGGAGCAGCAAAAGGTGAGTGTGGCCTAAAGCAAAGTGATCAAGGAAGATATGAGATCAAGTACGTAACACAGTGAGCAGTGCATGTCATGGAAGATTTTATAGGTCATTGTAAGGATTATGGCTTTTATTGAGTGAAATTAGATGCGTGTATGAGTGGGGATGATTCATGTTTTAAACAGATGACACTGGTGGTTGTATTAAAAAAGAGTAGAGGTACAAGGATGGAAACAGGGAGATCAACGTGGAGTCTACTGAAGTTAATTCAGATGTTTCAACTAGTAGTGAACAGGTGAAAAAACTGTTGTCCAGATATCAAAAGGAAACAACAGGATTTCCTGATGAATTTGGTAACATTAAACATCTGCCTACCTCCAAACCTGATATGAGTGGGTTAATCAATCTACACTAACTGTTGAGGCTTTGCCAGCTGGGCTTGCAGGTACTTATTATGATACTTAAATTTTTAGACAAAAGGAACGATGAATTTAGGTTAAATAATTGGTCCAAGACCTCACAGATAGTGTGTAGTGCATAACGGAGTGCTCGTTTCAACACAGAAAGGATTCTAAACCCTATACACTACTTCATGATGCTTTACATTTCCCAGTTTATATTTACAGAAGTGTATCCTTACTACAAAACACACTCAGTATGCTCGTAAGGTAGCACATGAAGCACTCATAAGAAAATCAAAAGTGAGCTATCTTTAAGATACTTAGAAGACGTAGTTTCTGCTTACTGAGTGTGGCACAGGAGGAATGTTTGGGTTCTTAACCACTCCTTTTCTCTTCTCATATTTCAACACCAGATATTAATCCTTTTGCTCAAGACAGTCATCTGGATTCTCAAAGTCCAACAAATAAATAACCATGTAAATGACTACTAGAGCATATATGAAGAAACACATCCTTGACCTGCCAGATCCAACTAGGTTGTGTATCCCAAAGAAATGCCTAAATGTTTAAATTTTAAGAAATGCCACAGAAAACTCACAATATTCCAGTTCCTCTGCTTCTGTACCTTTACACCTGTACAATGAATTCATAATACACTTTATCACTACTGCAAATTCTACTAAGGTACTGATAGTATTTAATAAGCAATATTTACTAGTCAAAAAACTATCTTCACAAATATACTAGGTCAAGCTTCAATACTTCCTTAACACTCCCCTCAGTGTTACATAGTGAATGAAGGTACGGTTTAAATACAATGCAATGTATGCAAGTTAAAAGAAAAGGTGAGTGGAGAATCAAATATGTCCTTGGTACAATAAATCTTCATTAAGTTTCTTATCAAGGATGTCATCCAAAATATTTCAAATTTACTCACAGAAAAACAGGACTGGAAAGGCTTCTCAAAAGGTCATGGTTATACTTTCAGGAAGAACTAAGTGAAATCAAGGCAGTACATTATCTATCTTTATTCGTAAACATACTCAGTCTACGACTTCTTTCACAACAGAATCGATTCTAATGCCTAAATTAAACTTCTATTGATGCAATTTAAATCTTTTCCAGAGTGACTGCTAGTCTCACAGACATAATCTCATCTTTTAAGTCTTCTCTAACATAAGATTTTAAGTTGCACACTAGCTTTTCTTATTACGAATTGTTCAAACCTGACTTTGCTGTGGCATTTTTAAAAACTGAAATAATTTATTACTAAAATCCAGAAATATGTTGTCTCAAAAAGAGTTTTAAAAACTAATTTATACCCAGTAGATATATATGCTATTTCCCAAAAACTCTCCTTATCTACTCTAACCACTAATTTTAAGCCAAGAGAGAAAAAACAAATAAGCAAATTCGATTTAAAAACAAATAAACAAAAAACCTATGAAAGTAGCAAGTATTTTAAATCTAGGTAATTACCAACTATAAGGTGAATTTTAAGATAGTTTTGAACTTGTTTTCTCACATTTTCAGCATAGAAAGGAAAAAATGTTAAGATTCTGGGAGCAGATATCTCCCATCCATTTCTCTTTGAGTTGGCCACAATGAACACAAGTCTTCAAAGCTATAGGAAATGTGTCAGGTCAAAAGTATAAAAGAAGGTACAGCATATATATCAGCCTTTAAATATACAGTCAGTTCAAGCACTAACTAACACTTTTGTACTTTCAAGTCACAATCAACTATAAAGAATTGAAGGAGGGAGCAGAAACCTAATTTTCATTGCATTTAATAATATTTCAATACCACTATTCAAAAGAAAAATTAATGTAGATGAAGACAAGTATCACTTTGTTATGAGAATTAATAGAAATGGAACAAGATGACAGTACCATATTTTTAATGGACCAATTTTCTTTAAAAAAGCTTATAGTACTCTTAAGAGTAATCGAGTGGTACTTCAGAATTTTCATACTTAATAATAGACTTGTGCCACTTAGTGGAATCAGACTTATATTACTGAAGTAAAAACACAAGAGTAATAAACATAGCTGATCAGAATTACCTTTCAAGAGCTGCTCTCCGTTTTTCTACAAATTCTGTGGATGATGAATCTTCTTTACCCACCTTGACCTTGGTCATGCCTTTCAAAAAAATTGAATGAGATTCATGATTTTCTACTACTGAGAAACATTCCTTTAAAATAATTTCTGCATAATTTGGCTTCCCTGGTGGCTCAGAGATGGTAAAGAATCTACCTGCAATACAGGAGACCCAGGTTCAATCCCTAAGTTGGGAAGGTCCCCTGGAGAAGGGAATGGCTACCCATGCCAGTATTCTTGTCTGGAGAATTCCAAAGAAAGAGGAGTCTGGCAGGCTACACAGCTCATGGGGTCACAGTGTCAGATGCAACTGAGTAATTAACACTTTGACTTTCTGAATAATTTAAAATATTTTTGAACTTGACAAAGAAGTGTCAAAACTTATAACTAGTATCATATGTTTGACAAATTAATATATATACTTGGGAAGTATTTTTAATGTAAACTATAAAAGAGTACAGCTAAAGCAGAGATTGAGCTATGTCTGTAGTTTTCCAGTTTGGAATCCTTATTTTACTTGATATATATTATACTCCTGGTAAATTAAAATGTGTTTGATTGCAATATGCATAATGGAGTTCAAATTCATGAGTTTAAGCTCACTTGATATTTTTATCTCTTATGAGCAATAATTAAGTCTTTACTTTTGGTACTAGAAAAATAAGTATAATCTGTGAATATACTAAGTATTTCCTCTGCCACAGATTTTAAGAACATGTTCTTATTTATTTATTGTATCTGGCTTTATAACAGCTGAAATAATGAGCTCTTTCACAGAATCTCTTTGAATTTTAAAAATAAAATCATGTGCAAATTTTTTCTTAATGTATTCGTTTTTATAAACTGATGGACAACATGAAATTTTAAAAATGACTACTTCTCTACTTGATTTTCTGCCAAGAACTTCACAGAACAATTTATTATCCACCTTTAATGATAGCTCAGACTTTATGCACACATTTAGAGGAAACTAACTTGACTTTATCTTTTATTTAACTACATTTATTTTTCCTGCTAATCTCTTTACTTATATCGTTTTTTAAACTGCATTTTATATGGCTGCCTCAAATTCTTCCAGTCTTTTCAAGCTAATAATTGGTGGACGGTTGAAGATTATTAGAGGAAAATATTAGTTTGAAACACAATAAACTTGGCATGAAAATTGAGTTAAAAAAATTTTTCCCCCAGCTCAATGTTTAAAGACTAGTGTATCTAGTCACCAAAATGAGAAAAATTATTTTGTTTTTCCTCTTTTGATATATTAAAAACAGTTGTACAACTTAAAGCTAAAGAAAAAAGGATATTAATAATAAATAATTTATGATAAATGAAACAAGTTCACTACACAGATAATGGGAGGCCAAAGGATACCACTGCAACAATTTAGAGAAATAAAATTATTAACTAGACTAGCAGTTCACACGGAGAAGGCAACGGCACCCCACTCCAGTACTCCTGCCTGGAAAATCCCTTGGATGGAGGACCCTGGTAGGCTGCAGTCCATGGGGTCGCTAAGAGTCAGACACGACTAAGCGACTTCACTTTTACACATTGGAGAAGGAAATGGCAACCCATTCCAGTGTTCTCGCCTGGAGAATCCTAGGGACGGTGGAGCCTGGTGGGCTGCCGTCTATGGGGTAGCACAGAGTCGAACACGACGGAAGCGACTTAGCAGCAGCAACAGTTCACAAAGCATGGTTAGAATATCTGGAAGCATTCTGAGACCTTTTTGAGGAGTGGCAAGGGATGTACAAAAATCTATCTTCATAATACACCACGCTGTTATTTTTGTATTTTTACTCTCATTCTTTCATGAGAACTCAGTGGAGCTTTCCTAAAGTTATATGATGTGCTGTATTACAAAAGACAGAGTGCAGAAGCAGATGTGAAAATAAAGCTATTTTCTATGAAGTCAGAAATTAAAGATTTTGCAGAACTGTAAAAAACAAAAAAGGCAAGCCATTATCATTATTTTTTGCCTTACAAAAATAATTTTTCGCAAAAACTTTATTTGTTAATAACAGGTTATCAGTTTATTATTTTTAAGTCAATTAATAAACACAATTAAAAAATTATCACATGTAAGTATCAAGAGATATAGCTCCAAAAGCAAAAGCTCTTTAAGGCCCTTCAATAAATCTGAATACACAAGGTGTCTTGAAACGAAAAAGCTGAAGAACTATACTAGATCTTTGAATTTTAAAAATGAAGAAGAATATAAAAATGCTTTTGACTATATTAAGGTTTCAAAATCATAATAGATACAGATAAAACTGCTTTTCAAATCAAATGTTTAAAGAGGTAAAAACAGTACCTTAGAATAAAACTTATTTCAAATATATTTCAGAATAACAATCTTATATATATATAAAATTGATTTATATAAAAACCTATAACTGGGAAATTGGTTCAAGATGATGGAGAAGGAGGATGTGCACTCAACTTCTCCTGAGAGAACACCAAAAATCTATCACTGAAAAGAAAGAGTGGAAAAAATACTACAAAATTTTAATGGTGGGACAATAGAGGTTTTCCTCTTTGTAATATTCTGCATATTCTTAACTAAGTAAGGCTTTATTACCTGTAAAAGTGAAATGTTTTTAATGTCAAATTGAGGTATGTAATAAAATGAGTTTAAATAGCTCCTGTGTGAGCAAGGCTAGATCAAATCTTTTTGTACAATGTATAGCTGAGCATGGAACATCTCCAAGTCCTCAGAAAAATGTTAATATGCTAATAATATTAAATATTCTCTAAATGTTACTCAGTAATAAGGTACTCTATTAGCCCTAAAAGAGTTTTTAATTGCTTTCATCTTGCTAAATTCCAACTTAATATTTAACATCACCATATTGTATAAATCAAAATCCTTAGGTATTAGAAAATAAAATTTTTAGTTATACACTCTTCAGTTGATAAATGACTATCACAAATAGAATATTTAAATTCAGTATCTCTTAAGACATTGATATGTCATGATAGTGAGTGATCATGGAATACACAAATCCATACAATTAAAACTGAACTAGTACCAGTAACAAAAATCAGTTTTTAAAGATTCATACTTACCTACTATACTCTTTTCTGGAGCTGGAGGCACAATATAACCAACATGTAAATACTTGCTTGCTAATTTGCTATGCAAACCAAGAAAGTCACTAAATCTTCTTTTAACTGAAAATTCACTTTTGCTGAACATGGAAAGAGAAGTCTACAAGTGAAGAAGAGGTATTTCAAATTTTGAATACTGAAAAATTATTTTAAAATGAATGTAATACATAATTGTGAATATGCATACACACATACACAGAGGTCTACATTGTAAAAAAATGTAGAGTAGCTAACTAATGTGAAACAAAGATTTCTAAGAACTGAAAAATCCCAAATCACATTTGTTGCCTTTTTATTTTAAACAGAAAACACCTGCTTTATACTACACTTAACTCATCTCACCGACTCTACCTGTATTTACGCTAATAATTCTTAACCTCTGATCTTTACCTCTAGCCTAGATCTCCACTGGGCTTCAGTCTGATACATAGTCCAAGGAAAAAACTCCATTTAAATTGCACTGCCATCTCAATTTCACCATATTTTCCCCTGCTGGAAAAGTGAAGGGAACTTCTCTGTATTGTTTTATTATTATATTCTAGCTTTTGGAAGACAGCCTGACTCCAAGGTATATAAATAAGCATCTGTTTAATGAATTAACAGATTTCACTCCATACTGTGTTCCTTGCTTTGTATTGCCTTTTCTCCAGGATCATTCCAACAACCACAGAGTTCCTCTAGACAAAGACTCAGGTTTCCCTCCTTCCTCACTTCTTACATCCAAGCTCTACTGATCACACCTCCTATATAACTCAAGAAACCATTTTCTTCACTCATCCCCAGAACCAATTCCTAAGTATCACTTCTCACAGTAGGACTGCTGCAGATTCCCTGTCTTTAAGATTTGAAGATCTGCAATCCCTTTAAGAATTGCAACTGCCTCAACTAGAGATCCTGACCTTTCTTTTTATTTTGGCCACACTGTGCAGCACGTGGAATCTTAGTTCCCTGACCAGGGACTGAACTCACACACTCCCCAGCAGTGGAAGCACAGAGTCTTAACTAGTGGACCACCAGGGAAGTTCCCTGACACTTTTATCCTTCCAATCCAAACTGAGTCAGAGAGAGCTTTCTAGAACAAAAATCTCAATATGCCACACTCTTGTTTGCACTTCAGTGGTTCTCCATCATACATTTCCTAATGTGGCTGTTCATAATAAAGGCAGGCTTACTGCCAAACAATTTAATCTGGCACCACTTCCTGCAGGTCCAGAAAGCACAATGTTTTCTCATTTCTGGCTTTTACACAAGCAAATCCCTTTGCCCCCTCTCCCATCCACAACACTTCTACTTTGCCAAGATTAGAGCCCTTCTTGCATAGCCTCCCAGAACACACTCTCTCTCAAACCACTCACGACTCACTGTGACTATTTATATGCAACTTTTACTGGATGATAACCCTGTAAAGACAGTGATCACGTACACTTTAATCACTGTAGTATCCTCATACTACACAGTGAGGGCTCAGTATTTTTAGAAGAGCAAAAGGATTACCTTTGTCGTGACTCTATAAGCCATGTAAGCATTCATGCCATCACCTATAAGAAAAGCCAAGCTATTAAAAATCATAAGCTTAACACACAAGGTAACTATGTGAGGTAATATATTAATTTGATTGTGGTAATCATTTCATAAAATATTAAGCTATCACACTATGATAATTGTGATGTGTGTACATCCTAAATATACACAATTTTTATTTGTCAATTATTTCTCAATAAAGCTGGGGGAAAAAACAAACCACCAAGCTGCCACAAGTTTAAAAATTAGAAATTAGAAGCAGAAGCACCAATTTTAATATTGTAACAATGCATGTAGTTAAGAAAAACAGCACAATAACAACCAAGTTAATTATCAAAAAGAAGCAAGTACAAAATATAATAAATGTTGACTCACCAACTTTCTCTGGATCTGATACACCAATTTCTATATCAAAAACATCTCCATTTGCTTCTTCTTCAATCTAGAAAATTGTTTTTATATTAAAGATTCCAATTTGTATTATCATCATAATAGTAATAAGTATAATTTTTACCATCTATATTTTATTAGGATCACTGCGACATGAAACAATTTGAGAGTCACTCAGCACTCTATTTCTGAAAATCAATGAAAGCTTTTACATTTTCTATCTATGTGAAAAATACACACACACACAAAGACAATAGGAAAAGGATAATTAGGAGAAGTAGCAGAAAATCTTGTGTTCCTCCAACTCCTCAGTTGCAAAGAAAACTTCTGGAGGAATACTGTGGAATATTTTGTTCAATCTTCAGATTCAGATTATGAAGATAATTCCTTAATTATTTTTAATATTACTGCTTTTCAAAGCTGTATCTCTCCTCTTTAAAAACCAGGAAGTAGCCATTACTTTTGCCAGTAGAATCCTACATACTTGCAGAAATTATTATAAGCAACTTGAGCATCATAATTTCTCTAATTACCTAGTAAACACATGTTCTTCTTGAAGCCATAAAAGCACTACAAAGCTCGCTGAGAAAAGAAGTAGGAAGAATGATAAATCTATGAGACTATACAGAAGCACTTTTTATGCCATTGTAAGTAAGCAATACCTGTTAACAGTAGTTCTGAGGGAGAGGATTGTTATTTTCAAAAAGAAAACACAGGAACTGTTCAATCTTTCAAAATTTAAAAACAACAGTAATATTCTAAGACTTCAGAAAAGTATGTTTTTCTAATGGTAATTTTTTTCAAAGTTGCCCTACTGCACAGGTTTTTGAAAAGTAAGCCTTATCTGAACTGTAACATACATAAAGCCTATAAATCCTAGGTATACAGCTCAATAACTCTTACAAACTAAACACATCTCTGTAACCAGAACTGGGATCAAGAAAAACACCATCATTAAGGCCCTCACGCTTCCTCTCCACTCACAACACATCCCCTGCTCTGCCAACACAGTGTCATTCGCTCAGTCCTGTCCGAGTCTGCGACCACATGAACTGTAGCCGGCCAGGTGCCTAAGGCCATGGGACTATGACGGTAAGATCACAAATGACAAACTGCCTGACTTGAGAAGGAAAGTGATGCATTCAAGTTATTGGATTAAAAAGTGTGGGGAAAAATTTAGAAACTAAATCATCCAACCTCTTTAGTGTTCTTTTTGGAAATGTCTAAAAGGCTTTGATTACAAATGATGGACAGGAGAGAAATGCTGGGTGTGGAACAAAAAAAAGTATTATTTACATATTAATTTAGAATATAAACATTTTTCCATACCTCGTCCCTGGATCTATCAAAGATCACAGGAGCAGACATACTCTTTGATTCAATTCTGGGAGCAATGAGTGTTGTGGGGGTCACAGGTGTGACTGCAGGAGAAGGTTCTGAGGAGAGTATAGGTTCCCTTTCTGGGCTGTCCAGAGAAACTTCCTCTGTAGCTTCTAGATACAAATTCAACAAGTTAGTTGAGGATACTGGTAACAAGCAAGCAGGCAACGAATTATGAAACATTTTTACATGACCCATAATATCAAAATATTATTTTAAAATAATTGTTATAAATAATTTATGAATCCTTCCTTAGTGGTTTATTTAAAACTTTAAAACCAACAGTGACGTTGCTGATTTTAGGAAGAATTCCAGTAAATCAACATAGTTATCTATACTAGTGGTAGGGATAAAGCTAGTAGGAAAGCAATGATGTGAATAATTCCACATTCATTTGTGTTTGGATCTATAATATATCTAATTCTTGTGGTAACTTACCTTCCAAAGTCTTGTATTCAGGCTAATATTATGATTCTTTTATACACACAAACACAAATTTTATAGCGGAAAGCTGTTCAGAACTATCCCAACTGGGATTAAAAATTTGTTATGGAAAATCCACAAAGTAATCTAAAGCAATTAACTGCTAAACATTACTGGATATTAGCTGAATACACAAATATACACAAAGCAATAGGTGTTTAGGTTTTCATTTAAAGTGCTTGTTCACTTGAAAAATCTAGAACTAAATATATTTATAAATAAATCAATAAATTGAGTGTCTAAAAGCTATGTAACATTGTGCTAAAAGCAATGAAGAAACACACAAAAAATGTAAAGTATCATACCTGCCCTCAGGGAGTTTATAATCTAGTTGGGAAAACAAGATATAAGCATGTGGAATGTTAAATAACAAAAGACAAATAACAGCCAAGAAAACAATATAAAGAGCATAACAAAATGTTTAACTGCTGTATGAACTATAGGAACAAACTATAATTTGAGTTGAGATGGGAGAGAATAATCTAGGCTGGGGAAAATAGGTAGTATTTTATGAAACTGAGTTGAAAAGATCTGAATGGATTTAAAAAATGAAGGAAGCATTCCAAAAAAATGAAACACAGTTGACCCTTGAACAACATGGGGGTTAGGGCCACCAACTCTCTCCACAGTCAAAACTCTGAGTATAACTTGTATTTGGGCCTTCCATATACATGGCTCCTTTGTTTTAGAGGTTCCACATTCTTGGATTCAATCTACCTCCAATCAAGTTGTGCTGTAGTATTTACTAATTTTAAAAAATGCATATTAGTGGACCTGAGCATTTCAAACTCATATTGTTCAGGAATCAATCATAACTCAGTAAGTTAAAAGCAAAGCCAGAAAAGTAAAATTTATAATCAGTGGCCAAAATAATAACCACAGTTCTGCTGATTTATAGAACTGATACCAACAAAAGGCAGGCAGGACTGTAAATAAAACAGGATTAGGTCAGTGGTTTCTAACCTGAGGTTCTTAGATTCCTCAAAGTTTGAGAAGGTAGTAACAATAGACAGTGAGCCATTTTATTACCTCAAAAAGTATATCAGTAATAACATATATGTTATTTACTTGAAGCAGTAAGATACCTCTTGAATTTTTGAGGTATTAAAAATTTCTTCTTTGAATTAAGAGGTACAAACTACAATGCATAAAATAAATAATCTACAAGGATATACTGTACATCACAGGGAATACAGCCAACATTTTAAAACTATAAATAGAATATAAACTTGAAAATCACTATACTGTACATCTGAAACTTATGATATTGTATATCAACTATACTTCAATAAAAAAGTCGTTTTTCTTTTTTTACAGAAAAAAAGTCCCATATATACTAAGTATAAAGATTAACATTTCCTTGAAAGAGACACTTTGAAGTTAAGTGTAAACTGATTATGTCAATTTCAGCTAAGTAACATTTCACTCATATCACAGACACCAGAGAATTTTTCAAATAAAGGAATATTTGTTAAACTTCGGATCTGGTATAATCTGCTGCAAAGTGTAAGTGAAATACACTAACTACCCTGGCAGAAGCAAGTTCTATAAGTCTACGACAATTTCAACACTGGCAACTTGCTCACCCTCACTTATTCCTCTAGGACAGTTTCCTAAAATGTGTTCAGTGAAGCTTAGTGCAAGATGGTACTGATGGTGGAAAGGGGCTCTCTAGTTACCCATGTTTGGTGAACATCCTGTAAGTAAGCTAATAACAGTAACAAAGCCATGCTTGAACTTTTTCTGATGCCACTTCTGACCAAAGTATACTGGCATACACACCAATTACAATCTAATCTCATGGTTTTAAAACCAGAATGGCTAAGTCACTAGAGCAATACCTATAGTTTCTTCTCTTATACAGGTCTTAGGAAACCTAATGATGTCATTATGAAATGTAGCTGAGTTTAAGATAAAAGATAAAGCATAAAAAGTGTCTGCAGATAACAAAAGAAACAGATGACTATTTTTATTGCTTCATCTCTGTTTCTCCTTAAAAACAAACAAAAACTCTGACGCTGGCCACGGGATCAATCACTATGCTTAGTGCACTCTGCTCTAGGTGCACTAACACAACAAAGATTTTTCTAGGTGAGCTTCGTGGGCAAGTGTCACCGCACAGCGCCCGACGTGGCAAACTGTGTGATCAGCAGGGCACACTGGAAGCAAGAAAACCATCTTTCCCATGCACAGACACAGAGCTGTGCTTTAGAGTTTTAGCACACTCATTAACACAGAATTCTGAGACTTAAAGACTCTTTAATAAAACGGATAATCCAAGTGTTCTATTTATGACCCTCTACTATTAGAGATAACCACAATTTTAGATTAGCAGCTACTTTTGTCATCTTTCAGATTAAAACATAAATGCCATGAAGAAACTTCCAAGGATCTCCTGGGAAAAAGTCAATGAAAGAAAAGAAAAAGGAGTATTACAATTTTGGTTAACTGTCATTATACTCTAAGTTGTTAGGTAGCTACAGAAAGAAAAGGGTGGAAGGTGGCTGGGTAAATGATTGTCTTCACATTTTAATTTTCTGACATGAATTCATAAAAGACATGAATTCATCTGCAGTGAAAACTTTTCATACATACATTAAACAGGAAATTATATGGACCTCTGTCATAGAGGACTGTATTTTTAAATATATTTGTATTAAAAAAATACAAGATGGTTTCAATATTCAACCACTGTAAAAGCTGAGGGAGGATACATTATCAAGTTTTAACTCAATGAAAGTTAGTTTAGGTAAATTTAGCTCTTAAACACACAAAGATTTACTATTGCAATCATCTGTGCCATTAATTCTAAGGAAGATGCTGCTTTTTAATAGCCAAACATTAATTTGTATTTAAATTTTAATCTTAAAGCAGATAATTGTTTTGAAGAGGGTCCAATTTTTTAAAGGTAAAAAGAGACTACACCAAATCCTGCCCCCTTATTTAAAAAAATTCAGGAAGCATCAATTTATTCACCTAAAACTGAATCAAAATGGAACCCATGGTAAATACTGAAACATTTTTATTAAAACAGATTTCAGATTTCAAATATATTTAGATTATAAAGTAATTCTTAAGTTCAGAGTTTAATTCTGCTTTGTGAAAAATTGTAAGTAGTAAGAAAGAATATAATCATTGCTATTTCTCAAAATCTGAATGCCACAACCATTAGTTTGTGTCCAAGAACTGCTTGAAATAATCACATTATTAGTGTGACTTATTTCCAAACACTTAAAACCAGAAAGGATCATATTCGTGCTTTTCGCAACAGTCTTTTATTTTTCACAAAGCAAAGTAACTAAAATTTCCTATCCTCCTAAGTCGTTAACAAGAAAAGCCATCAACAGTACTTCACAGAAAATGTTAGTTTTAAGAGAATATTTACTGATAGGGTATATGCTACAAATGACCATTGCTTAAAAAAAATAAAGGTATTTACAATTACCTGCAAAAAGATCTTCTCTGTCATCATCTAGCACAACTTCTGCAGGTTTTGGACCATTGGAGTTTGTACTAATATCTTCTGCAAGAAAGCTAGCTGGATCCGGAGATGATGGACTTGACTGTTAAAAAAATAATTGATAATGGATTGCCATGTTTGTCTGTTATAATTATGTCTCCAGATACTATAGAAATAGAACATTCTCCTGATAAGCAGAGAAGAAAGAATAAGAACAGCTATTTACAGTTCCTCCTCTGAGGGTAAGAAATAACCAAAAACACACTTTCACTCACTTTCTCTCTTAACAAGAAATCACTTAAGATTTAAAACAGAAAATCTTTTCCAGTCACCCAGTTAGATATACTAATCTGTCAAGTTTAGTTATAATTAACAAAAACAAATTTTAATGTTTTACATAGCATATAATAGTAAAAATCGACCTTGCAAATATGTTGCATGAGTAAGAAGTTCAAATTAATACTTTTAAGAAAAAGGTTTAGCAGTAGTTGACTTAAGACTACAATTATTCTAAAATTTCTGTATTTTCAAACTAAAAATTACCAATTATTTACATTTCAACTAAGCTAAAGGAATATTTTTGTATTTCTGAAAGTACAAATCAGCAAAATGAAATCAACACTGTAAAGCTTTTAGATTTATCACCGTTTTCTTATAAGTTAAAACCAGTACTTAAAAAAAATGCATAACACAAAAAGTAAGTTGTATATATCAAAAGTGCACTAATATGTATTTTCAAATCCCGACACACCTGTGTCATGAGCACCCAGATGAAGAAAGAGGACATTATCAAATCGAAAAGCTCCACTCATGCTCCCTATGCTTTACCCTCTTCCAACCTAGGCTGCCACCAACCAGGATTCGTTTTCCCTGTTTTTGTTCTTTACACAACTAGAATCATCCAAAACACATTTTTTTTTCTGTTTGTTCTTTGACCTTAATGCTATGTATACAAGACTCTTATATTGTTACATGTAATAACAGAACATGCATCTTTGTTGATGTAAATATTCCACTGTGTAAATACACCACAACTGATTCATTCTGCTGTTGATGAGCATCTAGGTTTTTAAATTTCATTACCAGTTTTTTTACCACTACCAACAGTGCTGTATGAACTGTCCAGCACATACACCTTTTAGCAAACTGAACAAATTTCTGTTTGGCATGTACCTAGGAGTGGAATACCTGAATCACAGGATAGGTAAATGTTCTGCTTTAGAAGATATCACTAAAAATCTTCTAAAGCAGTTACATAATTTACACTCACCCCAGTAATATAGGACTCCCCTGTAGCTCAACGGTAAAGGATCTGCCTGCAATGCAGGAGACCAGCGTTCGATCCCTGGGTCAGAAGATCCTCTGGAGAAGGGAATGGCAATGCACTCAGTATTCCTGCCTATAGAATCCAATGGACAGAGAAACCCGGTGGGCTACAGTCCATGGAGTTAAGAGTTGGACACGACCACACAACTAACATAAACACACCAGTAATATACAGAGCTTCCAGCTGCTTCATATCCTTGTCAACACTTAAATATATTTCATGTTTTCACTTAAGCTATTATGGAGAGTACAGAGTGCACGTTACTGTGATCTGAATTGGCATTTTCCTGATGAGTAATGACGGTGAGCAGTTTTTCATGTTTAACAGACATTTGGATATCTTCTTTTGTGAAGGGTCTCTTCAAGTATTTTCCCTATTTTTCTATTGTTCTTATTGACTTGTAGGAGTTCTTTACATAGTCTAGATACAAGTTCTAGACATGTATGACATATGGATGGAGAAAAAAATTTTCTCCCAGTTTGTACTGTTGCCTTTCCACTCACTTAATGGTACATATTAATGAACAAAGTTATTAATTCAGTTTAGTTCGGTCACTCAGTCATGTCTGACTCTGTGACTCCATGAACCGCAGCACGCCAGGCCTCTCTGTCCATCACCAACTCCCAGAGTCCACCCAAACCCATGTCCATTGAGTTGGTGATGCCATCCAACCATCTCATCCTCTGTCATCCCCTTCTCCTCCTGCCCTCAATCTTTCCCAGCATCAGGGTCTTTTCAAATGAGTCAGCTCTTCGCATCAGGTGGCCAAAATATTGGAGTTTCAGCTTCAACATCCATCCTTCCAATGAACACCCAGGACCGATCTCCTTTAGGATGGACTGGTTGGATCTCCTTTCTGTCCAAGGGACTCTCAAGACTCCTCTCCAAACACCACAGTTCAAAAGCATCAATTATTCAGTGCTCAGCTTTCTTTATAGTCTAACTCTCACACCCATACATGACCACTGGAAAAACCATAGCCTTGACTAGACGGATCTTTGTTGGCTAAGTAACGTCTCTGCTTTTGAATATGCTATCTAGGTTGGTCATAACTTTGCTTCCAAGGAGTAAGCGTCTTTTAATTTCATGGCTGCAATCACCATCTGCAGTGATTCTGGAGCCCAGAAAAATAAAGTCAGCCACTGTGTCCCCATCTATCTGTCATGAAGTGATGGGACCAGATGCCATGATCTTTGTTTTCCGAAGGTTGAGCTTTAAGCCAACTTTTTCACTCTCCTCTTTCATTTTCATCACGAGGCTCTTTAGTTCTTTTTCACTTTCTGCCATAAGTTATTAATTAGTAAGGGTAAATTATCAATTTTACTTTAAGGCCATTTCTAATTAGTAAGATTTGTCTTATCAGTTCTTTGAGTAACTATTCCCTATGGCATAAGGACATTTCTTTACAGCTTTCAAAAACAGTTTAAATTCCTTATGGGAAAAATTTTAAAAGCAGTTTTCTTTTCTCTCAGGAGCTCATTATTATATCTCCAAACTCTCACAAAGGTAGGTGTCTACTCACCTTAGCATGCTTTTCTTGAAGGAATTTAAAAACAAATAAGCTTTTCCTATAAGCTTTTTCCAGAAGATGTTCCTGACAACCTCCTCTCTAATTCAGTATGGTTAGGTGAGTGGTATATATGCTTCAATGTGTATCTGTTTCCTTTGTCATAATTTTTTCTTACCACACTGTATTACCATTATTATCTATTTATAGACTACAAACTCTGTATGGAAAGAAGAATGTCTTATTTTATTTCTTTTTAACAGGTTCCTGGCAGCGAACACTCAATGACTATCTGTTAACTCAACTCTAAGAAAATAACTATGAACATGTGTAAGAAATGGCAGTAAGTCTATCAACCAGACTATCTACAATAAAGTTTGAAATACCCTTTAGTACATATACGTAAAAATAGCAAAGTGGCTCCAACGCCCATTCATGGAAATACAGAGGCATTGCCGCAATTTGAGGAATAGCTAAAAAAAAATCTACCCTGAACATTACATTTAATGAAAAACTAAGGGCTTTCTCACAACAAGGGAAGGATGTCTGCTGTCATTATTGCTTGTCAACATCACACTGCAAGTCCAAGCTAATGCAGTAAAGATAAAAAGGAAACAAAATCCAGAAGAACTGACAAAAAAGCTTCCAGAACTAATAAACAATTATAGCAAGGTTGCAGGATACAAGGTTAACCTACAGAAGCTAATTACTTCTATATACCACCAACAAATAGAAATGAGAGATATTCCATATTCATGAATAGGAAGACTCAATACTGTCAAGATGTCAGTTCTTCCTGACTTTGAACCACATGTTCAATGTAATACCAATCAAAATTCCAGCAAGCTATTTTGTGGGTATCAACAGAATTATGATAAAGTTTACATGGAGAAGCAAAAAACCCAGAAGAGACGGTACCTTACTGACCGAGAAGAACATGTGGGAGGACTGCAGCTGCCTGCCCTCAAGACTCACCATAAGGCCACAGTAACTGACCCAGTATGGTGCAGACCAGTGGGACAGAACAGAGAACCTAGACAGAGAGTCACTTACTATATATTCACTCAATATAAGCAAGTCCTTCATGGATGGCAGTCTTGTGGCAAAGGGGCCTGTGTAACTCAGTGAAGCCATGAGCCACGCCATGCAGGGCCACCCAAGAAGGACAGCTCACAGTGGAGAGCTCTGACAAAACACGGTCCACTGGAGGAGCTAAAGGCAAACCATGCCAATATTCTTGCCTCGAGAACTCTGTGGCCATTATGAAAAGTCAAAAAGATATGACACTGGAAGATGAGCCCTTCGGGTCAGAGAATGTCATATGCTACTGGGGAAGAGCAGAGAAATAGCTCCAAAAAGAAGGAAGAGGCTGGGCCAAAGCAGAAACAACACTTAGTTGTGGGTGTTTCTGGTGTTGAAAGGAAAGTCTGATGCTGTAAAGAACAATAAAGTATAGGACCTAAAATGTTAGGTACATGAATTAAGGTGAACTAGACTTCACTTTGACTTTTCACTTTCATGCATTGGAGAAGGAAATGGCAACCCACTCCAGTATTCTTGCCTAGAGAATCCCAGGGATGGGGGAGCCTGGTGGGCTGCCATCTGTGAGGTCGCACAGAGTTGGACACGACTGAAGCGACTTAGCAGCAGCAGCAGCAGACTTCACTTTGACTTTTTACTTTCATGCATTGGAGAAGGAAATGGCAACTCATTCCAGTGTTCTTGCCTGGAAAATCCCAGGGACGGGGAAGCCTGGTGGGCTGCCATCTATGGAGTCGTACAGAGTCAGACATGACTGAAGCGACTTAGCAGCAGCAGTAAACATGGTCAAGCATGAGATGCCAAGCGTAAACACTGACAACTTAGAAACCAGTGAACTAAAATGGATGGGAATGGGTGAATTTAATTCAGATGACCATCATGTTTACTTCGGTGGGCAAGAATTCCTTAGAAGAAATGGAGTAGCCCTCATTATCAACAAGAGTCTGAAAAGCAGGACTTGGGTACAATCTCACCAACAGAATGATTTCAGCTTGTTTCCAAGGCAAACCACTGAACATCACAGTAATTCAAGTCTATGTCCCAACCACTAATGCTGAAGAACCTGAAGTTGAACAGTTCTATAAAGACCAACAAGACCTTTTAGAACTAATACCAAAAAGAGATATCTTTTTCACCACAGGGGACTGGAATGCAAAAGTAGGAAGTCAAGAGATACCTGGAGTTAAGAGGCAAGCTTGGCCTTGAAAATGAAGCTGGGCAAAGGCTAACAGAGTTTTGTCAAGAGAGAACACCTGTCATAGCAAACACGCTCTTCCAAAAACAGAAATGACAACTCTGAACAAGGACATCACCAGAGGGTCAATACTGAAATCAGTCTGATTATATTCTTTCCAGCTGAAGATGGAGCTCTCTACAGTCAGCAAAAACAAGACCTGGAGCTGACTGTGACTCAGATCATGAGCTCCATATTGCAAAATTCAGACTTATTGAAGAGAGTAGGGAAAAGCACTAGGCAGTTTAGGTATAATCTTAATTAAACCCTTTTGACTGTACAGTGGAGGAGACGGATAATTCAAGGGATTAGATCTGATACACAGAGTGCCTTAAAAACTATAGATGGAGGCCAGTAACTCTACATAGAAAGTGATGACCAAAACCCAGCCTGAAGAAAAAGAAATGCAAGAAGGCAAAGTGGTTGTCTACAAGAGACCTCACAAATAGCAAAGGAAAGAAGAGAAGTCAAAGGCAAGGGAGAAGGGGAAAGATATAACCAACTGAATGCAGACTTCCACAGAACAGCAAGGAGAGATAAGAAAGCCTTTTAAGTGAACAATGCAAGTTAATAGAGGAAAACAACAGGATGGAATAGACTAGAGATCTCTTCAAGAAAACTGGAGATATCAAGGGAACATTTTACACAAGGATGGGCAGGATAAAGGACAGAAATGATAAGGTCCTAACAGAAGCAGAAGAGAGTAAGAAGACATGGCAAGAATACACAGAAGAACTATACAAAAAATGTCTAAATGACCCAGATAACCACAATGGTGTGGTCACTCACCGAGACCTCCTGGAGTATGAAGTCAAGTGGGCCTTGGGAAGCATTCAGTTCAGTTCAGTTGCTTAGTTGTGTATGACTTTTTGCGTCCCCATGGACTGCAGCACGCCAGGCTTCCTTATCTATCACCAACTCCCAGAGCTTATCTAAACTCATCTCCACTGAGTTGGTGATACCATCCAACCATCTCATCCTCTGTCATTCCCTTCTCCTCCCACCATCAATCTTTCCCAGCATCAGGGTCTTTTCATATAAGTCAGTTCTTCATATCAGGTGGCCAAGTATTGGAGTTTCAGCTTCAGCATCAGTCCTTCCAATGAATATTCAGGACTGATTTCCTCTAGCATGAACTGGTTGGATTTCCTTGTAGTCCAAGGGACTCTCAAGAGTCTTTTTAACATCACGGTTCAAAAGCATCAATTCTTCAGTGCTCAGCTTTCTTAATAGTCCAACTCGGACATCCATACATGATACTGGAAAAACCATAGCTGACTAGATGGACCTTTGTTGGCAAAGTAATGTTTCTGCTTTTAATATGCTATCTAGGTTGGTCATAACTTTTCTTCTAAGGAGCAAGCGTCTTTAATTTCAAGGCTGCAGTCACCATTTGCAGTGATTTTGGAGCCCCCAAAATAAAGTCGGTCACTGTTTTCATTATTTTCCCATCTATTTGCCATGAAGTGATGGGACCAGAGGCCATGATCTTAGTTTTCTGAATGTTGAGTTTTTAGCCGACTTTTTCACTCTCCTCTTTCACTTTCACCAACGGGCTCTTTAGTTCCTCACTTTCCACCATAAGGGTGGTGTCATCTGCGTATCTGAGGTTATTGATATTTCTCCTGGCAATCTTTATTTCAGCTTGTGATTCAACCACCAGCCTTTCTCATAATGTACCCTGCATATAAGTTGAATAAGCATGGTGACAATATACAGCCTTGAAGTACTCCTTTCCTGATTTGGAATCAGTCGGTTATTCCAAGTCCAGTTCTAACTGTTGCTCCTTGACCTGCATACAGATTTCTCAGAAGGCAGGTCAGGTGGTCTAGTATTCTCAACTCTTGAAGAATTTTCAGTTTGTTGTGATTCACACAGTCAAAGGCTTTGGCGAAGTCAATAAAGCAAAAATATAAGTTTTTCTGGAACTCTCTTGCTTTTTTGATGATCCAGTGGATGCTGGCCATTTGATCTCTGGTTCCTCTGCTTTTTCTAAAACCAGCTTGAACATCTGGAAGTTCACGGTTCACGTACTGTTGAACCCTGGCTTGGAGAATTTTTGGCATTACTTTGCTAGCGTGAGGTGAGTGCAACTGTGCAGGTAGTTTGAGCATTTTTGGCATTGCCTTTCTTTGGTGTGGGAATGAAAACTGACCTTTTCCAGTCCTGTGGTCATTGCTGAGTTTTCCAGATTTGCTGGTATATTAAGCGCAGCACTTTCACAGCATTGTCTTTTAGGAGGTGAAAGAGTTCAGCTGCAATTCCACTACCTCCACTAGCTTTGTTCGTAGTGATGCTTCCTAAGGCCCACTTGACTTCGCATTCCAGAATGTCTAGCTATAGGTGAGTAATCACACCATCATGGTTATCTGGGCCCTGAAGATCTTTTTTTTACAGTTTTTCTGTGTATTCTTGCCACCTCTTCTTTCTTCTGCTTCTGTTAGGTCCATACCATTTCTGTCCTTTATCAAGCCCATCTTTGCATGAAATGTTCCCTTGGTATCATTTTCTTGAAGAGATCTCTAGTCTTTCCCATTCTGTTGTTTTCCTCTATTTCTTTGCACTGATCACTGAGGAAGGCTTTCTTATCTCTCCTCAATATTCTTTGGAACTGCATTCAAATGGGAATATCTTTCCTTTCCTCCTTTGTCTTTAGCTTGTCTTTTTTTCGCAGCTATTTGGAAGGCCTCCTCAGACAACCATTTTGTCATTTTGCATTTCTTTTTCTTGGGGATGGTCTTGATCCCTGCCTTCTGTACAATGTCACAAACCTCTGTCCATAGTTCTTCAGGCACTCTATCTATCCGATCTAATCCCCTGAATCTATTTGTCACTTTCACTGTATAAATCGTAAGGGATTTAAGTCATACCTGAATGGTGTAGTGTTTTCCCTACTTTCTTCAATTTAAGTCTGAATTTGGTAATGAGTTCATGATCTGAGCCACAGTCAGCTCCCAGTCTTGTTTTTGCTGACTGTATAGAGCTTCTCCATCTTTGGCTGTCAAGCATATAATCAATTTGATTTCAGTGTTGACCATCTGATGATGTCCATGTGTAGAGTCCTCTCTTGTGTTGTTGGAAGAGAGTGTTTGCTATGACCAGTGCGTTCTCTTGGCAAAACTCTGTTAGCCTTTGCCCTGCTTCGTTTTGTACTCAAAGGCCAAATTTGTCTCTTACTCCAGGTGTTTCCTGACATTCTACTTTTGCATTCCAGTCCCCTATAATGAAAAGGACATCTTTTTTGGGTGTTAGTTCTAGAATGTCTTACAGGTCTTCACAGAACTGTTCAATTTTAGCTTCTTCAGCATACTGGTTGGATTACTGTGATATTGAATGGAAGCATTACTATCAAAGTTAGTGGAGGTGATGGAATTCCAGCTGAGCTACTTAAAATCCTGAAGGATAATGCTGTGAAAGTGCTGCACTCCATATGCCAGTAAATTTAGAAAACAAAGCAGTAGCCACAGGACTGGAAAAAGTCAGTTTTCATTTCAATCTCAAAGGACATCAATGCCAAAGAATGTTCAAACTATCACCCAATTGGGCTCATTTCACATGCTAGCCAGGTAATGCTCAAAATCCTTCAAACTAGGTTTCAGCATTACGTGAACCAAGAAATTCCAGATGTACAAGCTGGATTTAGAAAGGCAGAGGAACCAGATATCAAACTATCGACATTCATTGTATCACAGAGAAAGCATGGGAATTCCAGAAGAACATTTACTTCCACTTCATTGACTATGCCAAAGCGTTGCTGTGTGGATCAGAACAAACTGTGGAAATTTCTTAAAGACGGGAATACTAGACCACCTTAACTATCGCCTGAAAAGCCTGTATGCGAGTCAAGAAGCAACAGTTAGGACTAGACATGGACAACAAATTAGTTCAAAACTGGAAAAGGAGTGCATCAAGGCTGTATATTGCCACCCTGCTTATTTAACTTATATGTAGATTACATTATGTGAAATGCTGGGCTGGGTGAACCACAAGCTGGATTCAAGATTGATAGGAGAAATATCACCAACCATCACTTTTGGCAGAGAATGAAAAGAAACTAAAGAGCCTTTGGAAGAGGGTTAAAGAGGAGAGTGAAAAGGTTGGCTTAAAACTCAACATGTAAAAAACTAAGATCATGGCTTTTGGTTCCATCACTTCATGGCAAACAGAAAGGGAAAAAGTGGAAACAGTGACAGAGTTTATTTTCTCAGGCTCAAAAATCACTGCGGAGGATGACTGCAGCCAAGAAGTTAAAAGATGCTTGCTCCTTGGAAGGAAAGCTATGACATATATAGACAGCATATTAAAAAGCAGAGACATCACTTTGCTGACAAAGGTCCATATAGTCAACGCTATGGTTTTTCGAGTAGTAATGTACAGATGTGAGAACTGGATGATGAATAATGCTGAGTGCCAAACCATTGATGTTTTTGAGTTGTGATGTTGAAGAAGACTCTTGAGAGTCTTTTGGATTGCAAGGAGATCAAATCAGTCAATTCTAAAGGAAATCAAACCTGATCATACACTGATTTGACTCACTGGAAAAGACCCTGATGCTGGGAAAGACTGAGGGTAGGAGAAGAAGGGGGCAAGAGAGCATGAGATGGTTGGGTGGCATCACCAACTCAATGGACGGGAGTTTGAACAAACTCTGGAAGATAGTGAAGAATACAGAAACGTGGCATATTGCAGTCCATGGACTGCAAAGAGTCAGACATGACTTGGTGACTGAAGAAAAACAGAATAGCCAAATGATTCTCAACAAATGAGCAAAGGCAACATAATGTGGAAAAATTAGTCTCTTCAACAAACAGTGCTGCAACAACTGAAAATCTACATGTAAGAAAAGCATCTAGAAACAGAACTTACAGCCTTCACAAAAATCAACTCAAAATGGATCGCTGACCTAAAGATAGAGCACTAAAGTATAAAGTTTCTAGAGGATAACTCGAGAGGAAATATAGATGACCTCATGTTTCATAGTAAGTTTTTAGATACAACAGAGGCACAATCCATGAAAAAAAAAATTTGATAAGACAGACTTCACTAAAATTAAAATATAAACTACTCTGCAAAAGACAGTGTCAAGAAAATGGAAAAACAAGCTGCAGACTGGGAGAAAATATTTTCAAAAGACAGAGCTGATAAAGCCTTGTTATCCAAAGTATACAAAGAACTCTTAAAACTCAACAATTAGAAAATGAACAACCCAATTTAATAACAGGCCAAAGACCTTAACAGATACTTCACTAAAGATACACATATGACAGATAACCATATGAAAAGATGTCCCACATCATATGTTATCAGAGAAATGCAAACTAAAACAACAGTGAGACACACTATACCTCACAGTGGATTCACTCCAGGTACCTGTTAAAGTGATCAAAATTTCGAACACTGATACCACCAAATGCTGATGAGGATGTGAAGCCAGAGGTACTCTCATTCACTGCTGGTGGGAATGTAAAGTGGTACAACCACTACGGAAGGCCATTTTGGCAGTACATTTATAAGATAAGCATACTCTTATTATGTGTTCCAGCAACTGTGATCTTTCGTTGTCATCCAGGGGAGCTGAAAACATACCCACACAAAAACATGCACATAGTGTTAACAGTAGCTTTAATTATAATTGCTAAAATCTGGAAGCAATGAAGATGTTCTTCAGTAGGTGACTGAGTAAGCAAACTACAGTACATCCAGACAACGGAGTATTATTCAGACCAAAAGGAAACGAAGCATCTAACCATGAAAAGACATAGAGGAAACGTAAATGAAGCCAGTCTGAAAGACCTACATGTTATATATTTACAACTGTATTGCACTGTTGAAAAGGCAAAACTATGGAGACAGTATAGACGAGTGGACTGGGGGAAGGGTGGGATGAACAAGCAGAGCAGAGAGGACTTTCAGGACAGTGAAACCACTCTGTAATGTAACAGTGGACACATGTCATTAAATCTGCCCAGACGCAGAGAATGTACAGCACCAAGGGTGAACCCTAATGGAAACTACGGATCTTGGATGATTGTGGTTTGTCAGTGTAGTTTTACCAGTTGTAGCAAAGGTACCACTATGGTGGAGGATATTGATAATGAAGAAAAATCATGTGTAGGCGCATTATATGGGAAATCTCTTGACTTTCCACTCAATTTTGCTATGAACTTAAAACTGCTCTAAAAGGTAAAGTCTATTTTTCATAAGACAAAGCAGCAGAGTGGCATTTGTTTCACAGAAAAATGCTTTGACTATGTCACTATATAAAAGAAATAGTTACCTATGAGTACGACCCACTTTCCTGACACTACTCACTAAAAATAAATGCTGCTGGGCTTCCCTGGGGGCTCAGTGGTAAAGAATCTATCTGCCAGTGCAGGAGACACAGGTTCAGTCCCTGATCCAGGAAGATGCCATATGCGGCAAGCAACTAAGCCTGTGCACCAAAACTAATGAAGCCTGCGTGCCCTAGGGCCCATGCTCCCCAACAAGAGAGCCACCACAATGAGAAGTCTGTGTATCGCAACCAAAGAGTAGTCCCTGCTTGCAACAACTAGAGAAAAGCCCTGCAGCAATGAATGCCCAGCAGTCATAAAAAAAATTATTAAAAAGAATAAACACATCTCTTTAAAAACCAACCAATCAATATACAAATAAATACTGTTTTTTGCAGCTGGTCCTCTCTTTGTGGGGGTCCAACAGATTCAATCAACTGCAGATTGAAAATATTTTTTTAAAACTCCAGAAAGATTCAATAAAGTGGATTTTGCCACACACCAGCTTGGTAAAGAACCTGTCTGCAATGTGGGAGATCTGGGTTTGCTCCCTGGGTTGGGAAGATCCCTGAGAGAAGAGAAAGGCTACCCAGTATTCTGGCCTGGAGAATTCCACGGACTGTATAGTCCATGGGGTCTCAAAGAGTCAGACACGACTGAGCGACCTTCAGGGCTTCCCTGACAGCTCAGTTGGTAAAGAATCTGCCTGCAATGCAGGAGAGCCCGGTTTGTCTCCTGGGTTAGGAAGATCTGCTGGAGAAGGGATAGGCTACCTACTCCAGTATTCCTGGGCTTCCCTGGTGGCTCAGCTGGTAAAGAATCTGCCTGCAATGGGGGAGACCTGAATTCCATCTCTGGGTTGGGAAAATCCCCTGGAGAAGGGAAGGATTACCACTGTATTCTGGCCTGGAGAATTCCATGGACTATACAGCCCATGGGGTCACAAAAAGTAGGACACTACTGAGCAACTTTCACTTTCACTTCAGCGACCAATTGCACAGCTGCTGCCGCTAAGTCACGTCAGTCGTGTCTGACTCTGTGTGACCCCTAGACGGCAGCCCACCAGGCTCCCATCCCTGGGATTCTCCAGGCAAGAACACTGGAGTGGGGTGCCATTTCCTTCTCCAGTGCATGAAAGTGAAAAGTCAAAGTGAAGTCGCTCAGTCGTGTCCACGACTCTTCACAACCCCATGGACTGTAGCATACCAGGCTCCTCCGTCCATGGGATTTCCTAGGCAAGAGTACTGGAGTGGGGTGCCATCGCATTAGCATTGTAGTTACTATTTATAAGCATTTACACTGACATAGGTATTATGAGAAAATTTGAGATGATTTTAAAGTATATGGGAGGATGTGTATAGGTTATATGGAACACTATGCCATTTTAAATAAGAGACTTCCTAAAAGGGATTTTGGTGTCTGTAGTGTGTCCTAAAACCAATGCTGTATGGATACTGAGGGAGATTATACTTGCTTTGAGTAAGAAACAGGCATTAAGGGCCTATATATAATAGACCTGGACACTCAACTTGAATATTAATAGAGATTTTTATTTTTAAAATGTCAAAAATTTCCTGGGGATCAAAAGTTCTGGGTTTTAGTTTTGCCTGCACACTAACTTGTCTATGTTTACATAAATTTCCTTGCTGCTGTTGTTTAGTCACTAAGTCACGCCCAACTCTTTGCAACCCCACAACTACAACACACCAGGCTACCCTGTCTTTCACTATCTTCCAAAATTTGTTCAAACTCATGAGAAGTACATCAGAATTGCTATAATGGTGTTCCCCCCACCTTTTTTTTTGACTACCCACTTCACTATTTTACAATTTCTAAATCTAGAGTCATCTATCTTGATTTCTTTTGCATTTCTTAACTTTGCTTGATAATAACTTTGAAAAACACCAAAATTTGTAAAAATTACATGCAATCTTAAAAATAGTCAATCTCAACTCAAGGCTATTGTTCAGTGCTTGTGTAATGAACCTGTGATCAAATCTCAAGAGAAAAGACAATCAACAGATCCTAGCCCCAAAACAGATATTGGAATATTAGCCAAGAAAACTTTTACAAGGTTTTCAAGCTATGTTCCATGAGATAAAGGTAAATATATCTCAAGTGAATGAATAAAATGAATGTTTGCAGCAAAAAAATAGAACCTACCAAAAAAAACACCAAAAAAAAAAAAAAACCCAAAGAGAAAGAGAAAACAAAGAAAAAAGGAAAACTCCAGAACTAAAATCAAAGTATCTAAAAAGTTCACAGACTGGGTTCAATAAAAGAATAAAGATGACACAGAAAAGTGTCAGTGAACTTGAAAATAAATCCATGTGAAGTATCCAATCTGAATAATCATGAAAAAAAAAGTTGAATAAAATGCACAAGACCTCAGAGGTCTGCAAGATATTAGAAGGTCTAACATTTATGTCACTGAAGTCACGGAGAGATGAAAAATATATACAGAAAAAAACTTGAAAATTCCTAAAGCTGAATGATATAAATGTACAGGAGCAAACTTCAAAGAGGATAAAACCAGAGAAAACTATGACTACAACATACTATCACATTGCTAAAAATAAAACTATAAGGGGAAAAAATGAAAGTAATGAGAGAAAAAACCCATTTTCACAGGAACATATCAATTTTAATAACTGTAGATTTCTCATCAGAAATCATAAGACTAAAACAGTCTAAGAATAGTTTCAAAGTGATGGAAAAAAAGCTGTCTACCCAAAAATCTACGAACAGCAAAAATATCCTTCAGGAATAAAGGTAAAATAGTTTTCAGATGAAGTACAAATAAGATAATTCATCATCAATAGACCTGGTCTAAAAAAAATGCTAAAAGAAATTCTTTAAGCTTAAGAAAAATTATACAAAAGGAAACAATGAAAGAAGGAAACATAACAGGAATGCTAAATATCTGAATAACATAAACTACTTTTTCCATCTTCAATTTGTTAAAATAGATACGACAATTCAAAGTAAAAACTGTAATACAGGATACAACTGTAACACACGTAGAGTATTAATAACCTGTGATGTATTCTTATCATAAATCCATGTTCATACTATATGAATATCTTGGATATTCATAGTTCTTTGACATCAAAGTCACAGAGAAAGAAAAACTAGAATGTTTATGTAACAGAATGGAGTCTTTCCTACCATAGGTTAGTGCCTGGGAGTGGAGAACAAGATGGGAATGGTGTGGGCCAGGGCTGCAGGCGGCCCCTGTGGGGAGGCTACGAGGCGTGCGCTTTATATCAGCCCATCCATCAGCAACACAGCGCCCTGCTGCTATGCTCACTGAACAGCCACTGGGTGAACGCTCTCAGGACTCACTCACCTCTGCCTCTGCCTCTCCATGTCTCTTTCAGTTTCCAAGTGGGTACAGGAAGAGCTGTTCTCAACTGGACAGAAAGGAGTATGGAGAGAGTGGCCACTGAATGAGGAAGTGATGGAAGAAGAGTAGTGTGACAGCTTCTGGGTGATCTGAATTATCCAAGACAGGTTATTCAACACAGATATTGAGGAAACATATTTATTTCCCCCCTCCAAATTGGGTCTGTTTAATATCCAGTCTAATAGAGACTAGGCTTCCCTGGTGGCTTGATGGGAAAGAATCCATCTGCAATGCAGGAGATGCAGATTTGATCCCTGGGTTGGGAAGATCCCTTGGAGAAAGAAATGGCAACCCACTGCAGTATTCTTGCCTTGGAAACCCCATGGACAAAGGAGCCTGGCAGGCTACAGTTCGTTGGAGTCATGAAAGAGTTAGACATGGCTTGGCAACTAAATAACAACAATAAAGATACTGTATTTTCTAGAGCAAAGAACAGGCAGAGATTGTCTAGTATAAATGATTTATGTTCTGTAAACTCAAGTTTCTCAGCTATGACACAAACCAGAGGCTGGTGCAACGCTGGTCTGGGCCCCTCTGTCTCATCATGCTGGCAAGAGAGGGGCAAGGGAAAGAGGCACAAAGACGCTCATGCTATCTGCTATGTACTGAGTATAAAATCCTTCATTATGTCAACCTCTAGCAACCATAAAAGAAATTAGCTGTCAGCTTACTAGGGAAGTAAAATTTACCCTTTACAGTTCTTAAAAAGTCAGTGATCTTGAAGATAAGTCTTAGGAAATATTCAATCTGAGTAATAGAGAGGGGAAAAGAAATGAACAAAATGAACAAAATCCTAAAGACCTCTGAAACAATATAAAAAAGTTCAACAATCACATTACTGAAGCCTCCAAAAAGAGCAGCACACAAAATTTTTTCAAGAAGTTATGGCTAATTCTCCAGATCTGGTGCAAGACATTAATTTACAGATCCAGCAACATGAGAACTCCAAACAGGATTACTTCAGAGAAAACTAGATGCAGTCTCATCATTAAAAATGGCTGAAACCTAAACATTAAAAAACTAAAAACTTGAAGCAACTACGGAAAAACAAACAAAAATTACACTTAAAGAAACAGAAGAATCGAATATTTCTCATCAGAAATCAGAGACCAGAAACAGTAGCACAAAATCTTTAAAGTGCTGAAAGAAGTGCCAATGCAGAATTCTATATCCAGCAAAAACACCCTTCAGGAATGACGGTGCAATAAAGTTCTTCTCAGATTAAAGGAAACTACAGGAATCTGCCACCACTAGATCAGCTTTTTTTTTTTAATATAAAAAGTGCTAAATTCTTTGGCCTGAAGATACATGATACAAAAAATTTAAATACACCAGTTATAATATAGAGGTGGCCAGACTGTGTATAAAAGTAACAATTCACAACAATACGCTGCCTACAAAGCCCTATTTTAAAGATATAAATAAGTTAAAACTGAAAGAATGGAAAAAAAGTGCTATGCTACCAAAGAAGAGGTGGAGTGTTACATCAACAGTAGATAAACTTAAGAATATCATTGGCAGTAGAGAGGTTTGTTGCTGGTGTTTAGTCGCTAAATTATGTCTGACTCTGAGACACCATGGACTACAGCCCACCAGACTCCTCTGTCCATGATATTTCCTGGAGCAAGAATACTACAGTGAGTTGCCATTGCCTTCTTCAGGGGATCTTCCCAACCCAGCGATTGAATCAGTGTCTCCTGCTTGGCAGGTGTATTCATTACCACTGAGCCACCTGGGAAGCCCAATAAAGGAGTAGTATCATACGATAAAAGGATCAATGTGCCAAGAGACTGCAATGATACTAAACTGTAGTAATTGATACAATAAATACAGATGGTAAGAGAAGGTAGAGAAGATCTGGAAAATCCTATCAGTCAACTTGACTTTAAGAGAGTATTTCAACAGTAACATCAGACTATACACGTTTTTCAAGTACACACAGACTATTCACTGTAAGAGGTCACATTCTGGGCCATCAGACAAACCTTAACAAATGTAAAAGAACTGAAATCATAAAACATTCTCTGACAATCAAATAAATAGCTATTGGTAACAGAAAGCTATGTAGAAAATCCTCAAATTGTGGAAATTAACACTTCTAAATAACCTGTAAGTCAAAAAGGATGTCACAAGGGAAACTAGGAAACAGTTTAAACTGAATGAAGACAAAAACAATATTAAAATTTGTGGGAGACAGCTAAAGCAGTGCTTCAGAGATATACATAACTAAACACAAGTACTCAAAAAAGCCTTTTTATCAATAATCAAAGGTTTTATTTGACAAAACAGAAAAGCACACCAAACAGCAAGCAGAAGAAATTAACAAAATCAAAAAGAAAACAAAAAACAGAAATCAAACCAAAAACTGATTCTTTGAAAAAGAAAAAAAATCCCAATAAAATGACAAAGCTTTAGCAAGATTAAAACAAAACAATAAAAAGCAAAGAGATGGCATAAATTACCAATATAAGGAATAGAAAGGGAGAGGCATCACCCATAGACTCCATAGATACAGTAGTAAGTATGGAGTATTATAAAAACTTCTGCCCATAAATTTCACAACTTACACTGAAATGGCACCCCCACTCCAGTACTCTTGCCTGGAAAACTCCAAGGATGGAGGAGCCTGGAAGGCTGCAGTCCATGAGGTCGCTGAGAGTCAGACACGACTGAGCGACTTCACTTTCACTTTTCACTTTCACGCATTGGAGAAGGAAATGGCAACCCACTCCAGTGTTCTTGCCTGGAGAATCCCAGGGACGGGGGGAGCCTGGTGGGCTGCCGTCTAGGGGTCACACAGAGTCGGACACAACTGAAGTGACTTAGCAGCACACTGAAAGGACAAATTCCTTTAAAGTCATATACCACCAAAGTTCATCAAGAAGAAATACTTTCATAACTATCAGAGACACTGAATTTGTAGTTAAAAATCTAACAAACAAAACTACATGTTCAAATGATTTCACTAGCAAGTTGTGCCAACAATTAAGGCAAACATAAGACTAATTCCAC
Source organism: Nanger dama (assembly GCA_917880005.1). Lineage (NCBI taxonomy): Eukaryota > Metazoa > Chordata > Mammalia > Artiodactyla > Bovidae > Nanger > Nanger dama. The sequence goes on along the minus strand of CAKJTW010000057.1, from coordinate 10,785,145 downwards.
ACAAACTCCTCAAGAATACAGAAGAGGAGAAAACACTCTCCAATTCATTTAATGAGGTAAGCATTTCTGATAGCCAAAATCAGACATTACAAGTAAAATAAAACACCACCCAAGTATCTGTCACAAACATGGACACAACAGCAGCAAAATACTAGCAAACTGAGTGCAGCAATATATAAAAAAGATAAACACATTATGACCGTGTGGGAATTCAAAGAATTCAAGGTTTACTCAACATTTGAATATCAATCAATACCACTTTATCAATAAACTAGAGAATCACATGATTACACGCAGAAAAAGCATTTGCCAAAATTAATACCCATTCATAGATACAAAATGCAGAAAACTAGGAACAGAAGGGAAATTCTTTAACCCAATAAAAGCCATCTACCAAAACAATACTCTAGAAAGGAAAAAAATGAGTATTTTCCTCCTATGAGCGTGAATGGGGAAAAGATACAAACAATCACCACTTCTATTCAATATTACACTGGTGGATTCAGCTAGTGCATTAAGGCAAGAAAAAAAGACATAAAGATTAGAAAGAAATAAAACTCGTATCACAGACAACAAGACTGTCTAAATAGAAAATTTCAGACTCTAGAACTCTACTAGAACTAGTGTCTAGCAACAGTTGCAGAAAACAGAAAATGTGCCATTAATGAGAGAATATAAAAGATAGAAAAGCACCAAAAAGCCATAAAATAGGTATAAACTAATAAAATGTGCACTAGATCTATATGCTGAAAAGTAGAAACATGAATTTAAAAAACCAAGTAAGACCTAAAAGAACAAAAAGAGAGAGAGAAATAGTATACTTATGGCTTAAAGGCTCTCAATAGTATCAATATGCTAATTCTCCACACTAATCAACAGGTTCATCATTATCTCAATTAAAATCTCAGCAGGAATTTTTGATAGAAAGCGATAAATAGGTTCTAAAGTTATATGGGCAGGCAAAAGAACAAGAATAGTCAAAAACAATTTTGAAAAGTACAAAGTCACCGCATTCACACTACTTTATTTCAAGACTCGGTTAATCTAGACAACATACAACTGGCAGAAAGACAGTCGAAAGACCAACTACACAGAATCCAGAAATAGACCCACACATAAATGTTCTATTGATTTTTTGATAAACATTCAAAGAAAACCCAAGGAAGAATTTTTTTTTTTAAGTTCAGCTTCTTTATCTTAATACAAATCTTAAATCTACTGATGTTGTTTCATGTACTGAAAAATACAGTCAACTAACTTAGGATTTATAGAGCATTCTGCTCAATATCAAACTAAATATATTCTTTTCAAGTACACACATACTGTTTACCACAAAAGACCATATTCTGAGCCATAAAGCAAACTGTAACATGACTATCTTTCAATAACTGAAATGAGATTTTATATGCAAAAAAATGAACCTCAACTCATAAGAAAATTAACTCAAAATCAGTCAAGTCTAAATATAAATAAGCTAAAACTTTAAAACTTATAGAAAAAAACATAGGAAAAACTTTTGTGAACTTGAGCAATGTTACCCAAGGATTTCATATGCAACATATAAGGCTGCTGCTGCTGCTAAGTCGCTTCAGTCGTGTCCAACTCTGTGTGACCCCATAGACAGCAGCCTACCATGGGATTTTCCAGGCAAGAGTACTGGAGTGGGGTGCCATTGCCTTCTCCGAACATATAAGGCATTATCAATCAAAAATGGATAAAACAAGCCAGACTGGGAAAAAAAAATACCTACGAAACACATGTGATGAAGGATTTATATTCAGAATACATGGAAAAATTCTCCAAACTCAATAAGGAAACTTATTTTAAATGGGAAAAAGATATGAAAGACACTGAAGACAACTTTGAGATGGTGAATATGTAGGCAAAAAGTACTCACCGTCATTAATCATTAGGGAATGTATATTAAAATTACAATGCGATAACACTACATATCTCTTAGAATAATTAAAAAGCAGTGGTATGTTGGTATATATCTAGCAATCAGGTCTTTGGGAAAGAAGACCCTGAACTTTAGCTTTCGCTGATTTCTGTGGCATAAACAATTCCCTCTGTGGCCGAACACTCCTTACTGAAAATGGAACTAGTAAGACACTTTATACCACAGAGATACAATAGACACATTAATTCAGGAGCTCAGAAACTAGTAAAACACAGTAAAGAAATAAACAAGTGCCAGTTGTAAATATTTACTGCCTTTTAAAATATGATTTATGTTTACATAACCTTTAACAATGGCTGTTTACTAACCAGCTTACAAAATTCCTGAAAATTTAAAGATCAGTTCTTTCAAGCCAGCATAAGTCAGATGTGTGGATCACAACAAACTGTGGAAAACTCTTAAAAAGATGGGAATACCAGACCACCTGACCTGCCTCCTGAGAAATCTGTATGCAAGTCAAGAGGCAACAGTTAGAACTGGACATGGAAAAACAGACTGGTTCCAAATTGGGAAAGGAGTACATCAAGTCTGTATACTGCCACTCTGCTTATTTAACTTACATGCAGAGTACATCACGTGAAATGCCGGGCTGGATGACTCACAAGCTGTAATCAAGACTGCTGGGAGAAATAGCAACAATCTCAGATACACAGATGATATCACTTTAATAGCAGAAAGCGAAGAGAAACTAAAGAGCCTCTTGATGAAGGTAAAACAGGAGACTGAAAAAGCTGGCTTTAAACTCAACATTTAAAAACAAAAAGAATGGGATCGGTACCATCAGCTGATGGCAAATAGATGGGGAAAAGGCGGAAAACAGTGACAGAATTTATTTCCTTGGGCTCCAAAATCACTGCAGATGGTGACTACAGCCATTAAATTAAAAGACGCTCGCATGTTCCTTGCAAGAAAAGCTATGACAAACCTAGACAGTATATTAAAAGCAGAGACATCACTTTGTCAACAAAGGTCCATACAGTCAAAGCTGTGGTTTTTCCAGTAGTCATGTACAGATGTGACAGCTGGAGCATAAAGAAGTGCTGAAGAACTGATGCTTTTGAACTGTGGTACTGGAAGACTCTCAAGAGTCCCTCTGACAGCAAGGAGATCAAACCAGTCAATCCTAAAAGAAATCAACCCTGAATACTCATTGGAAGGACTGATGCTGAAGTTGATGCTCCAAAACTCTGGTCACTTGGTGTGAAGAGCAGACACATTGGCAAAGATCCTGATGCTAGGAAAAACTGAGGGCAAGAGAAGGGGGGTGCGAAAGAGGATGAGACGGTTGGATGGCATCAGTGATTCAATGGACATGAGTTTGGGCAAACTCCGTGAGACGGTGAAGGACAGGGAAGCCTAGTGTGCTGCAGTCCATGGGGTTTTAAAGAGTTGGACAAGACTTAGCGACTGAACAACAAACAAAGCATGCCACTGCTTGAAACAGAACTGATGCTAACAAATAGTGACAAGGATGTGGAGCAACTGAATTCTCAACTACTGATGGGACTTCCCTGGTGGACCAGTGGCTAAGATTCAAGCTGCCAATGCAGGGGACCCATGTTTGATCCTTGATCTGGGAACTAGATACCATATGCCGCAACTAACAGTTCGCAGGTCATATTAAAGATCCCGCATGCTACAACAAAGATCGAAGATCCTAAGCACCTCAACTGAGACCCACTGCAGCCAAATAAATAAATATATTTTTTAATGGCTCAAAACACAATTGAAACCTGTCTCTTTTCCTTCTTTCTCAGAATGTTTTATAATGTTATTAGATTTCAAAGATAAAATGAATGAAAAGCTGACCAGATACTAAAACAGGCAAAACTAGCTGCACCTAAGGGTCCTTCAGGCGATCCTTCAGGATTCAAACACTCAATAAATACATACAAAGCTCTCTAAGCAGGAACAAGCTTTCAATATTAAGGCAACTTTTATAATGGGGGAACATACCATAACATGCTTTTGTCTTGAAGAATCATGCTTTTGTTTATCAGTTTTTAAAGAATAATTTTGCCTGTTTCTTTCTGGCTGTGCCGAGTCCGCCCCGCCGTGCAGGCTCTTCTCCGTCGCTGTGCCTGTGTTTCTCACTGCGGTGGCTTCCCTCACTGCAGAGCGCAGCTTCTAGGGCGCCTGTGCTTCAGCAGCTGTGGCACACGCATTCAAGAGCTGTGCACACGGGATTCGATGCTCCAGAGCATACCATCATTTTGTTTTAGTGAAACCATATATTATTCGTTCTCAGACTTGGAGAACTCTGTCTTAATGGACACGGTCTTGAGTTATACTGAGCTGGCCAAAACGTTCACTCACTTTTTTCAAACGAACTTTTGGCCAACCTTTGGCTCAGAGGTTAAAGTGTCTGCCTCCAATGCGGGAGACCTGGATTCGATCCCTGGGTTGGGAAGATCCCCGGAGAAAGGAATGGCAATCTACTCCAGTATTCTTGCCTGGAGAATCCCATGGACGGAGAAGCCTAGTAGGTTACAGTCCACAGGGTCGCAAAGAGTCAGACACGACTGAGCGACTTCACCTTCACCTTCAATATTATTACTACAGATACATATTATAATTTGAGTTATATTAATAAAGAGCCATCAACCTATAAGACTAAAAGTAAATAACTTCATCTCCCCTTGCCTTATCCCCCCACCCCAAACCTTTCTAGCAGAAAGTTTGGCAGTTTCTCAGAAAGCTAAACATGTATTTACCACAAAACCAGCCATCCTACTTCTAAGTTTTTTTTCCCAAAGGAGATGAAAAATATGTTCATACAAAAATCTGTACATATATGTCTATGTCATCTCTTCATTAATGTCCCCAAACTGTAAACAACAGAAATGTTCTTCAACAACAAAAAACTGTGATGCATAATACAATGCAATACTAAATTCAGCAATAAAAATGAATGACTCTTGATACATGCAACATCCATAAATATCAGATACTTTAGGTTAAGTTAAAGAAGCCTCATTCAGAAAGTTTCACAGTGTATAAAATATAATTCCATTTATATGATTCCATTTATATGAAATTCTGGAAAAGACAAAACTACAGGCAAATACAGATCAGTGGGTGCGAGAGGCTGGGAGTGGGTGGAATTAACTACATGAGGGAATTTTTAGAAGGTGATAGAAATGTCATGCATCTTCAGTGAGGTGGTAGTGAACTTTACTGAGGTAAATTCTATCGCAACTAAAAACATATCATCACAGGGAAAAAAAACACTAAAGTTCAATTTTGTAGTAAAGTGGGCATTCGAAAATTAACGTTAAAGACAAATTTTAGGAGTTCCTTGGTCGTCCAGTAGTTAGAACTCCATGTTTTCACTGCCAAGGGCCTGGGTTCAATCCCTGGTCAGGGAACTAAGATCCTACAAGCCATGTAGCACGGCAAAGGAAAAAAATGAAAAAATTATTCTATTTCAGGTAAAAAATGAAAAAAATTGAGCACCTCTGCCTCAAGCAACTAAAGAGTAACATTTTTTTTTGTATAGGCACTAAAAGTAGTTCAGTCCTTATATTTAATAGTTTCCAGGGCAAGCGGTCAACTAGTTATACCTTGTCAAAAATCTCTTTCTAGTGTTTCCCATGCAGTTGTCTTTAAATACCTGGTCAGAAAATGTCTTTCCTCTGAAACAGGTAATTCATAATGAAATTAAAAAAAAATTTTTTAAGATGGATGCCAACTTAAAGATTTGAAGACAGAATTAGGAAAACAAGATCCATGCTTTTACTATCTGTTGTGTTGAAACAATAGATACTAAACTTCATTTGCCAAAAGACTCCTTAGTCTCTCTCTACTTGCTCTCTGTTGATGTCATCTACTTTTCAAGGTTTCAAAGAGCACTTCTACACAGTTACGTCACTCCAGGTTTCTACACTATTTCTGCTGTTGTTGTTTGCTACATCGTGTCTTACTCTCCGTGATCCCATGGACTGAAGGACGCCAGTGACAGTCCTTCACTGTCTCCTGGAGTTTGCTCAGATTCATGTGCAGAGTCAGTACTGCTATCCAACCATCTCATCCTCATAGTACATGGTACTGTTTCTGTACCATGTACATATTTCAGTTACACACATTATCACCTGGTATTGCAGGTGTTTTTCCAGAAAGCTGTGTTTATTATGCTGACTCCTGTTCATTCATATACTCCATGAGGCCAAGGACTAGATTTCCACAGTTCAATTTAGTGTCACCATTCAATAAACTGTATTGAATCTGTACCTCTACTCCATCCGGGATTTCTGCTGTCTGATAGTCTCTTCATTGATGTAACTTATTCCCAAATGAAATAAATTTATAACTTCTTCCCTGAGACATTCAAAGCGTTAAGATGGCCATCTTTTAATCTTGTTATTGTATCAACCTCCTTCTCTCCTTTATTAATTGCACTATTCCCCTTGAGGTCTTTAACCTTAGACTTAAACTAACCTCCAGCTCATCAACCTACCAATGATACCTCCTACAAATTTATCCCCCAAACTGCCAGAACATTAAGCTTCCAAGGCAATCATATTACTGCCCTGAAAATCCTGTAGGGCTCTCATGCACCTATGTAACAAATTTCAAAGCTCTGTACAGTCTCACCACATAAACTTGTAACATCCTGTATAGAGCTACTCAAAATTATTTATGGTTCCTTATAATACGGACTGAACCGTAAGTGACTTTTGCTATTTTCCCACATTGAAAATTTCATTCCACCCTTTAAAGTCTCTCTTAAATATTATCATCTCAGTGGCTGTTCCTAGCCAGTAGAAACATTTATGTTCATCTACCATGTGTCAGGAATGCTGGTAAGAGTTAACAATCTCCCCCAGTTCACTGGTACTTTCAGTGAAAATTGGTGTGTTTTCAGAACATAGTCACAATCTCTTTGGATCTGAGTTTTCTATACTTCTCTGTCTTCTTCACCAGAGATTTTCTTTCCTCAAAGATCTGCTGATATCTAGTTGATCTTTGTACTCCCACCATCATCTAAAAAGTACAGCAGAGAGTAAATAGTCGAAGTATTTACTGAAATCAACCAAGTACAGCATCTTCTGAGCAGGCATGGAGTTATATGGTGGGGAAGGAATTCTAAGACCTGTGAACCTCCCATCTGGAAATTTCATTTGAAATATTCAATAAACTCTATCATGAGACAGTGTTAGGGAAACTGTGGTACTCAGCTTAACTTCAGTTCACCTTAAGATGAGAGGCTAGTACAAGAACCAAGTGTAAACATCTATAGTCAACCAATTTTCAGAAAGAGTGTCAAGACCATTCAATGGACAGTCTTTTCAACAAATGGTGCTGTGACAACTGGATAGCCACACGCAAAAAAAAAAAAAAAAAGTTTCTCTCATACCATACACAAATGTTAATTCAAAACAAATCAAAGCCGAAACTATAAAACTCTTAGAGGAAACCTTCATGATCTTGGATTTGGCAGAGGATTCTTATATATGATGCTGAAAGCATGAACAACAAAATAAAAAGTAGATGAACTGAATTTCATCAATTTTTTAAAAACTTTGTGCTTCAGAGGACACCATTAAGAAATGAAAAGACAGTTCATGGAATGAGAGAACATTTGCAAATCATGTATCTGACAAAGAACTTGTATCTAGAATACACACAAAAATATTTTATAAATAAAAAGACAACCCAACTAAAAAACGAGCAAAGGCTCTGAATAGACATTTCTTCATAATGTACAAATGGTCAACAAGAACATGAAAAGAAAATATAATCTTTAAGAAAGATTTAATTTAGTCTCTAAGAAAATATAATCAATCTTACTGTTGATATATGTTCTGGTATACAGATGTGATTTTTTGTTGTCACAGCACTACAGTGAAATACCCAAATAAAAACTTAAATTCATAAAAAGAAAATATAATCAAAACCACACTAAGATACCATTTCTCAAGCATTACGATGGATAGAATAAAAAAGTCAAACAACAACAAGTACTGGTGAGGATATGGAAAAATGGGTTCCTTCTTGCATGGCTGGTGGGAATGTAAAACGGTGTGGCCATTTTGAGAAACTGCTTCAGCAATTCCTCAACTGATTAAAAGCAGAGTCATCATATGATCTAGCAATAATAATATGCAAAATGTGGAAAACAATGCAAATGTCCAACAAATGAAAAAAGGGATAAACAAAATATGGTATAGCCACACAATGGAATGTTATTCAGGTATAAAAAGGAAGACATACATAGACTCTGAAAACATCAGGTTAAGTGAAAAAGTCAGTCACAAAAGACCACATATTACATGATTTCACTCATATGAGGTCCAGAATAGGGAACATATAGATAGAAAGTGAATTAGTAGTTGCCTAGGGTTTATGGAATGGGGATGGGGGGTGATAGTTAAAGGGTAAAGGGTTTCTTTCTGAGGTGATAAAAATGTTGCAGTATCTGTGAATATACCAAAACCCATAAAATTGTACATATTACATGGGTGAACTGTATGGTCTATGAACTAAAAATGAACACCACTGCAAATCAACTATTAATTTACTCCAACAAAAATTAAAAAAAAAAAAAAAGGGAACAGGTTTTCCCTGGTGGCTCAGTGGATAAGAATCACCTGCCAATGCAGGAGACATGGGTTCAATCCCTGATCCAGGAAGATTCCACATGCTTCGGAGCAGCTAAGCCTGTGTGCCATAACCACTAGACCTGTGCTCTAGAGCTTGGGAGCCACAACTATTGAAGCCCGCGCATCTAGCATCTAGAGATTACTACCAGGAGAGGAGGAGCCCCGCTTCTCACAACTAGAGAACGCCTTTGCATGGCAACAAAGACCCAGGGCAACCAAAAATAAAGAAAAGAACAGGCAAGTAGTACATAAACTTTCTGACTTTTTAAAGGTATAGTCTTACTACTTTATGCTACTTTAGGGCAAGCACCTCTTAACCTTAGGACTGTATCATTTTTTTTTTTTAAGGCAGCACTGCAAAACCATCTAAAGCCTCTCAAGTACCAAAAAAGAAAAGCTTTTGCCAGATTTTTTCCCTTCTCATTTCTTTCCCTGTCCCCTATGCCAGCCCTTCACCACTGTGTTTCATAGTCACAACAGAAACATACAACTAGATGTTTCAAATATGCTTTAACTAGTGACCATGGCTTTAGGCAACTGTTCTTCATTTTGAAAAGAAATGATTTAAATACTGGGATTAAAATATACTCACAGCATATATATATATATACTAAGTTGTACGGTCATTACAAGGTTAACAATTATGATATTAAAGCTGTGTATAATTTAATTTTTACTTATATGGATTTCAATTTATTTTTTTACTCCCAATGCCCTCAAAGGAGAAAGTCCCTACATGAACATTTTTAAAACTCTTTTTAAAAATAGAAAGATATTAATTTTTATGTTTATTATACTTTATAGCTTAGGTAATAACTATTCAAAGCAAATGACCTGCATCAGAATCACCTGGAGCTTTGCAACTCATCCTTGTCTATGGACTAGAAGCAATGTCACAGTAAGAGTTTGTTAAAAATGCAGCAGAACACTGGTTTATCCCAGCCCTACAGAATCAAAATTTGCACTTTAACAAGATCTCCAGGTAACTGACATATTAAGTTTGAAAAGCAATGATACAGAACACTCAGAAAACATGCAGACTCTAGTGAGACAAAGGTATCTGCATTTTAAACAAAAATCCTATAGTTTCTCCTCCACACTGAAGTTTGAGAAGCACTATTCTATTCAAAAGAAAAGTGACATGCTGAAAAAATATTCCTTTAGAGCAGCTTTGGTATACTAATAAGTATTGCTATGTACCCTTCCCAAAATAGCTTGAAAAGCAAATAATAATAATAATTCGAATTTATAAGCCTTACAATGATACTACTTTAAAATATCCCGAGTCTCATGAAATAAAGGGTTTAGATGAATAATCAAATCCAACTTTTTAGAAAGCTTTCATTAGGCACTAACCACGATACATTTATTCACACTCAGAACTCTATAGACTTTAACTGGGGTGGGGGGGGGGAACACACCACCTTATTAAACAGTCCCATCCAAATGGGAAATAGAAACTGTAGTTCCTTTTACTCAACTTTTAAAAGACCTCAATTAAACAGAATGCTTAGTGATCACAATATTCTAGTTTACACTAATGTTAAGTTTATTCTGATCCTTGTTGGTGGAAAATCTTTGTAGCCCCACAGGGAATACAGGTCTTACGATCCTGTATAGACATTACCTTTCAAAACATGTTAAGTAGCGGTAAAGTATAAGGGACTACAAGGATACTACCCCCAAAAGGTAATTTGCTGTGCAAGATAATTTTTATTAAATCTTAGGAGATGCTGGTTTTGACAATTCATTCAACAAATATTTGCAAAATGCAAATGTTCGAGCTTTTGTGAGGAACACAAAGATGATCAAGGTACTATTCCTAGCCCCAAGAAGCCTATAATATTGAGGAGAGGTGAGGTTTGGCCAGGAACACGCATATACAATGAGCAGAATATGGTCAGTCCTGAAAACGGTCAGGAAAGCTACCAGTTCCACGTAACTGAAAGCTAAATAAAGGATATTCTACAATAATTTTCAATTAATTTGGTGTGGAGTGGATCAAGCTAGGGAAGCTTATTTAAAAAGCACTTTATAAGGAAGTGCAGTCTATGGTCAGATGGTTAAGCGTCTGTCTAGAATGTGAGAGACCTGGGTTCGATCCCTGGATCAGGAAGATTGCACTGGAGAAGGAAATGGCAATCCACTCCAGCACTATTGCCTGGAAAATCCCATGGTCAGAGGAGCCTGGTAGGCTCCAGTCCATGGGGTAGCAAAGAGTCGGATACGACTGGGCGACTTCACTTTCACAGTCTTAAGGTAAACAATTCTTTGGGAAATTTGCTTCTATTTTAATACACATACACACACTTAAAGTTCGGCTATCAGGTGTGTGTGCTCTCATCACAGGCAAAGCAATTGAAACAAGAACTAGATTCAGGAGGCCCAATACAGTTAAGTTCATAGAGGGCGTTTCCTTAGACAAAAACAGGAACACGTAGCTTCAGAGATCGCTGATCATGCGAGAAAAGAGGAAAGAGGAGTGAGGATCTGTTATTTCTCCCCTGGTAACTTAAAAAAAAAAAAAAAACTTCCCCACTGCCTAGCAGTTTCCTGGACTACTCCCTGCCTTCAACTTTCTATCTTATCAATACTATGATCCTGAAAAGGCTTAGAAACTAAAGACAAGAAAAACCAGCCAAATTTATTTACCTATTTAACAGTCTAAAACAGAGGTACCTCCCTCAAGGGGAACTAGCAGTCCTTGATGGTCCAGGACCGGGAAAAAGTGCATTGGCACGGTCCCTGCAGCGCCCCGGCTACTCAGCGCGCTCTTCTTCACTGCTCTCCCTTCTCAGAGGCACACCCTCCCTCGGGAAGGGAAAAGCAAGCACCTCTCGAAAGAGGCTGCGGAGGTTGCCCGGCAGCGCCAGGAGGTGTGCTGAGACTCAAGGCAAGACCTTCAGAGCTCTGGAAGGAGAGGCGCAAGTGACACCGCGGAGGGCCAGCTGAGCGGGAGAGGACACTCGATGCTCTGACCGGTCCCGGCCCTCAGGGGATCAGGTCGGCCCCCGGCCCCGCAGTTCGCTCTCCTAAGCAGGCCTGGCCGCCCAGGCCAACTCCGGCCCAATGACAGGTACGCGAGTTGGGGCCCGCGTCACAGGTGTCGCCCCAACCAGGTCCTTGCAAACCTGGCGGTTGGGGTGGAGGGGACGCGGAGGGTCAAGTCGAGGCAGGGCAAGCACCAAAAGGTGAGACGCGCGGCAGCGACGGAGCGCAGCACCCACGGCGACGCGGTCTCACCTCTAGGGTGGAGACAGTGCTGGTGAACAGGTCCTCTCCGTCCTCCAGCTCTTCAAAGTCGGTGGGTTTCCCGTCCCCTAGCGGAGGAGGCTCCCTCTCGGCCGCCATCTTCGCTCGCCCAGACGACTGCGCGAGCGGGACCTCGCGGACCTGTCACGTGAGCACGCACGGCTAGGCTAGCGCGCCGGCCGCCGGGCTCCCCCCTCCTCCCCGGCCGCCGCGCGCGGCCCCCCCCAGCGCCGCGCGGCCCCGCCCCCGGCCTCGTGCAGGCGTCAGTCCGAGCGCGCGGCGCTCAGCCCCGCCCCTTTGCCTCTCCTTCCACCCCCACGTCTGTTCCCGGCTGCTTTTTTACCGCCAGCTTGCTCTACTGACTGTTGTGCAAGAATCTTGGCATTCTGTTACCGTGTCCCCTTCTTAGTGGGACTAGGCCAAACGACTTTTGTTGTCGTTACCAGTTTTAAATCTTCTTTAGGAAGTGGAAGAGCGTGGGGACCAATCTTTGGGTTTGGGTTATGCACAGACTGAGGGCAAGACTGAGGATTGGCAGGAGAGAGAGACATCTCTCTTAGATCTGTAGGGTATCCTGTAGAACTTTGAGACATGATGGAAATGTTCTGTCTCAGTACTGTCCACCAGGGCTTTCCTCGTGGCTCAGCGGTAAAGAATCCGCTTGCAATGCAGGTGTAGGTTCCATCCCTGGGTTGAGAAGATTCTCTGAGAAGGAAATGGCAACCCATTTCAATACTCTTGCCTGGGAAATCCCATGGACGAAGGAGCCTGGCGGGCTACAGTCCATGTGGTTGCAAGAGTTGGATACAACTTAGCGACTAAACCACCACCTCCACTGTCCACTAGAGTAACCGATGGGCATTGCAGATAGCAACCTGAGGTTAGTATTTTGCTGGAGAAGAAACCTTCACAGGGACTCTTTACAATTTAAGTATATAGAAGCCTTCAGCCCTCAATGGCCGGGGAGTTAGAAGTCCTGGGTTTTACTGGCTATGTACAAGACTTACTTAGCATCGCTGTAACTATTATTGTCTTTTGAAGTGCATTGAACAGAAGGTTTTCCTAGTCGCTAGGATTTCTTTCATCCCTGTTTCTTAATTTTTATGATCATTGTCAAGAAGCATCAACCAAACCACAACTAATTTAAATAAGTATATCAAGGTCCAAATGTTGCTTGGGTGAGCTGGATGCATGGGCCAGCTGTCACTATCATGCCACATCACCATCACCACTGCCGCCGGCCTGTCTGCAATAATCAGCTGTTGAGGCACATTCCCCCGCCTGCATTCCACCACCTATAGACAGTCTGTGGTCTGTCACTGATCAGAAACTCTAATCTCTTTTGAAAGTTCACAGTCTGGCTTGAAGTGATTTTTCTCTGTATCCTGTTTATCTGTGCCTCTGTTTATTGCTTACTACTTTCTGTCTTATGCTATGGTCATTTATATTCCCAGCATATCTTTTTTACTGGACATCTGAATTAGCTGAAAGGTAGGTCCAGTCAATTGTAACAGAGAACCACAGTAAAAGAGGCTTTTTAAAAACTGTAGTTTAATTATTCCTCGTGTAGGATGACAAAGGATCCATGACATTATCCAGGGATTACAGACTCCTGTTGTTCTGCCCTCCCTAGGAACAGAATGTCCTCCTTATGGTTCAAGTTGGCTCACCACCACAACCATATTCGAGCAGACAGAAAAGGAATAAAGGGAAATGGAATCACATCCCATTCCCTTTAAGAACATGGTCCAGAAATGGCACACACACCACTTCTGTCCATATCCCCTTGATCAGCTTATTAGTTGCATGGCCGTTCCTAGCTGCAGGAGACTAGAAAATACTATCATTATTTGCTTCCCCCACCCCTAAAAAGGTTCTCTTACTCTAGAAGAAATGAACACCACTGTAGGAAACCAGCAGTCTCTGCTATAAAGCATCCATTCACTCTTCTCATGGTAGCAAACCTGAATTTCCTTCTGCATAATCATTCCTTCCCACTCTCAGCTAGAAGTCTCCTCCAACTCAGGACTGGAGTATATGACCTAAGTTTAAGTCAAACCTAGCATTGACTCCCTTGGCCCTAGTGATTGGTAGGAGGTCAGATTTGGTGACATTTCCCCAAACTCTTAGCAGCTTTGATTGTCTTACTTTCTCTATCCAACCTAAACTCCGCTGGGACTATAAAAGTTGTCTTGCTCTTTTTCTTTCTCATCCTTTGCTTTTCTGTTTTATCTTCTCTGATAGCCCAAATCCAATCATCAACTTCTGTAATCTTATATCCAGATTGCCAAGAACATTAAGAAAAAAAGTAAACCCGAGTCTCAACTGCTGATTCTGCCCAACTCCTCACTATCTAGATATCATCACTGGCTTCTTTTCTTAATCTTTCAACCATTCTTTCCAGTAGAGGTTCTAAAAATTCATTTTCTCATCAGGTATCCCATCACCATTCCTCCTCATTTTGATCATTCAATGACAAAAATAAAATCTGCAGTTAAAACCTCCAGTGTTCAAGTAGGATGGAAATTCTCTTCTCTCTGTGCTCCCATCACTCACTGTGTATGTTTCTATAACACCTATTATACTGTAGTGTGATCATGGCCACTTTTCTATCACCCTTGATAGTCTGCAGGATTGTTGCATGTCAGGGCTCTTTCTTATTTGACTTTGAATCCTGGATAGTCCTCTTGTTGAGTCACTCAGTCGTGTCTGACTCTGGAACCCCATGGACTGTAGCACATGAGGCTTCTCTGTCCTTCACCATCTCCTGGAGTTTGCTCAAACTCATGTCCATTGAGTCAGTGATACCATCCGGTCGTCTCATCCTCTGTTGTCTCCTTCTCCTGCTGCATTCAGTCTTTCCCAGCATCAGGGTCTTTTCTAATAAGTCGGCTCTTCATGTCATGTAGCCAAAGTATTGGAGCTTCAGCGTCAGGCCTTTCAATGAATATTCCTTTCCTTTAGGGTTGATTTCCTTTAGGACTGACGGGTTTGATCTCCCCCACTGTCCAAGGGATTCTCAGTAGTCTTCTCCAGCACCGAAGTTCAAAAGCATCAATTTTTTGGCACTCAGGCTTCTTTATTGTCCAACTCTCACATCCATACATGCCTGATGAAAAAACCATAGCTTTGACTAGACAGACCTTTGTCGGCAAAGTAATGTCTCTGCTTTTTAATATGCTGTCTAGGTCTGTCATTACTTTTTTTTTCCAAGGAGCAAATGTCTTTTAATTTCATGAGGGCAGTTACCATCCACAGTGATTTGGAGCCCAACAGTCTATCACTGTTTCCAATGTTTCCCATCTATTTGCTATGAAGTAATGACTGGATGCCATGATCTTCACTTTTTGAATGTTGAGTTTTAAGCCAGCTTTTTCACTCTTCTCTTTCACTTTCATCAAGAGGTGCTTTAGTTCCTTTGCTTTCTGCCATTAGAATGGTGTCATCTGCATATCTGAATTTACTGATATTTCTCCCGGCAATCTTGATTCCAGCTTTTGCTTTGTCTAGCCTGGCATTTCCCGTGACGTACTCTGCATATAAGTAAAATAATCTGGATGACAATATACAGGGTAGTCCTCTACTAGTCATCAATCATGACTGGTGGCAGGTCTCAGGTCCCTGCTGGCTGTTGTCTGGAGACTGAGTTCCTTTGCATACAAGCGTCTACATAAAGCTTTTGTTTTGTTTTTATTTTATTTATTTTTAATTGGAGGATAATTGTTTTACAATATTGTGTTGGTTTCTGCCATACATCAACATGAATCAGCCATAAGTATACATACATCCCCTCCCTGTTGAACCTCCCTCCCACTTTCCACCCCATCCCACCCCCTCTGGGTTGTCACAGAGCATCAGATTTGAGCTCCCTGCCCCATACAACAAATTCCCACTGACTATCTAAACCGTAAGGTTTTTCAAACAGCATGTCAGCTTGCTTCCCTACATGAGGACTCTAAGAAAGACAGAGTGAGCCAGGAAAGGACAGGAGAGGGTGAACAAGACAGAAGCCAGAGTCTTTTTGTAACCTAATCTCAGAAGTGGCATCTCATCACTTTTGTTGTGTTCTGTTCTTTAGAAGCTCACATTACAGGGAAGGGATTAAATGGGGGATATGATTAACAGGAGGTCATTTCAGAGGTTGCCACACACCCCAGTTGTGTTTAGTACTTAATAAAATATATAGTATGCTGTTAATACCTTCAGTGAATAAATGAATGAATATATGAAACTCAGAGGGCTAAATGGAAGATATAAATTTGGTAGTTAATATCACTAGTATATGATATGACCCAGGTAGTCTGGGAAGCACAACCCTCAGGATCATTAAAGAAGCAGGTAAAGGAAGAGGTGGCATAAAGAAAACTAAAGAGCAGCAAATAGATAGGAAGCAAGGTAGGAAGGAGGCAAAAGGAAGTAAAGGAACAAAAGAAAAGAGAGTGTTTGGCAGTATCCATTGCCTTGGTTATATTAATAAGGTGGTAACTGAAAAGGTGAATGATTAATGAGTACAAAAAATGAAGACAGCAAGTTGTGATGGCTAATTTTATGTATTCCTTTAGCTGGACCACAGTGCCCAAATATTTGATAAAGTATTACACGGATGTTTCTGTGAAATTGTTTTTGGGATGAAATGAACATGTAAATCAGTGGCCTTTTAGTAACAGATTACTCACCGTTATGTGGGTGGGCCTCATCCAATCAAGTAAAGGCTTTAATAGACCAAAGACTGACCTCCCCCAAACAAGAAGCAATTTTGCCAATAGACCTCTGCCTTTAGGGTTGAACTGTAGCTCTTCGCTGAGTCTCCAGCCCACTGACCTACCTTATCAGATTTTGAACTTTTGAACTGAGGTGTTGGAGAAGACTCTTGAGAGTCCTTGGACTGCAAGGAGATCCAGCCAGTCCATTCTGAAGGAGATCAGCCCTGGGATTTCTTTGGAAGGAATGATGCTAAAGCTGAAACTCCAGTACTTTGGCCACCTCATGCGAAGAGCTGACTCATTGGAAAAGACTCTGATGCTGGGAGGGATTGGGGGCAGGAGGAGAAGGGGACGACCGAGGATGAGATGGCTGGATGGCATCACGGACTCGATGGACATGAGTCTGAGTGACCTCTGAGAAATGGTGATCAACAGGGAGGCCTGGTGTGCTTCGATTCATGGGGTTGCAAAGAGTTGAACACGACTGAGCGATTGAACTGAACTGAAAGGCCCTTGGTGATGAGATGGCTAGAGGACATCACTGATGCAATGAACATGAACTTGGGCAAACTCCAGGAGATGGTGAGGGACAGGAAGGCCTGGCGTGCTGCAATCCATGGGGTCACAAAGAGTTCACATGACTGGGCAACTGAACAACAACAAAGGGCTTCCCAAGTGGCGCTAGTAGTAAAGAACCCACCTGCCAATGCAGGAGACTTAAGATACCTGGGTTCCATCCCTGTGTTGGAAAGATTCCCTGGAGGAGGGCATGGCAACCCACTCTAGTTTTCTTGGCTGGAGAATCCCAAGGACAGGAGCCTGGCAGGCTACAGTTCATGGGTTGCAAAGAGTCAGACATGACTGAAGCAACTTAGCATGCATGTATGCCAGCCTCTACAATTGCATAAGTCAGTTCCTTAAAAATAAATCTCTATATATATGTAACACATCCTGTTGGTTCTGTTTCTATGGCAAATCCAGACAAATACACATGTATAGACTGTTCTTTTAAAATACATAAATGGAAGCAATAATAGAATAGTTGAGTAACTTGCTAAAGACACAGGCTTACTTTTTGTGTGTATGTTTTATTTTAATTAGATTTAAACTTGTTTATATATTGTGGAAAGAGGTGAAAAGATGACAATAAGATGAGAATATAATGATAGAGAAATAATTGGAATGGTTGAGATCTGAAAGCATACAGGCAGGAATAGGATAAAAGCAAGTAGAAGAATGTGCCTTAAGAGAAGTTTTACTTCATCCTTTTGTATGGAGAAAGAAACATTTAGAGCCTGTATTAGCTTTTGTGCATAACAAATCATTCCAAATCTTAGTCACTGAAAACAACAACCATTTCTTATTTCTCATGAGTCTGCAGGTCTACAACTTAGTTCTGCTGGATCAGTTGTCAATTTTATCATAAGGATTGTTCATTTATCTGTGGTCAGCTGACGGATAAGTCTAGGGGCTGGCAGACAAGGCTGCTTTGGGATAGGACAGTTTAGCTCTGCTCCATGTACTCTCATACTCTTAGACTGGGATTCTTTTCTCTTTTATTTCTCTCACTCTCTCTCTCTCTCTTTTTTGTGTGTGTGTTTTTAGTCTGGGCTTCTTTGCAAGGCTATGATAGGACTTCAAAAAAGAAGGTAGAGACACAGTTACTTTGCAATCCTTCACAATAGAAAGTCACATAGCCAAGCCTAGGATCAGAATGAGAAGTGAATACAAAATTATAGGGCAAAGGGTGTGGAAAAGGAAGTCACTAATTTGTTTCATTAATGCAATCAGTTTACCACAGGGTGGATGCAGTTACAGACTTGTTAATAAATAGAGGGGCAGGAAATGAAAAAGTCCACACCCAACTTTATTTATAAGACTAGAGATCTCTTCCGGAGAAGGCAATGGCACCCCACTCTGGTACTCTTGCCTGGAAAATCCCACGGACGGAGGAGCCTGGTGGGCTGCTGTCCATGGGGTCACGAAGAGTCAGACACGACTGAGCGACTTCACTTTCACTTTTCACTTTCATGCACTGGAGAGGGAAATGGCAACCAACTCCAGTGTTCTTGCCTGGAGAATCCCAGCGGCGGCGGAGCCTGGTGGGCTGCCGTCTATGAGGTCGCACAGAGTCAGACACAACTGAAGCAACTTAGCAGCAGCAGCAGCAGCAGAGATCTCTTCAAGAAAATTAGAGATACCAAGGGAACATTTCATGCAAAGATGGGCACAATAAAGGACAGAAAGGGTACGGATCTAACAGAGGCAGAAGATATTAAGAAGAGGTGGCAAAAATACACAGAAGAACTATACAGAAAAGATCTTCATGACCCAGATAACCATGATGGTGTGATCACTCATCTAGAGCCAGATATCCTGGAATGTGAAGTCAAGTGGGCCTTAGGAAGCATCATTATGAACAAAGCTAGTGGAGCTGGTGGAATTCCAGCTGAGCTATTTCAAATTCTAAAAGATGATTCTGTGAAAGTGCTGCATTCAATATACCAGCAAATTTGGAAAACTCATCAGGGGCCATAGGACTGGAAAAGGTCAGTTTTCATTCCAATCCCAAAGAAAGGCAATGCTAAAGAATGTTCAAACTATTGCACAGTTACACTCATCTCACATGCTAGCAAAGTGATGGTCAAAATTCTCCAAGCCAGCCTTCAACAGTATGTGAACCGTGAACTTCCAGATGTTTAAACTAGATTTAGAAAAGGCAGAGAAACCAGAGATCAAATTGCCAACATCCACTGGATCATGGAAAAAGCAAGAGAGTTCCAGAAAAACATCTACTTCTGCTTCATTGACTATACCAAAGTCTTTGACTGTATGGATCATAACAAACTGTGGAAAATTCTTCAAGAGATGGAAATACCAGACCACCTGACCTGCTTCCTGAGAAATCTGTATGCAGGTCAAGAAGCAACAGTTAGAACTGGACATGGAACAACAGACTGGTTCCAAATTGGAAAGGAGTCCATCAAGGCTGTATATTGTCACCCTGCTTATTTAACTTACATGCAGAGTACATCATGAGAAATGCAGAGCTGGAAGAAGCACAAGCTGGAATCAAGATTGCTGGGAGAAATATGAATAACCTTAGATATGCAGATGATACTACCCTTATGGCAGAAAGTGAAGAACTAAACAGCCTCTTGATGAAAGTGAAAGAGGAGAGTGAAAAAGTTGGCTTAAAGCTCAACATTCAGAAAACTAAGATCATGGCAACTGGTCCCATCACTTCATGGCAAATAGATGGGGAAACAGTGGAAATAGTGACTGACTTTCTTTTGGAGGGCTCCAAAATCACTGGAGTTGGTGACTGCAACCAAGAAATTAAAAGATGCTTGCTCCTTGGAAGAAAAGTTATGACCAACCTAGACAGCATATTAAAAAGCAGAGACATTACTTTGGTAATGAAGGACAAAGGTCCTTCTAGTCAAAGCTATGGTTTTTCCAATAGTCATGTATGGATGTGAGAGCTGGACTATAAACAAATGGAGTGCTGAAGAACTGATGCTTTTGAACTGTGGTTTTCGAGGAGACTCTTGAGAGTCCCTTGGACTGCAAGGAGATCCAACCAGTCCATCCTAAAGGAATCAGTCCTGAATATTCATTGGAAGGACTGATGCTAAAGCTGAAACCCCAATACTTTGGCCACCTGATACGAAGAACTGACTCATTTGAAAAGACCCTGATGCTGGGAAAGATTGAAGGCAGGAGGAGAAGGGGACGACAGAGGATGAGATGGTTGGATAGCATCATCAACTCGATGAACATGAGTTTGAGTAAGCTCTGGGAGTTGGTGATGGACAGGGAGGCATGGCATACTGTAGTCCATGGGGTCACAAAGAGTTGGTTACAACTGAGCGACTGAACTGAACTGATGAAAGTGAAAGTTGCTCAATTACGTCTTACTCTTTGAGACCCCATAGACTGTATAGTTCTCCAGAACAGAATACTGGAGTGGGTAACCTTTCCCTTCTCTAGGTTATCTTTCCAAACCAGGGATTGAACCCAGGTCTCCTGCATTGCAGGCAGATTCTTTACCAGCTGAGCCACAAGGGAAGCCCAATAATACTGGAGTGGGTAGTTTATCCCTTCTCCAGCAATTCTTCCAGACCCAGGAATTGAACCAAGATCTCCTGCATTGCAGGTGGATTCTTTACCAACTGAGCTATGAGGGAAGCCCACGTATATAAATATATTTATTTATTGGGATAGGAAAGGTTAATATATAAGCAAAAAGAAGTCAATACCAACATAGATGGCAATTCCAAATATTTTCAGTAGATCTTTTGAAGATTTGATGAGAACATTCACCAGGGACATACGGGAAATGGCGAATACTACTGGAAGCCTATTGAGGTGGAGGCCATATGTTTCTGGCAGCAATAATCCCAACGCTTATGTGGTTTTCTCCTATAGTCTGGCCCTGGAGGTGAAGGAGTGAGGTGGATGATAGGGCTGATTCAAGGCTAAATATTTTGGGGATGAGCTTGGTGGGGAGAAAAGGCAGCTAAGGATTTTGAGGTTCCCTCAACAGGGAGGAGTAACCAGAATCAGATGGTTTCCAATGACAAGGAAGGATAGCAAGTTGCATGAAACTCCAAGAAGAGACTTTTTCCAGAGGGGATTAAAAATTGATAGTATTAAAATGATATTTAGGTCTTCCCTGGTGGTTTAGCAGTAGAGAATCTCCCTGCAATGCAGGATCCACAGGAGACCCGGGTTCAATCCTTGCAATGGGAAGATCCCCTGCAGGAGGGCATGGCAACCCATTCCAGTATTCCTGCCTGGAGAATCCCATGGACAGAGGAGCCTAGTGGGCTACAGTCCTTGGGGTTGCAAAGAGTTGGACACGACACTACTGAAGTGACTTAGCACATACATAAGGTGATATTTCAAAGAAGGCAATGGCACCTCACTCCAGTACTCTTGCCTGGAAAATCCCATGGATGGAGGAGCCTGGTAGGCTGCAGTCCATGGGGTCGCTAAGAGTCAGACACGACTGAGCAACTTCACTTTCACTCTTCACTTTCATGCATTGGAGAAGGAAATGGCAACCCACTCCAGTGTTCTTGCCTGAAGAATCCCAGGGATGGAGCCTGGTGGACTGCTGTCTATGGGGTTGCACAGAATTGGACATGACTGAAGTGACTTAGCAGTAGCAGTAAAGTGACATTTAGAACCTATATGAACTATATTTTTGGTGAAAAATGACATGTTACTCCAGGCAAGGAGGCTGAAGGAACTTTTGGGGCAGAGATTGATGATGTAAGAGCATTTGGATGGGAATTGGGGGTCTAGGAGGCATAGAGAAAAGAGTGAAGGTGGTAGGCAGCCACGGCCAGACAAGTGTGTAGGAGGTAATGGGGAACAAGTTGAGAAGACCTAAACAGACCTTGTCCTTGAACATAGCTTCTGGTGAGTGAAGTGGCATACAGGGTAACAGTTATGAAGAAACAAGGCTCATTAAGATCTTCTTTGCAATTGTATTGGAAAAGTAATCAGTTGTTTGCTTAACTTTAATGATAATTAAGTGAAAATATTTAAGCTTCTTACTGGAAGATAATGAAGACTTCACATTTGTTAAAGGAAGGAAGGAAGTCAGTGAAGCATCGTGTTTTCTTTATCACAGGTCATCAATGCCAACAAACTGCCATGACTCTGAAAATTTCAGCAATCCTCTAAATAGTGAGATTGCTACTAACTCCTAAAATGATATATAGTTATGACCCCCATGTCTCTCACTCCCTGAATGGCACAGACTCCTACAGAATAAAACAACCTTTCAAAATAACTTTCTTCATTTCTACTTCTTTTTAAAAATAATTAATTTAAAATTTTAATTCAAGTATAGTTGATTTTTAATGTTTTAGGTATGCATGCATATGTATTTTTTCAGATTCTTTCCCATTATAGGCTAACATAGTAAATATATTTCCCTGTGCTATTATCAGTTGAGTTCAGTCTCTCAATTGTGTCCGACTCTTTGCGACCCCATGAATCGCAGCACACCAGGCCTCCCTGTCCATCACCAGGAGTTCACTCAGACCCACGTCCATTGAGACAGTAATGCCATCCAGCCATCTCATCCTCGGTCGTCCCTTTCTCTTTCTGCCCCCAATCCCTCCCAGCATCAGAGTCTTTTCCAGTGAGTCAGCTCTTCACGTGAGGTGGCCAAAGTACTGGAGTTTCAGCTTTACCATCATTCCTTCCAAAGAAATCCCAGGGTTGATCTCCTTCAGAATGGACTGGTTGGATCTCCTTGCAGTCCAAGGGACTCTCAAGAGTCTTCTCCAACACCACAGTTCAAAAGCATCAATTCTTTGGCGCTCAGCTTTCTTCACAGTCCAATTTTCACATCCATATGTGACCACTGGAAAAACCATAGCCTTGACTAAACAGACCTTTGTTGGCAAAGTAATGTCTCTGCTCTTCAATATGCCATCTAGCTTGGTCATAACTTTCCTTCCAAGGAGTAAGTGTCTTTTAATTTCATGGCTGCAGTCACCATCTGCAGTGATTTTGGAGCCCCCAAAAGTCTGACACTGTTTCCACTGTCTCCCCATCTATTTCCCATGAAGTGATGGAACCAGATGCCATGATCTTCGTTTTCTGAATGCTGAGCTTTAAGCCAACTTTTTCACTCTCCTCTTTCACTTTTATCAAGAGGCTTTTTAGTTCTTCTTCATTTTCTGCTATAGTAGGTTCTTATTATTTATGTTTTATGTACAGTACATGTACGTACATGTCAGCATAGACAGCATATTAAAAAGCAGAGACATGACTTTGCCAACAAAGGTCCATCTAGTCAAAGCTATAGTTTTTCCAGTAGTCGTGAGAGTTGGACTATAAAGAAAGCTGAGCACCAATGAACTGATGCTTTTGAACTGTGTTTTTCAAGGAGACTCCTGAGAGTCCCTTGGATTGCAAGGAGATCCAACCAGTCCATCCTAAAGGAAATCAGTCCTGAATGCTCATTGGAAGGACTGATGCTAAAGCTGAAACTCCAATACTTTGGCCACCTGATGCAAAGAACTGACTCACTGGAAAAGACCCTGATGCTGGGAAAGATTGAAGGCATGAGGAGAAGGGAACGAGAGAGAATGAGATAGTTGGATGGCATCACTGACTCAACGGACATGAGTTTGAGTAAACTACCGGAGTTGGTGATAGACAGGGAGGCCTGGCGTGCTGCAGTCCATGGGTTCGCAAAGAGTTGGACACGACTGAGTGACTGAATTGAACTGAACTGAACTGATGTACGTGTCAATCCCAAATTCCAGATTTATCCCTCCCCTTCTTTCCCCTTTGGTGACCATAAATTTTCTCTCTGTCTATGAATCTATTTGTGTTCTGTAAATAAGTTCATTTGTATCATTATTTTCAACTTCACATGTAAGTGATACTATATGATATTTGTCTTTCTCTGTCTCACTTAGGTTCACTTAGTATGATTATCTAGATCTATCCTCTTCAGTTCTACTTTCTTTTTCCTTTTTTTTTTTTCAATTCTATTTCTTGAACACCCTAAAGGGAGACAAAGGAAGACGTGAAGATTATAACACTTCAAACAAGAAGTCTTTAACCTTTCCATTCCCTCCCTTTGCTCATACTATAAATGACCTCTGTACTTCTCTCACCCCAAAATGCCCCTGAAAAAAAAAATACCTCGTCCCTTGTCTCTGGCCATGTTTTCCTGCTACCAGCCCTCCAGCAACTTTTCTGGCTCCAAGTGTTCACAGGTCCACAACCACAGTCATGGCCAACTTCATCACTCTGAGAGCTGTGTGGCCAGCGTAGCACCCTGCACTCAGAAGCACCTCATGCTTAGTTTAATGCTTTGCTGTTAATGTCTTGAAATTCTTTACAAGTCTAAACTCTGGACCCTGTAAATTATATAGCAGGTCCTGACTCCAGTCTGCCAGTTCTGACAGCACCAGAGGACAGTGGGAGGATTGGGCCTCCTGGGTCTTCCAGGGCAGGGGAAGTCGCTCAAGTCAAGAGAACTGCCTGAGTGGTACTGGTGTCTTTACCCATGTCTCTCACCTACTGGGAGGAGCAGTAGTGAATGTTGTAGATGCTTACATATCAATCATATTAATAAGTTTTGTCCCATCACACATTCTTCTGAGGATAAAAAGTCAAATTCAGATATAAACTGTATCATACAGGTGTATATAATTAAACTTATAAGGATGAGAGCATGTAAAGAAAGGTTTAAAGCAAATTTTCAGTAGAATAGAAACACTGGCAACAAAATAAGGAAGAGAATATTTGATATTTCTAAGAGATGCATTTATAAATACATACTTTGAGGGACGGAATTATTTGCTTGGTTGAACTGAAGTGGGAATGGAAACTATTAAAACTGGGGAAAAGATCAAAGGAAATAAGATATGGTATTGGGGGTCAGGTAAAGAAACTGGGCCAAAACCAAAAGGAAATAAAACTAAAAATGAGTTACTGCAACCTCTTTTTAAAAAATTCTAGTTATGAACCTTGTCTCCTACATCAGAGACTGCCTTGTTCCAATGAAAGATTACATCTTTTTGTCTTTCATTGCCCTTAACATGGTACCATACACATTGAACTCCTCAGTCAATATGTTGTTTAATTGAAAATAAAGCTAAAAAGAAACAAAACCAGTTCTTCTAGATCAAAGGAAGCAAATTGTCAGTCTGAGGCCTTGGCACAGATGGGTTTTATTTGGCCCACACCATTTTTAAAAAATATTTTAATCAACTGGTAATTAAAAATCAAGAAATTTCACATAAAAATCCAGTGTCCTGGCTTCTCTTTAAAAAATTAAAAGATCTGGCTACATTCGGCCCAGACCTTTATGGACGTATGCTATCCTTTTCTTCGCAGTCCTGAGTTCACCCTGCTGTCCTCTCAGCATGGATGAACCACCCCCCACCCCCGGACCCCCTCTGGGCAGAGACTGTGTGCTGATCCCCTAAATCCAAATCTAATCATACCCTATTCTTCCTTCATAATAAGCATCAGGCTTCAGCAAGCATCGTGGCAATTCAGAATACAGAGAATTTTTCCTCCTCCCTAATAGCCAAGGGTGGCCATGTAACTAAGTTCTGACCATCCTATATAATATAAGACTTCCCTCATGGCTCAGGCGGTAAAGTGTCTGCCTACAATGTGGGAGACCCATATAATGTAAACACTTTTATGTACAACTTCTTTATTAAAAAAAAAAAAGATATGCCCTTCCCCCACCTACTATTTCTGCAGGCTATAGAGGTAGTATGTGATCGAATGTCATCGCTGGCACTCCAACAGCCATTTGGGACCATAAAGTAAACTTGGCACTGGTAGAGCAATCAAGCAGAGAGGGCCTGAGTCCCTGAATCAGAATCTGCTGTATCAGCTCCAGGCTTTTACATCAGACAGACACGAACTCCTGTTTTGTTTAAGCCATCATTGCTTGGAAATTTTTGTCACTCACAGCCAAACCTAATCCTAAATAATACAACTACAAAATCATCTCAGATAGCAGGATTTTTCCTCTTTATCATGACTACTATTACTGTAAGGCAAATATTATGAAAACTCATAGTCTTTGGAAAGAAGGATCTGTGCAGTAGATTCCATAATTTGGGAGTGATACTCGTACATTTCATGAATACGAACTGGTTGAGGCTCCTCTGTCTCTGCTAATACTGTGTGGTAGTGAAGCTTTTGAGTTTCTGAGTAAAAGTAGGAACTTCCTTAACGGCTTTTACAAAGATCAGATGAGATAAAGCACTTAGTGTGTGTGTTAGTCACTCAGTTGTGTCCGACTCTTTGCGACCCCATGGACTGTAGCCCACCCGGCTCCTCCGTCCATGGAAGTCGCCAGGCAAGAATACTGGAGTGGGTAGCCATTCCCTTCTGAAGGAGATCTTCCCAACCCAGGGAATGAACTTGTGTCTCCAGCATTACAGACAGATTCTTTACCATCTGAGCCATTACTTAATGACTTTTTGGAAAGATTAGATGAGATAAAGCACATAATCAAATGGAAAAGTCTCATTCCTTAAATTCTAGGCAGATGAGACAGAATGATGGCCTGGGGGTGGCAGGGCATCTGGAGCTAAACAGAGGCACCTTTCTCTTGTTCACTCTCCTCTTCTGACATTCAGTTCAGTTCAGTTCAGTCACTCAGTCGTGTCCTACTCTTTGCGACCCCATGAATCGCAGTACTCCAGGCCTCCCTGTCCATCACTAACTCCCAGAGTTCACTCAGACCCACGTCCATCGAGTCCGTGATGCCATCCAGCCATCTCATCCTCTTTCGTCCCCTTCTCCTCCTGCCCTCCATCCCTCCTAGCATCAGAGTCTTTTCCAATGAGTCAACTCTTCACATGAGGTGGCCAAAGCCCTGGAGTTTCAGCTTCAGCATCATTCCTTCCAAAGAAATCCCAGGGCTGATCTCCTTCAGAATGGACTGGCTGGATCTCCTTGCAGTCCAAGGGACTCTCAAGAGTCTTCTCCAACACCACAGTTCAAAAGCATCAATTCTTTGGCGCTCAGCTTTCTTTACAGTCCAAATCTCACATCCATAATGACCACTGGAAAAACCATAGCCTTGACTAGACGGACCTTTGTTGGCAAAGTAATGACATTAAGAAGTATTAAAGATGGTGGGATCTTGGGACTGAGAGTGAAAAGTTTTCATCTGACCATGAAAGAGCTCAGTGTATTGTTACTTCAAGCCAGCATATACATGATCTATTTAAAGTTAAGACTAGGAAATCTCAGATACTAATGTTGTTATATCACACTTAAATCATCCCTAACAGTGGGGAATCTGATGATATTTGAGTGGGAATTATATTTTCTTAATCAAAGCACCATTATTAGACAAGTATTAATAAACCCTTAAAAGACTCCTGAGTTTACCAGGAAACTTAATTCCTGCTGTTGGAGTGAGCTGCTGCTCAGAATATTTCTCATGAACTCAGAACAATGTACACACAGAACACACAGACAGCTCTCCTTCTATCAGCAGAGCTATTTCTATGTACTTGCTTAATATCTATGTATTTTTGGAAACCAAACCAGTAAACTAGAATCAGAAGACTGAATTCCACCCATTTGGGAATTTTTATTAAATTAAATTTTTTCTTATTTCAATATCTAACTCTCTTCTTAAATAATATCCAGTGAAGGCTGAGACTTCAAAAATATCTTTAGTTAAAAGTAAACATACAGCTTAGAATAAATAAAGAAGGTGGTGCCATTTTAAGGAAGTAATTTAAATGTGGTTTTATCTTGGCACATAGAGTATAAATGGAAAATATTTGCATAGATAGAAAAAGAATACTATTCATAGAGTCAATATGTTATTTACATAGAGTTGGACTGTGACATTTTTGCTCATTACTCATAAAAGTGTCCACAGTGAAAACATCTTATTCTTCAGTGTATTTTATATTAAATTTGTCATTTTATCAGTGAAGAAACAGTCTTTACATATCATTCCATTGTCCTCTATGTTTAAAGTTATATTCTAATTTAAAAATCCTAAATCTTCTTTGTATTTAATGTAATATAATGATTAATGAATTAGTTATACAAGATAGCCCTAAAAGGATCTGAGAAAACCATATTGTAACTGGGAGAGATTATATTAAGAATTTTTTCCAATGATTTTTAAAACCTCTATGAAGATGCACTTGTGGGGACATTTTTAAAAAATTATAGTTGTCAGTTGGATTTTGTGAGAATTCCCTAGGATAATCCTTTAGGATGGGGCCAAGACCCGCCAGGTCAGCACCAATTATAATGAGGCTTTCTATCTTTGATGTCAGATTCTTAAAATATTTGAAGCCTTTAGATTAATCTTAAGATTTAAATCTAAAGTTAAATCTTAAGATTTAAATCTAGGTAGTCTTTAGATTTAAAATAGGCTGATGTAATACAATTAAATACAGCAGTTTAAGTTGAGGTACCAAAATTCTATCTGAATTTTAGTGTGTAATTGGCTTTGGAATATGTGTTTTCAAAGGCTTGGAGTGTCCCTTTGCTTGGCAGCCCCATCCCTAGATGCCTGGCTTACCTTGATGTGACTGAACCGTCCTGTCCCGGTTTCCATCAATAAGAGGATACATCCAGCCAGCCCTGTGGGAGGGAGGGAATGATAACATCTCTCGGGACAGAATAATGCAACAGAGCACACACCCAGATCATGCTCCCAGTGTCACAGCTACTTGCTAATTTAACTTGACCTTGTTTACTGCGGCAAAGTCAGACTCAATTTCCTTGAAGACTTGTTGGTTGTCTCAATGCTTCCATCCACCCATCTCCTCCACTTGCCTAAATGGCTAGAGAAACTACAAACCACGAAAGCTCATTTCCTTTCTCCCCCATCTGGTCATGAGACCATGGTGAGATGACAGTCTGTTTATGCTTTTTTCACTCTGTGGGACTATGCCCTTCTGTAAAGTTGACTTATAGAAAGCAGTGATTCTCAAGTTCTAGTGTGCCTCAGAATCCTCTGGAAGGCTTAACAAAACAGATTTCTAGGCTTCACCCTCAGCATCTCTGAATCAAAGGGTCTGAGGTGGGACCAAGAATTTGCTTTTCTTAACAGTACTCCATAAAGCTAATGCTATTGGTTGGGATATCAGACTTTGAGAATCACTGATCCAGAGAATAAAACCCTTTAGTTCTGGCTCCAGAACAAGAAAGTTAGTTCCTGAATCAACTGATATGTAGCTTTATGTCTATCAGATCTTTCAGTATTTAAGTCTGTTGTCATATACATCCTGTGTACATGCTAAGTCACTTCAGTCGTGTCTGATTTTTTGTAACCCCATGGACTGTAGCCTGCCAGGCTTCTTTGTCCATGGGATTCTCCAGGCAAGAATACTGGAGTGGGTTACCATGCCCTCCTCCAGGGGATCTTCCTGACCCCGGGACTGAATCCTCATCTCCTACATCTCCTGCATTTGCAGGCAGGTTTTTTACACATACATCTTAGGGATTCTTACTGTGTTATTCAAATAAGTGGTCTTTGATGATGTTCAAAACCTAAGGCTGTGGATAGAGACCCGAGTTTACATACAGGGGGAACAAATAGCCTCCTTCATGGTTTGCCTCCTTTCTCACTTGGTTCTACAGTATTGTAACGTAGAATAAAGTATTAAAAAAAAAAATGTTCTTCTCATTACCGTTGTAATATGGCTGTAAAAATAATACCTGCTTTATAAAATGGTTAAATTTACTAATCCCAACTCTAACAATTTGTCATGTGATTCTTTGGTGTTAGAATTAAAGCGAACTACCTTTTTTTAAACCAAAAAAATAAATAAATAAATAAAAAGAAAAAAAAAGGAAAGGAAGCAAGAAAAAAGAAAAGGACTGATGACAGGAGGAAAGCAAAGAAGGAGGGGGCGAGGAGGCAAGAAAGGAAGAAAGAAAGCTTCAGTTTTTTTTTTTTTTTTTCGTTTTGTTTTTTTTTTTAACTTACTTAAAAAAAAATTTAATTGGAGGCTAATTAGTTTACAGTATTGTGGTGGTTTTTGCCATACATTCACATGAATCAGCCATGGGTGTACATGTGTTAAAACACGTTTTTAAGATGCTACATTTAGAGACTGTCTGGAAGGAACTATATTGACTTAATAATAATTAAAATAAAAATGGCAACTAAAATTTGTATCCAGTTCTTACTCATGACAAGTAACTGCTAACTACTTTATATGTTGTTATCATTTCATTTTACAAAAGTTCCATAAAGGCTGCTATCTCCATTGAAAATGCTTTAAGTGATGTTGAATCACATTTAGAACCAGATTTTAATGAAAAAAATTTAATGCATTAAATCACAGGGTAAGGAGTGTTTACATTTCATGTAAGCTGAATACCCAGAACCATAACACTAAACAAATTGCTCGTTTCCTGGTCTTGCTATTCTCTTGCAGTGCCGCCACTCCTGCTTTGAACACCCTTTCCATTCCTTTCCCCCAGAGCTGAAATTCTGCCTACTCTCCTGGTCAAATTCAAAAGACACCTCCTCTGTGTTCTCTGTTCTCACTTCATTTTCTTTTGAACAGTCACATATAATGAAGAGGTGAATGTGTTTGGATATGGAATGGCAGGTGTTCACTTTTATTTTTGTCACATATTGGCTTTGGGATTTTGAGCAATTAATATCTCTGTTTCTCTGCTTGAAAAGTGGGATGAATAATATGCTAGTGTGTTGTTGTTCTGTCGCTAAGCTGTGTCCAGCTCTTTGTGACCTCATGGACTGCAGCACATCAGGCTCCCCTGTCCTTCACAATCTCCCGGAGATTCCTCAAATTCATGTCCATTGAGTCGATGATGCAATCTAACCATCTCATCCTCTGCCACCCTCTTTTCCTTTACCTTCAGTCTTTTGCAACATCAGGATCTTTTCCAATGAGTTGTCTTTAGCATCAGGTGGTCACAATATTGGAGCTTCAGCTTCAGCATCAGTCCTTCCTATGAGTATTCAGAGTTGATTTCCTTTAGGGTTGACTCTCAGGAGTCTTCTCCAGCACCACAGTTCTAGTATATGCACCCCAATATTAGTATACTAGCCTGTTTTTATCTTATGAATTTATGAATCAGTATTTAATTGAGTGTTCTCTGTATTGTCTTCTAGAAAGCTCAGAGATTAATTGGCAAGCCCTCTCTAGGAAATGTACTGGATTTCATTAGTAGTAGTACAGAGACTGGCATTTTGTCTCTGTACTACTATATTGTACCATTTTCCTTTAGACCTTCCTGAAAATAATAACTTAAAAACTAATTTACAAAGGTAATTCAACTCTGTGTATACAAAATAGAAGATATAGCATCTCCACCTCCACTCACTGAGGAATAATAACTTCTAATATACACAGTTTCATTCATATCCATCTATCATCTGCCTATCTATACCAGTTTAAAATGGTATTCTACTATAAATAGAATGTGAATACTATGCATAGAAGCAAAGAATTGACTCATTGGAATAGACTCTAATGCTGGGAAAGATTGAGGGCAGGAGGAGAAGGGTTAACAGGGGATGAGATGGCTGGATAGCATCATCGACTCAATGGACATGAGTTTGAACAAACTCTGGGGGACAGTAAAGGACAGGTAAGTCGGGTGTGCTGCAGTCCATGGGGTCACAAAGAGTCAGACATGACTGAGTGACATGCATATTGTTGTATAGACTGATTTTTTTAATTTAGGAATATATTGTGAGCATTTTCTCACGTCAATGGGAAATGTAAATATTCACATGAATATTTATTACTTATGGAGTTTTCCACCCTAGGCCTCTGCCATGATTACTTAAACTTTGAGCAGGTGAAAGGAGATGGAACCCAACACAGAGAAGGACTGACTTTAGGTAGGGGAAGAAACATTCCTCCAATTTTAATGGGAACAAAGGGCATAGCAGATAAAGGTAGATTATATAAATATATAATTTATATTATATGGGCTTCCCTTGCGGCCCACATGGTAAAGAATCTGCCTGCAATGGGGAGACCTGAATTTGATCCCGGGGTCAGAAAGATCCCCTGGAGAAGGGAACAGCAACCCACTCCAGTATTCTTGCCTGGAGACTCCCATGGACAGAGGAGCCTGAAAATATACAGTATATACTATATATAAATAAGTCTGTCTAGTCAAAGCTGTGGTTTTTCCAGTAGTCATATATGGATGTGTGAGAACTGGACTATAAAGAAAGCTGAGTGCCAAAGAATTGATGCTTTTGAACTCTGGTGTTGGAGAAGACTCTTGAAGTCCCTTGGACTGCAAGGCGATCAAACCAGTCAATCCTAAAGGAAATTAGTCCTGAATATTCATTGGAAGGACTGATGCTGAAGCTAAAACTCCAATATTTTGGCCACCTGATGTGAAGAACTGACTCACTAGAGAAGACCCTGATGGCTGGGAAGGCTTGAAGGTGGGAGGAGAAGGGGACAACAGAGGATGAGATAGTTGGATGGCATCACCGACTCAATGGACATGAGTTTGAGTAAGCTCTAGGAGTTAGTGATGGACAGGGAAGCCTGGTGTGCTCCAGTCCATAGTGTTACAAAGAGTCAGACGTGACTGAGCGACTGATCTTAATCATATATATATGTATGTATGTGTGTATATATATATACACACATAGTTTTCCCCCTTAGACCATATAGTAAGAAGAAGCATGGCTATGGTGACCTGAAAGCAGAAGGCAATAAAATCTCTACTACCAGAGTTTAAAGAAAAAAATGGCAGCAACTTGAACAGAATTTTGTGGCAAGAGAACTGCTTGGCCTCCTTATGCCCAGATCTTCAGGGCTCATGTTTGTCCCTTACTATTCCCCACAGGGGAAACTCACCTTAAACACCTGCTTTGTCCCTTACTATTCCCCACAGGGGAAACTCACCTTAAACACCTGCTACCCAGCTTTCTGTGTTATTCTTGTCATCCATTTCCTGGGAACTGGACCCCGATCTACCTGTTTCACATGGTGTATTTTTGCACTGACTTCTCTGGCTCTCTGTGACCTTCCAGTATCCTCACTGCAAACCCCTGAAGGCATGCCTCTTATCTGATCCTAGATCAGACCCTTTGCTCCCTACCTTTTCATTAGCTTCCCAATTATCTGCCTACCTTGAGGTCTCTCCAGCCACTCCCAAACCACTACGGACATTTTCCTAAAAATCACGAGACTCTGTCTAACTTGCTAGCAAAAACTGTTATTGTTGTTTAGTTGCTAAGCTGTGTCCCCCTCTTTGTGACCCCATGGATTGCATCATGCCGGGATCCTTCACTATCTCCCGGAGTCTGCTCAAATTCATGTCCACTGAGTCAGCGATGCTATCTAACCTGTTCATGGATCACAGCCTTGTTGTGGCCAAGGGCTTGCATAACTCAGTGAAGCCAGGAGCCATGCTGTAAGGGGCCACCCAAGACAGACAGGTCATTCATGGTGAAGAGTTCTGACAAAATGTGGTCCACTGGAGAAGGAAATGGCAAACCCACTCCAGTATTCTTGCCTGGCAAACCCCAAGAGCAGTATGAAAAGGCAAAAAGATAAAACACCAGAAGATGAGCCCCCACGTTGGAAGGTGTCCAATATGCTACTAGGAAAGAGTGGCGGGTAATTACTAATATCTCCAATAAGAATGAAACAGCTGGGCTGGCACAAATATGAAGTAGGAAATAATCCCTGGAGCATAAACCTAGAAACTCACCAATACAAAGAAGAAAACATGATACATATCAGATTAGTGAAGTTCACACAACAAACAAGCCACTATGATCCCTTTTACCAGGAAATCTATTCAGAAGCACTGAAAACAGTGCAGTGATGTATGAAACACAATGTTGTTGAGTTGATTCAGAGATGAAGATGAAACTGTTTACATTTATGCAAACTATAGTTTATTCAGGTTAATATTTACACAATAAAAAACTTTCTAGCTGAGTGACTGAAATCTACAATAAAAAACGTAGTCACATTCTGTTTCTGTAACAGCCTGTGATCTAGGTGAATTCTTTCTCCAGATAACATCTACATTATTTGCTTATTTGACGTTACAGTTATTAGCTCTCAAGTGTAAACATGTGAGATAAACAGTCACATGGTTAAGAGATCTGAACAATTTAATCCTCTAATGCCAATAGGTTTGTTAAATGTTACAATAAAAAAAAATCAAAATCAACTAACAGATAGATATTGATGCAAAAAGTCAATGTTTCTATGTTTGTATATGCCAGTCCTTAACTGAATGAGTTTATTTCCTTACAAAAGGTTTATTTTTGATATGTAGAAATGTATAGAAAGCTCATCAGCTTAATGAGATAAAGGCCTGTCCTGGAAGGTGTAGGGAGAAAAAAAGATAGGAGAGGCATGGGGGAAGGAGTCAGCAAAAGCCTTTAGGGTGACAGAGGGAAAATGATCGTCATAAACTCACATTAGCAGTAAGGACGCTAGCTAAGTAGGCAAAAGCTAGTTAATATGTATTTATCTGAGTCACAAGACCCAGGTGTTGGGTTTATATCTAAGTGAGAATGAGAATTTTAAAAGAGCCCAAAGGTCAAGTGCAAGACCAAAGAAGGATCACAGCCCTTCTGTGGCATTCTCTAGTATCCAGAAAACATGTTACATTTCTCCGAATATCACTACTTCATTAAGTTCAGTAACCAAGTCAATGTTGGCAGTATGACTATGACTGATAAGACTGTTCAAGGAAATTTTTATAACGATTATGTTGATGGTGTGATTTTGGAGTTAAAAAAGGAAGCACAAATTTCACTTAGTACCCATTGTCCCACACCATTTCTAATGAGAAAGAGTGGGCAAAAGGCAAGTGGACAACGTAGCCATCAATATGTGTACTGTGTGGTTCTCAGTGGACCTCTTATAGGCAATGAATGAAGAAAGGGGTAGCAAATTCTTCCTGGATGTTCTCAGGAAGAATTTCACCTCCCACTCATTTCTTATTGTGAGACCTTGAGAGATCAAACTGGGAATCTGCCCCTAAGTCATGTTTTTCCTGTTCCTCCAGATTGCGCAGATGAGGTTGGAACTGTGCGCCCTGTTTCTTAATACAAGGCAATTTTCCCTCGTCTCTTTTTCGATTCCCTTTGATGGTCAGGGTCAGGGAGAAGTATCTTATATGTGAATGTGTGCTCAGTTGTTTAGTCGTGTCCGACTCTTTGTGACCCCATGGACTGTAGCCTGCCAGATTCCTCTGTCCTTGGGGGTTCTCCAGGCAAGAATGTTGGAGTGGTTGCCATGCCTTCCTCCAAGGGATCTTCCCAATCCAGGGATCGAACCCAGGTCTCCCGCATTGCAGGTGGATTCTCTACTATCTGAGGCACCAGGGATGCCCACAGCACAGCATAAGGGACTAGAGTTAACTACATGCATGCATAGACAGTGCAATTACAAATAATGAGATACAAACAGGCTACAAAGCAAATGCCATTCTTGAGGTGGATGGAGGGTACTGCACATGATCTTCACACACAATACCACAAAACGGGGGGGGGGAGACCACTGAAGCCACTGCCTCCCCACAACCTCACTCCATTTAAGGAACCAGCCTGCCCTCCTCAGAGAGTGAGCAAGAGCATCTCTTCCTTGTTTTTGATCTCATGGTGCAGCAATAAAATACCAATAAAGCCTTGCTTTAAATTCCTTGTCTGGCCTTTTATCAATGTCTACTGATTAAAGAGTCCAAGGATCTGAGTTGGTAACAGCATAGTAGCAATATACTTCATTTCCACTGGTCACATTCCATTGGTCAGAACTAATTACATGTCCCAAGTTACATGTGAAGGGGCTTTGAGATGAGGTCCTTGGTTGAAACGAAGCCTCTGACTCCTTCCTCTCAGACCCTGGGAGCGTCCTGGGTAATCTCTCCTTAAAATTCCATTAGATTGGGCTTCCCTGGTGGCTCAGTGGTAAAGAACCCACCTGCCAAAGCAGGAGATGTGTGTTCAATCCTTGATCCAGAAAGATTGCCACATGCCTCGGAGCAACTAAGTCTGTGCTACAATGTTGAGCCTGGAAGCCACAGATACGGAGCCCACATACTCCAACTACTGAAGCCCGCATGCCATAAAGCCCATGCTCCATAACAAGAGAAGCCACCACAATGAGAAGCACACGTGCGGCAACTTAACAGTAGCCCCCGCTCACCACAACTAGAGAAGAGCCCGTGCAGCAATGAAGACCCAGCACAGCCAGAAATAAATAAAGTTTTCATTAAAAAAAAATTCATCTGGTTGTTGGCTGAACTGGGCCTCACACAAATTTTATGTGGCCCATATAGCATTGGTTAGGAAAATATGGGGCCAGAGTCTGCCTGCAATGCAGGAGACCCAGGTTGGATCCCTGAGTTGGGAAGATCTCCTGGAGAAGGGAAGGCAACCCATTCAGTATCCTTGCCTGGAGAATTCCATGGACAGAGGAGCCTGGCAGGCTATAGTCCGTGGGGTCGCAAAGAGTCGGACAAAACTGAGTAACATTTTCACTTTCAGGACTCTATAAAGACCCTTTCTGTTAGGTATCAATATTTAAACATAGGAAGCTTTCTATATTAAAAAGTCTACATCTTGGGCTTCTCTTTAAAGAGTCAGATTCTCTGGCGAAGCTAGGCCTACAGTTCTGCATGGTAACATGACCAGAGCTAGATCCTGTCTACTTTCCAGCTTGCTTCCGTCCCCTTTAACAATCCCATTTAGCCCTTCCAGGTAGTTTCACTGCTTTGGATTACTTGCCTTGGCACTGCTGGCACTGGAACTTGTGTTTCTGGAGCAGAAACACAAATTGTGGTGTGGTTTGGCTGGAGCTGGAGGAGCGTGTCTTGTTTTGCTATATGTAGTGGTTTGCCAGTAGTAGTAGTTTTGCTATATGTAGTAGTAAGACTTCCCTGTAGCTCAGATGGTAAAGTATCTGCCTGCCGTGCAGGAAACCAGGGTTTGATTCCTGGGTTGGGAAGTTCCTCTGGAGAGGGAATGGCAGTCCACTCCAGTGTTCTTGCCTGGAGAATTCCATGGACAGAGAAGCCTGGTGGGCTACAGTCCATGGGGTCGCAAAGAGTCAGACACGACTGAGCGACTGACACACACTCACACACAGTGGTTTGCAACTATTGTAGCAAAGTACCAAAAACTGGATGACTTAAGCAACAGAGATTCAATATCTCAGTTCTGGAGGCTGGTTTCATATCAAGGTGTTGGCAGGGTTTCTTCTTTCTGGGCTATGAGGGAAAGTACTGTTCTAGGCCTATGTCCTTGGCTTGTAGATGGCCACCTTTATTTTCACATGGCACTTTCTCTGTATGTGGATCCCTGGGTCCAAATTTCCTCTTCTTATGAGGACATCAATCATATGGGATTAGGGCCTGCCTATCTTAATGAGCTCACTTTCACTTGATTACCTCTGCAAGGATCCTATCTTCACACAAGGTCACATTCTGAGGAACTGGGAGTACGCACTTCAACATATGACTTTGGACAGCACACAATTCAGCTCCTAATACTGTATTCACTCACCTGGCTTCATGTGTGTCTCACGATTACATAAGGAAAGGAAAGGGACTTCTTCCCTGGTGGCCCAGTGATTAAGAATCCACCTTGAAATCAGGGGACACAGGTTTGAAGCCTGGTGGGGGAACTAAGATCCCACTGCCGAGGAGCAACCAAGCCTGTGTGCTGCAACTACTGGGCCTGCGCACCACAACTAGAGTCTGTGCGCCACGATGATAGGTCCGTGTGACACGCAGACTCCACGCGCTGCAACCAAGACCCAGACCTGATGCAGCCAAATGAATTAAATTTTTAAAAAGGCAGAAGAAAAAAATTCTCAAAATAATCTCAGCTAGAAAACTGATCATGTTATACCACTGTGTTGAAAAAAAGGGGGGGCATATTTTACAGAAGAGTTAGGAGAATATCAAAAGTAATCTCTATTCTTTGCCAAGAATATCACATATTTGGTTTTCACTGTGCAGCTGACATGGTCTATTCTGAGGCCCAGAAGAATCTTTCCATCCCATGGGGAAAGGCTTTTTCTCATGGGAAGGGGCAGTGCACAGGCTGCTGTTGTGAATTAAAAAGGTTGCCAGCCATGTCAGTAAACAAAGGATGTTGCAGCCACTAAGCCAGCAGCCCTGGAAGCCACCCCTAACCGTGCACTGGGGATTCAGGGTGAGAAATGCAGGATACTGAGCCTAGACCGATTCATGGGGTCACAAAGAGTCGGACACAACTGAGCGACTGAACTGAACTGAACTGAACTGAGCCTAGGCCATTAAGATGCATGTTGAAGGAATGACTTCAGTGAGCCCCGATTCTTGCATCTCCCCATACACAGAAAACCACGAAAACACATTAACTTGAGATGTCCAGTTTTCTTTAATTAATAGTAATCTTTTGATGGGGCTTCCCAGGTGGCACTAGTGGTAAAGAACCTTCCTGTCAATGCAGGAGACATAAGAGACGTGGGTTCGATTCCTGGGTTGGCAAGATCCCATGGAGAAGGGAATGGTAACCCACTCCAGTATTCTTGCTTGGAAAATCCTATGGACAGAAGAGCCTGGTGGACTGCAGTTCATGGGATTGCGGAGTTGGACACAACTGAAGCAACTTAGCACAGTACAATCTTTTGATATTCTGACTACCTGGTTTTGTTGCAAAAACTCTCTTACCTCTTCAGAGCAATTCCTCAGAGCTATCTGAGAGGCTGCCTTCTGGGCTTGAATCCTCAGAAAGTCTGCCAAGTAAAACATAATTCTTAACTTTTAGGTTGTGCATTTTTTTTCTGTTGACACCGTGTTCCTTGACAAAAGAATAGCTCTGCTCAA
This sequence comes from Nanger dama, assembly GCA_917880005.1. NCBI lineage: Eukaryota > Metazoa > Chordata > Mammalia > Artiodactyla > Bovidae > Nanger > Nanger dama. The sequence goes on along the minus strand of CAKJTW010000057.1, from coordinate 10,746,290 downwards.
TCTTGCATGAACTTTTCTTCTCTCCCAGGCAGAAAAATATGTTCCTTTTCATGTAATTGTCCACCCACATCTGCTATCTGCAAAGCAATTGTGAGGTTACCACACAGATCCAGCGGGCTGACAAGTTTTTCAGTAACAGAAAGCCCCCCACAGAGCAAGCTATGAAATGTCGCCAAAGTTCAGCTGTGGTGAATCAAACTGTTTACTGAGATGCAGAGGAAGAGTTCCTAACTGCCACTCGCATTCTTTCAACTTCTTTCACCAAAGCATTCACTGACTTCTCCGAGGGGGTGTGGGGGCCTTTGTGGGAGAGATAGCTGCCTGGGACAGCCGGGACAGGCCATGGTGGCTTGAATGAAAAAACTCCCAGCAGCTGGGTGCCACAGCACCCTTTGCTAACAAAACACAGTGAAGGGAAGTATGTTGTTTCAGTCACTAAGTAGGATCTGACTCTGCAACCCCATGAACTGCGGCATGCCTGGTTTCCTTGTCCACCACCATCTCCCAGAGTTTGCTCAAGTGCATGTCCGTTGAGTCAGTGATGCCATACAGCCATCTCATCCTCTGCTACCCTCTTCTCCTTTTACCTTCAATCTTTCCAGAAAGGAAGTATAGTAGCACTGAGTTCTCAAAACTCTGCTGATGATACACTTGGGAACTCAAAGAGCCAAACCCAGGTGAACTGATGTAAAGGGCTACTGAATCATCATTAGAAGTGGGAAAAATGCCCAGTGTTTGAGTTTTCAAGAAGGCAAGTAGTCTGCTTAACTGTGTGTGTGTTTGGATTTTTGTTTTTATGTTAGCCAATGACTTGGCTCACTTCAAACAGATCAGCTGTTTGGAGACACATAAGCACTGTCCCACATAAAAGACTATTTAAAAACCTTTAGGGATAGTTAGGGAGTTTGGGATGGACATGCACACACTGCTACATTTAAAACAGATAACCAACAAGGACCTACTTTAGAGCAAATGGAACGCTGTTTAATGTTACATGGCAACCTGAATGGGATGAGAGTTTGGGGTAGAGTGGATATATGTTTATGTATGGCTGTGTTGCCTTGCTGTCCACCTGAAACTATCACACCAGGTTAATCAGCTTATACTCCAATATAATAATAAAAAGTTAAAAAAATAAAATTTGTAAAGTCAAATTGGAGGATTATGAAGATAAACAACCTCAAAGAAAATATTAGCAAAATATTCTCCTTACTTAGAAAAATCAAGATTCAGAATTCTTGGAGTTACTGAGACAGTTCAAGAACACTTGGTGCCATAGCACTTATGATTCACTTCCTTCCTCAGGATATGAGAATATGAGAGGCTGACATTTTCTTCCATCAGCATTGGTTGAAAAAAGAGGATCGGGGAAGTCCTCTCTGGCTGCAGAGGTGCTGAGTAGCTGAATATAAATGTAGAATTCTGTAACTCTGCACAAATGAGATAGTCTATGATTTGATCCTAGAAACAATGACAGGAAATAACTCATCATCTCTTCTCTAGAGAAGAGTTTTCCTTAAAAATCCATGTGACTACATCCTTTTATCTAAGCCTCTGCTGCCTGGTAGTGCCCTAACCTTCAGTCCTTCTGGAATCACCTTTTCTTTAATAATCAAATAACATGCCCAAGCCCCCATCCCACTCCCTGCAGCCTGGTGTCCTAAAGATGCCCTAATACACCCTCCTGAAGAGAGGGATGCCCAGGCTACTTCTGCATTCACTACCGCTGCTGTCTCTCCCTACAGAGCCAACGGCATCCTTAACATTACTCTTGGCTATTTGCTGTCATATGTATATGTTTCAAGTATAAGATAATTAGACTTCTGCTGAAGCTGTGAGGCAACAGAGGGTAATTGGAACTCAGGGTATTAGACATTCCCGTCCTAAAATTTGTCAGCTGCTTTCCCTACATAAAATGTTTTCTCAAATAACTTTCTCTCCCACCTCTGCCTGCCACCATACAGCTTGGGTCCCTCTTTCTTTCAGGTTATCCAAACCTTCCTTCCTTCAGCTGCTACTAAGACACCAGTACCCAAGTCTCTTGACACAGGGTCTATAAAAGTGGGCTTAGCTTGTTGCTCAAGGTTATGAGAAAAGTTGTTTTGAGTGTCTCTTATTCTAGCTCTCAAACCCTGGCCAGAATCTTTTGTTGATATGTGACTTCATCTAGCAGAAAAAAATATTTCCCCAAACTTGCTCTACAAGAGCAAATCACACATTATATTACAATTTCTGTTTAGTGGGCAGATGTATTTCTATCTCTGGAAAAAATTGGAATTAAATATGCAAGTGATGAAGTAGATAATCCCTATTATTAGTATATTTCTCTTAAGGAATAATCTATCTTCAGGTATTAGACAATTTGGCCTGTTAGAAGGGTTCTATCATTCCAATTTAAACTGAGTAATTGAGTAACTGTTTTACATTTGTGATATTAAGTTAAAATCTAAGTTTAGAAGGAAACACATGAAAAGATGTTCAATATCATCATTATTAGAGAAATGCAAATGAAAACTACAATGAGGTATTACTTCACATTTGGTCAGAATGGCCATCATCAAAAAAATCTACAAACAATAAATGCTGGAGAGGGTGTGGAAAAAAGGGAGCCCTCTTGCACTGTTGGTGGGAATGTAGATTGATACAGCCACTAGGGAGAAGAGTATGGAGATTACTTAAAAAACTGCAAATAAAACTGCCATGTGCTGTCCTGTGCTGTGCTGAGTTGCTTCAGTCATGTCTGACTCTTTGTGACCCCATGAACTGTAGACTGCCAGGCTCCTCCATCCATGGGATTCTCCAGGCAAGAATACTGGAGTGGGCTGCCATGCCTTCCTCCAGGGGATCTTCCTGTCCTGGGTATCGAACCCTTGTCTCCTGCATTACAGGCGGATTCTTTACCACTGAGCCACCAAGGAAGCCCCTGAAACTACCATATGACCCAGCTATCCCACTAGTGACCACATTCCCTAAGAAAAACCATAATTATTAGTAAGTAATACAGATAAGCCTAACTTTTTAAAGAAACCATAAGCAAAATAATAGAGTGGTAGATTTACCTGAAACCCATATAAGAGATTAAAGAGTAAATCATTTGCATGTAATAAAATTCTCAATGCAATATGGAATGGAAAAATTACCCAATAGACAAATGAGCAGATAAGATAAACAAGAATTCACAAGAAAATAAATGCTAGTGACAATTAAAAAAAAAAAAAAGACATACATACCCCAGTGTTCACTGCAGCACTATTTACAATAATTAGAACATGGAAGCAACCTAAATGTCCATCAACAGTTGAATGGATATGGATAAATGTATATTGTGATACATATATACAATGCAATACTCTCAGTCATAAAAAGAACAAACTTGGGTCATTTGTAGTCATGTATATGAACCTAGAGCCTGTCAAACAGAGTGAAGTAAATCAGAAAAAGAAAAACAAATATTGTACATTAACGCATATATATAGAATCTAGAAAAATCGTACTGATGAACCATTTGCAGGGCAGGAATAGAGATGCAGGTGACTCTTTGCACCCCCATGGACTGTAGCCCACCAGGCTCCTCTGCCCATGGAATCTCCCAGGCAAGAATACTGGCGTGGGTTGCCATTTCCCTCAGGGGATCTTTCTGACCCAGGGATCGGGATACTGCATCTCTTGCATCGCCTGCGCTGGCAGGTGGGTTCTTTACCACTAGGCTTTCCTGGTGGCTCAGACAGTAAAGAATCTGCAGTATGGGAGGCCGGGGTTCAATCCTTGGGTCAGGAAGATACCCTGGAGAAAGGAATGGCAATGCACTCCAGTATTCTTGGCAGGAAAATCCCATGGACAGAGAAGCCTGGTGGGCTGCAGTCCGAGGGTCGCAAAGAGTCAGACACAACTGAAGCAACTGAGCCCACCCGCATTCCCACGTGTAAAATAGATAGCAAGTGGGAGCTGCTTTATAGCCCTGGGAGCTCAGCTCGGTGCTCTGTGATGACCTACACGGGTGGGATGGTGGGTGGGAGAGAGGCTCAAGAGGGAGGGAAATGTAGGTATACCTATGGTCAATTCACGTTGATGTACAGCAGAAACAGAAAAAGCATTGAAAAGCAATATACTCCAATTAAAAAACATGTTTATAAACCATAAGATAAGAACAATTAAGAGAATTTATGATTCATTTTATCTATAAATTTAACTTGTTTGATTTATAAGAATCGCTAGATTAAGGAGGTTTCTTTATGGCGTGATGGAAATAGTCGAAGGTTGATTACGATGGTGGTTGTACAGCTCTGTGGATACACTGAATTGTACACTTTAAATTGCACATTTCTTTTACTCTTTAAATGGGTGAACTATATGGCATATGACTTATATCTCGTAAAGCTGTTAAGAAAAGAATCATTTGACTTCTTGAGAACGTGAGTCCATTGTAATACTGAAAAAATATAGTACACTTATAAATTCAGTATCAGAATTTTTTCCCGGTTTATACATCAGAGTATTTAAAAGCATTAGATTAAATTATAAAAGCTTCCTTAGGGCTTCCCTGGTGGCTCAGTGGTAAGGAGTCCACCCTCCAAACCAAGAAACATGGGTTCAGTCCTTGGGTTGGGAAGGAGATGGAAATGGCAACCCACTCCAGTATTCTTGCCTGGGAAATCCCATGGAACAAGGAGCCTGCTGCTGCCGCTAAGTCACTTCAGTCGTGTCTGACTCTGTGCCACCCCATAGACAGCAGCCCACCAGGCTCCCCCGCCCCTGGGATTCTCCAGGCAAGAACACTGGAGTGGGTTGCCATTTCCTTCTCCAATGCACGAAACTGGAAAGTGAAAGTGAAGGCGCTCAGTCATGTCCTACTCTTAGCTACCTCATGGACTGCAGCCTATCAGGCTCCTCCGTCCATAGGATTTTCCAGGCAAGAGTACTGGAGTGGGGTGCCATTGCCTTCTCTGATATATTGTCCATAGGGTTGCAAAAGAGTTGGACATGACTTAGTGACTGAACAGCAACAAAAGCTTCCTTAAAACTCACTGTGAAAATTTGCCAAATAAAATAAGAGGATTTATATATTATAATTAAAGTTTAAGGCAAAGTAGGTTTTTAAAATTTAATCTTAATAAATTGAATACTAATACAAATAGAATATTTTATGCATGCTTAGGACTTCCTTATGGAGCAAAGGGGATGAGACTTAACACAATATAGTTAGTCATTACAATATAAATTAGCAGTCTTGAGATCCCTGAATGATGGAGTAACAAAAATTCCTATGAAATTGAGCTTGAAAAACCTAGTTATTCTGAAAGTGGAGTTAACACCTTTAACTGGTACTGGCTGTGGCTGGTTATATTTTACAGAATGGAAGTTGATGAAAGGACAGCTTTATCTGTTTTCTTCACTGTGAAACAGAAAGAAAACTACCTACCTCCTATGACTGTTGTGAGCATTAAATAAAGTAATCCACGTGAATGGCTGAGTTATTGGCACAGAGAAGATGCTGCATAAATCTTACCTGCTGTTATTAGCTGGTCAGTATTAGAACATTCTAGGTAAATGCACAGAGTAGACATCTGATGCTCTGTTGTTATTTTTGGCCAGCTAGTATCCATTCTCCCTTTTCTGAATGTGTGGTATCCTTGGTGGAACTACATAGGTGTTTGTCTTCTTCGGCTGGCAGGTAATCCAAATTAGACTGACTGGAGCCCCAAGCTCAGCATCTGGGATATTTGATTCTTAAGTGAAGTGGTGCAAGAAGGGAAAACGCCTTCATGGTGTAGTTCCCAGTCACATAGTGCATGGTGAGCCTGGGGCCATGCTTGGTCAGCAAGGCCGACAGACATGAGCAGGACACAGCACAGAGGACAGCGAGGACGAGCTAGGACCTGCCGCGCACCTCTGCATCTGTCCATTACTGCATCTGACAACCTCCCTAGAGGTTCTTCTTTGCTCAGCTTTAACTTGGAACGGTACAGAGAAGGGTGTTCTGAGAAAGAGAGCTCCTAATAAATCAAGTTGACAACTATACGTTACAGCATAGTTCTTAAGGAAATAAATGGAGCTGAGATACAAGAACATGTCAGTGCAGGGCCTGGCCCACAGTTGGTGTTTACTAAAAGCTCATTTATTTGTCATCATGTTGATAAATCAAGTGACCTGTGCTAATATTATTGAGACTTGACGTCATTGTTTATGACCATTTTAAACATGTGAAAAGCTGGTACCCCTGATGTTAGGAGTGAATAGCATTGCTAGTACCCTGTATCTCTTCATGTGAACATATTTGCAAACTGTTTATATTAATGCAATGACTAAATTTGTCAAAAACAGTAAATACAAGTTGTGTATTTCCTGTGATTAGATTTATTTTCACTAGCCTTGTATCTTTAGTTTTAAGCATAATGATCTTTTTCTCATTTCCCTATCAAACATATGATTTGTATTTGTTAGAGTAAGACCTTTTTATTATGCTATGCTTCCTTCATCCTAATTTTTTTCTTTCAGCTTTCCAGCATAGACTTCATTATTTATTAAACTATTCCAATTTACTGCCTGTGTTCTTCTTGCCTGAACTTTTCTTACAAAGAGATAGCTAATTAGCTCTTAGAGAAGAATCTCCATAAGTGTAATTGTATCTGAAGGGTTCTATTAGGAAACAGGAAGCATGCTTGGCTAGGATTTAGGAGATAGTTGATTGAAGGAGCCATTTACAGAGGTGAAGGTAGGGCTACAGGAATGAAAGAGAAATGTCGAAGCACCCAGGAACCAGCCACTAGTGAAAGCTACTATGACTGCCCCGAAGGGATCAGGAAAGGAAATGGCCTGGCAGATGCTGGCACCAAGCCAGAGAAGTTGGCCAACAGGAGCTTAGGGATGAAGCGTCCTCCGGAACTTTCTACTGAAGCAAAGCAGGAGTGCAGGAAGAAAGGTCCAGCTTTTTCTCCTATTCACTGATCTTCGACCAGTGCCCTCCCATTATTAGCTAAGCCCCATTAGCAGTGAGGGGACAATGGGGTGTAGATGGTGCAGCCCACAGAGGGTGGCTCCCTTCGGGGGCAGAGGACTCACGCATGTGCAATTATGTGTGCGTAAGCACTAAGTGGATTCTATGGACACCTCCCGGGACAGTGTCTCAGAAACCCCAGAATAGGGAGCAAGAGATACTTGGACAGGCTGAGGTCAGGTGCTGTCCCCAACAAGCTGAACAGGAAGCTCGTGGAACTGTCACTATATCTTAGCCAAGATATTTAACCTCCTTCAAACCCTTTTAAAGCCTGAGGAGAAAATAGCAATGCTAACTTACAGAGTCATTGAAAGGATGAAGGGACAGTACCGTGTAGAGTTCTGAGTGTACTGGCTGGCATGTGTGAGACACTTCATAAATGGTTGATGCTTTCACGATGAGACCTGAAAGTCAGCATTGATAACTTTAATTTCCCCCTTTTATTTATCAAGTCAGAGTATATTCAAAAATGAAGACCTGACCTAGGACCTGTACACACCCTATACTTGTCAGCATCCCCATCCTTTTGAAACTGCAGAAGAAAGCAGAATACAAGACTGTTACTGCCTTGAAAATTATCACATACTCCTGCTTGATTATATAACCTTTCCTTACTCACCAGGGAGAAGTGCTCCCCCTTTGCCTGGCAAAGTAATAAAGCCACTCTCTTTCTTTCTTCCCTATTAAAAAAAAAAAGAAAGAAAGAAAACCTGGAGAATAGAAGGGGAAAAAAATCTTCCTCTAAATCATACCACCCGGAGAAAATTACTGTGAACACTTTGGTATTATTTGTATTCATGTGCATCAAAACACTATTATAGTTTGTATATTGGCCACGTGGCCTACTTTTTCATCTTGTGTTCTGTCATGAACATTTTTACAAATAAATATTATTTCACACAATTATGTTTACTGGCTGCATACTATTCTAAGTAATAAACAGCATAATTATTTTAAATGATTACTTATATAGACATACAAAAATTCCCTCCTAGCTAGTTCTCTGATTTTGGACTTTTAGGTTATCTCCAATTTTCTTATTTTATAGACTATTCTGAACTCAGTAGTTCACTTAATAAATGTACCCATGTTTGACTTTTTTCAGGATAAATTTTAAGAAACTGGATTGTACTGTCAGAGAGTATTAAAAAAACCCAACAATGTTAATTTACTTTGAAATAGTTACCTCATGTTAAAATGCCTCTCATATGCAGTGTATCTCACTAGTAACAACTTGTAAGCTCTAGGAAGACAAGGATTTGGGTCTGTAGTGTTCATAATTGTATCCTAGGTGCGTAGAGCAGTGTGAATGAAAAAAATTGCTTTTCAGTGAAGGAAACAAAACAATACTGTGAGTACATGAACCAAGGTCAACGAGATGATTTTAAAAGATTTCTACTAACAATACAAAAATATATCAAGAAAAAAAGAACAGATGTTATTTATTTTTTAAAGGAGACTACAATATCTAAACTATTCCATAAGAAGGCACCTGGATGAAATGAGGATTTTTTAATAAAGATGGAAAAAATGGAGTGGCTGTTGGGTAGGCAGCCAACAAATGTCTGCTGCGCAGCTAAAAACATAGCTTTTCTAAGTCTTGAATTATAATGAACATGTTAAGTTTGTAGCAGTGTTCTTGACTGCTGTATTAGAATAGAGCAGGAAAATTATTTTTGAAAGAATTAAGATTTGTAGGCTTCTAAACACTCTCACACACACACACACACTTCTGGCCCGTGAAATTTGTGGAGAGTCCAGCTGGGTGTTTAAGGGGGTGGATTCTGGGAAACTTTTGATCTTAAAAAGAGACTCGAGGAAAAAGTGTCTTTCCTTTTCTCTTCTTTTATGTCTCTAATACTGTATTCATTTCTGAAATGACCCATGGAGGGACTCAGTCTGATGATGAGGCTGATGTGCTGAGAAGGCAAAACAGAAGGATGGAAAGAGTTAGGGTCCTTGGACATGACTTTGGGCTGCTAACTTTACCAGTAATGAATTCATCCTATCTCAAGGCCTCCTATCACATGAGAATCAGTTTTCCTATTGTTTCAGACCATTGAGACAAGGCCTTCTGTTCCCAGAAGTGGAAAGCATTCTAATTGTAAAATATATCACAGGTATCATTCCAAATATTTTGGAGTAAGCCATATGTGTAGTACATTTACAGTCATATGATAATTCTTAGAGCATGAGTTTTAATGACAATAGAGGTATATAGCTATATATTTACCATATACATGGTTATAACATTTATAAAATGCTTATAATATGGCAGGCATTAGCCTCATCCTTGGGAATCCAAGGGAAAGTAATACAAGCCCCTTTCCCTCTGTGAGGAAAACATGATTATTTCCTAATAATTATTATTCTTAGGATATGTCTCTAGGAATGAAAAAATGAGCTTTGTTTAATGTAGTTTACCTCTTTTTTAAAGACCTTCAATGTGATCATAAAGAAATTATGCTATTTTAAAACCCTACAAAAGAACTAAGAATATATGTGTAAGGCTCAAAGACAAATTCTTATTTATGAGCTTTGCTATATATGTGTGTGTGTATTTTCTGAAGTTCTGTACACAAACCCTACTTTTGAAAAGTCCAAAGGAAGCATATTGTTTTGGATTCATAGCACATCCCACTAGAGAGGTAAATCTGTATATTAATGTCTTAATAAATTTTTAGCACATATTTTATGAGAAAGGTGAAAAATTATAATATTTTTGACAGCTAATCAATAAGGTAGGCATTTAGTTTTACTACTTTCTGGGTTATTAGGCTGCTGAGTGAAAGCAATATAGCTAGTTAAGGGAGGTATCCATTTCATAAAAGGCATGGAGAATATTAATTGGTCTTTAAGATATATGCCATGTCCCTAACTGCCTTCTCTGATTTCCTTAGCTTGACATTAAAAAAAATTAAGTTCCAAAGTTCCCAGGTACCTTTCTCCTTCCCTTATTGATCTTCCTTTATATCTGTCACTGACTAAGATTTAAACATAACACATAAATCACACATATAAAGTTATAAGGCTAAAAGAGGAATATAACAAGGAATAAGATAAACCTGTAAGACTCTGGTTACAAACCTTTTTGTGTGAGGGGTTGTTTTCCAGTGACTGGCGCTGTATTATGAGTCCAGTCCATGAATTCACACCCCCTTGCATTAGGCCACGAAGCATGCTATCACAAGAACTGAGTCTTGATTTCACTGCAGCATTTCCATGCCTCCCACCTAGTGGAAATGTTGGCAACTCCAGGTCACCAGTCCAACTAACTCACCAATAATATTTTACAAGGTCTTTCTGGGCCCTGGGGCTTCCCCAGCAGTAAAGAATCTGCCTGCAACCCAGGAGCTTATTCTTTCTGTTTCTAATCATATCACAAATGACTCTAAGTGGAAGATTCTTGCCTTTCAGGTTGTTTCTGATATGTCCGAGATAATCTCAGGACTCACTACAGTCATCGCAATTAAACTATGATCCCTTCTACAGATATGGAAGTTCTGTTCAACTGTTCTGAGATAGGTTAGTGGACCCTACCAGGATCCACTGCATACATACAATGTAGAGACCAAGTAGTTTGTGAAAGATAGTTTAGGGGATAAAGAGAGAAGCCGGAGAGCCAGTCCCTGCTCTCACTGGGTGACGTGAAAGCTTCACGTGAGTGCCATTCTGGGTTCATTCCATATGCTTTCCATCCAACCTGCTGTCTGCCCCAGGAAGCTGACTGGTAGAAATTCCATCCTGTGGTTCCTGGCTCCTGGATGGGGTCAGCTACTGGGCTGTCCTGATAAGAAATTAGAGAAAGGGGAGGAGAAAGAGGTCAGTATGTGTGGCCCTGGTGACCTCCCTATGAAGGCACCTTAAGTTGGCTGCTACAGAAAGCCTCAGCTCCTCCCATGGAGGCTCCCTGTTTACAACTCTCTCTCGGTATCCACTTCCTCTCTGTTGTTACGGCAGGGACAACATCACTTAGCTAGACTGGATTCCTAGACAAACTCAGGGTTTCTCTATATAGTGCCCAGATCCATATAACAAGTTCACTGCAAACTATTCCACTGTGTGTGTCTGACGTCAGTGTAGTGCTGGGATCCTGTTATTGTAGGCTTGTGAGATATACATGCAGAAATTCATAAAGAGATCAATTGTACAAATGAACCAATGTAATAAGATTCTATGCTGCTGCTGCTGCTAAAAACAGTCGTGTCCGACTCTGTGCGACCTCATAGATGGCAGCCCACCAGGCTCCCCCATTCCTGGGATTCTCCAGGCAAGAATACTGGAGTGGGTTGCCAAAAAGGAGCAGTTCAAGCTACCATTGGATGACAGAGAAGTTTTCCTCAAAGAGGGGACTTTGTATGAGGTGCAGAGGGAAATGAAGCACTGATCTGTTTCTCATGATCATGCTTGAGCACAGGTCTCCACCAGCCGTGTACATTTTGAGAAAAGAGTGGAAGATAAGGCAAGATGTTAAAGATAGTTATCAGTAGCAGCCAGGTACATTTATCAAGTGCCTACTTTAATGTGAGAAATCTGGTGATAAGCATTCCCTTTTACATGAACAAACTCTTATCTTCACCATTCCATATATTACCTGAAAGATGCTAAAAAACACCTTTTTGCTCCTTCACTATTTTCTATAAATTTGCTCTCTGTTCCAAGGGGATAGAGAATGGAAATAAGTTATAGCCCATTAGTTCTTAAGCAGTCTCACTACTATGCAGGTGGTGAATTTATCATCTATGCCTCTAATGCTCATTTGCTACAGTTAGAAAATCTGTCTGTGGTTGTCCAGTAGACCAATAATCATGATCACAGATATATTCAGATATTCATCAGAATGCTTACATAATTCATTTAGTCAGCAAATATGTACTCAGGGCCTACTATGTGCCAGGCACTCTTCTGGGCTGCAGGCAGAGAAGAGTGAACAAATAAAACCCTTGTCAACATGAAGCTCACATTTAGGTGGAGCAAGCCTGACAGTAAGCAAAACAAAAAGTCAAATGTATAGAATGTTAGTGCCTTTGAGAAAAATATTGCAGAGGGGAAGGATAGTACGTGCTGGAGGCTGTACTGGGTGATTTTGGACTGAGTAATCACGGAAAGGGTGGTGGATTTGTAATGTGACTGAGCTAGGAGTTTTCCTTTCCCTGTATGTTTCTTGTTAATATTCAGAGGGGAGAAATGAAGCAGCTACCATGTTGTTGTTTATGCTTGCAAGGTCCATGAGGTATTATTGTTTTGCCTAAAGTATTGAATAAATGTGTGGCAAAATAGAAAAAAATCAGATAGCAAATCTAGACAATGCTCTTGAGGAGTTTGCCTGTCATTAACATTGATTTGTAACCATAGTCAAGGTATACTTAAAACACAACCAATCATTTGAATCTTATGGACACTTTCATTGAAAGATCAATGATATTTTCTTTACTTTTTGTTCATATGTATGCCTCTCCTCCTAGCCAACTAGCTCCCAGAGAGAGGAATATATGTTTTTCTTATCTTCTTTTTCTTACCAAGTATGATGAAAGAAAGAGAAGTTTATTGAATGATAACTATCTTTCATTAAGTGTTTCTTTGAGTTAAATGATTTGTCTATTTCTATAGAGTTCTTGGGAATATTTAAGAGTTCAAGTAGGCATGGTTTTCATATGATCATAGCAGTCAGAGAATATATCAATATCTAGAGATTAGGTGAAAAGTCTGTCTATTTAAAAAATAAATGTTACTATCCACAGATGGATAGTAACTCTTTAAAAAGTATTTTATGATTTTTTTAGATCAGAATAAGGGAGCAAAAGCATAGTCAGAGATGAATTCAAAAATTAAAGGAGGAATGCTAGTTTGTATATTCTTTAGGAAAGTAAAATTTTAGAATGACTTATTTATATCTTTAAACTATTTCTATCTTGATATAGGATGAAGAAGTGAAGTCGCTCAGTTGTGTCCAACTCTTTGGGACCCCATGGACTGTAGCCTAACAGGATCCTCCATCCATGGGATTTTCCAGGCAAGAGTACTGGAGTAGGTTGCCATTTCCTTCTCCAGGGGATCTTCCAGACCCAGGGATCGAACCCGGGTCTCCCACATTGTAGGCAGATGCTTTACTGTCTAAGCCACCAGGGAAGTCCTGGTATAGGATAGGAAATGTGAATAAGTATTACTTGTAGTTCTGACATCTTATTTCCTTAACCCAAGAAATTTTAAGACGTATAAACATAGCTAAATTGTGTTATTAAAAGTCCGAGGTACCTAGAAGAAAAAGTAATTATTAGAGAAGAGATCCAAATAACACAAAGTAAACACAAAAATTAAAATGAGGGACACATTAAGATATTATAGAGCCAAAGAAACACAAATCATGTTGCCTTTATCAACGTAGGTATACCTAACGTGTGTGCTAAGTGCTAAGTCTTTTCAGTCATGTCCAACTCTTTGTTACCCTGTGGACTGCAGCCCACCAGGCGCCACTGTCCGTGAGGTTCTCCAGGCAAGAATACTGGAGTGGATTGCCATGCCCTCCTCCAGGGGTTCTTCCCGACCCAGGGATCAGCCTGTGTCTCTTGTGTCTGCTACATTGGAAGCCGGGTTCTTTACCACCAGCACCACCTGGGAAGCCAATATTTGTTATGAGTACTGCAATACCATGTATTGAGATTGTTATGGCCTGAACTACGTCTCCCTAAAATTTGTCTATTGAACCCTAAGTCTTACAGTGACCGTATTTGGAGACAGGAGCCTTTAACAGATAATTAAGGTTAAATGAGGTCAGAGGGGGCATTCCTTATCTGATGGGATTGTTATTCTTATAAAAGAAGGGATACTGGAGAGCTCTCTACCACATGAGGATATGTGAAAAGCTGGCTGTCCCCAAGTCAAGAAGAGAGTCCTCACTAGAAACTGAACCCTGCTGGAACCTGCATCTTAGACTTCCAGCCTCTAGAACTGTGAGAAAATAATATTCTATTGTTTAAGCCACCCAGAATCAGCACATTTTTATGCAGCCCAAGCAGACAGGGGTGGTAGTTTAGTCGCTAAGTCGTGTCTGATTTTTGTGACCCCATGTACTGTACCCCACCAGGCTCCTCTGTCCATGGGTTTTCCCAAGCAGGAATACTGGAGTGCGTTGCCATTCCCTTCACCACGCGATCTTTCTGACCCAAGAATTGAACCTGGGTCTCCTGAATTGCAGGCAGATTCTTTACCAAGTGAGTCACCAGGGAAGCCTGGGGACGATAGTTAGGAATGGAAAAGATACAGTACTACTTTTATTAATATATGGAAAAATCCCAGAGCCCTTATGATGGAATACATACATAATGCCAGGTACATTTAGTTTCATTTAATCTTCAAACGAATTCTTTGAGAAAGAGATTGTGATTCCCGTATTAGTACAGCTAGTAAGTGGAGGAGTCAAGCTACATACTTCCCTCATTTGGTATCAAGAGACAGGTTCTTAGCCATTCACCTTGTTCATTCTCCAAAAAGTACTTGAGTTTTTACTATGTGACAGGAACTCAGTGGATGTAGACATGATTCTGGACCTGTTCCCTGCCCTAGGGGATGAGGAGCTAGGGTCTACACCAGGATGCTATCTATATTTGATATTCTAAAAGCCTAGACAGACACGGAGGGGAAAAATCTCTGAGGCTGAGACAGAACATCTGGTGGTAAGATTTGAAGTGAAAGGTGAGAATAGAAATTAGAAGCATTCTCATGAATTCTAGAGCAGTGCTTCTCAAAATATACCAGTCCTATCAATCACCTAGGGATCCTGTCAAAACATAGTTTCTAACTCAGTAGGTATTGGGTGGGGCCTGAAAGTCAGCCTATGTGACAAGCTGCCAGCCAATACAGAACATTCTGTGGACCATATTGGAAGTATCAAGAGAGACACATTACTGACTGCAGCCCAGAAAGAACCCAGCCACTCTTCTTGCTTGAACACGCACATTTAGCTCACTAGTGGGTTAGGAAACAGGGCCACCTTGGTAAGAAAACATGCACTGTTTTACTTAATTATTCCTTATTGAACGCTGTATTTAATTAAATCAGGATATATGGTACTACATAATCTCAAGTGATCAGTCTGACAGAATTTTAAATTTCAAAACTAATAAATTTTTTATTTTTCATTAGAGGCCTGGGTTTTGACTTCTTTACTTAAAATCATTGTGAATCCCTATGTAGAGGGTATAGAAAGAAATTAAACAAATTCCCTAAACGAAAGCATATTTAATATATATATACAATGAAGTGTTTTTATATGTTCTAAACAGTTGGCCATATAATTAACTTTATTTTAGTTATGGAAACTGAAGCTCACTACCTTTGTACTTTCATTCTCCCAGGTTTATTGAGATATAATTGACTACTTCTTCTCTTTTTTAACCACCACTTCCAAAGACATATCACATTTGAACTGACCATCAAGAAGACTCTTTTTCTGATCCATGAATAGCTATACTATTTTGGGATAAAATACCACCTTTTACAGCAAGGTTTTCATAAGACCATTTCGGTGATGATTTCAGTCTGAGGCTTCCATTCCCCTGTACAATATTCTTTTTTCATGAATTTAGAGTTTTCTAATTGCTAATATTTCCATTTAGGAAAGGCCTGGAAAGATATAAACATTTTAAATAACCTTCTAAAATCAGCCCTGAGCCCTTTCATTTATGTTAAATACAGATATGTTAAAAAATATGTGGATTAAAAATAGTTATAAGAAATAAAAGTCTTTCTTAGTCTTTTTTTGTGACACCCAATTAATCACTTGATATTTATGTAGTGGCTTTCTCCAAGTTTCCGAATATGATCAAACACAGAAATACTGTCACGATATTCCTATGAGAAATTTAGATGGAAAAGAAGAGAAAATCAGCTATTACCTTCTCATCCTGAAAGCATGAAAACAAATCTTAAACTGTAAACAGAACAAAACCTTTGTAGAGGTTAGGAAAATTTGAGTTGAAATGATAAGAAATTTATCATTTCAGGGAGGGGAATTACACAGGAAACAGTGGCGATTAGACAGGAAGCAACTGCAGATTATCCTAGGATGTGGCCACCCACGAGTGCAGGATTTTTCCTTCCTTTCTGGTCTTACTGTCACTCCCCTAGAAGTAACGGTTAGCACCGTTACGTGCATACTTTTGCACTGACTCTGAAATGACTGTTTACCTCTTCCACCCTGCCCTTACCTCCTAGTCCATCTCTTCTCCTGCCACAGACTTCAAGATAGATCACAGAAGGGTAGAACCACAACTGCAGACCCACCCCATCTTCTAATGCAGCTAAAACCCCTCCAATCCCTCTTTGGCTACTGCTTAGGTAATGCCATTTGCTGTAATTATCCCCAAATTTTCAGTAGCTTAAAACTATACAGATTTTTCAAACATACTCAGAACTACAGAAAGTAGTAAAATGAGCTTTCATAACTATATAAGTTAGTGTTCAGAAATTTTCACTTTTTGGCCAGTCTTGTTTTAATCTAACCCCACAACTCTTGGTTACTTTTGTTATATTATTTATACACACTTTTATATTTATAATGGATAACCAACAAGGATCTAATGTGTAGCGCAGGAAGCTCTGATCAATATTCTGTGATAACCTAAATGGGAAAAGAATTTGAAAAAGAATAGGTATGTGGATATGTATTTTTGACAACAAAGATCCATATAGTTATGTATGGATGTGAGAGGTGGGTTATGAAGAAGGCTGAGTGCTGAAGAACTGGTAACTTTGAACTGTGGTGCTGGAGAAGACTCTTGAGTGTTCCTTGGACAGCAAGGAGATGAAATCAGTCGATCCTAAAGGAAATCAGTCCTGAATATTCCTTGGAGAACTGGTGCTGAAGCTGAAACCCCCAAATTTGGCCACCTGATGTGAAGGGCTGACTCGCAGGAATGGACCCTGATGCTGGGAAGATAGTAGTCAAAAGGAGAAGAGGATGGCAGAGGATGAGATGGTTGGATAGCATCACTGACTCAATGGACATGAATCTGAGCAAACTCAGGGAGATAGTGAAGGACAGGGAAGCCTGGCGTGCTGTAGTTCATGGGGTTGCAAAGAGTTGAACATGACTTAGGACTGAGCAGCAACAACAATAACTGAACCACTTAACTGTACACTTGAAACTAACACAATATTATAAATCAACTATAGTTCAATACAGCCCATCCTAAAGGAAATCAGTCCTGCATATTCATCGGAAGGACTGATGCTGAAGCTAAAACTCCAGTACTTTGGCCACCTGATGCAAAGAACTGACTCATTTGAAAAGACCCTGATGCTGGGAAAGGCTGAAGGTGGGAGGAGAAGGGCACAACAGAGGATGAGATGGTTGGATGGCATCACCAACTCGATGGACATGGGTTTGAGTAAACTCCAGGAGTTGGTAATGGACAGGGAGGCCTGGTATGCTGCAGTCTATGGGGTTGCAAAGAGTCAGACACAACTGAGCGACTGAACTGAACTGAACTGAATAGTTCAATTTAAAAAGTAAAAAAAAAAAAAAAAAGATACCATAGCATTTCAATTGTAAATACTTTAGCATATAACTAGAAGAAATAAGGGCATATATATACCCACCCACAATACCACTGTCCTACGGAATATGCCTAACAATAATTCTTTAATATCACCTAAACACTCAATCCTTGAAATTTTCATAACAATGAAAAAAGTCTTTTTGTAATTGATACATAGAAATCATTATCATTTAGTCGTTAACATCTCTTGTGTCTGACTGCTGCGACCCCATTGACTGTAGCTTGCCAGACTCCTTTGTCCATGGGATTTTCCAGGCAAGAAAACGAATGGGTTGCTGCTTCCTTCTCCAGGGGATCTTCCCAACCCAGGAGTCAAACTCCAGTCTCCTGCATTGCAGGCAGATTCCTTACTGACTGAGCTAACATTTCTTAAATCTCTTTTAATCTGTAACTGTCCCCCTACATTATATATTAACTGAAGAAATCAAATCTTGTTCTTTAGATTGTCCTACATTCTAGAATTGACTACTTGTTTCCTTCTTGTGTTGTTTAATGTGTTCCTCTACCCATTCTTGGAGAAGAGCATGGCAACCCACTCCAGTATTCTTGCCTGGAGAATCCCACGGACAGAGGAGCCTGGTGGGCTACAGTCCATGGGGTTGCAAAGAGTCAGACATGACTGAAGTTATTTAGCATGCATGCACCCATTACTTCAGTTCAATTCAGTTCAGTCTTTCAGTTGTGTCTGATTCTTTGCAACCCCACGGACTGCAGTACACCAGGCCTCCCTGTCCATCACCAACTCCTGGAGTTTACTCAAACTCATGTCCATCGAGTTGGTGATGCCATCCAACCATCTCATCCTCTGTCGTCCTGTTCTCCTCCTGTCTTCAATCTTTTCCACATCAGGGTCTTTTCCAATGAGTCAGTTCTTCGCATCAGGTGGCCAAAGTGCTGGAGTTTTAGCTTCAGCATCAGTCCTTCCAATGAATATTCAGGACTGATTCCTTTAGGATGGACTGGTTGGATCTCCTTTCAGTCCAAGGGACTCTCAAGAGTCTTCTCCAACACCACAGTTCAAAAGCATCAATTCTTCGGTGCTCATCTTTCTTTATAGTCCAGCTCTTATACCCATACATGACTACTGGAAAAAGCATAGCTTTGACCAGACAGACCTTTGTTGGCAAAGCAATATCTCTGCTTTTTAATAAGTTGTCTAGGTTGGTCATAACTTTTCTTCTAAGGAGCAAGCGTCTTTTAATTTCATGGCTGCAATCACCATCTGCAGTTATTTTGCAGCCCCCAAAAAGAAAGTCTGTCACTGTTTCCACTGTTTCCCCATCTATTTGCCATGAAGTGATGGGACCAGATGTCATGATCTTAGTTTTCTGAATGTTGAGTTTTAAGCCAACTTTTTCACTTTCCTCTTTCACTTTCATCAAGAGGCTCTTTGGTTCTTTGCTTTCTGCCATAAGGGTGGTATCATCTGCATATCTGAGGTTATTGATATTTCTCCCGGCAATCTTGATTCCAGCTTGTGCTTCATCCAGCCCAGTGTTTCTCATGATGTACTCTGCATAGAAGTTAAATAAGCAGGGTGACAATATATAGCCTTGATGTACTTCTTTCCTGATTTGGAACCAGTCTGTTGTTCCATGTCCAGCTCTAACTGTTGCTTCCTGACCTGCATATAGGTTTCAGAGGCAGGTCAGGTGGTCTGGTATGGTTATTCCCATCTCTTTCAGAATTTTCCACAGTTTGTTGTGCTCCACACAGTCAAAGGTGTTGGCATAATCAATGAAGCAGAAGTAGATGTTTTTCTGGAACTCTCTTGCTTTTTCCAGGATGCAGCAGATGTTGGCAATTTGATCTCTGGTTCCTCTGCCTTTTCTAAATCCAGCTTGAACATCTGAAAATTCATGGTTCATGTACTGTGGATGCCTGGCTTGGAGAATTTTGAGCATTACTTGACTATCGTGTGAGATGAATGCAATTGTGTGGTAGTTTGAGCATTTTTTGGCATTGCCTTTCTTTGGGATTGGAATGAAAACTGACCTTTTCTAGTCCTGTGGCCACTGCTGACCTCTTCCTAATTTTTTATATATTACTAGTTAGACCTACATGTTTGATTCAATTCTGGATTGGTTTTACAGGAGAAGAGGCAAGGATACTTTAGAGGATTGCTGCCCATTGTGGTAGCTGACCACCAAGCTGGCCCCTGTTGCCCCTCACTTTCTTGTACTCATGTCCTCGTATAGTCAGTTCTCTCCCAAACTGAATAGAACTGACTTGTAAACCAATGGTACATACAGAAATGATGCTATGTGACATAAAAGGCTTTGTAGATTTTTCCTCCCTTTCTCTTGGATCACTCAGTCTGGGTGCAGCTAGATGTTCGGGCAGATTCACACACTCCAGTGGCCCTAGGGAGAAGGCCACATGATGGATTGAGGCCTCCTGCCAATAGTCATGTGAGTGAACCATTATGGAAGTGGACCCTCCAGCCTCAAGCAGGAACTCAAATGGTTGTTACCTTAGCTGACGTCTTGACTGCAGTCTCAAGATTCCTTGAGCTAGAACTGCCCAGCTAAACCACTGTTGAATTTGTGAGCAGAGAAACCATGTGAAAGTATAAATATTTGTTTTAAGCCACTAAGCTTTGGAATGGTATGTTACACAGTAATAGAAGAAAAAAATCACTAGTGTATCACAAACTCTTTTCTGGAAATACTTTTAATGATGCCAAGATTGATCAATGGTTTCAGGTGTTGTCAACCTGACCTATCCATTATACAGTTTTCCATGAACATTTCACCTAATGTTGTTACTAGCCATTGGTGTTTACTAACTACATTTATTGTTTTATTGGGGATTGTATATAATTTCTTCTGTTTTTATTAATTGAGATTCTTAAAAACTTGGAAGTTTTATGAAGCTAAATTAAGAGACATTTTAAAAGTTTTATGTTGGTTTTATGTCTCCTTCATTGATTGGCCTAAATGAATGAAAAATTAGTGTCTTCAAACTAGAACACTGAAAATTAAAATAACAATGTGGTTAAGGTGAGGGGATCTTTATGATGCTAAATAAACTAAATGATGTTAAATAACTAATCTATTCTGTTTTTCAAGGATGCAACTGCCTGCTTTGGTGTTAAGCAGTAAATGAGATACGAGATTCAGAGAAAACATTGCTCACTGTAGTAGCCAGTGAGTGCTGATATTTACTGGATGAATAGTGTAACATGACTACCAGCACTTTCTGTTCCATTCAGCTTTAAAGAGTCTCCTGGGCTAAGTGTTTTGCAAAGTAGCAGACATTACTTCCTGTGTAGTTCTTACTGTAATCATTTAAACATGATTTTATGTAATCACTTCTGGTCTATAAAATAGTGCAATTCCCAAAGCTATAAGGTCATCTAAAATTATAGCTAAAATTATATACAATAACTGTCCACAATTTCAGAAATTATTCCCAGCAAGCTCTAGTTATGAGAATGGATTTCCCTCACTCTTTAAAAGATCACCTGTCACATATTATATTTTCTAAATAAATAAGTCTATTATAATGTTTTATTTCTTAGGATTGGGACTAGTTAAATGCCAGTGTTTTGCTTTAAATGGTTTTCAATCGCTTCTTCAGGGAAAGCTTTTCTATATGGTAAGATTTTATTTCACATTTTGTTAAAACACACTCTTTTGGGGACAGGAGTCACATTTTAAATGTTCATCTTAAAAGTATATATTCTTTACTCACATTAGCTTTGATCAGTTACCACCGTCATTAGCTTACTTTTAGGATTTGCCCTTCATTCAGTTAAGTTCTGTTTCCCAAACATTTACTGAATATTTTCTAGAGGCAAAGCTTTGTGCTTATAAGATATAAGTTGGTAGAGTTATAAGTGCAAAAGAGTGAAGATACAGTGCCCAGTGTTCATTCAAAATGATCAATCATCAAAATGATGTCTTCCATGGTCTGGAGAGTCAAAATTGATGGGAAAATTGCAAATTTTAATTTAAAAATTATGAGAAAATTTAGGAGAAAGGATTATTATTTCCCAATTGCTTCATAGAGGAAATAATTATGAATAAGCCTCAGAAAAGGAAAATTTAGATAGCAAAGAATGAAGAGGTGAAGGGGATATTCCAGGTAGTAGAAATTTAGAAGATCAAGGTATAGAGGTAAGCAATCCAGATTAGCTGATTGGTGAGGCTGGAGCAAAGTTTGTGTGGACAATTCTTGTGGGAGATAAAGTTGGAAAGAACATAAACTGACTTAAAGAGAACCGCAATCAGCATCTCACTAGGTATCCAAGTGGTTGGGCTTGATATTTTACATGTTTGTATATGCTTATACAACTAAGTGATTCTGCTTATTTTAAAAATATAAACAATACTCATAATGTGTCTTACTAACATGTTATACCAGTACTATCATAGTGGATACAAGGCTGCTCAATGTACGCTTCCACCCTATCTAGTATCTTCTTTGGGAAACCACTTCCTTCTGCCCAACCTTATTTGTATATAGAAAGGACCATTTCTACTTCTCCTGTTCCGTTATATTCTGGGAGAGAACCTCAGGATGAAGCCAAAACACGTAAGAGGACAGAACTGATCTTTGGAGATGAACTGAGCTTATAGAACATTGCGTTTAGTCCTGGGAGCAAGTTATTCCTGAAGCTAGAATAGTCCTTGAGCCTGCAGATGAATGAACCAACAAATTATTTTAAATTATGTTTGAGTTGGATTTTCCATCATTTGCAATGGAAAGAGTCCTGTGTGTCCTTATTCTCAATAACTTGCTCCTGAAGCTATTTTGATGGGTACCCTCTGGGGAAACAGAGACTAGTCACTCTGTCACCCAGTGAATTGCATATCTTTGTATGATTATAAGCTTTCTCAACGCTTCTTGGAATGTTTTCATTCACTTTGTTGATGAAGCTGAGTTTCTAATTTCCTTTCTGTTTTATCCAACTTTTCACTGGACGTTGTGTCAATTCTCCTCTTTTACTGAAACTGCAGTTAGAACACAAAATGGTCAACTAAGATAGCTCATTGAGTGATAAGTTCATGTTTGCCCCCTATTTGAGCAATATTTTAAAATTCAAAAGCTGTGTTTATCATTTTAACAAATAGCACCATGTGACACATTATATTGCACCTGCCATCTCTTCAGATTCCTAGCCAAAGTTTTGGGGGTATCACAAAAATTGAAAGGTGTGAGTCAAAGGCTACTTGGTTCATTGTTTCCTAAAGTTGTCCATGGTTCCACTGAATCTCTTTTTGGACTGGTAGGCCACAGAGTTGCTCTGGGATCTAAAATGGCACTCACTGTTTTCACTCAGGAGAAAAGGATTTCCTTTAAATCATACACATACTGTGGGTTTTAAAAACATCAGATGATCTTCAACAAACAAGGAGGAATGAAGGGAAATTGTTTTCAACCAATTGTCACTTTACTTTGGACATTTTGGGGGAAGATTTACTATGAAATTTACTTTTGAAAGAGTTAAGTGATCTCATTCTTGTCTGAAAAACTTAACTTTTCTTTTCTGGTGCTATAATGATCAGTGTGTGTGTGCATGCCAAGTTGCTTCAGTTGTGTTTGACTCTGTGCGACCCTATGGACTGTAGCCCACCAGGCTCCTCTGTCCTTGGGATTCTCCAGGCAAGAATACTGGAGTGGGTTCCTATTGCCTTCTCCAGGGGACCTTCCCAGCCCAGGGGTTGAACCCTTGTCTCTTGTGTCTCCTGAATTGGTAGGCAGGTTCTTTACCACTAACGCCACCTGGGAAGCCATAATGATCGGTAAAGAGTATTAAACAAGCCAATTAAAACAGCTTTATTGTGAAACCTAATCACTATAATTATCTCCAGGATAACTATTTTCACTATCACTAATTTAAAAGAGCATTTATGGACCCAGTGTAAAAAGAGACTTAAACGTAGAAAATTAAATCTATAAAGCATCTTCAAATAGTTAAAAAAGGCCTAGGCATTCATAAAAATGTTCAAAAGCTTACTTTAGTTGCTCTCTTATGAACTATTAACTGTTAAACTAGTCATCATTTAAAAGAAATATGTTTAGATTTAAATATGTTGACCTTGAAGTAATACTTCAAGTAATGCTTTTGAAGAAAAAAGAGATGTGGTGGTCAGCCGTGTTACCACTGAGAGTGAGGACAGGGAGAAGGGCATACTGGATTTGGCACAAGAACACTCGAGATTCCCGGGAGGGCAGAATCAGGGAGCAGCAAAGAAATAAGTGATGGAGTCCAAAGGAGAAAATAGCTGATGGAATTTTGTCAGTGGAGGTGTTTGAGAATTTTCACAGCATGTAATGCCAGGGCCAGGTAATTGAACATTTTGGATCACTTGGAAAGATTATTTAATTACTCTAGCCTTAATTTTCTTATTCCAATTATCTTTCACTGAGGAACAAACCAGCTCCAAAGATAGCAGTTTAAAACAATAATTTATTTTGCTCACAAATATGCAACTTAAGGAAGGGGTATTAGTATTAGTATTTTATGGCTGCTATAACAAATTACCACAAATTTAGGGGCTTAAAACAACACAAATATACTATCTCACAGTTCTGAAGGTTAGAAATGCAACACAGTTAACCACTAAGCTAAAATCAACTGTTGCAAGGTTATACACCCTCCTGGAATCCCTAGGAGGGAATTGGTTTGTCTTTTTTAGCTTCTAGAGGGTGTCTGCCTTCCTTGGCTCATGGATCCTTCCTCCATCTTCAAAGCCAGCAACAGCAAGTCAAGTCATTCTCCCACTGAATCACTGTGACCTTCTCCTGCTTCTCTCTTTCAAGGATCCTTGTGATTGAATTGGACCTACCCTAGATAATCCAGAATGAATCTCTCTAGTTAAGGTCAGCTGATAAGCAATCTGAATTCCATCTGCAACCTTAACTCCCCTTTGCCGTGTAAGACTACCTACTCACAAGTTCTGAAATTCAGGAAGTAAATCCTGTTCCATCATTCTGCCTACTACATCTCTGCAGTGGAGATGATGGCTCATCTCTGCTCCACACAGCATTAGTTGGGCTGGTTGGACTGGGTCTGGAAGATCTGCTTCCTGACACTTCACTCATGAGAGAACTGGCAGGTTGGTGTTGACTTTCTACAGGGAGCTCAGTTCCTCTCCATGAGAGCATCTCTGTGGAGCTACACTGGCTTCCTCACAACAATGATGGCTGGCTTTTAAGGACTATTATTCCAAAGGACAGGAAATAGAAGCTGCTGTCTCTTAAGACCTGGACCTGGAAATCAACAGTGTCAATTTCATCTCGTTTAGTTGATCCAAGTAGTCAGAGTGCCCTTCTAGATTCAAGGGGAAGGGGTAGAGACCCCAAGTCTCAGTGACAGAAACATCAAAGAATATGATAACCTTAATTCTCCATATTCCTCACTGGGAAAAAGGGAAAATCTTTACTTACAGTATTGCTGTAAGAATAAGAAATGAGGCATATATGTCGGCTAATGACATTCCTACTATATGTATAACAATGAATGACAAAGAAGACTCTCAATGTCTGTTGAATATTTGGATATGTATGAATAGATAAACGATGGCACCCCACTCCAGTACTCTTGCCTGGAAAATCCCATGGACGGAGGAGCCTGGTGGGCTACAGTCCATGGAGTTGCTAAGAGTCGGACATGACTGAGCGACTTCACTTTCACTTTTCACTTTCATGCATTGGAGAAGGAAATGGCAACCCACTCCAGTGTCCTTGCCTGGAGAATCTCAGGGACGGGGAGCCTGGTGGATTGACGTCTATGGGGTCGCACAGAGTTGGACACGACTGAAGCGACTTAGCAGTAGCAGTAGCAGTGCTTAATATTTGGGAGTAGGAAAAGAGTGTTAAAAGATCACTTTCCTTCTCCCCAGAAAATGTATATGTGCACTTATGTACACTCTTTGGTTGACCATTTCAAGGAGTTTGCAGACTAAAGAGCCTTAGCACTAACACACACAGTAACAGTCAACTGAAACGCAGCGGGGCAGTTGCACATGTGCTATGGGGCGTACTTTGGATTTATTTCCTTTTTAGATCTGGGGTCAGGGAGAGTTTTCATATCTGCTTCCAAGATAGCCTGCTTTGCTATTTTTGTAAAATCGGAGATATGGGGAAAAGATGTTCCACTAACACTATTAAATGTGCTTTGTCTGTTGTTTCACTGTCTCTGCTCAAATAAAGGAAATGCTATTAGATAACAATCATCTTTAAGAAAAGAAGAGACTGAATGTTTTCATTTTCCTTAAAGCTTTTAATCTTTCATTATACTTTTTCTTTTTCACTTTGGTTCAGTGTATATATGAGTAATTATACTTTTATGTAATTAATCATTAATTGTTTCAGTGGCATTTTTTATTTTAACTAACTAAAAGCTTTATTTTTCCCTAATGATCAAAGTCATAGATACCCTTGAGAATTTAAACAATTCTCATAAAATAAAAGGGGAAAATTTTTATAACATGGAAGGATAACCATTACTAATAGTCTGGAAGATGTCCTTCCAGACTTATTACCATGTTTATATACACATAAAACAAAAATAGGACCAGCATTGCAGATACTATGCAGCTGTTTTCTTTCTTCCCCTAAATATGTTAGGCACATCTTTCTATGCTAATGCTTGTTTATCTAAGCACTTATTTTATCTTTTTTACTGAGGTATAGTTGATGTATAATTATGGCATAAGTTTAGGTATATAATATGAAGTGAAGTCGCTCAGTCGTGTCCGACTCTTTGCGACCCCGTGGACTGTAGCCTACCAGGCTCCTCTGTCCATGGGATTCTCCAGGCAAGAGTACTGGAGTGGGTTGCCATTTCCTTCTCCAGGGAGGTATATAATATAGTGATTCATAATTTTAAAGGTTATACTCCATTTATGGTCATTTTAAGATATTGCCTGTATCCCCTGTGCTGTACAATACATCCTTGTAGTTTCTTTATTTAATACATAGTAATTTCTGCCTCTTAATTGCCAATTCCTGTTTTGCCTCTCTCTCCTTTTTTCCCCACTGGTAACCACTAGTTTGTTCTCTATAACTGTGAATATGTTTCTTTTGTTTTACTGGCTTGTTTTATTTTTTAGATTCAACATATAAATGATTTCACATAGTATTTGTCACTGTCTGACTTATCTCACTAAGCATAATACCTTCCAAGTCTATGCATGTTGCTACAAATGGCAAAATTTCACTCCATTTTATAGCTGAGTAGTACTCCAGTATTCTTGCCTGGAAAATCCCATGGATGGAGGAGTCTGGTAGGCTGCAATCCATGGGGTGGCTAAGAGTCAGACACGACTGAGCGATTTCACTTTCACTCTTCACTTTCCAGCATTGGAGAAGGAAATGACAACCCACTCCAAGTGTTCTTGCCTGGAGAATCCCAGGGATGGGGGAGCCTGGTGGGCTGCCATCTATGGGGTCACATAGAGTCAGACACGACTGAAGCGACTTAGCAGTAGCAGCAGCATCAGCCGTATTCCATTAGCTATATATATCACATCTTCTTTATTCATCTATTGATGGGCACCTAGGTTACTTCTGTATCTTGGCTACTGTAAACAATGCTGCCCTGAACATTGGTGTACATGTATCTTTCAAATTAATGTTTTCATTCTCTTTGGCTATATAGACAGAAGTGGAGTTTTTGAATCATACAATAGTTCAATTTTTAGTTTATGGAGGAATCCTGCTTCCACAGTGGTTGCATCAATTTATATACCCACAAACAGTGTACAAAGGTTCCCTTTTGTCCACATTCTCGCCAACAGTTTGATTTGTTGTCTTTTTCATGGTAGCCATTCTGGCAGGTGGTTTTGATTTGCATTTCTTTTATGATTAAAGATTCTGAGCATCTTTTCTTGTAAGTCTTCTTTGGAAAAATGTCGATTCAGGTCCTCTGACCGTGTTTTAACTAGGTTTTTGTTTCTTTGATGTAGGGCTGTATGAGCTGTTTATGTATTTTGGAAATTAACCCCTTGTCAGTCTTATCATTTGCAAATGTTTTTCCCATTCAGTTCTACCTCACATATTTAAGTGGTTGGATGATATTCTGTTATGTGACCGTATCAGAATCTGTTTACCAAAAACAAAACCCTTAATTAGAATATTTGGGCAGGAGGGGGCTGTGATATATTACTGAATACATTTATAAAAGAGATTATTTTTTGTCTCTTCTTCCCTCTCCTCCTCTCCAACTTATCCTCATGCTCGTCTCACTGGAAGACTTCACTAGGAAATGTGCCTTCATGATTGCCCCTTGTCATTTGTTTTTATGCTGCCACAGTCTGCAGGGGTTTTCTGCTGAAACAGTTCTGAGACTTTACAGACCTGGGATCGAATATAAATCCAATACTCAGTGTATAACTCTGGGAAATTTCTATGATTTTCTGGATTCCTTTATATGCAAAGGAGGTAAGTGCATTAGATGGTCTCTGAGGCTCTGAGTCATCTTTACTCAAGTTTCTTGAAACTACCACGTATTAAGCACTGCATGGACTTTCCAGATTGCCTTCATACTAATTCCAAAAGGTAGATAATGGAATCCGTTTTTCACACAGAGTTGAGGGAGATAGAATGTGAGAACCTGAAGGTAAGAAGAAAGTCTGGCATTATTATCTGAGAAAGCAAAAGAGTTGGAGAACCTGAGCTCTTAGAAGCAGCTTTACCTACATTGAAACCCTGGAGTTTGTGAGTACTTACCAATTTATAGTCCAGTTTCAAAATAGTCTCTCAGTTCTGCTTACCCAAACTATGTGGGTAGGTTAAAAAGGTATTTTTATTCTCATTTTCAAAAGTGATAAATAGAGAAGTGATTTGTGCAAGATTATAGAGAGAGGAAGTGGTTTTAGGATTATTTGCTGGTGAGAAAATCACAAAGCCAGGCTTTCAGATCTAATTATGGTGATCATTTGCATAATTCATATTTCATTACTTCCTGACCCAGGGACTGAACTGAAGTTTCCTGCTCTGCAGAATGATTATTTCTGTCTGAGCCATCAGGGAAGCACACTGCATTACTTAAACTGACTATGCTAATTCCCCAGTTACTATAGAAAAAAGGACCCTGAGTGGCTGAGGGGCGGGGCAGGGGCATGATTGACATCTTTGCCTCATTATGCCCTAGCCCCACCCCAACAACATGAGGGTCACCAACACCATGAAGATCTGGACTTCAGAACACGTTATTGACCACTTACAGAAAACTGTTATAACAGCTGCAATGCACAAATATACAAATACTATGAACCCAAGTGTGGTTGGAGTTGATATATTGGACAGATACATAGATCCCTCTGGAAAGCTGCATACCACAGACTTCTCAGCACAGAGTAGGGACTGTCTTCCACTGTGCAATCAATTAGTGGTATAGGAAGAACCAAACATATGTTTAAGAATATTCCTTAGTGGATCTTGTAGAGAAAACCATGGAATTTAAATATGAATTCTTCATTTACAAATATGGTTTCAGTAGATGAGACACTTACATACAAACCACATCCTCAAGACCCAGAGAGCACTTATTTGACTCAAGAAGCCATAATTATGGTGAAAGGAGTCGGTCTGGGCAGTTGCCTCGAAGGATTGATGGCAAGTACCATATTGTCAAATGCTAATAAAACTGAGAAGCCATGGCATAGGTAATACATAAATTAAATGCTGAAATGGAGGAATTGATGGCTTTGGCAAGAAGGAGCAAATGGACACCAATGGGAACAGCAGTGTTTGTGAAGAAGTGGTAATGAAAGTTGATATACAACATGTGGTTCCCCAGGCCTCTACAATCAGCATTATATTTATTTGTTATTTAAAACATACAACTCTATGTTAGGTAGGATTCTTTTTTAATAGGCTGAAGAAAAGGTCTATGACTTGATCAAAACAAAGAGGTACAGAGTTTCTAAATAAAAGGGACCAGGTGAAATTAGTGTCTGAAATTAAGACGCTTGCTCCTCTGAAGAAAAACTTTGACAAACCTAGACAGCATATTAAAAAGCAAAGACATTATTTTGCATCAAAAGTCCATATAGTTAAAGCGATGGTTTTTCCAGTAGTCATGTACGGATGTGAGAGTTAGACCACAAAGAAAGCTGAGCACTGAAGAAGTATGCTTTTGAACCATGGAGCTGGAGAAGGCTCTTGAGAGTCCCTTGGACTGCAAGGAGATCAAACCAGTCCATCCTAAAGGAAATCAGTCCAGGATATTCATTGGAAGGACTGATGCTGAAGCTCCAATACTTTGGCCACCTGATGCAAAGAACTGACTCATTTGAAAAGACCCTGATGCTGGACAAGATTGAAGGCAGGAGATGGGGATGACAGAAGATGAGATGGTTGGATGGTATCACTGACCCAATGGACATGAGTTTGAGCAAGCTTCGGTAGTTGGTGAAGGACAGAGGAGCCTGGCATGCTGCAGTCCATAGGGTTGCAAAGAGTTGGACATGACTGAGCAACTGAACTGAACTGAACTGAACTGAAATGACTGGTTTTGAGGATTCCAGTATTAATGTGAAAATTCATCAATTTTTCAAAAGTATACTTGGAAATTGATATTGGCTGATTAAACGTCCTTAAGGTAGAATCTTAAAGCTTTTCATGCATTGGAACTCTACTTGGCTTTGTACCAATGCCAGAACCAAGCAGATCCTCCTCTACATACGCACCACTGCCCTACTGCAGTAAACTTAGAGAACTTACATGCGGGAACTCACTTTTAAGGAGAAATTGTATTTTTAAAAACATTAACTATAAAAGAATTTGCTGTGCTATAAACCACCATTTAAAATCATAGTGTTTTAATTTCATACTCAACATTTCTAGAGTAAAAGTTATCACAAAATAAACAGCTCCAAAGAAAGTACATTTTATTATTTGTTAAAGAGTACTGTATTGATTTGCCAAGTTCTGTAACTTAGTGAAGGTACTATCTTCCTTGGGTTTGCACTTTATGACTTAGTATGCTGTAGTATGGACTGATTATGTTAACTGAAAAGATGAAGTCATTATCGGGATTTTGCAGCACTTTAACTTAAACAGAAGAACAGCTATTCACATCTTTTAGCATTTCTATGTGTCAGAATCTTGGTTCTGTAATTGGTAAACCATGATATGTCAGGTTATTTTCATATAATTTTTTTTGAAGTAATTACGACCACAACACATCTTTATTATGTGAAGAGCTGTACATCAGTTGAAATTACTCAAATGATGTCTTGATCTGAAGCATAAGTCCAAAGGACTTAATGTTTTTAATAATACTGTGTCACTGCAGGGAATAGGGGTAGTGGAGAAAACAAAACAAATAATAGGGTGAAAAAAAGCACTGATCTAAACTAACCACTATGTGAATCGCTTTGCAGCTTTTATTTATGGAAATCCTTGTTTTGGATGCTGAGGGCAGCTGCTGAAAAATAATCCAGTATATATATATGTATATGTATATATATATATATGTGTGTGTGTGTGTGTGTGTGTGTATATATATATATATATATATATATATAAATTGTTTGTTCATTTCCAAGGCAAACCATTCAGTATCGCAGTAATCCAAGTCTATGGCTCAACCAGTAAAACTGAAAAAGCTGAAGTTGAACAGTTCTATGAAGTTGAACGGTTTCTTTTAGAAATAACACCCAAAAAAGATGTCCTTTTCATTATAGGGGATTGGAATGCAAAAGTAGGACATCAAGAAACACCTGGAGTAACAGGCAAATTTGGCCTTGGAATGCGGATGAAGCAGGGCAAAGGCTAATAGAGTTTTGCCAAGAGAATGCACTGGTCATAGCAAATACCCTCTTCCAACAACACAAGAGAAGACTCTACACATGGACATCAACAGATGGTCAACACCGAAATCAGACTGATTATATACTTTGCAGCCAAAGATGGAGAAGCTCTATACAGTCAGCAAAAACAAGACCAGGAGCTGACTGTGGCTCGGATCATAAACTCCCTATTGACAAATTCAGACTTAAATTGAAGAAAGCAGGAAAACCACTAGACCATTCAGGTACGACTTAAGTCAAATCCCTTATGATTATACAATGGAAGTGAGAAATAGATTTAAGGGACTAGATCTGATAGAGTGCCTGATGAACTATGGATGGAGGTTCATGACATTGTACAGGAGACAGGGTTCAAGACCACCCTCATGGAAAAGAAATGCAATAAAGCAAAATGGCTGTCTGGGGAGGCCTTACAAAGAGCTGTGAAAAGAAGAGAAGCGAAATGCAAAGGAGAAAAGGAAAGATATAAGCATCTGAATGCAGAGTTCCAAAGAATAGCAAGAAGAGATAAGAAAGCCTTCTTCAGTGATCAATGCAAAGAAATAGAGGAAAAGAACAGAATGGGAAACACTAGAGATCTCTTCAAGAAAATGAGAGATACCAAGGGAACATTTCATGTAAAGATGGGCTCGATAAAGGACAGAAATTGTATGGATGTAACAGAAGCAGAAGATATTAAGAAGAGGTGGCAGGAATACACAGAAGAGCTGTACAAAAAGATCTTCACAACCAAGATAATCATGATGGTGTGATCACTCACCTAGAGCCAGACATCCTGGAATGTGAAGTCAAGAGGGCCTTAGAAAGCATCACTATGAACAAAGCTAGTGGAGGTGATGGAATTTCAGTTGAGCTATTTCAAATCCTAAAAGATGATGCTGTGAAAGTGCTGCACTCAAAATGCCAGCAAATTTGCAAAACTCAGCAGTGGCCACAGGACTGGAAAAGGTCAGTTTTCATTCCAATTCCAAAGAAAGGCAATGCCAAAGAATGCTCAAACTACCGCACAATTGGACTCATCTCACATGCTAGTAAAGTAATTCTCAAAATTCTTCAAGCCAGGCTTCAGCAATATGTGAACTGTGAACTCCCTGATGTTCAAGCTGGTTTTAGAAAAGGCAGAGGAACCAGAGATCAAATTGCCAACATCCGCTGCATCCTGGAAAAAGCAAGAGAGTTCCAGAAAAACATCTATTTCTGCTTTATTGACTATGCCAAAGCTGTTGACAGTGTGGATCACAATAAACTGTGGAAAATTCTGAGAGAGATGGGAATACCAGATCACCTGACCTGCCTCTTGAGAAATCTGCATGCAGGTCAGGAAGCAACAGTTAGAGCTGGACATGGAACAACAGACTGGCTCCAAATAGGAAAAGGAGTATGTCAAGGCTGTATATTGTCACCCTGCTTATTTAACTTATATGCAGAGTACATCATGAGAAACACTGGGCTGGAGGAAGCACAAGCTGGAATTAAGATTGCCGGGAGAAATATCAATAACCTCAGATATGCAGATGACACTACCCTTATGGCAGAAAGTGAAGAGGAACTAAAAAGTCTCTTGAGGAAAGTGAAAGAGGAGAGTGAAAAAGTTGGCTTAAAGCTCAACATTCAGAAAATGAAGATCATGGCATCTGGCCCCATCACTTCATGGCAAATAGATGGGGAAACAGTGGAAACAGTATCAGACTTTATTTTAGGGGGCTCCAAATCACTGAAGATGGTGACTGCAGCCATGAAATTAAAAGATGCTTACTCCTTGGAAGGAAAGTTATGACCAACCTAGATAGCATATTCAAAAGCAGAGACATTACTTTGCCAACAAAGGTCTGTCTAGTCAAGGCTATGGTTTTTCCACTGGTCATGTATGGATGTGAGAGTTGGACTGTGAAGAAAGCTGAGTGCTGAAGAATTGATGCTTTTGAGCTGTGGTGTTGGAGAAGACTCTTGAGAGTCCTTTGGACTGCAAGGAGATCCAACCAGTCCATTCTAAAGGAGATCAGTCCTGGGTGTTCTTTGGAAGGACTGATGCTGAAGCTGAAATTCCAATACTTTGGCCACCTCATGGGAAGAGTTGACTCATTGGAGAAGACTCCGATGCTAGGAGAGATTGGGGGCAGGAGGAGAAGGGGACAACAGAGGATGAGATGGCTGGATGGCATCACCAACTCGATGAACATGAGTCTGAGTGAACTCTGGGAGTTGGTGATGGACAGGGAGGCCTGGTGTGCTGTGATTCATGGGGTCACAAAGAGTCGGACATGACTGAGTAACTGAACTGAACTGAACTGATATTTTCTATTTTGTATCTGGCTCTGATGACTCTGATGGTAAAGAATCCACCTGCAATTCAGGAGACCTGAGTTTGATCCATGGGTTGGGAGGATACCCTGGAGGAGGGCACTGCAACCCACTCCAGTATTCTTGCCTGGAGAATCCTGTGGACAGAGGAGCCTGGCCGGCTACAGTCCATGGGGTTACAAAGAGTTGTACATAACTGAGAGACTAAGCAGAGCACAGCACAGCAGGCAATTCATTATCAACCACTAAATAAGAATATCTTTGATTCTTGCAATTGTTGCATTGAGTATGTTTGTTAAAAGGTGATGAGCTCTTGCCTTTATTTCACAGTACCTAATATGATAAACTTTGTCAGGTTTCCTATAAAAGAAACCAGTTAATTAATGTGTGTATATAAACCACGAAAATAATATACCAAATTTTTAAAAACATAGTCTTTTTCTACTTAAAATATCGTTTAGCTTGAGACTTAGGATATTTGTAAAAGCAAGTTAAAATCAATAAGGTTTTTATTATTTTTTATAAACAAAAATGGTTTTTACAATTAAAGTAACATTTCAACTAAACAGAACATTGATAAATATTGATATTTAATGATAAGTTGCCTTGTATCATGTCTGAAAATTATACTTGTTCTGAAAAGTGTCAATA
Organism: Nanger dama; assembly: GCA_917880005.1. Lineage (NCBI taxonomy): Eukaryota > Metazoa > Chordata > Mammalia > Artiodactyla > Bovidae > Nanger > Nanger dama. Next base: position 10,712,013 of record CAKJTW010000057.1, on the reverse strand, counting down.
CCCTAATGATAAAAAGATTTCTAAACAAACAAACAAACAAAAGGACCCTGAAACATAATTGAGAGATACACATTGGCAAGAAAATATTTTGAAAAATCAATGTACTAGATTTACATAGACTATTCCATTTTAAATTCTTAAAATTAAGTTACAATTTTATTTTATAACCATTTTTTTGACTTACTGCCTCTTTTCATATTTTAATATTACATTTAGGATATTGGTGATGAGTATTCTTTAAAGTGATCATTGGCCTCTGCTTAGCAGCTGACGATTTGTCAAGGGAATAAGAAGAAATATTTGTCAGTATAGTGAATATCTAGTTTTAGTTCAGTTTGTGAACAGATGACAGGCTCCTAGGTCCATGAGGGGACTATTTTGCTTCCTGAGTTTTTCCCCTTAATTATTCTTAAAAAATTTTTTTTTATTGGAGTATAGTTGATTTACAATGTCATGCTAGTTTCAGGTATACAGCAAAGTAAATCTTGTACATATAAATATATCCATTCTTTTTTTTTCTTTTGGATTCTTTCTTCATATAGGCCATTACAGAATAGTAGAGTTCCCTGTGCTGTACAGCAGATTATTATTAGTTATTTATTTTATATATAGGACTGTGTATATGTCAGACTTTATTTTTCTGGGCTCCAAAATCACTGTAGATGGTGATTGCAGCCATGAAATTAAAAGACGCTTACTCTTTGGAAAGAAAGTTATGACCAACCTAGATAGCATATTCTAAAGCTGAGACATTACATTGTCAACAAAGGTCCATCTAGTCAAGGCTATGGTTTTTCCAGAAGCGACTTAGCAGCAGCAGTAGCAGCAGCAGCAGCAGCATGTATGGATGTGAGAGTTGGATTATAAAGAAAGCTGAGTGCCAAAGAATTGATACTTTTGAACTGTGGTGTTGGAGAAGACTCTTGAGAGACACTTGGACTGTAAGGAGATCCAACCAGTCCATTCTAAAGGAGATCAGTCCTGGGTATTCATTGGAAGGTCCGATGTTGAAGCTGAAACTCCAATACTTTGGCTACCTGATGACAAGAGTTGACTCATTTGAAAAGATCCTGATGAAGGGGACGACAGAGGATGAGATGGTTGTGTGGCATCACCAATTCAATGGACATGGGTTGAGTAAACTCCGGGAGTTGGTGATGGACAGGGAGGCCTGGCGTGCTGCAGTTCATGGAGTCACAAAGAGTCAGACAAAACTGAGCGACTGAAGTGACTGACTGATGTGTATATGTCAGTCTCAATCTCCCAGTTTATACCTCTCCCACTTTACCTGCTGGTAACCATTTTTATGTGCCATGTGCTTAGTCACTCAGTCATATCCAACTCTTTGTAACCCCCGGACTGTAGCTTGCCAGTCTCCTCTGTCCATAGGATTCTCCGGGCAAGAATATTGGAGTGAGTTACCATGCTCTTCTCCAGGGGATCTTCCCAACCCAGGGATCAAACTCAGGTCTCCCGCACTGCAGGCAGATTCTTTACCATCTGAGTCTCCAGGGAAGCCCAACAATTATTATGGTAAGTACAAATCACATTATTTTCTAATCAAGTACAACTTAAGGTTTCTGTTGCAGGACCTTTAATAGTTGCTTTTCATCCTCATTTCATCCATTGCTGCATTTTAAAAGAAAGCTTCCCATATATAAAGCACACAGGAATTTCCCATCTAAGAGGACTGTGAAATGGGAATGTGCTTACTCATTGCCCTAAAGTCTCCCTTCTGGCATTATAGCTCAAGAACCATTTCGAAAACAGGCAAGAGACCTCTAAAGTCTCTTAAGACATATTTTATCTCTGTGTATAAACACTGTGCCTACTTGGGATTGGTTTTATGATCTCACTTTTTAAACCTCTACTTTTATCCCAACTAGTTCTGGTTTCAATTACATAATTGGCTCAACTCTCTTAATAAGCTTCCAGCGGCTCTCTCTTAGGAACTGCCTTGCTCTCTTTTTTCTTCCTTCCCTTTCCCCTAATAAACAGTCATTTTAAATGAGACTCTTACCTTGCCATGGGCTTCATGCTATCTTCTCTAATCTTACCAAGTACTCTTTCTCTTTTCCAAGTAGATTTTCACCCCTATCTCTATGGTCTTCTATCAGAATTCTTTTGTCTCCTCAAAGGGAGAATTTGTTGTTTGCCCAAGTAATTCTTTTTTTTTTTTTTCAGCTTTATTGAGACAGCTGATCATATGGTAGCTATTTTTAATTTTTTTTGAAGAAATTCCAGATAGTTTTCCAGAGTGGCTGGATCAATTTATATTTCCACAAATAGTGCACAAGGGTTCCATGGGATTGCAAAGAGTCAGGCATGACTATGCTGCTTAGCACGCATAGTCAATTAACAATGCAGTGATAGTTTTAGGTGAGTAGCCAAGGAACTCAGCCATACATCTACTTACATCCATTCTTCCCCAGACTCCCCTGTTGAGAGGTTTTTGATTAATGATTCAATCTCCTTACTTGTTATTGGTCCATTTTGATTTTCTATTTCTTCATGATTCAGACTTGGTAGACTGGGTGTATATTTTTAAGAATTTTTCCATTTCCCCTAAGTTGTCCAATTTGTTGATGTATAATTGTTCATTTCAGTCTCTCGCAATCTTTTGTAGTTCTGCGGTACCAGTTGCAAAGTCTCCTCTTTCATTTATAATTTTATTTGAATTCTTGTTCTTTTTCTCTTGGTAAGTCTAGCTAAATGTTTGTCAGTTTTACTAACTTTTTCAAAAAATCAACTCCTGACTTTCTTGATCTTTTCTATTGTTTTCTGGTCTCTATTTCATTTATTTTGGCTCTGATCTGTATCTCCTCCCTTCTGTTAACTTTGGACTGAGTTTATTCTTGTTTTCCTAGCTTCTTCATGTATAAAATCAGCCTGTTTATTTGAGGTCTTCCTTTTTTTCTTAACACAGGCTATAAACTTTTCTCATAGAACTTCTTTTGCTCCAGCCCATATATTTTAGTATGTTATGTTTCCTTTCCATTTTTGTTTGCTTCCAATATTTTTTGATTTCCCACTCAATTTTATCTTTGACTTATTTGTTTAATTTCTGCATATCTGAACATTTTCTCTTGGACTGCAAGGAGATCCAACCAGTCCATTCTAAAGGAGATCAGCCCTGGGATTTCTTTGGAAGGAATGATGCTAAAGCTGAAACTCCAGTACTTTGGCCACCTCATGCGAAGAGTTGACTCATTGGAAAAGACTCTGATGCTGGGAAGGATTGTGGCCAGGAGGAGAAGGGGACGACAGAGGATGAGATGGCTGGATGGCATCACTGACTTGATAAACGTGAGTCTGAGTGAACTCTGGGAGGTGGTGATGGACAGGGAGGCCTGGTGTGCTGCAGTTCATGGGGTCGTAAAGAGTCGGACATGACTGAGCGACTGAACTGAACTGAACTGAGCATTTTCCAGTTTTTCTTCTTTTATTGATTGTGGTTAGAAGAGATGCTGGTATAATTTCAGTGTTTTAAAATTTGCTAAGACTTGTTTTGTGACCTGACTTATGATCCATTTTGGAGAATGTTCTATGTATAGTAGAGAAGAATGTATATTATGCTGCTGTTGGAAGGAATGTTCTATGTATCTCTATTAGGTCTGTTTGGTTAATTTGGCTTAAAGTGTATTCAGGTCCAATCTTTCCTTGTTGATTCTCTGTCTAGATGATGTATCCATTACTGAAAGTGGAGTACTGAAGTTCCTACTATTATTGTATTGCTATCTATTACTTCTTTTAGATCTGTTAGTATTTACTTTATATATTTAAGTGTTATGATGCTGGGTGCATATATATTTATAATTGTTATATCCTCTTGATGAATTGATCTCTTTATCATTATAAAATGACCTTCTTTACCTTTTGTTACAGTTTTGGACTTAAAGTCTATTTTCTCTGATTAGGTATAGCTATATCTGCTTTCTTCTGTTTTCCATATATGTGGAATATCTCTTTTCATACTTTCATTTTGACACAATGTGTGCCTTTTTTTTTTTTTTGTCTGCACTGCATGACTTGTGGGATCTTAGATCCTCCACTAAGGACTGAACTCATGTCCTGGGAGTGAAAGCATGGAGTCCTAACCACTAGACCACCAGGGAATTCCCCCAATGTGTGTCCTTGCAGCTGAAGTGAATATCTGATAGGCAGCATATAGTTGGGTCCTGATATTTTTTTGTTTCATTCTGTCACTGTATGTCTTCTGGTTGGAGAGTTTAATCCATTTACATTTAAACTAATTATTGATAGGTGTGGACTTCCTATGGCCATCTTGTCAGTTTCTGGCCCTTTGTAGTTCCTTTGTTCCTTTTTTCCTATCTTCCTTTGTGAATTTATGATTTTTTATAGTGATATCTTTGTTCTTTTCTCTTTATCTTGTGTGCACATAGTATAGGTTTTTGTTTTGTGGTTAACATGAGACTTACTTGAAACATCTTAGAGATATAAGCCTATTTTGAACTGGTCACAACTTAACTATAATCACACACAAAACTCTACACTTTTACTAACAACCCTTCAACTATGTTATGTTTTTAATGTCATGATTTACATATTCTTATATTGTGCGTGTGTGTTAGTCACTCAGTCGTGCCTGACTCTTTGCGACCCCATGGACTGCAATCCACCAGGTTCCTCTGTCCATGAGATTGTCCAGGCAAGGATACTGGAGTGGGTTGCCATTTCCTTCTCCGGGATCTTCCCAACCCAGGGATTGAACCGAGTCTCCTGCACTGCAGGCAGATTCTTACCGACTGAGCTACAAGGGAAGCAATTAGGGCTTGCCTTGTGGCTCAGATGGTAAAGAATCTGCCTGCAGTGCAGGAGACTCGGGTTCGATCTCTGGGTTGGGGAAGGTCCCCTGGAGAATGAAATGGAAAACCACTCCTGTATTCTTGCCTGGAGAATTCCACGGACAGAGGAGTCTTCCATGGATAGAGGAGCCTGGTGGGCTACAGTCCTTGGGGTTGCAAAGAGTCAGACATGACTAAATGACTAACAGACACAAATTATTGTGGCTATGCTGCGCTGTGCTTAGTCGTTCAGTCATGTCTGACTCTTTGCAACCCCACAGACTGTAGCCTGCCAGGCTCCTCTGTCCATGAAAGACTCTTCTGTCCATGGGGATTCTTCAGGTGAGAATACTGGAGCGGGTTGCCATGGCCTTCTCCAGGGGATCTAGTTATTTTAAAAGCTTTTGTAATTTAACCTTTATATTTAAGTGGTTAATAATTGCCATTTACATTATAATACATTAATATTATAATATTTTGAATCTGACTACATGCTTACCTTTACCAGTGTGTTGTATATTTTCATATGTTTTCATTTTATTATTGAGCATCTTTTCATTTCAGCTTGAAGAACTCCTTTCAGTATGTCTTGTAAAGCACATCTAATGGTGATGAACTCCTTTTAATTTGTCTGGGAAAACCTTTGTTTTACTTTCATTTCTGAAGGGAAACTTTACTAGGCAAGGTATTCTTGGTTAGCGGTTTCACCAGCAGCTGTGGGGGCCCTGGCTATTGGTGTGTACTACCAGCTCCAAGGACTCACCATAGGGGCATGGCAATGGAAGACATGTTGGGATTTTGGCTGAGAGCATGCAGATGCAGAGACGGAAGGGCTAGCTTCAGGTGAGCCTAGTGGTACAGGCTAGTCACTGGGGACAGGGATGAATCTGGGCCTACAAGTAGCTGTGGGAGCCATAACTTTTGGTGTGCAGTCTTATGCTTAAGAAAGTTGAGGACAACATTCTAAGGTCCTCGTATAGCTGCTCTTTAGAGCTACCTATTACTTTTTCAGTGTTTGGTACAGTTCACTTTTCAACCTTTTGAGGGCCCATTTACCATACTCTACTCAATTTAGAATTCAGGCAAGACAGAGAAAGCCTCTTTAACAAAAGTGATTTCTTCTTTCTTATGGGAAGTTATCTGACTTCATCTCTTTTGTAAAGCTTTGCTTAACATGGCAAGTAGTAGCCAATCCACAAATTCTCAGTTTTTCTGACTAATTCTCTTAAGAGTTGTAGCCTCTAACAGTTTGTGGCTTATCTCCCAAAGTATGGAGAGTCACAGTTTAACCAAATACTTTTCTGAGCATAATAACAGTCACTAGATTTCCACCCTCGAGTATGAGAGTTTTATGCTCTATGCCCAATCGATAAGCTAATATCACATATATCTTTTGTTATAGCAATACCACTTTTAGGTACAAAATCTATATTAGTTAGATACAGGTTTAACTGCTATAACAAAGGTTACCAAGTACTAGTGACTTAAGAAATATAAAAGTTTCTTTCTTTCTCATGTTGCAGCCATGTAAGCTGACCATGTCATCTCTATGATGTTAAGGGATTCCCTGGTGTGTGTCCACAAAGAGTTGGACACAACTGAGCACCTTCACTTTCATGATGTTAAAGCCCAAGTCCCTTCTACCATGTTTCCTTTATCATGTGACTCACGTTTTTGCCCAAGATGGCTTCTCTAGCTCTTGCTGACATGCTCATGTCCCAGCCATCAGGAAGAAGAAAAAGCGGAAGTGAAGAGTGAGACCCAGTTCATTTTGAGTGTAATCAGGGAGCTGTGAATGTGACTTTGACTCATAATCGATTGGCCAGAACTTGGTCACACTGTCACACCTAACTTTAAAGGAGCTTGGAAAGTATAGCTTTACTGTGGATGGCTATATGCCCAGTTAACATACTGGGGCTCCACCAAATAAGAAAAAAGGGTAGAATGAGTATTGGAAAGAGCTATCAGTTTTTGTCATATTACTTGACTCTAAATCATATTTCTTTAAAAATTTGAAGTCTGTAACCCTACAGTAATGAGTTATATTGGCTCCTCAGTTTTCTTCACTGGGTCTGAAATATTTTATGCTCCAAAATACTCAGACTAGAGATTTAGCTAGCCCTTTGGAACTCTCTGAATGTTGAAAATAATCCCTCAAAAGAGAGCTTTTGTTACTCTCTACCAAGAATCACATAATTCAATATTTTGTTGAAATGGTAGATGGAATCCACTGATCCCAAAGGAAACCTTATTTCTTGATGTATGAGGAAGCATAATAACAAGGAGGCCAGAAGTTAGCTGGGGAAATTATAACCAAGTTGGCCTCAGCCAAAGTTTAAAATGGTCCTGTAAGACTTAAAACAACTTTTTTTTTTTTTTTCAAATAACTTACTTTCTGGCAAGGATCTTGGTATCAGTCAGGGTTCTCCAGAGAAACAGAACCAATATTTTATATATGCATACATATATAATGTGTTATATACATATATACATGCATATAAAATAAGGAACTGGCTCATATAATTATGGAGATGGAGAAGTCCTACAGTCTGCCATCTGTGAGCTGGAGAACCAGAAAAGCCATGGTATAATTCCATCCAAGTCTGAATACCCAAGAACCAGGAACATGGATGTCCCAGCTTAGGCAGAGGCAACAAATTCACCCTTCCTCTGCTTTTTGTTCTATTGGGGGCACTGAATGAATTAGATGATGCCTACCCATATGGGTGAGGATGATCTTTACTTAGTCTACTGATTCAAATGTTAATCTTTTCCAGAAACATCCTCCCAGACACAGCCAGAAAGAATGTTTTTTTTTTCAGCTATTTTTGTCCTCTCTTAGACCAGTCAAGTTGCCACATAAAATTAATCATCACAATCTGCAGGTATTACTATCAGAAAGAAGCTTAAATATAAGAAAAAGCTCAGGACTGACTCTAGAGTTAGAAATATTCTCTTTAACTCTCTCCCTTTCTGTACACAGAATGGTTATTTGGAGAAGTGGTTGATTTCAGGACAGAAACAGGAAAGGCACAGCTTGAAATATCTTGTGGTACCAGAAAGTAAGGAGATGCCCAAAAAGTGATGTGACTTTTTAAGTCATGTCAAAAGTACACAGGAATATTGTAAATCAACTATATTTCAATTAAAGAAATTTAAAAAAAAAAAAATTTTAAAAATTCAAAAAGAAAAGGATGCAGGAACTAACTAGAAGGAGTTAGTCTTTCCAAATGGTCAAACACTTGAGCAAAAAATTTAAAGTAACTAATTATAACCCATAAGATAAAATGGGCTTCCTTGGTGGCTCAGATAGTAAAGAGTCTGCTTGCAGTGCAGGAGACTTGGGTTCTATCCCTGGGTTGGGAAGATACCCTAGAGAAGGAAATGGCAACCCACTCCAGTATTCTTGCCTGGAAAATCCCATGGATGGAGGAGCCTGGCAGGCTACAGTCCATGGGGTTGCAATGAGTCCATAGTAATATACATAGCCAAATAAACGAACATAAATTCTTTCCTATATTGTTGTTATTGCTTAGTCGTGAAGTCATGTCTGACTCCTTTGTGACCCCATGCACTGTAGCCTGCCAGGCTCCTCTGCCCGTGGGATTTCTGAAGCAAGAAGGGTGGAGTAGGTGTCATTTCCTTCTCAAGGGAATCTTCCCTACCCATGGATTGAACCCATATCTCCTCTATTGCAGGCAATTTATTTACTACTGAGCCACCTGGGAAGCCCTCTTTCTTATAGTACAATTCTAATTAATGAGTGTAGAAGCAATGAAAAGAAATAAGAAATCACCATTTGACAAACACCTCAGTAACAGCCATTTTGGACAAGGATCGTTAATGAATGCTAAAATCAGTGGGTGAAACTTTGATGAGAAACAGGATATTTGCAGAGGCTCAAAAGTATTTCTCCATGAAATAGTGATTAGTTACAGTGAAGAATTAATGCAGGAACTTGGTAGAGCTGACCTTAGCAAAGAGATCAAAGTGAACATCATCAGGAATGAGCTGTACTGCATCAAGTTCCTCCTGATAAGGGGCACTGAGAATGTCATGGCATAAATTCTGTGCTACTCGTGCCAAAAACTACATAACCTGAATTTTGTCATAAAGAAACACACCAGATAAACCAAAATTAAGAAACATGCTACAAATAATTAGCCAATACAAAAACGTCAAGGTTAAGAAAGATAAGAAAAGACTACAGAACTGTCCAGTTTGGAGGAGAAAAGGCGATATGACAGCTAAATGCAAAGTGAGTTACTGGATTGGACTCAGAAAAAAGTATTAGTGGGACAACTGGTGAAATTTGAGTTAGTGCCATGAATAAAAATAACAATGTCAATTTCCTGGTTTTGATCATTATACTATAGTTATGTAAGATATTAACATTTCAGGAAGCTGGGTGAGGGGATATATGAAGTCTTTTTGCAAATTTTACCATAAGTCTAAAATTATTTCACAATAAACTTTTTAAAAGGAAGAAAATGGTGATAAGACTTAAGGGGGTAATTGGAGGCACTGCCTAGGTTTTTCCTTCCCTCAAAGATGATTGAGTTGAACTTGGAAAATATTCTGATATGTGTACTTTTCAAGCAAAACTTACATGTCACAAACTTCTTATATACCTTCCTCTGGATCTTTTTTCTTCTTGATTCTATATTATAGTTTAATTTAGCAACCAGAACTCTATGCATATTCCATATATGTCAATTCTGAGATGAAGTTTTGTATCCAATATCCTTTCCTGACAAGACCTGGGTTTTATTTAACTTTTGGCTACATCACTGTACTGAATCTATGCTCTTGATGTGCATGCTCAACCGTTCAGCTGTGTCCAACTTTTTGTGACCCCATGGACTATAGCCCTCCAGGCTCCTCTGTCTTTGGGATTTCCAAGGCAAGAATACTGGAGTGGGTTTTCTGGATTCCTACTCCAGAGAATCTTCCCGATCCAGGGATCGAACCTGTGTCTCCTCTGTCTTCTGCACTGGCAGACAGATTCTGTACCACTGAGTCACCTGGAAAGTCCGACTCTATGGTCTTAGAGGTCTGTAAATATGACTTTAAGATAGAACCTCCAGATCACTACGTAGGAGAGCTTTAAAATTTTATTAGAGTGTGATTAGATTATTTGTACCTCTCCTCTTCCTCCCTGATGGATTATCTCAATTTACATGATTTTTTTTCTTTTTCCCCTCTCTGCTTTTCTGATCATTACCATAAGATTTGACTTCAGCATAGTTTGTGAATGAGAGTTTTGCAAAGTCCCCCTCAGCGATTTTTGTTATCTCTTTTTTCCATTCATATTTAGTACAGTGGGCACTATATACTATGCACTTTAAATATATTATCTTTAATCTTTTGAGGTTTAGTATATCCATTTTTGGGATCAGTAAAGTGAGATTCAAAGATTATATAACACCTAGAAAAATATCACTGTAAACTTTGACTACAAAATTTAGAGTTTGTGATTACTGTAGAATGCCATGACCCCCAAATCTTCAAGTAATCCTGGGGAATCTCTAACAGATTCTACCCGGTTTTACTCTCTGATGCACTTCAGTTCAGTTTAGTTGCTCAGTCGTGTCCGACTCTTTGAGACCCCATGAATCGCAGCACACCAGGCCTCCCTGTCCATCACCAACTCCCAGAGTTCACTCAGATTCGTGTCCATCGAGTCAATGATGCTATCCAGCCATCTCATCCTCTGTTGTCCCCTTCTCCTCCTGCCCCCAATCCCTCCCAGCATCAGAGTCAACCCTTTGCATGAGGTGGCCAAAGTGCTGGAGTTTCAGCTTCAGCATCATTCCTTCCAAAGAAATCCCAGGGTTGATCTCCTTCAGAATGGACTGCTTGGATCTCCTTGTAGTCCAAGGGACTCTCAAGAGTCTTCTCCAACACCACAGTTCAAAAGCATCAATTCTTTGGCGCTCAGCCTTCTTCACAGTCCAACTCTCACATCCATACATGACCACAGGAAAAACCATAGTAGTAGCATAAATATTTCTGGCAAAATCATATAGGTGTTCTATTCCTTCTAAGATCAGATTTCTTTGAAAAACAAAAACCCAAACAAAACCCAAACAATAAAATAAACTCAGCAGCATTAAAAAAAAAAAAAAAGATAACTGATTAACCCTCTATTAGTTCTCTGACCTGATTCTTAGGTCATTTGGAATTGTTTTGGCTTTGAGTACATATTTATCTTCATATTTCTAAAAGAGTTCTATGGAGATTTGTAAAAAAATGTTCTGTGTAACAAAATTATATACTCATTGGCATTCAATAAATAGTACTTTGTCGATGTTTACATCATGCCCAGAAATGTCAAAATTTTAACCTATCAGAGACCAAACTTCAAGACAATTATTTTAAATTACAAATGAACAGTTTTTGCGTATAATACACTTAAACAGAAGCTTTGGCATCTATTAAATCACCTTGAAAATGTGAGTAAAGAATTAGGGACTTAAGTAAACTGCATTTGTGGGGAAACCATTTTCTGTCAAGAAACTGGCTCTCCATTCGTGTTATTTTAGCTACTATGCCATGGGACACAGATATTTATGAATTTATATATTATTAAATTACTGTTTCTTTCATTTATTTAGTATCTTTATGCTTTGTTCAATCTCTGTGAATTCCACAAGGGAAATTTTTTTTAATTGCATTTAAGGTAAAGAGGGATTTTAAAAATAATTTGAGGGAGAAAAACTAATTCTTTTCTAAGAGTTCAGTTGTTAGCAACATAATCACTGTTTCACGTTTTAAACAATATGATCATACAGTAGAGAACATGCTTACACATTTTTCTTTTTAAATATCTGTTTTTTCTGTTCTTATTTTCTAATTCATGGTAAGAAGCTGGAATTACATACTTTCTCTCAGAGAAGAACTCTACAAGAAGGGGAAATTACACCCATAAATTTGGTGAGATGTATCCAGTCAGGAGGTCTTTGGGAACTCATGCATGTGGTTTCTCACCTACTTTCCAGAACATGCCTAGAGCCATTTAAGAAATAAATAGTATTGGTATATAGTAGTAAATTGATGTTATCTCAAAACTATAGTATGACTTTAAAAATTCAGATATTTTTATCTAAGTAAATTTGCTTTATTGACTGGTAAGGTAAGGTGAAGTCGCTCAGTCGTGTCCGACTCTTTGCGACCCATGGACTGTAACCTACTAGGCTTCTCTGTCCATGGGATTCTCCAGGCAAGAATACTGGAGTGGATTGCCATTTCCTTCTCCAGGGGATCTTCCGAACCCAGGTATCGAACCCGGGTCTCCTTCATTGGAGGCAGATGCTTTAACCTCTGAGCCTTCTGTTACCAAAAGGAAGATATTGTTAACTATTCTTACCATTATATTCATTATTCACCATTACTTCTCATTATATTCATTGATTCTGCCCTTTCTTGGTTTCCAACATTTCTTAAAACCAAAAGTGTTTTAATGAAATTTGACTGGATTATTAAAGGCTTGAGTTATGATGGTTAGGAGCTAAGAGTATCTTAGTATCTGAGGAAAATATAATACTGTGGGACACTTTTTCTGTGCTCTATTTATTATTCACAGCCATTACTTAAACTTGGAAATATAAAGAGAGCATCTAAGGCAAATGAACTAAAAAAACAAAAACAAAAACTGAGTCCAAAAGAAAGAAATTTACATTGACCTTAAAATGTGCTAATTTCCTTTTAGGATTTCACCAGTTTTTATATTACTCAGATGGTTTTGGCCATCCTTTAGAGAATGAGATAAAACTCCTGGGAAAAAAAGACCAATTTCTCCTCTCATATTTTTATTGCTAGAGGTTAATAATTAAGGCAATCTTTTTATTGTTAGAGATTATTCAGGTGACTTTCATCAAAGATATTTCATCAGTTGATGAAAGTGAAAGAGGAGAGTGAAAAAGTTGGCTTAAAACTCAACATTCAAAAACTAAGATCCTGGCATCTGGTCCCATCACTTCATGGCAAATAGATGGGGAAACAATGGAAACAGTGAGAGACTTTATTTTCTTGGGCTCCAAAATCACTGAAGATGGTGACTGTAGCCATGAAATTAAAAGACGCTTGTTCTTTGGAAGAAAAGCTATGACTAACCTAGACAGCATATTAAAAAGCAGAGACTTTGCCAACAAAGGTCCATCTAGTCAAAGCTATGTTTTTCCAGTTGTCATGTATGTATGTATGTATGTTGGAGAGTTGGACTATAAAGAAAGCTGAGTGCCAAAAGAATTCAGCTTTTGAATGGTGTTGGAGAAGACTTTTAAGAGTCCCTTGGACTGCAAGGAGATCAAACCAGTCCATCTTGAAGGAAATCAGTCCTGAATATTCATTGGAAGAATTGATGCTGAAGCTGAAACCCCAATATTTTGGCCACCTGATACGAAGAACTGACTTGTTGGAAAAGACTCTGATGCTGGGAAAGATTGAAGGCAGGAGGAGAAGGGGACAACAGAGGATGAGATGGTTGGATGGCATCACCAACTCCATGGACATGAGTCTGAGTAAGCTCTGGGTGTTGGTGATGGACAGGGAAGCCTTGCATGCTGCAGTCCATGGGGTCACAAAGAGTTGGACACGACTGAGTAACTGAACTGAACTGAACTGATTCAAGTGAGTTAGCCCTTAGAGCTCCTTTCTGAAAACTAAGTAGAATATTATGATGTTATATATACTTAGGATTTTAATACATGGAATGTTAGTAATTTTGGATCAATAATTTTTATGATCCATTAGATAGAAATGATGGTGTTTTTCTGGTTTCATTACAATCAGTTCTACTATGATAACTTTTGTGATTTATGGAAACTTTATGAGTCCTGTGTTACAACAAAGGGCTTAGTTTGCTTTCCGCCTATAACAGAATCTTGGATTTAGAAAGGATTTAAAGATTGTCCCACCTATCTCCTTAGTGTACCATCTCTTTTATGGAGTCCCAGGCAGATTGCCATTGATGGTTTGAGTGAATACCTCTGAAAAGGATTCTTTTTCTTCCTTAGAAGCTCTTTGCTATTCTTAGAGAGCTCTAGGTGTAGCTGTAGCTGACCTTTACATCTCCCTTTTTCCCCCAGTTCTACACAGGGTAAAGGTTTCACATAACATTTTCCAAATTTTGAAGTTAAAACACTGATATGTGAAATTTGCCATTTATAGTTATTAATATATATTTTAAAAATTTAGCTTACAAAAATGCATCAATGAACCAAACATAGCTACACAATGTTCCAGCTTCGTGTCACTTTATGGTCTGAGACAAATGAATCAGCACTATGAAGATTTCACACAGGCAGTTGGATTAGGACAAGGTGAATCAGGAGTAAAGAATTAAACATTTGAACACTGGACTTAATCGACCTACAGTCAATATGCCCCTAATTTTTGGTACAAGGCCAGTTATGAAACTTCAATAGTGACATGAAACCATTGAAGCATTAGTATAATTTCAAGCAAAGCAGAGTGATTTAATCGGTCCACCAACAGAATTTTTCAATAACAAGTTTAAACCCTCTTGTGCTGTAGGTGGGAATGTAAGTTGGTGCAGCCACTATGGAAAATGGTATGGAGGTTTCCTAAAAAATTTGAAATAGAGCTACCATATAATCCAGCAGTCTCACTCTTGGGCATATATTCAGAAAAGACAAAAGCTCTAATTTGAAAAGATGCATGTACTCCAATGTTCATAGGGCTTCCCTCATAGCTCAGTCAGTAAAGAATCTGCCTGCAGTGCAGGAGTCTTCCTGGGTTTATCTTGTGCTAAATTACAATGGGAAAGAATATGTGCATATATATCTATATATATCTGAATCACTGTGCTGGGTTCAATTCCTGGGTCCAGAAGATCCCCTGGAGAAGGAAATGGCAACCCACTACAGTATTCTTGCCTGGAAAATCCCATGGACAGAGGAGCCTGGGGGGCTACAGTCCATGGGTTTGCAAGTCAGACATGATTTAGCGACTAAACCACCACCATCATTCATAGCAGCACTATTTACAATAGCCAAGACATGAAAGCAACTTAAATATCCATTGACAAATTATATTACATATAGAATGGATAAACAACAAGGTCTTACTCTATAGCACAGGGAGCTGCATTTATTTTGTGATAAATTATAATGGAAAAGAATATGTGCATATATATCTGTATTATGTGCATATATATCTGTATATATCTGAATCACTGTTGTAGAGTAGAAATTGACACAACATGGTAAATCAACTATACTTCAATAAGATAAATTTTCAAAAGTTTTTCAGGGCTTCCCTGGTAGTCCAGTGGTTAAAGGGGACACGGGTTCCATCCCTGGTCCAGGAAGATTCCACATGCCTTGGAGCAACTAAGCCCATATGCTACAACTGCTGAGACTGTGCTCCAGCCCATGAGCTGCAACTACTGAAGCCCGAGCACCTAGAGCCCGAGCTCCACAACAAGAAAAGCCACTGCAATGAGAAGCTGCTGAACCTCGGCAGAGTAGAGCCCGCTTGCTGCAACTAGAGAAATACAGCAACGAACACTCAGCATTGCCCACAAAGGAAATAAATAAGTAAATAAATAAAATTTTTTTCAGTGAAATGAGTAGGAAGTATGTGGCAATCATTCCTGTCACATTCTCTAACTGGGAATCAAAATACTGGTAAGTATCTTGCTCATAGTGACTCAGAACACTAAGCATTTTAAAAAGAAAATTACTTGGGGTTATTATACTGCTAAAAAGAATTCTCTTTCATTCTATTTCAATGTAAGTAATACGTTTTATACTGAATATATTTCCCTATGTTATTAAAGTTTTCAGAATAATGACTTTTTATGGTTGTATAGAACATCTTTGGGATGCACATTATATATTTAAATATTCCTTGATTGTTAGACATTTATAGGGTTTCCATTACTTTATTAATATATATAATATGGCAATGACCATGGTTGACTAAAAATGTTTATGTGAATCTGTTATGTTTAAAAATTAATTCTTCCTGTTAAATTATATTCCAAAAATACTTTACCAGCTTACCCTTCTAGCAAAATAAATGAGAAAAATCATATCCCTGTATTTTTGCCAATACTGTATATCACCAATGAAAAAATTCCAATTCTCTTTTAGCTTGAGTGGTAAGGAATACAATTATAATTTTATTTTTCATTTTTTGGATGATGCACTAAGTTCTAAGAAAACTTTTTTCTTGGGATCTTACATAGGAAATCTGCTGAATAACTTTCCTTCTGGATTGTTAAAATGTTTTTCTGTTCATTTCAACTCAATTTTTTTCAGTATGAGTTTATCCGCTAGCTGGGTATGTGAACTTGGATAACTGATGGCTACTCTTGGCCTCTTTTTCTTCACAGGTAAAACGATCACTAAAATTCCTTCTGCAATTTGAAATGAGAGCTGTGATTTAGTATAATTTCTGATTGAATGGTTCCAAAATATAACATTAGGTTTGGGAGTTAACTCATATTAAGTTTCTTTTTAAGGCTGAATAGCATGTAAATGTTATAAATTCCTAAAAATTCAGTGTCTGCATGAACTAGTGATGGAACTACCTTTTTGTGTAATTCAAAATAATGTGTAAAGATTTCACACAACCTCTATCTTTTTAAAGTATTTACATTTTTTTAATAAAGGAGAGAGGATTGTGTCTGGCAACCATGATTCATGGTTGCCAATTAAACATTATAATACAGTTTTTATCCTATTGCAATCACACCTTTATACACTCCCTCTAGTGGTTTATTGAACATTCCATACCACATTAATTTCTTAGCTGCACTGTTCTGATGCTTAAATATGTCCCTTCATTAACTTTCTTCATCTATCCAGAACCAATACTGTTTTTTAACATATCATTTAAGGTGAAGGTGAAAAAAATTAGAGGATGATTGCTGTGCCATTTTAATTTAAAGGAAAAAGAAACAAGACAATCCATTAACTCAATTCAACAAAAATTTGTTGATGATTGAGTGTAGCATACATTGAGTGTAGCAAACAAAGATCAGCAGGACAGTTTCTGGACTAGGGGAAGCATGTTGCTCTGTCTTTTTCTCCTTTGCATGCCGTATAGCCTGTGGACCCCTGGCAGAGAACTGTGGGCTGGCCTGGCAGGGTTCTGCTTTGGCTCCTGTGGTCAAGGTTTTAGTCTCTGGCTTCCAAGCTCACTAGTGTCCTTTGAGATGTTTGTGATCCCACTAGGTCTCCAGTCTCACAGTCCATGCTGCCCTGCACAGCTGAGTCCTTTCAGGATGACCATAAGACCCCTTTGGATCTTATGATCGTCCATTGTACTTCCTTTCTCTCTGGGGAAGGGGAATGGTGAGCACTGTTGCCTTTTGAGCCACTCAGAGGCCCAAGGGAAACTTTGATGGGGGCTGTGCCAGCCTGCGGTGGCTTCCTTCCCGCTCGACTGCTGTCTAGATTCAGCCTTGATGGCTGCAGGTGGGGGACAGGTCCCATGCCTCCTTCCAAAGGGCTGGCACACCTAATCATCTTGCATTGCTCACTAGATCTCCTCTTCTTCCTACTCTGAGGAGCCAGTCCAGGCAAGGGAAAGTGAAAGCGAAAGTCGCTCAGTGACATCCGACTCTTTGCGACCCCCTGGACTCTACAGTCCAAGGACTTCTCCAGGCCAGAATACTGGAGTGGGTAGCTGGTCCCTTCTCCAGGGGATCTTCCAGGCATGGGGGGTGGGGAATTACACAGCCTTGCTACCAACATGTTTGACTGAAGGGGAAACAAACACACTGGGGTGTGTCTTTAGTTCCTACTCACACTTCCATTCTGTCCACTTGGAGCAGAGCTAGTTTCAAGTCTCATGCATGAACAGGAGAAAGTCACACAAAAAGCACATAGTTAATTCATCCCTTATCCCAAAACAAGGGCTATCCCAGAGAGAGGTGGGGTGTCAGCTGTGTGAAACTGTACAAAGTTTAAGGAGAATGAGGGGCAAAATGAGTAAGAGGAGATGAGGAGGCCATGAGTATATTTCAGAAATAAATTTCAAGCCTTTGGTAGTCTGGGGATGGAGGAAGCATGGCTGGAAGGTGGGGAGTATATGTGGCTGGCAAGAAGTTTAATATGTCATGTTTATTGAACACATACTATGTAAAAACACTGTTTTAGGACTTCAGATGCTTTATCTCACTTATCTTCAAAACAACTGTTCCCCCCACCACCTACAGATAAAGAAGCGGAGGTTCACACAGATTAAGTCAGCTGTCCAAGGACAATGCACAGCTAGTTTGCAGAAGAGGCAGTTTGGCTCCTGAGTCCCGAAACACTGCTATGGTGACAACTTGGTAAATGATCAGAGGGAGGACTATCTCAAGAAGAGAGCAGATTTAATTTTAGAATTAGGTTACCTGGACACCTGGAGAGAGAGAGAGAAGAAACTGATGGGTTAGGAAGAAAACCTACTTTTAGTAAACATTTAATCACTAACACAGAAGTGAGAAAGGGAATAAGAGGTGACAGAAAAAGCAAATACAAGACAAGATCACAGTTAAGAGGTAAGACTGGGTAAGGGTGAGGGTGCTTCTCCCCATGAGACAGTCCAAAGGAAAGTCTGAGTGAAGTGCTGAGAAACTCTGAGCTCAGTAGGGCTTCAGGACAGCTGGAGAGGCGGTCACAAGCCACTGGCAGGACAACTTTGATTTCCTCATTGTATGGACATCAAGTTGGCCAAGAGTGAGAAGGATGGCTGGGGATCTGAGGGCTGTGAGGAGCTGTCTGGAGTCACTCCTGTGAGGAATGCAACAATGTCAAACAGAAAGAAAGGAAAAACTGTGAAGTCACAGTGCACTGTTAGGATTATGACCCAGTTAGGTACCAGACACTAGATTATGGACATTATAGGTACTACCTTTCCTCACGGTGGATTTGCATAATAAAGATAGTTGTTGTTCCATCACTAAGTCATGTCCAACTCTCTGTGACCCCATGGACTGCAGCACTCCAGGCTTCCTTGTCCTTCGCTATCTTCTGGAGTTTGCTCAAACTCATGTCCATTGAGTCAGTGATGCCATCCAACCATCTCATCCTCTGTCACCCCCTTTACTTCTGCCCTCAAGCTTTCCCAGCATCAGTGTCTTTTCCAATGGGTTGGCTCTTCGTATCAGGTGGCCAGAGTATTGGAACTTCAGCTTCAGCATCAGTCCTTTCAATGAATATTCAGGGTTGATTTCCTTTAGGATTGACTAGTTTGATCTCCTTGCTGTCCAAAGGACTATGAAGGCCTATCTTTTTATCAAAGCCTATGTGTTTCTGTCCCATGTGGACAGAGAAGCCTGGTCTGCAGTTCATGGGTTCACAAAGACTTTGACACTACTTAGCAAACAGACAACAACAACAACAAATGTGTTTCTACAACTTGAAGGTAAAGAGTGAAAGTGTTAGCTGCTCAGTGGCATCTGACTCTTGTGACCTCATGGAGCCTGCCAGGCTCCTCTGTTCATGGAATTCTCCAGGTAAGGTAGAATACTGGAGTGGGTAACCAGCCATTCCTTTCTCCAGGGGATCTTCCTGTTCAAGGGACTGAACCTGGATCTCCTGCATTGCAGGCAAATTTTTCCCATCTGAGCCATCAGGGAAGCCCACCAACCTAAAGGTAGTTTAGAATCAACATGTAGAAGGTAGTTCAGAATAAACTTGTTGTAGTCAGCACACTTTGAGCCTTCTCACGTGAGTCTTGGTAACTGGAGCGCAGAAAAAGTAGGTGGTGAGAAGCATCAGAGTGGGGAAATGATGTAGAGATAACAAGTAGAAATGTTGAAGGAGAGTCCTGGTAACTTCAGATCCTCTTGGGGTGTAGCAATGTCATGTCACTTCAAGTCAGTTCACATTTAGCATCTTTGAAATGTAGACTTTTGACCTAAAATTTTCCATTTTGCAAATTCTTGACATTTCTGACATATTGGTCTGAAATTGTTATTTTTCTTTGAGAGTGCGCTGTGGAGCAAAAGACCATAGGCTGAGTGGTGAATGTACGTTTTCGTAGATGAATCCGTATCTTCAGAACTGGTTGGGAGTATGTTTTTTGTAGAAATTCCATTGTTGATGTCTATTTTCTTCTTATAGTCATGTAGAGGAATACATTTTCATCCTTTATTTTATCTTCCTAAGCAAAATAAAACATGATATCTCTTCAAAAACATTTAAGAAGGAAAAGGAAAAAACCAGTTTGAAAAAAAGGTCAGCAAGGCACAAGGAAGAATGATATTTGCTGAAAGCGCCTGTCAGAAGGGTCTGAATAATATAGATGAGCCAAGGGAAACAAGGCACAATTAAAGCAAAGCTCATTCCCCCAAGATAGCTGAAGTGCGCGTTTTGAATCCTGAGAAGTGGGGGGCCAGATGAGGTCTAATTGTGTCTTATTTAACTTGGCCTTTTATATGGATAACCCTTGGCTCTCCTTGCAGTTATCACACTTTTGTCAAACTGACCTTATTCTAACATGTTTTTCTTCTTTTTTTGCAAATGTGAAGTATTTTTGGTCATACAATAGTAATTCAACTAATAAGGTTTTCAACTACAAAAGTAGACTATGCTCTAATGGAAACCATATTACCAGCAGAAAGAGTTCCATTCCTTATTATCATATTCTAGCTTGAATAGTTCTCACAGCAGGACCTTTAAAAGGGTCCAGAAAAATAGTTCAAGAAGTATTACTTTTGCAAAGGATCACATACTCAGAATATACTGGAAAAATAAGAGATTAGCTCATTCAGATAAATAGATGTTCATAATTAGGAAATAAATTTTGAAATATTGTCAACCCCAAGTAGTCTTCTGGTTGCACAAAAGAACAGAAAAGAACTGCACTATCAGTTCACTTCAGTTCAATTGCTCAGTTGTGTCCAACTCTTTGCAACTCCATGGACTGCAGCACGCCAGGCTTCCCTGTCCATCACTAACCGGAGCCTACTCAAAGTCAGTGATGCCATCCAACCATCTCATCCTCTGTTGTCCCCTTCTCCTCCCACCTTCAATCTTTCCCAGCATCACGGTTTTTTCCAGTGAGTCAGTTCTTCGTACCAAGTGGCCAAAGTATTGGAGTTTCAGTTTCAGCATCAGTCCTTCCAATGATTATTCAGGACTGATTTCCTTTAGGATGGACTGGTTGGATCTCCTTGCAGTCCAAGGGGCTCTCAAAAGTCTCCAACACCATAGTTCAAAAGCATCAATTCTTCAGTGCTCAGCTTTCTTTATAGTTCAACTCCCACATCTATACATGACTACTGGAAAAACTATAGCTTTGACTAGACTGAACTTTGTTGTCAAAGTAATGTCTCTGCTTTTTAATATGCTGTCTAGGTTGGTCGTAACTTTACTTCCAAGAAGCAAGTGTCTTTTAATATCATAGCTGTAGTCACTATCTGCAGTGACTTTGGAGCACCCCCAAATAAATCTGTCACCATCTCCACTGTTTCCCCATCTATTTGCCATGAAGTGATGAGACCAGATGCTATGATCTTCGTCTTCTGAATGTTGAGCTTTAAGCCAACTTTTTCACTCTCCTCTTTCACTTTCATCAAGAGGCTCTTTAGTTCTTCTTCACTTTCTGCCATAAGGGTGGTGTCATCTGCATATCTGAGGTTATTGATATTTCTCCCAGCAATCTTGTGGTTCATCCAGTCCAGCATTTCTCCTGATGTACTCTGCATAGACGTTAAACAAGCAGGGTGACAAAATACAGCCTTGACGTACTCCTTTTCCTATTTGGAATGAGTATATTGTTCTATGTCCAGTTCTAACAGTTGCCTCTTGACCTGCATACAGATTTCTCAGGAGGCAGGTCAAGTGATCTGGTATTCCCATGTCTTTCAGAATTTTCCACAGTTTATTGTGATCCACACAGTCAAAGGCTTTGGCATAGTCAAGAAAGCAGAAATAGATGTTTTTCAGGAACTCTCTTGCTTTTCCATGATCCAGCTAATGTTGGCAATTTTATCTCTGGTTCCTCTCACTCTTCTAAATCCAGCTTTAACATCTGGAAGTTCACCTACTGTTGAAGGCTGGCTTGGAGAATTTTGAGCATTATTTTGCTAGTGTATGAGGTAAGTGCAATTGTGCGGTAGTTGGAGCATTCTTCAGCATTGCCTTTCTTATACAGAGTGGAATCAAAACTGACATTTTCCAGCCCTGTGATCACTGCTGAGTTTTCCAAATTTGCTGGCATACTGAGTGCAGCACTTTCACAGCATCATCTTTTAGGACTTGAAATAACTGGAATTCCATCACCTTCATGAGCTTTGTTCATAGTGATGCTTCCCAAGGCCCACTTGACTTCACATTCCAGGATGTCTGGCTCTAGGTGAGTGATCACACCATCATGATTATCTGAGTCATGAAGATCTTTTTGTGCAGATCTTCTGTGTATTATTACCACCTCTTCTTAATATCTTCTGCTTCTGTTACATCCATACCATTTCGGTCCTTTATTGTGCCCATCTTTGCATGAAATGTTCCCTTGGTATCTCTCATTTTCTTGAAGAGATCTCTAGTCTTTCCCATTCTGTTGTTTTCCTCTATTTCTTTGCATCGATCGCTGAGGAAGGCTTTCTTATCTCTCCTTGCTATTCTTTGGAACTCTGCATTCAGATGCTTATAGCTTTCCTTTTCTCCTTTGCTTTTCCCCTCTCTTCTTTTTCACAGCTATTTGTAAGGCTTCCTCAGACAGCCATTTTGCTTTTTTGCATTTCTTTTTCTTAGGGATGGTCTTGATTACTGCCTCCCGTTCAATGACATAAATCTCCATCCATAGTTCTTCAGGCACTCTGTCCACCAGCTCTAATCCCTTGAATCTATTTCTCACTTCTACTGTATAATCATAAGGGGTTTGATTTAGGTCATACCTGAATGGTCTAGTGGTTTTCCCTATTTTCTTCAATTTAAGTCTGAATTTGGCAATAAGGAGTTCATGATCTGAGCCAGTCAGCTCCCAGTCTTGTTTTTGCTGACTGTATAGAGCTTCTCCATATTTGCCTGAAAAGAATATAATCAATCTGGCTTCCATATTGACCATCAGATAATGTCCATGTGTAGTCTTCTCTTGTGTAGTTGGAAGAGGGTGTTTTCTATGATCAGTGAGTTCTCTTGGCAAAACTCTATTAGCCTTTTTCCCACTTGATTCCATATTCCAAGGCCAAATTTGCCTGTTACTCCAGGTATCTCTTGACTTCCTACTTTTGCATTCCAGTCCCCTATAATGAAAAAGATATCTTTTGGGTGTTCTAGAAGGTCTTGTAGAACCATAGAACCATTCAACTTCAGCTTCTTCAGCATCACTTCTCAGGGCATAAACTTAGATTACTGTGATATTGAATGGTTTGCATTGGAAACGAACAGAGATCATTCTGTTGTTTTTGAGATTGCATCCAAGTACTGCATTTCAGACTCTTTTGTTGACTATAATGGCTACTCCATTTCTTCTAAGGGATTCTTGTCCACAATAGTAGATATAATGGTTATCTGAGTTAAATTCACCCATTCCAGTTCATTTTAGTTCACTGATTATTAAAATGTCATTGTTCACTCTTGCCATCTCCTGTTTTGCCCCTTCCAATTTGCCTTGATTCATGGACCTAGCATTCCAGGTTCCTATGCAATATTGCTCTTTACAGCATCAGACTTGACTTCCATCACCAGTCACATCCACAGTGGGTGTTGTGTTTGCTTTGGCTCAGTCTCTTCATTCTTTCTGGAGTTATTTCTCCATTGATCTCCAGTAGCATATTGGGCACCTACCTACCTGGAGAGTTCATCTTTCAATTTCCTATCTTTTTGCCTTTTCATACAGTTCATGGGCTTCTCAAGGCAAGAATACTGAAGTGGTTTGCCATTCCCTTCTCCAGTGGACCACGTTTTGTCAGAACTCTCAACCATGACCTGTCCTCAAAAAATGTTACTTATTGTTGTTGTTAAGTTGTTGCATTACACATTTTAAAATTTTGGGATTTTCAAATCTATCACCATATTCCCATATAGTGTCTACCTTTGCCAGAATACTTAAAAATCTCCTCCTCACACTAATATCAGCTATATTTTCACCTATGTTTTTCTCTGTCATGTTTATCTTTAAAAAATCTAAAATCTGGTATGTATAGGGATCAAAATTTCCCTTTCTCTAGAGAGCCTCACCATCATTACCTTTATAATCAACTTTCCCACTGAGTTGAAATCTACCTTTTCAGAGTTTGTTTATAAGTTCTTAGTATCTAACTGAGATCAATCATGCTTGCTGAGGAAATGAGGTTAGAGTTGAGTGAATCAGATAAAGGTGCTACTCATAATGCTGAGAGAATATTCTAACTGACAAGAATACTATTAAAAACACATTCTTTCACTTAACTATAGAAAAACCCAAATCAGACATAGTTCTGAACCTACCTGTCTTAGGATTTATATTGAAATATATAACATTTTCTGACAGAGATTCATTCAGTCATGCCCAACTCTTTGCATGCCCATGTCACATGTGATCCCACAGACTGCAGCCTGCCAGGCTCCTCTGTCCATGGAATTCTCCAGGCAAGAATACTGGAGTGGGTTGCCATTCCCTTCTTCAGGGGATCTTCTCGACCCAGGGATCAAACCTGGGTCTCCTGTATTGCAGGCAGATTGCTTACCATCTGAGCCACCAGGGAAGCCTGATATTTTCTGAAGGAGATTTAATTTGTTTAAATTGAAATATAGTTAGTTTACAGTGCTATGTTAGATCCTGGTGTACAGCAAAGTGATATATATATATATATATATATATATATATATATATATATACACACACACATACATACACACATATAAACTTTATATATATATATACTATTTATATTCCTTTTATTATAGTTTATTACAAAATAATATCGTTCTTAATTTTACTTTTTTTGGTCAAGATTCCCATGAAAGTCTTCAGGTCTTGGTTCCAGCTGATCAGAATTCTAGTCTCACTTGGCCATCAACTCACAATGTGCACTTAGGCAAATCACTCATTCTCTGTGGGAGTCCATTTCCCATTTGCAAACGACTGTTCTGAATCAAATGATTGACACCTTCCCTCTTAGTTATAGATATATATATGTTTAACTATATATAATTCTATTTGAGACTTTGTGAATAATCTGAAGTTGAATTAAAGTCAGAAGGAGAAAGGTGGTCTCTCTGTGTCTTTAGTTTTGTGTTCTCTCTCTCTTTGTGTGTGTGTGTGTGGGCGGGGGGGGGTTGGGCTTTAAAAACTTCAGGAGAAGGCATTTCCCTTGAGAAACCAACATATCATGTCCCAGGAGAACCAGTATCTGGCCTGGATGAAAGAAGGAGGAAGAGAGGGTAAGAATTAAGGCTTGGAGGACAGGATGGCAGGAGATTTGGTTCTGAGGATTCATTCAGTTCAGTTCAGTCGCTCAGTCGTGGCCAACTCTTTGCAACCCCATGAACTGCAGCACACCAGGCTTCCCTGTCCATCACCAGCTCCCAGAGTTCACTCAAACTCACATCCATCGAGTCAGTGATGCCTTCCAGCCATCTCATCCTCTGTCGTCCCCTTCTCCTCCTGTCCCCAATCCCTCCCAGCATCAGAATCTTTTCCAATGAGTCAACTCTTTGCATGAGGTAGCCTTAACTCATATAGGCTGAATTCTTGCCTTCCTATTTCTGGGTCTTGTGTAAGAGCATCTTGAGGAAAATATTAACAGGGTGAGTGACCTTCACTGGGTTAATGATTCACCAATTGTAAAAATCTTTTACCTGGAATTGCAATGAGTATGCGTTCCTGGAGCCTATGCCCATGAACCTAGAAGAAGGCCCCCAGAAGTGTGCTAAGTGGACAAGGGGAGCCTGACTAGTCTATATTTACCTAACCAGATAATTAAGTGAACTAAAAGGTCTTTTATTATCCTTGTGTGGATTACGTACTTTTTAGAGTATCCACAGTCATTATTAAAACCATGTGGATTCCTGACTTCCTTCTGAGCACCTTCTCTGAAAATCAATCCATACATGCTCAGGAATGCAAACCACACTCAATTTAGAGTCCCTGTAAACAAACATAATTAAGGAGGCAAATTTACTTCAGAAATTATCTAACGCCTTCCACATTAAAACAGAAATGACTTTTGGCTGTTCCCTTCTACTTAGATGGATAATTGTTAAATTCAGATCTGATATCTCTGGAAAAACAAGTTAAAAAAAAATCTCAACAAGCTTGATCTAGTTCTCCTCCCCATGTTCCTTGCAGTGACAAGTAATTCATAGAAATTACTGTCTCAGAATTTTAAATACAACTTTCTTAAGACTGATTCAAGATGATCTCATAAGATTACAAGTAAAACTCATAGTTAGAGAGGCGGTGCTAAAGTGGGGAGAAACTCACAGGATCAGAATACTTTTGTTGTACAGGAAGAAGAGACGTGTACTGGTAGTCTTGATTATCAAAAGCAAGGAAATCAAACAACTTCAAAAATTCTCATTAAACTTATATTTTAATATATTTTCTCCAAGACATGTAAAATAAGTAAAATTTCTTGATCCAACACTGGGTTGTATATTTTGTTACCTTCCTGTGTTTACTGCTCTTTCTTAAAGCTAAAAATGGGCTAGATTTTACAATGTCTGACTTATTTCAAGGCACTATAAATATTTAATCCACTAAACAGCTAATCCTTTTCACAATCCAAGCCATTTTAGGTCATCAATATTCTTTTAGAAAATATTAATAAATCAATATAATATGAAAGTGAGACCTATGAGAGTAATTTTATGAAAGAGTGTTTTAAGAAAATTTAAGAATATGAAATATCTCTTTAATAATCTTTCTGATTTAGTAAATATTTTTACTTATTATGGATGTAAAAATTCAACTACTATGTTAGCATTCTTTATATTTTGCTTTAAAGCTGGTAAAACATTTCAAGTTAAGTTTGGTTTATTTATGAATAACTCCAGTACTTTGGCCATCTCATGAGAAGAGTTGACTCACTGGAAAAGACTCTGATGCTAGGAGGGATTGGGGGCAGGAGGAGAAGGGGACGACCGAGGATGAGATGGCTGGATGGCATCACGGACTTGATGGACGTGAGTCTGAGTGAACTCCGGGAGTCGGTGATGGACAGGGAGGCCTGGTGTGCTGCGATTCATGGGGTCGCAAAGAGTCGGACACGACTGAGCGACTGGATTGAACTGAACTGAAATTTAGAATCCATAAATAAGAATTCATAAATTCATAAATATGTTGTTTTAGTTCATTTAAAAATTATATTTAAAATATTTAAAGTTTGATTACATAAGCAACAAAAGAAGATAGACTCCTGGTGAAAATGAAAATACTAAAGATATGGGTCAGGTTTTTCTGACTAGCGTCTGGAATCTAGATCTCTTACTGAGATGATGCTTGCACTGCTGTCTGCTTAGAGTGTACCCTTTCAGCTAACCGCTTTTTGTGTATATATTTCCTTCGCAAAGTATAGAGTATTCTGCAGTATGTTTAACACAACTGGTATGAAATGTTTGCATTTTTCCATAGCTAGCTTTTCCACTTGCTAATATGTCTTAAAGAGTTTTCCCTGTTAGTACATATAATTGACTTTATTATTTTAAGCTGTTCCTTAGCACTTTATGGAGTAGCTCTTAAAAAGTCATTTCTATTCTAATTTTAATAGGTAGTTTGGTTGTTTCCATTTTGTTTACAAGGATGAAGAAAGCTGCAATGTACTGTGTGCCTCCACACAACTGCCAAGTCCCAACAGTATCATCAACAGGCTTTTTTTTTTTCCCCGAAGCTTTGGCACAGCCAATTCTAAGTTTCCTAAAGATTATTTTTTACCCTCAATCTCTATCAAGGCATTTTCGCAAACCAAGACCATTCTCTCTCTGAGAAGCATTTT
This sequence comes from Nanger dama, assembly GCA_917880005.1. Lineage (NCBI taxonomy): Eukaryota > Metazoa > Chordata > Mammalia > Artiodactyla > Bovidae > Nanger > Nanger dama. The sequence goes on along the minus strand of CAKJTW010000057.1, from coordinate 10,684,323 downwards.
GAGAACAGTGTTACAAAGTTTTTCAAAACTTCTCACCTCATTTTACATCCTCAGTGCTTAGCACCGGAGATAGCTGGTATTTGATAAGACATTTTTGTTGAATGAATAAATGATATATATGGGACACTAAGAGCATTGAACTGGGAATGAGAAGAACTAGGCTTTTGTGACTTGGGTTTGTGATCCCAGATATGGGAAAAATTGCTTCTTACTTTTTTTTCCTCTTCAGAAATAGAGGGTGGTCAGCCCAGAGGTTTCAAAAGTCCTGCCCAGTGCTCTGCTTTGTTCAGTTCAGTTCAGTAATTCAATCGTGTCCAACTCTTTGCAAGCCCATGGACTACAGCATGCCAGGCTTCCCTGTCCATCAACCAACTCCTGAAGCTTGCTCAAACTCATGTCCATCGAGTTGGTGATGCCATCCAACCATCTCATCCTCTGTCGTCCCCTTCTCCTCCTGCCTTCAATCTTTCCAGCATCAGGGTCTTTTCCAATGAGTTAGTTCTTCACATCAGGTGGCAAAAGTATTGGATTTTGGTTTCAGCATCAGTTCTTCCAATGAATATTCAGGACTGATTTCCTTTAGGATGGACTGGTTGGATCTTCTTGCAATCCAAGGGACTCTCAAGAGTCTTCTCCAACACCACAGTTCAAAAGCATCAATTCTTTGTTGCTCAGGTTTCTTTATAGTTCAACTCCCACATCCATACATGACTACTGGAAAAATCATAGCTTTGACTAGATGCACCTTTGTTGGGGAAGTAATGTCTCTGCTTTTTAATATGCTGTCTAGGTTGGTCATAGCTTTTCTTCCAAGGAGCAAGCATCTTTCAACTTCATGGCTGCAGTGATTTTGGAGCTCTGCTTTGTAGTTCTGTCTTCTCAAGGGGAGCTAGGAGTAGTTTCCACAGTGTTGTACACTTAATAGGTGCTAAAGAAGTATTTGAGTATATAATTATCTAATATTCAATTAGATATCAAAAGTATTGAAATATAGCCAAAATTTAAATTCATGTTTATAAATTCATCTTAAAAATGTGGATGAAATGAAAAAGTCAAAGCTTAAGGCAGTTTGTCACACTAAGAGAACATATTTATGAATCTTGGTATTAATCCTAAATATTTAATGCAGAAAATATAGATCTCTAGAGATCAAAGGGGAAAAAAACCTTTAGGTGATAATTTCTTAGGGAACTACTATACTTCTTTAAAATAAGGAATCTGTGAATACCTTCACCTTTTTAAAAAGAAAAGTATGTTCATACTAGACTTGAGAGAGCAAGTTGTTTATTAGATTGCATCCTTCATACTATCAGTTCAGTTCAGTCGCTCAGTCGTGTCCGACTCTTTGCGACCCCATGAATCACAGCACATCAGGCCTCCCTGTCCATCACCATCTCCCAGAGTTCACTCAGACTCATGTCCATTGAGTCCGTGATGCCATCAGCCATCTCATCCTCGGTCGTCCCCATCTCCTCCTGCCCCCAGTCCCTCCCAGCATCAGAGTCTTTTCCAGTGAGTCAACTCTTCACAAGAGGTGGCCAAAGTACTGGAGTTTCAGCTTTAGCATCATTCCTTCCACAGAAATCCCAGGGCTGATATCCTTCAGAATGGACTGGTTGGATCTCCTTGCAGTCCAAGGGACTCTCAAGAGTCTTCTCCAACCCCACAGCTCAAAAGCATCAATTCTTTGGCGCTCAGCTTTCTTCACAGTCCAACTCTCACATTCATACATGACCATTGGAGAAACCATAGCCTTGACTAGACGGACCTTAGTCGGCAAAGTAATGTCTCTGCTCTTCAATATGCTATATAGGTTGATCATAACTTCTTCCAAGGAGTAAGCGTCTTTTAATTTCATGGGTGCAGTCACCATCTGCAGTGATTTTGGAGCCCCCAAAATAAAGTCTGACACTGTTTCCCCATCTATTTCCCATGAAGTGATGGGACCAGATGCCATGATCTTCGTTTTCTGAATGTTGAGGTTTAAGCCAACTTTTTCACTCTCCTCTTTCACTTTCATCAAGAGGCGTTTTAGTTCCTCTTCGCTTTCTGCCATAAGAGTGGTATCATCTGCATATCTGAGCTCATATATTGATTTCTGTAAGAAGGTGAATATCTACACTGACTTTAAAAAAAAATCAAATGTCCCTGTCTAATTATCATACTTCGAAAGAATCCATGAATCTCTCTGCTTCAAGTTAGTTAATTCTTTCAGGACTGCTCTAAAATGCTTCCCAGAGCAAGAAGAGCTAATTTAGATTTATAAATTGTGAGGGGAAAAAGGAATATGTATGTATATATAAATGACTCACTTTCTATTCTATAAAGCACTCTCCTACCTTGTGAGAGGAGAGGTCAAAAGAGAGGAAGCATATTTTACATAAATTCTTTTACTGCAAGGAAAGTCTTTAGGGGTTTAAAAACTAACAAGTAAAATATGTACAATCACCCCCCCCAACCGCCGCCCAAATTCTCCTATCAGTGTGTAGCTGGGTAATTTATTTTTATGATTTAAAATATTTGAACGTTGAGAATGTTAAATATTTTTACTTGAATGGAATTTAGTTATGATTACTTAAGTAACTATTTTCTTAAAGTCAATATGGCTCTGATTGAATCGCTAGAGTTTTATTTGAAACTATATGATTAGAGAGAACTCCCCTAAGGGTTTTATGCCTTGATTTTGCTTAGTGTATTCTTATTATTTCTTTAAGAAAAACAGTCTTTGCTTGAGAATTCTTTTTAAGAGTAATGTGGTAATTGTGTCAACAGTCACCGTTATATTATTTTTCACTAAACTATTAGAATTTAGCTGTAGGTGCTCAATGGTTTTTAAAAAGGTTAATTTAATAAACATGCAATAGTCTCTGTAAAACAATAACTTCGTGAATTTTAGAACTGGGAAAAGATGCAGTTGCTCATTTGGGTTAATACTATGATTTCATCACAGAGGAAAAAACCACACTGACATTTCCTTCTTCCTGATTATTGGAGGGTAGTTACGATTTACTGGGGGCTTACTGGGTGCCAGGATCAACGTTTAGGTAGGTGAAGTTACTGTAATGAGACTGAACAATAAGTTAGTGGCTCGAGGAGTGTTGAAATTTATTTCTCTCTTAGGTAAGCGTCTGGGTTAGTTGTTCAGTCATTCAAGGACTCAGATTCACGGTCGTCTGTGTGGTCTCCAGGGGTCTCTCTGGGGCCATTACAGTAAGCAGGAAGTGGAAATTTAGCATAGAGGATTGTGTTGCGCAGCGTTTATGGACGGAAAAGTGTCGTTTTGCTTAAATTCTGTTGGCTGGGGCTTAGTCACATGGCCGCACCTGGCTGCACAAAATTCTGGGAAGTGTAGTCAATGCCTGGGCAGTGATTTTCCAAGTACAATTTTACCATGGGAAAGAAGTGACACACAGCTGGCAGACTCTGCCATGTTTTATGTAATTGTCTGACTTACGCTGAACTACTCTGAACAAATAGGATTCCATAGAAATTAGCCCATTACTTATCCAAGGTCATACAGCTTGTAAGTGAGAGTCAGAATTTGACCTAAGCTTGTTTGGCTCCAAAGTCCGTGTACTTAACCCCTATGTCACACAGTATAAGAAAGGTTAGAATAGAACCCAATCAACTGGATTCGATGAATTGTAAATATTCCTTTTCTCCAGATTTCCCAGAGCCATATCATAACTACCCTGCAAAAGGAAGGAACGACTGTGTGGTTTGACTTGGCATTTAATCTTTGGGCTCTCACTACAACCACAGATGCTGCTCTAAGACAGTTAGGGGCATTCTGGAAGGTTTCTGATTTAATTCAATTACTTTCATTTCAAATGCATTTGCTGTAGTTCATTTTGCTTTGGGTTGGCTGAATCTACACCCATTCTCAATCATTTTCCTTGCTTTTCTCTAACTCAGAAATGGAAATCTGCAGTTCCCTAGATCTGCCTTACCCAGTGGTGGTCACCAGGTACAGTTCTGCCAATGAGATATAATGGGAAATATTCTAAGATTGGTTTCCTTTTACAAATAAAAAGACAAAGCCCCTGAAGAAGGCTTTGGGGCTACTTGCCTTATTTTTGTCTCAAATGTGAATGTGATTTCTCCAGATGCTTGGTCACCACATTACCTCGAAGATAAAAGTCTAAATGCCAAGGATGAAGAGTGGGAAGGTGGAAAGTTTCTTCTGGACCTTGATACATCAACCCTGGGAGGGGGGTGGCTAATCTCTTATGCATTTTCTATTATTTGCTTCAGAAAGCAAATATACTGAATGTCTTACCTCCAATTTCATTCCTTTCCTTCCTTCTGCTTTCCCTTCCTTCTTAGTTTCCTTCTTCCCCTTCTCTCTTTTCCTTGTCTCTTCATTTCTTCCTTTCTCATTTTTGACTTTAGACAATGGCAACTTGAGATCAATCCAGAATTTAGCGTTTCCTTCTATCACATATTTCAGTGGGGTGGTGTGATAGGAAAAACAGATTGCATGAAAGAAATCACTCCCATTTTCTTTTTCTTTCTCTGCAGTTCTAGGGATTATAATCCTCATTTATCCAGCCATTTTTACATAATAACTTGGGATGAACTTTTTTTTTCTTTTAAGATCTAATAGTGGCAATTAAAAATAAAATCTTTCCTCATTGGACTTTTGTGAATGGCTATTTAATTTCCTTGTGGAAAATAGTAAAAGACAAACTTGAGCTTCTAAAAAGACTTTTGTTAACAAGTTTTAAATGCACATTTCTTGGAGGAAATGAATTCTCCATCTGAAAAGAATTTGAGTTTCTAAAGTTAATTTGGGTCCTTTATATAGTTTTGTTTTTTTTTTTTTTTAAATCTTTTTGTTTGTGAAGCTGTCCTTGTAAGCCATGACAGGACACTGAGGTGAAGACTGAGAGAGAAGGAGCGGCTAGAACTCAAGAGGGTGGGGACTAGTTTCTCCTTCCTCTTTAGGCAATTGTCTCTATTTCTTTTTTTTTTTTCCTTCATTTTAAATGGTTTTTTTTTTTTCACTTTTTTGGGGGTATAAATTTATTTATTTTAATTGGAGGCTAATTACTTTACAATATTATATCGGTTTTGCCATACAGCGACATGAATCCACCACGGGTGTACATGTGTTCCCCATCTTGAACCCCCTCCCACCTTCCTGCCCATCTCATCCCTCTGGGTCATCCCAGTGCACCAGCCCCAAGCACCCTGTATCATGCATCGAACCTGGACTTCCGATTCGTTTCACGTATGATAATATACGTTTCAATGCCATTCTCCCAAACCATCCCACCCTCGCCCTCTCCCACAGAGTCCTTAAGACTAGTTTTATACATCTGTATCTCTTTTGCTGTCTTGCATACAGGATTATCATTACCATCTTTCTAAATTCCATATATATGCGTTAGTATACTGTAATGGTGTTTTTCTTTCTAGCTTACTTCACTCTGTATACTAGGCTCCAGTTTTATCCACCTCATTAGAACTGATTCAAATGTATTCTTTTTAATGGCTGAGTAATACTCCATGTGTATATGTACCACAGCTTTCTTATCCATTCCTCTGCTCATGGACATCACGGTTGCTTCCATGTCCTGGCTATTGTGTGTTTCTGATGAGACAAAACTTTATTATGGTCAGTCAGAGGGACTGGCATTATGGTGGTTTCTGTTTTGTTCTGTTAGTTGATTAGTGGTTCCTAATTTCTAGAGATGTGATCTGGACATTTTGTTGGACATACCTCTGGCCAGCCTTTTTTGTATCTCTTTCAACACTGTTCCTTTCTTCCAGGCTATCACAGAATATCATTTAGGCTGGCAATTATGCACATTCTCAACCTAAAGAGACTAACTTGGTCCTGAGCCAAATGTACTGCTATTACCTGAATGAAGAGATCTTCATTCTTAGTGAAGATGGTTTTTCCACATGTTTGTCTTGGAGAATGAAACTACTTTAAAAGAGACATAATATAGAAAATGCTTTTATTTTCTTCTATATGTACAAAAGGTATTCCTTATTTTGCACTTCACATGCTGCAGCTGCTGCTAAGTTGCTGCAGTCACGTCCGACTCTGTGCAACCCCATCGTCAGCAGCCCACCAGGCTCCTTTGTCCCTGGGATTCTCCAAACAAGAATACTGCAGTGAGTTGCCATTTCCTTCTCCCTTCCACTTCACATAATGCATGCTAATATTTCTCTGCATAGCTTTTAGACATTAATAAAAAGACTAAGGCAAAACGGGCCAAAGCAGAATTTGATAATAAAATAATATAATAACAATAGCAAAGGGTCAGGGTCGTTGAGGGGCCTTCCTTGCACAACTCTGGAGGGGAGTGCTACCCATGTAGGTTGTGGTGTGGAAAGTGTCCCTTAGAGTTATACAGCGTGGTGGCCCTGAAAACACTTCAGTTGTGTCATACATCATACATACAAGAGTCTCCTCAATCTTCACCACGATCCTTTGAAGTAGACCCTAATATCCTCACTTCATAGGTAAGGAAACTGAGGTGCAAAAAGCTAAAGGTCAAAGAAATAGCAGAACTGGGATGTGAAACCAAATTTGGCTTCAAGGTCTCAATTCATAATCATTTTACCATACTGCCCTGAGCTAGATAGGACAAATCCAAGGGAAACATTCTCTGTTCACTCACGCATTATTCAAAAAAATATTTTTTTGAGTGTTCTGGGCATTGTGCTACATGCTGGAATACAGCAATTCAACAACTCCATTTTTAGCCCAGTCTAAACTCAGAAAGTTACAGGATTGTCTTTTTCTAAGGTTTTAAAACAGTGGTGTTGTCATGAATTTCCAAAATGAGCTGAAGAAAGAGAACAGTGTGACTGATTTCTTAGGGTTCTTTGGATACACAAGAGCCACATTCCAGATACTTCTTGTATAAGACTCTCTATTACCCTCCTGATTCTGAAGTGAATTAGCACAGATGTTACCTTCCTTCTTAAGCTTCTCCTCTTTCTAATACTACCTCTCTCCCCCTCCTCCTTCCATCTCATATTACTGCCTGAATGGGAAATCAGAGGAATGACCCAAATCTCTCCTACTACAGAAAAATGTGCTAATTCAATAATCTCATTAAATTTATGAAAATAACGCTAAGTGAAACATATAGACATTTTATTTCTGAAGGCAGAGACTTAAATTGTGTTTTATTAAATAAATTGGGTGACCTTAACTCACTCCTTTATGGCTACACTAGTAAAATATGAGCCAAATGAACTCACAGAGGGGGCAGTGTAGGAAAAGAATAAAAACATATAAAGAGGCAAAAATCCATCTGTAATCACCATGTTCCTTGTGTATTACAGTCTCAGGCCAAAGAACTTCTCAGTGAACATATTTTTCCCCTTAGGTTGATCTATATTGACAACCACCCATGGACACTAATTTTTAAGAGTAGACTGTGGCTTGAAGGGAGGCAGAGGCAACCCTGTACTATATTTCACTGAAGCACATTTGCCATGAAAATAACTGTTATTGCCGTTGCCACTCAATGGTCAATGCTTTTCAGTATGAATACAGGGAGTTACATACATTATATTTGTACCAGCTTACTTGGAACTGTGACAAGGTAGAGATAGGGGGATGGGGAGGCCCAGGTTGAATTATCCCCAGATTCTCTAGTTGTTGTTAAGGAGAAAAAAGTTGAAATGATAGGGCACATAAGGGTGCAAATGTAAGCAATATTTAACCCAGTATGTTAATAAAGAGCAAGATTTGCTTGCTGGTGCCCCAGTAAGCCATGCCTCATAAGCATTGTGGTTTCCAAAATTATTCCAAGTTAGGCACTGCTACAAGTTAAATATGCTGCTGGCTGTGAAATAATGAGAGGGATAATAAATATATAAAACTTGGAATCTCCTGATGAAAAATGAAAGTGATTTCATGAACCCAACCAGTCAAACTCAGATGAAAAACCCCCAGTGTGCTCACCATGACTAATGCCTTGGCCTTCCATGTGAGAAGCTCAGATTCAATTTCCTATTCTGATATCTTGTTCTGGGGGCAGCTATGATTAGGATCATTACTCGGACAGCAAGTTCATCTAGTGTTGGTAAGTGTGTGGCTCCAATGTCTGGGTGGGAGTGAATAAAAGTTCAAAGTCATGGTGTGTGAACACATCCCCCAGAAAATTTTTCTCTGTGGAACTGGGTGCAAATATTAGAAGGGATAGTTAATGACAGTAACAACTTCGATATATCTATATGGAATACACTTGTTAATTATCCTTTCCTTACAACCCTGGGAAGTAGTCAAATGGGTTTTGTAAAATCATCTAACAGTCGAGAAAACAGAGGCTCAAGAAGTCTTACCCCAGGTCATATGATTGGTAAGCAGTAATGCCTAGAGGAAAAGCCTGATCTTACCACTACTTAGAGCTCTTTCCCTTCATCTCTTTGTTGTTACTGTTTCCCTAACCCGCTGTTAAGCCCACAGGCACGCACACACGCACACTGTCTCTCTGTGGGGTATGAACAAAACAGGCATCCTGTCTAAATTAATTTATTTCATGAGATCATTTCTCCACACTCCATTTCACATTGCCTGTGGAGACATAAACCTAGTCTTGAGTAAAAGAATGAGGACTTTGGTCCCTAATTTGGCCCTAAATGTCATGCAGAAAATGTTTTCTTAACTCAATGTGAGCCCTGGAAGGCTTGTTTGCTTGACTTTCAAACACTGCCAGCCAGAAGACACATCATCCTAAAAGACTTTACAGAGAAAGCTAAATCCTTCTCTGGTGGAAAATTTATGCCTGAGAGGATGATACGGTACAGAAAAGATTTGGGAGGAGGGGGTGGAGGTACATAGGCTTCGTAAAAATTCTTTAGCTAGAAATTCTGGCCCATGGATTCCCCAGCAAGCTTAATTTTGTAGACATTAGCTATTATGAATGACTACAATGGTTGGTACAGCCTCATCTCAAATTTCTCAAGAAGAGGAATGTCTCTTAATTAATCATTAAGGAAAAAAAAAAATGGAAGAATAAAGCAAGAGGAAAATAACATGTTTGTCTTATTCTAGATAACGTTTTAAACTCTTTGACCCTACTGGGCTCACAGAAACAGGTCTATGACACCGAGAAGTAAAATAAATTGCCAGGTCATCACACCTTGGCCATATCAGACCTCCTTTCAATTCAATAAATGATGTGTCATTAGAGGTGGGCCGTTAGCATCACGAGGGAGGCTGTTTCAGGAGCTCTTGTTCTCTCTCTTCCGAACACTGGGGCTGTGGCTGAGTGCCACGATATTCTAATCTACCTGTCGGGAACTTCAAGCAAAATGTTCTGATCTGAGCATACATTCCGAGGCCCCTATTTGAAACTGGCCTCTCTGTCATCAACACGGTTCTCCCGGCCTTGGGAACCCAGGACTACTATGTAGGATGGTTAGCGGTATACAATGGGATGTCTTCTGCCCAGTTTTCACATAGCCATGCTTTTAGAGTAAGACTTCCAAGGCCTCTTTAAAAAGCAGAATACATGACATCTGGAAGTGGCGATGATCCATGATCTCTTATTTATACCCTGCAACAGTGTCTCTCAGTTACTGGTTTGCATAAGTATCATATAAACTGCACCAAAAACACCGATTATTACTTTTCTTTCCCAGAGTTCATTAGGTTGGGGATGGGCAGATATTTGACATTTTAATAAATTCCCATGTTATGCTGATGCTGCCGGTAGGAGCGTCACACTTTGAGTGGCACTGTTCTAGAACTAACTTTTCAGATTAACCAGTTACCTAATGAGGATTTGAAGAAATGAGAAAGATACAGACAGTGATGGAGAAAGGAGAATAAAAATATTTTCAGACTTTGTTAATGAAGGTCAAATATGAAAGTGAGTTCCCCAGGAGCAAGCTCTGGGACCTTGTGGGAGAGGATGAAGAATAAGAGAGGAAGGCAGATAGAAGAGGACTTCATAGAAAATGTCCTCTCCTCACATATTTAGCCAAGGCCAATGCTGGTACTGACAACTGCCACCCAAGCCCTTCCTATCTTCTCTAGCTATAAATGGAAACCCTTCAGAACATGGAGGGCCATACCTTTTGACAGCAAACTTGAAGCATGACAAACCAATCACCAAGATGTGAGTCAATTATTATTCTTGAATGACTAGAAAAGTCTACTTGCCTTTAAAGTTGAATCTATGCAAATGAATGATGCGAAGAAACTGGCATGGGGGCTACGGCAGGAGAGGGAGGGAGAATGGGCTGCGGGGTGCACTTTGAGCTGGGGCATTGGGATAGTGTGTACTGTTCTTTTGAATTCACCAGAGAACCTCAGACATGGATCTGCCTAGTCGGGGTCCTTAGTAAACTTTGATTGACCATATTGTCCAGCCTGGCAGAAGTTCAGTCTGCTCTTTGTTGCTTCAGAAATGGAAAAATTGAGAACAACTGCCAAGTCTTTGAAGTGTGTGCCTGTGGGGCTGGGCCTCACAGCTGCTCAAACCTGAAAATAATTAAGTATTTCACCATTGCAATGACTCAGTTGGGGTTAGAACCTCGCCAGATTGGAGTCTGACTATTTTTAATGCATGAATTTCAAAAATGGTTGAGAGATGTGGTCCAGAATATAATCCATCCCAAAAACTCATGCCCTCATGCAGTTCCTGGCAACCCAAGGCCTCCATGGCAGCCCACAAACCCACCAGTCCCATTACTAAAGCAGCCCCCAATTCTTTAACTTTTCTGATTTCTCTTTGTTCCTCCCTCATCAGAAAGTGTCTCCTATGCCCTTAAATACACTAAAATAGTAAAAGTGACTGTGGCTAGGTAATTTGAGGACCACCACAGCTGGCTTTTTCTTGTCATTCATGCCTCAGCTTACTAATTACCTTTTCACAGAAACTTTCCCTGACCATCCAAAGTAAGGAGGCAGTCCTTTAAAAAGAAATTATCACACACTGTTTTTTCCACATCATTCACGACTCTCTCAGAAATGGCCTTGTTATCTTATTTATTTACTAGCTCCCTCCCCACCTTCAGTGTGAGTCCATGTGAGCTGAGATCTTGTCACTCTTGCTGATAACAGTATCTCCAGTGCCAAGACCTGTGTGTAGCACATGGTAGATGCTCAAAGCTCTTGCAAATAAATGCACTGAAGCAAAGGTGGAGCTTAATGATGCTTACAGGTTAGCCCTACAAGGTAAAACACATTTCAATAAGACCCTCAATTCTACAACTCATAGGAACATCAACAAAAATGTGGACATTTCAGTCTCTCCAGGGAAGCCTGAGCCAGATTATGGTGGTGACTAGCTCAAGCACCATACAAATGCTGGCATATTCCATCACAAAAATGATTTTTTTGTCTGATGGTCCCTAGGTTATACATTTTAAAAGTAACCTCATTTCAAAGCTTTGTACTAGGGTTAAAATGATAAAATCCAAGTACACAAACCCTTCTTATCTCTGCCTAAAATGAGTCTTATTCATCTGTTTTAAATTGAGCACATGTTCTTTCCTTTACTGCTCATGTCCTTTCTGTTTCCCAAAAGACCAGAAAAGGGAAATAACAGGAGACAGGGTTGGTGATGTTCTCTAGGATTTGTGGAGGTACTTTGCTTTTGTTATTTGCCAGAACTCTTTAAAGAGTTTGAGAAAAGAGGAAAGTCTAAGTTCTGAAAGGTATTTCTCAGTGATGGTACCTCCTCAAGACTATGGGGAGTGGCACTAGAGGTAAAGAAGCCACTTGCCATGTAGGAGATGCAAGAGATGCAGGTTCGATCCTTGAGTTGGGAAGATCCCCTGGAGAAGAGAATAGCTATCCACTCCAGTATTCTTGGCTGGGAAATCCCATGGAAGGAGCAGCCTGGTGGCTACAGTCCATGGGCTCACTAATAGTCGTACTCAACTGAGCATATGGCCTAGAACAGTCATTTATGAAGTGTGGTCCTCAGATCAGCAGCATCATTACCACTGATGAATTTGTTAAAAATGTGAATTCTCCAGCATGTCTCCAGACTCAAGATATCAGTAGGGCTGGATTCCTGGGGAGGATCTAGGGGAGAATACATTTTGTATGTATGCCTTTTGGAGCTTTTGTTGATGGCCAGTAGTCTTTGACTTGCAACCTCATCAGTCCAGTCTCTGCCTCTGCTTCTGTGACTTAGGTGGAGATAGCCATTTGTGTTTTGACCAGCTGGTTCTAATGCATGCTGAAATTTGAGTACCACTTTCTAGTACCTTGCTACTCAATATGTGACCTGCAGTCTAGCAGCACCAACATTACCTGGGAGCTTATTAGAAGCACAGAACCACAGGCCCTGCAATAGACCCAAAGAGTCATAACCAACATTTTTCAAGATCTTCAGTGGATAATTATCAACCTTAAAATTAGAAACACAGGATCTAGAACCTACTGGCATATTCTGGTAATAAATCACACACAAAATTGAGGATATTAAAATATTGTGCTTTGCTTTTGTACTACATTTTTAGGAGCTAACAAGGTTTTAATTTTCTTAAACTAATATATTTAAAGAATAAGAGTAATCCAAATTTCTTTTTCCATGACAGCTTTTCTTAAGGTGTGCTCGTCAGATAAATCCTCTGGAGTACTTACTTATATTCACATTCCTTGACCATATGTCAGTTACATTAAATGAAAATTTACAGAGACTTGTCTTGGAATCTGCATTTTTACATGCACCTTGGTGGTTCTCATATATTATGGTCTAAAGGTGGTAGCTTTTTAGAGATAGTTTTCTCTAATTTAAATCTTCGGATTTGCCCATGAATATTAACATTTGACAACTTCTAATGAGGAAATTGGCATGAAAACCAATACTATTAGAAGAAAAAGCTGAATAAATTTTACTATACATTAATATGTTTATAAGTTAAATAATTGCAGACAACTGCTTAAGGCTATAATCTCTTCCTTTGATGTTTCTGATATTAGCACATTTTAAGTTAAAAGGTAACTTTTCTGAGAAACCTAGCAATCCATAAAAGTCTTGGAGAAAGGGCCCCCATTTATGATGGATAAGAGTCTCTTTAGTCTTCTTATCATTTTCTCATCAAATTATTTTTCTATCAAGAATATAAGCTGCTGTGAAAAATTAAAAATACAATCAAGGAGAATTCACCCCTTCATCCTTGTTCATGCCTTCCTTCCTTCATTTTGTTGAGGTTGCGTGAGAGCTGCCAAGACATCCACACTGGTTAACAAATGGCTAATTGACAGTCACCCATCTGTTGATGTGATTTTGGCTGTTTTCAGATGGAGTCAATGATCATTAGATTTTGTTTCCCCTCATGGGGGAAAGCTGTGACATACTGATTACCTGACGGTGTTAGAAAGATTTCTGACTTATTGTTTATGTACACTAAATAAATTTTTCTTAAGTTTAGTGGTCTTGTCTCACCACTAGTTTCTGTCTAAATCCATAGTTTAATTATTTTTATAACTGCATACAGATACTGCAGTTTTTAATGGTAGTGGTGTATAAATTGTGGTTCATACATTGGAGTATTGCAGAAATAAGTAACTGGCAAAATTGGATGATTTGCCTTTCTAAGCTTAAACAAATCTGCCCCACCCCTGCCCCCCACATTCTGTGTTTTCTCATGTGCCTTGTGAACTCTCTGCTGTGTAAAATATATAAAAGCATTTCTAGGGTGAGAGGGGAAGATGCAGGAGTGATGCTGTAATCTTTTCACAGTGGAAAGGCTTGACTATGCGTGGCCCAAACAGAGTAGCCCTGAAGCAGTGCACACACAGTGACAACCAAGCTTTGAGGCCTGACATAAATGTAGCTCTTCTCTTTCAACAGCAGCTCAGCAGGATTAGTGCGGGATATCACAGTTGCTGGATGGTGCTATTCTTGTTTTTCTCCCCTACTTTCTTGTACTTAACCAGTGACAACCCCTTCTTCTTGTGAGACTGGCCTTTCCTCAAGACTGGGATCCATATGCAGAAACGAGTCTACCTTATAGTAACTGTCTCTTTTTGGAATAAACATACAGGTCTTACCTAAGTCTATAGGATGATTTGGGTTTATTCAAAACATTTAACAGCTTACACAACTCAATACTGGGCTTCCCAGTTTGTGCTAGTGGTAAAGAGCCCACCTGCCAATGAAGGAGACTTACAGAGACATGGGTTCAGACCCCTGGATCGGGAAGATCCCCCTGGAGGAGCGCATGGCAACCCACTCCAATATTCTTGCCTGGAGAATTCCCTGAATAGAGGAGCCTGTTGGGCTATAGTCCATAGGATCATAAAGAGTTGGACATAACTGAAGTGACTTAGCACACACACATGGAAGCACAGCTCAACATTACAGGCTTCCCAGATGGCTCAGTGGTAAAGAATCCACCTGACAATGAAGGAGATACAGGAAATGTGAGTTTGATCCCTGGGTTGGGAAGATCTCCTGGAGAAGGAAACGGCAGCCCACTTCAGTAGTATTGCCTGGAAGATCCCATGGACAGAGAAGCCTGGTGGGCTATAGCCAATGGGGTCTCAAAGAGTTGAACACAACTGAGCACTGAGCACTCATGCACACAGAGCCCAGTATTAAAAAAAAAAAAAAAAAAGCCAAAAGGCACATGAAAAGATGCTCAGCATTGCTAATTACCAGAGAAACGCATCCATGTGAATGGTTCCATCTAAGATTAGCATGTTGCAATGTGTAATATGAAAATAAGGGAATACAAGGTACTTGGCAAAAGGATTTTTACAAGAATTATTGAGATGATAAAGAATGCAACCCAAGCTGGATGTATGGGAAGTGAAGACAGGAGAGGACTAGTGGGTTGGGAGAGAGTAGAGGCATAAGTGGCCTGAAGGCTCCTGTGATGTCAGAAGGTAGGTTTAGTGGGAGGTGTTGAACAAACATTCTGGAAGAATGGAAATTTGTATCTCTAATGTGGGATATATGAATTAAAGACTACAGAGATGGTGCAGCTAGGGGTAATGACCAAGTGATCCTATGAGTAAGAAAGAAAGGGACTGTAGATGAGAAAATTAAGGAACTAAGGCAACAGTATGTTAAATGGATTATTTTTTTTTTTTTTTTTTTTAAGTGGCATGTAGGTGATTTAGTGTTGTTTAGTTTTAGATATACAGCAAAGTGATTTAGCTATATAGATGAAGATAACTTTTTAAGACTCTTTTCCTTTATAGGTTATTACAAAATATTGTGCATTTTTTCCTGTGCTCTGTAGTAGGTCCTTTTGTTAGTTACCTATTTCATATATAGTGTATATATGTTCATCCCAAACCTATAATGTATCCCTCCCTTCACCCCCATTGGGCTCTTGACTATACAACTAAAGTCACCGGGGAAATAGGAAGACTTGAGTTGGAGAGCAAGATAGTGACCTAGGGTCAGGGCTTTGATGATCAAGGGAGAATGATGGTAAGAGAACAAAAAACACTGATGCAAATAGCAAAGATAAGAAGTAGAGGATGAAAAAGCCAAACCACAGGCCTTGGGGAAATTTTAAAAATATAAGATTGGAGAAGCCCTAGACTGAGAGAAGTGTTCTCATTGGAACCCAAGGCTTTAAGACCTGTGACGAAGGGGCACTGGGAGAAGAGATTCAGGATCTGAGGCTGCTTGCTGGTTATGGATTCTTTCCCAACTGAGCTGCTAGGGAAACTGATTGGTAAGGAATCCATACCATTCATATAGAAGAAAAGAAAATGGGTACAATTGTTTTTCTTTGCTTTTCTTTTGAATAAATAAAGAGATAAGGGCTTAGGAAGGATGACTGGCTGCCTGAGGTCTGCTGAGTTAAGAGACAGTGAAGCCAGGATCAGAACCCCAGGTCCTCTAACAGCCTAGTTCTCTTTCCACCTCCTCAGGAAGCAGAGGGCCAAATGACCAGGCAACAAAGCCGAGCTTTTCAGGTCTCTGTGTCTTCCTGTCTCTTCAAAGGCATTTATTATTTCATCTAGTCTGATTAAAATTTGTGATGACAAACTGTGGTTTAACTGTAAACCCTTTTAATAAACGTTGAGTGGCTTTAAATGATTCTCTGAATTCTAGCATCATTTATTTCAAATGAGCACATTGGAAACCAAGAACTATAATACCTATGAGTCATGTCTTGGAGAAAGGAGGAAAAGAGCAATGAGAATAATATTTTCCCACCAGACAGCATTTAGATTCTCCTTATTCAAGGAACTCATGTTCACATGCGTTTAACAAATACTTTAGATGTAACATACTCTCCTCCTAACCCCCACTCAAAAGAAGAGTAAACTAAATTATTGAGAACACATAGGTAACTTAGATATTTTCTTAAAATAATTTAAGGCTTACATTTTAATAACTATCTCCAAGTATTAGATTTAAATCCATGCTTTTACTAGCAAAAATTTTATTTTACAAAAATGTATTTGAGGAATGATATGGCCATGTAAAACTGGCATCAGCCAACTTTCCAAAGCTAAATATCTGGAAGGGTCATTAAGATGGGCTCTTTCAGAATGGATTTATCCCTGATTCAGGCATCTGCACGTGTGTGTGTGTGTCCCAAAGTGCATGTTTTAGTTCCGTGAAAACCATCTGTGAAGATGCTGGCTACTCTTTGAACCGGTCTCCACTGATGATTAGTCATGAGTTACCTGTATTTTTACATCCTAAGTTAGTCTAAGCCTGTTTGAAGCACAGATTGAACTTGGCTTTTATTCACGGGAACATTTGGTTTGTTGAAATTCCTGGAATAATTTAACTGCTTCCATAGTAAATACATTTTTCTGTGATTATATTTAATAGGCTTCTGACATCCATCAAACAAAGTAGACTTACACTTTGAGGCAGAATACTCCAGACAGTATTTCAAACTTAATTCTCCAACTGGAATGAAAATAAGAAACTACATTGATAAAAAGGAAGTTTTGAGTTGGCAGGATTTCTGAAAAATCGTCTTTACAGCTTGCTGGGCAAACTGGTAGTCTAACCTTCTGGAAAAAGAATTAGATAGCTCATTAGAGGCTCAAGTCTACACTCATATTTCACTCCATTGTTCATGTTAAAATCTATGTTCTGTCCAGCATTGTATGTGAAAAAGTAAGAGGAAATAGAATGAAGCTTTTAATTTAAAAATCCTCACAGCTGGGCTTTATTTTAAACTGGTGATTTAAAAGCAATAAACGTTTTTAATTTTATACTTTGCAGAAGAAGAGTTCACATCTTTTCTTTTAAAGGCTTAACCAAGTGAATAATTTAAAAACAGTAAATTTGTAGTTCGCAAGATGAGACATAAATTAAAAAGAAGGAAATTTAGATTTTAAAAGATGTAAGAGGTAGGAGTTAGAATGATTTGAGTGTCACATGCAAGTACATTTATAAAACTTAGCTTGGGTTGATCTTATTATTTCTACAACAAAATTTCTATCCTTGTTGCTAAGAACTATTTAAAATTATATATAACTATATATGTGATGGGCTTCCCTGGTGGCTCAGAGGTTAAAGCGTCTGCCTGCAATGCGGGAGACCCAGGGTTGATCCCTGGGTTGGAAAGATCCCCTGGAGAAGGCAGTGGCAATCCACTCCAGTATTCTTGCCTGGAGAATCCCATGGACGGAGGAGCCTGGTAGGCTATAGTGCACGGGATCACTAAGAGTTGGACACGACTGAGCGACTTCACTATATATTTCATATGTATAATTAAAAGTGGGCATATGACTGTATGTTTATGTGTTTATTTATGTTTAACTTACACTTTTTTAAGATCTTTTTATCCTTTTAATAACTAACATTATTGGCTTCTAAGGTATTTTTAGTTTATTTTTTTCTTAAAGAAAAATTTTACATTGAATTTTTCCTTTATAAACATTCATAAGCTATTATATTCATGTGGTGGCTATCACTGAACTAGTTTTAGTCACTCCTTTGATTCTAGTCTCCTAACTGAATTTCAGAGAGTCTACCGAAGATGGGATTTAATCTGTGTAGAGTCCTTCGGAAAAGTAGATATTGCAACTCTCTTTACTAATTCATATCTTTAACAATTCTGACTCTCAGTAAAATTTCCTTCATTTCTTAACTAAAGACCAAGTAGGAAGCAATTAGCCCTTGTCCATGAATCAATTATCTTTTCCAGTTCTTTTGATTTCTTTCCTGTAGTTTTTCTAATGTAATCCTTTAATAAAATGTGAAAATAATGCAAGTGATGCAAAAGAATCACCCTCCAGTTCTTCAGCATTCTTTTTCTCTTTGGTGTATCACAACATGGGAGTTCTTAGGGTGGGATAAGGACGAAACAGACTGAACTGCAAATCCCAGGTTAGACTCTTACTATCGTTGACCATGACTTAGTGAAGTATCAGTTTTCTTATCTGAAAGATGGGGAGAAAAATGGGGAGAATAATTGTTTTTTTCTGATGTGAACATTAAGTGACATAATGCTTATCATACTACTAGGACTGTATGAAGTGCTCAAAATAAACTTGAAAAAAATCCTAGTTCAGATTTTGACTTAAAGTATATAATATTGAATTTATATTTTAGTTTGAAGATAAAATATCTGTGCAGAGAAATAAAAGTTCTTATTTAACATGCTTCTGTGAATAAGTTGAATGTAGAGAGTTTTAACTTGTTCATTTTTATACAAAACTTTTGCAAACAACTAAGAATTACAAAATAAAACAATACTCTCAAATGAAAAACTGTACTCCATATATAAACTATATATTGTGAGAAGTTACTCAGAAGTGCTGTATTACAATATTTATTCTTCTAAAGCTTACTCAGTTACAAGTATATACAACTCTATACAGAAGCTGAGTTCTTACTCCTAGGCAATAAAATTTTCATTTATATTACATTTTATGAGGCATTTTTATATTATTAATTCATTTTATCATCACAAAATTCTTCCAAGACAGGTAGAGGAAATCCAAACTTATCTGCAAAATGTCACCTTACTTTGCAGGTAAGGAAAATCAAGCTATGGAGAGGGAGGAGGGCCAGGATTTAGAGAAGGGGAGGTAAGAGGAGGGGGAACATGTCTACTCTGTTTTTTTTTTTTTCTTTGCCTAGCCATGAAAGAGCCTCCAAGCAACTAGCAAGTAATAATAACCTGTTCTATTGTAGACAGCTGATTGTTTTTCCATATCAGTGGGAGTGAATAAAATCTTATATTAAAATATTTATCTAACTCAACACTAAAAGGATGAATAACCCAATTAAACAACAGACAATGATGATATTAGACACTTTTCCTAAGAAAGTATACAAATGGCCAAAGATGTGAGGAGATGCTCAACATTATTATCATTACAGAAATACAAATTAAAACCATAGTGAGATACCACTTCATACTCACTGCTGCTGCTGCTAAGTCACTTCAGTCATGTTTGACTCTGTGCGACTCTATAGACGGCAGCCCACCAGGCTCCCCGTCCCTGGGATTCTCCAGGCAAGAACACTGGAGTGGGTTGCCATTTCCTCCTCCAATGCATGAAAGTGAAAAGTGAAAGTGAAGTTGTCTGTCGTGTCTGACTCTTAGCGACCCCATGGACTGCAGCCCACCAGGCTCCTCCATCCATGGGATATTCCAGGTAAGAGTACTGGAGTGGGGTGCCATTGCCTTTTCTGCATACTCACTAGGATGGCTAAACTAATAACTAGTGTTGGAGAGGGTGTGGGGAAATTGGAATCCCCATGCACTGTTGGAGGAAATGTAATGGTGCAATGGCTTTAGGAAACAGCCTGTATTTCCCCAAAAAGCTAAATATAAATTTCACATCTTTTCCCACAATTCTACTCCTAGGTTAAACTCAAGAGAAGTGGAAACATACATGCTATAATGTATAAAATTTGAAAACCATTAAGTGAAAGAATTTAGACACAGAAGGCCACATAGTATCTGATTCTGCTTATGTGAAATGTCCAGAACACGCCAATCCATAGAGACAGAAAAGTACATCAGTGTTTGCATGGACTGTGGAAGGGAAGAATGGAGAAGGATTCCTGATAGGGATGAGATTTCTTTGGGGAATGAGAAAAATATTCTGAAATTAGATGTTGTTGATGGCTGCACAACTATATGTCTATACTAAACCCTTAAATTGCACACTTTAAAAGGGTGAATTTTATAGCATGTGAATTATATCTCAATACAAATTCTTTTCAAGATGATGATAATAGCTGACATTTATTAAAGGGTGGTGCTAGATGCTGTACTATGACTTTTCTGGATTCTTTTATTTAATTCTGGTAACAACCACAGGAATATGTACTCTTATGATTTCCATTTACAGAGGAGGGAACCGAGGCTTACACAGACTCAATACTCTGCCTCATGTCACATGAAGTTTGACAGCAGATTCTGGTTTTATTACATACTGCCTCCGTGATAAGCACGGCTAAACCTTGTATATCTTCTGTTCTCTCTTTACTGCCATCATGGGGTTCAACTTCAGTGTTTTTAACCTTTTGCTATTTTATTCTTTCAGAATTCTGCAACTGGATGTTCTACTAGTCAAGAATAGGAATAGGTCTGAGCAGTGGTCCACCTCCCACCCCAACAAAGGATTTTACTCGAGGTTGGCTTTATCCCTGGTTTCTTCATGGGCTTCCCTGGTGGCTCAGAGGTTAAAGCGCCTGCCTCCAATGCGGGAGACCTGGGTTCGAGACCTGGGTTAGGAAGATCCCCTGGAGAAGGAAATGGCAATCCACTCCAGTATTCTTGCCTGAAGAATCCCATGGACGGAGAAGCCTAATAGGTTACAGTCCCCGGGGTCGCAGAGTCGGACACAACTGAGCGACTTCTCCTTCACTTTGGAGCAGCCATCTTGATCCCCTGATCTAAATGAAAGGCCTCTCATTAAAGGCTCTCACTGAACTGTGCACTTCTTTTTATGGTGCCTAACACAGCCCTGAGGAGATCTGATTAACATTTGTCTCCTTCCCTAGTCTACAAAACCCATGATGTCAGAGGCCATGTCTGTTTTGTTCACTCAGCAAGTAGCACCAAGCATACAGTAGGCGCTCAATAAGTATCAACTGAATGACTAAACACCATCACTGTAAGAAGACTCCTACAATCTTCACGTTCTCTACTGTTGCCCAATGTACAGACTCTCTTTTCAGAATTTTATGTATCATTCCTCTGGCTTCTGGATCCAGTGTTTAAACTTGGCGTGGGAGTGCTTCAGAACCACTGCTGGCTCGCGCTGCTGGAAAGTGACGCACCAGTGGAAACCTTTGGCTTCGGTTCTAACCTCCAGAGACTTCACTAGAACGTCTCCTCTGTGTTGTGCTCCCCTACTCTGGCTGTGATTTTGGCGTCCACCTCATTTCTTGCCTCCGCTAGCTCTCATGACTGTTCATAACAGTGTTTCCGATTAACTCCCCCATGATCCGAAACAACTTTACTCCTAAAAGTCTCCCATCACCACTTAAGTGTTAAATATGTACCTTGCAATATTCCCAAGATATAAATAAGTGAAGTATCCCAGAAATGTTAATTGCTTCAGGATATACAGCAAATAAGTGGTAAAAACCAGAGTGGGAAACTACTTAATTCTAAACCCCCTAAGGCCTCTGTTTTATATTTCTAACTTTTCCTAGCCATGCCCAGCATAATGCCTGGTGCATATTAAGAGCTTATTAAATATTTGTTGAATGCGAACCCTGAATTCTTGCTGAAGATGACTCGTACTCCATTCTACATCAGCTGTTTCCCAAACTCTGAATATATCTACCCCCTACTACACTTTTTAAGTTTGGAGTTCAGTTCAGTTCAGTCACTCAGTCGTGTCCAACTCTTTGTGACCTCATGAACCGCAGCATGCCATGCCTCCCTGTCCATCACCAACTCCCGGAGTTTACCCAAACTCATGTCCACTGAATCAGTGATGCCATCCAACCATCTCATTCTCTGTCATCCCCTTCTCCTCCTGCCTTCAATCTTTCCCAGCATCAGGGTCTTTTCAAATGAGTCAGCTCTTCACATCAGGTATTGGAGTTTCAGCTTCAACATCAGACCTTCCAATGAATACCCAGGACTAATCTCCTTTAGGATGGACTGGATGGATCTCCCTGGAGTCCAAGGAACTCTCAAGAGTCTTCTCCAACACCACAGTTCAAAAGCATCAATTCTTCGGTGCTCAGCCTTCTTTATAGTCCAACTCTCACATCCGTACATGACTACTGGAAAAATCATAGCCTTGACTAGATGGAGCTTTGTTGGCAAAGTAATGTCTCTGCTTTTTAATACGTTGTCTAGGTTGGTCATAACTTTCCTTCCAAGGAGCAAGCACCTTTTAATTTCATGGCTGCAGTCACTATCTGCAGTGATTTTAGAGCTCCCCAAAATAAAGTCAGCAACTGTTTCCACAGTTTCCCCAACTATTTGCCATGAAGTGATGGGACCGGATGCCATGATCTTCGTTTTCTGAATGTTGAGCTTTAAGCCAACTTTTTCACTCTCCTCTTTCACTTTCATCAAGAGGCTCTTTGTTTCTTCGCTTTCTGCCATAAGGGTGGTGTCATCTGCATATCTGAGGTTACTGATATTTTTCCTGGCAATCTTGATTTCAGCTTTTGCTTCTTCCAGCCCAGCGTTCTTATGATGTACTCTACATATAAGTTAAATAAGCAGGGTGACAATATATAGCCTTGATGTACTCCTTTTCCTATTTGGAACCAGTCTGTTGTTCCATGTCCAGTTCTAACTGTTGCTTCCTGACCTGCATACAGGTTTCTCAAGAGGCAGGTCAGGTGGTCTGGTATTCCCATGTCTTCCAGAATTTTCCACAGTTTATTGTGATCCACACAGTCAAAGGCTTTGGCATAGTCAAGAAAGCAGAAATAGATGTTTTTCCGGAACTCTCTTGCTTTTTTGGTGATCCAGCAGATGTTGACAGTTTGATCTCTGATTCCTCTGCCTTTTCTAAAACCAGCTTGAACATTTGGAAGTTCACAGTTCACATAGTGTTGAAGCCTGTCTTGGAGAATTTTGAGAATTACTTTACTAGCGTGTGACATGAATGCAATTGTGTGATAGTCTGAGCATTCTTTGGCATTGCCATTCTTTGGGATTGGAATGAAAACTGACCTTTTCCAGTCCTGTGGCCACTGCTGAGTTTTCCAAATTTGCTGACACATTGAGTGCAGCAGTTTCATAGCATCTTTTAGCATTTGAAACAGCTCAACTGGAATTCCATCACCTCCTTTAGCTTTGTTCATAGTGATGCTTCCTAAGGCCCACTTGACTTCACATTTCAGGATGTCTGGCTCTAGGTGAGTGATAACACCATCATGATTATCTGGAGTAGGAAAGTCCAAATTCTAAATGGACCTAACCAAAGCCATCAAACCAACCCCGCTTTCTCATTTTTGGTATCACTGATATTGACACCACCATTTTTTAAAGCTTTATTGGATAATAATTAATTTATATAATGTTGTGTTAGTTTTTGTTATACAGCAAAGTGTGTCAGTTATATACATAGCCACTATATTGTTAGATTCATTTCCCATATAGGTAATTACAAAGTATTGAGTAGAACTCCCTGGCACTAACATTTTTAATCCATCTTCAGTTGAAATCCGTCTTTTCAATTCTCCAGTCACTTTAATAAGCACAAGCAATGGTCAAGTCCTACAGATCCTTTTTTTTTTTGGCCATGCCACATGGCTTGTGAGATCTTAGCTCCCTGACCAGGGATTGAATTTGGGCTTTCAGCAGTAAATGCACAGAGTCTTAACCACTGGACCACCAGGGAGTTCTCAGGTCATATTGATTCTGCTTGCAAAATACCTCTGTGTTTTCATTACAATTCCCACTGCCATCCAGTTCAGAGTCTCATTACCTTTCAACCAGACTTATCTTAATAAACACTCCTGACTCCCTCCTGCTAAGCTCTCCCAACTCCAACAGCACCTAGATACTATTTCTAGATTAATTGTTTGATTCTGATATATTCTTGTGAAAAAGCTTTCAATAACTCCTTACACTATTCTGTACAACTTTAAGTTTCATGTAATTCAAAGTGGTTCAAAAAAGAATCCCCATTTACCTTACTATCCTTATTGTTTCCTTCTATGTTACACAATTTCTCTGGGCAAGCCAAAAGAAACTCCTCAGTATTTCCTGTTCGTAACTTGTTTCCTCTCCACGCTACCTATGATTTATTCCTTATGTTCAAATGCCTGCATCTTGACCTGAACATCTCAAATGAAAACTCTTTCAGGAATCTTTTCTTGACTCCTGCCACCGTGTGAAGCTCCTGCCACTCTTGCCATTTTTGACTCTTCTAGATATCTCTTCATGCCTCTTTTGTGGTTTATCTACTAGTGTTACAGTTTGATGTACATGTCATCATCTCTAGTAGATGATAATGACGTCAGAGTCCATAATTTACACAAATTTGTCACTTGTTCATCAAGCTAGTATCTTGTGTAGAGTGAGCAGCCATGGTGTTTAAATACCTCTCTTTCTTTTATCATCCATTTCTTCTATTTATATACCCCCCTCCAAAAATCCACTTCCTTGTATTCAACCCGTTAGAAAACTGCTAAACCCAACTCATGTATCTATAGCTCATCACTCAGCTCACTCACATATTCCATGTATATGAAACTGTATAAGTTTCACGTGATTAATATTTATAATTAGAAAACATCAGCTTTTAAAGAGAACACAGTATATGGTTACTAAAAACTTTAGATAGTTATTTCTGCTGCTGCTGCTGCTAAGTCGCTTCAGTCGTGTCCGACTCTGTGCTACCCCATAGACGGCAGCCCACCAGGCTCCCCTGTCCCTGGGATTCTCCAGGCAAGAACACTGGAATGGGTTGCCATTTCCTTCTTCAATAGTTATTTCTAGTTCCAGTTAATTTTTAACAGGAGAAAATAATGAGAGGAAAACTTCCACCTTTAAAGGCACAAAAGAAGAACCAACAGACTAGTCTCAGTCTACCAGATGGAATGCAAGTTTCTGGACCCTAAAAATACTTACAGTTATCTTTTTGGCTGCTTTTGAGTAGCAGTGACTGGCATTAGTGGGATTTTCCTCCCTTGAGGATGAAAAATGAAGCTTGAAGGAATGTTCATTACCAGTCAGGTATGTGTTGACCAAACTGATTTTTCAACTGCCAAAATGTGTATACTGGCTTCTGTCTCATCTACAGACCTCTAGAACCAAAAGTAATTGATCAAATTAGCTCAGCTATAATCCCCTACTAGTTCTGTTATGATTGCAGCTTATTAACCTTAGTACACTGTTTATTTAAACACGTGGGTGACATCATGAAAAGCACCCCCCTTTCATCAAAGCATGATGCAGACTATGAAAAACAATTTGGTTTCAAACCACCCTAACATATGGTCATTTTTCTTTTTTCTCTATATTGAAGATAAAGTATAAAACCTCAGTTCACAGTCATTTGATTTTTATGCCAGCTGGCTCTCCCCCAGTAAAATGGAAACATTTTCATGTCATTTAAAATGAAGCAAACTAAAATACTAAACAATCGTGCTTCAGCCCTGCAAGAGGAGAAATGATGAGAATTATTATTTTGATATTCCCTTTATCCCTTTTTGCCAAGTTCACCTTTCCATGCTGTGTAATGGTTTCACGTACTGCTGTCTGTCGGATAATGCCCAGCGAAGTATTAATGCTAGAATTAGCCACAGGACTAGTAAGCTGTTTTTTTCTTGGTGATCTTATGTTGCTGTATAAGTTCTGATGTGCTTTGGTTAGAAAAGTTGGTGCATGTATGTACATTCTCATCTTCAAAGCATGCTAAGTTCCTTGTTTTCTACGGTGTTTGTGCTGTTATAGTTTCAATATTATTCCACCACACCACCTTCTTCTTTTGCATCAGTTTTTAGCACGTAACAAGCCTAATCTTTGAATACTTGTAGGAGACAAATGGATTAATCATTCAAAGGGAACTACTGCTTTACTGGTGGCACCAATATAAGCCAACACTCCAAAGGGACACGAAATACAAATAACTAATGCAATCAATGGCAGACTTACTCTGTTGACACTTGCAATTTTTGTCACCTTGGATAATAAACCTATCCTTTAGATTTTGAGAATTTACTAAAGTAACTAATTTTGCATGTGTTATTAAGACTTTTATGTACACTCAGTCATGTCTGACTCTTTGTGACCCTGTGGACTGTAGCCCACCAGGCTCCTCAGTCCATGGAATTCTCCAGGCAAGAATACTGGAGTGGGTTGCCATTTCCTTCTCCAGGGGATCTTCCCGACCCAGGGATCGAACCCACGTCTCCCGCATTGCAGGCAGACGCTTTAACCTCTGAGCCACCATGGAAGCCCCTAGTATGAAGGGTTAAAAATCTATAAAGTCATGGTTATTGTCTATAAGATGGATAATTTAGTTCAGCATTTCCAAAATTGTATTCTTTGAATCACTAGCTTTAAGCTTTACCCTGTGAAAAAGAGTTCCATGTATGAACAAGTGTTAATTCCCTCTTGGAAAATCATATTAAAGGCCCTGAGATATCCTGAAGTGAAAAGATCTGTTTAATCTGTTTAATCTAGAGCTTACCACATTTATTTGATCATGAATCACTGTTTTTGTGCAGTACCTCTACACATTTCATGAAATGTATTTGGGAAATTCTGGCCCAGTACACTTGAGGACAGGGATTGTATATACTATTTCTGTGGGTATTTGATATTCCCTTTATCCCTTTCTGTGGGTATTACCCACAGAAATATCTACAATAAGATTTTAGAAATATATGGTTAAATGAAATATATTGTCAAACCCAGGCAGTTAGAGAAGATGCTCCTAAATTCCAGTCCAGAGATAGGTATCTGCTGTCTGCATTACTATTTCTTGGGGAAAATGTTATAAACGCAAATTCCCTAGGCTCTGTTCCTAAAAAGTTTCTAATTCAATAGGTCTGAGGTTGGTTCTAAGAATCTGCATTAAATCAAGAAACTCAGCCAGGGGCTCTGTATCAACCTAGAGGGGTGGGATGGGGAGAGAGATGGGAGGGAAGTTCAAGAGGGAGGGGATATGTGTGTACCTATGGCTGATTCATGTTGAGGTTTGACAGAAAAGAACAAAATTGTGTAAGCAATTATCCCTCAGTAAAAAAATAAATTAAAAAAAATTTCTGAAGTGATTCTCAGTCACAGCTAGTTTAGGATCTTCTGGTAAGTATATGAAAAAAAAAAAAAAATGAGGCCCCCAGTTGAGCATTCAGTGTCTCTTAACTAAGTCGATATGTTCTGTGGTCACAAGCTAAGTCTCAGCTTTGAAAATATACATATGCTGTATATGTATGAATGAACCTGGCCAAGTCCAAAGTACTAAGGTTGAAGATAAGTCAAGTCACATACTTGAAAATTTCAAATTTAGCACAAACTCAGGATTTCAAAAATCTGGACTGGGCCAAGAGAACATAATAGTTATTATTTATTTATTTAAAGTTGACCATCCTCCTTGCACTGTGGATTAAAGATGCACCATGCTATTTAATATGATGACTGATAAACCCAGAAAGAACTAATGAAAAAGAGATGTCCGATATTTATGGAATTGGGAGTTGTTTGGATTGGCCTTTAAGACTGTTGAAATGATACTGCTGGCCAACCCAATATATCCTCCCCAGACTGCAGGAAGGTGGCTTTAAAACTTACATGTCAATCTGACTTAAAATCGAACCTTGGGTGTTAAGACTAAGCAGAAGATTTTTTTTGACATCAGCACTGTAAACATTATAAACAGCAGTACAAATTTCTACAAGACCATAAACTTTATACTGTCCCATAACCAAAAAAGTTCTATATAGAAATATGTGCTGAAAGTGTCTCTATATTTTATAACACAAATGTTTGAGATCATTCCTGATTTGAGCCCCTTCTTAGTAAAATTTAGTTTAGAAATAATTGCTGTGGTTTCTTACTTTTCATATACTGTTGATAGGGTTAACTGATAGTTTACCTTCTAAAACAAACTAAAGAAAAATTTTACAGGTGGTCAAACTATCCAAAATTAACTCAAAAGATTTTTAACAGCCTTTAAGATTATTTTCCAAGGATAAGAAAGAACATAGTAAGGGCTGCATATTAATGTGTTTTTTTAAAGTTTTTTTGTGTGTGATTTGTGCTGCCATCTCCCCTCTCCATTGTTTTTCTTACATTAGTTTATAAGCCTTTAAAAAGAAAATAAGGATTTGTTAGCAGGTATCATTTTACTTTTTTGCCTTACTACCCTAATTGAGACTTCTATCCTTAGAGAATATTATGGCAGAATAGATTCTTTAGAATTGTTTCCTTTGATTGGTTAAATAATTTGATTATTCCATACAACTGAATGCTATGTAGTGATTAAAAGTGATAAGATAGCTCTGTATTAATTGACATGGAAAGATATTCATTAAATAAAAGGAAAAGGAAAACATGTTCAAGGTACATGATTAAGTGAAAAAGCAAAACACCGAACAGTATGAATCCACAGGTTTAGATTCTAGGTATTCAATGTATAAATTGAAAAAGGAAATAATAGCTAAATAGCTGTGACAGATGATGTGCCAGGCATTGTTCTGAGCACTTCGTACACATTAACCTGTTTAATTCTCATAATCACCCTATTAAAGTGCTTTCTCTTATGCCTTCCCCCTGCTTTCAGAAACTGAAGCACAGAGATGCTAAGTCATTTGCTCAGGGTCACAAAGCTAGTAAATGGGAGATCTGGATTTTGAACCAAGGCCGTCTGGTTCCACAGCTCACATTCTTAACTTCTTGGCTATATGAAATGTACCAAAATAGTAATGCTGTTAGTTGAACTATTTTCATTTTTATTCCTTCATGGACTGCCACAATTTCTTCTTCAGTCAGTGTGTAGGTTTAGCTGCTCAGTCGTGTCTGACTCTTGTGACCCCAAGGACTGTAGTCCACTAGGCTCCTCTGTCCATGGGATTCTCCAGGCAAGAATACCAGAGTGGGTTGCCGTTTCCTTCTCCCAATCAGTCTGTATTACTTTCAGATTAGAAAAAAAGTTCTAAATGAAGAACTGCTTCTCCTCCTAAAGAACACAGTAATAAATACAACAGATCCCTGGATGGCAGCATACTTAAGAGTTCAGTCTAGCTGTCTAAAGCAAACTCTTTAAAAGATTACATATTATCTTAACACTACAGATAAGGATATAAAAACTGAGCAGTGTAGTGAGTTTTCTAGTTAAAGATGAGTCAGTGGCAAAGAATTACAATATGATCCAATGTCTATTAGGACCTGAATCATTCTTTAAAACTTGTCTAGTGATGAAAGGATGATATAATTTTTTGTATTTATTATGTTAAATGGTCTTATGACACAGCTCTACAAGATCAATGTGCCCACGCTCTGCTCTGCTGCAAACTGAAAATACGGCATCCATCTCACCCTCCTAGTGGGCTCCTGCCTACTAATCTGTGACAGCTTCTCAATGGACGACAAGAAAAAGGTCTTTAAGGGTACTCTGAACTCAGCCCCCAGTCATATACCAACTCTGCTAAGAGGTTCTTATAAAATACATCCTAATTCCACATTGTTGTGCTTCATACTTGTTTAGTAATGTGAAAAAAAACTCTTATCAGTTTGATGACTCTTTTGTTTTACTATTTTCAAACGAGAATTATCTCTTCCTTTTACATGTTATATTTCTAGTTTAATTAATTTGATCTAGAAGGAATTGCAGGGAAATATAGTTTCATTCTCCCAGATAATCCAATAGTCCTTAAATGGGTATCAGATCACCATGTACAGCACTGGAAAGTTTCCAGGGTCCTTGAGAAACTATAACTGAAGCAATATTTATTGCGTAAATAATGTACGTATTTGTGCCAGAACTGTACTAGAAGTGCTGGGAAAAGAAATAACTCTTCTGTCACTCCAAGTGATTCCTTGTGTTCCACAGATCAAGGGACAGTTCAAAACTATCATTTAGAAATTTGATGTTTCTGAATAGAGAGGAGAAAGTGGTTAAAGTGACAAGTGATAATCGAGAGGCTCAGTATTAGCTTGACTTCTACAGTCATGTTGTTTGTTATTCCTCAAGTTATTCCTTAAGTTGTAAATAAAAGTTAGCTATTTTTCTAAATGTAAGTATAACATATACATTTCAAAAAATTTAAACTATATAGAAAGAAAAAAAGATACAAATTTTTTACTGCTTATAGATAAAAGAGTTATTTTAGCATAGTTCAAATTTTTTGCTATTTCTTACAAAAGCAGAAAAAACAGGGCCAAATCTGTTTTAAAAACTGGTTTCTCATTTAATAGAACTTGGAGTTTTCCTGTTAATAAATATAACTACATTATCATTTTTAAATAGCTGTTTATTTCATTGTAGGAAAGGGTCATAACGAATTACTTAATCTTGTCTTTTTGCAGATTTGGGTTATTCTCACGTTACTGAGATACTATAATCAATACCACTGTATGCATAAAAACATACACACACACATATATGAATAAGTATCTATGTATGCACATGCATATGTTTATATGATACATATAATTTTTTGCTTTTTCATTTGATTATTTCCTTAAGAATTTCCTTGTGGCTTCTGAAGGTAAGCACCTTTGCATCTTGATACAAAAGTACCAGATTGCTCTCCAAAACTAGCAAAGCCAGTTTATCACCTGGCTCACAAAATTAGAGTTTCTTCATTGAGACAAATCACCAATCCTTGGTGTTACCAGTTTCTAAATAGTTGGCATTGTTCTAGGTAAGAAAATAGCTTTATTTTGGTTATAAGTGAAGTTGAATGTCTTTTTACATGTTTCTGGCTATTTATATCCATCTAGTCAAGGCTATGGTTTTTCCTGTGGTCATGTATGGATGTGAGAGTTGGACTGTGAAGAAGGCTGAGTGCCGAAGAACTGATGCTTTTGAACTGTAGTGTTGGAGAAGACTCTTGAGAGTCCCTTGGACTGCAAGGAGATCCAGCCAGTCCATTCTGAAGGAGATCAAC
The DNA here is from genome assembly GCA_917880005.1 of Nanger dama. NCBI lineage: Eukaryota > Metazoa > Chordata > Mammalia > Artiodactyla > Bovidae > Nanger > Nanger dama. Next base: position 10,653,397 of record CAKJTW010000057.1, on the reverse strand, counting down.
CTTGGGATTTCTTTGGAAGGAATGATGCTAAAGCTGAAACTCCAGTACTTTGGCCACCTCATGTGAAGAGTTGACTCATTGGAAGAGACTCTGATGCTGGGAGGGGTTGGGGGCAGGAGGAGAAGGGGACAACCGAGGATGAGATGGCTGGATGGCATCATGGACTCGATGGACATGAGTCTGAGTGAACTCCAGGAGATGGTGATGGACAGGGATGCCTGGTGTGCTGCGATTCATGGGGTCACAAAGAGTCGGACACGACTGAGCAGCTGAACTGAACTGAACTGACTGATATTCTTTCTTTTGTGACTTGCCTGGTCATGACCTTTGCCCACATTTCTACTGAGATAGTTATCTTTTCAAAATAGATTTAAAATTATTTATGTATTCATTATTCTATTTTAATTTGTCATGTACATCATAAAGTTTTTCTAGTTCGCTTTATCTTAAGTTTTTCTTTTTTGTTTTCAGACAGAATTTTAAAATCTTTAATTTTAAAAAAATGACTAGAGATAAGTTTTCTAGGGAGACTTTGTTGTTATTGTCCTTTCCTGATTCAGTTCACAGGAAAAAAAATCTAAGACCATGAATGAAATAGGAGTGCTTATGTGAATCAAGGAGAAGGAAATGGCAACCCACTCCAGTATTCGTGCCTGGAGAATCCCATGGACAGACAAGCCTGGCGAGCTATAATCTATGGGGTCACAAAGAGTCAGACATAGCTGAATGACTAGACAACAACAAATGTGGGTCAGATAATAAATATATTCAGTACTTTATTGTTATAAGCAGATATTTTCTAAGTATTGAGCCATTATGTAAAGTTTAAATTAGAACCCATGTAACATGTGTATTAAAAGACACACATTTACTTTTATACTTTTCTAATGTGTTCATAACTTAGTATATATTTATATATATATATACATCTATTTATCTTTACATTTTAGGTACTTGTGAAGAGTAATAACTTTGTGGAAACACACAGATTTTTAAAAATTTGATCTTTTGTATACTGTTACATATATTCATAGATATACATGTATTATGGCTTAGAATTGTCAGGGAGCATTTATCCAGCTCACAAAACGTATGTACTATAGGAAGTAACACTACCCTAATATGGTTAATAGAAATGGAAGTGTGTTTCAAGCAGTTATTGCTAATAGAATTTGCATTATTTTTTAGTATAAAGAAACTGACATTTTTACTTTGGTAACTGAAAGGTAGCAGAAAGGACAATAATTCAGCTATGAGCCAACAAGTTTTGGTGAATGCTTGCCAAATAGCATTTTATATGTACCCACTGCGAAAGCAAATAGTGATCTTGTTGCAAAGCCCAGCTCCATGTGTTCAGTCACATTTCCTCCAAAGAAATCATGAAGTGAGCTGCCACCCACAATTCAAGTCAGTTGTATGTTACTTCTGGCTTTTAATGAACACGTAAAACCCATGGGCCCAATTCTCTTTACTTGGCTCTGTATGTGTAAAGGGTGAGTTGAAGAGAAGTAATTAAGGACAGACGGGGAACTTTTGGAAAAACTAAACTAGGGATTAACTCAGATGCACTAAGAGTTGTTTAAATTCTTTTTGACCTTGCCTTATAAACATAATCTGTTTTAGTAACTTTAACTGCTTTGCCAAGTTGAGTGGTCGACATAGCATCTCTCTGTGAGGTAGGTTCCTAAGCATTCAATCAAACGTGAGACCAAGAGATAGAAGTAGTAGTATGTTTAGTATTTGAATTATTACTTTCAGAACAAGTTATATAGACTCTTTAAAAGAAAAAGGGTTTTCATGCTCACATGTCTGATTCAGTTGGGGGCCATACTTTTATTGCTGCATGGACTTTAAGAGACTCTAAGCTCGTTTCAATTGCTGGTGCAAGGGTGTAATATATTTTAGTAATTTGGCATTTGTTTATTATTATTGTCACTGAATCTGCACATATGAAATTTATTTTTGGTTAATGAATGCTGTTGTATCTAAGCGGGTCTCTCAGACACCAACAGGGTACCTCAAGACCCCACTGTCAATTAAAAGTTGAGTAATGGTTTCTGCATTTTATCTTTTCTTTTGGGTAAATATTATAGAGTTTTAGGAATATTCTTCCACCAATCTAAGATATAATCTTTTTTGAGTGTATATGCAGGATACGAGCAACTGGTAAAATATCAAATGTAAATAATTCTTTGTTACAGCTTTTATGAGAGATTAGAATAATGATATAATCTTTTTATAATAAATTGATGTTTTTAAAACCATAAAAATTAAGAAGCGTCCATAAGATATAGACTCTGAATTTAAGGAACTGAAGAAGATGGTAATTCAGCATCCATAATCTCCTGCATGGGTGTGAGATTAGAAGGCATTAGGTTTTCAATAGTACTTAGGGGAGTTGTGCATGTGAGGGCTAGCTTCTTGGTTCTATATTAAAATTGGATCTCATGAGGTTTCTGTGTGGATTTAATGAAATTACACATAGCATTCCTAGCATATTGCCTTACTAACATAGAACAGAGGCTCAAGAAGTGTTACTCTCAAGTTAATAACCCAGGCTTCCCTGATACTGGCAAAACCAGGGATTATTATCCTCATATACAGATGAAGAAACTGAGGTTTAGAGACATTAGGGCATTTTCCTAATTCACATAGTGAATTACAGATCTGGGATTCAAACCCAAGCTTGTCGAGACTCGAACTTAACCTCTGTGATATTCAGCAGTGTTTCCCAAACTTTGGTACTTTTATCTCTGGTAGCCTATATGAGGGCTTCCCAGGTGTCTCATGGTAAAGAATCTCCCTGCCAATGCAGAAGATGCCCGTTGGATCCCTGGGTTGGGAAGATCCCCTGGAGAAGGAAATGGCAAACCACTCCAGTATCCTTGCCTGGGAAATCTCATGGACAGGGGGCTGGTGAGCTATAGTCATGGGGTCACAAAGAGTTGGACATGACTTAGTGACTAAACAACAATAAAAGCATGTATAAAATTATTCTAGGTGGAACACAAACACATCCTTTACATGTAATTGTATGTATATCTATCTATATCTATCTATATATTCATTTTTACTGGCCTTATCATCCTTTTTTTCCCTGGTTTGCTTCAGTGGAAAAGCATCAGAGAAATTCTTATTTTGTAAAGAAAAGCAACTTCCTTACTAATAAAATATTTGCAGTATCCTTGAAGCACTTTTAAATTAATTATTTTCTTTTTAAATAGCTTTATTGAAATATAATTCATATATCAACAGGTTCACCCTTTTAAAACATGCAATTCAGTGATTTTTAGTATATTCACAAAGTATATTGATCACTGCTGTCTATTCTAGAACATGTGTATTATCCCCCAAAGAAAGTCCATTTAGTCATTTCTCACTCTCCCCTTTGCCCAGCCCCTGAAAATCACAAATTTAATTTTTGTCTCTATGGATTTACCTATTTTGGATATTCCTTACGGATAGAGTTAGACAATACATGGCCTTTTGTGTCTGGCTTCATTCAGTCTGCATAATGCTCTCAGTGTTCATCTATTTTGTATCACGGCCAATTGCTGTTTTTGTTCTTCACTCAGTTGTGTCTGACTCTTTGAGATCCCATGGACTGTAGCACACCAGGCTTCCCTGTCCTTCACCATCCAAACTCATGTCCATTGAATCGGTGATACCGTCTAACCATTTTGTCATAGTCGATACTTGATTCTTTTTTATGGCCGAATAATATAGCATTGTGTGGATGTACCACATTTTGTTTATCCATCCATCAGTTGGTGGCCATTTGGGTTGTTTCTACTATTTGGCTTTTATGAATCATGCTGCTATGAATATCCATCTATAAGTATTTGTTTGAGTTTGCAAGTCTTTTGGGTAATATATCTAACAGTGGAATTGCTGGTCTTATGGAAACTCTAGGCTTAATTTTTTGAGGAGTCTCCAAACTGTTTTTCACAGTGGCTACACCATTTTACATTCTTAATAGCAGTATATGAGAGTTCCAATTTCTCTATTTCCTCACCAACAGTTGTTATTTTTCATGAAAAAAATTATAGCCACACTAATGAGTTACATGAAATGTCATATATATTTATCTTCAAATATATTTGAAAATACAATTATCGTATTAAGACAGAGACTGTTTGCTTTTCATTTATGGCACTGATAAGATTTCTTAAATACCCTTTCATTTAAGTAGGAAAAACAGAATAATTTAAAAATAAAAAGATAAATAACACATGAATGAGATATGGATATGGCAAACTTTGTGACGGTGTGACCTGGGGCAAGTTACTTAATTTCTCTGAGCCTCAGTTTCATCATTTGTAATAAAGGGGGGCACTGGACTGTTAAAGCAGATTAAGTGGGCTAATATTCATAAACTGCTTAAAATGGTACCTCTATAAAAGTATGCTAAATAAATAGAGAAAGTGGTATTGAATGACTGAAGTTTGAGAAACTCCTGTGTAATGTATACTACACTCTTTATTAACTGGGACTGGCTTCTTCTACAGGGGGTATTCAGTCAATGTTTAACTAATAAAATGAATGGCAGAGTGAATTTAATTGCAGCATTGAATTTCCCTGTTTACCCTGAGCTTGTGTGATAAAAGGTGCTGCAGAAATGGAGAATTTTCTCAGGGTGGGGGTGGTGCAGACACGCAGGCACAGAATGGTCACTGCTGACATTCTGCCACAGAAAAACCCAGCCTATCTACTGGTACCAGCCACTACTCAAGACGCTGGTGCTTGCAGGAGGTGTGAAAAACACCCATCTCTTCCTCCTGGATTCTTGGCTTCTTTGTTTTCCTCTTCTTTGTCCCTTCCTTTCTTCCTGTCTAATGATTTTCTAAATTGGTGGGGCTAGACTTCCAATTCTCTCTTTTTATCCATGATAGAAAGGCAAGTACATTGTGATCACAAATGACAATATTTTAGTCTTTGTAACAGGATTTGGCCTAGCTATGGTTCTCTGGAAAGATCATGGTTGCAGTCAACAGTAGCCACTTGACCTCCAGGGAGTGAAACATTACAAACAGTTCCCTTCCCTTAGCAGATTCATCTTCTCACACTTGGATGTTAGAGTTTAAACATTCATGAGTTAAATGGCCAAATAAAAGTGATTGTTCCATTTGACATCAGACATAAAGATTTTTCTCGACTAATGCAAGAGAGTTAATGAAGAAAAATATTTCACTGATATAAAAAACACTTTAGTTTTCATTTATAGAATTATGAGCAGTGCCATGTTCTCTGCTCGGCAGTGCCACTGTTTTATGCATCTTTACAGTTAATAACTTACTCTAGGTATTAAATCTGTCACATTCCTTTTACTTAGACCTGCAGTGAAAAATTTACAGCAGGAGACCCAGAACTGACCCAGCAATTTGAAAGCATAACATAGATATGAATCCAATTATTCTCCATCTAAATGCTGACACTTATGCCCCACATCGATATGTGACATCTGTACCAGTTATACATAATATCTAACTCATCAACGTCAGTGCAGAAATAAAAACAAAAAGATTAGTTCACACCCACTTTCAGGAGAGTCTGAATAATAAAAATAAAAATACTGGCCTGAGCCATGTAATTTAGATACTGACATAAAACATATTTTTAAAAGTTGGTTAAAGAACAGAATATGTGCTCCCTCCTGGTGTGCTGGTCTTTCCCCCTTTACCAACTATTTTGCCGTGAAAGAGAAAGAGTTGCTTGGCCAAGTTCATAAAGCAAAACAAATGACTTGTGGAGCAGGAATATATCAGTGGCGAACTCCTTAGGTCTAAGGGTTCTTGCCAAATGCACCAGCCATTTCTGTTTTTATGCTTTGTAAAAATCAGCAAAATTTTCACCAGAACTGCTGGAACTGTTTTCTGTGTCAAAATGTAACTAGATCAAGCAGTGGCCTTGTGAAGGGAAGTGGGTGGCCAGGGGAGATTCCTTCAGGTAAAAAAGTGAAACTTCCAGGGTTGTGGTATAAATAAAAATTACTTTTAAGAAGTGCAAAATGAGGCATTTTACTTTAGTCCTTTTCAACAGATAGAAAGAGGCATTCTAGAATAGGCTAAAAAGTGATAAATAAGAAGAATGTGAATTAGCACTTCAACCAAGGAGGAATGTTTTTCTTGTTCTCAGGGAAGGAAGCAGAAGACAAAAAGATATTAGCATCAGGAGAAAGTGACAGAGCAAGCACGTGTGCCTCTGCACATGCTCAAAACATGCTCCCTTCCTTTTGTTGAGAATAAAGTAAAAGTGAAATCACAGGAAGCAAGTTGGTCACAAGACCTATGTTCGATCAAAACTAGGTTCTACGTGGAGAACAAAACAGAACGTTTTCAGGATCTGTTTGACTTCTAATGGATGATAATGACAATGAACGACAACTTATCCAGCAACCTTCAGATCAAATTTCTTAGCCATCTTTTTACAGTGCGTGCATTAGACTTTGGCTTTTTATTCTGTTACATTTACGTTATCAGAGACTAATTCCCAATCTATCATAGTCACAAAGGGGCACAAAGCCAACACAACATGTACCAATCCAGAAGCTACAGAAGCTCACATGGAAACATCAAAACACAAAATGACAGCAAGAACAACTCTCTTCCACCAGACACACAATCTCTATATTTGTATGTTTTCATATTTTAGCCCAGAGGAAAAAATATCATCTGGAAAAAACCAAAATCTTAGTAGTGATTATTACATTTTAGGGAAGCAGTGGGATTGGAAGAAGGGGGCTTTGAAATATCACTTTTAGACTGTCTTTCAAGCACAGTGCAGAAGGGCATGAAACAAGCATTCATGCACACATCACTGAGGCTGAACAACTGTTAGTATTTTGTGGTCTTTGTTTTAGATTCCTTGCTTCTCTCCACTTCTGCCCCCCACCTCACCCGACCCCCCGGCTTTTTTTTTTTTAAGAAATAAAACATTACAGATACCAAAGTACATTGATACATGTTTTCTGAAAATGATCTTGGGGCCCATGCTAGGTTGCTTGGGTGACAGTGCAGCTGAGACCAGAAGCACCCACATCTCCTTGCTGGAGAGTCTACACCCAAGTTCAGCTTCCCTTGGCACTCATTGGTCTCAACCTTGGCAGGGGTTCAGCATATTTCTGTGGGTTCCAGGACCATCTTGTGAAAACCAGTTGATCTTCCCAGACAATTCTGTAACCAGCTGACATCCAAAATCCTGACCTCCTGGCAATGAAGCAACCAGTGTATTTCCCTACTAATAAATCAGCTTTCTTGCCTTACCCTCTAAAAAAAAGCAAAAACAGGAGGGCAGTGTGTCTATACCAGCCCATAGACTCACAGGTCTCTGTAGGATAGTGGAGTGATGGAGACAGCACCGGCAGATTGTGGTCTCTACGCGTTTTCTCTTTGCTCCACAAAGACCATTAACTCATTCCAGGTAACACTGTAGAGTCTGTTTTCAGCCTTGGCATAGGACAGGTGGGCATCCAGATGGTACTCACCTGACGTGGCAGGTGATAACCAAGAAAGTAATCAAACTGCAAAACAGAGTGTTTTTCTCTTTTGTACCTTTCCTAAAACAAAGCCCTTTTCCACACTCCCCAGAGACAAGCACCAACCTGAAATATTAATAGATGTGTGCTTGCATTCTTGTACTTCTAGTATATTTGAATATATTATATATTTGTTTTATATTATATTATATATTAAAAACTAGTATATTTGAATATATATGTATTATATAGAAACAAAAACATACAGTTTTTCAAAATTTACATTCTCTTTCTATAACTTCCTCATTTTAGTCCACATTATATAAAATCTATCCATGTGGATTTTGTATTTTATTTAATCTGAGAACCTCTGTGTCTTAATAAGCAAATTTAATCTATTGACATTTATTGAGATTATTGATATTTATTATTACCATGATTTCAAATTTTCTTTCATTTTTTTCCTTTGCTTTACTTTTCTTTTTCTGTCCTGGTTTAAGTGAATTTTCTTTAATCTGCCCTTTCAGAAAGTAATCTAAAACCTACTTTGTAAAGTGGCTACCCCTAAAATTTTAAATGTATACTTGATGAGGCCAAGGTTGTTGATATAAGAAACTTAGACCATTTTTACTCTGAGTACCTCCTGCCTATTTCCCATGTACTGATATCTTAATATTTTATTGTTCCTTCTTTTTTAAACAGTGATATTTATTTATATTTATTGGCATGTTACTGTTTTTTGCTTTTATTTTTTCTCTTTATTATCCTTGTCATCTGGAAATTCATCCCTTACTTCTGAGTTGTTATTTTTTTGTTTTCCTTATTGAACTATAGTTTTTAATACATGACTTTTTAGTGTAGGTCTATGTATTAGGGTTCTGCACTGAAACAGGAGAGAAAGGTGGTGAGTGGAGAAGGGGAGAGAAGAGGAGAGGAGGAAATGAGAAAACAGAGCTGAGGAGAAGAAGATTAAAGGGGCTTATGAAACCATGAGATTGTGGAGGAAACCCAGGGAAGAATTGCAGTTTGAGTTGGAAAGCCATCTGCTGAGAGAACTCTTTCTCTGACCAAACCCAAGTCAGGTGGTTTTTTCTACTAAGACCTTCAACTGATTAGATGAAGCTCACCTATATCCCTGGTGGCTCAGACGGTAAAGAATCTGCCTACAATGCAGAGGTGTGGGTTTGGTCCCTGGGTTCGGAAGATCCTCTGAAGAAGGAAATGGCAACCCACTCCAGTATTCTTGCCCAGAGAATTCCATGGACAGAGGAGCCTGGCAGCCTACAGTCCACAAAGTCCACGGGGTGAGCAACTAACACTTTCACTTTCACCCACTTCACCTACAACATGGCAAGTCATATGCTTTACTCACAGTCTGCTGGTTTAAATGTTAATCTCGTTGAAAAAAAAAAAAACAGCTTCGTCAAAACATCTGGAATAATGTGTGACTAAATATTTGGGTACTCTGGTCTAGCTAACTTAACACGTAAAATTAATGATTGTAGTCTCTAAATAGTATAGTCTCTTAACCTTTGAAAATGATTTTTAAATTCTTGGTTTGGTGCTTTAAAGAATTCTGATATAAGGATATTTTCATTCATTTCACAAGCTATTCTTTATTACCTTTTATTGCTCTAACTAGAATTCTTCTCTAAATCTGTGTGTGGAGTCTTAACCACTGGGCCACCAGGGTAGTCCCTCTTCTCTAAATCTGGTTGACATTCTAAGTAAGATTTTTACTTTTATCTTTTATTTTCCACAATTTATTTATGAGTGTCCAAGCCTAGAGTTGTTTCTCGGTACAGGTTTGTTTTTATACTTTTCTTAGGATTTCACAGGTTTCTTCAATGTCAGACTGTCTTTCTTCAACTCTACAAAGTTCTCAGCCCTTTTATTCAAAATATTTCCTCCCTCATTTGTAATATTTTCTCTTTTTGGAAGTCTTCTCAAAGTTCCTCATCTATCCTTTATGTCTCTTAGCTTCTCTTTCATATTTTCAGTTTATTTCTCTCTCTGTAACGCATTATGGCAATTTTCCTCGAACTCCCATCTGTTCATTTCCTAAATCTCTCTTCAGTTCTCTCTCTATAGTTTACATCATAAGTTGTAACACCAAAGGTCATTTCTTTTAATTTCTAGAATATAAATTTTTAAAATCTGCTCTTTCCTTTTTCTGAATTATCCTGTTCTTGTCTTTTGATTTCTATTCCTGTATCTTTTTAGGGTATTTAACTTACTTCCAAGCCTCTTTTAGAACAAATTATTATTTTCAGTTGAGGATGTGTTAATCCTTTTGCTTGTTCTGTCTGCTAAATCTCCCTCTTGGGGTTGGTTTCCTTGTGTGATAGAGTCCTCAGCATCTCTTTGCATTCGCCTTTGTCAGAGCCTTATAAGTTTCAATGATTCTAAACTAGTTTTTAACTAGGTTATAAACTTCTTGGTGTATAAATGAGTTATACTACATGGGTGATATGAATGGGTACCTCACACATTTATTTCATAGAGTTTGGCATTCTAATTTCTCAGGAGTGACTCTTTCTGTCATAATTCTTAGTATATAGTGGGTGTCCTTACTGTTTCTCTAGACAGTGATTAGAATTCTTCCGATTCTTATCTCAAGAATAGAGAAGTTTGTTTTCACTCCTAGCTTTAAGTAGATATCTCAGTTCTGGCTTTTCATGTGCATAGACCACAAGCATGGATTCTCTGACTGGTATGAGCTTTAAAGCTCTGGGTCCCAGACAGTAAGAGCTCTAGGTTTTTATTATTATTATTTTATAAATCACTCACCTCATGCAACTTGTCAATCTCTGACTCCAAGTACCCTCTTCAGATCTATTGCCTGGGGTATTTTTTGTTTGTCTTAAAATTGGATAGTAGAAAATGTCTTGCTATATCTTATCTCACTCATTTTGTCAAATTGATTAGAAATCCACAATGCATTGTTTTTAAGTAGCTAATTTAAAAACCACAGGAAGCCAGTTAGAGTGTGATATTAATTATCACTTGACCTCCTATATGTAGTGTGAAAGTTAGAAATGGAGATTCCAGGAGTAGGAGGGCTCAGAGAAGGGCCAGGAAGATCCCTAGCCTTTAGTTGGTCAACTTTTTGGACTTCACTTACCTCAAGTCATTATTCATCTTGGAAACTAGATTATAGTATTTTTCTCTTCAATTAAAAAAAAAATTGTAGTGACTCCTTACCCTGAAGGAATTTTCCCCCAAATGTGTGTGTGTGTTTTTTAAAATTTCCTAAGTATGTCTGCTACTTTTTAAAGGGCAATTATCATCAATAAGCTAACATGTAACATTAGCCAGGATCTGCCTAACATTCAATTTAGTGAAGAACAAGAGAAGAACGCACCTAGGATCTTTAGAAAATATGTAAAACTTTAAGACAGTAGGGCAGACTTTTGCTGGTTTCCAGAGAGTATGGGCAATTCTTGTCTGAAATTCAAATGATCTCCACTGAATTTTAAGGTCTTTTGTGTGTGTGTGAGAGAGAGAGCAGGATTGTGATTTATTCGTATTTATATTCCCCAGTAGTGTGTGGTTCATACATCATGCTTGACTTCTCTGTGGCCTTGAATCTCAGATAAATAGATTTGCCAAACTTAGGAAATGTTTTTCCTCTATGGGTATGATTTTTAAATTTAGGCAGCTGTTTTTTGGTAACAAGTGCATTAGTAAAGATTTGTTCTTCAACAGTAGATTTCCAGCTCTACATTATTCCATCCAAAAAGAAAACTTCTTTTGAAGAGTGAGAGGAGGAACCAGTTAACCTAGTTTGTCTGTTTATCTATTATCCATTTATTTATGTATCTTTCCCTATCCCATCTTTTTGTCATTTTTGACTGCCTACCTTTCATTTTCTTTTTCCTAATAACATTATAAATTTTGGGGGTGAGCTTACCTCTCCATCCTTACCACTGTGATTTGAGTAGAACATAATTGACTTAGTTTAGTCAGCCAATTCCACCATCTGGGCCACAGTGATTAGTTAAGTATGGGTGCATAACCCAGTCATAGGCAATGAGATGGGAGAAAATGTTTGCAGGGCTCACACTGGAACTTTTCCACATTGAAAGGATCAGCAATTCATATTGACAGGAACAAACTTACACCTAGGTATGGGTTTCTTTTTCCTCTGATACTATTCTCTGGAGGCTCATTGTGTTTGATCAAGTAGCACTGAATTCCACATAATATTCCACCAGAACAGGGACCCACTTTACAGAATAAAAAGATAGGAAGTAGGCCCATGATCATGGGCTCCACTGGACCTATCATATTCTATGAAGTGAAGGTGAAAGTATCTGTTGCTCCGTCATGTCCGACTCTTTGTGACCCCATGGACGGTAGCCAGCCAGGCCCGTCTGTCCATAGGATTCTCTAGGCAAGAATACTGAAGTGGGTAGACATTTCCTCCTCCAGGGGATCTCCCTGACCCAGGGATCAAACCTAGGTGTCCTGTATTGTAGGCAGATTCTGAGTCACCAGAGAAGCCCCCATCATATTTTATACTTTCTAGCAATTGCTGGCCTGATAGAGAGTTAAAAAGACCTGGTAACGAGAGAGAACTGAAGAGCCAGCTTAGAGGCAACACCTGAGAAGGATTAAGTGTCATCTCTCAGAACACAGAACACTGTATGCTTTGAATCAAAGATCTTTTAAATGGTGCTCATCCTTGATTTCATGAATCTGGGAACCAAGGGTAGAGACAGGAGTTGTTCTACTTATATCACTGTCAGTGCTATAAAATATACAATATAGTGATTTCATCAGGTTCATAAAAATTTCTCGAACATCACTACTAATTAAAGAAAATTTTCACCACTCCAAAAACAAACTTCCTATCTATTAGCAGTCACTCTCCATTTTTTCTGCTTCCATCTCTTGGCAATGACTAATATATGTTTTCTCTCTAGATTTCCCTATTCTGGACATTTCATATAAACAGTATCATATAATATACGGTGTCTTATAGTGGGCTTCATTCCCACAGCATAATTTCAAAGTGGGAACATTAAAGTAGATGTGCCAATATTTCATTCCTTTTCACTGCTTAATAATATTCAATTGGGTAGATATAGCCCATATTGTCTATCTGATCAGCAAGTGATGGACAGTTGGGTTGATTTCACTTTCTGGCTGTTATAAATAATGCTGTCATAAACATTAGTGTATACATTTTTGTGAGGACATATGTTTTTAATTCTTTTGTTATATACCTAGGAATGGAAATTGTGAGGTCCATGTGGTAACTCTAAGCTACCCTTTGAGGTACTGCCAAAATAGTTTTCAAACAGACGAATGTTATAAAACATTTTGTAATTAACTTGGACCTTAATTACACTGTGGTCAAACAATGTTATTTGTTTTTTGAATCTGGTTTTATGACCTGGTTTAGAGATAAATGTCACAAATATTCTGTCTACTTAAGAAGATTGTGTATTTTTGACTGCTGCATGTAAAGGTCTTAATATTTTTTAAATTCATGCTCATATCCATTGTTGATTTTTTTCCTGCTAGAATTATCAGTAATTGAGAAAGGTTGTGGATTTGTCAACTTCCAGTCATATCATTCTTTTTTTTCTGAGACTGTTTTGTTATAGTCTCAAAGGTACAGATACATTTTGAATGTAGTATATTTCTGGTGAACTGAAATTTTTATCAAGCTGTTTTGTCTTAAACTTATTTTATCTACCATTAAAATAGCTCTTCCAGCTTCCTTTTTGTTAGTAGTTACCTGGGATATAGATCTCTATCCTTTTACTTTAAACTTTCCTGTGGTCTTATACTTACATGTTTTCTTCTCAGGAGAATATATTTTGATTTAAAAACATGTCATTTCATAATCTGTCTTTTAACTATTGATTTAATCCATTTAAATTTTTTATAGAGTTTTATTTTGTTTTATATTTTTATCTCTCCTTTGGGACTTATCTATTCCAATTCTACTTCATTCTTTCAGTTTCTAGTCTTGAAATAGTGTCAAGCATGTTTGGCTTAAGAATTTGAAATTAAATAATATTTCAACCTCTCTCTTGAAATATACAAAACTCCCAGACAATTTTAAGTTTGATTACTGTATAACTTAAACCTATTATTTTCTAGCATCTTAACTATGTATTATTATTATTTTATACACTGTTCGGTTTTATAAACATGTTTATCTTTGAAAAAATAATTCTTGTATTTCAAATTACTGTCTTGTAATCATTAATTTACTCAATATTTATTGAGCATCTATGTAATTCAGGAATAGTACCAGAGATACACTGCTGAGTAGGAAGATGGTCCCTATATTAAAGGAGCTTGCAGTTCATCTGGGGGAGGGAGCAGATAAAATATTGATCCGAAAACTGCACAAATAAGTGAAAAATTATAACTATGGTAACTACAATGAGATTTAGAGAGACATGGCGCTTTAAGTGTGTGAGATGGGTGAACTCGCCTAGTCAGGGAGACTGCAAAAGGCTTCTCTCAGAAAGTGCCAACTGCACTGCCCCTGAAAGATGAAGAGGCACTTACTGCAGGAGGGAAAATGGTCAGTGAACACCAAGCAGAGAAATCACTGATGAGCGGGAACACGGCTCAAATACAGTACTGAATTTTTTTTAAAATATCTAGAGCCAAGAACACAGTCATGTAGTGCGCTGTGGCTAGCAAGGTAATCTGGTTCAAGCCAGGGGAAGGCATTTTGAATTTTTCTTAAGAATAATAGGAAACGACTCAGATGTTAAAACAGGCTAGTATTTGTGCACTTGCACTTAAAATACCATGGAGAATACATTGATGGGAGAAAAGAGGGTGTGGATAGAACAACTAAGGGGCAATTCTACTAGTGAAGGTGCTTAGATTAGGTACTCTCAACTTTAGACTAGGCAGTCTTGTCACTATCAACTTGTTTTTTGAAAATATTCATGCCTCCCAGATCGGGGTCTTTTACTCTTTTAACTGATCAAATGTTTCAAAGTGTACAGACACAGGTACACAAATTTCACCGAAACAATATGTTTAAGAGGAGTTATGCTGGTTCTTCTTTGACCCAAGTACCTCACGTTTCTGTCATTGATTTACTTAATTTAATTAGTTTGGCTCTGTTGATTGTATTTGCCCTTTAACAACCATGTACAAGTCTTTTTATTGTCCTGTGTGGATCTCACATGTGCACTGTTTTATACTGACCATCACATATATCAAGGGAAAATGCCTACTAGCTAGTTCACTTGTCAATTGTTCTAAAGGAAGATGGGAGTTTTATCATCTGTGAATGTATGGATTAAGTCTGTAAGCTGGTGCATACTTCTTTGACTTGAGGTGCTACTGATTATAAGATTTACCATTATTTTGTATACTACTAAGGAAAAAAGGCTGCCTTTTAAACTATTATGCTGCTTTTTAATCACTTAGAATTTTTTATTTTACATTTATTGAAAGGGCCTTTAGACTTATTTATGCTCCTAGGTCCCTTTAGCAGCTCCTTTAGCACTGACAGTTTAATCCTGAGGCACATTAAAGAAGCTTCAGTCTTTGTCAGCATTTCATTTGACTCGACTTGGTGTTATATTTTTATCACTTAAGTTACATGACATTGTCACAACAGCTTTTTCTCACTGCTTAACATCTTTTTGCTCTAGTCTTAGGGATTTTAAAAATTCCTCTTAAATACATTGCCGCCATATGCTAGTCTTTTCATGCTTATCTCAAAAATAAAATATAGCACAACTTCTTGATGTGGGATGACTATCCTTACCTAGGTCCTGTATTCTCAAAAAATTTTAGTTTTGGTAATCTGCTCCAATGGCAATTCTTTGCCACACAACATACAGCCCCCTCCTGCCCTCCCCACCAGTCTGTTTCTGAGCTGTTCACATCTATAATAACTTTTTCTGTTTCCGATTTGAATCATAGTATAATCTTTTCAATCGTGTTTTAAAGTTAATTAAGAAAAATCCCAACACTGCACATAACTCATTTGAAGTGCTAATATGAGCAGCACCAACTGTGTGCGTGCACAGGTAACAATCACTATGTCAAGTGCTGTCACCTGACCAACAGGGATTTTAAGATCCTATTGATTTTTCATTTTTTAAATTAATAAACCTATATTTTAGAATGAAATTTAGCCATGAAATTAAAAGACCCTTGCTCTTTGGAAGAAAAGCTATGACAAACTTAGGCAGCACATTAAAAAGCAGAGACATTACTTTGCCAACAAAGGTCCATCTAGTCAAAGTTATGGTTCTACCAGTAGTCATGTTGGATGTGAGAGTTGGACCATAAAGAAAGCTGAGCTCTGAAGAATTGATGCTTTCAAACTGTGATGTTGGATAAGACTTTTGAGAGTCCCTTCGGCTGCAAGGAGATCAAACCAGTCAATCCTAAAGGAAATCAATCCTGAATATTCATTGAAAGGATTAATGCTGAAGCTAAAACTCCAATACTCTGGCCACCAGATGCAAAGAACTGACTCATTAGAAAAGACCTTGATGCTGGGAAAGATCAAAGGCAGGGGGAGAAGGGGATGACAGATATGAGATGGTTTGATGGCATCACTGACTCGATGGACATGAGTTTGAGCAAGCTCTGGGGCGGCGGCAGGGAGGAGCAACCCCACGTCCAAGGAGCAGTGGCTGTGCGGGCACAGGAGGGCCTAGAGGAGATATCCCACATTGAAGATCAAGAAGGGCAGTGGTGAGGAGATATCCTTCATCCAAGGTAAGGAGCAGTGGCTGTGCTTTGCTGGAGCAGCCGTGAAGAGATACCCCATGCCCAGGGTAAGAGAAACCCAAGTAAGATGGTAGATGTTGCAAGAGGGCATCAGAGGGCAGAAACACTGAAACCATACTCACAGAAAACTAGTCAATCTAATCACACTAGGACCACAGCCTTGTCTAACTCAATGAAACTAAGCCATGCCTGTGGGGCAACCTAAGACAGGCGGGTCATGGTGGAGAGGTCTGAAAGAATGTGGTACACTGGAGAAGGGAATGGCAAACCACGTCAGTATATTTGCCTTGAGAACCCCATGAACAGTATGAAACAGCAAAATGATAGGATACCAAAAGAGGAACTCCCCAGGTCAGTAGGTGCCCAATATGCTACAGGAGATCACTGGAGAAATAACTCCAGAAAGAATGAAGGGATGGAGCCAAAGCAAAAACAATACCAAGCTGTGGATGTGACTGGTCATAGAAGCAAGGTCTGATGCTGTAAAGAGCAATATTGCATAGGAACCTGGAATGTCAGGTCCATGAATCAAGGCAAATTGGAAGTGGTCAAAAAGAGATGGCAAGAGTGAACGTAGATATTCTAGGAATCAGCGAACTAAAACGGACTGGAATGGGTGAATTTAACTCAGATGACCATTATATCTACTACTGCAGACAGGAATCCATCAGAAGAAATGGAGTAGCCATCATGGTCAACAAAAGAGTCTGAAATGCAGTACTTGGATGCAGTCTCAAAAATGATAGAATGATCTCTGTTCGTCTCCAAGGCCAATCATTCAGTATCACAGTAATCCAAGCCTATGCCCAACCAGTAATGCTGAAGCAGCTGAAGTTGAACGGTTCTTTGAAGACCTACAAGACCTTTTAGAATGAACACCCAAAAAAGATGTCCTTTTCATTATAGGGGCCTGGAATGCAAAAGTAGGACGTCAGGAAACACCTGGAGTAACAGGCAAATTTGGCCTTGAATGTGAAATGAGGCAGGGCAAAGACTAATAGAGTTTTGCCAAGAAAAGGCACTGGTCATAGCAAACACTCTCTTCCAACAACACAAGAGAAGGCTCTACACATGGACATCACCAGATGGTCAACACTGAAATCAGATTGCTTATATTTTTGCAGCCAAAGATGGAGAAGCTCTATACAGTCAACAAAAACAAGAACAGGAGCTGACTGTGGCTCAGATCATGAACCCCTTTTACCAAATTCAGACTTAAATTGAAGAAAGTAGGGAAAACCACTAGACATTCAGGTATGACCTAAATCAAATCCCTTATGATTATACAGTAGAAGTGAGAAATAGACTTAAGGGCCTAGATCTGATAGAGTGCCTGATGAATTATGATATGAGGTTTGTGACATTTTACAGGAGACAGGGATCAAGACCATCCCCATGGAAAAGAAATGCAAAAAAGCAAAATGGCTCTCTGGGGAGGCCTTACAAATAGCTGTGAAAAGAAGAGACGTGAAATGCAAAGGAGAAAAGGAAAGATATAAGCATCTGAATGCAGAGTTCCAAAGAATAGAAAGAAGAGATAAGAAAGCCTTCTTCAGTGATCAATGCAAAGAAATAGAGGAAAACAACAGAATGGGAAAGACTAGAGATCTCTTCAAGAAAATTGGAGATACTAAGGGAACATTTCATGCAAAGATGGGCTCGATGAAGGACAGAAATGGTATGGTCCTAACAGAAGCAGAAGATATTAAGAAGAGGTGACAAGAATACACAGAAGAACTGTACAAAAAAGATTGTCACGACCCAGAAAATCACGATGGTGTGATCACTCACCTAGAGCCAGACATCCTGGAATGTGAAGTCAAGTGGGCCTTAGAAAGCATCACTACAAACAAAGCTAGTGGAGGTGATAGAATTCCAGTTGAGCTATTTCAAATCCTGAAAGATGATGCTGTGAAAGTGCCACACTCAATATGCCAGCAAATTTGGAAAACTCAGCAGTGGCCACAGGACTGGAAAAGGTCAGTTTTCATTCCAATCCCAAAAGAAAGGCAATGCCAAAGAGTGCTCAAACTACTGCACAATTGCACTCATCTCACACACTTGTAAAGTAATGCTCAAAATTCTCCAAGCCAGGCTTCAGCAACACATGAACTGTGAACTTCTTGATGTTCAAGCTAGATTTAGGCAAGGCAGAGGAACCAGAATCAAATTGCCAACATTCGCTGGATCATGGAAAAAGCAAGAGAGTTCCAGAAAAACATCTATTTCTGCTTTATTGACTATGCCAAAGCCTTTGACTATGTGGATCACAAGAAACTGTGGAAAATTCTGAAAGAGATGGGAATACCAGACCACCTGGCCTGCCTCTTGAGAAATCCGTATGCAGGTCAGGAAGCAAGAGTTAGAGCTGGACATGGAACAACAGACTGGCTCCAAATAGGAAAAGGAGTATGTCAAGGCTATATATTGTCACTCTGCTTATTTAACTTATATGCAGAGTACATCATGAGAAAGACTGGACTGGAAGAAACACAAGCTGGAATCAAGATTGCTGGGAGAAATATCAGTAACCTCAGATATGCAGATGACACCACCCTTATGGCAGAAAGTGAAGAGGAACTAAAAGCCTCTTGATGAAAGTGAAAGAGGAGAGTGAAAAAGTTGGCTTAAAGCTCAACATTCAGAAAACGAAGATCATGGCATCTGGTCCCATCATTTCATGGGAAATAGATGGGGAAACAGTGGAAACAGTGTCAGACTTTATTTTGGGGGCTCCAAAATCACTGCAGATGGTGACTGCAGCCATGAAATTAAAAGACGCTTACTCCTTGGAAGAAAATTTATGACCAACCTAGATAGTATATTCAAAAGCAGAGACATTACTTTGCCGACTAAGGTTCGTCTAATCAAGGCTATGGCTTTTCCTGTGGTCCTGTATAGATGTGAGAGTTGGACTGTGAAGAAGGTTGAGTGCCAAAGAATTGATGCTTTTGAACTGTGGTGTTGGAGAAGACTCTTGAGAGTCCCTTGGACTGCAAGGAGATCCACCAGTCCAATTCTGAAGGAGATCAACCCTGAGATTTCTTTGGAAGGAATGATGCTAAAGCTGAAACTCCAGTACTTTGGCCACCTCATGTGAAGAGTTGACTCATTGGAAAAGACTCTGATGCTGGGAGGGATTGGTGGCAGGAGGAGAAGGGGACAACAGAGAATGAGATGGCTGGATGGCATCACCGACTCGATGGACGTGAGTCTGAGTGAACACTGGGATTTGGTGATGAACAGGGAGGCCTGGCATGCTGAGATTCATGGGGTCACAAAGAGTCGCACATGACTGAACAACTTAAATGAACTGAGCTGAACTGGGAGACTGTGAAGGACAGGGGAGACTAGTGTGCTGCAGTCTTAGGGTTGCAAAGTGTTGGACATGACTGAGTGACTGAATATTTTAGAAACTGTTTAGGTTAATAGCAAAATTGAGTGGACAGTCATATACTCCTAGTCCCCCCATATGCATAGCCTCCCCAACTATTAACCTCCTACATCAGAGTGGTACATTTGTTAAAACAGATAAACATCATTATCACCCAAAGTTGGTTCATGCACGGTGCTGTACATTCTATGGGTTTGGACAAATGTATGATGCCATGTATCCATGACTGTAGTATCATACAGAGTCATTTCAGATAAAAAAATAAAAAATCTTTCCTCCACCTTTCCATCCTTTCTTATCCTCAACCTTGGCAACTACTAATCTTTTTTACTGTGTCAAAAGGTTTTCCTTTTCCAGATTCGATAGTCTGAATCATATATTCTATGGTCTTTTCAGAACGACTGGTAGGGCTTCTCTGATATTTCAGTCGGTAAAGAATCCGCCTGCAATGCAGGAGACCCTGATTCGATTCCTGGGTCGGGAAGATCTGCTGGAGAAGGGATAGGCTACCCACTCCAGTATTCCTGGGCTTTCCTGTGGCTCAGCTGGTAAAGAATCTGGGTTCAGTCCCTGGGTTAGGAAGATCTCCTGGAGAAGGGAAAGGCTACCCACTACATCCAGTATTCTGGCCTGGAGAATTCCATGGACTACACAGTTGCAAAGAATTGAATGTGACTGAGTGATTTTTCACTTCACTTTCTTTTTCTTAGTAACATTTATTCAAGATACCTCTATTCTTTTCATGGCTTGATAGCTCATTTCTTTCAAATGCTGAATAATATTTCATTGATTGAATGTACCACAGTTTATCGACTTGCCTACTGAAGGGTTTTTGGCAGTTTCTACATTTTGGCAATTATGAATAAAGTTGCTGTATGTGTGTGTGTGCAGCTTTTTGTGTGGATATATGTTTTCAATTCAAAGAGTTTGATTACTAAATCATACGGTAACAGTATGTTTAGTTATGTAAGAAACCACAAAAATATCTTCCAAAAGTAGCTTATAATTTTGCATTCAACCAGCAGTAAATAAGAGTTCTTAGTACTCTACATCCTCTGCAGCATTTGGAATTGTCAGTGTTCTGGATTTTGGCCATTCTAATAGCTCTGTAGTGGTATTCCATAATTTTCAATTTCCTGATTACATATAATGTTGAACATAATTTTTATACTTACGTGTGATCTGAATCTGTGTTGAGATATCTATTAAGGTTTTGGCCCACATTTTAATTGGATTATTCCTCTTCTTATTGTTGAGTTTCAAGAGTTCTTTGCATATTTTTGATAATAGTCCTTTATCAGATGTCTTTTGCAAATATTTTCTTTTAGTCTGTGGCTTGTCTTCTTAGTCTCTTGACAATCTCACTGATTTTAAGGCATAATTTTAATGATGTAAAGGTGTGGGAAAATGTACGTTTTTAGAATCAGTGAAATACAGTTCACACAAGGGTCTTCAGCTCAGTTCAGTTCAGTCGCTCAGTCATGTCCGACTCTTTGCGACCCCATGAATCGCAGCACGCCAGGCCTCCCTGTCCATCACCGACTCCCAGAGTTCACTCAAACTCATGTCCATCGAGTCTGTGATGCCATCCAGCCATCTCATCCTCTGTTGTCCCCTTCTCCTCCGGCCCCCAATCCCTCCCAGCATCAGAGTCTTTTCCAATGAGTCAACTCTTCGCATGAGGTGGCCAAAGTACTGGAGTTTCAGGTTCAGCATCAGTCCTTCCAAAGAACACCCAGGACTGATCTACTTTAGGATGGACTGGTTGGATCTCCTTGCAGTCCAAGGGACTCTCGAGACTCTTCTCCAACACCACAGTTCAAAACCATCAATTCTTCGGCACTCAGCTTTAATGAATCTCCAATGGCAACCAAAAAGGAAAGGTCAGGCCTTGGCTTATCATGGAAACTGGATGACAGAAGGCTGAGTATATTAGCAATTTGATACCCCAAAGCAATAGTCTGTAATGATGAATCAAATATAAGAAGAAATATACTAGAAATAAACATAAGGTTGTATACTTAGGTTCAAGCAAAATAAAGCAAAAAAATTTTTAATATAATATAGAGTAAAATTATTATAACAAGCATTTGGTGATGTTAAAAAAGTATCTAGAAGTTTAAAAAATGTGAGGTTACAGCCAAGAAAAAAAAAGATGTACAGAAGAGTTGCATCTTCCATAGTTATCAAAAGTTAAAAAGACAAGATTTTCACTTAATTAAAAGTACTTTGAAAATCTAAAATTTCCCATAAAGAATGGCAGTGTATTTAGGGGTGAGGAAAAATACTCACCTTTAAACTCTTGAGTCATATTTAGCCCCGACTACAAGAAGCATTAAATTTATGACTCAGAAGTGTCCAGATTCACATTTCTCATCTCATGCTTACTCAGAGGCATATGTTTACCGGGTGGGCAGTATTCGTTTTTATTTATTTTTTGCTGAAATGTATGGTAGTATTACCATACATTACATGGATGTGTGATGTAGCTTCACTGTAACCTTAGACTTGATAAATACAAAAATAATATTCACAGGGCAGGTGAAGTTCCTACACTCTTCTAGGCTAGCC
This sequence comes from Nanger dama, assembly GCA_917880005.1. NCBI lineage: Eukaryota > Metazoa > Chordata > Mammalia > Artiodactyla > Bovidae > Nanger > Nanger dama. Next base: position 10,631,222 of record CAKJTW010000057.1, on the reverse strand, counting down.
ATTCTACATCTAGTATCATATCCAATCCTGTGTGACACAGTTACAAAGAACTGTTGACAAATGTGCAGAGGGCAGTGTTACTAACAGGGAATTGTCCTGGTGACACAACATCTTGTTCTTTTAAGAAGAAGGATATTTAGCTTAGAGGTGGCAGCTTAAAAGCTGTCTTCAAATATGTGATGGGCTGTCATGTTTAAGATGGGTGAGATTTAAGACGTGTTCCCATGAAGTCAATACAATACTCCACATGTGGTCAACAAGTATGGAGTTCATGGGACAATAATCTCACTGTCTTGGGGACTGAAAATGTAAACAAAGACTGCAGTTGTTTTCCTGGCAAACTATCATGTGATTGGCTCACACTACACTTTTCAACCAACAAGAAGTCCATTTTTTTCCCCAGAAGATCTGTGTTCATGACAGATATGTCTAATTCTGTGCATATAAAGTTAAGATTTGCACTTAGTGACCAGCTTTACATTTGTCCAAATTAAATGAAGTCTTATAAGCTTTGTTCTTTTCAAATTCAGTGTTCTTTTTTTGTGGGGGGTGGGTAATACTAATTATCTGAATTTTCTCTCCTGTCTAGCTTTTTGTAATTCACAAACAAGGTATAGTTGCTCAGCACTTTTCATGTAAGATGTTAAAGATAAATACTGGACAAGATGAAACTCAGTGCAGAGTAGTGAAGGACATGACAAAAAGCTCCCTCTAGCTTGATACCAATTCATAAGTTAATGTTATTCTTTATTTTTCCCATTTAGTTCAGTTCAGTTCAGTTGCTCAGTCATGTCCGACTCTTTGTGACCCCATGAATCGCAGCACACCAGGCCTCCCTGTCCATCACCAACTCCCGGAGTTCACTCAGACTCACGTTCATCAAGTCCGTGATGCCATCCAGCCATCTCATCCTCTGTCGTCCCGTTCTCCTCCTGCCCCCAGTCCCTCTCAGCATCAGAGTCTTTTCCAATGAGTCAACTCTTCTCGTGAGGTGGCCAAAGTACTGGAGTTTCAGCTTTAGCATCACTCCTTCCAAAGAAATCCCAGGGCTGATATCCTTCAGAATTGGACTGGCTGGATCTCCTTGCAGTCCAAGGGACTCTCAAGAGTCTTCTCCAGCACCACAGTTCGAAAGCATCAGTTCTTCAGCTCTCAGCCTTCTTCACAGTCCAACTCTCACATCCATACATGATCACAGGAAAAACCATAGCCTTGACTAGATAGACCTTCGTTGGCAAAGTAATGTCTCTGCTTTTCAATATGCTGTCTAGGTTGGTCATAAGTTTCCTTCCAAGGAGTAAGCCTCTTTTAATTTCATGGCTGTAGTCACCATCTGCAGTGATGTGTCGCAGGTTTTATTTCCCACTGCATTTCATCCCTCTGCCCCCTGGCCCTTAAAATACACTAAGAATTATTACATGAAGGCTTCATCACTATGGTATCATGTTGGGCTGTGCCTTGACATCGTCTAACCTGTTATTCACAGTCCAAATCCTTGCTATTAAAAGGAATTCCCTCTGGCTGGAAGATAGCCTGAAAGAAGAATCTGTATCCCCAACTTCTTAAATTTCCTGGTGGTGGGAGTACAAAAAAGGGCCTGAAATGTTGTTTAAAGAAAATTGCCAAATGCTAGAAACTCCCAAACAAGTTCAGAATTAGTTACAACAAATTCTATCCATTTGGGCAAAGAAACGAGAGACTGTGCAGATAATTCAGATAAACATTTTCTTATATGCCTCCCCCAACCCAAACTATGGATAACAGTATTTGAAACCAAACCAAACCTGAACTGTTTGCATTTCCTCTATTTACTGTTCACAGAATTGAGTACAGTTGCTCACTCAGTTCTTATACAAATACAAAACAAAGAATGTAGACTGTCTACCTGAAACACTTCCCCTCAGATGCAGAACAGTATCATATGATGAAAAAAGCTGGCCAGGGTCAGTGAGCACAGCACCAAGCTCAATGTGGACTTGAGATGTATTTGATCTCCTTCAGTAAATAAGACACAGTGAAATTAAGGAGGTTTTATACGGAGGATGTGGGGATAGGGTGGCTGTGGAGGAGGGGCAAACACACGGGTAGACCATCACTTTAAAGGGGTCGGTACAGTCAGAAAGAGGCAATAGAGAAAAACCCGCTGTGAAGTATTTCATTTTTGTGATTTTTTTAACAATTTACAAAAGCAATGGCACATAAGGGAGTTTCCTTCTCTTTGGGGAATCATAAATAAAGTAGTGGTGTAATCAAAGGACAGAAGAAAAAAGAGACTGCAGGTATTTAATTCTTATTTGCTTCCCTCTCCATTATGTATGACTCCTGGGCAGCGGGGAGGGTTACAGAAAACAATCACTCAGCCTTCCCCCCTTGCCAGAGCCTTCCAAATTCTGAGCTTGCTACTCTAATTTACTGCTTTCCACTCTCTGACTACAGAAGGGTTTGAAAAGGTCTTTAGAGGGAAAAAATGGTGAGGTTTCCAGTGGATTTGCTCTCAGGGCTTATTCCTCTCTCTGACTGTCCATGGCTTAGGTCTCCACCCCAGTCTCCAGAAAGCCTAGGCTTCTTCTGGGAGAATTTCTAGAAGCTTCTACCTAACACAAGGGCTAAGTGTCAAAAATGGAGATGGCACTTCAGTTGGCTTGGAGGTGTGAAGAGCATTAAGACAACCCCTGAGTATGGGAAGCATGGGGAAGCCCTTTTTCTCCCACCCTGTAGCTTGGGAGCCTGACTGGAACTGACAGTTTCTTTAAGCCTATATAAACATAATGCAGGCTTCCCAAGTGGCTCAAGTGGTAAAGAATCCACCTACCAATGCAGGGGATGTAGGAGACTTGGGTTTTATCTCTGGGATGGGAAGATTCCCCTAGAGGAGGAAATGGCAACACACTGCAGTGTTCTCGCCTTGAAAATCCCACAGACAGAGCAGCCTGGTGGGCTACAGTCCATAGGGTGGCAAACAGTCCGACAGATTGAGCATACACGTGTGCACTCATAAACACGGTGCACAAGGAATGCTACATGCTACAGCCTTAGCAGTGTTCAACCAACATGATAAGGAAGACTATAGCACAATGAAAAGAAGAGTTAGCAGGATTCTGTGGATAAGGACAGGTGATTGCAACTTGTTATATTCTCTAGCCCAGATATGGACAAACCCTTGCTTCCTGCTGTCACGCCCACTCTTTGAAGTGCAATTCTAAATTCTTCCCATGGGAAAAGAGCCACTGCTTCCATGTTTAGGGAAGTCTTTTTGAAATGCTTCAGAAACAGACTTCCAAACATTTCTCACCACAAGATCCTTTACTAATAAAGATACTGACTGGGCCTCATGTGCTGATTGGAAAGCAATGACTTACCATATAAGCAATTGCCTGAGGTCCCATCTAGGACTTTGCAATGATGTCACCAAAATCTTTTAGACCACAACTTGATATGTATTTTTTAAATCAAACACAATATTTTAGGATTAAGTCATATTTTCTAAATGCGCTGATTACCTTCCATCTTGTTACAGAAAAAGAGCTTAGATTTTCATCAGTTCAGTTCAGTTCAGTCGCTCAGTCATGTCCGACTCTTTGCGACCCCATGAACCGCAGCATACCAGGCCTCCCTGTCAGTCACCAACTCCCGAGTCCACCAAAACCCATGTCCATCAAGTCGGTGATTGAATCCAATCATTTCATCCTTTGTTGTCCCCTTCTCCTCTTGCCTTCAATCTTTCCCAGCATCAGGGTCTTTTCAAATGAGTCAGCTCTTCTCATCAGGTGGCCAAAGTATTGGGGTTTCAGCTTCAACATCAGTCCCTCCAATGAACACCCAGGACTGATGTCTTTTAGAATGGACTGGTTGGATCTCCTTGCAGTCCAAGTTGACTCACAAGAGTCTTCTCCAACACCACAGTTCAAAAGCATCAATTCTTTGCCACTCAGCCTTCTTTATAGTCCAACTCTCACATCCATACATGACCACTGGAAAAACCATAGCTTTGACTAGACAGACCTTTGTTGGCAAAGTAATGTCTCTGCTTTTTAATATGTTATCTAGGTTGGTCATAACTTTCCTTCCAAGGAGCAAGCGTCTTTTAATTTCATGGCTGCAATCACCATCTGCAGTGATTTTGGAGCCCAGAAAAATAAAGTCAGCCACTGTGTCCACTGTTTCCCCATCTATTTGCCATGAAGTAATGAGAGTGGATGCCATGATCTTCGTTTTCTGAATGTTGAACTTTCAGTCAACTTTTTCACTTTCCTCTTTCACTTTCATCAAGAGGTTCCTTAGTTCTTCTTAGCTTTCTGCCATAATGGTGGTGTCATCTGCATATCTGAGATTACTGATGTTTCTCCCATCAATCTTGATTCCAGCTTGTGCTTCCTCCAGCCCAGTGTTTCTCATGATGTACTCTGCATAGAAGTTAAATAAGCAGGATGACAATATACAGCCTTGATGTACTCCTTTACCTATTTGGAACCAGTCTCTTGGTCCATGTCCAGTTCTAACTGTTGCTTCCTGATCTGCATATAGGTTTCTCAAGAGGCAGGTCAGGTGGTCTGGTATTTCCATCTCTTTCAGAATTTTCCACAGTTTATTGTGATCCACACAGTCAAAGGCTTTGGCATAGTCAATAAAGCAGAAAGAGATGGTTTTCTGGAAATCTCTTGCTTTTTCCATGATCCAGCGGATGTTGGTAATTTGATCTCTGGTTCCTCTGCCTTTTGTAAAACTAGCTTGAACATCTGGAAGTTCACGGTTCATATATTGCTGAAGCCTGGCTTGGAGAATTTTAAGTATTACTTTACTAGATTTTCATAGGTTCATCATTACTCAATAACTCAAATAAAGCACAGAAGGACTGTGACTTGCCTGAGGTAATTCAATGCTGGAGATAAATCTAAAAAGTATGTTTCAACATTAAAAGCAAGGAATGAATGTGGATCAATGAAAAAATATGTAAGAAGACATGGTGTTGTAATTTGCTTCAATCACAAGCAGTGATGGGAAAAAAACAATCATTAATCCTGTGATCAGTTTCAGTTTTTGACACAAATCATGTATTTCCCTAAGTCACTAGGAAAACAGGATCATGCAATAATTTGTACCCAAGAATATATTCCAAGGACAGAGGAACCTGGCAAGCTACAGTTCATAGCGTCACAAAAGAGTTGGATACGGCTTAGTGACTAAACAAGAAGATATTTTCAACACAAAATGAAGAAAAAAGTTTTCTGAGCAAAATGGTATGAGTTTTCTTACCATATAAAATAGAAGTTAATCATATAATTGTTAGCTGGCAATTAGACTTTGAAGCTAGTTATCATTATCTTTCACTTAGATGGAGCGTTAGGAAGAAAATGTGACCAGACACTTGTGACTGGACAAAATAACAGCTGTTTGAATGTGAATTTAGCAGACTGGCTTTGTACCATCAGACTAGGACCAATAGGGCCTGGGCTAACACGAGGTGAATAAGGCACCCAGGGGGCAAAGTTGAAGCGCATTCACTTGACTGAGAAAGCCTGTCTCCTTAAGTTTTGCACCTCAGTACTCATCCTGGAGAGAAAGATCAGTCGTATGAGTTACGTGTACTGTGTATGTTGAAAATTAACAATATGTCAAAAACTAAAACAAAGCATAATTGCACTCATCTCACACACTAGCAAAGTAATGCTCAAAATTCTCCAAGCCAGGCTTCAACAGTACATGAACTGAGAACTTCCAGATGTTCAAGCTGGATTCAGAAAAGGCAGAGCAACCAGGGATCAAATGGCCAACATCCGCTGGATCATCAAAAAAGCAAGAGAGTTCCAGAAAAACATCTATGTCTGCTTTATTGACTATGTCAAAGCCTTTGACTGTGGTGTGGATCAAAAAAGAGTGGAAAATTCTGAAAGAGATGGGAATACCAGACCACCTGACTTGCCTCTTGAGAAACCTGTATGCAGGTCAAGAAAAACAGTTAGAACTAGACATGGAACAAGGGACTGGTTCCAAACTGAGAAAGGAGTACATCAAGGATATATATGGTCACCCTGTTTATTTAACTTATACGCAGAGTACATCATGCAAAATGCCAGGCTGGATGAAGCATAAGCTGAAATCAAGATTGCTGGGAGAAATATCAGTAATCTCAGATATGCAGATGACACCACCCTTATGGCAGAAAGTGAAGGAGAACTAAGGAGCCTCTTGATGAAAGTGAAAGAGGAGAGTGAAAAGTTGGCTTAAAGCTCAACATTCAGAAAACTAAGATCATGGCATCTGGTCCCACGAGTTCATCTGAAATCACTGCAGATGGTGACTGCAGCCATGAAATTAAAAGATGCTCCCTCCTTGGAAGAAAAGCTATGACCAACCTAGAGAGCATATTAAAAAGCAGAGACATTACCCTGCCAACAAAGGTCCATCTAGTCACAGCTATGGTTCTTCCAATAGTCATGTTGGATGTGAGAGTTGGACCATAAAGAAAGCTGAGTGCTGAAGAACTGATGCTTTTGAACTGTGGTGTTGGAGAAGACTCTTGAGAGTCCCTTGGACTGCAAGGAGATCAAACCAGTCCATCCTAAAGGAGATCGGTCCTGAATATTCATTGGAAGGACTGATGCTGAAGCTGAAACTCCAATACTTTGGCCACCTGATGCGAAGAACTGATTCATTGGAAAAGACCCTGATGCTGAGAAAGAGCAAAGGCAGGAGGAGAAGTGGACGACAGAGATGAGATGGTTGGATAGCATCACCAACTAGATGGACATGAGTTTGAGCAAGCTCTGGGAGTTGGTGATGGACAGGGAAGCCTGGTGTGCTTCAGTTCATGGTGTCACAAGGAGTTGAACATGACTGAGTGACTCAACAGTTATAGTTCAAACAAAGCATCACCTTGAAAACAGTTGTTAATTATTCTCTATTATCCAGCACTTATATTAAATTTCCCTCTCCATCATGTAATAAAGGCTCAGGTTACATAAATTAAATTAATAAGAAAAATACAATAACACTTTTTGGGACCAATGATGTAAAACCAATGATAGGAAAACATCTGCCTAACATGGCTACTTAAACTTTCTTCCAAATAACGATTTTACTAACATTTTCTTAATGGTCACATATTGTGGTTAGAGAACAAGGTGGTTTCCCATCACACTTTTTTCACTTACTTATTTAACCTACTTTATCAGTTCTCACCATAACAGTATAAGCAAGTCAGTTGCTTAAGAAGTAATTTTGAAGTGATTGAAAATTTCTCCCTTAAGATATTACAATGTTGGGGTATAAATTGATCAAGGATCTCCTCAAGATCAAGCATGTTCCCACTAGTCTAAGAAGGAATAAGTCAGATATGGATTATTTCATAATGAAAACCTTTTGAGGATCTTCGGAAGGTGAAAAACCGTTTCCTTGCAAATGGCTGATTTTGCATTTACCAACTGCACCAACAGCTATACGCTAGAGCTACATCGGCACAAATGATTTACATCCATAAATTCCCTTTCATCAGCACTATTGCCACATCTGTCCCTGAAGCGCAAAGATGCAGACTCAAGTGCACAGATGGTCTCAGCATTTTTCTTTCCTTTGTCATTCTTTTTCTTTCTTGGGGGATATGCTTAGTCTTAATCCAAGGATTGCCTACTTTTCTTTGGAGCAGCAAAGATGTTTGAGATTTTATAGATAGATAGATAGATTATAGATATTCACATTTCAGCCTGTTAGAGTAATTCTCTCTGATGGTACTTTCTAAAAATAAAAAATAAATTGATAATTGTAAACATTTTGAGGCGACTTACTTGAGCATCAGTTTGCTAATTTTCTTTTCATTAAGTTTACAAAGAACAATGTTCTGCTTCCTACAAAGCCACAACCCTGAATCTCTACATTCCAGCAAGCCCAAGGCAAACGAGAACTACTGTAACTACACAGAGGCCAAATGTTTCAATGTCAAAGGTTCAATAGGAAAGGAAAGCAATGTGCTGAAGACAGCAATAATTCAAATTTCCAAGTACGCCTGCCATCTCTTGTCTGCAGACAGATTTCTTCCGAGCCACCGATGGAAGCTTCCCAGGAGATGCGGCTTTATTCCCTCATGGCAGACAGGAGGAGGACGCTGTGAGCGAGCTGATGCCACCTGGCAGCAGTGGGCGCACAGACTGCTGCAGAGGCACAGATTGGAACCCAAGCTTCATCAGAGGGCAGCTGTGACGGTGGCATATATCAAAAGTGGATTGCAAATTTCACACAAGGGGGCCTTTAAAATAATCTGAACTGTCTCCTTGGATTTCATAGACGTCTAAGAGCAAACACCTCTTCTTTGGACATCGGAGCACTACTTGCCTATTTTAAGTATCTGAGGGGAGGAGATAAAAACTTACAGCCACGGTGATCACTAGACTTCAAAATATTTTCAATTTCCATTGAAGTAGATGATGTCTTGTTTTTAATAAACATGTAAACTACAAAAAAAACTTACAGCCACATTGTTTTTTAAAAATCTGCACTGATTATACTGTTGTCAAATAGGCTACTAGTGATCACTGATTTTCTCTTAAGAAACAAAAACAAAGCCAAGAGAAATGAAGACTGGGTACTCGGGTGCTGAGGTCCTTTAATAGACCGGAACCTGGTGGTCTGGAGTCGACCTGTAAGGAAGCAAAGGAGAGAGAAAGAAGCTGATATTCCTTGGTTTACGCAGAAAGCGGATAAAGCCCCTGGCACAGGGCTTGCTCTGTTCATGGAGGCCTCAGGTACCCTCTCGATGGGGTGAAGGTGCAGAGTGCCTTCTCAAGAGGGTCTTAGAAGCCTGGGCGGGAAAGTGAACTCAAAAGGCCTCTGCACTCCAAAGAAATAGCCTGAGAGAGGGAAAGAGAAAGACAGACACGGGGACCAGAGATCTGATGGAGCAAAGGTGTTTTAATCAACATGGTGTGGGCATACATACTGTAGTTATTCTCAGCAAAGATAAAGATTAAAATTCCAAACTTACAAAACATAGGCGAGCCATATTAAAGAGAGAAAGTTGTAAATAATCACTTTCACCATATGGTTCATAAAAAGGAAGAGGGTACTTATCACCATATAGAAAGACTAATGAAGGAAATGCCTGGATTCCTCAGCCCCCTCCCCCCACCCCCAGAGGCTTGCCTCTCCTCTTAATTCCTGAATATTCAGGAATTAATAAGGAACAGAGAATTCCTGACAGATCCAAAACAGCACACAGGAAGCCTCCTGTTAAATGCTTCCTGACACTTGGGCACTTCACAACTAAAAGAAAAGAATGTACATTAAGTGACATTGAAGACATTCCTCCAAAGGTCAGCTTTCTTAAAGCCCACAGAGTCTTAGCAGTCAATTTGAGTATTCATCTTGTGCTTACGAGGATATTGGCAAAGGAAAGGGTGCTAATGGAAGAAGTATATCTTTTGGGCTTCCCTGGTGGCTCAGATGGTAGAGAATCTGCCTTCAATGCAGGAGACTTGGGTTCGATCACTGGGTCGGGAGGATCCCCTGGAGAAGGGAATGGCAACCCACTCCAGTATTTTTGCCAGGGAAATCCCATGGATGGAGGAGCCTGGCAGGATACAGTCCTTGGGGTTGCAAAGAGTTGGACATGACTGAGCAACCATCACATGTCTTTTGGGATCCCACGTGAAAATGTGAGAAATACCAATCCTCCCTGTTAATTTCTTTAGCTATACTCTTCGCGAGGTGGCGTCTACGTCGGGGTTGATCTGCAATTGAGGAGAATCAGCAAGGATGGCTCTTCAGGGCATGTCTGCCTGTGATTCCTAGGGTGTCAGGGAGCCAGTAAGACTTCTCTACAGGAGTAACATCCAACGGCTGTGGAGTCAAATTTGAGGGAAACAGAGAGTAGCTGGGCTTCCCAAGTAGCTCAGCTGGTAAAGAATCTGCCTGCAATGCAGGAGACCTGATTTTGATCCCTGGGTTGGGAAGATCCCCTGGAGGACGTGGCAACCCACTTCAATATTCTTGCCTGTGAAATCCCCATGGACAGAGGAGCCTGGCAGGCTGTAGTCCATAGAGTCACAAAGAGTCAGACACAACTGAGTGACTAAGTGCAGCACAGAGAGCTGGTCAAGCAAGAAGAGATGACTAGACTTTTACTCCTTTCCATACTGTGTAAAATGCAGTTTTGCAGTTTGTCTGTGAAGTCAAAGAAACAAATTATTCTGAGAGCACACTTGACCCTTTCTATGCCATCATATGTTTGTGTGCAAGCGTGTCCTAGAGTGTGCTAACCAGCCTCTCTGCTTTGAAAGGGCAATGCCTCCTTTTAGGGACAAGGCTGTGAACTGAGTTTGAAGCAGATTGTTAAACCTGATCATTACAGGTTGACATCCTATCTGTAAATTACTCCTACGGTCACGGCAAAGTAGGACCATCTCCACGCAAGGACTCTCCAAAACCCAGCATCACACAAGGGTGTTAGTCTCCCAGTGGGTGATGACAAGTCTGTATAAGGCTCGACATTCTCAGACACTGTCTTAATCAATTCAAACTTGCTATGTCTAAAGTTTACAGCTAGAGTTGACTCATAGTTCAAAAGTGGTAGAAATAGCCTTCAGAACTGGCAGATACAGAGTATATTAAGCTTCAGCCAGGATGGGGTCAGTACCAGGACATTTCGTATAGGAAGAAAGAGTTCTATTCACCAGCATTTAACTGGTTCCCTTGATGGCTCTGTGGAATTTGACAGTTCTGTGTTTTCAGTTCTCTTGCTCATACTTCCTGCCCCTTGGCATTTTCTAAGAGGCCTTTTACACCCATCTCACCTAATCTCTTGCTCTCTCTTATGAAATAAATATGCAATAAAATATGTGTGAATATTCCTTTTATTTAATGTTTTCCTAGAAGAATAAAAACCGCCCAAGGATTATATCATTGTTATAAACATTATTCACTAAGGATCCTATTTTAGCATTTCACAGAAGAGATGATCAATATCAGTTGGCTAGATACAAAAATAGGATCAGGGCCATATGGATGGTAAGGGAATATAAATTAACTCTCGTGCTTTTATAAAATGCTGTCAGGAATAAGTTCTGGCTGATGTCAGATGCTGGTCAATGTTGAGGCTCCCCCAGCAATCTGCTAATACCAAACAACCCTGGAACAGTACAGGGAGCAAGACTACACTTCACCAAAATAAAGGACCAGGAAGAGAAAAGCAGGACAGGGTCACTCTAAATCTGCTGGATCCCTGTAACCTCATAGAACAGTTGTGAGGATTACCTGAGATTATCTACATGACTGTCTTTTATAAACTATAAATCCTTAATTAAACTTTAAACATTATAGTTATCTGAGGCTGGGACATGTTGAAAGGGTTGTGGGAGATGAGGGGGAAGATCTGTCCTTAACCTTGAGTCCCATCGATAGTGATTTCTTTAAACACACACTGCCTTGCCTACAGATAGAATCCATGAGAAAACTTTTTGTGGTGGGTGAATTTGGGTGATGAACAAGATGCAGGGTGCATTAAGCAGTGAGTTGTAAATACACTTGGATGTGGCTCTCACATATGGATCACACATGACTCATTCTTTGATCCATTTCAAGTAGATATAGAGGGCTCAGGGCAGATTTTTTACTATTACAGGACTAAGAATATGGTGGGGATACAGTTGTATTTGTTGAACAAATGAATCTACATCTGTAGTCTGGCCTGTGCTCCTCTCCAAGTAGGGAGTGGTTGTTAAAAAGTCCAAGAAAATTAAAATTAAACAAAAGTTTCTCTAAAGGGTAGATGTGTTCCCAGTGAGAAGCTGTCATAAAATCTTTGGCTTGGTTGAGGTAAAGAACATTGAGAAAGCTTTTTCACATCATCCATGCATCCATCCATTCATTCTTTCATCCATTCTTCTATTTACTCAATAAGTAATTAATGAGAAACTGCTACAGCTCAGTCTCTCAGTTACAGTCAGGAGAGGAATGACACACGATTCCTACTCTTGAGTACCTAGTTTTGCTACAACCACCACCAGTATGATGAAGGCAGTGTAAAAGGAAGACATCAGTTACTATGGGAGCTCGGAGTAAGCAGGCCTCACTCAGTGCCAGACTCTGTAAGTATTGGTAGTGTTGAAGTTTAATGCAATAGACACCTCAACAGGGTCATTAAATAGTGGAGTTTAATGCAATAGACACCTCAACAGGGTCATTAAATAGTGGTACCACACACGATGGAAGGTTTGACTTTGGATGTGAGCTTTTTGGTAAAGAGGAAATATGGTTAAGTCACACGTGTATACATACATGCACACACTATTTGAAAAAGGGTAGGGCAAAACCAGAGCTAGACAAAGAGAATAAGTATTTCAGATTTGTTCTCTTCCTTTCAAACTTTGGGTAGATGGTAGGGCTAGAGAGTGATGGGCTCTCCCCTTTACATGACTGTAGGGATCTCCCATTAGAAGGGTCTGAAACCCTATTCAGTGTCCTTGTCTACTGCTAAACAAGCATATAAAGTCTCTCACAATAGGCATTTTATTGTTCATACTGCACATTTTCACGTATTCCATGGATTTAGTATCCATCAACAGGAGGCCCAGGTTCAACCCCCGGGATGGGAAAATCCCCTGGAGAAGGGAATGGCCACCCACTCCGGTATTCTTACCTGGAGAATCCCATGGACAGAAGAACCTGGTGGGCCATGAAGTCACAAAGAGACAGACGTGACTGACTGACTGACACTAGTCTCAAAACTGCTGAACAAGCAAGGTGTCTGTGTCTGGAGGTGGTGGGTGGGTAATTAGATCAGGATTACTTTTCAACCACAAGTGGTAAACCATGAAGTTTTTTTTTTACTACCATGGAGTCTTAAAATCAACTTAGAGGGTCAAAACCAATAGCTAAAAATAAAATATAAAGTAAGTTCATTTGCATCATTTCTTTTTAGATTCCATGTGTAAGGGATGTCATACAATATTTCTCCTTCTCTGTCTGACTGACTTCACTCAGTATGACACTCTCTAGGTCCATCCATGTTACTGCAAATGGTATTATTTCATTGTTCTTAACGGCTGAGTAATATTCCACTGTATATATGTACCACATCTTCTTTGTCCATTCCCCTGTCCATGGACATTTAGGTTGTTTCTGTGGCCTAAGAGAATCACAGACTTAGAGGACAAACTTATGGTTGCCAGGGGGAGGAGGCTGGCATTTGGGATGGACATGTATACACTGCTGTGTTTAAAATGGATAGCCAACAAGGCTCTACTCTATAGCACATGGAACTCTGTTCAGTGTTATGTGGCAGCCTGGATGGGAGAGGGGTTTGGGAGAAAATGGATCCATGTATACGTATAGCCGAGGCCCTTTGCTGTTCACCTTAAACTATCACAACATTGTTAATCAGCTCTACTCCAATACAAAATAAAAAGTTACAAAGAATAAAATAAAAATTAAAAGTGGTATACAGTGCATGTTGTAAGTATAATTTGTGTGTGTGTGTGAAATTTTTGTTTCAGTTTTATGACTCTATGTATGTTTGTGTGTACTGGATTGTGATGTTAAGTACTTTTACTCAGTTACTGAGTCAAGATAAAAACAAACTGAAAGACCTCTGAGTTGACCCTCCTGGCGAAGCTTCCAGAACAGGCCTGGGGTTTCTCTCTGTCTGCCATCCGGTCTCATGGTCTGGCCCACACCCAAGTCATGCCACAACTGTTGCTGAACTGCACAACTGTAGGCTGAACATCAGGAGGGCAGGAAACCCGAGCTAGAAGCTACATGACTGGGTCACTAGGCAAACATCCTAATCATAGCATTGTGAGCCCTTGAGAATTATGCTTAGAAATTGTAGAATTTCGCAAGGAATGGCTTCTTGGAATGATATTTTAACCAGGGACAGAACTCTGTGAATAGTCATGCACAGGTAGCTTTGCTCGTTTTCCCTTCGCCATCTTGAGGTGGGGGTGGAATGGCTCCAAGAGCCTGGCTTCCAGCTGCCCAGGAGCGGCCTATAGGTCACTCAACAGTAAAACTCACAAGGGCCAGCTTTCCTACACGGCCCATACTCTCCATCCCAGCTGCTCCCAGGGTTAAAACACTGGACTGGAGTTATGCTCTTAAACTGAAATGAAGCCAGACAAGTAGTGATATACCCACTCCTTGCTTGAATCTTTGATGTCAAAGCATTGGATTCACTGGAAGGACCAAACTCCCAAAACCTTTTTGCTTTCTATCTTAGCCACTAGCTTAGAACCATTGTGTGGTTCTATAACAGCTTTGCTATTGTTAGAAACCAGGCCTAGTAGGCAAGACATGATGCAATGGAGAGTACAACAGTGAAAGAAAGAAGGTGACCTTAGTCTCCCATCACCTTCTCCCCATCCATTGTTTCTCTGAAAGAGGTAGAAATCTTTTACTGAGCACCCTTAGCTCACACCTCAGTAACTGATAATTCTATAGACTCTGAGGGCCTCTCAGACTCTCTCCCATTATTATGCTTTCCTGTGCTATGTTGCACAAGTGCTAAAAACCTGCTTTAATGAAGGAAGATGATGGATCTAAAAAAGGCTCCTTTCTCCTTCTTTTCCTCCTATTCTATTCCAAGGCACCCCCTACAGCATCCCGAACTATTATATTACTCAAAAGAGCTGAGTTTAGCTGAAGGGGTTCAAATATGAGGTCTCTGTAAAAATTATGGTAATATGAGATGCTATTAAGCAGAAATAGAATATTCGTGAGTGTTTTGTGTGGGGAGCATCCTTATAACTGTGAAAGCAACTCATGTACCTTGGTGAGCATCTAGATCGAGCTTGCATCGCCCTCTTTGGCATCTAGATGTAGCTTGCATCTTTCTTCCTGAGAGCAGTACCTCTGTTTTACCTGATTTTATACTCCTAGCACGGTGCCTAGACTTCCCAGGTGGCTCTAGTGGTAAAAAACCTGCTTGCCAATACAGGACACAAAAGAGACATGGGTTCCGTTCCCTGGGCTGGGAAGATCCCCGGGAGAAGGGAATGGCAACTTACTCCAGTGTTCCTGCCTGGAGAATCCTGTGGACAGAGGAGCCTGGGGGGCTGTGGTCTATGGGGTCACAAAGAGTAGGACATAACTGAAGCAACTTAGTATGCACAGTACCTGACACTTAATTGTTTGATGAGTGAATGTTTCATCAACTCCAGTGGAGAAAAATATTTTGATGACACAATGACTGTTAAAATAAAAATTATTACAAACTAAAAAAAAAAAATCACTGTGTAATAGAGATTAGCAAGTTCTTGACTTGAAAATCTTCACTTTAGATTCATCACACAAGAAATAAATGTTTGAGAGCGCATTATGGGCATGTGATTTGTTCTTTTTCCCTCACTTATAAAAGAACATAGCTTTTCAAGATGTAACAAATGAATGGAATAAAGAAAACAAATCATCTAGCTGAAGAAGTGAAAGCTTTCACTTCTCCATAATTGTGTGTGTGAGTGTAAGAGAGAAAGAGAGGGAGGGGGAGAGACAGAGGGAGGGAGAAAGAGAAAGGGTAAAAAAATCCTACAAATGGCTGAAAGGAGAGACAAACAAGGGGACCATGTCTCATTTACATCAAGCTGTGAGGCCAGATACTTGTTATTGTATCTGTGGAATGAGAGTGCCGCTCTTGTTTATTTACATTTGTTCTCAGTTTGAAAGACAGCCCAAGAGGTAAAATAAAATGAGAGTGCCTCAAATGCCTTCTAAATTTCCCCTTAAATTGAATTTCTTGTTTTATCAGGGAACAATTCTTGCACTGATGTTAGCCAGACAGCTAAAAGGTCAACAAGTTCCCTTGGTTGCCTTTTGTCAAGGGTTTTTGACTTGTCTGTGAATAAAGATCTCCCAGGAGGAAGGCAGACCTGCATTTCCTGTCATCTGGAAGACAGCAACGAATTTGAAAATGTTACAAAAAGCATAAGGGACTTCAGGCACACCTTCAGACCCACAGCGGATGCCAATCGCTGCGCATGTAAACATGCACACAGAAATGTTTTGGATTTGTTCTGTCAACTTTTGGTTGTGAAACAAATGTTCTACAGCAGCCCACCTTGAATACAAAATGAACCCGAGGGTTCTTTGTTGTTGTTACTGCGTTACATCCATCCGAAGATAGCATTCTCTCTGTTCATTCACTATGTGAGAGGCTTGCTTTGTTTTGAGCAAAAAGGGTATTTGGACTAGCAAAGCCCTGTTTTCCTGATCATGTTTCTGTTATTTGAACCTCCTCAGATCTTCTTCATGTATTTTTTCAGGGTCTGAGATTTCTGTATGTGTGGAACCAGGTAAGTCTTAACTATTAGCATCTGGACAAAAATAAATGAATTTTTCCCATTAGTCATTCTTGGAAATGAATGATTTTTCTCCAAAATAGCCCCCATAAGAAATATTTTCCTTCTAGCTTTCTTTATAGAAGGTTGTTCTTAGAAAAAGTAAGGAGCTCTTTTCACTCCTTTTCAAGCTGGCAATTGATTGTCATCTGCCCTGAACCCTATTTAGATACCTGGAAAGATCAACTGGGAAGGGAGATTAGGCTGAGGTTGTCCTGCAGTTTCTCTCTAGGCTATTGAGAAAGCTCACTTCCAGCCTTAACTCCAGTATGATCACAAATGGATTAAAGAGAATTTAAATTCCTTATTTCAAATGTCACTGATCAAAACATGAGCATATATCCATTAGACAGATACCTATTGAGTGCCTTCATGTGAAAGAAGTTGAACGAAGTGCTATAGACAGTTACCGTGACAACAGCAACAGGGACAACAACTAGTATAATTTGAACGTGGACCAGGCACTAGGCAACGTGCTAAGTACTTTCTGATCGTCTCTTTCATCTCAGAGAAACCCCTCCAAAAAGGATTTTTCTATGAGGAAATTGACAGCTCAGAGAGATTAACTCCATGTTCGTGATTATAATACTAGAAGGAGATAGAGCTGAGATTTGAACCTGGGACATTCTAAAACAAAATCCTGCATGAATTAGTAGACATTCTTATCACAAAGAAAGATTTAGCACCTTTAAATTCATGTTTATCCTGTCTCACACGGGGCTGCCATGAATACTGAGTTAGATACTGTGTATTACTAGTGTATGGGGAGATTTAATATCATAAACAAGCCTCAATTTCTCCCCTACTCTGGTTAGGCAATAGGTTTTGCTACTGATTTTGTTTGTTTCGTAATTTCAGTTAAAATTTCTATTTTGAGGGAGAGCCAACAAAGAAATTTGAAAGCTCATCACAAAGAATAAGCACAATGAAATGACCTAGGAATTAAAAATGCAGCAATGACAGAATCATCATACTGAATAATGATACATTAGAAAAAGATCATATTTAAATCATTCACTCTCAGTACAAGATTAGATGAAGTGAAAGTGAAAGTTACTCAGCTGTGTCAGACTCTTTGTGACCCCATGGACTAGTCCATGGAATTCTCCAGGCCAGAAAACTGGATTCTCCAGGGGATCTTCCCAACCGGGGAATCTAATCCAGGTCTCCACATTGCAGGCGGATTCTTAACCAACTGAGCTATCAGGGGAGCCCAGATTAGACTAAACAAACCCCCAAACAGCCCTCAGAATAAATAAAATTATAAGATGGGAGAAATGTGACATTTCAAGTCAGCAAAGAATATATGAAGTGCTGAAATTATTGCTTCACTCACTGGAAAAAAGTTAAATCTTTACCTCACATTCTATGGTAAATTAATTGCAAGTAAATTTAAGAAGTTTTATATAATTTCTATCAACAATATCTTCATAGATCTCTGTGTATAATATTTTTATATCTTTCAATATATCTATTTCTAGATAGCCAGTAATATTTGATGCTGTTATATACAGTATCTTAAAAAAATTTTCTAACTGCTTGTTCCAGGTTTATAGGAATAAAATTGCATCTCATATACTGATCAGTGATCTTGAAAATTTACTAATTCTAAAATTTTATCTATAGACTTATTTTTATTTTTTATATTCACAAGTATGTTAGATTAATAAGCTCTCTCTTATTTCTTTGCTAATTACTTATAGCATAAACAGGGGCTTTTCTGCATCTATGGAGATGCTTAAATTATTTGTCTCCTTTATTCTATTAACGTGCTGAATTGTAAAGATTTTCAAATTTTAAACCAACTTTGCAATGCTAAAGTAAGTTCAACTTGGTTGTATTCTGTTGTATCAACCTTTTTATATATCACTGGATTCAGTTTGCTAATAGTTTATTTAAGATTTCTGTGGCTGTGTTTTTTATAACTTTGGTCTACAATTATCCTTTTTTGCAAGGTTCTTGTCAAATTTTATAGAATGAAAATGAGTTAGAAAGTATTCCCTCTGTTTTAGTTCTCTGGAGGAGTTTTGAGCAAGAATAGCATTATTTCCTTCTTAAATATTTGGAACAGTTTAGTACGTGAAGCCTTTTGGCTTAACATTTTGATAAGATTTTAAACTACAAGTCTAATTTTTAAATAATTATAGGCAGTGACGCTAGTGGTAAAGAATCTCCTGCCAATGCAGGAGACTCAAGAGATGCCTGTTTGATCTCTGGGTCGGGACGATCCCCTGGAGCAGGAAATGGCAACCCACTCCAATATTCTTGTCTGGAAAATTCCGTGGATAGAGGACCCTGGAGGGCTACAGTCCATGGGGTCAGAAAGAGTTGGACTTGACTAAGCATATACACATATCAAGGATTATTCATATATATATATATATATATATATATATATTCTTTCTCCTCATGTCAGTTTGTGTAAATTGTGTTTTTCTAGGAATTTGTTCACTGTATAAAAATAAATAATTTATTTGCATATTTTCATAATACCCTCTTATAATTTTTCTTAAATTTTAATTTTAGCATAGCTATATATTGACAAAAATGTTGCAGTATATTACAAAGGATTCTCATTATAGCTCAGACCCCATTTTCATTTTTCCTAACATCTTACATCATACGGAACATTTGTCACAAGTAATGAACCAATGTTTATACATGGTAGTAGTTTAGTCACTAAGTCGTGTCTGACTCTTGTGATCCCAGACTGTAGCCTGCCAGGCTCCTCTGTCCATGGGACACTCCAGGCAAGCGTACTGGAGTGGGTTGCCATTTCCTCTCCAGAGGGTCTTCCCGACCGAGGAATGGAACCCGGGTCTCCTGCACTGCAAATTCTTTACCGACTGCTACGAGGGAACTAAACTTGATGCGTTAGGTGGATTTCATTAATTTTTCCTTAATACTTTTTAATCTGTTCTAGGATCTCATTTAGAGTATCTCACTACCGTTAGCTGTCATATTCCACTTTCTTAGACTTTGTTTTTGATGACCTTGACCATTTTGAGGAATATCGTTCAGTATTTTGTATAGCGTCCCTCAATTTGAATTTTCTAATGTTTTCCTGTGGTTACGGTGGGGTTTTGTGTTTTGGAGAGGAAGACTAGAGAAGTAAAGTGCCATTCTCATCATATCATATCAAGGGATATACTTATAATTTTTAAAATATCTTTAGTATCTATAATATTGTCTATCTTTTCATCCTTGATATTGGTTGTTATTTCTTTAATTTTTTTCATTGATAGTTTTTATAGGATTTTTTTAGTTTTTTGTTTTTTTTTGTCTTTTCAAGGAACTGACTTTGAGGGTGCCCTCTACTGTATATTTATTCTATTCCTTTTTCTATTTTGGGGTTTAATTTCCTTCTTTCTCTGTAATTTCTTGAGATGAACTATTATTTAATTTTTTTAAATTAAATTTATTTATTTATTTATTTATTTTTAAAAATTACAATACTGTATTTGTTTTGCCATACATTGACACAAATCAGCCATAGGTGAACACAATCTCCCAATGCCGAAGCCCCCTCCCACCTCCCACCCCACATCCTCTACTTGAATCATCCTGTGCATCAGCCCCATGCATCCTGCATCCTACATTGAACATAGATTGGCGCTTCGTTTCTTACAGGAAAATATACATGTTTCATTGCCATTCTCCCAAACCATCCCACCCTTTCCCTCTCCCTCAGTCTCTTTAACAGGTGGTGCTGGGAAAACTGGACAACCACTTGTAAAAGAATGAAACTAGACCCCTTTCTAACACCATACACAAAAATAAACTCAAAATGGATTAAAGATCTAAATGTAAGACCAGAAACTATAAAACTCCTAGAGGAGAACATAGGCAAAACACTCTCCGACATAAATCACAGCAGGATCCTCTATGATCCAACTCCCAGTATACTGGAAATAAAAGCAAAGATAAACAAATGGGATCTAATTAAAATTAAAAGCTTCTGCACAACAAAGGAAACTACAAGCAAGGTGAAAAGACAGCCTTCTGAATGGGAGAAAACAATAGCAAATGAAACAACTGACAAACAACTAATCTCAAAGATATATAAGCAACTTATGCAGCTCAACTCCAGAAAAATAAATGATCCAATAAAAAAATGGGCCAAAGAACTAAATAGGCATTTCTCCAAAGAAGACATACGGATGGCTAACAAACACATGAAAAGATGTTCAACATCACTCATTATCAGAGAAATGCAAATCAAGACCACAATGAGGTACCATTTCACTCCAGTCAGAATAGCTGCGATCCAAAAATCTACTAGCAATAAATGCTGGAGAGGATGTGGAGAAAAGGGAACCCTCTTACACTGCTGGTGGGAATGCAAACTAGTACAGCCATTATGGAAAACAGTGTGGAGATTCCTTAAAAAATTGCAAATAGAACTGCCTTATGACCCAGCAATCCCACTACTGGGCATACACACCGAGGAAACCAGAATTGAAAGAGACACATGTACCCCAATGTTCATTGCAGCGCTGTTTATAACAGCCAGGTCATGGAAGCAACCTAGATGTCCATCAGCAGATGAATGGATAAGAAAGCTGTGGTACATATACACTATGGAATACTACTCAGCCCTTAAAAAGAATAAATTCGACTCAGTTCTAATGAGATGGATGAAATTGGAACTGATTATACAGAGTGAAGTAAGCCAGAAAGAAAAACACCAATACAGTATACTGACACATATATATGGAATTTAGAAGACAGTGGTGATGACCCTATATGTGAGACAACAAAAAGACACAGAGTTATAGAGTGGACTTTTGTACTCTGAGGGAGAGGGAAAGGGTGGGATGGTTAAGGCTACAAATTTCTCTCTAAGTGACGGGTTAGCTGCATCTACACACTTTGGTATGTAGTATTTTATTACCAATCATTAAAAATATCATCTAATTTTCCATTGGTAATTTAGAAGTTATTTTCTTATTATTGAAGAATATGGGGACTGCATAGTTTGTTTTGGTTATAGATTTCTACCTTAATTTTGCTATATTCAAACAACGTATTCTATAAGATTTCAGTACTCTGAAATTTACTGAGAGCTGTTTAATGGGAGAACATATTGTCAAAATTAGTCAATGTTCCATGTACATTTGCCAGAATAGGGATCTCATGACCAGCTATCTGCTTTACATGGACTGTATACTATCCCCACTGACTTTAATGGTTGTTAAAACTCTAGCTTTCTCCCTGAGGCCACAAGCCATATGTCCCACTGGGGTCCTCTTCCAGGCTTACATCCACCTAGGCCTCAAAAGCATCAGTTAGAAACATTGCGTTCTCTTTTATTTCTAGCACATGTGATTGCCCTTTTATTCAACCCCAGATACTTATGAAAAAGTGCTTTCTGTTCTAGCATATGTGGAATTTCTGTGTTTGTTTTTTTTTTTGTGGAAAGGTTTCTGTGCTACACTGCCACAAATGCAATCTCCTCCTCTCACTAAAACATCATCTTGTACACAAATATTGATTTAGGCTGAACTTGGGGTGGGGGGAGTCAGACTGAATGAGGTCTCATCATACATATAAATGAAATGATTGACACCTCCTCTAAAATGCTTGGGTGCTAGTATTTAAAAATGGAACTTTCCTGTCCAAAAGAAAAAAAAAAAAAAGAGAGAGAGAGAGATTTGGACCTTTCAGGAGGCAGAAAAATGTGAAATGAAGAGCCACTACCTCCAATGGGATCTTGATTCATTTCACCTCAGTGAACGTGAGGGAAAATAACATCAACACATTTCTGAACTGACAGCTGAACATTTGAAATGGGACTGTGTCCCTTTTAAGCTGGCAAAGGTTCTCCTTTCATGTGTATCTGAAAGGTGTACTTCCCTGAGGGAGATGAAAATACATAAAAGAGAAAGCTGAGAAGGACAGGTGCTTAAACAGATCTCTATTTCAAAGTAATAGTCTGCATATCAGCTATGCAAATAGCATGGTTACTCCGAAAGGGCTTAACCAATATTGTGTTAGGTGCTTTAACTGGATTCTCACAGCAGCCTTAAGGTTCTTAGGGTTTAAGATGTGAAATGAGAACATATAACTGAAATACCAATATCCATTAGGCACTACCTTCTGGAGGCAGGTATGAAAAGGAAAAGGAGATAGAGAATGGGGGAAAGCTGAGCTATGAGTCCCAGTTTCACTTCAAAGAGTAAGGGTGGCGATTGCCTTTCACCTTCATTTTGGTGAAAGGGGCCTAAGGAAGCCCCTAAAGAGTAATGTGTCCCTAGGTGTTGGAGGGGCACACTGCAGTGAGGAAGAGACACAAGCTTGAGAGATCTAAGGGCAAAAATTTGTGCCTTGCATCCAAGGTAGAGAGGGAGGACCCAAGCATACTCCCACCAACGGTGGGGATCAAGAATGCCTGAGCTCTTTTATGGACCGGATGCGGGCCAGGTGGACATAAGGCTGGACTGAAGCTCCCCTATACCTTGTTTAAGACTGCCTGGAAGCACAGTGGGATCCCACGAGTCTGTAGTAAGTGGACTGTGGAAAAACCAGGGACTGAGGCAGAGCAGCAGCAGTGCGGTAGCATAGAGAGCTATACCTGAAATGCAGCAGCATATCAAGAATTGCTGAGTTGACATCTATGGCACTTTCACTGCTATTAGAACCAAGGCAGGGAAAAATTAACCCTCCGAATTTCACATCTGTCTTCCACGAATCTATGATGGGTAGGACATGATGCGAAGTCGTCCCTCCATGGGGACCTCAGAAGAATAACTTTTGCCAAAAAATAACTTTTGCCCTTCCTTTTCTATTTCTCCTTTCCTTAATCTAGTTCAGTTCAGTTTAGTCACTTAGTCGTGTTCCACTGTTTGCCACCCCATGGACTGCAGCACGCCAGGCTTCCCTGTCCATCGCCAACTCCCAGAGCTTGCTCAAACTCATGTCCATCAAGTCGGTGATGTCATCCATCCATCTCATCCTCTGTCGTCCCCTTCTCCTGCCTTCAATCGTTCCCAGCATCAGGATTTTTTTCAGCGAGTCAGTTCTTCACATCAGGTGGCCAAAGTATTGGAGTTTCAGCTTTAGCATCAGTCCTTCCAATGAATATTCAGGACTGATTTCCTTTAGAATGGACTGGTTGGATCTCCTTGCACTTCAAGGGAATCTTAAGAGTCTTCTCCAACACCACAGTTCAAAAGCATCAGTTCTTCAGCCCTCACCCTTCTTTATGGTCCAACTTTCACACCTATATGTGACTACTAGAAAAACTATACCTTTGACTAGTTGACCTTTGTCAGTAAAGTAATGTCTCTGCTTTTTAATATGCTATCTAGGTTGGTCATAGCTTTTCTTGCAAGGAGCAAGTGTCTTTTAATTTCATGGCTGCAGTCACAATCTGCAGTGATTTCGGAGCCCAAGAAAATAAAGTCTGTCTCTGTTTCCATTGTTTCCCCATCTATTTGCCATGAATTGATGAGATCAGACACCATGATCTTAATTTTTTGAATGATGAGTTTTAAGCCAGCTTTTTCACTCTGCTCTTTCACCTTCATCAAGAGGCTCTTTTGTTCTTCACTTTCTGCCTTAAGAGTGATGTCATTTGCATATCTGAGGTTGTTAATATTTCTCCCAGCAATCTTGATTCCAGCTTGTGCTTCATCCAGCCTGGCATTTCACATTATGTACTCTGCATACAAGTTAAATAAGCAAGGTGACAATATACAGCCTTGATGTATTCCTTTCCCAATTTTGAACCAGTCTGTTTTTCCATGTCTGGTTCTAACTGTTGCTTCTTGACCTGCATACAGGTTTCTCAGGAGGCAGGTGAGATGGTCTGGTATTCCCATCTCTTTAAGAATTTTCCACAAAATTCCATAGAATTTTCCTTAATCTGTGTTGGATTCAAAACCAGTGCTTGCTAAGATGGGGAACAGAGAGAAAAGGGTAAGTCAGACAGTAAGAGAAGGCCTGTGTCCCAGTAAAAAGGAAGTTGACAGAAGTCTGGGCTTGGTAGCTGCAGATCACCGGGGACACACCGTTTCTTCATTTTGCAAACACTCTCTCCAGTGTCCTGCCTCCTTTCCATCCCACGCCATCATCCCATACTAAGGGATCATACAGTTAGAATGGAAGGCAGATGGTTTCTTCCAGAATTAGGAGGTTGAACTTGATCTACGGCACTCATTTGAACAACTTGTTTATTCCTAAGCTACTTAACCACTTGGCCTGGATCCCTTGTTTGCCTAGATCCACAGAATATTCAATTTGCCACATATTTATAGTTATTTACCAGGTATCAGACAATGGGGGCCAACAGATAAATAAGGAGCTTATAGTCTAATAGCATATACGCATATAGCTGTGTGAAGTGAAGTTGAAGTGAAGTTGCTCAGTCGTGTCTGACTCTTTGCGACCCCATGGACTGTAATCTACCAGGCTCCACGGTCCATGGGATTTTCCAGGCAAGAGTACTTGGAACGGGTTGCCATTCCTCCAGGAGATCTTCCCGACCCAGGGATTGAACCCAGGTCTCCCCCATTGTAGGCAGACACTTTGTGGTACAAACTAAATAGGAGGAGGATAAAAGTTGAGGGACAGAGAAGAAAATGGGTCACCCTACGAAGAAAGTTCAAGTCAACCCTTTTGTGCTGTGTCTCAAAGGATGAGAGGGAATTTATGAAATGAAAGGGCTTTTGAGGAGGGCTGTGCTATGTATAGGAGCACAAGGCATGGAAACATCAAGGCACCAAATATTCGGATCTGGCTGGAGCGCTGGGTACCAGAGTGGAAGCGGTGGGAGCTTGAAGTTCAATATATGGTAGGAACAGGCCGTGGGGCACCTTGAACCATGCTGAACTTCTTATATAGATGTTAGAGAGGTGTGATAATAAGATTTCATGAACAGCCTATTATTTTATCAGATATTGGCTTTAAGAAGGTGACTCTGGTGGCTGTGTAAAGAATAGGGGGTACTTGGTGACCATTTCACACCATGTCCCACCCCATTGTAGGTAGGTAGAAGATAGATGTGAAATTCAGAGGGTTCATTTTTTTTTTCTACCTTATTTCTAATAGCAGAAGTGTGATAGAAATTAACCCTGCAATTTCTGATATGCTGTTGTATTTTAGGTATAGATCTCTGTTCTACTCTTGGGGCTGAGTCAGCCTTTTGCTTTAACTTCTGGGAATTATTTGAATGTAAAGAACTCATCACACATAGTGTGCTAGATGGTTGCTTGAAGTTCTTCCTGGATTCTCAAACAATATGAATTGCATCAGAGAACAGAGTTCCAAGGGTCTTAAAATTTTTGAGCATAGATTCATTTGAGAATCCCCTGAAAATTGCATGTGTGTGTTTATGTGTGTGCACACACACACACACAATTTTTCTTATGTTCTCTGGGTTCACAGGCCCACTTAAGATCATCTGCTGATTTCTTATGGACTGTGGATCGTAGGTACATGATACTTGCTCTCAAACGATTCAGTAAACTGGAGGTCAAAATCTTGAGCTGGCAATCAAGCTTGAAGGGGTTAAATGTCTTACTTCTTCAACAATGTTTACCATTCACTAGATGTCTCCTTGTAGCCTGGAGCTGAAAATAGAGGCAGGGATTTATGTTTGGGAGATTTTTGTCTACTGTTATTGATTTTAAGAATGTCAATGTTGCCAGCTTGACTGTCTTCCTGCTTCTTTGTGTACACAGCTGTAGGGCAGATGTGAGCCAGGTTGAAGGCTTCCGGGGAAAGGCTGGGAACTCTCAGGTGGAGGCTTACCTTCTGTGGTTCAAGCTGCAGTAGTAGTCAGGATGGCTTAGTGATATGTAGCTGAGGCCTACACCAAGGGACATTTTATGTCTTCTACCAAAGCTGGCCTTGAGGACCATCTTTCTAGAAGATAAGCCAACATGTTTCCCACACATTTTATTTTCTCATTTCATTATCATCAAATTTTCATAGCCTCATCTACGTATTACTTGACTCATAAAAGAGCAATGCTGAGAAGAAAAGTAGAAAAGAAAACATGTCTAATCTTATATTACTGCCTGCCTGTTATCTGAGACCCATGAGCCTCTGGAAATTCTACTTTAAGTGTCTTAAGTTACCAAGTTACTTGGTAATTTTAATTTGTGCGTATTTTTGGCATAGTAATTGTTTTAGTAACTATTTTTTGGCACCTTGGTTTTGGCACTTCAACACCCAACTCATAGGCCTTTATAATTTTTCAAAGTTGCTTTCCCATGTACTAGCTCTACATGGCTACTTTAAAAAATCCAGATGGACTGAGCTTTCTAAAGCTGTGCAAGAGACTGATTCTGGGTATACGTGCTTTAGAAAATGCCTAGCATCAATATCCTACACACCTCTTTTCTTGAGGACAGAGCAAAGCTGTCTTTCTTTAAGCATGCAGTACATATCTCTTATGTCTCCAAAGATCTACAGAAAGAGAAACTTTTAAAAACAATCCTGCCATTTTGGTAAATAACAAGCATTATAAAGACAACAAAAAGAATCTTGCCAGTGTTTAATCTTATCTGTGAAGATGGCTAGATTTATTATATTAATATGTGCTGAGACTTTAAAAATAGTGATCTTCTGTAACCTAGAGCAATTTGATTTTTATCATAATGCCACTGTAGGGTTAAATAGAGTATGGCTCTCAAAATTGCGGGTCTTGAGAACCAACATGCACTAGACTTCATCCAGAATATAAGACTGATGGACATTATCTACCGCTTGTTTCTTTATTTTTCAAGAGTGAACTAAAGTCAACTTGCCTACAGAGTACAAAGAGCCCAGTACCCAGCTGTATTTATTTCTGTTCAATGAAGATTGCTTCCTTAGACCCTGAGACCATTGTGTTCAGCAGTACTGTCCTTGTTGTCGTGATGGAGAATAGCCCCATTCCTCTCACTTTTAAGTTTTCATTTTGTAAAGAATATGATTTGCACTAATCCTTGACACTAGAGTTTGAATTTGCAAGAACTGTGCCTGGCTAAACCCTTCTTAAAACTCTGTTTATGTATGCTTCCTCTAGAAAATCATCTTAGATTGTCTTTGAGGCCAGTATTTTTGGTGTGTCATAAATAAATGGGCAATAAATTCAATGATAATAAATTCAACATGTACAGCAGCAGGACAGGATGATGCAAAGTTGAATAAGATGTAGTTCACAGTTAAAACTATTAATCCTTTTGATATTTCCTATAGGTTTTCTACTTCTACAAAGCACTCAACATTATTTCTTAATAACAGTGCTATGTAATTACATATAAATCTTCACTTTTATTTCTTTTTGGCCGCACCTCACAGTATATGAAACTTCTTTGACAGGATCAAAAATGTACCCCCTGTAGTGCAAGCACAGAGTCCTAACCACTGGACCACGAAGAAAGTCCTAAACCTTCATAATTTTTAAAAGAAATCAGAATGAGCAAGAATACAGCCTTTGAAGGAACCCTTCTACTCTACTGGTGGAATGTAAGCTGATACAGCCACTATGGAGAGCAGGAGGTTTCTCAAAAAACTAAAAACAGAGTTGACACATGATCCAGCAATCCCACTCCTGGGCATATATTCAGACAAAACTACAATTCAAAAAGATACATGTATCCCTATGTTCATAGCAGCACTATTCACAACAGGCAAGACGTGGAAACAACCTAAATGTCCATCAAGAGATAAATGAATAAAGATGATGTGATACATATATACTGTGGAATATTACTCAGCCTTCCGTGGTGGTAAGAATTAGGCTGCCAATGCAGGGGACATAGGTTCGATCCCTGGTCCAGGAAAATTTCACATGTCACAAAGCAACTAAGCCTGTGTGCCACAACTATTGAGCCCATGCTCTAGAGCCTGCAAACCACAACTACGGAGCCCACATGCTGCAACTACTGAAGCCTGTTCACCCAGAGTCTGTGCCCCATAACAAAGAGTTGCCCCCACTCACTGCAACAAGAGAAAGCCTGTGAGCAGCAACAAAGACCCAGTGTAATGAAAATCAAATGAAAATTTTAAAAAGAATGAAAGCTTGCCATTTGCAGGAACAAAGATGCAACTAGAAATTATCATACTAAGCAAAGTATGTCAGAAAAAAGACAAAATATCCTACAATATCACTTATATATGGAATATCAAATATGACACAAGTGAACTTATCTATGAAACAGAAACAGACTCAGACACAGATAACACATTTATAGTTGCCAAGGGAGAGGGTAGGGAAGGGTGGATTGGAAGGTTGGGGTTAACAGAGGCAAAGTATTTTATATACAATGGATAAACAACAAAGTTCTACTGTATTGCACAGAGAAATAGATTCAATATCCTGTGATAAATTATAATGGAAAAGAATGTGAAAAAGAATGCATATATATGTATAATTAAATCACTTTCTGTAGAGCAAAAACTAACACAACATTGTAAATCAACTATACTTCAATACAATATATTTTTAAAAAAGCTTGTAGCCTTTGGATAGACTGCCTGGGTGTGACCCTTGACTCTTATTGGAAGTTATGTGACCTTGGCCAACCTACTTAACATCTCTTAGCCTTGCTTTCTTTCTTTATTAAATAGGAAAAACAGTGCTTGCTTCATAGGTTTGTTGTGAGCACTCAGTTCCATAATATATATATATATAATTTCACTTGCTATCAATTAAGTGCTCAAATACCTTTGGTTATTGCTATTATTATCATTTTCATTCTTGGCTGTGTGGGTCACTATGGCCCCCTCTCTTCTCACTGCTCTTTGTGGTATCTCCTGAAGTTCAATTTAAAGGAACCATCTCCTTATTCAGAAAAGAAATAATTTTCAGGCACAACTGTGGTTAGCATTCAAAATATTCCTTTCAGTTCAGTTCAATTGCTTAGTTGTGTCTGACTCTTTGTGACCCCATGAATCACAGCACGCCAGGCCTCCCTGTCCATCACCAACTCCCGGAGTTCATTCAGACTCACATCCATCGAGTCGATGATGCCATCCAGCCATCTTATCCTCTGTTGTCCCCTTCTCCTCCTGCCCCCAATCCCTCTCAGCATCAGAGTCTTTTCCAGTGAGTCAACTCTTCGCATGAGGTGGCCAAAGTACTAGAGTTTCAGCTGTAGCATCATTCCTTCCAAAGAATACCCAGGACTGATCTCCTTTAGAATGGACTGGTTGGATCTCCTTGCAGTCCAAGGGACTCTCAAGAGTCTTCTCCAACACCACAGCTCAAAAGCATCAATTCTTCGGCGCTCAGCTTTCTTTACAGTCCAACTCTCACATCCATACATGACCACTGGAAAAACCATAGCCTTGACTAGATGGACCTTTAATGTGCAGGAGGGCCGAGAGGATCTCCTCCACGTTCAAGGTCAGGAGGGGGCGGCAGTGAGGAGATACCCTTTGTCCAAGGTAAGGAGCTGCGGCTGCACTTTTTGGAGCAGCCATGAAGAGATACCCCACATCCAAGGTAAGAGAAACCCAAGTAAGACAGTAGATGTTGAGAGAGGGCATCAGAGGGCAGATACACTGAAACCATAATCACAGAAAACTAGTCAATCTAATCACATGGATCGCAGCCTTGTCTAATTCAATATTCCTTTAGGTGACACCAAATAAATAGGCCACAGAGTCATAAGTTCTGGTGTCACTTGAGCCTCCATTTGAAGGATTTGAGAGCAACACATTTTTGTTCCTTCACATTATGAGCCTAAGGGCTGAAAATGTCCTGTCTGACTGAGTGCTGGAAAGTGAAGTTTGTAGTAAGCACCGTGTGCCTTTTATAGCAGGGCAAAGGGACAGGAGGAAGAGCATGAACACAGACTCATAATTACAGCATCTGGCAGTAACAAAGCAGAAGGAAGAAGGAAACTGAGACAGCTCAGTGGTGGTCTGGGTTACAAGGAGTGGTCATTGTAACTCATCATTTGGCATCCAAAGAAACCATTCCAGGGCACATTCCAGTGTCCCTGACCATTTCTAGGAATGAGCCTAAAGAACCAGAGCTGGGGGACTGCCCTGCCTTCTTCTCTGGGAAGCACACATGGAATATGAGGCTAACTTCATCTATCCAGGAACCCATAATAAGCCAGTTTCCTTTATCCCCAGGTAGTGAGGTCAAGGGCAAAACTTCTGCCTTCACTTGCTTCCTGAGTCCAGAAATTCCATTTGAAATAATTTGAGCTCAGACAAATGTAAATGCCTAGAAGTGGAAATGTTTATATTTAAAGTCATCCAGACATAAAAGCAATAGGTATTTACTCATCCTTCACAGAGTAGCAAAATAATATTTATAAAAAATGTAACTCATATTGACAGAACAAGATGGTGGAGGAGTAGGTGTATGTGGAGTACATCTCTTTCCACGGTTACATCAGGGATACACCTTCAGACACAGAAGTGCATGCTCTGCACCAGCTGAGAGCAGACAGGAGTACCTGACCAGAGGGAAGAATATATAGACCCACACAACTCGGTAGGACGAAGGAACTAGGGGGAAAGCAGGAGTGTTAGTAGGACTGGACCTGCCCTCAGCAAGTGGGGAAGCTGAAGCTGAAGCTGGGGTTTGATCCCATCAGGGCAACTGCCTGAGTCAGAGGAGAAACATTTAAGGCTGAGAGTGAAACAGCTGATCTGTGGCAGCCTAAATGGAATGAGAATCAGACAGTCCTTGCCGCAGCCATACACACCCCAGACAGGAACGCTGGTCCCCTGAAAGGTGCAATGGCTGGGAACTGAAGGAGTGATCCCAGAATGAGGGCTGCTCTTGACTGCAGAGAGACAGATCAAGGGGAGGTGAGGGAGGAGACTGTGGTGGGGAAATGTCTGTGGAGGAAAGCCAGGCAGCCATGGAAGCAAGGTGATACTTGCTGAGTCAAGTGTAGGGGTGGAGCCATCATCATAGCCTCTCTCTCCCCTCACGCCAGCATTAGCAGTTGAACCATAGAGAGGCTGGCCCATCAAACACCTGATGCACTGAACTACAGAGTAGGACCCCACCCAGGGTGCCCCTTTAAGTGCCTGACACTCTGATCTACAGAGTAGGACCCCAGCCGGGGGGCTCTCTATGTGCCTGATGCACCCGAACAACAGAGAAGAACGCCAGGCAAGGGAGCCCTCTAAGTGCCTGAATGGGCAAAACTATGGAGAAAGACAAGCCAAAGGGGCCCTCTGATGATCACAAGAAGCTCAAAAAAAAAAAAAAAAAAGAGACTCTGATTGGGCCATAACTTTTGAGATGTAGGCAGTCCGTGTCCCTGCACACTTGGCTCTGCCAGGGTCCCCACAAGCCAAGCAGCTGCGCCACCTTCACGCTCAACTCTCACTGGGGCAGAGCTGCCACGCAAAAAAAAAAAAAAAAAAAAAAAGTCTTGCATCTATGCGCACAGGCTCGCTTTGTAGTGTCTGATTCTTTTCGATCCTGTAGACTGTGGTCTGCCAGGCTTCTCTGTTAGGGAGGAGGGTTCTCCAGGCAAGAAAACTGGAATTGGCCAATAGTGGTTGCCATACGCACTGTATTTCCTGCTGCCATAGCTGCCAACTCTCTTGAATACCTGGTGCTGCCAGAACCCCTGCAACCCAAGCAGCTGCATCACCTGCACAGCTGGCCCTCACAGGGGCAAACCCAAGTCCTTCAGGGCAGCCTCAGGAGCAAGCCCCAGTGGATGACCCACTTGTAGAGGTGGAAATAAAACCACAACTGAAACCCAGGGGCAATGTGGCTAAGGAAGAAGACCCAAAACCTTCCCATCAGTTGTACAAGCTGTAGATTAAATCCACACAGGCAACTGGGCAGACTCTGTGTCTATGGAATATATAAAAGGTCACTGAGAGCTCTCACAAAGAAAACACACTAGTTCTGATAGCTGTGGACAGTGGAGGCAAGAACACAGAGGAGCGGGACCAGATTAGAACCTGAGCTGCCCCCGCAGCGGGTCCAGAGATGAGCACAGTGCTGGAGGGCATCCTAGGGAGGGGAGGTGGACTGTGGCTCCCAGTGAAGGAACTGACATGGACAGCAGCGATTGAAGGAAAACATTTATTATTCTTATGTTTTGACTTGTTCTGTAGATTCTTTTGGATTTTTCCTTTTTCCTTTTCCTTTATTTCACTCCTCTGTTATAATTGCTGATGTTATTGGCACTATGAAATCTAATTAAGCTTTTATCTTTTTTACTCAGTAACATTTTTTATTGTTGTTGTAAACCTCTGCCTCTACATTGGGCTTTTGCAGTTATGTGGAGTTTTCCTTTTTTTTTTTCTCTCTCTTTTAAAATTTTAGTTTTTAAAACCCATCATTATTTTTTTCTACATTTATTCATTTGTTTGCTTCTCCTACTATTCTTTTCCCCTTGCAGGTACTCTTTAATGTATATAAATCTTTATCTACCTCTATTTAGCTTTGCTTATCTATTCTCTCTTTTCTTTCCACCCAACATATTTGTTAGTTTTATTTTCATTATTTTATTTTCCAGTTGGCACCATGCTTTAGTTTTATTTTCCAGTTTTTCCAGTTTGTGCTTTAGTTAGTTTTGTGCTGATAGATAGAATTTCTGCTTTCCTTGTTCACTAGTCAATCTATGGTAATTTATTTTTGTTGGACTGTTTTAATTTTGTTTATGGATGTATATGTATATGTGTCTATTCAGTCACACTTTTTGTTATTGTTATAAACTTCTGCCTCTATGTTGGGCTTTTGTAGTTCTGTGGAGTTTTCCTTTTTCTTTCATCTGTTTTTTTTTTCTCTCTTTTTATAATTTTAATTTTTTAAGCCTATTATATATTTTTTATACATTTATTCTTTTGTTTGCCTTTCCTACTGTTCTTTCCCCCTTGCAGTTAATTTTTAATGTATATAAATCTTCTTCATCTGCCTCTATTTAACTTATCATATCTATCCTTCTTTTCTTTTCTTTCTTTCTTTTCCTCTCAACATATTTGTTAGTTTTGATTTCATTGTTTTATTCCTCACTTGGTACCTTGCTTTAGTTTTGTTTTCCAGTTTGTGCTTTAGTTAGTTTTGTTCTTAACTGGTAAATATAATTTTTTATTTCCTTTGATTGCCAGGTCAATCTACTTTATTTTTGCTGGACTGTTTTCACTTTGCTCATGGGTGTATATGTATATGTGTATACTCCATTATTTTAATTATTATTTGCTTGATTTTGTAACTGCCATTTGTCTGGGGTTCATCTTTAGTTTCTTGCTTTTGGATATTTGTTTTAATCTCACTTAATGCCATAACAAACCACTTGTGGAATCTTTGCTCCTGACCAGAGATCAAGCCCTGAGCCTTTGGAGTGGGAGACCTGACTCCCACTATTAGAACTGATTCCCACTCTCTTCTCTAGACTATTAGAGAGCTAACTCTACGGGGTATCAAATAGTGAGAATGCACACAAAGGAAACCACTTGAATATAAGACCCGGCATCACCCAACCACCAGTAACACTCTGTGCAGGACGCCTCATCTAAACAACAAACGAAACAAAATAGAAACCCAATCATCAGCAGACAGGAGTACCACCTCGCTCAGCCTTGCCCATCAGAGGAAAAACAAAACAAAACAAACAAACAAAAGCTCAGCATAACTCTTACCCTATATGAAGCGTACACAAACCACTGGACCAACCTTAGGAGGGCAGAAACCAAAAGGAACAAAGAATTCAACCTTGAAGCCTGGAAAAAGGAGACCTCAAACACAATAAGTTAAAAAAAAAAAGAAAGAAAGAAAAAGCAGAAAAATACTGCAGAAATGAAGGAACAAACTAGAAACACAGAAGACCAAATAAATGAAGAGGAAATAGAATAGGCAAACTACCTGAAAAAGGATTCAGAATAATGATAGTAAAGATGATCAAAAACCTTGAAAACAAAATGGATAAAATGCAAGAATAAATTAACAAAGACCTAGAAGAATACAAACACAATTCCTGAAATTATGTTGGAATATCATAGGAATCAATAGCAGAATATCTGAAGCAGAAGAATGAATCAGTGAGCTGGAAGATACAATGGTGGAAATAACTTCTGAAGAGAAGAATGAAGTAAAAAGAATGAAAAGAGCTGAGGACAGTCTCAAAGACCTCTGGGACCATATCAAATGCACCAACATTCAAATTAAAGGGGTCCCAGAAGAAGAAGAGAAAACAAAGGGTATGAGAAAATTGTTGAAGAGATTATAGTTGAAAATTTCCCCAACATGGAAAAGGAAATAGTCAATCAAGTCCAAGAAGCAGAGTCCCATACAGGATAAACCCAAGGAGAAACATGCCAAGACACATATTAATCAAAGTAACAAATATTAAACACAAAGAATATTAAAAGCATTAAGGGAGAAGCAACAAGTATATACAAGGGAAACTCCATACACTTAACAGCTGATCTTTCATCAGAAACTCTGCGGGGCAGAAGAGATTGGCAGGATATATTTAAAGTACTGAGAAGGAAACCTACAACCAAGATTATTATACCGTGCAAGGATCTCATTCAGAATTGATGGAGAAATCAAAAGCTTTTCAGACAAGCAAAAGTTAAGAGAACTCAGTACCACCAAACCAGTTTTACAACAAATGTTAATGGGACTTATATAGTCAAGAAATACAACAGAAGAAAAAAGATCTACAAAATCAACCCCAAACAATTAAGAAAATGGTAATAGGAACATATGTATCAATAATTACTTTAAATGTAAATGGATTAAATGCTTCAACCAAAAGACACAGACTGGCTGAATGGATACAAACATAAGACCAATATATATGCTGTCTACAAGAAATCCGCTGAGACCTCAAGTCACGTATAGACTGAAAGTGAGAGGATGGAATAATATATTCCATGCAAATGGGAAGAAAAAGAAAGCCTCATATCTGACAAAATGGACCTTAAAATAAAGGTTACAAGAGATAAGGAAGGACACTACGTAATGATCAAGGGATCAATCAAAAGGAAGAAAAACAATTGTAAATATCTATACACCCAACATAGGAGCACCTCAATACATAAGACAAACACTATTAGAGATAAAAGGAGAAATTGACAGTAACACAATAATACTAGGAAACTTTAACACTCCACTCATACCAATGGACAGATCATCAAAACAGAAAATTAATAAGGAAACACAAATCTTTTTTTTTTAATTGTGGAAATTTTACTTTTTCAGATTTATATTTTTTGCCATTTTTATTTTTATTTTTTTAATACTTTATTCTACATTACAATACTGATCTTAAGTGATATATTAGATGAGATGGATCTTATTGATATCTTTAGGACATTCCATCCGAATGCAGAAGAATACACCTTCTTCTCAAGTGAACATGGAACATTCTCCAGGATAGACCACATCTTGGGTCACAAATCAAATCCCAGTAAATTTAAGAAAATTGAAATCCTATCAAGCATCTTCTCCAACCACAATGCTATGAGACTAGATATCAATTAAAAGAAAAAAAGTGTAAGAAACACAAACACACAGAGATTAAACAACATGTTTCTAAATAACCAACAGGTTACTGAAGAAACCAAAGGGAAATAAAAAAATTTCTAGAAACAAATGACAATGAAAACATGACAACTCAAAACCTATGGGACGCAGCAAAAGCAATTCTAAGAGGCAAGTTTATAGCAACACAATCCTACCTCAAGAAACAAGAAAAACATCAAATAGACAACCTAACTTTACATCTAAATTAACTGGAACAGAAGAACAAAAAAACCCCCAAAATTAGTAGAAGGAAAGAAATCATAAAGATTCAAGCAGAAATAAATGAAAAAGAAATGAAACAAACAATTGTAAAGATTAATAAAACTAAAAGCTGGTTCTTTGAGAAGATAAAATTGACAAGCCTTTAGCCAGACTTATCATGAAAAAAAGAAGAATCAAATCAACAAAATTAGAAATGAAAAAGGAGAGGTTATAACAGACAATGCAGAAATAAGAGGATTATAAGATTTAATAAGGATTATAAGAGACTATTATGAATAACTACATGGCAATAAAATGGACAACCTGGAAGAAACGGACAGATTCTTAGAAAAGCTCAACCTTCAAAGCTCAACCAGGAAAAAATAGAAATTATTAACCACCCAATTTTAAGCACTGAAACTGAAGCTGTGACCCACCTCTATGACCCATCTCCTAGAGTAATGGAAATAAAAACAAAAGTAAATGAGTGGGACCTGATTAAACCTAAAAGGCTTTGCACAGCAAAGGAAACTATAAGCAAGGTGAAAAGACAACCCCCAGAATGGGAGAAAATAATAGCAAATTAAATAACTGACAAAGGATTAATTTCCAAAATATGCTAGCAGCTCATACAACTCAATGCCAAAAAAACAAACAACCCAATCAAAAAGTGGGAAAAAGACCTAAACAGACATTTCTCAAAAGAAGACATACAGATGGCTAACTAACACATGGAGAGATGCTCAACATCACTCATTATTAGAGAAAGGCAAATCAAAACTGCAATGAGATATCACCTCACACCAGTCAGAATGGCCACCATCAACAAGTCTGGAGAGGGTGTAGAGAACAAGGAACACTCTTGCCCTGCTGGTAGGAATGCAAATTGATACAGCCACTATGAAAGATGGTATGGAGACTCCTTAAAAACTAGGAATAAACCACCATATGACCCAGCAATCCCACTCCTAGGCATATACCTTGAGGAAACCAAAATTGAAAAAGACACATGTATCCCATTGTTCATTGCAGCACAATTTAGAATAGCTAGAACATGGAAGCAAACTACATGTCCACCTGCAGATGAATGGATAAAGAAGTTGTGGTACATATTCACAATGGAATATTACTCAGCCATAAAAAGCAATGCATTTGGGTCATTTCTGATGAGGTGGATGAACCTAGAACCTATTATACAGAGTGAAGTGAGTCAGAAAGAGAAATATCATATTCTAATGCATATATACGGAATCTAGAAAAATGGTACTGAAGAATTTATTTACAAAGCAACAACAGAGAAACAGACATAGAGAATAGACATATGGACATGGGGAGAGGGGAGGAGAGGGTGAGATGTAAGGAAAGAGTAACATGGAAACTTACATTGCCATAAGCAAAATAGATAGCCAACATCAATTTGCTGTATGGCTCAGGAAACTCAAACAGGGGCTCTATATTAATCTAATGGGGTGGGATGGGAGGGAGACGGGAGTGAGGTTCAAAAGGGAGGGGATATTTGTATACCTATGGCTGATTCATGTTGAGGTTTGACAGAAAACAACAAAATTCTATCCTTCAATAAAAATAAATTAAAAATAATGTAACTCATATTACATTACCTTCCCCACATAAAGCCCTCAAATGGCTTCTCTCTACATTTAGAGTGAAATTCAGTAAACAAACTCTTGACCCGAATCTTGCACCACTCTCGCCACAGTGGGTTTCTGTTTCCTCAAAGCTACCAGCTTCTTCTTGCCCCAGAACTCGATGTTTCCCAAGGTCTTTGAATGGCTATGTCCTCCTTCAGATTTCAGCTTGAATAGCACCTCCTCAGAGAGACTTGTGTGTCTCAACTAAAGTAGCCTGCCCCGTCCTCCTTTACTCTTCAGTCTGTCATTTCCCTCCTAAAACTTGTCACCATCTATGACGATCTTTGTTTACTTACATATTTTCACTTCCTCCACCCCATCATATACATTAGAATGAAGTCCCAGGAGAGCATGGATTTTATCTTAGTTACTATTGTTTTCTGTATGCAGAACATGTGTTACCCGTAGTAGATATTCAATGAATGTTGGCTGAATAGATGAATGGCTGTGCTATTATGAGTTTTCAGAAAACACTAGCCTCTTACAATAGGAGAGTGGCATCAAAAAAGCAGAGGAATGGAAGGCATAAAACTAAAATGCTAAAGTCAAACTTCATTTTATGCTTTTCTTAATTACGGACCCTTCATACCTTTATCAGACAGGGATAGAAGAGAAGCTTTGTGTACAGATATTTTTGCAGTTGCCAACTTGATGAAACACAGTTTCATGGCTTTCTTTTCTAAACATAACATGTTTGGATGCAATATTAATAACAGCTATACTTACCGTGTGCCCATGGGTTTCCCTAGTGCCTCAGATGGTAAAGAATCTTCATATAATGCAGGAGACCTGGGATCAATCCTTGGGTCAGGAAGATCCCCTGCAGAAGGGAAAGGCAACCCACTCTAGTATTCTTGCCTGGAGAACCTCTGGTGGCTCCCATGGTAAAGAATCTGTCTGCAATGCAGGAGACACAGGAGATGCGGGTTCAGTCCCTGAGTTGGGGAGGATGCCTGAAGGAGGGAATGGCTACCCACTCCAGTCTTTTGCCTGGAGAATTCCACGGACAGAGGAGTCTGATGGGCTAGAGTCCACGGGGTTATGAAGAGTCGGACTCGACTGAGTCACTAACAGAATAATACCATGTGCCCAACACTAACATGAGGGCTCTGTATGCATTAAATTGTTAATATATAACTTCACAGTAGGCCTATAAGGTAGGAAGGACTATTTCCCCTATTTTACAGATTAGAAAGTATAAAAAGTTTCAACTATTACCCAAGGTCATAAAATGAGAAACAGCAGAGTTTAGACTTGAACCCACCATATATGGCGCCAGAATCCATGCTCTTTACTTCTTTGATGTACTAATATTTGTTACTTTGATTAGACTTCTATTCGAAAAACTCTGAGTAAGATGGTAGGCACTGAGAGAGGGCATCAGAGGGTAGACAGACTGAAAACATGATCACAGACAACTAGCCAATCTGATCACATGGACCACAGCCTTGTCTAACTTGATGAAACTAAGCCATGCCGCGTGGGCCACCCAAGATAGATGGGTCATGGTGGAGAGGTCTGACAGAATGTGGTCTACTGAAGAAGGGAATGGCAAACCACTCCAGATCTTTTGCCTTGAGAACCCCATGAACAGTATGAAAGGCAAAAAGATAGGACACTGAAAGATAGGACACTGACCTCCACAGGTCAGTAGGTGCCCAATATACTACTGGAGATGAGTGGAGAAATAACTCCAGAAAGAATGAAGGGATGTTTTGCCAAAGCAAAAACAACACCCAGTTGTGGATGTGACTGGTGATAGAAGCAAGGTCCGATGCTGTAAAGAGCAATATTGCATAGGAACCTGGAATCTAGTTAGGTCCATGAATCAAGGCAAATTGGAAATGGTCAAAGAGGAGATGGCAAAAGTGAATGTCAACATTTTAGAAATCAGCAAACTAAAATGGACTGGAATGGGTGAATTTAACTCAGACAACCATTATATCTACTACTGTGGGTAAGAATCCTTTAGGAGAAATGGATTAGCCATCATAGTCAACAAAAGAGTCTGAAATGCAGTACTTGGATGCAATCTCAAAAACAACAGAATGATCTCTGTTTGTTTCCAAGGCAAATCATTCAGTATCGCAGTAATCCAAGTCTATGTCCCAAACAGTAATGCTGAAGAAGCTGAAGGTGAACAGTTCTATGAAGACCTACATGACCTTCTAGAACTAACACCCTCCAAAGATGTCCTTTTCATTATAGGGGACTGGAATGCAAAACTAGGAAGTCAAGAAACACCTGGAGTAATAGGCAAATTTGGCCTTGGAGTACAGAATGACACAGAGCAAAGGCTAATAGAGTTTTGCCAAGAGAATGTACTGGCCATAGCAAACACCCTCTTCCAACAACACAAGAGAAGGCTCTGTACCTGTACTTCACTGGATGGCCAACATCGAAATCAGATTGATTATATTCTTTGCAGCCAAAGATGGAGAAGCTCTATACAGTCAGCAAAAACAAGACTGGGAGCTGACTGTGGCTCAGATCATGAACTCGTTATTGCCAAATTCAGACTTAAACTGAAGAAAGAAAACCACTAGATCATTCAGGCATGACCTAAATCAAATCCCTCATGATTTTACAGTGGAAGTGAGAAATAGATTTAAGGAACTAGATCTGATAGACAGAGTGCCTGATGAACTATGGACGGAGTTTTGTGACACTGTACAGGAGACAGGGATCAAAACCATTCTCAACAAAAAAGAAATGCAAAAAGGCAAAATGGTTGTCTGAGGAGGTCTTTCAAATAGCTGTGAAAAGAAGAGAAGTGAAAAGCAAAGGAAAAGAGGAAAGATATAGCCATTTGAATGCAGAGTTCCAAGGAATAGCAAGGAGAGGTATGTAAGCCTTCCTCAGAGATCAGTGCAAAGAAATAGAGGAAAACAACACAATGGGAAAGACTAGGGATCTTTCAAGAAAATTAGAGATACCAAGGGAACATTTCATGCAAAGATGGGCTCGAAAAGGACAGAAATGGTATGGACCTAACAGAAGCAGAAGCTATTAAGAAGAGGTGGCAAGAATACACAGAAGATCTGCACAAAAGATCTTCATAACCAAGATAATCATGATGTTGTGATCACTCACCTAGAGCCAGACACCCTGGAATGCAAAGTCAAGTGGGCCTTAGGAAGCATCAGTACAAAAAAGCTAGTGGAGGTGATGGAATTCCAGTTGAGCTATTTCAAATCCTGAAAGATGAGGCTGTGAAAGTGCTGCACTCAATATGCCAGCCAATTTGGAAAGCTCAGCAGTGGCCACAGGACTGGAAAAGGTCAGTTTTCATTCCAATCCCAAAGAAAGGCAATGCCAAAGAATGCTCAAACTACCGCACAATTGCACTCATCTCACACGCTGGTAAAGTAATGCTCAAAATTCTCCAAGCCATTCTTCAGCACTATGTGAACTGTGAACTTCCAGATGTTCAAGCTGGATTTAGGCAAGGCAGAGGAACCAGAGATCAAATTGCTAACATATGTTGGATCATCAAAAAAGCAAGAGAGTTCCAGAAAAACATCTACTTCTGCTTTCTTGACTATGCCAAAGCCTTTGACTGTGTGGATCACAATAAACTGTGGAAAATTCTGAAAGAGATGGGAATACCAGACTACCTGACCTGCCTCTTGAGAAACTTGTATGCAGGTCAGGAAGCCACAGTTAGAACTGGACATGGAACAACAGACTGGTTCCAGATAGGAAAAGGAGTATGTCAGGGCTGTATATTATCACCCTGTTTATTTAACTTACATGTAGAGTACATCATGAGAAACGCTGGGATGGAAGAAGCACAAACTAGAATCAAGACTGCTGGGGAAAATATGAATAACCTCAGATATGCAAATGACACCATCCTTATGGCAGAAAGTGAAGAACTAAAGAGCCTCTTGATGAAAGTGAAAGAGGAGAGTGAAAAAGTTGGCTTAAAGCTCAACATTCAGAAAACTAAGATCATGGCATCCAGTCCCATCACTTCATGGGAAATAGATGGGGAAACAGTGGCTGACTTTATTTTTCTGGGCTCCAAAATCACTGCAGATGGTGACTGCAGCCATGAAATGAAAAGACACTTACTCATTGGAAGGAAAGTTATGACCAACCTAGATAGTATATTAAAAAGTAGAGATGTTACTTTGTCAACAAAGGTCCATCTAGTCAAGGCTATGATTTTTCCAGTAGTCATGTATGGATGTGAGAGTTAGACTATAAAGAAAGCTGAGTGCCAAAGAATTGATGCCTTTGAACTGTGGTGATGGAGAAGACTCTTGAGAGTCCCTTGGACTGCAAGGATATCCAACCAGTCCATCCTAAATAAATCAGTCCTGAATATTCATTGGAGGGACTGATGTTGAAGCTGAAACTCCAATACTTTGGCCACCTGATGCAAAGAGCTGATTCATTTGACAAGACCCTGATGCTTGGAAAGATTGAGGGCAGGAGGATAAGGGGACAACAAAGGATGAATTGGTTGGATGGCATCACCGACTCAATGCACATGAGGTTGTGTGAACTTTGTGAGTTGGTGATGTGTAAGGAGGCCTGGCATGCTGCGGTTCATGGGTTCGCAAAGAGTCGGATACGACTGAGCAACTGAACTGAACTGACTGAGAAACATTTGTTACCATTCTGGTACATGGCATTTTCTTTTTAATTCATTTTCTATAGTTCTAATCAGTTATTTGAGTTACCAAGCCATTGGTTATGTGATGACATTATGTCTTACTTCCATCAGGAGCATAGTATTACAGAGCTAGCCTCAAGAATTTTATCAGAGCCTTGATTTTGTAGAAAAGTATAAAAATGCCCATTTCCCCATGGGCTCCAGAATAATAAGGGCTTTTTCCCCCTTTGTTATCCTTTCAGTTAGTTATTTCAGCATATCACAGCATTAAAACCCTTCCATAGAAAAGGTCACTCTTTCTCCGATCAAAACATTTCTTTGCTCTTCTGTTCTCAGAGGTGCACATGGGAACAACAATCAATGAAGAGACGCTCATGGAACATTTTGACTTAGCTTTGAGAAACTGCCATTAGGTCAATGTATTTTGTGCTGGTTTTACAACCAGTAATTTCTCTCGTAATGGCACTTTCTAATCACGGGGTGAAAATAGCCACAGTTGCAATAATAGGGCTCCATTGGTATCTTAAGGATTTTTCCAGAACTTTAACAATTTCTTTTCATTTTGACATTTTTTCATAATGTTATGAAAACTGCTTCCAATGTTTCAGACTAAAGGGATAAAACACTTGCTATTATGATATCAGCTGCAAAAAAATTAGCCACTGTTCACCCATATTTCATTTTCTGTATTTTTTATTTTGAATGTTTATACATTTCAACTACATATATGAGGAATGGAATTGCATTCATTGTTATAATTCCTCATAACTTTGAATGGTGCCTTTCTCTGGGGTTCAAAACCTTGAACACATATAATTTTTACACGCTTCCTATCTCACTGAAAAATAAAACAGTTTACACAATCTTACTTTAAAGTAGAAGAAAATAACAAAAAGTTTTCCAAAAACAGCTACTGTGGGAATTTACCAGCATTTAAACTGTAAGTTTATTATTATGAAAAACCTGTTTTGTCTGTGACTCTACAGGTAAAGCTCTGTGAAGTCCCTTAGGAAGAAGATGTTACTGGGATCCCAAATGGGAATATGGACAATTGCATTTGATATTTTAAGCATAACGATTTGAAAGAGCTTCTAGATGCTTTATCAAATGTCACCTTAGAAGTTCATTCATGAGCTACAGTAGATGTGAAAAAAGGCCTATAAATAACATGGGCAAATTGAAAGCAAGAGTTGTAGATAAACTCTAAAACAGTACTGTGTGTTGTATCCTCATTACGTCTACTTATATATCTCTTCATTGTCAAGTGCTCAGAAATTATCTCTCAAGATGAAGTCTATGTATATACGGTTTAATCTGAACTCCACTGAAATTGTTTTAGGTTAAGATATTTTTGTATTTAGAGGCTTTAAAATGCTTTTCCTTCTTTTATGTTTATTTATTTACTATTATTGGGCCATGCCACTTGGCATGTTGAATATTAACTCCCTCACCAGGGGTGGAACCCATGCCCCCTGCAGTGAAGCAGGGAGTTCTAACCACTGGACAACCAGGGAATTTCTTAGCTAAGACTTTTTTAATGGAATTTTAATCTGACTATTTCATACACACATAGAATATGTGTAAATCATGAGGCATAGTAATAAAATTATTATTGTCTTCCTGATCCAGGGATCAAACCTGGGTCTCCTGCCTTGCAGGTAGATTCTTTTCCGTGTAAGCTACCAAGGAAGCCTGATTATTAGCACATCTGCTACTCAACTGAAGACTACAGAAATTTCTAATGTT
The DNA here is from genome assembly GCA_917880005.1 of Nanger dama. Taxonomy (NCBI): domain Eukaryota; kingdom Metazoa; phylum Chordata; class Mammalia; order Artiodactyla; family Bovidae; genus Nanger; species Nanger dama. The sequence goes on along the minus strand of CAKJTW010000057.1, from coordinate 10,587,230 downwards.
GTCACTACTAAGGTACTCTTCCCCACACCTATACCTTCCTGGAGGTAAATACTATCTTAGACTTTGTTTTTGCATGATTCTGAGCCTTATAAAAATTGTATCTTACATGTATCTCACGTGTATATGTAACTATTACATAGTTTTCTAATTTTTTTTCAGACCCCATTATGATATTAATATTCATGAGATGTGAAGTTCTCAGTCATGTATGACTCTTCGCCTTCCCATTGAGTGTAGCCTACCAGGCTCCTCTGTCCTTGGAATTTTCCAGGCAACAGTACTGGAGTGGATTGCATTTCCTCCAGGGGATCTTCCTGACCCAGGGATTGATCCCAGGTCTTCTGCATTGCAGGCAGACACTTTATGTCTGAGCCACCAGGGGAAGCCCATACATGTATCTCACATGTATATGTATATATTATATAGTTTTCTTTTTTTCAGACCCCATTATGATATTAATATTACTATTGCATAACAAGAGGATATATTTGGTTTCATTGCTTTGCAACAATCCATTGCTTGAAAATACTGCCTGCATGTGTGCCTAGTCACTTCAGTCCTGTCCTACACTTTATGACCCTATTCACTCTATCAGACACTTTAAGGGTTCTCAATGTTTTTATCACAAACAGTGCTGCGAAGGTGATTCCTGTATGGTTCTTTGGGTCCATAGAGGCAACAAAGTCTCCATGGTGTATACTTGGGAGTAGAATTGGGTATATTCCCTGAGTCATGCAGACTTTAAATGATAAGAAAATAATGTCAAATTATTCTACAAGAGGTTGTACCTATATGCTGTCTCCAGCCGGTGACCCACTTTGCCACCTGGGGTATGGAGTACTGAATAACCTGTTTTGAACTTACTTTGGAGTGATTTCACTTTAACACTTTACTCAGACCCTATGCTTAAAAGAAAAAAAATAAAACTTCTCCACTGTGCTCCATTCTGTCATAAGTGAGCTGAAGGAGGAGGCCTTGTAGAGAAAGGATATACCACTGGCCCATGAATAATCCAGGCTGCTACAAAGAAGGCAAGGACCCTTGATTGCTAGATGCTTGAGCACATTTCAAGATCCCTTACTCAGCAGCACTGGCTGGAGTGACCAAGTGAAGTCTTTTAAGAAACAAATGGGTACCCAGGAGAGTGGCCCAGAGGGTACCCAGGGCCTCTTACCTCCTCTTCTTTCTCAGGTAAGACTAGACTGCTAATGTGGGACAAAAGGTACCCAGCAAAATCATAACTGTCCTACCTCCTACGTACCCTGCTTAAAGATGTTCAGAATCAAATAGTAAATGTATCCATGTATCTAACTTTATTCTTGTAAGCCTACTTCTAGAACTGCATCCTCTCAAGCCAAGAGGCTTATGTTTAGTCCAGTCAAAACTTAATAGGACACAGTTGATACCTTGATTGAAATTGAATTCATTTATGCCTGTGTGAAACATGGAAAATAGCAACCAGTAATAAATTTTCCTGTCCTTTACTGAATGAAAATAGGTTTTTGTAATTGAATTTCTTTGATGTTTCTCATATTTGCATCCTGGGGAAAACGGAAAGATTTATTACAGGCTTGATATGAATTGCCCATCTGTAAAAAACATTTTAATAACAGGGGTTGCTACAATGACTGGAAAGGATGCAGAGATAAGAGTGGATCTGTCAGCCTTCCTTTATGATGACTTTGATTAAGAAAAAGATTTAATAATATTTTTATACTAAGATGGCATTGGTGAAAGTGAAAAAGATATAAAAACAAACAAATGGTATCTAATCAAACTTAGATGCTTTATCCTAGCAAAGGAAACCAACAACTAAATGAGAAAATAATCTACAGAATGGGAGAAAAAATTTGCAAATGATACTACCAATAAGGACTGAATTTCTAAAATATTCAAACAGCTCATAAAGCTCAGTATCAAAAAGCAAACAATCTAATATAAAAATTAAAAGAAGACCTAAACAGACATTTTTCCTAAGAAGACATACAGATGACCAACAGGCACAAGTAAAGATACCCAACATTGTTAATTATTAGAAAAATACAAATCAAAATTACAATAAGGCATCGCTTTACACTAGTCAGAATGGCCCTCGCCAAAAACTCTACTAACAATAACGCTGGAGAGGATGTGGAAAAAGGAAACCCTCCTACACTGTTGGTAGGAATGTAAGTGATGCAGCCACTATGGAGAATAGTATTTTCTACATAATGTAATGCTCCTAGTGGCTCAGTTGTGTCCAGCTCTTTGCCATCCCATGGACTACAGCCCACCAAGCTCCTCTATCCATGGTAAATTTCCAGGCAAGAATAACGGGCTGGGTTGCTGTTTCTTTCTCCAGGGGATCTTCCCAACCCAGGGATTGAACCCAAGTCTCTTCCATCTCCTTCAGTGGCAGGTGAATTGTTCACCACTGTGCCACCTGGGAAGCCCCTGGAGAACAGCACAGAGGTTCCTTAGAAAACAAAAATAGAGCTATTATATTATCTAGCAATCCCACTCCTGGGCATGTACCCAAAAAGATGAAAGCTCTAATTCAAAAAGATGCATGTACCCCAAGGTTCATAGTGTAACTATGTACAATAGCCAAGACATGGAAACAACTTAAGTGTCCATTGACAGGTGGTTGGATAAAGATGTGCAATATATATACAGTCAATATAATGGAATATTTCTTGGCCTATAAAGATTGAAATAATGCAATTTGCAGCAACATAGATGGACCTAGAGAGCATCATATGAAGGGAAGTAAGTCAGAAAGAGAAAGGTAAATATCACAATATCATTTATATGTGGAATCTAAAATATGATACAAATGAACTTAGTTACAAAAGAAAAACAGACTCATAGACATAGAAAACAAACTTATGCTTACCAAAGAGAGGGAGGGGGAGGAATAAATTAATTAAGAATTTGGGATTAACAGATTTACACCAATATATGCAAAACAGGTCAACAATAAGGATCTACTGTATAGCACAGAGAACTATATTCTATATCTTATAATAATCTATAATGGAAAAGTATATATGCATACATGTTAAGTTGCTTCAGTTGTGTCTGACTTTGTGACCCCATGGACTGTAGCCCTCCAGGGTCCTCTGTCAATAGGATTCTCCAGGCAAGAATACTGAAGTGGGTTTCCATGCTCTTCTCCAGGATAAGTGTATACACACACAAACACACAGAACTGAATCACTTTGCTGTATACCTGAAACTATACAACATTGTAAATCAACTATATTTCAACTAAAAAATGTTACTGGTGGCAATTTAAAGAAATTTAGACATATCTATAGGAACGGGGTGAACTTTGGACCAAAAGTCTGAATCATCAGATTTAGTAGATTTCCCAATATGGATATAATCCAGAGATTCCCTATCCCTTTGACTATCTATCAGAAGATTTCATACGAGCTTGAGGACTGAAGTTTTCAGTTGTAACTCTAACCCTCATGACTCTTTAGCAGGAGTATTTGCCATCTCATCTTCTCATAATGCCTGTACATGGCAGACACTCAATACACTTTGCGGAAATAATAAATGAATGCAGGCAACTACGTCACCCTTATTCTGCTACTACCATGATCTATGATGGCAAGTTAAGGAAAATACAATTAGAAAGTGTCTGACAATATTTTATATCAGTCTATTCTGGGGTTTCACAAATCAGACTTACATAAATCTAACAATGGTTAAAAACAACAAAAATAATGGTAGGCATTTATTTAGTGCCTATGAATATTCTAGATACTGGGTTAAACACTTCATATGCAATTTTTATAACTGGCTTACAATATAAAGTTCATTATTTACATTTTATAGATGAGTAAACCGAGACTTAAGAAGAAAATGACGGAGACAGGTATGAAATCCAGATCAATTCACTGCGCTGCACTGCCTCCCATGAAAGATACCTGAAAAACCATTTCCAATGTCATATTTATAACTTAATTTTAAAGATAATTTTTGAAAAATTAAAGCTATGCTGTTGGTTCAAAGCAAAGACTATTTCACACATAGATTACATGGAGCTTCCAAAAGTGAAGAGGGTCATTCTGAAATGAATAGACATCAGAGATAAACATTAAGTTGCATTTATTGTCAGAATACATGGAAAAACTCAAGACTATGTAGAGTACTTGGGAAACTTAGACTCCTCACACTATGGCTGTGGGCTGGCAGAAACCACACTGCCTGTATAAACCATCTCTGAAATATGTTTATTTTGTCTATTGTCTGCCATCCCCCATTTGATTCCATGCTTATATCTGGAACCCCAAAATGGCAAAGTAAAGGACAGATACAGGGTAATTCTACACTGCAGCAAAATTTAGCTTGCTATCTTGAAACTAGTCCTACTATTTTGGGATTTTAGAGTAAACAAAATTCAGACTGCAGACCAGAGGGGCCATTTACGAGTTATAAAATTGCCTGGGTGAGATAAGGCAACTCATAAATGATTCAGTGAAGTGCACAGGATAAATCTTATTTCGCATACACACGAATTCAAGGAAGAATCTGTGATGTTCTTAGCCGCTGATAATGTAAGAGAGGAACTCATGTCACATTAAGAATCTGACATGGCATTAGAGTGCTATAAAATGTTCAATTAAACATGGCAACTGCAGGACAAATGGTACCCAGGATACAGTTCTTTGTTTGCCTTTAAGAACTTTAATGTGTCTTATTTATTGAGGGCAAAGAACATAAGGATGGTAAAGTGACAGACTCCAACCTATCTGAAGATATTTGTGTTAGTGTCAAGACAAATAATAAATGGGGCTGCCTCGGGATGTTAGCCTTTTCAAAAGATGGACAGAGTTGCGTTTGGTGGATTGTACCTTATGGAATTAGAGCCGACTTAAGGAAAACTGCTCCAGCATCTGTCTTCTTTCAAGCAGATTGCCAACAGGGAAAAGTGCTGGGGAGGAGGGGTGATGGAGGAGGGGACGGGAGAAGAGCGAAAGTGGTGGGTGGGGGAGGAGAGAAGCAAGCAGGGACAGCTTGCATGTTTTAAACCCTCAAGATAAGCTGTCGCTTAGAACCTTGACAGCTCCAGAACTTGACACACGCATGCGCTCTCTGGGGGACCTTTCTGGCTGCTCTGCGGGCAGATCACGGCCACTGAGCTGTGACGCCCCGGCACTTGCCTGACCTGATATAATGGGCAGCTATTTACTGCAAACAAGGTAGATGGAAGAACATAGGCTTAAATGATGCTCTGGTGTAAGCAGGAATCCACTGGGATCCCTTGCAAGCCAGTCAATCTTCTGTGTTTTGTTTTTTTTTTAACCTTCTCTTCCCTCATCTTCTAGGCTGGGACTATTTATTTCTTTCCCTCAGGACCAAACCACAGATGCCTGACTCTGAGCAATGCTCCCCTTCCATCCATCCCCCTCTTCCTCCCACTCAAGATCAATAGAGTGGGTTAAAGAAGCAATTGAATGACAATAAATAAAATAGAAAACCAAGTTTGGATACTTCCAACATACTGTTTTCTGGGCTTTTTTTTTTTTTTTAATCTGTAACTACGGAAAAACAACAAAAAAAAAACCAGCCCCAGGAGGCCTCTTGGTTAGGCTGTCAGATCGCTTCAATGAGAAACCCAATCAAACTTGATTTGTGAAGAGTGTCAAAAGCGGTAGTGAATCATGCAAGCTGAAGCCTCCTCATGCGTGTTTCTGAAGCTTGTGAATGTTTATTTCTGCTGCACCTAGGAACACAGAGTTACACTCTACATTTTCTGATCAAGGGGAACAGTCAAAATGGGAAGACTTGGAAAGTGAACGTGCTTGAATGCACGACCGGCCACTGTGTTTGCTTCTGCCTCCAGTTGCAGTAGAAGAAATTACCCAAAAGTCTTTCCTCCATAGCATCTTGCTTTTCAAAGAGCCAAACAGATTTTATTTCTCTTATTGAATTTATTTCCTGTTAGGTGAGGTAAGACAGGCAGGTATATAGAGAGAAATCGTAGGCTCAGTGATGTGGGGTTTACTTGTCAAGGTCATGGTGTCAGTAGCACAATGGTGCCCATGTTTTCCACCTTTCAAAATGGGTCTGTTTCTCCCAGGAACTTAAGAAAGAGAAGACAAATTCTTTTCTTGAATCTTACAAAGATGTAAGTGGCACGGATAGGTTGAAGAATGCTTAGTTTGGTTTGAGCCCCCCAAGACACAATGTATTCCCTTCTGTCTATGAATTTCTTTACATAATATAAGAAGCTCAAACCAAGAGGCTCTGTTCCCTGGATCTCTGCCAGGAATGGAAGCCAGATTCCTATCGGAAACCAAGTCTGGTTTTCTTCTTGTAAGTCAACCCTACGTTAGGTAAAGAAGAGAGAGACATTTTATACTTTTATTATCAGATTGTAATATCTGTGTTGAGCCTTTATATTCTAAGTATAAGGCCATAACTTGGTTTTCAAACAATTTCACAAACCAGAAAAGTCATCTTATAATGCTGCTAACTCTGCTGATTCATTCTTTTATGTACTTTTACAAAACTTTCCTGTCACTTAATAATTATTTATGATAAAGTGGAACAACAGTGAAACACACACTTGAAATCTACAGATAACCTCTACCTTTAATTCGGTTGATCCTTTCCAACTCACCTTTCCCCAGAACTATTTACCGGCAGGGCAATTACTCTGCCACCGTGTAATCGACTGTTACTCTCCTATGGGCATCAGTGCAGGCCAGAGGCAGAGGACTGAACATGGTTTTCCTTCCTTTTCTTTCTTTTGAAAGTTTCTCTGTATCTGATTTCTTCCTGTGACCTTCAGCTGAGCTCTTGGAAGGCTGGACCCTGGTTTTGCACGTTATGAGTACAATGGTCAATTCTGTTTCATTTTTTTAGGCTGCCAAAAGTGATCTCATATTCTGGGCTACTTTCATATTTTCAAATAAATTACTTCCAAGACTCTTATTCTCATATCTGCTCTGAGAAACTTCACTCTTGGCTGCGAGTGTGTTCTGTCAGTGGACTGAGCAGAGTACATTTTCACAGCTACAGTTTCACCCTGGAGAGATGGAATAAAGAAGACAGCGTTCGGGCTCCTTTAAGGGAAAGGAAATAGAGGTTTTGTTATACCCACCCATAACTGAAACTCCTTAAACAATTGTTTTAAATCAGAATGGTAACTCAAGTGAGGAATACTGCATGTGTTACATAAAAGGTACAGTTGGGGGCCATTTTCTTCTCTTCTGACAAAAAGACCATCATTTCTTAACCTTGCCACGAGAACACTATTTGGTACTTAGGTGGCAACACTTGGTAGATGAAGCTCAAACCAAGAGGCTCCTGGGTGTATGTGGCATTGCCTTTATAACATCTGTGCAATATGTGTGTGAATTATTTCATAGAGTATACACTGAAATAGAAAATAAGCAAGATTTGGAAGTAGGATTTGGGATTCACAATGCTCTCTGATGTGCCGTGATGTGTCTCATGTGTTATTGGCCCCTACACACATTCATCTCACCATCTCACATTCAAATATATAGTTACAAATATAGCTGATATTTTTTTTCAATTTGTTGTGAAGCAGGTTTCATTAGCCCAGGCATTGCTGGTGTTAAAAAAATTTTTTTTTCACATTATTATAAAAATTCTGTATTTTTATTTTTTAATTTTAGTGTTTTTGTTTTAGCTGCAGTGGGTCTTTGTTGTGGCGCAGGGGCTTCTCATTGTGGTGTGCAGGCTTCTCACTGCGGTGGCTTCTCTTGTTGCAGAGCATGGGTGCATGGGTTCTAGAGCTGTGGCGCACAGTCTCTCTAAATGTGGCACTCTGCCTTAGCTGCCCCACAGCAAGTGGGATCTAAGTTCCCTGACCAGGGATCAAACCCATGTCTCCTGCATTGGAAGGCAAATTCTTAACCACTGGACCACCAAGGAAGTACTACATTCTTGGTATTTTAAACTAGGTAATTCTTCATCGCGGAGGGCCATGTCTATGCACTGGAGTGTTATTTAGCAGCTTATTTGGCTTCTACTTACTATTGCCCCTCCAATCCCTCCCAAGATATGACTGTCAAAAATAACTGATATTGCCAAATATCCCCTAGGGGGCAAAACTGTCCTCAACTGGGAAACACTGAGGTATAGTAATATATGACATGTATTTAAGATCCTGTTTTCCCAGTAGTTTGGCATCCTGAGTCACAGTTACAAAGAAATTCTGAAGCCACTATGTAAGCCAAGGAGGTGGGCCACTCAGGTCTCTCTTCCAGAGGGAACCTTCTGGAAGGAGTCTCAGCTGCCACAGCAGTCAGGCTGAGGCCATGCTTTTCTCTCAGCTAATGATTCATCACAATGGGAACACCAGAGTTGGGCCATTTTCCACGCAAAATGGAACCTCTCAGATACGCAATATTTATTCCAGCTCCCCGTGGCCTGGTTGAAGCTTCCTCAGAGTTGCACGTAATCTGAGGCTCTTTGTACTTAACCCTCCATCCTTCACCTCTCATTTTCCACATGTCATGACCTAGAGATTTCACAGCCTATACCTGCTTCTTGTTCCCTCCGTATTTCACAGGCATTTGATCAATAAATGTCTCACTTTTCTACTTTGGTCCTGGATCTACTTCCTGGATTACCTGACCTGATGCAGTCACTATCACATATGTGCAATCCTGTCTTTATTGCTGTTCCTCAAATGCTCTGAAACGGTATCTACAGTCACACCTTCACAAAAGTGGTTTCTTTCTTTGTGAAATGTCCCTTTCACTGTTCTCTGCATAGCTGGTTCCACCATTCAGGTCTTAGATTAAATGCTACATCCTTGGGGAATCCTTTTCAGACATGCAGCCTCTAGGCAGTGTTCAAAAAATGTGCACTTTGATGTTTTTCATAGAATTTTTGGTTGATTTTTGGTACATATGTTTTCCTGCTTTAAAATTAGCTCTTTATGGACAGGGACCAACATGCTCAACGTTGCTTTTCTGGTGTCTACAACAAGGTGAAAAATGGGAGGAAACTAGACTCCAAAGCTCTGGCTCTTAGCCGCCTTCACCTACAAAATTTGTTATGACATGATGATTTCAAACTGGTTGGTACTCCCTGGCTTAGAGGAGATTCCTAGCTTGTTTCTTTGTCAAAGATTTAGATTTGGTGGTGAATGAATCTTAAACATTCTGAGTATCCAAACTGTTTCACAGCCCTGGACAAAAGGGATGTGTAAACAATTCCTTCTAGAACGTACATGGGAATTAACAAGTTATGCAGCAAGACCCCAGTGAAACAAGTGGGCAATTTCAGCCACAGTGCTGGAAGGAGGGGAGGTGGAGAGGATGTTTGAGGGACAGAATGTGCATCAAGTAAAGAACTGATCCCTCATGGGTAGACAGCTTTAGACGAAAAATATGTATTATTTTGTTAAAAGCTATATGGTACATATATACAGTGGAATCTTACTCAGCCATAAAAAGGAATGAAACTGGGTCATTTGTAGAGATGTAGATGGACCTAGAGACAGTCATACATAGTGAAGTCAGAAAAAGAAAAACAAATGTCATGTATTAATGCTTATATGTGGAATCTAGAAAAATGGTATAGATGATCTTATTGCAAAGCAGAAATGGAGACACAGATGTAGAGAACAAATGTATGGACACCAAAGGGGGAAGGAGGGGTAGGATGAATTGGGAGATTGGCTTTGACATATACACACTAGTGATACTATGTGTAAAACATAATTAATGAGAACCTACAATATAGCACAGGCAACTCTACTCAGTGCTCTGTGGTGACAAAAATGAGAAGGAAGTCCAAAAAGAGGGGATACATGTATACATAGAACTGATTCACCTTGTTGTACAGCAGAAACTAACACAATCTTGTAAAGCAACTATCAGTTCAGTTCAGTTCAGCTGCTCAGTCATGTCCGACTCTTTGCAACCCCATGAATCACAGCACGCCAGGCCTCCCTGTTCACCACCATCTCCCGGAGTTCACTCAGACTCGTGTCCATCAAGTCCGTGATGACATCCAGCCATCTCATCATCAGTCGTCCCCTTCTCCTCCTGCCCCTAATCCCTCCCAGCATCAGAGTCTTTTCCAGTGAGTCAACTCTTCACAAGAGGTGGCCAAAGTAGTGGAGTTTCAGCTTTAGCATCATTCCTTCCAAAGAAATCCCAGGGTTGATCTCCTTTAGAATGGACTAGTTGGATCTCCTTGCAGTCCAAGGGACTCTCAAGAGTTTTCTCCAACACCACAGTTCAAAAGCATCAATTCTTTGGCGCTCAGCCTTCTTCACAGTCCAACTCTCACATCCATACATGACCACAGGAAAAACCATAGCCTTGACTAGATGGACCTTCGTCGGCAAAGTAATGTCTCTGTTTTTGAAGATGCTATCTAGGTTGGTCATAACTTTCCTTCCAAGGAGTAAGCGTCTTTGAATTTCATGGCTGCAGTCACCATCTGCAGTGATTTTGGAGACCAAAAAATAAAGTCTGACACTGTTTCCACTGTTTCTCCATCTATTTCCCATGGCAACTATACCCCAATAAAAATTAATTTTTAAAAAGCTATGTCAAAACCAGTAAGTTGATGGTTTTTCACACAGGCAGCATCCAGGGGCAGGCAAATCTGTAGAACCTGAGAGGAGTCATGCTTCTGATTTTTCTTCCTATTTATGGATTAGCATGATTTTTTTATAGCAGCAGTGAGGAGTCATAGCTGATTAGGTAAAGACCTTATAATAGAGTGTGAACTTTGATTAATTACAAATAGAAAAAGTATATAATTTTTGGTTAAAAAAGTGATCATTTTGATGTGACTTAATGGAATCAGTACATCAAAGGCAGAACTGAGACAGGGAAGAGGATGGCAGATGATTTGTGTGAAAGCTAGAGACAGACAGGGACTCCCAGCATTGCCCAATAGCCAGACCTGAAGGAAGCTGGAATTATGTAACTGCCTTGATGCTGTATCTATTATCTCTCCATGATTCCATAGACTGTAGCCCACCAGGCTCCTCTGTCCATGGGATTTCCCAGGCAAGAATATTGGAGTGGGTTGCAATTTCCTCCTCCAGGAGATCTTCCCAACCCAGGAATCAAACCCATGTCTCATGTGTCATTCTGCATCGGCAGGTGGATTCTTTACCTCTGAGTCACCTGGTCATTCCAGGCAGAGGAAAAACACATGTAAAGGTGTGACAAGAGAATGAGAGCATAATGTGGGTAGTGGACAGTGATGAGACAGGCCTTCTCTGCAACTGGTGGCTTCAGGAGAACACCCTAGTAGAGTGTAAGATAGTGTGTGTGTGTGTGTGTGCATGTGTGTGCGCGCGCGTGTGCAGGGAAGACAATGGAAACTTGACCAATCATATATAAAAACCATGTGGCTATTTTGCCAAAGGTGTACTGCAGATTTAATCTCTGTTGATGTTCATTTCTGATAATTGAGCCGGCTTCTGAAACGTCTTATTGAGGGGATTTATGAAGTGTTAGTTCTGTGCTCTTCGTTGGAGGTTTACCCAGGCGCTCAGGCCAGCTTAGCACGCTCCCTCTCCATGGTGGACATGGTTCCTTGTGCCAGAAGCATCTCTACCATGAGGATTAAATTCATGTTCAGTTTTCTTCCAGTATCTAATTGACGTCATGGACACAGTGATGCCTTTATGTTTGCTTTTCTGTAGGAACTCATAGGTGAAAGTGGAGAAGGGGCTGCTGGTGCCACCAAGCAGCTTCCCCACGAGGTCCTTGGGCCACTTGCTGTAGCTTCTTTTCTGTCACTGCTGTTGCCATGGCCAACGTGCCAGCAACCAGTAACGGCCAAGGCTTGTCCTTCTGCCTATGGAGCCTCTCTAGTAAGACTGTGGTAACAAAAAATTTAAAAAAAAAAACAACTCACCTTTACATCCTTTTTAAAAAGTGTTTTGTTCTCTAATAGTATTAAGGACACAGTCCAAGATGGTTCCATGCTTCTGCAGTATAATCCCACCAGTCAAGCAAATTCCTTATGGCCAAATCATCTGAATCTTTTCCAAGTTGAAGCTGGTGCAGAGAGTCAATGCTGTCCAATAACAAGGATTCATTTCACTCTAGACATAAACAGGAAGAGCCGATACATGACTATCCAGGCTTCTCATAGCCAGAGAGCCCACCCAGCTCCTCTCACCCTGTTTACTTGCTCAGTCTCTTACTAGAGTGGGAGTTTTGAGGAATCTGTGCAAGAGGCACTCACCAGACTTTTGCCATTATTTTGATAACCTATTACCACTAGTCTGAGATCTCAAAAATAAAAACAGCAAAAGGTTAATAAAGAGGTAAGTTTGGTGGAGGAGGACAGCATAACTGCAGGGTATCTGGATTTAAAAGCTGTTTGTCCCAGGTTGGCATAACCCCGTCTAACCCACCTGGAGCTCACCCTCTACCATGCTCCTTGATGCATGAGTCCCTCTTACTATGTATGAATGACTGACTTGTTCTCTCTTTTCCTCTCTGCCCTCCCTGCCCTTCGTGGGTCAGTATTTCAGCTTTTCAACTCTCAGCTCAGTCATTACTTCTTAGTGAAGACTTCTCTGAACTTTTAGTTATAAACCTCTCAGTCCCATTTACCTCTCATAACAGAGCCCTTACCATATTCCACATTTATTGGGGTTTATCACCTGACTAATGCCTGTCTCTCATATTAGACTGAATAATCCAGGAGGACAGAGATGCGATATTTTCCCTCAGTGTTACATCTCCAGTGTCTACAACATAGCAGGTCCTCAATGAGTATGTATTGAATGGATGACTGAAGGAAGGATTTTCTCCGAGAAAGAACATGAGACCCTCCAGTTACTAGACCTTCTAGAAACTTCTCCCGTATACATGTCATGACTATCTACTGATGCCTGGAAAATAGTACAGGCAGCTAAATATATTCTGGAAAATTGAGTCTCACTATCTGCTCAGGATATATTGTATAAATTCTTCTGGGACAAGGTATATAAAGTGCTTTCTTGAAATATTTGTGGGACAAAATCAAGTCTGGGCTTTCATCTTCCTTGAACTGTGCTTTCAGCAACTGATTTTTCCCTGAAGATACAGATAATGGACATTTTCCTTCAATCCTTACCCTAGCCCTCCCTCTAAATTTCCTAATATTGAATGATGCAATTCAAAATTTAAATGCCAAACAATAGAAATTCTGGAGAGCAGATGAATGAATGAACTTCATAAATTAATGAAATTAAACATTTTTTTTAAATCAAAGGAGCTTTCTTAGTATGACTGAAAACACATTTGCACTGTGAATTTAGGATAAGCTCAAACAACTCAAGGCTATTTACACATTAGAATTGATGCTTTTGAATTGTGGTGCTGGAGGAGAATCTTGAGAGTCCTTTGGACTACAAAGAGATCCACCAGTCAATCCTAAAGGAAATCAACTCTGAATATTCATTGGAAGGACTGATGCTGGAGCTGAAGCTCCAATAACTTGATCACCTGTTGTGAGGAACTGACTCATCGGAAAAGACCCTGATGCTGAGAAAGACTGAGGGCAATAGAAGGGGCAAGAAAAAAATGAAATAGTTATTTGGCATCACCAGTGTGAGTTTCAGCAAGCTCTGGGAGACAGGGAAGGACGCGGAAACCAGGCTTGCTGCAGTCCACGGGGTGGCAAAGAGTTGGCTATGACTTAGTGACTGAACACAACAAAAGAACACTCAAGATGCCAGAGCACAGCTATGGGAACCTCAAATGACCACAGACTATAGTCCCAAGCAACTGTCAGCAGACTTCTGCAGACAAAAAAAGGGAAGAAAAAGACTCTTCCCTCTGTATGCTCCCCCTTTTAAGTCTTCAAGGTCTCCTTTGAGTAGCTCTTATCTTTAAGTAGTCAAAGTCATTTTACTGTGTTGCTAAGCCATGTGGCTTCCTCTAATGCCTCACTGCCACTGTCACTGACTCTGAGAAATGAGTCTCCCCCAACTCTCTAGCTCTCCTAGCCTGAATCACCCTAGTCCCAGGGTGCTTTGGCACCTGTAGGGTTCTCTCTCAGTCTTTTATCCTGGCACTTAAGCAGTTAGGACTTTAAGAAACTGTTAGAATCATTTTTAGCTCTGAGCTGCTATTGCTGCTAAGTCGCTTCAGTCGTGTCTGACTCTGTGCGACCCCATAGACGGCAGCCCACCAGGCTCCCCCGTCCCTGGGTTTCTCCAGGCAACAACACTGGAGTGGGTTGCCATTTCCTTCTCAATGCATGAAAATGAAAAGTGAAAGTGAAGCTGCTTAGTCATGTCCAACTCTTAGCGACCCCACGGACTGCAGCCTACTGGGCTCCTCCGTCCATGGGATTTTCCAGGCAAGAGTACTGGAGTGGGTTGCTATTGCCTTCTCTGAGCAAATGATTAAAAAGTGGGACGGACTCTCTTCAAAGACCACAGGTCTAGGGGTGTACATTGGAATTTCAAAGCTAAGAGCTTGTGTTTGAGTAATCGCCCACCCCCAGCCGACCAGTGCTCTCCCCATCAGGTGCATGTGGTGGGTAAGCTGCTGTCTTATTTCTTCTTTTGTTCTCTCTGTCTGCTGCCCCCTCCTTGTACAAACAAGTGCTTATGCTAATAGCAAGATACAGCCCAACCTTAAAAAAAAAGGGTGTAGTGATCAGTATCCATCATCTTTCCAAGTGCCTTGTCACTACATCAATTAATAAAATTGAGCAAAAAATGTCACGGGCCCGGTGGAAAAACCTTTTCACAGCCTTTCAGGGGGAAGTTTACTTGCAGCTTTTTTCCCTTGCATTAGCTCCTGTCATCTACAAAACAACAGAACCCAGTGGTGTCAATTATATTTGATTGACTGAGTAAAGCACACACACAAATAAGCGAAAACAATGGACACAAAAATCTATAGATGACTCCCCTTGTCAGAGAGGATGCTTGTCTTCTCCATTTTCATGCGGCATGGTGTCCTGCTGCTCCTGGCTTAAATGTTTCCTTCAGCCCCCAAACTATCACCAATTAAGTTAGCAGGGTCTTCAAAGGTGTCAAACGACTCCCTAGGCAATCGGCTCTAACTGCTGTTCAATAAATGAGGTCTAATTTATCAGTTTAACTTCACTTCTAAAAACCTAATGCTTCACAGTACTGGGCACTGTTTACCTAGACCGAGGCTCAGCCAGAGCCAGCAGCGGGCTCAAGTTATGGCCCATCTCATAACGACCGCACATTATATGGGGTGTCTATTTTTTTCCCCGTTTCCTAATTTCAGTGTGGACTTTCCAACTCTGGACTTTTTGCATGTATCACCTTGCACACACACGAAATTCCCTTGAGCCAACGTCAAACCCAAGTCTGGACTATCTTTGGTACCGACAGTTAATAATGGCGGAGGAGAAGCAGAACCGGTCTCTCTTTTTTTATGTTCTGCCTTTGTGTTGTCACTGTGTAGAGACTCACATTTTTAAAAACTCCAGGAGGTTAACTTTGGCAGCAGAACAGGAAATGAATGTATGGGCTCGTGTTTCTAAGTAAATTAAACAGGTACAGATTTGGCACAGGGGCTGTTGAAGTAGAAAGTCTTATGAATAAATGGGCCAGAAATTTTAATTAACAGCTGCTGCTGCTGCTAAGTCGCTTCAGTCGTGTCTGACTCTGTGCGACCCCATAGGCGGCAGCCCACTAGGCTCCCCCCGTCCCTGGGATTCTCCAGGCAAGAACACTGGAGTGGGTTGCCATTTCCTTCTCCAATGCAGGAAAGTGAAAAGTGAAAGTGAAGTTGCTCAGTCGTGTCCGACTCTTCGCGACCCCATGGACTGTAGCCCACCAGGCTCCTCCATCCATGGAATTTTCCAGGCAAGAGTACTGGAGTGGGGTGCCATTGCCTTCTCCTAATAACAGCCTATGAGTGAAAATCATTCAAAGCCAATGATGAGACCAAGAAAGCAGTAACTTAATGCTCAAACATACTAACCACATTAAAACTGCTCATATTTATCTTAATACCAAATAAGACAATGAGCAAGATAGATTAAAAATATTTCTTGATGGGTTTGAACATAGACTTGGAGACTGAAAGGGTATATATAGCCTTGTAAAATATGAGTTTATTTGTAGAGTAAGGAGATATTAAAAATATATATATATGTTAAAGTTGGGCTGAGGTGAATGGGCAATACCATATATTATATTAAGAAAGTATACATGACTGTAGAGATATTTGCTTTTTAACAGGAAGACATGATATTTGCAAATACTCCTAAATTTGCAGCTCTATCTCAGGCAAGGGATAATTGGAATTTGGATAAAAATCACATTTTGTAAGTAAATTTACGTCGTTCTGGAGACTCAACATTTTTCCATAATCCTAAAATATTTCTTAAAGACACACTGCACTTGATGTGTAACTGGGGGCAATATTTCATTATTAGTATGCTTTCTTTGGTGCCTCTGTGAGCACATTAACTTTGCCCTAATCCACCTGAGGAATCCAGTTGCCAAGAGGAAAATTAAGATTTGATCACAGAGAGAAAGCCTGTAGAAATAATACAGTCTTTAGCTCCAGACATGCACAGTAGATTTTCATAGTAGGAAGAATAACCATATAAACAAGGCTTAGACTGGTATTTTACAGATTGCTTTGTTTCTTCTTTAGCATATCAAAAAACCAGAAGGACCCAGCTCACAGAGCTCTGTGGTGGTGCACACATCCCGTGATCTTACAGTGGTATAGACATTCCACGATCTTATGGTGATACACACTGAACAAGAAAATGTTTCTCTCTCTCTCCAGCTACCCTCGCTTTCTAACTTCAGTCCCACGCTGGGCAGAACTCTGATTGTTTCAACCTGTCAAGGCTCCCATCACTGCCTACCACCTCCAGTTGCTGGTGTTCTTATCATCAAGACCATATAGTGTGGGGCTTGGTTACTTTCCTTTTGCGGCAGGTATAGCAGCCCCTTAGCTTGTTACTTTATCCACATCAGGGATATTTTATCTTATAGAAAAGTACAGACTATGGAGTCAACCACAAGTGTCTTTGAATCCATACTCTGCCATGTGTTAGCTGTGATAACACTGAATATTGGCTTCGTGTGTGTTAGTCACTCCGTCATGTCCGACTCTGTGACTCCATGGACTGTAGCCCACCAGTCTCTTTTGTCCATGGAATTCTCCAGGCAAGAATGCTAGATTAGGTTGCATTCCCTTCTCCTGGGGATCTTCCTGACCCAGGGACTGAACTTGGGCCTCCTGCATTGCAGACACATTCTTTACCATCTGAGCTACCAGGACAGCTCTGAACATTGCTTGCTTACCCGGAGATGGGTAAATACTATCCCATAGAATGGTTTTGAGCAAAGATTTAATTTATGTAATGGGCTTAACCCAGGAACTGATACTCTTCCCTGCTTAGAGATATCTGATGACTTCTCCTTCACCCACAGAAAAGAAGTCCCAAAACATTAACCTGGATGGTCTAGCCCCTGCCTACAGCTCCAGCGCCATCTGCTGCCTCACCTCACAAAACCAAACTCCAAGCTAGACTTTAAAATTCTGTAATCAATATCTTTCATAAAACATGAGTAAAGATAAAGTAGATTTGTTGAGAGGTTAATTAGACTGAAAGCTTGCATTCTATCTATGCAAGTAGCCACTATGGTTATCCCACCCTGTATAGCCTTATATTGTATGTCTGCAGACTGGGCGACTTCCCTTTCCCTTTTCACTTTCATCCATTGGAGAAGGAAATGGCAACCCTCTCCAGTGTTCTTGCCTGGAGAATCCCAGGGATGGGGGAGCCTGGTGGGCTGCTGTCTATGGGGTCACACAGAGTTGGACACGACTGAAGTGACTTAGCAGCAGCAGCATGCTGGTATATACCAAGGTCTAAATTTTAAACATCTCACAGTTAATTAAGAATGAGCAAGGAGAGGAGGGATAAATTAGGAGACAGGGATTAACAGATACACATTAACATATAGAAAACAGATAAACTACAAGGACCTACTTTATAGTCCAGGGAACTATATTCAATATCTTCTAATAACCTATCATGGAAAAGAATCTGAAAAAAATATGGATATAACTGAATCACTTTGTTGTACACCTAACATAACAGTGTGGATCAACTATACTTCCAAAACAGTTTTTTTTTTTTTTAAAGAATGAGTCAAGTGTATTATTTCTTAAAATGCAAGAGTGATCTAAGGAAGGGTTATCAAAATATGAAATATATTATATTTATGTGTTTGATCTAGTGTACAGTAACATTATGTTTGTATGATAACAGTGATACATAAAATTATTTTTAATTTTATGACAAATTTCTGAAATACTTTGTGTTGTCATTTTGAAAAAAGAAACAAAACTGAATTCCAAGCATACTGAACTTCCCACAGATTTCTGAATGTGACAAGCTGTGTCAGGCTTCCATTCCTCTGCTGTTCTGATCCCTCTGCTTGGAAGATTCACTGAGGATTGTCTTTATAAAAAGGCAGCCTCCCCAAGACAGAACTGAGCCTCCTCCTTGAAAGCATTCCTGTAGCCCATGAATGCTTCACAAAACTTGATCACATTCCTGTTGTTTACATGCCATGCTCATGTAGATCATAAACTCTTTGAGGGTAGGGACTAACTTGTTGCTCAGCCACTAAGTCGTTTCTGACTATTTGTGACCCCATGGACTGCAGCACACCAGGCTTCCCTGTCCTTCATTATCTCCTGGAGTTTGCTCAGACTCATAACCACTGAGTTGGTTATGCCATCCAACCATCTTATCCTCTTACATACCCTTCTCCTTCTGCCCTCAGTCTTTTCCAGAATCAGGGTCTTTTCCAATGAGTTGGTTCTTCTTATCAGGCTTGAAGAACCTGATTGGAATTTTGGCTTCAGCAGGGACAGTGTCTTACTCATCTTTATATACTGAGTACACAATAACTGGCACATAGGAGGCTTTTAGTAAATGTTGAGTAAAAAATAGTTATTTTCCATAGAGCAAACAGTATATACTAAGTTCTTAGTTAATATTTGATTGACAGTCTATTTTTATTAGACTTGAAACTGAGCTGACAATGTAATTAAGAGATGTAATTAGACAACTTTTAACACCTCAAATTTTGATTTCCTATCTTTGGCCAAGCTGCATGGCTTGTGGGATCTTAGTTTCTGCACCAAAGATTGAACCTGGACCCTCTGCAGCGGAAGCATCTAGTCTTAACCATTAGACCACCAAAGGATTCCCTCAGTTGCTTACTATTTACCCACTATTAGTATTTCAAGAGCTTCCCTGGTGGCTCAGAAGGGAAAGAATCTGCCTAAAATACGAGAGACCAAGGTTCTATCCCTGGATCAGGAAGATCCTCTGGAGAAGGGAATGGCAACCCACTCCAGGATTCTTGCCTAGAGAATCCCATGGACAGAGAAGTCTGTCGGGCTATAGTCCATGGGGTTGCAAAGAGTCAGACACTAACATTCCATTACATCATCTGTATTTCAAAGGATGTATCCTTCACTCCTCCATTGATTAAGTAGTACTATTTGCGTAAATTCTTGCCAGAAATTGTTAATAAAATCTGTTATTCATTTGGAATTTTGACTTTGTGTCAACATTAATAACTTTTGGTGCTGCCGTTCTCCATATCCTGTGTATATGAATAAACTGACTACTGGTTAGCACTGGACTATGGGCCGTAAAGCTCAATTTTCATGCCTGCCTTGAATGACTTGAGAGTATGTCTATTTCATAAAGGGGAGAGTGGCTATTAGATGGAATTTTAAACAAATAACTGTGCTCAGAATGTTCCGCACATTTAACAGCATGTTCCTGCTGCAAGGCCAGTGAGGCCCAGCTATAAATGATCCGGTTGGAGACAGTTTGGAGGGGGTCCATGTTGGCATGAGGAATGTTTGCAGGCAGGCAGCAGGGCCCAAAGCAACGGCTCAGCTTTAAGGTCAAGCTTCCTTCCTTTCTGGATGGAAGAACTGGGCAGTACTTGATCCTGAAGGGACTGAAGGCTCTACAGATTTTCAGGCAAAGATACTAGTTCAGAAGGACATGACTAAGTCTGACTTCTAAAAATCAACTTGGAGGCCATCAAAAATGGAGAAAGAGCGTAGCACTTTCCAGTCTGTAATGCATACACAAATACTGTGGGGCTCTTGTTAAAATGCAGTAATGGATGGAGCGTGAGGTGCTACCAATAATGCGGGTGATGCCAACGCTCCTTTGAGGAGTAAGGAAAGAGATGCCTCAGGTTGGGGAAACCTGATTAATTTAATTCATAAGGCAAATCAGACAGAGAAAACCCTGCTAAGAATCCTCAGAAAAACAGACTCTTGACAATTCTAGACTTGTTCCAGGTCCTGTAATCCTTTTCTTGGCAAGAATCCTTTTGATGGCAAGAGTAGGTGTCAGTGGAAGAGAAAATTTGCTGTAGGTACTTTCTGGTTTTTGTTGTTGTTGTAGGTTGTACTACAGTGGAACTTTACAAAGATATCGATTCTCCTGGACCAGGAATCAGAATACACAGGGGAGACTATTCATATATAGTTCTATCTATAGCTCTGCTCATCAGCTAGATTGTTGCCCATGAGGCCCCATCTGAGTGGAGACAGTTGGAGCTGGCTCTTTGTCTTGGTCTCTGTGTGGCGGCACGAGAGTGAAGGGGAGGTTGCTGGCGGTGTTCCGATCCTGTACTTTTGCTTTATGTGCACTGCCACTTAATGCCTGCAGAACAATTATTAACACTTGGATTTTATTGGGTTTTAAGAATTAGTATGTCCTGTTTTTAGTTTCCTTTAGCCCTGGTGCGAGTGTGTGTGTGTGTGTGTGTGTGTGTGTGTGCATGCACATGCACACATGTGCCTGCTATAGCTTCACCTGTGCTCAATTTCAAGTCCTGGCAAAAGGATACCAGAAGTTTCTGATTGATAGCTTCAATGAGCATTCTGAAAACTTAGAACTTACCTCACCAGGACTCTTAAAGAAGAAACCACTGACCCAAAGAAGTCCTAGGCAAAAGCATGATGTTTTTCATTTGTTTCTTAGCTGCCATTTACTCCCATTTAGTCCAGAGACTGATTTCCTGGGTCATAATTGAGATCTGATTGAATAAAGAAAAACGCCCATTACTCTGAGGGAGCAGGTTATGTGAATTAGGATAAGTTGGGATCCAGGAGGCATTTTCTCTGGAGTTCTTCTTATGAAGCTATTACTCAATTTTTCACATTAAAAGACGTCCCCTAGACAGAATCAGCAGAGACAGGATAAGACGAAGAAAAATGACACCACAATCCTCGAAGAAAACAAAACTCAGTTCCAAATGCTGCCCATCAGCTCAAGCCATTCATCTTCTCTGAACTTTCATGTCATCTTGTTTTATTTCAATCGAAAAGCTACCAGGCAGGGATATACCTTTTGAATGATCTGGAGAACACCGTAGATCCAATTGCTGTTCAGCGATTCTAAGCTTGGCAACTCTAAATAAAACTGTAGGGAAAGCAAGTTCCAAAAGGGACTGGCAAATTAGGAGAAATTTCACCAGATGCTTATTGAAGCAAATAGAAACAGTAGAAAAAGAAATTAAATTACTAGAAGATCAAGATTTTTTTTTATTTAAAAATGTGATATGTTTCAGACACTGCATTTTAATGCTTCAGGTGAAAACTATTAAAAACAAACATTATGTGTAAAATGCACATTTATCAGTTAAATAAATTAAAGAGAACCCCTACTCAGTGTTCTCATTTTTCACATGAGAACTGTACAGGTAGTTTCAAGATTTAAGATAGGTTATATATAGCACTTACGGCTTCCCTGGTGGCTCAGACAGTAAAGAATCCAGCTGCAACGCAGGAGACCTGGGTTCAACCCCTGGGTTGGGAAGATCCCCTGGAGAAGGGCATGGCAATCCACTCCAATATTCTTGCCTGGAGAATTCCGTGAACAGAGAAGCCTGGAGGGCTACAGTCCATGGGGCTGCAAAGAGTCGGACATATCTGAATGATTAAGCACATTTAGCACTTAGCATGGTACCTGGTTCAGAATAAGGGTTCAGTTATTGTTAGCTATTATCAAAGCTATTTAAAAGGATTGCCTCGGTGCACAAACAGAAGCAATGAACAGAAGATTAAACTGTGAACGTTCTCAGTATTATAATGTATAGGCCCAGTCGTGTCCGACTCTGCGACCCTTTGGACTGTAGCCCATCAGGCTTCACTGTCCATGGGATTTTTCAGGTGAAAGTACTGGAGTGGATTGCCATTTCCTCCTCCAGGGGATATTCCCAACTCAAGGATCAAACCTGCATCTCCTGCATTGCAAGTAGAATTTTTTTACTGCTGAGCCATCAGGAAAACCCATTATGAAGTATAACTATGCAAAATTAGATCTATTTTTAGGACCTAAGGAGCTAAGTTGTAAATCTGTAGGCAACTGTACATTCTTAACTCATATTTTGAGCACATGTTATTTCATAAAATTTCTACTCAAAATTCACTGTGTCTACCTAATGTAATGCCTTTTGAGTGAAAGAAATTAGCAAACTAAGACTAGATATATAGTGAGATAAAAGCAAGGAAAGAAGTTATCTTAAGAGGATTATTGAGAAAGGGCATCTTACTCAAATATTTCTTAGAGCAGTAAAGTCTTGACAGGAAGAAAACTTACAGGCTGAAGAATCAGCATGTGGAAAATGCAGAAGCAAGAAATGCATCATGCATCCCAAGAAGCAAAATAACTGAGCATGGCAAAGGAAAGGCAGCATGTGGGCTAACACTGGGGGACTGGGGAGGAGTGGGATTCCTCAACCAAGTTAAAGTATTCGATGCCTTTAAATCATAAAAATGACACCTTCAGATTTGCATTTTAGTAAGATCACTCTTGTGGCTGTAGGCAGAATGAAGTGAAGTCACTCAGTCATGTCCGACTCTGCGACCCCATGGACTGTAGCCAGGCTCCTCTCATGGGATTTTCCAGGCAAGAGTACTGGAGTGGGTTGCCATTTACTTCTCCAGAGGATCTTCCCCACCAGGCCGCCCCAGGTCTCCTGCATTGTAGGCAGACACTTTGACGTCTGAGCCACCAGGGAAGTCTTGGAACCATTCTCTAGGCAGAATGGTTGCTGGTGTCAATTCCTGGTGAAAGTGAAAGCATTAGTCACATCCAACTCTCTGCAAACCCGTGAGCCCACCAGGCTCCTCTGTCCATGGGTTCTCCAGGAAAGAATACTGGAATGGGTGGCCATTCCCTTCTCCAGGGTAGCTTCCCAACTCAGGGATCGAATCTGGATTTCCTGCACTGCAGATAGACTCTTTACCGTCTGAGCCACCAGGGAAGCCTTCAATCCCTGGTAGGCACCCAACAATTATGTATCTGTGAATTGCCATGCATTTGTGTCTTAATACAAAATAATCAGAAACAAAGGTTTCCAAGATGATTCTCCAGCAGTATACCCAAGGACATCCAGATAATCTATCTGAATTCATCTGTAGACAAATATGTCTGGGTGGGGTTTGAGGAAATTTTTACCTGATGTAGCCTCTATTCCCTGAGAACCAGGCATCAAGTTCATTTACTAAGAGTGAAACAGGTAGAGTTTGGGTTCTTGTTTCATGGTTAAAAATCTGACAAGCTCACTGAGTTAATCACAACAGAAAAGTGTGCTATTATCTGTGGTAACACAGGATTACTGAAGATTTCAGTGACCATGGCATCATCAGATTTATTCTTTAGTCTTCTGAGGGCAGCTTGAACCCTAAAGCTTTCAGGAGCACCCTGGGGGTTTCCCAACCTCAAGTATTAATTACATGACACTGAAAATGTAAAGTGGCCAAGGAAGCAATTCTTCACTTCAGGATTAGGTTGTATCATATCAAACTGTTGATTTTTGACGGATTTTAAACTTCAAAACTGGCAGTTTTACTTAGTTCAACCTAGTAAGGTTTTACATATATTGAGAAAGCCTCAAATATTTTGAAAACAAAATTTAGAGGCAAATTCACACCAAGAGATATTGCAGACAATCTCCTCAGCCAGAAAAAGTGGAGGTTTCTGCATTTTCAGTACGGATGTATCTCATTCTGAGACTGTTGAAGACGCTTCTATCTGAGAAAGATCATCTCCTGGACCAAACTCTAATCGGGCTCCTCTGAGCTCTTTTTCAATGAGGCCTTGATTTCAGTCTTTCCTGTTCATCTCTGCACTGTCCACTTTTAGCAAGAATCCTGCTGAATTAATTTAAGTCAAATCTCATCCCTTCATATGGGATGCCCATGTGGCTCAGTGGTAGAGAATCCACCTGTCAGTGCAGGATACATGGGTTCAGTCCCTGGGTTGGAAAGATCCCCTGGAGAAGGAAATGGCAACCCACTCCAGTATTCTTGGCTGGGAAATCCCATGGACAGAAGAGCCTGGTGGGTTATAGCTCATGGGATCGCAAAAGAACTGGACACAATTTAGTGGCTAAACAACACCTCCCTATCTGACCACCTTGGATCTCTGATTGGGTTCCTCTTCTCCCTTTTCCATCATCATCCCCAGGTGATGTTTGGCCATCCTGGCCTACCTTCAGCAAGAATCCTGCAAGGTCAATTTAGGCAGAATTCCTCCTCCCACCTGATGTTTCCTCTGAGCAGTTTTCTGTCCACACACTCCCATTCTGCTCCTTGACTACAAATTCCCACTTGTCCTCGTATTTAGAGTGGAGCTCAATCTCTATCCTGCTCCAAGACCCCCTGCAGTGGCCCCGACGTCTCACGGTAACAGCCCCTGAGTAAAGTCAGCCTTACCCTGGAGAAGGAAATGGCAACCCACTCCAGTACTCTTGCCTTGAAAATCCCATGGACAAAGGAGCTTGCTGCGGGCTACTATCCATGGGGTCGCAAAGAGTCGGGCACGACTGAGGCTTCACTTTCACTTTCCCGTTCTTTAACAGGTGTCACGAATACTATAGCTGATTCATGTTGATGACTGGCAGAAACCTACTCAGTACTGTAAAGCAATTATTCTTCAATTTAAAATAAATACATTCTTAAAAAAGTGTCATGAATAACTTTTCTTTAACTCTGTGAACTGTGAGGAAGGGCAACTCAGCCCCGCCAGAAGCTGAGGCTCTCAGCGATAATCACGGGCTCCTGGTTAAGAGAGGGAGGGCACGCAGCCCTGAGCATGCGCCTGTTATCCCGAGACCTTGAGTGCTGCTTGTTAGGGGTCCCGCTCCGTGTACAGTCAGGCTCAAAGTGGTCCTCCGGGCAGAGTGTGTGTTGAGAGACCTGCTGGGGACTTCTCTCCCTCCAGTCTCCACAGGTGGGTGAGCTGGCGGGGGGGCAGTGGGGGCAGGCTGGGGGCTGTGTCCTGCAGGCTCCAGAGCCCTCGCCAAGGCCTGCCTCCCCCGCCCCTCCCCCCGGTTCTGCCCAGGCGTGGAGGCAGCACCAAACCTCTTCCCATCCCCGCCTCAGCAGCCAGATGGCAGTGGGGGTCTCCATGGGACACAGGCCTAGGGACTTGGCCACTGCTTGCGTGGCCTACAGAGCCGGAGGGCCGGGAAGTCCTGGGTGCTGGCTCCCTCAGTGATGATGGCTGGGCAGCCTCCGGGGCCCTGGCCCAAGGGGAGCTGCCAGCTGAGATCTGCCTCCTCAACCACTGAATGAATACTCCCAGGCAGGGTAACCAGCCTATTCAGGGTCCCCTCCTTTTAGCCAGGATCTGTACCTTGGAGGGAAAAAGTCGAGCCTTGGGACCTTGCCTTTTCTTGTCAGAACAGAGAATTATATTTGTTTTGGCGGAGATTTACAGGAACTCCAAGGAGTTTGGAGTTTTTAAAGCATGAGCCACCTGTCCCCTTGTATAGCCCTGCAATAAACCTTTCTCTGCTTCACACTCCGAAGTTGTGGTATTGTTTGGCCTCACTGGGTATCAGGCACATGGACTTGTGTACCACTAGTTAATTGCTCCATGTTGTTGACTATTACTGATCTTCCTCAATTAACTGTGGACCCAAAACCAGCCTCCTGTACGCTTTCAGCTGGACACTCTTAGGCCTTTGTGTAAAGCTCTAATTTTTGTCAAAATCAAGGCCAATTCCATTCTGCCTCTGATTTCTGTTTCCACGGTTTACTGCAAGTCTCTCAAGTCATCTGTCATTCCCCAAACTCTTGACCTCTGTGCCTGCCCTTCCTCTCCATATACTCACAATTCTCTCCTCCCCTCTCTGCTGAGCCCTTCCAGGGTGCTCTTGGGAACTCCCTCTCAAGTGGCCTCCTTTCAAGTTCAGCCTCTTTTCAAGTGGCTGGGCAAGTCAGCCTGAATCCATATGGACAGAGCTTTAAGCAACCTTGTTGTGGTTCTAACCCAACTCAGCTTTATCAAAAATTGTTCTAGAATTCCAGAATGTTCTTGAATTTCAATTCCAACAATCGAACAAGGTCTATTTCTGGGTCTGACTCCCCCTGTAGGGGAAGGGTTAAGACTGGTGCATCAGTGACGCCAACAAAATCAGTTAGCTCATTAATATCCTCTCACCTCCTGCCATGTTCTATCCTAAAACCCCTCCGACTTCATTTCCCTTCTTGTTCTGCTTAGGTTTATGGCACATCATTATATTAATTCTCTCAAAAACATCTTTGTCCCTTGCATTAAAAATATAACTTGATCAAAATAATAAATCTGTTATTATTCAGCTAAAGAAAGATTAAATCTAGGAATCCAATTTCTTACTCATTTGAGAAAAATAGGTAGGCAGACAATCAGAGACAAAAGTGGTAGCTGAAAGTAACTTTTTCTGCCAGAGTCTTGTATTCTTAGATAATATTCTCCATCTTCACACCATCTACTTAACGACGGGTGGTTTCACAATTTCCTGAGGTATTGCCTTTCACTTAAACACCAAACCCGGCAGCCAAGCCTTACTTTCTTCTTTCCCAGTGGTTTCTCCACTTTCAAAGTAGTTTGTGGCTAAGTCAGGGATCACCTTCCAGAATGATGAGAAAAGTAGGAGCACAACTTAAATTGGTTTGGGGCCCAGAGGTCTCAATGTCTAGAGTTCCTAAACTTCTCTGTGGTTGAAAATTATGCTCATGGCAAATCATTGCCAAGGTGTCAAATGAAAAATTCTAAGAAGCCCAAGGATTTCAGGGTACTGGATAGGTTACAGGGAAGGGATGTGCCTATATTCTGGCTAAAGATTTCTGTAATGCTATCACAAAGCCAGCATGCCTTAAACTGATCCCTTTTGACTATTAATAAAAATATTTGACCTAAGAAAATTGAAGGCAATAACTCTCTGCCCTTTAATCACACTTTGTAATCAATATTGTAAGGAACTGGGCACACTTGGGGTACAATGTAGGATGGGGAAAGCTGCAGATGGAAGGTGGGTCATTTCTAGCCTATTTCCCTCCTTGTTCTTACTTCCACTCCACTGTTGGTACTGGCAGAGAGGTGATATAATTAGAAATCTTGTCTATAGCAGAGAACACTGTTTATTAAAATTCAAGCATTTCTTCCCAACTAGAACCTGCTTATCAGACTCTTGTTGGAGTTGGGTGTAACCATGAGTGTGAGCTCAGGACAGTCAAATCAGAGGACATGTGGTGCTGTATCTGGGCCATGGCTTTGTAAGAAGAACCTGTGCTTCTTCCTGACAACAGATGGTAAGGACCTAGGGAAGGGCAGAGTCCACAAAACACCATGTGCAGAAGAACCCTCACCAACCAGAAGCCCTTGGTTGGATTCTTCCATGAACAAGAGAGAAAATTCCATCATATTTGTCCTTATACAATTTTATCTCTGTGGCTTAGCCTGGCTGAACTCATTCAATATGTTCATCAAATATACTTAACTCCTCATAAAGGTGTAACAGATCTCTTGCTCTTATTCAAGAATATGTATAAACAATGAAATATTAGCTATAGAAAAATAAGCAATGCCATTTGCAGCAACATGGATGGACCTAGGGGGCTTTCCAGGGGTGCTAGTGGTAAAGAACCCACCTGCCAATGCAGGAGACCTAAGAGATGAAGGTTCAACCCTTGGGTCGGGAAGATCCCCTGGAGGAGGAAAGCACTACCCAATCCAGTATTCTTGCCCAGAGAATCCCTTGGACAGAGGAGCCTGGAAGGCTACAGTCCATATGGCCACAAAGAGCTGGACATGCCTGAAGCGACTAAGCACGCATGCATGGGTGGACCTAGAGGTTATTGTACTAAGTGAAGTCAGACAGAGAAAGACAAATCTCATATGATACCACTTATATGTGGAATTTACTTTTTAAAAATGATATAAATGAACTTATTTACAAAACAGAAGCAGACTTACGTGGTAGGGGAAGGGATAAACCAGGAGCTTGGAATTAATATACACACACTACTAAATATGTAAGATAGATAACCAACAAGGGCCTATTGTATAGCACAGAGGACTCTACTTAATATTCTGTGATAACCTATATGGAAAAAGAATCTATATATGTGTATGTATAACTGAATCATTTTGCAGTAACCTGAATCTAACACACTATAAATCAACTATATACTCCAATAAATTTTTTTTTTTAAGACAGCTATTCAAAGGGAAGAAATGCATTCTGAACTCCAAAAAAGAGAGACTATTTTGTTCAGCTTGAAAACAAAACCACTGGCCCATCTGTGTTTGAGAATTTTCAAGACTCCAGTTCTTACCATTTTAGTCCTGCCATTCACAGCACTCACACTGGACTATTTATTCTGTATGACCATGCACATTTCAAAAGCTCAGATTTCACTCTCAGCTTTACATTCCTCATTTCAAATGTGTTTAGTTGTTTCAGAACAACTGTTGCTGAACCTGTTTAGTTTTGCAGTAATCCAATCCAAAAAGGGAAGATGTTTGTGTAACCATGGTACATATTATCTTTTACAGATATGGCCTCCTTAGCCCAAACCAGAGTGTGTATAAAGCTCTACTTTTTGTCAATTGCCTAATTATCATGTTTTATTTGTATCTGATTTGGTGAATTTTGAGGAATGAGAGAAGGGAGGAATATGAGAACTATAAAACCCTAATCAGGATCCACTTTATTCAGCTCTAAAGGGCATGGAAACTTCTTGCTATAACATCATGGTAACATGAGATGTTTTTGCTTAGAACATGGGCTAAGCTAATGAATGTATGACCAACAACTACATCTGTGAAGCTCTTTAGGGCTTACATGATCTTACTTAATCTTCACAAAAATCGTGGAAGATAGTTGGGAGGGTATTTTGATTCTGGGATTCCTTTTGAAGGAACCAAGATGCAGAGAAAATAAGTGATGAAGCTGAGAAACTGAGTATAACACAGGTGGCCGGTGTCCACAACCTTTGTTTTTTGCGTTACACGATACAGTGATTCTTAGTGGCAGAGTGTACCATTCACATTGATGTCCTGTGGCATCATTTTCTCTAAGATGGGGGATCTGTCCAAGCTGATTTCCAAGGTTCCTTCAGTTTATGTGTTTTATGACTACATTCTGCTATCTGCTTTCATATAAAAAAAAAGTTTCTAGGTTTCCATTATCCTGAAGGCTTACGGCGTTCTCTTCTGCTAATTCTGTTTTCCCAATGTTGAAAAGGGTTCAAGTTTTATGTACTGAAGAGCCCCTTCTTCATTTCTCTTCGCTCAACATTGATTTCATGCCCTTAAATACATTATGTTTGAAGCTGTGATTTTCCCTGGAATCGAGCCAGGGACGAAGTTAATCTCAGCCCATTACGCTACTAATGCTCAGCTTCACCTCAGGATGTTTTCCAAAGTACTTAGAAGTCATTATCTCTTATAGTACTTAGCAGTTTACCAAGTTTCTACTTTGTTTAAAATTAGTGTGACCATATAATTTATTATCTTAACCAGGATATTTGTTTAAGTGGGAAAAGAGGCTCTTTTAATAACTACTCTGGGACAACTGGCATTAACTAGGACTCTCCCAATCAAATGGGCACATATGTTCACCCAATTACAAGGCATTGCTTGAGGTGCAGGAGGGTGTGCTCTGGCTCTAAAATCTATCACTAGTTCCTTCCCATGTTATTATCTATTTTTGCACTCAATTATTGCTTCTCATGTCTTTGATCACCATGTATAAGAATGTGTTTATTTATGTACTTAAAAATAACTGCACTTCTCACTTCAGTTTTCATTCCATAAAACAGGAACTAACACCTAGGACAGCATTTAACACATAGAAGGTGGTCAATAAATGTTGTTAGATGAAGGAATAAACAGATAGTCTCTAAGCCAAAGACATCTGATGGATTATTCAGAAGATCTCAAAATGAATAAGGTTTTTGCAAAGGAAATAAAAATGCCAGGGACTGGGCTGCTTGGGTAGATTTCAGACCTAAACACAGCTGCTTTGTATTTTTGGTGTGTGAAGTAAGTCCCACCATCTACCTCTCCAGTGGCATAGTAGGTGTTATGCTGAGAAACGTTCAAGTTCAGTAGTGTCTCAAAATGAATTTATAGCAAATGTAAAGGTATAATGAGGTTTTTTTCCTCTTCATGTGGAATGGAGCCAGAAAGTGGTTTTCTGGCTACACTCAGCTTCCTCACTACCTCTCACCTGCCAACCAACCATGGGGCAGGCAGGATTTTGGGTGCACAACAAAGGCTTCAGGGGTCATTCATCACCGGCCCATGATCAGCAACAAAATTCTGCCAGATCAGTAAAAATTGGTAAGCTTTTAGAGGACTGACTCATGTGGACTGAACTCAGAAGAGCCCAGCTAATAAACTGGAATGCCAACTTGAAAATGTACAAAAGAAAGTGAACCTAGAGAACCAGAACATTCATGTGTACTGGTCTGCACAATCTCTTCTATGGAGAACTGTGAATTAGTGGTATCAAAGCAGCATGGTATCAAGCCTTGAAAGTGTGGAGTGCTAGGTCCTCCGGGGATGAAAATAATGTCAGGTACTTGGGAGGGTCAACTTGCAGAAATACTCAGGTCTGCTCTTTGAAGAACTTTCCCTCCTGTACAGAGTCAGATAGGGAAAATATAATTTTAAGATGTGATTTAAAATTGTTTATAATAATACATACAATAAACTATGGTAAGATTTTAACATAAATAGGGAAGGCTGGAGGGGGAAAATAGGAGTTTGGGATTAACAGATATGCACTACTATATATAAAATAGGTAACCAACAAGGACCTACTGTATAGCCCAGGGAACAATATTCAGTATCTTATAATAACATATCATGGAAAAAAATCTGAAAAAGAATATGTATATGAAGTGTTAGTCACTCAGTCGTGTTTGACTGTTTGCGACCCCATGAACAGTAGCTCACCAGGCTCCTCTATCCATGGGATTCTCCAGGCAAGAATACTGGAATAGGTAGCCATTCCCTTCTCCAGGGAATCTTCCTGACCGGGGGATCACACGCTGATCTCTTGTGTTGCAGGCAGATTCTCTACTGTTTGAGCCACCAGGGAAGCCTAAAAATGGATAAACACACACACACACACACACACACACATATATAAATGAAACTTTGAACCATGCTGTGTAGGACCACCCAAGATGGACAGGTCATGGTGGGGTATTCTGACAAAACATGGTCCCCTGGAGAAGGGACTGGCAAACTGCTTCAGTATTCTTGCCTTGAGAACCCTAAGAGCAGTATGAAAAGGCAAAAGGTAGGACACTGAAAGATGAACAACGGTAGGTGCCCAATATGCTACTGGAGAACAGTGGAGAAGTAACTTCAGAAAGAATGAAGAGATGGAGCCAAAGCAAAAACAATACCCAGTTGTGGATGTGACTGATGATGGAAGTAAAATCTGATGCTGGAAAGAACAATATTGCATAGGAACCAGGCATGTTAGGTCCAGGAATCAGGGTAAATTGGAAGTGGTCAAACAGGAGATGGCAAGAGTGAACATTGACATTTTAGGCATCAGTGAACTAAAATGGACTGGAATGGGTGAATTTAACTCAGATGACCATTATATGGGCAAGAATCACTTAGAAGAAATGGAGTAGCCATCATGTCAACAAAAGAGTCTGAAATGCAGTACTTGGATGCAATCTCAAACACAACAGAATGATCTCTATTCATTTCCAAGGCAAACCATTCAATATCACGGTATCCAAGTCTATGCCCTGACCAGTAATGCTGAAGAAGCTGAATTTGAACAGTTCTATGAAGACCTACAAGACCTTTTAGAACTAACACCCAAAAGATGTCCTTTTCATTATAGGGGACTAGAATGCAAAAGTAGAAAGTCAAGAAACACCTGGAATAACAGGCAAATTTGGCCTTGGAGTACAGAATGAAGCAGGGCAAAGGCTAATAGAGTTTTGCTAAAAGAATGCACTGTTCATAGCAAATGCCCTCTTCCAACAACACAAGAGACGACTCTACACATGGACTTCACCAGATGGCCAACACTGAAATTAGATTGATTTTATTCTTTGCAGCCAAAGATGGAGAAGCTCTATATAGTCAGCAAAAACAAGACCAGGAGCTGACTGTGGCTCAGATCATGAACTCCTTATTGCTAAATTCAGACTTAAATTGAAGAAAGCAGGGAAAACTGCTAGATCATTCAGGTACGACCTAAATCAAATCCTTTATGATTACACAGTGGAAGTGACAAATAGATTTAAGGGATTTGATCTGATATACAGAGTGCCTGATGAACTATGGATGGAGGTTCGTGACATTGTACAGGAGGCAGTAATTAAGACCATCCCCATGAAAAAGAAATGCAAAAAGGCAAAATGGTTGTCTGAGGAGGACTGACAAATAGCTGAGAAAAGAAGACAAGCTAAATGCAAAGGAGGAAAGGAAAGATAACAACCATTTGAATGCAGAGTTCCAAACAGCAAGGAGAGAGATAGCCTTCCTCAGTGATTAACACAAAGAAATAGAGGAAAACAATAGAATGGGAAAGTCTAGAGATCTCTTCAAGAGCATTAGATACCAATGGAACATATCACGCAAAGATGGGCATAATAATGGACAAAAATTGTATGGACCTAACAGGAGCAGAAGATATTAAGGAGGGGTGGCAAGAATACACAGAACTATACAAAAAGATCTTCATGACCCAGATAATCAAAGTGGTGTGACAACTCAACCAGAGCCAGACATCCTGGAATGAAAAGTCAAGTGGGCCTTAGGAAACATCACTGTGAACAAAGCTAGTGGAGGTGATGGAATTCCAGTTGAACTATTTCAACTCCTAAAAGATGATGCTGTGAAAATGCTGCACTCAATATGCCAGCCAATTTGGAAAACTCAGCAGTGGCCACAGGACTGGAAAAGTCAGTTTTCATTCCAATCCCGAAGAAAGGCAATGCCAAAGAATGCTCAAATACCGCACAATTGCATTCATCTCACACACTAGCAAAGTAATACTCAAAATTCTCCAAGCCAGGCTTCAACAGTATGTGAACCGTGAACTTTCAGATGTTCAAGCTGGATTCAGAAAAGGCACAGGAACCAGAGATCAAATTGCCAGCATCTGTTGGATCATCAAAGGAGCAAGACAGTTTCAGAAAAACTTCAACTTCTGCTTTATTGACTACACCAAAGCCTTTGGCTGTGTGGATCTCAGCAAACTGTGGAAAATTCTGAAAGAGATGGGAATACCGGACCACCTGTCCTGCCTCTTGAGAAATCTGTATGCAGGTCAGGAAGCAACAGTTAGAACTGGACATGGAACAACGGACTGGTTCCAAATTGGGAAAGGAGTATGTCCAGGTTGTATTTTGTCACCTTGCTTATTTAACTTAAATGCAGAATACATCTTGCAAAATGCTGGGTTGGATAAAGCATGAGCTGGAATCAAGACTGTTGGGAGAAATCTCAATAATCTCAGATATGCAGATGATACCAACCTTATGGCAGAAAACAAAGAACTAAAGATCCTCTTGATGAAAGTTAAAGAGGAGAGTAGAAAAGTTGGCTTAAAACTCAGCATCCAGAAAACTAAGATCATAGCATCTGGTCCCATTACTTCATGGCAAATAGATGGGGAAACATGGAAACAGTGACAGACTTTATTTTTTTGGCTTCAAAATCACTGCATATGGTGATTACAGCCATCAAATTAAGAGACACTTGCTCCTTGCAAGAAAAGCTATGATCAACCTCGATAGCATATTAAAAACTAGAGACATTACTTTGCCAACAAAGGTCCATTAGTCATACCTATGGTTTTTTCCAGTAGTTATGTATGGATGGTGAGAGTTGGACTATAAGGAAAGCCGAGTGCTGGAGAATTGACGCTTTTGAACTGTGGTGTTGAAGACTCTTGAGAGTCCCTTGGACTGCAAGGAGATCCAACCAGTCCACCCTAAAGGAAATCAGCCCTCAATATTCATTAGAAGGAATGATGCTGAAGCTGAAACTCCAATACTTTGGCCACCAGATGTGAAGTGCTGACTCATCTGAAAACACTCTAATGCTGGCAAGGTAGGAGAAGGGGACAACAGAGGATGAGATAGGACAACAGAGGATGGCATCAGCGACTCGATGGACATGAGTTTGAGTAAGCTTGGAAGTTGGTGATGGACAGGGAAGCCTGTTGTGCTGCAGTCCATGGGGTCATAAACAGTCTGACACATAGGAGTGACTGAACTTAACTGAATATATATATGTATATATTACATATATAATATACATATATATGTATATACATATATATATGTACACACACAGTTGTATCACTTTGCTGTACACCTGAAACATTGTTAATCAACTTTACGTTAATGAAAAAAAAGAAAGTGAGATCCAATAAGGAAAAAAAATGGGTGGAGATAATTTGATGTTTGCATGGAAAATACAGGTCTGTGAAATCCTGGATGCTTGACAGAGGCAGGTTGTAAATCTAAGCCTGTGCTTTCCAGTAGCCAGGATGGAGAAAAAACTGATCAATTCTTCCTCTCCAGTTGCCATTTATCATCTCCTCATGTCTGACATGTTACCAAATAACTGACTAATTAAGTTATATCCTCATTTCAGAGAGTGGATTGGATTGGAAGAGCACCTAGTTTATCCAGGTACAGATTTACATATCGTCTCCTAGGGAAGGTACTTGTGCATACCAATAACTTAATCCTTCCTTCAGTTCAGAGGGTGTTTGTTTCTTCAGATTATTTCCAAGCGGTAAGATGTATGCTACTTTAAAACAGAGTCCCATGCACTGACTCTAAAAAATCACTTAAGAATAATTATAAAGGCATGATGTAGTCTTAGCTGAAGTATGATCAGCTAAACTTTCTGATATGTAAACCATTTTCTTTTTCAGGAAGAAACACTTTTATTCCCCTACCACATGTACATCTTGGCCTAATAGAATCAGGGCAATACCCAGATTCATTTCTTTTCTATATGATGATGGAGTGCTATTCCTATCATGATTAGTCAGTACGTTCAGCTGCTTCTTAAAACCTGATCTGGACCATGAGCAAATCCCGTTCTACTAGAGCAGTGGTCCTCAGCTGTGGTCCTTCTCCTCTAGCTATCCCACATCCTCCATCCAGATGAGCCGCACTGCTGTGTGATTTGAGTATGTGCCATGCTCCTCAGCTGTGCGGGGCTTGTAACTAGGTTGAAAAATCACTACCATAGACAGCACTACTTGGGTAAAGAATGGCATTTTTAACAATGAAGTCATCTTAACTCAGCCATCAGCTGAGACTCAGTAATGTTTTTAATGAGCTTGTTCTTAGAACCATATTTGTGTCATTGTGATTTAACCTAAGTTTGAAAAGAAAATCACCAAAAATTCATACCCATCCAAGCTTTGATACTGAATTTTAAAGCCATATATGTAAAGATACAGACAAAGAACCAGGAAAAGTCTAGCAGCAAAATAAAGAAAACTGTATGGCATAAACCTATTTGAAAATATGTCATGGAGGAGGTGACATATTGCTAACTTCCCAAGCCAAGGGCAGATAACAATATTCATAAGGTTCAGGGATTGCATTCAATTAGGCATCCGATAATTCCATCCCTCATTAGACATAATCAGGGTCTAGACTGATAGATGCTTCTAAAATTTTTGGCTAGAATTATGCAGAAGAAACTAGTCAAGAATTAGAGAAAAATCATGAACAAATTAGTTAATAAAACATTCACAACAGCTTACACATAAAAATGCCCCTTTCTTCTACCTTACTCCAGGGTCAGGTCTTATTTATGAGGATTTTTGACTTTAAAACAGTTGTGCTGGGGGCAAAATGTAATTTGAAAGATCTCGTTTATAAAAAAATTAACCCTGTATAGACCTATACAAATTTTTATGTTTAATATTCTTATTTAGCAAATTATGATATTACAGCTTATAAGGAATGGAGCATGAACTTCAAATCTCCAAAGCCGAAACTCTAAACTATTCTGTTACATGGCTATAACAAACACAGGGGTGTGTGTACGGGTGTGTGTGTGTTGGTGTGTGTGTGTACATGTGTGCATGTGTGTAATTTGCTAGGACTATGGTCTGCGCCTTTAATTGAATTCTCACAGAGTTTGTAACTTTCAAAGGGGTCAGATTTACTGTTTTAATGGCCAATTTGGAAATCATATATAGTCACAGGATTAATAGCATAAGATTAGGACAAATATAATTAAAATTCAGAGGCTTAGCTTACTAGTAATAGAGGAAGATGTTTATTGTGTGAAAAAGAAAGCATTTAGAAAATAAAACTTAACAAGAAGTCCTTGGTTACAATTTTATTAGGCCCAAAAAGAAATTAATGAAGGAGAATTAGCTGAGAATTTCTGATATTCAGAGTAATAAGGTAGGGATTAGTTGGGGACTACACATTGGTCAGGTACCACAGTGTCTCATACTTTGAAAAGTTTCAGTTCATGACAATATTTAGCATTACTCTTGTTTTAGATTGGGATTTGCATGCACCCTTATTGGCATCTGGGTAGATAGTAGGAGAATCAGGATCTCATAAACCTGTCCAATTATGTCAATTTTTAAATGTCATTTCCATCTTATTTGAAGTTATTGGAAACTCAAAAATCTGAAAATATTTATTGGTCTCAAATTTATGTACCACATACAAAGACTTACATTTTCAGAACAATTTCCCTAAGTGAAGACTGTTTAAACTGTTTTTCACGTGCAGTACTTTACCTTGCTGACAAAACAAGCAGCTGGAATTTGGTGCCAGAAGAATGAGGCCTAGAATATGGATTAACTATCTATCTATTGGAGAAGGCAACGACACCCCATTCCAGTACTCTTGCCTGGAAAATCCCATGGACGGAGGAGCCTGGTAGGCTACAGTCCATGGGGTCGCGAAGAGTCGGACATGACTGAGCGACTTCACTTTCACTTTCACTTTCACGCATTGGAGAAGGAAATGGCAACCCACTCCAGTGTTCTTGCCTGGAGAATCCCAGGGGCGGCAGAGCCTGGTAGGCTGCCGTCTATGGGGTCACACACTGACGCGACTTAGCAGCAACTATCTATTTGATCCATAGACTGGTATCCCCCACCTGTATTAACTTTAGATGTTAGTTGCATTCATGAGGTAGGCATTAAATGTGATCTGGACAATAAGTATCAATGACTACTCTCAAGAGGAGACAGGGATAGGGCTGAAGCTAGAATTACAAACCTGGGACCTTGTACTGGTTTCCTACTCATAGATAAAGGGTATTCCAAAGAGGTTGATGTGTATCAATTCACAGCAAAGAAAGGCAGCCTGAAGCAGTCATCTGAAGACTGATGGTATGGGGCCAAAATGCCCCACAGAAATTTGTGGGGAAATCTGATGCTGTATGAATTTATCAGCAAATCAGTTTCCTTAGCTGAGACTTGGCTTTCTAGTTCATAAGAACTGACGTGTTATATACTCTTGTCCCCTGCAGGGCTTCCCTCTTTAGAGAGAAAAAGTAGGCCTTTTGGGAAAATTTTTACAAAGGCTGAGAACTGCCTCAGAAAATGTGACTTAAAGCAAAGAAGTGGGGGAAGGTAGCACTTGTATAGATCTGTATGTGTACATTCCTGTGTGTGAATTGTTTGACAATCAAGTAAGTACAATATATGGATATATAGCTTTTTAAATAATTATTTTTCATTAGAGTTGAAGTCAACTTTTCATTCTAATTTTTTGAAAGACTTTTTCATTTTGCAGTTTTGATTCCAGCCTTTTGAAGGATTTCTTTGATCATTTATTATTCATAACGTTAAGGTTGAAAATGATATTTAGCCAAATGTGTGCTTTATCAAACTTATTAAAAATATCTATTTTATATATTTACATATAGCAGATATTTTAAATAAACATATTGAAGAGCTACAGAGCAATAAACAAACTAAATGATCTATCTCCAAGATTTTAAACACACACCCCTTTTCTTTGCTTCTGGCTGACGTCACTCCTGCCCCCATGAGAGTCATCCTGCTTTTTCACTCAAAGCCATATAGTAGGCTATAGATATGATCTACATGTGAATAAAGAAACAAGTCCTGACTAATTTTAAAGAAATTTTTTTTTTTTCAAAATAAATTGACTTGAGCCATGAGTCACAAAATTTTGTGTGAATTTTTTAAGGGTTTGTAAAAAAAAGACACAATGTGTTTGTCACATATATTGTTAGATTTATAGAATAAACTTAGTGAAGATACATTGAAATAATCATCATGAGCTGGAGAGTCTATTAAAGCTTAGCTCACCAAACCCAAGTTCTTCCTAGAGGCACGTTGAAACAAATGCAACTTCCTACAAAAACATTTAGTGCCTTAATACAATTTCATGTCTCAAAGGATTACATAAGGTCTGGGTTTAAGGTTACTATCCATAGTAGATTAAATTAATTTTTTTTTTACAAAAAGCGGAAAACACAGGAAAGCTTGTTATCCTTCTCAGCAAATAGACTAAGGACCAAACTTGTGGTGACAAAATATAAAAAATGTTTAGAAATAACAAGATTTTCTTCCACCTGGTTAATGACCCTTAATCTTTACACTTTTATGGTAGTTGATTTACAAATACTTATAACCTCTGGTCTCACATTTACAAAATAAGTCAATGACTAGACTAAAGCTTTGCATTGTTAAAATATGTCAAGTCTCCTGAAGTTATTCCTAGAATACCATGGTGCCTCAGGGAATATGGTTTTATATACAGTATTACCCCAAACAGAAGAAAATATTTGAGACTCATAATTTTTTTTTTTTTTTGCATTATTGATCTCAGAGCAAAGACTGGAAATAAATCCTCAGGTGATACTGGCATTTGCTTTTTTAAAAAAAAATTAAAATTTATTTATTTATTTGGCTGTGCTAGGTCTTTGTTGTTGCTGTGGGGGCTTTCCTCTGGTTGTGCTGAGTGGGGGCTACTCTCAGTTGTGGCGCGTGGGTTTCTTATCATGGTGTCTTCTCTTGCTGTGAAGCAGAGCCTCTAGAGTATGTGGCCTTCAGTAGTTGCAGTGGGCTCGGTAGTTGCGGATCCCAGGCTCTAGAGCACAGGGTCAGTAGTTGTGGCATGCAGGCTCAGTTGCTCTTTGGCATGTGGGAGCTTTCTAGACCAGGCATGGAACTCGTGTGTGTCTCCAGCATTGACAATTGCATTCTTTACAACTGAGCCACCAGGGAAGCCGGGTACTGGCATCTGTAACCTGCCTGAGCAGGTTTCAGTAGCAACTCAGCAGTTACTAGAGACTTATATTAGTTTTCTATTGCTACTGTTAACAAATTACAACAAATCTGATGGCTTCAAGTGACCCAACTTTGTTATCTTACGATTTCAGGAGGCAGAAGTCTGAAATGGTAAGACCAAGCCTGTGGCTGGGCTGCCATTCCTTCTGAAGGGGAATGGAGAGAATCAGTTCCCTTGACTATTCAATTTTCTAGAGGCTTCCTGATTTCCTGGCCCTCTGTTTCTTCTTCAGAGCCCACAGTGTAGGGTCTTGAGATTCCTGACTCCCACTGCCCTGCCTCTTTCACTTTTTTTTTTGTCTTTCACTTTTAAGAACCCATGTGATTACGTGAGCTCACCAAGAAAATCCAGAATGGTATCTCCATCTCAAAACTCTGAATTTAATCACACCTACAAAATCCCTTTTGCTGTTTTAGATGACATTCATAAGTAGGACACCCTTGTATTTTAAGGGGTCTTTATTTCTGCCTACAACAGTAATGTCGACATTTTATTATTTTTAAAATTAAAATCAATATAACTTTAACTTCAATCATACTAATAATGTAGAGATACATGTACTTATATAAAAGACTAAATTCATCAAAATGTCTTCACTGTTTCTTCCCTTCCAGTCATCTCAGAAGTAACCACTGTTGCTCATTTATTTATGACCTTAACTATTTTTTGATTTTAATGTGCCCACAAACATTTATATGTAGCTAAAGAAGGATAGTTTGGTTTGTGGTTTCCCTTTCTCTTCTCTCTCTGTTTCTGTCTCTCTCTCTCTCTTTTTAAACAAATCCCTTGGGATTTTAATGCAATCACTTTTGACAATATTTAGTCTTCCTATCTGGAACGTGGATTATTATTCCTTCTTTTACAGTAAAGTTTTACATTGTTTTTTGGAGGACTTTTAGTTTGCTAAATTTTATGTTTCGTTTTTGTTGTTGTTAACATGGTGAATGTAATTATTTTTCTATTACTGAACTGTAGGAAAGCTATTGATTTTTGTGTGCATTGTTTTACCATCTAGCCATCTGGATGAATTCTGTAGGTTCGGAATATTAAAATTAGTTGTTTTACAGAGCCAATGAATTTAGCTGAAAATTAAGAGAATTTTACCATGAATTACTCTTTACCAGAACTATATTCTTTCATCAGTGCATTTAAGACTATAATTTTACCCCTGTGTTCCATGTTAGCTGCATTTAACAAGTTTTGCTATTTAATATTTGGTTGTTGTTCAATTCTAAAGGAAATCAACACTGAATATTCACTGGAAGGACTGATGCTGAAGCTGAAGCTCCAATACTTTGGCCACCTGATGCAAAGAGCTGACTCACTGGAAAAGACCCTGATGCTGGGAAAGACTGAGGGCAGGAGGAGAAGGGGATGACAGAGAATGAGATGGTTGGACGGCATCACCAACTCAACGACCATGAGTTTGAGCAAGCTCCAGGAGATAGTGAAGGATAGGGAAGCTTGGTGTGTGGCAGTCCACAGGGTTGCAAAGAGTCAGACACACTTTAGTGACTGAACACCAACAATTTTAAATATTGTAGCCACTTCTTATAATTGTGATAAGAAATGATACTATGAGATCTACCCTCAACAATTTTTAAAGTGTACAGTGCAATAATGTTAACCGTAACCACAATGTTCTAAAACAGATCTCTAAAACTTTTTCATCTTGCATAACAGAATCTTTTGACTCATTGAATAGCCAGCTTCCCAATTCCCCCTTCCCTTAGCCCCTGGAAACCACCATTCCACTTCCTGCTTCTATGAGTTTGACTGTTTTAGCTACATTATATAAATGGAATCATGCAGCATTTGTCATTCTATGACTGCTTTATTTCAGTTGGCATAATATTCTCAAGGTTCATACATGTTGTCATATGAGGCGGGATTTCTTTCTTTTTTATGATTGAGTGATAGTCCATTTTTATATTGTTCATTTTGTCAGAACTCTGCTCAATATGCTACTGGAGATCGGTGAACTAACCCCAGAAAGAATGAAGAGACGGAGCCAATCAACACTCAGCTGTGGATGTGACTGGTGATAGAAGTAAAGTCTGATGCTTTAAAGAGCAATATTGCATAGGAACCTGGAATGTTCCATCCTTGAATCGAGGCAAATTGGAAGTGGTGAAAAGGGAGATCAGTGAACTAAAGTGGACTGGAATGGGTGAATTTAACTCAGATGACCATTATATCTACTACTGTGGGCAGGAATCTCTTAGAAGAAATGGAGTAGCTATCACAGTCAACAAAAGAGTCCAAAATGCAGTACTTGGATGCAGTCTCAAAAATGACAGAATGATCTCTGTTTGTTTCCAAGGCAAATCATTCAATATCACAGTAATCCAAGTCTATGCCCCAACCAGTAGTGCTGAAGAAGCTGAAAGTGAACGGTTCAATGAAGACCTACAAGACCTTCTAGAACTAACACCCCCAAAATGATGTCCTTTTCATTATAGGGGATTGGAATGCTAAAGTAGGAAGTCAAGAAATACCTGGAGTAATGGGCTAATTTGGCGTTGGAGTACAAAATGAAGCAGGGCAAAGGTTAACAGTTTTGCCAAGAGAACACACTGGTCATAGCAAACACCCTCTTCTAACAACACAAGAGAAGACTCTACACATGGACATCACCAGATGTTCAATACTGAAATCAGATTGATTATATTCTTTGCAGCCAAAGATGGAGAAGCTCTATATAGTCAGCAAAAACAAGACCAGGAGCTGACTGTGGCTCAGATCATGAACTCCTTATTGCCAAATTCAGACTTAAATTGAAGAAAGTTGGGAAAACCACTAGAACAGAAATATTGAAGGCAGGATGAGAAAGGGACGACAGAGGATGAGATGACTGGATGGCATCACTGACTCAATGGACATGAGTTTGAGTAAGTTCCAGGAGTTGGTGATGCACAGGGAGGCCTGTCGTGCTGCAGTCCATTGGGTTGCAAAGAGTCAGACATGACTGAGTGACTGACCTGAACTGAAGTGATAGTCTACTACATACAAATATCACATTCTCTATCCAGTAATCAGTCAATGGACAGTTAGGTTATTGCCACATCTTGCCTATTGTGAATAATGCTACAATGAACATGAGAGTGCATATATAGTTTTGAGATTCTAGTTTCAAATTTTTGGGGGTAAATACTCCAAAATGGGATTTCTGGATGATATAGTAATTCTATTTTTAATTTT
Source organism: Nanger dama (assembly GCA_917880005.1). Classification (NCBI taxonomy): domain Eukaryota; kingdom Metazoa; phylum Chordata; class Mammalia; order Artiodactyla; family Bovidae; genus Nanger; species Nanger dama. The sequence continues at coordinate 10,544,436 of CAKJTW010000057.1, read as the reverse complement.
TTGAAGCACCTCTATTCTGCTTTCTATAATAGCACATCATTTTACATTGCAGTTAACAGTGCACAAGGATTCCAATTTTTCCACATTCTTGTCAACACTTACTATTTTTTGTTGTTGTTGTTTTATAATGGACATGCTACCAGGTATGAGATGATATGTCATTGTAGTTTTGATTTACATGAAAGTGAAGAGGAACAAAAAAGCCTCTTGATGAAAGTGAAAGAGGAGAGCGAAAAAGTTGGCTTAAAGCTCATCATTCAGAAAACTAAGATCATGGCATCTGGTCCCATTACTTCATGGGAAATAGATGGGGAAACAGTGGCTGACTTTGTGTTTTGGGGCTCCAGAATCACTGCAGATGGTGATTGCAGCCATGAAATTAAAAGATGCTTACTCCTTGGAAGGAAAGTTATGAACCAACCTTGATATCATATTCAAAAGCAGAGACATTACTTTGCCAACAAAGGTCCATCTAGTCAAGGCTATGGTTTTTCCAGTAGTTCATGTACGGATGTGAGAGGTGAACTATAAAGAAAGCTGAGCGCCAAAGAATTAATGCTTTTGAACTGTGGTGTTGGAGAAGACTCTTGAGAATCCATTGGACTGCAAGGAGATCCAACCAGTCCATTCTAAAGGAGATCAGTCCTGGGTATTCTTTGGAAGAAATGTTGCTAAAGCTGAAACTCCAGTACTTTTGCTACCTCATTCGAAGAGTTGACTCACTGGAAAAGACTGATGCTGGGGGGTGGGGGGTGGATTGGAGGCAGGAGGAGAAGGGGACAACAGAGGATGAGATGGCTGGATGGAATCACCGACTTGATGGACGTGTTTCAGTGAACTCTGGAAGTTGATGTTGGACAGGGAGGCCTGGCATGTTGTGATTCATGGGGTTGCAAAGAGTCAGACACGACTGAGCAACTGAACTGAACTGAATCATTAGTAATGTTGAGAGTTTTTGCATATACCGGTTGTTCATCTACATATCTTCTTTCAAAAACATGTTTAAGTTCTTTGTTCATTTTTCACTTGGGTTATTGGGTTTGTTATTATCTTGCTTTTGTGATATAGGAGTTCCTTATATATTGTAGATATCAATCTCTTATCAAACACGTGGTTTGCAAATATTATCTCCCATTCCATTGGTTGTCTTCACTCTGCTTAATGTTTCCTCTGCAGAGCAGAAGCTTTTTAGTTTGCTATAGCCACACTTGTCTATTTTTGTTTTTGATGCATTTTATTTTGAATGGGATCTCTCCCTCTCCCTGTTAAATATCCTGGTCTCCATTAGATTTCTGATTACTTCTTCCAGGCCCTGGGGGATTCTTATTCTAGACCTAGGTGGTGTTTTAGGATTATTTTTCTGTGACGACACTGAACCTATCACAGATGCTGTCGCCCAGCCAGTAATTCCTGAGTCTTGGACTGGGTTGCTGTGCTCCCATCTCCTCAGTTGCAACATCAGGCAGGGCCCATCTGTAGCATTTTCAGCTTCCTTTGCCTCTTCAGATGAGCCCCATCATAGCTACTGATTTTAAGGAGGAAGCTTTATTTTGATTACCTGGAAACTTTCAGCTCCCAGAGCCTCATAGGAGCTATACGTCTACCACATATGTCTGATTTGGATTTCAATTCCAGAATGCACTGTTAATCCTGTTCAGTGCTGTGTTTCTGGTTTGTGGAGTTGTTAATATTGCTTCAAAAACTAGCTAGTTTTACTTTTTCTTTTTTTAAAAAATTTTTTATTTTGTATTGTGGGGTTCATACTGTTGAAAAGTGTTACATATTTTTCATTGTTGTTGAAAAGTGTTAAATACTGTTAAAGTACTATACTCAATATGCCAGCAAATTTGGAAAACTCAGCAGTGGCCACAGGGATGGAAAAAGACAGTTTTTATTTCAATCCCAAAGAAGGGCAATGCCAAAGAATGTTCACACTACAGCATAATTGCACTCATTTCGCATGCTAGCAAAGTAATGCTCAAAATCCTTCAAGATAGGCAATTCCATATTGTGTGTATGGAATTCCATATTCCATTGTGTATATGGACATGACCAAAGTGACTCTGCATGCATAGACACAAGACTTTTTTCTTGCCTGTGGCAGCTTTGCCCCATTGAGAGCTGATCATGGAGGTGGCACAGCTGCTTGGCTTGCAGGGGACCCTGGCAGCTCCAATGTGCAGGGACATGGACTGCCTCTGCCACAGGAGCTTATGGCCCTATCAGAGTCTTTTTCTGAGCCTCTTGTAGCTGGTGATCAGAAAGTCTCTTTGGCCAGTCTTTCTCCATAGCTTTGTCCTTTCAGGCACTTAGAGGGCTCCCTTGCCTGGGATCCTTCTCTGTTGTTTGGTGGGTCAGACACAAAGAGGGGGCCCTGTGGCTGGGGTCCCACTGTAGATCAGAATGTCAGGCAGTTTAAGGGGCACCCTGGATGGGGTCCTACTCTGTAGATCAGAGTGTCAGGCAGTTTAAGAGGCACCCTGGGTGGGGTCCTACTCTGTAGTTCAGTGCATCAGGCATTTGATGGGCCAGCCTCTCTTGTTTAGCTGCTGATGTTGGCCTATGGGGAGAAAGAGGCTATGGTGATGGCTCCACCACCTCCACGTGACTCAGCAGGGTTGTCTTGATTCCATGGCTGCCTGGCTTTCCTTCACTGGCATTTCCCACCATGATCTCATCCCTCACACCCCCCTCAATCCATCTCTCTGCAGTCAACAGCAGCCCTCACCCTGGGATTCGTCCACAATCCCTAAACCTCAGCTCCATCTGTTGAGCCTTCCAGCAGACCAGTGTTCCTGGCTGGGGTATGTATGGCTGTGGCAAGGACTGTCTGATTCTCATTCCTTTTAGGCTGCCACAGGTTAGCTGTTTCACTCTCAGCCTTAAATGTTTCTCCTCTGACTCGACAGTTGCCCTGATGTGGAGATCAGACCCCAGCTTTAGTTCCCCCACCTGCTGAGGGCAGGTCCAGTCCTAGTAACACTCCTGTTTCCCCCTAGCTCCTTCATCCTACAGACTTCTGCATGGTTCAATATATTTCCCCCCACTGGTCAGGTCCTCCTGTCCGCTCTCCGCTGGTGTTCTGCATGCACTTCTGTGTCTGAAGGTGTATTCCTGATGTATCCATGGAGAGAGATGTACTCCATGTCCACCCACTCCTCTGCCATCTTGTTCTCCCAAATGGTGAAAAATTCTTAAAGAGATTGGAATACCAGCCACCTTACCTGCCTCCTGAGAAACTTATATGCAGGTCAAGAAGCAACAGTCAGAATCAGACATGGAACCGCAGACTGGTTCCAAATTGGGAAAGAAATATGTCAAGGGTGTATATTGTTACCCTGCTTATTTAACTTATATGCAGAGTACACCATGTGAAATGCCAGGCTAGATGAAGCACAAGCTGGAATAAAGATTGTTGGGAGAAATATCAATAACCTCAGATTATGCAGATGACACCACCCTTATGGCAGAAAGTGAAGAGGAGCTAAAGAACCTCTTGATGAAGGTGAAAGAGAGGAGTGAAAAAGCTGGCTTAAAACTCAACATTCAAAAAACTAAGATCATGGCATCCAGTCCTATGAGTTCATGGTATATAGAAGGGAAACAATGGAAACAGTGACAGATTTTATTTTCTTGGGCTCCAGAATCACTCTGGATGGTGACTGCAGCCATGAAATTAAAAGATGCTTGCTCCTTGGAAGAAAAGCTGTGACCAACATATTGGTTAGTCAAAAGCTAGACAGCATATTAAAAAACAGACATTACTTTGCCAACAAAGGTCCATCTAGTCAAAGCTATGGTTTTTCCAGTAGTCATGTATGGATGTGTGAATTGGACCATAAAGAAGGCTGAACACTGAAGAACACATGCTTTCGAACTGTGGTGTTGAAGAATACTCTTGAGAGTCCTTTTGATTACAAGGAGATTAAACCAGTCAATCTTAAAGGAAATCAACCCTGAATATTCACTAGAAGGTCTGATGCTGAAACTCCAATAATTTGGCCACCTGACGTGAAGAGGTGATTCATAGGGAAAGACCTTAATGCTGGGAAAGACTGAGGGAAGGAGAATGTGGTGACAGAGGATGAGATGAATGGATGGCATTACCGAGTCAATGGACATGAGTCTGAGCAAATCATAAGATCACAAAAAGTTGGACATGACTGAGCGACTGAACAACAACATTTTGTACTGGGATATAGCCAATTAACAATGTTGTGATAGTTTCAGGTGAACAGCAAAGGGACTCACCTGTACATACACATATATCCATTCTCTCCTAAAGCCCCCTCCCATCCAGGCACTTTTTTTTTTTTTTTAATTTACATTTTATCTGCCACTGGAGCAGAGAGGTTCCATTGTTACAGCCTTCCTCTCTGCTCTCTTGGTCAGAGGCTGGTCCTCCTGTGTATCCCCTGTTGGCTTCCCTGCTCGCTGTGTCCCCATTACTCTGCACCTTCAGGGGTCTTGTTCCTTGATTTCAGAGGAGGAGGACCAGCTTGTACCCTGAGAGGCAGAAGGGCTGACTCACTACCACTGTATCTAAACCTTTATGGTGTCCTTTATGGTGTTCTTTATGGTGTCCTGGGGTCTTGCTCTTTCAGTTACCCTTGGGTTTTGAGCTCTCTTCCTCTGCTGTTTCCCTCTCTTTGTGACCCTGTGGACTGTAGTCCACTAGGCTCCTCAGTCCACGGGATTCTCCAGGCAAGATCTTCTCCAGGGGATCTTCCCAACCCTGGGATCGAACCCAGGTATCCCACATATGCAGGCAGATGCTTTAACCTCTGAGCCACCAGGAAAACCCATTTTCTGAATAAACGCACGCTAAAGCCTCCTTGTGATAGGAGAAAACAAACAAAACTAACAACAAATAACAAGCATTCCTTTCGTAATCCTGCGATCTCTCTTAACCTCTCTGCAGCACAGGGAGCTTTCCACTCCTTTCTGCTGGTATCTCTTTCCTACTTCTGTCTGTCTTCCCCTGAGGTTCTCTGCTTCACCCTTAGTCATTCTCTACCTATATGTTTCCCTTTGGCATCTTCAGTTGGGGCCATTTTTACCTGTTTAACTCATGACCTACTTCTTTGTAAGCAACTTCTCCACATCTGTTCAGAGGTAGTGAGTTGTCTTAGAGTTTCAGAGCCACCGAGTTTCTGCCACCGAGTAATGTCCTCATTGAAAATGTGGCTAATGATATGTCACAGTGGACTTTTGTCACGACTGAGGTAACATGTTAAGAGTAAAGGCACTGAATTGGGGCTCACTATATTAGTTCCCTCTTCCCTTCCTTATAGGAAGAGGCAGATCCTAAATAAATTCAATAAGCACAAAAATGTCCAGTCCCATACGTATCCTCATTTATATCTAGCACTTCTTACTCTCCGCTGAGCCATCTCTACCAAGGCACCCCAACAGCGCTGCAAGTTCAGGGTCCCAAAGTAATTTATTACCCTCCCCACTCTTGGTCTTTATCTGAAGTTGTGTTTCTAATAACCATGGCCAACTTCTGGTGTGCAATCTGCCTTGGCCCCACTGTATAATTTGACTGTGATTCTATACTTACAGTGTATCTTTCACTCATCTACTGTTTTACTTCCTGAAATCACCATCCTAGCTTATAACTTTATAGCCTCTTTTAAAGACTAATGCAAACAGATTCAAACTATAGAAAGATGAATCTGGCAACAAGGCTTGAAATTAAAATTAACCCTTGAACAACACAGGTTTGAACTGCACAGGTCCACTTTTACAGACTTTTTTTCCACAAGAACAAATACTACAGTACTATGCAATCCACAATTGAATCTATGGATACAGATGGCTGACTGTAAAGCTATATGCAGATTTTCACCTGTGTGGTGTGTGCGTGCCCCTAGCTCCTGCATTGTTCAAGGGTCAACTTGAACATATATATATGTATATCTATACATATACATATATGTATATGTATATATGTATACATGTATGCATGCTGCTGCTGCTGCTAAGTCACTTCAGTCGTGACCGACTCTGTGCGACCCCATAGACGGTAGCCCACCAGGCTCCCCCGTCCCTGGAATTTTCCAGGCAAGAACACTGGAGTGGGGTGCCATCACCTTCTCTAATGCATGAAAGTGAGAAGTGAAAGTGAAGTCGCTCAGTCGTGTCCGACTCTCAGCCACCCCATGGACTGTAGCCTACCAGGCTCCTCCGCCCATGGGATTCTCCAGGCAAGAGTACTGGCGTGGGGTGCCACTGCCTTCTCCACATGTATGCATATATATGTATATATGCACCGACATATGAAAATCTATGACAAATATCAGAAAATATGAAAATTTCAGAGCTATTTATCTAAAATATGTTCACAATTAGCATTATCTTTAAAAGAAAAATTTTAACCTAAATAAAGGGGGAAAAAATTCAAAACAGTGTCTTCTCTTTATAGGTGAATCAATGAATGGCCTTGTTTTTATTCAAGTAGCCAGTTGGCTCATATGTCCAAGGGCCTGTTTTTGTTTTGGCGAGTCAACAATACTAGATCTTATACTCAGCTGAGAGGACTTAGCTGCTGTCTTTAATGATCAAGAGTGTTGCTATTTCCTAAGAACTCCCAGTTGATGGTATTTTGACTTGGTGGTCACAAAGCTTTCTTCAGAGAAAACACTTAACGGCTTATTAACTACTATGTATTTGAAAAATCACTTTCAGCATTATATTTGATTACACTTCTACCTTAAGAATTATTTTGCTTCTTAAAAATACAATCAATGTTGAGCTGCTGTGAATGCACAGTCCACAGTTATTTTAGCACAGTGTAATAATAATAACTTATCTTGCCTCCAAAAATAGTTTTAAGGAAACTGAGGTGCTCATTTTCACTTCTCTCACTTCCTCACCTCCCCCAATATATACATGAAAATAAGTTCAAAGTGGCTGCTTGAATCCCCAAAGTCTCTCAGAAAAAAAGAGATCTTCTTTTCTCAGACCACAGTGTAGTGAAATAAATTAGTATAGTGATTTATGTTTACTGTTTTAGTCAATTCTGATAGAGATTATAGAGACAAAATGACAAACAGCCTTAGTGGTAAACTTAAATCATGTCAGCCAATCTTTAGTTTTTCCTTACTCTAATTGCTCCTCGTGTTCATTTATCTTCCCAGGCAATCTTGGGAAGAAATACTAGTTCAATCAGTGCATGTGCAAACCACCCGAGATAAAAAAAGTTTAGTCTAATTTGTCTCACTAAATTGTAATGCCTCTAGTAAACAAATCTTGGTTTGAACGGAGACTACAGAAATCTGAATAATTATGGTGCAGAATGCTCTCTTTTTGCATTTTGAAAGATAACCATTTATATACAGGTTGCTGTCTCTCTACTCCTACCTCTATACTTCTTTCCTTATTGTCTTTGAAAGAGTGTTTTATTTCCAAATTAGAGCCAAGCATTGCACACAGTGTCTTTACTCACACAGTTCCTGCTCAATATAAAAGATGCAGACTTAAAAAAATCCAGCAGTGTTCTGCACTGAAAAAGGCTCGGTTGAGAAGTGACTTTTATAGGAATAATAAGAAGATTTCAGCTTAAAGTGGAGATAAAACCTCCAACCACAGGAAGAAGACTTTGAAGCACAGAAGCTCTTAACTCATGAGAACACACACTTATGAGCGTGTTTCAACAGCAAAACTTTATAATTGGCTTATTGGGTGCCAAAAAAGTGGGCTACATCACTTTTCATTTGGGGGACTAGGGAACCCAGGGAAATTGGCTTCATCTTTTGTCTGTTTTCATTAGAGAGTCACAGAATATTATCTCCATGTTGGAAAACATATCAAACCAGGGTGACTATGATTAAGGCCTTTTAATTATTTTTTTTTTCTGTACACAGAACAAGCCTATCTTCTCTGAGTTCTCTCTGGAACAGAGAGAAGACTGAATCTGAGCTGTTAAGTGTTGCCAAAGACGAGCTGGGTGGTCTTGTCAACAATGTGCAGTAGGAATTAGTAGAATGTAGCAGCTTCTACTGGAGAAGGCGATGGCACCCCACTCCAGTACTCTTGCCTGGCAAATCCCATGAATGGAGGAGCCTGGTAGGCTGCAGTCCATGGGCTCGCTAGGAGTCGGACACGACTGAGCGACTTCACTTTCACTTTTCACTTTCATGCATTGGAGAAGGAAATGGCAACCCAGTCCAGTGTTCTTGCCTGGAGAAACCCAGGGATGGGGGAGCCTGGTGGGCTGCCGTCTATGGGGTCGCACAGAGTCGGACACGACTGAAGCGACTTAGCAGTAGCAGCAGCCGCAGCTTCTACTTGCGTAAAAAGGAGAAAATCCCTAGAGCCCTGGTTGCTGTGTGGAAGTAGCAGCATTTGCTAGCTGCTTCCAACAGAAGTTCTAGGTGTGACTCCTAAGGGCTTCAGGTGAGTGTCCCTTGCCAGGACAAGCTCAGCAGCATGCCCCATTATCAGCAAGATGGGTTTTCATGCTTGTCATAAACTGTTAGAACTAAGGGATCTGACATGCCATCTTTTAAATGAAAATATTGGATATAGTGGGGACCCAGGTTTAAGATTATATAGGCAATAAGGCAGAGAGCTGGGACAGGGCGTCCTGCCAAACCAGGGAGACTGACCCCAGACTCTCTAAACCCATCCTTAAGGGTGTAGCAAGAATGAAGCAAACCAAAGAAGCACATTTGAAAAAGTAAAAAGAGAAGGTTTTAAATATTAGAGCAAACTTTACTCTTTTCTGATTAGAAAAGTCATTTTCATGCCAGCATACTTGGATTCTGCTAGGAGCTCTGGCAAAAATGGAGAAGGGCATGGCATGACCTCAGGAAGCTTTAGGTCTAGTGGACAAGATGGACTGGGTGTGTAACTAACCAGCCATGGTGCTAAGTCAAAGAAATCAGAGGGATAACTATGTGTTATTTGTAGAACTACTGTGGGAGAATGGATTGCTTGGACATAAAATTCCTCTTTATTATTGAATCCTCACTATGTAGCAAGAACAATTAATAGCTTAAATATTAGTGAATAACACACCCAGAGTGAGGTGAGGCAGTTCACAGGACTACAGTGAAGTTACGATCATGCTTGCCTTTCTCTGATTTTCCTAAAAGAATGTGCAAAGTGTACAGACAAGAAACTAACAGACCCACTGCTTTCTTATATTTTATAATCTACAAGGTCAATTTAATATACGTGTAATAGTGTTAGCATATTTCTCCTTCGCTGGCCTCTGTTGCGGAGAGATGCATGGCCCTGCCAACGCAGCGTTTATGGGGGCGCACCATCGATCAAGCACTGCTGTGTGCCAGGCATTGTCATGGGCACAGGGACGTATTTCATCTTATGTACTCATCACGGCAGTCCTATAAATAATTGTTACTATCTCCATTTTACAGATGAGAAAATTGGATTTTAGAGAGGGTAAGTAATGTGTTGAAGATCACATAGCTAATAAATAGCAAAGCGGGAATTTTAACCAGACGTGAAGACCCCAGTCTCCATGTTCTTCTCCCTCATCCCATCGCTAAAGCATGAGGCTTTGGAGAATAGAGGAAGAAATCAATCATCTCAACCAACAAAGGAGGAAAGACCTTTCACAGAAGAGTGAAGAGGAGGGGGTATGATTTTGAGGGTCTGCAGACAGAAGAAAGCGAGAAAGGGGAAAGAATGTGTGGCGCTCAGAGGCCCAGACACTATGAGTGACGATACACCTGTCTTCTGTCTTATTCTGCCAACTCTCTGGGCCAGAGCAGCCCTGACTACCTGAGAATAATGATGAGTGCATGTGGGCTTGTACCGTTTCCTTCCATAAACTCAAGCAGTATAGGTTTGAGTTAGAACACATCTTTGTGCACATTGTGACTTTGGCAGTGAGACCAGAGGCAGTGAACATACCATGCAACTAGGCTGGGTTAAAGGGAGAAAGAAACAGACCAGCTTGGGATCTTTACATATGCAACATGTCCTTATGCTCAGGTTAGATGATAAGTTTTGCTTGTTTGCTATTTCAGTAACAAAGTGTTTCTATTAAAGGAAAACAGCTTCAATATTTAATAGGGGATGCTATCTTTTATTAAAAGCCTTAGGAACAACAATGAAATAAACAGCCAAAACAAAAACTTGAATACAGAAAGGATCTTAAAGTATTTGTTATCAGACAACAATCACAAAGCTGTTTGTGAACACTGTATTTAGGTAAGAATTTTTTTTGTAATTAAGAAATTAAAGAGGAAAGATAAGAGAATCTTTGCTTCTGTATGAGTGAGGACATAACTCATGTCAAACCTCTGAATTCTTATCACTTCCCAGGATACCCATTTATCATGGTCATCTATCTGCTTCTCAGGCCAGTGAGAAGAAAACATCAAAAAGCGTAAGCAATCTTGATCCGCTGAAGAAACTCCGATATTGGGCATGACCCTTCAAAAGGCATCAGCATCAAACAGAAGCTATGTCAACTCCCTCACACGGCAAGAGGTTACAATGCTAAAGATTAAAGACTTGATGTTATAGGGGAAATAGGAAAAGCTATGTTTAAAAAATAAAAGATAATTTTCTTCTTTTTCTGAGCTCCTTTCATGATTGTTCTCTGCAACTTCATATAGAATTGCTTGGTAGCTGTTTTCTGATGGAAAAAGCTAAAGGAACGAAGATATTGTCAAAAATTTAAACAATTATCTGTACTATTTTATCCAGGATCTCAAAGCCTATCTTTCTCCTTGAAATGCTAAAATTCAAAAACACCAGAATGAGAAAGAACTGAAAATTTGGTTGGTAGAAATATGTGGAATAGGATTCAGCATGGCATCATCTGATGCACCATCATAAAATTTCAAAACCTCCAAAGAGTCATAATGTTGAAGCATTTTACAGAAACTGATGTAAGTCAGAGAAGGCAATGGCACCCCACTCCAGTATTCTGGCCTGGAAAATTCTATGGACGGAGGAGCCTGGTAGGCTGTAGTCCATGGGGTCGCTAAGAGTCGGACATGACTTAGCGATTTCACTTTCACTTTTCACTTTTATGCATTGGAGAAGGACATAGCAACCCATTCCAGTGTTCTTACCTGGAGAATCCCAGGGATGGGGAGCCTGGTGGGCTGCCGTCTACGGGGTCGCACAGAGTTGGACACAACTGAAGCGACTTAGCAGCAGCAGCAGCAGCAGATGGGCTGTCACTGGGATTCTCAACTTTTATGGCAGGGAGCACCTATCTGGGATGTAACCATCATCTATGTATCATGCCGAATAAAGAGTAATTGACAAACCACAATTGAGCTCTTGCTACCAAACGATGTTCTGCACCATTATCTGGGAAGTCCAATGATGTCCACAGAGCTGTCCCTAGCAGAGATTGTTAAAATTTTCTCTCTATGCTAGCCTGTGGAGGACCTCTCATCCTGCAGTGAGAGAAGGCAGGCATAGCCTCACAAGTGGGAGGGCTGGAGGTTGGCAGCAGTACAGCACAGCTGTATTTGCAGTGCCCGCTGGAAAGAAGCATAGCCTTCTGTGGATAAGACCCAGAGGAGCTGAGACTATGTCTTGACTAAGTGCACAAAAAAGATGAATAGCATGAAACAGAAAGCAGTGAGACTAAATCTTGGAGGACACAAAGGAAGATCCCAGATGAATCAGATTAACGTGAAACTTAGTCACACTAGGTGAAGGTTCATTTGCAGGTTCTTTCATGGAGAGAAAAGGGAATCTGGCATCAACACCTCCGCATATGTTTTATTTCTTTAAATGAAAGGTAAGGATTGAACCCATGCCCCTTGCAGTGGAAGCACGGTGTCTTAAAGCCTGGACCAGGAAAGATTTCCCTCTGTATCTTAATTTAGAGCATGGGGTCCATACCTGAGGTGTATGAACCCTGAGGTTTCTTGGATGGCCTCAGGGGGACCAGAAAACGTTATAGTTGTTTGAAAAATTTGTGATAATGTTGTATAAATGGGTTTTTTTTCTTCTGAGAAAGCAATTTTCAAATGTGTCTAGAGCCCAAAAAGTTTGTCCATTGCTTGATTCCCTGATGGCACAGCTGGTAAAGAATCTGCCTGGAATGTGGGAGACATGGATTCGATCCCTGGGTTGGAACGATCCCCTGGAGAAGGGAATGGTTACCCACTCCAGTACTGTGGCCTGGAGAATTCCATGGAGTGTATTGTCCGTGGGTTTGACAAGAGTTGGAAACGGCTGAGCAACTTTCACTTAATACTTACTGTATATACAGGCAAGTACACTGCTCTTATGCAGGCTGAGTCAGCTATAACACAGTAATCATTCTCATATATCATAATAATCACTACTGTCTTAGTTTTCATAGTCTTGAATTCAAAGACTCTTCTAAGATTTTCCACATTGTTATATGAAATAGGGGAAACTGGATTTTTATGGGCAACAACAGTTTGATTCTCAGTATGGACAAAACCAGAGAAGCAGCTTGCTACTAAACCTAAAAAAAGTCTGATTCCACCTGGATATGTGATAATGACAGCCAAAGCTTGAAAGCTCAGATGCCTATAGGCAGCCTAGAGAAGGTCAAGCCAGAAGGTAATAAAAGGCAATGAAAACACATCATTTCTCCTGGGAGACTCTGAGGAACTGTGCAGCACGTGCCAGGGCCAGCCAAGACTCAGGTCCAGAGGTCACCATGATGGGATGCATGTCCAGTATTGCCGGACTTCCAGATTTTCAAGAAAATCTAGAGATGTGGAATTTAAACCAAAATTTCTGTTACCTTAAGGATATCCAATGAGAGCTTTATTAAGATGTATGGATCTTTATTTGACCAATAGTAGCACATGCTGGTGTGCTCAGTCATGTCTGATGTTCTCCAGGCAAGAATACTGGAGTGGGGAGCCATTTCCTCCTTCAGGGGATCTTCCCAACCCAGGGACTGCATCTGCATCTCCTGCCTTGGCCGGCGGCTTCTTTATCACTGAGCCACCTGAGAAGCCCCCAGACAGACCCAGGAGACATTTATCCTCCCAAGCCCAGTATCTAATGAGCAATGTTAGGGGAGACCTTTAGGGATCATATGAGGTTTACATTAAGTTCTTTCAGAAATTCAGTGCTTACAAAAAGGCTGATTTCACAACTGACTTATTTGTAATCCCTTTGCATTAGTTCCAGCCTGAAGAGTCAAAGTGTGTTTAGAAAGAAGTGTTAGTTGCTCAGTCATGTCCCACTATTTGAAAATCCATGGACTGCACCCTGCCAGACTCCTCCATCCATGGAATTTTCCAGGCAAGAATACTGGAGTGGGTTGTTATTCCTTTCTCCAGGGGATCTTCATGACCCAAGAATTGAACCCAGGTCTCCTGAATTGCAGGCAGACTCTTTACCCTCTGAGCCACCAGGGAAGCCTTGGTGTGTTTAGTGTATTGTAAAAGGCTTCTCTTTATGGAAGGAAAAAAGGCATTATTTTATATGCACTGGGACTCTGTTCTTAAGGACACTCACACATGGGCATTGTGAGGGCCATGCCCAAGAAAAGGATATTATATTTTTGCATGTGTGTGTTAACTGACTGTGCAAATATTTTGTCCATTTTTAAATTCCAATCAGGTTACTGAATGTTCTCTTCTTACCCTGGCCTGTAGAAAGAGTGGTCACCCTATACTGGCAGGGCAATATCAAGAGAGATGGCAAACATAAAATGTTCACAAAAAGTGGCTCAGAGTTGCCCAGTAGCCAGCCACCAATAGCAATGATGGACAAAACAGGGAGATGCCGGTAAAAGAAATCTTTGTTCTTTTAAAATCTGCAGTTGACTCATCACCCAAGGAAACTTTAGTAGAATCGGATTATGTTGCTGGTATCTGAGGACAAGAGAGAATGCCTAATTCAGGAATTAAAGTGAGAAAAGTGGCTTCCAGCATTAAAGACAAGGAGACACCTTCTTTGACCTCTAACAGTGTCAGATCTTAGTCACTTTGATGGCCTTTATGGTGTATTAACCTGGCTAAGCTATAGACTTCATTTATGCAATCAAACACTAATGTAGGTGTTGCTCAGAAGGTAATTTTGAAGATGTAAATGAAGTCCATAATCAGTGGACTCTAAGAGGGATCATTCTAGTTAATCTGAGTGGTGTGATTCAGTCAATTGAAAGGTCTCAAAAATAGTGCTGAGGATTTCCTGAAGTAGGAGAAATCACCTCTGTGGACAGGAGTTGCCCTTCCTGATGGCCCACCCTGTGGATCCTAAACTTGCCTAGCCAGTTCTGACTGTTGCATAAACCAATTCTTAGCAGTAACTCTCTTAATATAGACTTCTGCTGGCACTGTTTTTCTAGTTGACCTCTGATTGATAGAGTCAGTCCTCTTGGACTGTGTAGCCTTGGCTTCATGTTTCATAAAAATGTCTTAGGCCACAAAATTTTTAAAAAACAGACTAGTTTAAAATTGTTTCTTTTAAGCAAAATATAGCTGAATTAGAAAAACTTAAATAAATTGTGCGGTAGTTTGAGCATTCTTTGGCATTGCCTTTCTTTGGAACTGGAATGAAAACTGAGCTTTTCCAGTCCTGTGGCCACTGTTGAGTTTTCCAAATTTGCTGGCATATTGAGTGCAGCACTTTCACAGCATCATCTTTGAGGATTTGAAACAGCTCAACTGGAATTCCATCACCTCCACTAGCTTTGTTCGTAGTGATGCTTTCTAAGACCCACTTGACTTCACATAAAAACATCTATTTCTGCTTTATTGACTATGCCAAAGCCTTTGACTGTGTGGATCACAATAAACTGGAAAATTCTGAAAGAGATGGGAATACCAGACCACCTAACCTGCCTCTTGAGAAATCTGTATGCAGGTCAGGAAGCAACAGTTAGAACTGGACATGGAACAACAGACTGGTTCCAAATAGGAGAAGGAGTACGTCAAGGCTGTATATTGTCACCTGCTTGTTTAACTTATATGCAGAGTACATCATGAGAAAAGCTGGGCTGGAAGAAACACAAGCTGGAATCAAGATTGCCGGGAGAAATATCAATAACCTCAGATATGCAGATGATACTACCCTTATGGCAGAAAGTGAAGAGGAACTAAAAAGCCTCTTGATGAAAGTGAAAGAGGAGAGTGAAAAAGTTGGCTTAAAGCTCAACATTCAGAAAACTAAGATCATGGCATCCGGTCCCATCACTTCATGGGAAATAGATGGGGAAACAGTGGAAGCAGTGTCAGACTTTATTTTGGGGGGCTCCAAAATCACTGCAGATGGTGATTGCAGACATGAAATTAAAAGACGCTACTCCTTGCAAGAAAAGTTATGACCAACCTAGATAGTATATTCAAAAGCAGAGACATTACTTTGCCGACTAAGGTCCGTCTAGTCAAGGTTATGGTTTTTCCTGTGGTCGTGTATGGATGTGAGAGTTGGACTGTGAAGAAGGCTGAGCGTCGAAGAATTGATGCTTTTGAACTGTGGTGTTGGAGAAAACTCTTGAGAGTCCCTTGGACTGCAAGGAGATCCAACTAGTCCATTCTAAAGGAGATCAGCCCTGGGATTTCTTTGGAAGGAATGATGCTAAAGCTGAAACTCCAGTACTTTGGCCACCTCATGAGAAGAGTTGACTCATTGGAAAAGACTCTGATGCTGGGAGGGGGTTGGGGGCAGGAGGAGAAAGGGACGACCGAGGATGAGATGGCTGGATGGCATCACGGACTCAATGGACGTGAGTCTGAGTGAACTCTGGGAGATGGTGATGAACAGGGAGGCCTGGTGTGCTGTGATTCATGGGGTTGCAAAGAGTTGGACACAACTGAGCGACTGAGCTGAACTGAACTGAAAATAAATTGTGCCTTAGTAGAGTCAATAACTGGAGAAGGCAATGGCAACCCACTCCAGTACTCTTGCCTGGAAAATCCCACGGACAGAGGAGCCTGGTAGGCTGCAGTCCATGGGGTCGCGAAGAGTCGGACATGACTAAGCCACTTCACTTTCACTTTTCACTTTCATGCATTGGAGAAGAAAATGGCAACCCACTCCAGTGTTCTTGCCTGGAGAATCCCAGGGATGGCGGAGCCTGGTGAGCTGTTATCTATGGGGTCTCACAGAGTTGGACACGACTGAAGTGACTTAGCAGCAGCAGAGTCAATAACCTTTTGAATTTTTGTGACTAGTGACCTATTTGTACTTATTTACACTAATTTTGTGTTTTCTGTTGATTTTTATTTTTTAACTTGCTTCCCCTTCCCCTTTTTTTTTTTATGCATTTTATTGGATTGTTAAAAAATTTAAAAATTTCTCCTACTGTTTCTTTTGTTGGTTTGAAAACTATATGATGACTCTACCTTCTTTTAGTGGTCACTATTATTTCATATCTATTTTTATTCATATTTTTAGTAATAAAACATAAAGCTGTTTATTATTTAATAGCCTTTCCCCAAACATGCTATGGAACTCACTAGGCTTTAAATATCATCAAACAATCCCAAACAAAATATTATTTTTTCTAGAGTTTTAGTTTTATTAATCTTATATATGCTAACATTTGTTTTCATTAGTTTCCACAGTAAACTGTTAATTCTTTTCCCTCTATGTGAATGGAATGAACCATCTTGGCCATGAATTTAACTGTTTACTATAGACTTTTAATATTTGACATGATCTCAACTATTAAAATTCTGAAGATATGTCTTAAACAATGTAACCCAGAAATGCTCTACAATTTCACAAAATACAATCAAAAGATGAATAAAATAGAATTGTAAGCTTAATTCATTACATTTTCCAAGGGGCATGCTGTCCCTTTTCATGAATTTCTAGAATTTTGTACCATAGAATCAGAAAAGAATAGGCATCCACAAATGACTTCAAGATATCTAGAAGCAAACAGGTTAATGTTTAGTGGTATTAGATAAAATTTTAATATAACTTAGATATGGAGTTACAGATTATATAGTATTAAGACAGTATCTAATATGCAAAAAAGTTCATTTTCCTTAAACTTTTTTACAGAGACATAAAATTGTTCTTTAATTAAGAGTCAAAATTTTAAACCACTACTAATTAAACCAATGTTGTTATTGAGAAAGATTACGGCTCTCAATCCATTGATTCACACAAAGTAATAGCCATTATTACACTGATTTCAAACCTTCTGGGAAAGCAGAACACAAACCCTGAACTTAAATAAGGTTCAGAGTTGTTCTAAAAATGGTGTAAGTCAATATTTAATCAATCAGGACAAATCTGTTTTTGTATAAAAATTTAAACACACAAAATGAACACCTTGAGACACTTTGGGAATATATGAAAGCAAAGAATTTCCAAATAAACACAGCCCACGTTTATGAGTGAAGCCCTCCGTTGTTGTGGGCTGCAGAAGAGCAGCGCAGTGTAGACAAAGCATGATAGGGCCATAGATCACAGTAATAACATTTGCAATAAACAATAACAGAACAAAGCAGACATCTATAAGAATCCCACAAGGAATTTACGTTATCCATAATTTTTCTTTACATTTGAGAAACTATGGCAGGAAAGGCCATTACATTCAATGGCACCAATTAATTTCTGCAACTTTTAATGACATCTCTCTGAGTAAAAACCTCACATAATGCCCTGAGCACATGATTGATAGCAGCTTATGTTTGATTTGTACTGGATTCCTGATTTTTTTTTAGTATTTTTAAAGAGTCCCTCTGCAGCCAATCAAGCAATCAACATGAAATACTCAGATTCTCTCTTGAAAAGTACAGGAAGAAAGAAAAGACAATGTGGCTTCTTTCCTGGGCCAACAGATGACTACTGATGTTAATTAAGTAGTTTTCAGGGTGATGGATTATAGAGATTTTTATTTTTAAAAAAATGACAAAGAAAGCCATTTAATTTTTGCTCTATTCAGGATATCATAGTATGCTGCTGCTGCTGCTAAGTTGCTTCAGTTGTGTCCGACTCTGTGCGACCCCACAGACGGCAGCCCACCAGGCTCCCCTGTCCCTGGGATTCTCCAGGCACGAACACTGGAGTGGGTTGCCATTTCCTTCTTCAATGCATAAAAGTGAAAAGTGAAAGTGAAGTCACTCAGTCATGTCCTACTCTTAGCGATCCCATGGACTGCAGTCTATCAGGCTCTCCCGTCCAAGGGATCTTCCAGGCAAGAATACTGGAGTGGGGTGCCATTGAACATATTCTTAAATATAACACACAATTTTCCTTTATTGTCTTCCCTAGACTAGTAAAAACTATGTCTTACTATCCTAGACAATATTCCAAGTTTGTAATATCAATGAAAGGATTTAAACTGAACAAATAGGACCACACAAGAACTCACAGATGCTTTTAGTGGGCATGATCATGGGAAATGAATCCTTGATTAGTATGGGGTGTGGCTGGAACTTCTCTTTCCTTTAACCATAAAAGCTCTAGTCAAAATCTGGTTGAGTTTAAAAAATAATCTAAGATAGTAAGTATATGTAGCAGTGTGCTGGTAAGCTCAAGGATTCTATTCATAAGGTATGTGTTCTTTAGAACGGTCTTCTGAATGAGAAAGAGAAACCTATAAGAAGCAACATAACATGTGTGCAAGTGACAACCTGCAAAGCAAATATGGCTTGATGAAGACCAAGTACCGCTCAGAACCATTTATCAGTGATGAGCATGAAGGGAACATGGAGTGTCTAGGAGGAACAGAACACGCATTTATTTCATAAATGTTCATTGTCTTTTTCAGTCTAAACACTGAGACAAGTTTGGGATTCCCAGGCGGTGCTAGTGGTAGGAACCCACCTGCCAGTGCAGGAGATGTAAGAGACCTGGGTTTGGTCCCTAGGTTGGGAAGAGCCTCTGCAATAGGAAATGGCAACCCATTCCAGTATTCCCGCCTGGAGAATCCTATGGACAGAGGAGCTTGGCTGACAAAGAGTTGGACACGACTAAGTGACTGAGCACACACAATGAGACAAGTTTAGAAAAGCTAAATGACTTTGCCAAGGGCACAAAGAAGATAGTACAGAGTTGGGGTCATCCAACTTGTTCTAAAATTGTAACTGGTAAATAATATGCCGTGCCATGAAAATAACAGAAACAAAAGGACATTGGCTTTCATGGTTCAGTGACTTAAAATGAAAATTAGTGTAAAAGTCTGCTATTAATTGGTGGTTTAGATATTTCTAAATTATTTCAACCACAGATATTAATCATATATGAAAATCATAATTCTTGTTCAAGGAACTCTACCTAACTGTGAGCAGTCTTGGGCTCATGGTTAAGGAAGAATCAGTGCCTAGATACTTGGGGAATAAATGTACTCAGGCCTTTAAATTTCTATAACTTTCCTATAACTATCCATGGTTCCTGGTATGTTTACTAACCAAGAATTCCCAATAACCCAGCAGTCACTCAAATCCCACAACCTCTGCTAACAAATAGGGTTTCAATGACAGAGAGCTAGATGAAAGATGATAAAATTCAGGTTTTTCCCCTGACCATTAATATTGTCATGAAATGGTTATGTGGTTTTATACCTGAGCAAGCCACAGGCCAAGTTCTGACGTGCGCCTCATGTAATCTTTCTTTCAATCCACAGAAAGTTACATAAAATGGAATAATCTTTTTCTAATTAATGGACTCATCCAATTTTATTTTCTATATTTCTTTATAGTAAAAGTACAAGATTACTGCCAAACTCTTCTAAAATGTTACCCTATAGATAACTGCTGAGGATTATTGCATATTAATGGAGATCCAAGAACTGGAAGTGCCTTCAGAGGAAATAAACTCTGAATCCTCATTTTTTAAAAAACAAATCTAGAAACAGAAGCACTGAAAGTACTTGCCCAACACCACTGAGAAAACTGTGGTAAAGCCAGGGTTAGAATCCTAGTAACCAGATGCCTAATAAAATACAGTGATACTCTCTGATTATTCTTTTGTAACATCAAAATCAAAGTAACAAGAAATAGAGCATTGCACTATGTTCCCCAAAACATTCTGTGAGCCCTGTTAGAGACTGGCATATTCTTTTGTCTTCCCTTTTAAGAAGACACAAATTAAACCTTGCCCAGAAAGATCAAGATCAAACTTAAAAGTGCTCCCCCAAGCAAATGTGTTAGCATTCTGAACATTCAATATTTGTCATTGTTATTCTTCTTAGCAGAGGCTAAGAGTCTTATTAATTGCCATGTGCCTTTTGTTCCCTGTAAAACAAAATGTACTCCTTGTATATGAAAATATTATTTCCTTATTCAATTAAGGAAAGGAGGAGAAGAGGTCAAGAGTGTTGGGAAAACTAAATGAGAGAGAAAAGAGGCAAAACAGGGAAAGAGGATGGAAGAGAGTGAGGTATTTAATTAAAGAGTACTGTGGAACCACTGCCCACCCATTGGTATGGCTATTTTAAAAGCAAAAAAAAAAAAAAGGAAATAACAAACGTTGGCCAGGATATGGAAATATTGGAAACCTTGTGTACAGTTGGTGGGGATATAAAATGGTATAGCACCTGTGGATAACTATATGACAATTTAAAAAAAAACCCAAACATAGAATTACAATATGACCCAACAATTCCACTTCTGGGTATATATCCAAAGAAGTGAAAGCAGGGACTTGAACAGCTATCTGTATAGTCATAGCAGCACTGTTCACAAGACCCAGAAGATGCAGGCAAGTCAAGGGTCCATTGATGGATAAAACAAATGAATTCACATACAGTAGAATATTACAAACATACAAATGTAAATACATATGTAGACATATACAATGGAATATTACTCAGCCTTAGGAAGAAAGGAAATTCCAACACATGCTATAGTACAGATGAACCTGAAAGACACTGTGCTAAATGAAATACGCCAGTCACAAAAAATAAAATTATATGTGATTTCACTTATATTTTACTTAGCGTAGTCAAATTGATAGAGGCAAAAAGTAGAATAATGGTTGCCAGGGCCAGAGGGGAGGGAAGAACAGAGAGATGTTGTTTAATGGATACACAGTGTAAGCTGGAAAAGGTGAAAAAATTCTGGTGGTAGTTGCATAGCAATGTGAATGCACTTAATGCCATGGGACTGTACACTCACAAATGGATAAAGTGGTAAAAATTTTTTTCATATTTATCTGTTTATATTGGAATATAGTTGTTTTACACTGCTACGCCAGTTTCTGCTATACAGCAAAGGGAATCAGCCGTTTGCATACATATATCCCCCACCTTTCTGGATTTCCTGCCCATTCATGCCACCACAGAGCACTGAGTAGAGTTCCCTGTGTGGTGCAGTGGGCTCTCATTATTTATCTCTTTTATTCATAGTAGTGTGTACATGCCAATCCCAATCTCCCAGTTCATCCACCCTCCACTCTTCCCCCTTGGTATCCATATGTTTGTTTTCTATGTCTGTGTCTTTATTTCTGCTTTGCAAATAAGATCATTCTATACCTAAAATGGGAAATTTTCTGTTATGTATACTTTACCACAATTAAAAAAAAAGAGTCCTAGGAGAAATTTATAAAAGGCAAAAATATAAATGAGCCTTATACTTCAGTATGTCCTAAAAAAAAAAAAATCCCTCTGAAGTAACAGGCATTATTTTTAGCAAAGGTAATTCTTTTGTTTCTAAAACGAGCAATTGCTTTTCAGACTAGGGATCTGAGGCAATTCCACTTTCTTTCCCGACAGACAGTGTTTAAAGGCAGGTAAACTAGTGCACTCTTTCTGTCTTAAAAAAGGTATCACAGATTTCAGAAGTATACACTCTGGAGTCAAAATGTTTTTTTCCCTTGTGCAGTACAATATTTCCTTTGATTATTCCTATTTGAAAATAAATAGCCACATCTTTATTTTTGCAATACTCTTTCTGATCGATCCAAGGGCAGCAGCAATGAAATATTTATTCTTTCTACTCCTTTACAGTTTGTTTTTCTTTAATTACAGGAAATTCTCGTTATAAATATGCTCTGTGTTATCAGGCAGCATCAGCTATTGGACACTTAGCCTGGCTGCCAAGTTTATTTTAGTCTTTACAGCTCCTACCTTGCAAGGACATTTTAACTTCTCCCATATCCTTTTACAGACTGGATAATGGCCAAACTGCAAAGGATCATTACTTATTAAATGATAGAATAGCTTCCCATGAGCATAGGTGATATGAGGCAACTCATTTAAGATATGTAAAGTGGTATTCATTTTTATTGGCAAAATATAAAGTATCTTGAGATGAATGTTTGCTTAATTACCACTGTAAGAATATCATATTATTATTAATCTCAGAGACTCCAAGAAGCTGCTACTGTGTGCTAGATCATTTACTATACTTCTGTGACACAAAGAGTGGACGGATGTGTTTCTGGCCCGAGAGGATCTATTAGAGATACCATATGGATATGTGGAAGACCTGGGTTAGATCCCTGGGTCAGGAAGATCCCCTAGAGAAGGGCATGGCAACCCCCTCCAGCATTCTTGCCTGGAGAATCCCATGGACAGGAAGAGCCTGGCAGGCTACAGTCCATGGGGTCACAAAAAGTTGGACAAGACTGAGCAACTAACACACGTGCACATACACACACACACACACACACACACACACACACACACGACACGGATAGGTCTTGGTTAACTTACTTTATACAGTTTTGTGATTGAAATTGTTTAGGAGCAGTTCTGCTCCCAATATCGCCAGAAAATGTCTCCATTTTCTGAATCTCTATCTTTTGGTGTACGAGAACTACATCACATAGCTTACTGTCTACATTAAAATGAGTTCACTGTTCCATTGTTGTCAGTATCATAAATTCACTATTTCAACAGTCTCTTGCCCAAGTGAATAACTGGACTGTTATAAAAATTTCCCCAAAGAGCCATCAACTCTTCAATCGAAAGCATTAACAGGCAGTTCATATCCCAAGACTCTTTGAGTCTTTGCCCAAAGGTGCTTGCCATTTTCACCAATCCTAAACAATTATAAAATGATCCTTCAAGTCCAGGCTATAAAAGACCATCCTTGAACCCAGACTTCAAAATTCTCACAAGTCAGAACTTGCCCTTCCCTCAAGTCTACATTATTTACATTAGCTGAAAGATGAAAAATAACAAAACCCCACCAAATATACATAACGGAAGGGTGGATAAACAAAATGTGATATATTCATACCCTGAAATACTGTTTAGTTATAAAAAAAAATCAAAGTACTGGTACATGTTACAATGTAGATAAACTTTAAAAACACTGTGCTAAGTGAAAGAAGTCAGACAGAAGGTTGTATATTGCGTGGCTCCATTTATATGAATATACAGAATAGGTGACCCCATAGATGCAGAAAAAAGTGGCTGTCAGAGATTTTGAGGTGTGCAAGGGGAGTGGGGAGGGGCTGCTTAAGAGGTATGCGAACTCCTTTGGGGGTGATAAAATGCTTTGGAACTAGGTAGAGGCGATGAAAACACAACACTGTACACTTTAAAAAGGTAGATTTTATTTACTCCACCTCAATTAAATATTTTTTTTAATTTTATTTTTACTTTATTCTACATTACAATACTGTATTGGTTTTGCCATACATTGACATAAATCAGCCACAGGTGTACACGAGCTCCCAATCCTGAACTCCCTCCCATCTCCCACCCCATATCATCTCTCTGCACCAGCCCGTGCACCAGCCCCAAGCATCCTGCATCCTGTATCGAACATAGACTGGCGCTTCGTTTCTTACATGACAGTATACATGTTTCAATGCCATTCTCCCAAATCATCCCACCCTCTCCCTCTCCCTCAGAGGCCAAAAGTCCGTTCTGTACCTCTGTGTCTCTTTTGTTGTCTCACATAGAGGGTCATCATTACTATCTTTCTAAATTCCATATATATGTGTCAGTATACTGTACTGGTGTTTTTTTAAGTCTATGGAGTTGATGGTTTCTCCTACCTTGATAAGAAATAAAACTCCTTTGTATTATTAGCAGTTTGTTTTATGGTATTTGGGGACCCAGCATTCAACAGCCATAATTTAAATCAGAGACCATAATCCTGGTTGGCGTTTGAAAACAGATCTCATTCCCCTTGTTTGTGATCTTTAATGACTCCCAAATTTGGAGTTCAGTTTCCCGTCAGTTTTCTCTCCCTGTGAGTAAATGGCCCCCTTTTGGTCACCATGTTTTATCTTCCTACACTACAGCAATCTTTAAGATGTTATTGATTTTGAGGCACTCATTTGCAAATTCTAACCTCTGTATGCTTAGTTCTAAATTACTAAAATACAGTCTGCTTTTCATTACGATGTCTTAATCCTTAAAAATTAAAGTATACATATCCATTTTTGGTTTGTCTTTGTTTATTTGTAACCATTTTAAAAACTGTTATATTTTTTAAAGTTCTTCTCTTGAAACCACAGAGGCTCTCTAAAGACATCTGGTGCAAGGAGGTACATTATGAAGATGCTACATGTTCAGTTGTACCAGCACAGGGTTGGAATAGCTGGGCATGGGTTAGTCTACATCTGTTTTGTCTAAAGGCAAAGAATGAGAGGTGTAAGTGATGCTTTTGAACTGTGGTGTTCAAGAAGACTCTTGAGAGTCCCTCGGACAGTAAGGAGATCCAATCAGTCCATCCTAAAGGAAATCCATCCTGAATATTCATTGGAAGGACTGATGCTGAAGCTGAAGCTCCAATACTTTGGCCACCTGATGTGAAGAATTGACTCCTCTGAAAATACCCTAATGCTGGGAAAGATTGAAGGCAGGAGGAGAAGGGGATGACAGAGGATGAGATGGTTGGATGGCATCACCGACTCAATGGCTGTGAGTTTGAGTGAACTCTGGGAGTTGGTGATGGACGGGGGAGGCCTGGCATGCTGCAGTCCATGGGGTCGCAAAGAGCTGGACACGACTGAGTGACTGAACTCAACTGAACTGAAGTACATAAGCAATATTTCCCATTCCCGTCTCATTTGCCTGGCTTTTTGTTTCTGCTTGGGTATGCCTTTCCTGACTGACTCTTCGTCCAATTTTTTCCTGATGGCTCCTCCACTTATAACATAGCCAGAACCGAGTTCTCTGAACAACCGTAGTGTGAAGATGCCTGTGCCTCTCGCTGTGCTGTTCTACTGTCCATTCCTTCCCACATTGCAAAATGTACTGGGATCTAAGCACGCCCGAAGTCTTGGATTATTTGTATAAGTACGTGTCTGCTTTGTTCAAAGCCAATTGTTTCATCCTAAAGCCCAGTTCAGTAGATTTATCTTCAGCAATGACTGGGCTTTGATCACCCTGGAATAGGTGGTGTCGTGTGGTATGTAGCCGTCCTTTTCCCGGGCGCTTGCCTTATCAGGATACATGTCTGTTGATTTGTGGGAAGCTGGCTGTTTTTCGTTCCTGACAAACTCCAGTGATTAAAATGTAGTGGCTTGCTCTCGTTCCCCTGATAAAGGTGACAGCTGCAGGCTTTCCGGTGGTGGTGGATATCGTCCATGCAGATTGCTTTTTAATGAAAGCAATATATTATCTTACCTAGAGACCCTGAAGCCTCACCTTGTTAATGTAGTCTAGCCTGGCACCACATTTATCTATAAATTAGTTGTATTAAACACACTCCTTACTATTTATCCAGGCTTTAAAGAGTTTTTCTAGTGAGAGGATTTTGCCTTCTTTCTTCACCTTAAGTATTGTTATACCCAGTGACAACCCCAACAATATTTTGAAGCGCGGTTTTGTTAAAAAAAAACAAAACTCCCAAGCTGTAAAACTATTACAACTATACTCCATAACTTGATAATCCTTCACCACATTTTGCCACTAAAATAAGAAACAAAAGATGGAATTGTTTAGAGCTTGAGCCTTTCACTTGAGTCTCCTAAAATCTGCAATAATTCTCCAAGCAGAGCTCACTCCCTAACATAATTAAACAAAGAGAAGAAACCAACTTAAAACTTAGTCTGTAAAGGCTAAGTTTAAATTTTAAAATTTGAGATTTATAGGAAGCCTCTTACTCACATGTAGGAACATCAAAAGAAAATGCTGTCATAGTTTAAGACTCCAGTAATCCCTTGACATGCAATCTGGTTTTCCTGTATCTCACACAGGGCGTACACCATCAGGTTGCCGGTGAGTGGCCCCAATTCTGCTGGGACTGAATGGCATCTATTGTCCTCTTGGAGGAAGACGCCACAGGGAGGTGCAAACTTCACGCTGTGGCTCTGGAAATACTTACGGCACAGAGGCCTTGTAATGACCCATGAACCAAAATTGGAAACAAACAACTATTTTGCTGAATGTGTCCTCTCCGACCTAAACCCAATATTAAACTTTTACAGAACTATAAATCAAATCCATTAAAAACAAAAAACCCAGTGAACCAGTCTGAACTGAATCCAAACCTACATATTTTCTAAAACAACTGAACTGTAACAAAACTAAAACATCAAAATATTCTTCAACCTGAATCGATATTTCATTTGGTTCAAGTCTCTGAACCATATTTTCTGTTTCAAGACACGATTATTGTTGCTAACCATCCCTTTAAAGAGGAAATACAGAAGGGAAGTTAATGCCATAGCTAGCACTGAGTATAAATAAGAAAAGTATGTTGCAAAATGTATGAAAAATATGCATTTTATAAATAAATAATTATTTAAAGCAAAGCAAGAAAAAAACTGTCAAAAGAGGAAAATACAATAATCAAATTTGTGAACAACTAAGAAAATACAAGGGAACCAGTGCAGATCACTGTGAGGAAGCAGTAAATTTCATGTGGAATGAACTGATTCCATGGAATGGGAGAGGAAACAAGCAAGCAAATATACATTAAGTACTGCTAACATCTACTTATATTTTAGATTGCAGGGAATTAGTCACTTTAATTATAATTTTCCTTACTTATTGATCATTTTTGTTGATTATGAATGGCAAGAGAAGAAGTAGAAAAAGTTGGGAAGTAACTTTTGGTCTGTATGAATAAGAAATGATAAAATTCAAAAATGTATTATTTGAACCTTTAAGTTATCTTAGAATAAACATTTGGATGATTTTTAGAAGAAATTTATGTTTAAGAAAATGATTCTCTAACATCCAAATTTTGCAAAAATTTTGTTGTGGTGTAAAAACATGAATATGTCTCTAAAAATAATGGAAACAACTGCAAATTATATTTATGCTCTGGCATACATAAGTATGCATACAAACTATGCATAAAAAGTATGCATAAACACTAATTTAAAAGAGTCTAGCTTTTTCTGAATAGCACATTATTAGGGAAATGATCACAGGCCATAGAATCTGCAGATTCATGACTTTTTCCAACAATCAATTAAGACAAGTTTCCTGAAAGGAATACTACCATATTCAAATTTTGTATCTCTTAGGGCTGCAGTGAAAAGTGAAAAGTCTGCCATGTGTTCAAATCCTTATAAAACAATAAAATTATTTTCTATTTCTGGAAGTTTTTCTTCACGAATGTGAGAAGATTTACTCACAAGGATTATCTTTAATTACTATATAGCAGGAACTATTAACTAATTGCCAATCCCCTCTCCTCATTTTCTAGGGCACACACCTAACAAACATCTCCCAGATTCCCTTGTGGTTAGAGATGGAATTTAAGTTCTACCCAGTGGAATGTGAACAGAAGTGATGTGTGATGTGTATCACTTTCAGTCTCACTGGTAATTATGCTCTTTTCCTTTCCATGATGACCTTGGAAGCATCATGTTAAAGTTGATGGAGCCATAATATGGAAGGATATTTCATTCCTGAATCACCATTTGAAGGAAAGCTACTTGGTAACAGAAACACTGGTTTGCACTGTACATGAGCAATAAATAAGCACTATTGTGTGAAATCTGTTGAGACTTAAGGGGTTTGTTATACTGCTACTTTAATATGCAACTTTTTAAACAATGGCAAATAACTAGAAACAACCTAAGTACCTAGCAAATTTTCAGTGACCATTCTAGCTGTTGGACATCACTGATAATTTTAATTTCCCTCTTTGAACTGTTCTGGATAGTCTTTCTTTTCTATAATTTGTACATAAAACATTCGCAATTAATACCTAAAATTTATAATTTTGATACAAATCAAGTTAAATGTGTATAATTTCATGGTGAATAGTGTTGATGGCATCCAGAAGTGACAGATACTTTCAGTAGAAGGAGGAAATATTTTATGTTCATAAAATGCTGTAAGCAGTTGGAAAGAAGCAAAAATCCCATTTTTTTTCCCTCATAGTTTAGTTTTATTTTATTCAATGAAAAACTGGGGATTTTAAATAGAGGAAACGTTATTGGTGGTTGACTCCTGAATTTACATTGTTGAAAGTTTTTGTGTGTGTTGTGTGTGTGTATGAGAGAGAGAGAGAGAGAGAGAGAGAGAGAAATATCTAGTAGGAATCAAATGGAGATGATCAAGCAAGTGACCCATGGCATGACTGGATTCCTAATATTCCTGAAAATCTTAGTGTATGGCTGTCTAGTTCCCCTAGAAAAATATAAAGAATCATCTATTATTATATGACTACTACAGGGATAGATGAGTACACTCAATTTTCTTTTACATATTTCATATTCTCAACTCTTACTTTATATATCTGCTAAGCAGTTACTGCCCCCTTTCATGATGCTCATTGTTTCTATTATGTAAACAGCTTTGGGGCTTTCCATGCGGCTCAGTGGTAAAGAATCTGTCTGCCAATTCAGTAGATGCAGGTTTGATCCCTGGGTCAGGAAGATCCTCTGAAGAAAGAAATGGCTACACACTGCAGTATTCTTGCCGGGATAATCCCACGGACAGGGAGTCTGGTGGGCTATTGTCCATGAACTCACAAAAGAGTCACAGGTGAGAATGTAAACGCAGGAGTCAAAACATTTCCTCTATTTAAATCATCAGTTTTCCACTGAATAAAATAAAATTAAGCTATGAGAAAAATAAAAAGGAACTTTCTGCTTCTTTTCAACTACTCACAGCATTTTATGGACATAAAATTTTTCCTTCTTGGTGACTTAGTGACTAAACAACAGCAGCAACAACCAGGTTTAACTCATTTACTTTTCTTAAAATTTATTCACATGGTAGGTGCTGTCCTAACTGACTTGTACATAGCTTAACTAGAATCATCCTGTTTTCTTTCCACTGAAAAATCAACATTCTGGTTGAAGTCCACTGTGCTTTGAATGCATGGAGTTAACCTATGATAATACCTTTGTTTATTTTCAAAACTACCAGTTGAGCTATAATCTACCCAAGGGTTGTTAGGTTTGAGATTTGATTTTTACCCTGCTTAGAAGCTATAAATTATCCTGTTATTGTTTCATGGGTGCTGGCAGAGGACACAAAACGTGGGTCAGACACAAAGCACTGTTACTCGTGGCCCAGTGAGCCCCAGGAGCACCAGTGTGTCTGCATTAGTTCCTCTTGTTTGCAGGTCTCACGAGGGCAACGTGTAGGCCCGGCTGAGGCAAGGCTGAGTGTGGTTTGTACTGCAGCTGAGGAGCACTGGAGCTGGGAAATCTACCTCTTTATGATGAGCAGTAAGCAAGCCTGCTCGTTGCCCAGGGGGAGATGTTACCTTACCTCCCGAAGTTCTTTAAAGAACCCTGAGTAAGGATTCCAATGAAAGAGTAGTCAAAGTCTCGCAGTCTTGACACATGGTTGTTTTGAAAAATTGCCCTGAGATAAAGTACAGACTGGCTCCACTTTTTCAATTAACTGTATTGTGTTCTACTTTTTCTCCTTTTCAGGAGCTGTTGATCACCATGTGGTACCTATTGATAGCCTTCCTAGTGGCATAGAACTAGACTCTCACTCTATTTTCCAAAGTGTGTGTCTCAACCGAGCGGATGAGAGCTACATGATATCCAGAACCATACTACCCAACTTTCTCAGGGACTTCCTTTCAGAAACCACTTTTTCTCTTTCAGAAACAGAAACCAACACCTTTTCAAGCTGTTGCAGCTGTAACAACCTAGCTACCATAAGAGGCAGTTTCCAGTTTAGGAATCATCATGAGGAAACATTGGTGGACAACGTAACAATTTCTAGTCAGAAAGGCCACCACAATTAGGATGGCAGAAGGAATCTTAGTAGCTACAGTATGTATCATAAGCCAATCATTTATGAGATGTTTTTACAGCATTTTTCATGTAGTACCAGCTGCTTTTGACTAAGCTGTTGCTTTTCCCTCAGATAGTGGATTCTGGAAGTTCATTCCTATCTTGGATGGGACTGAAGCTTGGAATTGAGAAAAGGGGATGTGGACGACCTCATGTGAAGAGTCCCAAGCCACAGCCATCAGCATGACTGCGTTTTATGAGCACCTCAACTGTGACAAAGATACTTTCAGTTCACGAGTCTGGAGGACTCCTCGTAGGGACGTAGGCCCATAAGCAGAGTGGCACAGTCACACTAATCTGCTTCAGAGATTTTGAAACGTATCTCGCAGACTACAGAGAAGCGACTTGGTAACAGTTTACTCTCAGTTCTTACTGAAAACACATCATGTTGAAAAGGACACGACCCCATCTAAGTTTGGAAAATTAGTGCTTTGACCTGAATTTTTATTATATTAAGAAACAATGCGACAGAAAAGGGCTTCATGAGAGGGGAAAATTGGCCATGACTTTCTCCTGCAACCATAGAGTTCCACAAAATGCATCCAAACAAACCCATAAAAGCTCTGACTAGGCCATTGATTTCTGCACCCAGAACACCGGTTCCTGCTTCATAAACTCTAAACCTGCTTGGGCTCTCCTTTCTTCACCTCCTGTTTTTAGACAGTTCCTGTTGCATCCTGATAATCTGACAAAAAGACCTCCCGATGAGGGAAAAAAAGGAACCATTTTCAGATTTAGATTACCAGGAAAAAGAAAGAGATTATCAAAGATCTAAATAATGCAACCAATAGCAAAACATCCTAGTAAATCATACTAACCCAGCTAAATTAGATAGCACTGTCCATATACAATTACACTGTTAGGCTCCCATGACAGTCTTTAAATGTGACATGTTATTTGACATGTTTGCAATTAGGGCTTAGGAAAAAAAAATCAATTTTTTTCTATTCCACTTAAAATAAAAAATGTACTGTTTCCCTGAAATGTACCTTTAAAAAAAATTCAGCACAGACTAAAAATAATACCAGAACAAACATATCACAGCTGCATTATGAAGACAGACATTTAAAGTCCAATTTTATTAGATTTTATGAAAGAGCAGCACCTAAAAGTAATTACCAGTGCATTGCATTTACTTTCACATCATCATCCTTACTCACTCTGCCCCTGGACTATGAACAGGCAGTGAGGTCCACAGTAACTGGTGGTCCTGGGTGAGCTTCTGAGCAGCCCCATGAGAATTGCGTGGTGTTCGCGACCACTCAGCGGGGCAAGCTCCTCCTTTCACTAAGGCCCTGAGTAACATTCTGTGTCCCTCCACCTTCTCTTTTCCTTCAGTGTTGGTTCCAAACTGCCCTAAATAATCCCTATACATCGTGCATGCTCAGCTGCCCCGTTGTGCCCTACTCTTTGCAACAACATGGACTGACTGTAGCCCGCCAGGCTCCTCTATCCATGGTATCTTCCAGGTAAGAATACTGGGGTGGGTTGCCATGCCCTCCTCCAGGGGATCTTCCCAATCCAGGTACCAAATGTATGTCTCTTTCCTCTCTTGCTTTGGCAGGCGGGTTCTTTACCCCTACACCACATGGGAAGCCCGATATATGTTACATATGGATAAATATTCAAAGGTGAGATTCTTAACTGCATAAAATGCTTCCAAATTATTGTCATTCTTCCCTTCTCAAGTCCCTTATCACTTCTTGTATCCTCTGAAAATCTATCATAAACAGATAACATTTCTTCTCTTTCAAAAAGACATTCTGACCTTTACTATAGTGTGTCCCATCATCACAGATCAGATATACACATAATAGTAATAATAACAATAACAGCAATAATATAGCGATGAAACAACATTATTTGTATAGTTTCTATGCACCAGACTCTGTTTTCAGTGGTTTGCATGAATTGTTTCAGCTGACCTTCACAGTGACCCTATAGTTATTATTATTAATCACCAATAAATATATCTGCCATTATCAAGACAGTAAGGGATCCCAGCTATAATTCTGAAGTCAATCGTTCTAATCCTTGCATTAATAACAACAATCAATACAAAGTAGGGGATTTATGATACTTAAACTTTGAGATGAATTTTGGGTAAAACAAATCAAGAGTATTATAGGCAAAGTAATGGCCTTCCCCCAAAGACATTAATGCTCTAATTCCCCAAACTTGTGAATATGTTACCTTGCATGGCAAAAGGGTCACTGCAGATATGACTGAGTTAAGGATCTTGAGATAGGAGGTGATCCTGCATCATCTGTGCAGGTGCCCCCAAATCACAAGTGTCCTTATAAGAACAGGGTGGACGGTTTATGAGAAAAAAGAGGGAAATAGGAAGATGCTATGCTGCTGGCTGTGAAGGTGAAGGAGGCAGCCATGAGCTAAGGATTGTAGAAGCAGGAAAAGGCAAAGGAACAGATTCTCCTCAACAGCCTCTAGAAGAAACATAGCCCTGTTGACACCTTGGCTTTAGCCTGATGAGACCTATTTTGGAATTCTGACCTCCAGAACTGTAAGGCAATAAAAGTGTTGCTTTAAATTACTAAGTTGGTGGCAACTGCAGCAGCAATAGGAAATGAATTAAGCATGAATCCTGGCTTAATATTTGGTTTTATTAAGCAGTATGAAAAAATATGGTGCCCACGAGGAGGAGCTTGGAGGAATAAGAAAGTCTCTTTGGAGGCCAGTTGTGTGTGGCTTTAAGTTTGGCTCCTTCTTTGGTTGCCTGGGCTCTTTGCACACAGGCTTAGTTGCTCCATGGCATGTGGGATCTTAGTTCTCTGACCAGGGATCGAACCCTCATCCCTTACATTGGCAGGTGGATTCTTAACCACTGGACCACCAGGGATGTCTCCCAGGAGAGTCTCTTTGGAGGAGCCCACTCTGTGGGAGCTATTCACCAGTGAAGTTAGCGGAGGGGCCATCCACACTAGACCTCACTTCTGACACAACTGTAAGTCCAGGGAGTTCCCTAAGCTGCTCTGAGTTTGATAGTTCTCCAGAAGGCTTCATAGAACTCCTGAGAGCTGCTGCACTCATGTTATACTTTATGATAGGGAAAGGGCACATTAAAGTCGGCCAAGGGAAGAAACACTAGGGAAGAGTTAGAAGTGTCAAACGCGACATGCCATTGCTGTCCCCCTGTTGAGCTGCAGACAGTCTCACTCTTTAGGCACTGGTGTGTGACAATCCTGATGTGCGGCACGATGACTGCCTTGGCAGAGCTTTTATTGGGGCTCCATCAGGTAGGCTTGATTGACTGACTGGTCAGTTGCTCACATGGTTGATCTCAGTTTCCAAGGCAACTGATACCACTTTACTCACAAGCTCCACTCCCTCTTCTTCTGGTCTTTCTGATCACTCCCAACTCTTAATACTGTCTGATGTGGCCAACTGCCACCCTAAATCACAGTCTTAGACTACGTGGCCTGACCTAAAAGCCCCAGGCAAGCAAAGATGCTCCTGCCACATATGTCTCTTACAAGGCCCCAGAGGTTGCCTCTGAGAAGCTGAAGCTTTCAGACCCTCTCTTTGGACAAAGCTAAATTCTTTACTAGACACACACACACACACACACACACACACACACACACACACACACACCAAGCTACGTTTAAAGGGTGAGGGGGAGTGTTCTTCTTGGAGCAAACAAAAGGAGATAAGACATAGAAAGCAGCATGAACAAAGGCAAAAATGTCTGTGGTATTTCTAAAGAACAAAATTAGCACTGGACTGTAGTTTGAATATAGGATACTGGGCACTTGGGAGGTGGGAGTCCTGACGAAAACTGATTGCAAAGGCCCTAATGCCAGATAAAGGGGGTTTGTATCAAGAGCCGGGGGACTTGGAAGACTTTCTGGCAGGGAGTGATATAAACAAAGAATCCTTTTGCAACGTAAATAGTCATCTCCCACTTTATGTTTTATGAGTTCATGCTTTTGTCTATTGAAGCTATTTTTTTAATGGAGCACTTTGTATTTATAAGGAAGGAAGAAATTCTCTTTTTCTGCAGTGATGCTGACAACAGAGTCAGACAGTCTGAACAGACCAGACCAGGCTAAGTCCCAGCGTGCAGGACTGAAATTTTGTGGCAGGGCTGGGCCAGCAGGACTGCTTCCCCTGACTTCTTATCATCTAGAAAATGAGGCATAACTAGAAGAAATCCCAGGGATGCCAAGGCAGAGCTGGCTTTAAAGTGGACTTCTGGCAAATAGCCCAATCTGCACATGGCTAGACTTAACAGTGTGTTAGTGGCTCAGTCATGTCTGACTCTGTGACCTCATGGACTGTAAGCCGCCAGCTCCTCTGTCCATGGGCTTCTCCAGGCAAGAATACTGGAGTGGGTTGCCACTTCCTTCTTTTCACTCAGGATCTTCCCAGCCCACGGATCGAACCCGGGTCTCCTACATTGTAGGCAGATTCTTTACCATTTGAGCTACAAGGGAAGCCAGATTTTTAAAAAAACCTTATCTTAAACTTAGTTATTTAATCTTTATTTTGCTCCCCACAGAGGTCATATGCTCCAATGCTGGGTTTACCAGGTGGCGCTATACTTGTCTGGAGAATTCCATGGATAAAGGAGCCTGGCAGGCTACAGTCCATGGTGTCATAAAGAGTCAGACATGACTGAGTGACTAAGATTTTCGCTTTCACCTTGTGATGATCAAGACCCAGAGATAATCAGAAACTCACTGTCTTAGCAGCTTAGGCTGCTACAACGAAACACACAGACTGTGTGACTTGAATAACAAGCATTTTTTTCCTCATTGACTTACCGTCTGAGATATCCATGATCAAGGTGTGGGCAGAATCAGTTCTTGGTCAGGACCTTTCTTCTCGCTGGCAGACAACCACTTTCTTGCTCTATCTTCATATGTTTGGAGAAAGAGAAAGAGAGTAATGAAGGGAGACAAAGAGAACGCTTTGGTGTCTCTTCCTATTCTAATGAAGGCACTAATCCCATCATGGGTTCTCAAGGCAAGAATACTGAAGTGGCTTGCCATTCCCTTCTCCAGTGGACCACGTTCTGTCAGCCCTCTCCACCATGACTCGCCCATCTTGGGTTGCCCCGTGGGCATGGTTTGGTTTCATTGAGTTAGACAAGGCTGTGGTCCTAGTGTGGGCCTAATGTGGGCCTAGATCTGATAGATAGAGTGCCTGATGAACTGTGGAATGAGGTTCGTGACATTGTCCAGGAGACAGGGACTCAAGACCATCCCCATGGAAAAGAAATGCAAAAAGCAAAATGCCTGTCTGGGGAGGCCTTACAAATAGCTGTGAAACGAAGAGAGGAGAAAAGCAAAGGAGAAAAGGAAAGATATAAACATCTGAATGCAGAGTTCCAAAGAATAGCAAGAAGAGATAAGAAAGCCTTCTTCAGCGATCAATGCAAAGAAATAGAGGAAAAGAACAGAATGGGAAAGACTAGAGATCTCTTCAAGAAAATTAGAGATACCAAGGGAACATTTCATGCAAAGATGGGCTCGATAAAGGACAGAAATGGTCTGGACCTAACAGAAGCAGAAGATATTAAGAAGAGGTGGCAAGAATACACAGAAGAACTGTACAAAAAAGATCTTCCGACCCAGATAATCATGATGATGCGATCACTCACCTAGAGCCAGGCATCCTGGAATGCAAAGTAAAGTGGGCCTTTGGAAGCATCAGTACAAAAAAGCTAGTGGAGGTGATGGAATTCCAGTTGAGCTGTTTCAAATCCTCAAAGATGATGCCATGAAAGTGCTGCACTCAATATGCCAGCAAATTTGGAAAACTCAGCAGTGGCCACAGGACTGGAAAAGGTCAGTTTCATTCCAACTCCAAAGGAAGGCAATGCCAAAGAATGCTCAAACTACCACACAATTGCACTCATCTCACATGCTAGTAAAGTAATGCTCAAAATTCTGCAAGCCAGGCTTTAGCAATACGTGAACTGTGAACTCCCTGATGTTCAAGCTGGTTTTAGAAAAGGCAGAGGAACCAGAGATCAAATTGCCAGCATCCTCTGGATCATGGAAAAAGCAAGAGAGTTCCAGAAAAACATCTATGTCTGCTTTATTGACTATGCCAAAGCCTTTGACTGTGTGGATCACAATAAACTGTGGAAAATTCTGAAAGAGATGGGAATACCAGACCACCTAACCTGCCTCTTGAGAAATCTCTATGCAGGTCAGGAAGCAACAGTTAGAACAGGTCATGGAGCAACAGACTTGTTCCAAATAGGAAAAGGAGTACGTCAAGGCTGTATATTGTCACCCTGTTTGTTTAACTTATATGCAGAGTACATCATGAGAAACGCTGGACTGGAAGAAACACAAGCTGGAATCAAGATTGCCGGGAGAAATATCAGTAACCTCAGATATGCAGATGACACCACCCTTATGGCAGAAAGTGAAGAGGAACTAAAAAGCCTCTTGATGAAAGTGAAAGAGGAGAGTGAAAAAGTTGGCTTAAAGCTCAGCATTTAGAAAACGAAGATCATGGCATCCGGTCCCATGACTTCATGGGAAATAGATGGGGAAACAGTGGAAACAGTGTCAGACTTTATTTTGGGGGGCTCCAAAATCACTGAAGATGGTGACTGCAGCCATAAAATTAGAAGACGCTTACTCCTTGCAAGAAAAGTTATGACCAACCTAGACAGTATATTCAAAAGCAGAGACATTACTTTGTCGACTAAAGTCTGCCTAGTCAAGGCTATGGTTTTTCCTGTGGTCATGTATGGATGTGAGAGTTGGACTGTGAAGAAGGCTGAGTGCCGAAGAATTGATGCTTTTGAACTGTGGTGTTGGAGAAGACTCTTGAGAGTCCCTTGGACTGCAAGGAGATCTAACCAGTCCATTCTGAAGGAGATCAACCCTGGGATTTCTTTGGAAGGAATGATGCTGAAGATGAAACTCCAGTACATTAGCCACCTCATGCGAAGAGCTGACTCATTGGAAAAGACTCTGATGCTGGGAGGGATTGGAGGCAGGAGGAGAAGGGGATGACCGAGGATGAGATGGCTGGATGGCATCACGGACTTGATGGACGTGAGTCTGAGTGAACTCTGGGAGATGGTGATGAACAGGGATGCCTGGTGTGCTGTGATTCATGGGGTTGCAAAGAGTTGGACACGACTGAGCGACTGAACTGAACTGAACTGAACTTAATCCCATCATGGGGTCCCCACCCTCATGATCTCATCGAACACTAATTACCTCCCAATCACTTATCTCCTAACACCATCACAATGAGAGGTTAGGACTTCTACACATGAATTTGGAAGGGACACAACTAATCCATGACAGTCACCATTTTTTCCAGTCAACTTAGAAGTGTCCATGGGTGTTTTCCCACACAAAAGAACACTATTTTCTGTCATTTAGTTTTCACAACAGGCTTGTTTCTACACAAAAGCTAACTTATAGGCAACTTCCAATTAAGAAAATTACATGTGCTTCCTATAGAGAGGACTGCAGGATTTCAGTGCCTAAGAACATGCCTAGATACTTGGTTCACCTTCCATATGATATTATGCATATCTCCCATCTAATTTTTAAAAAGTTTTAAATTTAATGAATGAATTTATTTAATTTTAACATGTAAAATAGGAAGAGCAATACTTTTTTTTCCTCCTGAGGAGGCTTTGCAGGGTTTTTGCGGGAACCAGGAGTACTGAGGAAATCATAAACAATGGTACATGTGAATTTTTGTCTACACGACACAAACATTGTTTTCATCTTCAGGGAGGTTTGTGGGCCTCCTAGATCTGTTCAAGGACCCTCAGTGAGAAATTCTGCCCCACGAAGAGCCTCTGGGGAAACAAAGAATTCTAAGACCTGGGGTTCACACTCACAAGAATCTTATGGTATACTTGAAGAGGTAAGTTAAGCACAAAGATGATTCTAGAAGGAATTTCCTAGATTAAGCAAATTTATAAAACAGATTTTCAGTTAAATGTGAATTTTAGATAAACAAGGAAAGATTTCTGTTAGTATAAGTATGTTCTAGATGTTGCATGACATACTTATACTTAAAAAATTATTTGTTCCTTATCTGAAATTCACATTTAAGTGGGTGTCCTGTATTTTATTTGGGAATCCTATGCATAAGTCAAATGAGAATATGAAGTCTTTTGGAACTCAAAAGAGGGAACATCTCAGTGGTTTTCAAGAAGACGATGCTGAGGCAGTTAGGAGGGCAAAGATTTAGGACACAGGAAAGCCTGTGAAAGGAAAAGAGAGAAAGCAGGGTTGGATGCGGAGCCCTCACCGAGGCTCCAGCAGCATAAGCAAGAGCTCGGACAAAGAAACAGCCCCTTGGGGAGTGCAGGCTGAGCAGAGAGGACTAGACTTTTTCCACTGAGCTGCCGAGTCTCCTCCCAACTCCACCCAGAGTAGCTTCCTTCTAGGCCAGCCACTGATGCTGAAAATTCTATCATTATGTCACCATTGCCCAACAAGAGAAAACTGGCTAGATCCTCTACCTTTTCTCAATACTACATTTTCATTAAATGTAATTATAGAAAAGCGTTTACCAAAAATAGGTTAAAACCCACATTATAAAACAATAGGTAGGGTATGATCTTATTTTGTTTACACATGTATGCATGTTTATATACATTTCTGCACATACACACACATTAGGGAGACAGAGAGAGAGGGGAGATGGCAAGGTGGGAGAGAGAGGGACAGAGATTGAGAGAATATGCGCTAACATATTAACAATAATTATCTCTGAGTGGTGAGATTATTGGAGATTTTTGTTTGTTGTTATTAATAAATTCTTTTTTGTTATTAATAAATTCTAAAATTCGGACAATGTGCTAGTGTTATTTTTGTATTACAAAGGTTAAGTTAAAAAAATTTTTTTAAACCACGATTATACTTCTTGTTCTTTCCTTCCCTGCTCACAATAATTAAACATTATTTTTACACATTTTATTTAAAGCATAGTTGGAACTCAGCATAGGATAGCAGAGATGTCAGCCCTTACTTCATCCTACTGGAGAAAGTGGTCTAAGCATTTTCTGGAGGATTCTCCTTTAGAACCCTATACATCACTGCAGTGACAGCAGGCAAAACTGATAAATGCTGGTGGTCACAACAGAAATGATCTTTGCTTTTCTTTTTTCTATATAGAAGAGGAAAGTAAGTGGCAGCTTTCACCTTGCCACCATTTCCCTTCTAGTTCTCACATTTGGTCTCTTCTCCACTCTGGAGGGCAAAACCATCACAGTACTATAGAAAACACCTTGAGCTCTGCCAGGGACATTTTTAGATTAAAGACCTAGATGTGGAATTTTAAAGCTTATGAAAGTTTTCTCTATAAGGGATGTTAGATGACTAGTTCATAAAATATGAAAACATCTACATTTATCTTGAAGAAATGCTATGGTTTTCTTGGAACATATAAAATACTGCCTTGGAACATATAAAATAAAAGAAGAAATTAAATACTCTCGAGAAGAGGAGAGAAAATAAGGTCTTATTTAGTTTGGATGCCTGCAGTTGATACCGTAAAGCCCGTCATTTTTCTCTTTCTTTTCTCATTTTAGGCGGAAGACATAAAATAAGACAAAACTGGGAAGAAGGAAGAAAGAAAATGGCTGCATTGTTCATGAATTATGCTTTCACTGGAAAAACCAGTAAGGGAAAACTGAAAACCTTTTAAAGGCCAAGGAATCTGCTTTTCTCCTTTATCCCTGGTGGAGAAGGGCATGTCTTCCCAGAGGTCCAAAGGGAAAGTTCTCAACCTGCCTCCTTCTAGACTCCAATCAGACTGACGACTGCCATGTTTTCCAAAACCATAACATCCTGCTTTGGGTAGAAAAGTTTGGACATTTGTTTAATGAGACAGCCAATACCTACTCTGTATCAGGCACTGAGGTGCTAAGAATGCGGACTATGAGAGGCCTGCTTCAGAGGAGAAGCAGGTTACAGGATCGCCGAGA
The DNA here is from genome assembly GCA_917880005.1 of Nanger dama. NCBI lineage: Eukaryota > Metazoa > Chordata > Mammalia > Artiodactyla > Bovidae > Nanger > Nanger dama. The sequence continues at coordinate 10,504,472 of CAKJTW010000057.1, read as the reverse complement.
TTCCTTCCTTCATACAATTTCCTCACAGGCATCAGAATTGGAAGGTAGCTAAAATCCAAGTGAACTAATGGTTTGGCCAAATATAAAGTGAGCAAAAACCCAAAAGTAGGCTCCCTACTCAGCCCAGGGGAAGAAATGCTGGGAAGGCTTCCTGGGGAGGGGGTTGCTTAGCGGAGCCTTGAAGGACAGGGAGGAGGTGGACAGACCAAGGAAAGCGGGGGAGCGCCACGCAGGAGGGTGCTGCAGCAGGGGAAGAGCCCTCGGAGAATGTGGGGCGTGGGGCAGCTGGAAGTGCTGTCGGTGGAGGGCAGAGATGGCTCTACCAGGGTGATCAGGGCGCGTGCAGGGAGCCCGTGCAGAGGGCTTGGCACAGCAAACTCAGGAATCCAAGGAGCCAGGGAAGGGTTTGTAGCAGAAGGGTATCTTGATCAGATCTGAACTTTAGAAAAGGATCTTGACAGCACCTCAGGGCATGGGTATGAGTCTGGATGTTGGTGGAGAGGGACAAGCTGAACAAGGAGAGAAAGTATGAAGTGTTAAGTCGCTTCAGTCGTCTCTTTGCCACCCCATGGACTCCTCTGTCCATGGGATTTTCCAGGCAGGAATACTGGAGTGGGTTGCTATTTCCTTCTGCAGAACAAGGAAAAAGACAGGGCCTACTCTTATGCCCAGAACTGAGGCTGTAGGGATAAAAGGAGGAGATAGGTTCTGAGAAGGCAAGAGTGGAAGAACTGGGAAACAAATCAAGCAGGCTTAGCTGAGGGATACATCTGCTGGGTTGGGTATGATTTTAGAATGACTCCCAAGTTTCTGGTTTAAGCAACTGAGGGACAGTAGTGTCATCCACTAAGATAAATTATAAAGAGCAGGCAGGTTTGCAGGGCAGGAAAGAAGGTGATTTTGGTTTTGAACACAGTAAGTTTCTGTTGTGAGGTAGATTGTATTTCCAGAGATTATCCCAACCTTATCTCATGCACCACATGCTCTTATAACAATGTGTCTCTAATACATCCACCACTGAGAGTCTGTCTTCCTTCTCCCTAAATATAGGTGGGCCTTTGTGACTGCCAAGACCAACAGAATATGATGGAATTGACACTAAGTGACTTCTAAGCTTGCATCATAAAAATTTCATGCATTTTGTATCTTGCTGCCTTGGGATGCTTACTCTCAGGATCCAGCTGCCATATTGTAAGGAAGTCCAACTGGTGCCAGCTAGAAAGACCACATGGAGGTGCCCTGTGCTGGTCATCTAGACAACAGCCCAGCTGAGGTCCCAGCCAACAGGGACATCAGCCACCAGATATGTGAGTGAAAGCATATCTGGATAATTCCATGTCCAAACTGACAAGCTGTCCCACCCTTGACTTCCCAGTAGAGGTCCCTGATATATTGCATTACAGATCAGCTATCTCTGTGGTGTCACCTTTGAAATCTTGATCCACAAAATCTGTGAGCATCATAATGCAGTTGTTTTACACCACTACATTTTAGGCTGCCTTGTTAGTACCTGGAACAATTTGTGTGAGAGATATTCACCTGAATAGGTCCAGTGCAGAGCTGGCTGTGTGTACTGGAGCTCACAGCTCATGTTCAGCTGGAAATGTTGAACTGGGCATCATCAACATATAGATTATCACTGAAGATTATCAATACAGGAGCTCTTTTAGGAAGTGTCTTAAGTAAGAAGATAAGAAGGGTGGGTCTGCACCTCTCAGAATATTGGAAATAAAAGCAAGAATAAACAAATGGGACCTAATTAAACTTAAAAGCTTTTGCACAACAAAGGAAACTATAAGCAAGGTGAAAAGATAGCCTTCAGAATGGGAGAAAATAATAGCAAATGAAGCAACTGACAAATAATTAATCTCAAAAATATACAAGCAACTTCTGCAGCTCAATTCCAGAAGAATAAACGACCCAATCAAAAACTAGGCCAAAGCACTAAGCAGACATTTTTCCAAAGAAGCCATATAGACGGCTAACAAACACATGAAAAGATGCTCAAATTCACTCATTATCAGAGAAATGCAGATCAAAACCACAATGAGGTACCATCTCACACCAGTCTCTGGAGAGGGTGTGGAGAAAAGGGATGCAAACTAGTACAGCCACTAAGGAGAACAGTGTGGAGATCCCTTAAAAACTGGAAATAGAACTGCCTTATGACCCAGCAATCCCACTGCTGGGGGCATACACATCAAGGAAACCAGAATTGAAAGAGACACGTGTACCCCAGTGTTCATCGCAGCACTGTTTATAATAGCCAGGACATGGAAGCAACCTAGATGTCCATCAGCAGACGAGTGGATAAGAAAGTTGTGGTATATACACCATGGAGTATTACTCAGCCATTAAAAAGAATACAATTGAATCAGTTCTAATGAGGTGGATGAAACTGGCCCTATTATACAGAGTGAAGTAAGCCAGAAAGAAAACCACCAATACAGTATACTAACAAATATATATGGAATTTAGAAAGATGGTAATGATAACCCTGTATGTGAGACAGCAAAAGAGACATAGATGTAAAGAACAGACTTTTGGCCTTGGAGGGAGAGGGCGAGGGTGGGATGGTTTGGGAGAATGGCATTGAAACATGTATATTATCATGTAAGAAACAAATCGCCAGTCCAGGTTCAATGCATGATACAGGGTGCTTGGGGCTGGTGCACTGGGATGACCCAGAGGGATGAGATGGGGAGGGTTGTGGAAGGGGGTTCAAGATGGGAAACACATGTACACCCGTGGCAGATTTATGTCGATGTATGGCAAAACCACTACAATATTGTAAAGTAATTAGCCTCCAATTAAAATAAATAAATTGATATTTAAAAAAAAGGTGGGTCTGGAATCTAACACTATATATTTGGGGAGCATTTAGAAAAAAAGAGGATGCAGAAGCAGCTAAGTAATATTGGTCTGGGTACAGAGTAGAAATGAAAAATAACTTGAAGTATTCAAGAAGAGATTTGAAAGTTAAAGTATTAGTTGCTCCATCCTGTGTGACTCTTTGCGACCCTGTGGACTGTAGCCCATCGGGCTCCACCATCCACGGAATTCTCCAGGCAGGAATATTGGAGTGGGTAGCCATGCCCTTCTCCAGTGGATCTTCCAGACCTAGGGATTCTCCAAGGGATCTTCCTGACCCAAGGGTCGAGCCCAGGTCTCCTACATGGCAGGCAGATTCTTTACAATATGAGCCACCAGGGAAGCCAGTAGAGATTTAGGTTCTTATGAAATTACTGGAAAGACTGGTCGTCTACTCCTAGCTGCCATAGCCGTGGTGCAGCTTCAGAGAGCTGCTGCCACCTCCCAGAGGACAAGGATCTGCAGGGAACTCTCTGCAACCGCCCCGATCCATCTCGGCCTTGACCACTGGGTGGGCATGGAGACTGCTTCAGAAACCTCTTTGCAGCCCATGCTTCTTTTGTCACCATAGAGGGGGAAGAATGACATTCACTTTCTAAATCCAATGAAAGCATCTCTTCACATCCAGAGTGCAAACGTGATCCAGGACTCTGGAGCAAGAGAATGGAAAGAAATGCACTCCAGGCTTCTCCTACTAGAAAGCATAAAGGGGGGTGGAGGAGGCAGTGAGAATGTATGCTGATTGCAAAAACAAAAACAAAAACAAAACAAAACAACCCAAACGGAACCATACGCAACCCAAGGGCTGTCCAAAAGAATAGGGTAGCTGAAAGTACAGAATAGAATCCACCTTCAAAGTCAAGTCAGGATGTGAAATTGAGTGGTGGAGGGGCAGTGGCCTATGGAGCCCAGCAATACTGAATTCCGATCCCCAACTGAATCACGGGGCTCACCACTTTTTCTGGCTCCTGTTTCCTCAACTGTCAAACAGGGAAGAAAATAGAAACATTGCAGTGTTGGTTGCTGGGAGAATTGAAAACAATACACGCTGGATGTTGAGCAGAGAGTTTGGAACACGGCAGCAGACATGATGGCCGTGATTGCTCCCAAGGTGAGGGGTCAGGGGTGACTCCCTCCAGCAGTGGGGAGTCCTGCCCATGTTTGAGATTCCATCTAACTCAGTGGCAAGTCCAGTGGTGGAGCAGAAACTTTCTGAATGGCACTTGGTCAGACTTTATCCAACAGCCCTTGATTTAATGCAACTCCTTTAGCGATCTTTAGAAAAAAGGTGGCTGGTGGTTCAGACTGTAAAGAATTTGCCCACAGTGTGGGAGACCTGGGTAAAATCCCTGAGTTGGGAAGATCCCCTGGAGGAGTGCATGGTTATCCACTCCAGTATTCTTGCCTGGAGAATCCCCACGGACAGAGGAGCCTGACGGGCTACAGTCCACGGGGCCGCAAAGAGCCAGCCAGACACGACTGAATGACTACACATAGCATATGTCCTCTTTAAGAGTTAGTTTCAACACAGACTTGGAAGGGTGGAAAGAAAGTGGGCCAAAACAAGAAAGAGCCTAAGAGCTCAAATTTACAGCAGCTGATAATGAACTGCAAGTTTTAGCACCAATCCTCACATTGCAAGCTTATTTGATCCTGGGCAAGGAGGCTTGCTTAGCTTTGGGTATCTTGTGAATGCCAGCCTGTCTCTGCTTCCAAGTGGGTTATTTCCACTGTTGAATTATCCTCCAAAAAGATGGACGAGAAGAAATACAGTGTGCAGTATCCGAGAATGCTTGGCATAGTGTAGTAGAAAGAGCATAGCTGGATTCAGATCCAGGCAATGCTACTTTTAAACTGGGTCAACATAGCTACATTCTGAACCTCTCTGAGCCCGTTTCCTCACTTTTATATTAGAAAAAGCAAACAAACAAACATACTAACTACCTGGCAGGATTGCTGTGAAGATGAAATGAAATTAGTAAATCATGGGAGCCGCCATTTACTGACATGTGTGTGCCAGATGCCATGCTAAGTCCTTTACATCAGTTCAATTCAGTTGCTCAGTCGTGTCCGACTCCTGGAGCCTGCTCAAACTCATGTCCATCGAGTCAGTGATGCCATCCAGCCATCTCATCCTCTGTCGTCCCCTTCTCCTCCTGCCCTCAATCTTTCCCAGCATCAGGGTCTTTTCCAGTGAGTCAGATCTTCGCATCAGGTGGCCAAAGTACTGGAGTTTCCGCTTCAGCATCAGTCCTTCCAAGGAATATTCAGGACTGATTTCCTTTAGGATTGACTGGTTGGAACTCCTTGTAGTCCAAGGGACTCTCAAGAGTCTTCTCCAACACCACAGTTCAAAAGCATCAATTTTTGGCTCTCAGTTTTCTTTATAGTCCAACGCTTACATCCATACATGACTACTGGAAAAACCATAGCTTTGACTAGATGTACCTTTGTTGGCAAAATAATGTCTCTGCTTTTCAATGTGCTGTCTGGGTTGGTCATAGCTTTTTTCCAAGGAGCAAGCATCTTTTAATGTAAAGGCTGCAGTCAGTATCTGCAGTGATTTTGGAACCCCCAAAATAAAGTTTGTCACTGTTTCCATTGTTTCCCCATCTGTTTGCCATGAAGTGATAGGACCCGATGCCATGATCTTAGTTTTCTAAATGTTGAGTTTTAAGCCAACTTTTCCACTTTCCTCTTTCACTTTCATCAAGTGGCTCTTTAGTGCTTTATATACGCTTACTTAATTTAATCCTTAGAATAAGCCCAAGAGGATTTGCTATTTCTAATTTGTAGAAACTGAGGTTTAAAGAGATTAAGTAACTTTCCCCAAATCAGCCAGATACTATATGTGCTTTAGAGGCAGGATTTGAACCCCTGTTGATGGAAGGGTTTTGCAGGGGTCTGGCATAAAGGAAGTACTCAGGAATGGAAAATGTTCTATCCAGTTCACCCCGCATTCGATACACCTCTAACTGATTCAGAGAGTGACTTGCCAAGGGGCACCACGGGTGTTGAAACTTAAACCTCCTGATCCTGAGTCTAGTGCTTTTTCTCTTAACCTAAACAGTCCTCAGTGTATCAAATCTTTTTCTGGGAAGACTAAACTTGAAGCTTCGACAGGCTGGACATGAACCATCCCATGTGCGTGGCAATAGCTCCCTCTGCTGGCCTTAGAGAGAACTGAACGTGGCTCTCTGGCTGTTAGGACTTTCCGTCTCAACAGAGTTTGATTACCCACGCCTTCCTCCTTCATTAAAAAGAAGTGGGGGGCGGGGGGGAGAAGAGGAGGGGCATCCTTGTGTCTCTCATTTATGTTATTACAAGAAAGTCACTGTTGGTCTTCATAAACCTTGTGACCCTATTGAGATGGGCATGGGCCCAGTCTTAGGGGGTTCTAACATGCTCTTCCAGGCCCCTCTTAAAAAGGTGTCCTTTTCAACATAGGGAACTGAAATGCAAAAGTAGGAAGTCAAGAGATACCTGGAATAACAGAAAAGTTTGGCCTTGGAGTACAAAATGAAGCAGGGCAAAGGCTAACTGAATTTTGCTGACAAAGGTCTGCAGAGTCAAAGCTATGGTTTTTTCAGTAGTCAGGCATGGATGTGAGAATTGGGCCATAAAGAAGGCTGAGCACTGAAGAACTGATGCTTTTGAACTGTGGTGTTTGAGAAGACTCTTTAGAATCCCTTGGACTGCAAGGAGATCCAACCAGTCCATCCTAATGGAAATCAGTCCTGAATTTTCATTGGGACGACTGATGTTGAAGCTAAAACTCCAAAGTAATGTTTCTGCTTTTAATAAACTGCCTAGGTTTGTCATAGCTTTTCTTCCAAGGAGTAAGCATCTTTTAATTTCATGCCACCGTCAGTTATTCTGAAGCCCAAGAAAATAAAGTCTTTCACTGATTCCACTGTTTCCCCATCTATATGCCATGAAGTGATGGAACCGGATGCCATGATCTTAATTTTCTGAATGTTGAGCTTTAAGCCAGTTTTTTCACTCTCCTCTTTCACCTTCACCAAGAGACTCTTTAGTTCCTCCTTCGCTTTCTGCCATAAGGGTGGTGTCATCTGCATATCTGAGGTTATTGATATTTCTCCCAGCAGTCTTGATTCCAGCTTGTGATTCATCCAGCTCAACATTTTGCATAATGTACTCTGCATATAAGTTAAATAAATAGGATGACAATATACAGCCTTGACACACTCCTTTCCCAATTTGAAATCAGTCTGTTCTTCCATGTCTGGTTTTAACTGTTGCTTCTTGACCTGCATAAAGGTTTCTCAGGAGGTAGGTAAGTTGGTCTGGTATTCCATCTCTTTAAGAATTTTCCACAGTTTGTTGTGATCCACACAGTCAAAGGCTTTGGCATAGTCAATGAAGCAGATGTTTTTCTGGAACACTCTTGCTTTTTCTATGATCCAATGGATGTTGGCAATTTGATCTCTGGTCTGGTTCCTTTGCCTTTTCTAAATCCAGCTTGAACATCTGAGGCAAGGCCCTCTTATCTCAGCTCTGCTGAGTCAATCTGAGCCCTTGACACCACATCTGACTTCACCTAAGCTTTGTGCGTCTACATATATCACAGAAACCAGATACATTCTCCAGGGGAGAAATCCAGAAGCTCTTGGAATCTGACTCCAGAGGTCAAATAGACAGTGTTCAGTGATTACTACATACTCATTGTTTAATATTATGAGCAACTGTTGGTGTTCCTAAGTGATGGACACACTGATGGTCAAGTTCCTGCTTCACTGAGGGTTTAAGGAGACATTATGTGTAAGTGTGTACTGCGTGGTGCCTGCCACTCAGACAGCAAGAATTAATAATACAGTCGCTAGAACAAAAACCAAAACTATTCCACTATGTTCTCAGGGCCAGTGCAAGCTCTCTAATCTCCTCACTTGCTTCCACAGATCGGGGCACTCACAGGCTTTTTAGCATGAGAATCTGATTGCTTAGCATTTCATCCCCAGTGCCAATCACCTGCCCTCAGTAATGCTGGAATCATCAGCATTCTCCTGGCATTGGAAACAAACCTGTCATTTTAAACATTTCCCCCATCCTCTTGCAATTACCAAGAGAGTTTGCTTTTTGCGCTTTATTTTCAAATTAGAGAAAATTCACCAAAACTTTTCCTTGGTAACATTCTTCCTGAAAAGAAGACAGGGTTCCAGGTTCCAGAGAGAAAAGGAACTCCATTACAGCCCTGACAGAATCTGCCAGTAGCAGCCAGAGGTGGTTTTCTGTCTTACTTAGGTGGCATTTTCACCAGTGGGGACCAGGCAAAGTCCTACTGATACATACAGGTCAACAGGAGTTTTGTAGCTACATCAAGGCTGACTGAATTTGAATAATCATTTCATCCAGAGGTCATCTGGTTAAGGGCACAGACTGAGACAGTCCTGGGCTCATAGCCCCATAGTCACCTTCTTGCTAGACAGTCTTAGGCAATTTGTTAATTTCTTTGAGTTCTTCAACCTCAAAACAGGGATAATGATAACAAGATCTCTCCTGCCAATTCTTGTGGGTGTTCTAGAAGATATTAAATGCAAACTTGGGTCTCTGCATCTGGCACAAAGCAAGCATCATTTGTTTATTTAACAAAAATTAATTGCACAGCTACTATGTGCTGGGTGTTGATCCATGTTCTGGGGATTCAGGAGTGAATGAAAGAGCTCCCAGCTCTCTGAGACCCCACTGTCTAGCTGGGAGACACAGATGCTAAACTTACAAGCTAGAACATATCTGGAGTGATGTGCTGTGAAGACAAAGCAGAGTAAGTGCTTTGAGGCAGTGGGGGCATTGTTTTTAACAGAGGTCAAGCTGCTGCTGCTGCTGCTGCTTTTTTCTTTTGACAGGGAGGTCTTCTCCGGGAAAACGGCATTTGGGGAAGAGACCCGAGTGAAGTATAGGAGACAAGCCTGGGGATACCACAGGAAGAGTGCTCTAAGCAGGGAGTCAGTGAGGGCCAGGCCTGCAGCAGGCAGCTGCGGCAGGGGGCTGTGGGGAGTCAGAAGCGGCTGGGAGCCCGCACGCTGGGGCAAGCGAGGCATGGGCAGCATCGGCCAGTGAGTGGGAAAGGCACGCGGCCCAAAGAGCCAGTCTCCTTCTGCTCCTTCTTCTTGGCCCTTCCTCCCACCTGTATTCAGAAATAACCTTCAAAATCACACCATTTCATGACCAGCCACCACCTTCTTGACTCTGGAGAAGGAAAGACCCGGGGAAACGGGATCTTGGAATAGCCGGTTGAGAGCAGGCATTTAAACAAACTCCAATCCAGCGCTCTCCCTGCCTTCTCCATTTAGTACTGTTACTAATGTCATGAATATTAAGTACTTCCTAAGACTGACTCATTTTCTTTACCGCCTAGGAGGGTTGTGCAATTATTCAGTTGAAAAGCTTACCGATTAGACTTGGAGAAATCTAGACTTTGCTTCTAACAAAGCAAACAAATCTGACAAATAGGAAAGCCGCATTTCACCTTTTCCTGGGGCAAAACTAGTTATTGATTGCCTGACTTCCTTCAGGACACAGAAGTGAATATTTTACTTTCAAACTTGAGAAAAATTTCAAAGCAGAAAGTCTTCCTAAAAACAGAAACCTGTCTATCAGAAATGTGTCTGATGACATCTAACAGATGGATGAAGCTACAGGAATCCTCTTCTTGTATCAGAGGTGGAATCTTGTTTTGGAGGATATTTCAAACTAAATCTAACCCGTGTGTGTATACGTGTGAGGTGCGCGTGTGTTTGTATACATATTACAGCCAATTCAGTACACAGTGGCACGCATACCACATGCCAGTCTTGGGGCCAAGGTGCAGATGGTGGCATAGGTTCCTGTCACCAGTAGCTTGCAGTCAAGTTCACGGCCATCACTACCGGATATTTCCACAGAGCTAACATCAGCCTCTCACAGGCCTGGAGAAAGCTTTTGATTCCCTCTAGGAAAGGATCTCCAGTTTGGATTAAAACATTATCAGGTGTAGTACTGGCCTTTATTCTTAGAAAAAGTCAAATAAGCCAAATGACAAACCGTGAATTGGGTCTAGAGTATGGATCTGAAACAAAATGAAGATGGAGAAATCATTCCTTTCAATTACCTGAAAAATTCCACCAGGGGCAAAGGAGTTATAAATGTTACTTAAGATTCCAGAGCTAAGTAGTTATATGAAGTTATGGAGAAAGGTTTATGCCAGGCAGGCACTTGCCTACTGACAAAGAGCTGGAGACAAAAAATATCTCCAGAAACATTGAAACGACAGTAAAGTAAATAGCTCTATATATGGAGGATAAAGGGCATCAGATAAACATATAAATAACGAAGAATAGGAAGCACTGACATAATCATGAGTACTTCTCGCATAAAGAGACCTGGATTTCTGCAAACGATATTTAGTTAGCTAAATGTGAATGCAATATTGCTAAGGCTTATCTGAAGAGTCAGAACACAAATGAGACAAGAATTAAACCAGACATGCTGGCTAGAATGCCTTTAAAATTTGTTTTCAGAGTCATAAAAATTGTTTGGAAAAGCCAGTGATCTAATAACTGTGGAAAACCCAAAGCTCATAATAAATACTGTTTATCTCCAGTCTCAGCTCTTAGTCTGTGATAGATGTACATACACTTTGTGAGTTTCTCAGCCTTGAAGATCTGGCTTAAGATCCTCTCCTTAAGAGTCAGACCTCCATAACGCCCCAGGAGCACTTCCTGCTCTAAAAACTTCTTCTTTTAAAAACCATGAACACTCTGAGAGCAGTCTAGATCATGTTTTAATCTCCTAAGAGCCCGACTCCTGGCACACAGTAGATGATCAGAATCTGCTGGCTTAACAAATGAACAATAAAGTGGAGGAACCGAAGGAGAGCCTGTGTGAGACAAGGCTGTGATCCCTCATCCGAGAATGGTCTCGCTGGACCTTCAGCTCCTTCAAAGAACCACCGTCTACAGTGGGAAACAAAACAGGTCCCCAGCTTGGATGGGAGCTCCACTCTAACGCTGCCATCACTTCTAGGACTACCATCATAATCTAGGACTTCTGTCTCTATCCCATCTCCTTAATCCACTTTTTCTATCTACCCCTCTCTGCTGGAGTTGGTTTTCCAACATAGCATTTTCATGACAGGGTGAGCGGATCGAGCAGAGAGAGAGAGGCTGCCCATCCATCGATTCATCTTCAGTTTCCTTGTCTGCTAAATAGGATTAATAATACTACCCATTAATAAGGCTGTTTGAATATTGTTATTGCTTTATAAATGCTGAGAAATATAAATGTTGATTAAATAAAATCATTGAGATGTCTCAAAAGTTGTTACTCATTATGCCTTGAAAGTGAAAGTTGCTCAGCTGTGTCCAGCTCTGCAACCCCATGGACTGTAGCCCACCAGGATCCTCTGCCCATGGAATTTTCCAGGTAAGAATACTGGAGTGGGTAGCCATTCCCTTCTCCAGGGAATCTTCCTGACACAGGGACTGAACCCAGGTCTCCTGCATTGCACACAGATTCTTTACCATCTGAGCCATCTGGGAAGCCCAATATTATGCCTTGAGTAAGTAAGTGTAAGTAAGTATTAGTCACTCAGCTGTGCCCAACTCTTTGCGACCCCATGGACTGCAGCCCACCAGGCTCCTCTGTCCATGAGATTTTCCAGGCAAGGATACTGGAGTGGGTAGCCATTTCCTTCTCCTGGGTGATTAATGAGACAAGATTTTATAGACATTATAGCTCACAATTTTTGATGATTAAAAACTACTTTACTGCTGGCATTGGAATCTCGTGACAGTACACTATCCCTGGGTTTGGTGATGAAGGACTTGCAAAATCCTGCCTTGAAACACCATTCACACAGAAATGCGGTCGTAAGACAGCATACCACTGGCACCAAGTCTGGGCTATAAGATGGGCTACAGAAATTTGGCCTTTATTTTATACCTGAATGTTCACCTGGGTCAAATTTTCAATGATCTGTGTCATTGTCATTGGATTTGTATGATCATCAAATTGGGTGACAGTGATTTATGACTCTGCGAGCTATCCTTTTCTGGGGTTCATCATAATATTTGTGCATAACCACAAGAGGAGGATTTTAGTACAGGACCGCTTCAGTGTTAACCAAACTTATCATCGCCTTGAACCTGAATCTCATCAAACAGCCATCAGAGATCTGTTCTGTCTGGCTTTGCTGCACTTCACATATTTTCCAACTGTTGCTTTCTCACTCAAGACTTCCCACCCGAGAAGAGAGCTCGCACTCCTTCCGAAGTGATAATTTTGTGATCACACATTCTGGATGTGTGATCACATCCAGAAATGGAATTTGCACAAGAGATGCAGAGTCTCAGACAACTTGAAACATGCTTACAGATATTGCCAAATCTGTTCATAGGCAACTGAGTTTCACACTGCAAAATTAGCATCGACTGAAGCATCTGCTTTCAGGAATAAATTTTTGAGTCACCCTTGTGATTTTAAATACAGGGGCTTCCATCTGAGACACTTAGAATCCCTGAATCCTTTTCGTTGGTGTTTTAGCACTATTCCATCAACGCTGACTAGATCAGAGGGAAGTGTACCCTTTAGGCCCATGGACAAGCAGCATCTCCCATGGGAGGCTCATGGTCACAGTGGGCTGTCCTTGGGAGGGTGGGGTGGATAGCCCCTGGATGAGCTGAAGGGGAAATAAGCTCACTCTGCGGGCCACAGTTCTTTAGATCAAAGCTGAGCGTGTGATTTGGCCTTGGCCAGATTCTCTGTGTGGGGAGGCAGTGACTGTCAGGACTCTGAGTACGTGTTGGCTTGTTTAGGACTCCGCCCACCCCTACCAGTACAGCATATACATCTACTTTATTTCACTTCTTCTTCACTTTTAGAAAAGTGAGGAAAAGAGAAAGGCAGATGTGTCGTGAGAAGACAGATCATCTGGCAGGAGGACGAGAAGCAGGGGGTGGTCTGAAATTGCCTCGGTTCCTAACTGCTCTCCTGTCCCTGCCCTTGAGTCTGTGAAGGAACCTGAGTCCTTCCAGTATCATCACCCCCTTCCCCCTTAGCCTAGGTGGAGTGGGGTTCTGATATATTTAACCAGGTAACCCCTGACTAGGACAAATGGGTGGGCAAACATAGAGGAATACCGACTGCGCCAGCTGCTGCCTGGGCTCCTTACTTTGGCATCCGAGTCCTGCTTTAACAGACCTGTCGTCTCAGATGCGCCACCTCGTGGTGCGGCAAGGATCTGCCTTTTTCCCCCAAGCTGTGGGGTCTGTGCTGAAGAAACCAGCTAATCATGAATTTGTCCTTCATTACTCAGCTTCATAAATATTTAGAGAGCACCTTTCTTGAGCTGACACACCTGGAGATGCACTGAAGATGCTAAATAATAAAACCAAGTCTCAGGACTTCCCTTGGTGGTCCACGGTTAAGACTTGAGCTCCCACTGCAAGGGGCCTGGGATTGATCCCTGCTCAGGGAACTAGATCCCACATACTGAAATTAAGAGTCCGTCTGCCACAGCTAAAGATCCTGCATGCTGCAACAAAGGCCCAGCACAGCCAAAAAACAAAAAACAAGTCTCTTATCTGTAGGAGCTTGATGCCATTAGGCTAAACATCTTTTTAATCAGGCCTGTGATTCAAGAACAAATTTCATTTTAATTCTATCAATGACAAAAAACCTTCCTTTTAAAACTATGGCAAATATTCTAATAAGCCTCAAGAAATTTTAAAATTTAGAAATTAGATAATCAAATCTCTAAAAAGAAGATTTCTGATGGTATGCATATAATTTCACATATCCATTATTTATATAGAATGATTGGGTATTTAAAAATCCAACTTAAAGTTTTATGGCGATAAAGAAAAAAGTTGCACATCAAACTTTTCTTTGCCTTGGCAGTGTTTGATTTCTTTGCTCAAAAAAATTATCTACCATTGCTTTTGTATTTCTGTCCAGGGCCCCAGAATCTGACGCAGTAGCTATGAAAACTGTATATTGGTGCCTTTTCATTCAGAAAGCAGCGTTTTCTCAGATATCAGGTACTGAGGCTCTGAGCAGAGGAAAGAGACTGATTTTGTATTGTATTCTCTGATAAAGCTGTTCCTTACCACTTAGAAACAGGCAAGGAAATGGAGCAGAGGGAAGGGAGGAAAAGGAGAATGGAGCAGAGGGAAGGGAGGAAAAAGGAGAGGAACTGATCACAGAAGAAATTAAACCCAAACAAAGGGTTCCAAACACACTGAGCTATTTTCCTCCCAGTTCTGTACTTCGCTTAGTGGAAAGGTGCTGAAATAGAAGAGACTGGGATGTCTCAAGCTCTGTCTCCCTCTGGTGACCACTCTTAACTATCTTTGGACTCCTGCAAAGGCTGCGGCCATCCTTGTTTTTCTGAGAAGCTGAAACTCCATTGATAAAAATGCTCATTCTTTCCTTTTCAAGACTCAGATGGGAGTTTCAGCTGGGGCGGCTGTGGAACACCCATAATGAATGGCACACGCCTCAGGTTGAAGGTCAGCGCCGCAGTTTACCATGAGGTGTCCTGTGCATCACTGAAACTCTCTGAGCCTGTTTCCTTGTCGGTACCACGAAGCGGAGAGCTGCAGGAAGCAGAGGTCTTACACGAGGAGTGGCTGAGATATCCCCACCAGCGCTTGCACTGTGCCCAGCACCGCTACCACGCTGCAGAGGTGCTGCTCAGAGGAACTGGACTGGGGTGGATGAGGGCGGTGGCCTCCTGACAAGCCAGGCATCTGCAAGGAGTGTCAGCTATGAAAGGAAGGATGAGGGTGTGTATAACAGGAGTCGAGTTTCCATGTAGGAATTCACAGCTCATATTTTAAAGTCAGATCATAAGTGGCACAAAAGATAGAAAACATAAAAATTCCCCAGATCTTAGTCACTAGAAGGATTTAGAGGCTTCTATCTCACGGCGACTCTGGAGTCTTACTCTTTAGGCCAAATCCTGATTCCATCACTTTTCAGTTTGTTTGACTTTTCTGAGCCTTGGTCCGCTCCTCCATAAAACAGGAGTAAGATCACTCTGCACGCCCACAATGTTCTTGGGACTGATGGACTTAAATGAGACCATCCATACCATCCCTAGGAAGCACCCCGTAAATAAGTATGCAGAGGAAGCACTCAATCTATGTTACATATTATCCACACCTTTCCAAGCTGAGCTTTTCACCCTCAGAGGAAGACGGAACCCAGGGTCCAGGGAGAAACCTTGCTAACTGTAATTTCAGAAGCAATGAGGTTTAGCAGAAACGAAGCCTGCTTTCTTTACTAAAATGTGGTTTTCAGAATTAACTGCATATTGGAATTGTTTAGGAGCTTTAAAAAATGTCTGTCAAAATTGGGCTCCACCCTCAGAGGTCCTGATGTAATTGACCTGGGGTGTGGCTTGACACTGAGGTTTATAAAAGCTCTCCAGATGATGGTAGTGTATTAGCCAAGGCTGGGGGCCATTGTTTTAATATTAAGAGTATTTCAACATACCACCTGAATGATGTTGGATTCTCTTCTGGTTTTTTTTTTTTTTTTTTTTTGCACCTCATACAAAATCTGCTAAGGTGTGCAAGCTAAAAAGCAATTTAAGAACCAAGAATGTTTGAAACCAGAGAAGCTTGACTGCCGTTCAAGGATCAGAAAACAATGGGAAGGGACTTCCAAGTCCCACCAAGTAGCTTCCTCAATTGTAATGCTCTTCAGGGCCATAAACCTGCCTCCATTCTCTTTGAAATCCCCTTACACTTTCACTCACACAGAAGGCAAACGTCCCCCGCCATGTCCCGGAGATCCAAAGCATGGGGTCATTTGTACACACACATACAACCCAAGTCAACAGCCAACATGATAGGAAGCTTTAAAGGGAAGAGTCACTGAGGAACTTAACGGCAGGGCAGCAAAGGAGATGGAAACATAAAGAACAGCAGAGGAAGGAGAGGGTGGAACAAGCTGGAGAGAGTAGCACCGGAACATTTACATTACCATATGCAGAACAGATCGCCAGTGGGAATTTTCTGTGTGACGCAGGGAGCCTCGAATCCGCTGCTCTGTGACAACCTAGAGGTGGGGGATGGGGTGGGAGGTGGGAGGGAGGCTCCAGAGGGAGGGGACATATGTATGCCCATAGCGGATTCATGCTGATGCATGCCAGAAATCAACACAATAGTGTAATTATTCCACAATTTAAAATAAATACATTTTTAAATAAAATCAAATAAGAAATGTAAATAAAATGAAGAGTCTTTTGAAATATATGAAGGAAATCAGGGAAGGGGGTGGGGGTGGCATCAGTGGGAAGAATCCACCTCTTCTTTGTGCTGAGGGATTTTGGAAGGAAGCCACTGGTGGTCTATTTGTTTGAGGCCAGAGCTCATTTGGGAATAATGGGGCCAAACCCCAGGAATGAGTATCTCTGGTGAGGGAGGCTTTGAGGGTGGTGAGGGGCGTGCAGCAAGCAAGGGCTCCTTTCTAGCTGTAGAGGTCTGCACCTCTACACAGAAAGGCATCGCCCTGAGGAGACAGGGAAAACACATCCAGTGAGCCTAGGGGCACAATCAGCAATCAGAGGAGGGAGCCTGCGAGTATAACTTGAAGTGTCCCTTGCCTTGTTTTCCAGCCCAGAGTATGGACTCTGGAGCCTGATGAACCGGAGTTTGAATCCCCATTTGGCCACTTACTATGTGATTTGGGCATGCCACTCAACCTGTCAGTGCCTCAGTTTTCCCATCTGTGAAATGGCAATAACAGATATCACTCACTCCACAGAGGTGTTGAGAGGCTTAAAAATAGTAAACAATGTCAAGTGCTTTGAATAGTGTCTGAGAAGTGCTGAGGAACATATTCAGTGTTAATATTTTCATTATTTCTGATCCAGCTATGAAAAAACATTTTTAGGTCTTAAAAAGGAAAATTTAATTAAAACAAAAGTGACTACAATCAAAGGGGTTTTACTGGGAGAATTCTTATACCCCTGCAACAAGGATCCTTCTTTAACTTTAGTAGAAGTGTTGGAAGGATGCCGTGGCTGAGATCAAGCTAGGAAGAGAAAGCCAAGTAAGGTCAAGGCCAGCTGGTATCCTCCAAAGTGACAGCAGGGGACGCTGCAGGAAAAAAATGCAGGCAGAGTTGCAGCCTTTTTGCCACAGAGGAGAACTTTGTATACCCTGAGGTGAGCGCCTTGGCAACCCTGGGCTCCAAGCATAGGAATTAATTTCTATCAATTTTTTTGTAGGGGTGACTAAAAATGACCCTCTCCATTGTTAGGTCTTGTAACTCCTTTTTCCACTTAGCTAGACTGACTTACTGACCAGCTGGTCCCCAGCTGGTCCCTGAAAGCATGAAACCCAATAAACCAGGAGGCAGAGACATTGTTCTCATTACACCATTTTGGGGGCACAATTCTGCTGCACAAATTCTCAGGGGTAACCTTAGAACCTTTTGCAATATAAGATAAAACCCCTAAGGAGAGACCCAGACCCTCATCATTTACCCTCATAGACTCTGTGGCTTTTCTCACACTGCTAAGTGGTAAAGGTAGGAGTCGGGGGCAGGGGGCCTTGTTGATCGCTAGAGTCAGACAGGACAGTCAGATACTTGGTCAAAGATATCACAGTAACCAGTTCCAGGTTCACTTAGGCAATGATTGAAGAGTTAATAAATTTCCCAAACAGCTCCAGATTCAAAGAAGAGTCTGGAAATGCTAAGAATCAGACTCAAAGGGCAGCATGATAAAAGAAAAAGCTATTTCATGGTTTGTGTTAATGCAACCATCATACGAAGTTTTCTCAGAAAAGGTTTTTCCAGAGGCTTTACAGTTTTTAAAATTAATTAACATTTTACATTCAGCATCCCACGGATTTCACATCTGCCACTGATTTTCTCACTAATTGGAAAAGCTGTTGGTGGAGGAATTGTTAGATGTTTGTACCATCCAAATTAGGGCATAATTAGAAGGCAGGGTGTAAACTAAAGAGAGGCAAGGCTGATGAAGCTGTGTTTACAGTGACAGAAGAATCTTCCCTCTCATAGACGCCCGAGCTCATTTCCACTAGACTCCTATGTGAGTGTAGGTACACATCCCTCTTGACAGCTGGCTGGTTGCTGTTTGAAACCATACAGTTTTCAGAGAGATCTGCCCTCTGAAGTCTTTTAACCTCAAAATCCCACGGAGATTACAATAGCCGTGTAATATCTGTTTTCAGGTGTAATCAGGTGAGACCGCAGACCACTCCCATTACTACTGAACAGTACTTTGGAATGCTTTTCGATATATAGCTTACAGAGCTTTTACACTCTGTGGATGCTCCAGCCTGGCAGAGGTCAAACAGGTCCAGGCTAATAACACAGACAGCGAGGCAGGGGCCACGCTGAAGGTCCTATGACCGCAGTGTAGTTCCTGACACGACTGCTCAGCCCTTTCGTATGATCTTACTTAGGATACTGAAGATAGTATGCTGATTCAGTTTAGAACAAATAAGGACTATGAGCTGTTTGGCTAACATATAGCAGTTGGTCCTAGAAGGTAACAAGAGAAACATAACCTATTGGGTTGGCTGAAAAGGCTTGGGTTTTTCGGTAAGATGGCATGGAAAAACCCAAGCAAACTTTTTGGCCCACCAGAGATAAAGTAGCTACTGCAAATCAATACAAGAGAGGATAGGAGTGGCTGGTCAAAATGAGGCCACTGTGAAGGTTTCCAAAGCCAGAGCCCCTGCCCCTGCCTTGTACGACAGCAGTGCCATTGATGAACCCTTGAAGAAAGGGGAAACTCCCATGGGATCTCTGCTTTCCTGTGGTTCTGGTACTTTTGTACAAGGAAACTGCCATTATAGACTGTGACAGTCATGTCACGGGGTCCCTTCCCAGAAGATACCAGTTGTTGGACAGCACTGCCATCCTTGGGGAATCCCTGTCCCCTGTCAGCCAGAACGTCCCAAAGCCAGCTGCAACTTCCATGGCGACTTTCCTGGTCCTGCAAAGCCTGCGGACCTTCCCTCTATCTTTTTAGCTTTGACGACACCCATAATAACCTCATTCTTTGATTCAGCACTGATTGGGAGAGTCTCTGCAATGACCTCCGCCTGCTTACCGTGCTGAGTGGTTTGTAGACTTCCATAGGCCTGGCTATGCCTTAGGCCTGGGTGGTGTATCCAAAGTCCCCAGGACCAGAGAGGTAACATGGGGGGTTGCAGAGACACTGGAAAGCCACCGGGCACAGGCTCCTTCTATAGAAAGCAGCCACCACTCAGCTCCGGCCATGTGGAAGCCTAGATGGGGCACTGCCAGATCGTTCCGATTTTGCAAGAGAAACTGGAACAGTGGATGTATACAGGAAATTTGCCAGTTTTGGAAATGTTCAAAACAATTCAAAACTTTCACAAACCACAAGTCAAACAAAAGAACACACACACACAAAACTCGTACTGTATTCATTCTACACGGGGCCCAGATGGAGTCTGCCTTAGGCTGATGACCCGAGTCTCCAAGGATGTAAACAGAAAGTGCCAACAGAATCGAGAGATGGGTGCTTTTGACGTCAGCTTGGGGAATCATGGAAGACTGGAAGAAGAAAGACCATGATAATCCAGCTGTTTTGCACCAAAGACATGTTCTCTGGTGTTCTGTTTACTACTCACCCTTCCCATTATTAATGTTTTTAAAAATTATGAAATATTTGTAATTTTGGAAATATTCTGCTAATATAGGGCCCTATTAAGTCTCTCTGTTCCTGGCAGTTTATGCATGTTACATTATGATGTAGTATGTTGTGATAGAGGTAAATAAATCCTTGAGGCAAAATATATTTTCAAAACTCAGGAGTTTTAGCACATATCATTATAACAAAATCTACAAGAGTGACATCTGCTAAAAGAACATTTACTCTCTGAAAACATATCTGTAGCTAAATGTTGCCTTTAAGGAACTGGAATTGCCTCATTTTTACCAAGAGTGTGTATATGAAGTAAGATTACGTTGACATTCCGAAGATAGTTATGAAATGTTCTTTTATATGATGATGAAGTCATGCTTCTGTAACAATCTGCATCTTTTCTTATATAATATTTTTAAGGGAGAGAGCTACTTTTAAATTTTTATGATGGTCATGATTACATACTAGAGAAAAGTGATTTATTTTTCATGGTATGTTTAAAATTTTATTTTTCATTAAAAACTTAAACTGAATTTATACAGAGTAAAATTCACCCTGTTTTGGTAAATACACACAGCTATGTGACCTCTATGTCAGTTTGATGTCATAAATCAAATATTAATACAAAGACAGTTTATAGTCTCACATACAGGTGGCCAGCAGGCACATGAAAATATGCTCAACATTGCTAATTATTAGAGAAATGCAAATAAAAACTAAATGAGACACCTCCTCACACTGGTCAGAATGGCCATCACTAAAAAGTCTACAAATACCAAATGTTGGAGAGGGTATGGAGAAAAGGGAACCCTCCTACACTGCTGGTAGGAATGTAAATTGGTACAGCTGCTATGGAAAACAGTATGGAGATTCCTCAGAAAACTAAAAATTGAGTTGTCGTATAGTCCAGCAATCTCACTCTGAGGCATATAACCAGACAAAACTATAATTCAAAAAGATACACGCACCCCTATGTTCACAGCAGCACGATTCACAACAGACAAGACATGGAAACAACCTAAATGCCCACTGACAGATGACTGGATAAAGATGTAGCATACACATTTACAATGGAATACTACTAAGCCATAAGAAAGAACAAAAATTTGTGATCTGCAGTAACATGGATAGACTTAGAGATTATCGTACTGTCAGGGGAGACTGTAATTTCCTCGGTTATGTCTCGCTGCAGCAAAAATATGAAGTGACTGGCGGATCGGTGTTACAGCTCAGTTTTGTTTGGCAAGCAAAGGAAAATACACCCTTGAGGCTTGGAAGGCGGGCTGACCCAAAAGACGTGAAGAGAAGAGAGGCCTGAGAATCAGTTTTGGCTCCTCTTTTATGTATTTTTCCTCCTCTCCCTGAGCTTGTCCTATGTAAAGTGGGCTAGCCAGGACGCTGTTTGCTTCCTCTGGGGTCCTCACTCCAGTCCTCGGACCTTCCTTTGTTCTATTTTCATGGGCTTTTCCCTTCTTTGTCTTTTAGTCACTGCCATTCTGGACTCCTTTTTCCTATTCTACCTACCTAAAAATACTAAGTGAAGTAAATCAGAAAAAGGAAGATGGATATGATATGATATTATGTGTGCATGGGATCTAAAATATGACCCAAACTTATCTATGAATATGAACAGACTCACATGCATAAAAGAACAGACTTGTGGTTGCCAGGGGAGGGGTGAGTAGGGGAGAGATGAAGTGGGAATTTGGGGCTAGCAGACACAAACTGTTATATATAGGATGGATAAACAAGGGCCTGTTGTATAGCACAGGGAACTGTATTTAATATCCTGTGATGAACAATGGAACAGAACGGAAAAGAGAATGCATATATGTCTAACTGAGTCACTTTGCTGTAGAGACGAAACTAACACAGCATTGTAAATCAATGATGCTTGTGTTCAGTTGGTCAGTCCTGTCTGACTCTTTGTGATCCTATGGACTGTAGCCCACCAGGCTCCTCTGTCTGTGGGATTTTCCTGGCAAGAATATTGGAGTGGGTTGCCATTTCTTGTCCAGGGAATTTTCCTGGCCCAGGGATCAAACCCTCATCTCCTGAATTGCAGGTGGATTCTTTACCAGGGAGTCACTGCGGGAAGCCCATAAATCAATGATCAGTTCAGTTCAGTCCCTCAGTTGAGTCTGACTCTTTGCGACCCCATGAATTGCAGCACGCCAGGCCTCCCTGTCCATCACCAACTCTCGGAGTTCAACCAAACTCATGTGCATCGAGTCAGTGATGCTATCCAGCCATCTCATTCTCTGTCATCCCTTTCTCCTCCTGCCCCCAATCCTTCCCAGCATCAGAGTCTTTTATAATGAGTCAACTCTTTGCATAAGGTGGCCAAAGTATTGGAGTTTCAGCCTCAGCATCAGTCCTTCCAGTGAACACCCAGGACTGGTCTCCTTTAGGATGGACTGCTTGGATCTCCTTTCAGTCCAAGGGACTCGTAAGAGTCTTCTCCAACACCACAGTTCAAAGGCATCAATTCTTTGGTGCTCAGCTTTCTTCACAGTCCAACTCTCACATTTATACATGACCACTGGAAAAACCATAGCCTTGACTAGACGGACCTTTGTTGGCAAAAGTAATATCTCTGCTTTTTAATATGTTGTCTAGGTTGGTCATAACTTTGATACTTCAACTTAAAAAGAAAAAAATCTCAAATCTCAATTCATTAAAAGAGTTTTAATTAACTCTTTTCACTCATTCAATCATTTAGCTCCTAAAATGGGCCAGGCATTGAGAATACATGGCTCCAGCCTTCAAGGAGTTTTCTGCTTTTTGATGAGCCAGGTATCTAAAAAGTGACAATGCAGTAAACAAAACAAACTGCTGTAAAGAATATCTATACAAATAGCATCTCATTCATTCCCTTAACTAAAAGAATCTGATCCACCCAGTAGGATCAGGCCCCCTGTTAAGCATTGGGAATGTCACTATGGGCAAGAGAGCTTGGAGCAAGCTCAGAAGCCAGCCAGCCAGCTGGGGAGGGACTGGATACAGAGAGGTGAGTGCCCCGCTGGGGAAGAACACAGATCTGTGGGAAGAGCACGGGGGCCACATCTCTTGTTGGGAGCAGAGGAGAGCATGTTCTGGGGAAGACGTAAAGGCTCTTCCTGAAATCCTTGTGCAATTCCTCCAAACTGCCCACATCTGGAGGGGCTAAGGACACTGAGAGACACAGACACTGCCTAGTAGATTTATCACTGGTTCATGATGGAGAAAATGGATGAGTGAGCACATCCACTAAACTACAATCCAAGAAAGCTTCTGTTTTCATACTCCTATCAGGCATAGATAAATGGCTATCTTGCTAACAGGGAGCCCATGATACACACACACAGGCAGAGCCCAGAAAGCCATTTATCAGGAGGGGAGGACAGAGAACAGGCCTGGGTGTCTGGTACCAGCAGCCCTGCTCAGTCCCCTGTTGGCTCAGATCCAGGTGCTGATAGCCTGAGCCTGGGCCTATGATGAAGTGGGCATGGCAGAGTTCACTCGCAGCCAGCCACGGGGAGCTGGGATAAGAGGGGTACTCCAACAACCCCAAGGCAGGCAGACAAGGGTCAGAAGGCAGCCAGGGCAAAGGGTTCCCTGGACTGGAATGCTTGGTTTTGTCCAGAGCCATTGGTATCTTCAGTATCCTCCCGCTGGGCAGTGTTCCTCAGCTGACAAAGGGGATGGTTACTTGATTTTCTTTCTTTTTTTTTTTTTTTTTGTGGGCGGGCATGGTGGTTGGTTCCACCATGTGACATGCAAGATCTTCCCCAACCAGCAATGGAACCTCTGCCCCCTGCACTGGAAGCATGGGCCACCAGGGAAATCCTAACAGATCCTGTGAATGATGCGTGGAGTTTTTTGACTTGAATTCTGTGGCCTGTCCACCCATCTCTTCATTACAAATGAATGGAGGTCTGCATCTCAATAAGTTCTATTCCCATTCATCCTCTTCAGCCCCAAGCTACACCTTTGCAGTCTCATCTGTGTTTCCTGTATATATAGATGCTGGATGCTTTGCAAAGCTTGAAGTCAGATTTAGAGTCAGATAAGTGGGGACGTGGGGTGTGGAGGGGGGCAGATTCTCAGCCTCAGCAATGCTGACATTTTGGGCTGGGTGATTCTATGCGGTGGGGGTGGTCCTGTACATGCCAGGAGGTTTAGCAGTGTCCCTGACCTCTACCCACTCGATGACCACTGCTCTCCCTCTAGTTACAGCAACCCAAAGTGCCCAGGTACTATCTGGGGTCATTAATAATTTAATATTAGTAAATATTCTGTAGGGGGCAACATTGTCCCTTTTGAGAAACACTCAGGTGGACCTGCATTCTAATCCTGGTTCTGCCACTTATTAAGTTTCTTAGGATCTCTGAATCCCAGTATCCTCATTCATAAAATATTTTCTATGGCTAGTAAAATAATTGGAAAATTATATGGTTGGTTAATTCCTGTCGTGTGGCATATCTTCAAAAGGCAGCTATTATTACCATTTGAGTCCTCTATGAATTTTCCTAAATTTTTTGGGTTGTAATTCCAGATTTCTGGTGACCAAAGAGTTCAGAAAGAACTGTGGAACTGACAGCAATTTCCTTGGCTCTGTCTCTGGCCACGTAAAGAAGCTTGGCTTGGCTTGTATCACCTAAGAGTATAGTTTGGAGTCTCTCTGGGAAAGCTGCTGTTTTCAGCATTCCTGTAGAATGGGATCAGCAGCCCTATGGGCATAAGAGACTTCAGTCTTGTTACAGCCGGCTCTGGGGTTTGAACTGCCTCCTTGACTTCTCAGTATAGGCATGTAAGTCACTGATAGTTCCTGAAGCCAAAGTTTGAATCCGCAGCCTTTGGGATTCAGGGCTCAGGACAGATGAAGGGTGATTTAGTAGTAGAGTTTTAAAATGGATTGTGAAGAGGGAACTATTTCTTGGAATAAGTTATAATTTTAAGAAAATGGCCTTTTAGCCTCGCTGATCAGGGTTTAAGAAATGTTCCCTCTTTCCCTCCATCCACCTCACATTCTCTTCACTTTCTCTCTCATTTTGAAGTTATGAAGATTTTAACACAATGACACTGAAAAGCATCCTTCAAGAAATGAACATTCTTCTATTGATCGATTTCTAAGAAAAGGGAAGTGGAAGGAGGCATACAAAGAGGAGACGATATTTGTGGTTTATCAGAATTATGAGGTCAGATGTGAGTCATTCTCCTCCCTCTTTTCTCTCCCCACCTGCCCTTCCCCTCTCTATAAACAGCTTTCTACTTGCTCTAGGACCAGCCATGCATAATGACACGTACAGGCTTAGGGCAGACACTGAAGTAAGAAAGAATGGCAAAGCTGTTAAATTACATGGGAGTGAGTCACAAGTCAAACATAAGTGTGCTCTTCAGTTGCACACAGATTTTGGTTGAAGTTTTATTTCTTTGGAAGAATATGAGTGTGACATTCCTAGGACCCAAAGAGAGAATATAAGACAATCTGGGTGCCCAAGAAGTAGAGAAACTAATTGGGAGAGAATAAATAATAGAGCTATTGATAAGATTAAACTAGAAAATTGACTGAAAAGAGATTACAACAATACTCACATAGAGTAAGTGGTTACAGTAATAGATTTTAGAAGAGGAGGACGCAGAGGGAAGTGGGGAGAAAAGGAGGGAGGGAGGCAGGAAGAAAGGGTCCTATCAAACAGCATACATTGAAAGACAAATGAGGGCCACAGATAATTCTTCAGGAATTTAGAGAAGATTCCAGGATATGGGTTATTCAGAGAAAGCTCCTTAAGGTAAACATGGAGAGACACACGAATGCCAAGCAGTGAGGAGAAACAGAGGTCTCAGGTTAGCCAATAACAAGTATTTCTAAGAGATAAACACTCACTAGGAAATAGTCTTCTAAACATGAATTCTTCTGAGTTGCTACAGTTCTCTTCTGAGCTCCTTGAAATATCAAGCTAATGAAGGGCAATAAAGCCCATTGCCTCTTAGTATCTTAAAATGTGTATTTTTAGATCATAGGCTTAAGATTTGCCTATGTAGTGAGTATTCCATGTCTGATGAAAACACCAAAATACATCTAGAAAAGGGGCACAGCTATCTTCCCCAAAGGCAACCAAAGAGCTGAGACATGCCCTTGCTTACCCACCCTAAGATGGAAGCCAGCAATTTCAGTGAAGGGTTGTAAGTTCTTTAAGTCGTTACCTGCTGTGTTAAGTAGTAGCTCCTTATATGGTTCCTAAGTTTATCTCTTTTGGACTCTCAGAGTCATATCTGAATCTCTAAAACATTTCAGTTCTCATATGAAGAAAAACATCGCCAAATATTTCATCTACCTATTGGTTGGCACTGTTGCGTCTTGTCTGAATAGTCATATGTTTTCAGAATCTACTGGGATCCAGTCTTTATTTCCATTTAGGGCAAGAAGGAGGAGCATGTTCCTAGAAAATGAGATGATAGCAAGCCTGGGCCCATCAATGCGAGGCTCTGTGTGAGGTCAATAATTTGGAATTCATTCAAATGATATATATATATATATTTTTAATTGGGGTATAGTTGCTTTACACTGCTGTGTTAGTTTCTGCTGTACAACAAAGTGCATTGGAGAAGGCAATGGCACCCCACTCCAGTACTCTTGCCTGGAAAATCCCATGGACGGAGGAGCCTGGTGGGCTGCAGTCCATGGGGTCGCTAGAGTCAGGCACGACTGAGTGACTTCACTTTCACTTTTCACTTTCATGCATTGAAGGAAATGGCACCCCACTCCAGTGTTCTTGCCTGGAGAATCCCAGGGACGGAGGAGCCTGGTGGGCTGCTATCTATGGGGTCGCACAGAGTCGGACCCAACTGAAGCGACTTAGCAGCAGCAGCAGCAGCAGCATACACATATCCCTTCCCTCGTAACCCTCCCTCCCATTCCCCCGGCCCAACCTACCTCCTAGGTCACCACAGAGTGCTGGCTGAGCTGAGCTCCTCTATCTTACACATGGTGGTGTATATACATATCAACCCTAATCTCCCAATTTGTCCCCCCTTCCTCTTTCTCTATATCTGTGTCTCTATTCCTGTCCTGCGAATAGGTTCATCTATTCTGCCTTTCTAGATTCCACACTCATGCATTAACACACGGTATTTGTTTTTCTGACTTATTTCACTCTGTATAACAAACTCTAGGTCCATCCATGTCTCTACAAATGACCCAGTTTCATTCCTTTCTATGGCTGGGTAATAATATAGTCTTTGTGTATTTGTTTGACCTTTACTCAGAGGGGTGGGGAATTATCGACTTTTTATTAATACAAGTTGTGTAATTTTTTTTTTTTTAGTGCTCAAAATGAAGACTTGCTCATATGTGAAGTAGGTAAAATTACTTATTTTCTTTTTACTTATTTGAGTTGCCTTGGAATTTCCCCCTTTTGGACTGATTTCTTGGGAAGCCTGTTATCTAAATTTCAGATGATAAAACAATCCCTTATTCTTAGTAAACAGCTCTCTGGTGCAGTTGTGATGGGCAGATAGCCCTCTGGAAAGAGTAGTATTTACAGTCTACTTGAGAAGTTTGTACTTTGGGAAAAGCAGGACCTATTTATATTTTGCCATCATGATCTGTGATCTGGATGGCAACCCAAGTTAATAGGTTTTATGCTTTGTTTTCAGCATTTTCTGCCCTGTTGGCTGAGCAACTGGGCACAGCCTTTGGAGGTGCCAGGGCCAGTTACTCTGGGCTCCTCTCTGGTCATTCCTGAGGGCTCACTATTTAGGAACTGCTCCCAAGAGACTGGTCTCCCAGTGATAGGTAATTCCATTGCAACCCTATCACATATTCCATGGTTTTAAAAATTGCAATTATGTCTCTCATTGTATACTTTTCTCTTCAAATTGTATTAGTCATCCTATTCATTTTGAAGATGACTAATCCTGCTTGCATTCTGCTTTTACTCTGGTGGTCTACTTTATAATGTTTGATACTGGGAAAGTACGATGTCATAAAGACAGTCTTCGATTTCAGAAATGTAGGGGACTCTAAAAGTTACCTTTAAAACCTTCTGTGGAGTATTGGCGGGGGTGGTGGACAGGAAAAATTATACCTCTGTCCTTGGGAAATCACTTAAATTGTTTCTGCATTTCCTTCAAGGCGCTGTAACTCAGCATGATTTGTTCCTCATTTATCTCTGGCCTCTCCTCCTATCACTCTGCCTCCTCCACTCAGTGTTAGTCACAGGGCTTTACTTTATGTTCCTTAAAAATGCCAAGCTCATTTCCAAGTCAGAGGGGCTTATTGTTGCTGTCATCTGGAACACTGTTCCCAAGTTTCTACCTAGTTCATCGTCTTACTTCATGTAGGTGTCTAATTCAGCTATCACCACCTCAGAGAAGCCTTTCTTATCCACTCTGTCTAGGCAAGTCACCAGCCTCAGACTCATTCTCTAGCATCTTAACTATTCTTCTTTGATACCACTATCTGATGTTCCCTGGAGAAGGAAATGGCAACTCACCCCAGCATCTTGCCTGGAGAATTCCATGGACAGAGGAGCCTGGTGGGCGACAGCCCACAGAATTGCAAAGAATTGGACACAACTGAGCGACCATCACTCATCTGATGTGACACGTACATGTGCATGCCATGTCTGACCCTGCGACACCCTGGACTATAGCCCACCAGGCTCCTTTGTCCATGGAGTTTTCCAGGCAGGAATACAGGAATGGATCCTACTCCGGGGGATCTTCCTGACCCAGGGACTGGACTCTTGTGTCTCCTGCATTGGTAGGCAGGTTCTTTACCATTGCATCACCTGGGAAGCCCATCTGATGTTATAGTATGTATTATTTGCTTCTCTGGAATATAAGCTCACCTAAGCAGGAGTTTTCTGTTTTTCCTACTACTGTGTTTCTAGTATTGTATCTCTAGGGCCCCAAAGAGATCAATTTAGCTACAGTTTAAGGGGTTGATATAAAGGATATAGTAGGTAGTTACCTGGAGAAGGAAATGGCAACCCACTCCAGTATTCTTGCCTAGAGAATCCCACGGACAGAAGAGCCTGGTGGGCTGCTGTCCATAGGGTCACACAGAGTCGGACACGACTGAAGTGACTTAGCATGCATGCATGCATTGGAGGAGGAAATGGCAACCCACTCCAGTATTCTTGCCTGGAGAATCCCAGGGACAGAGGAGCCTGGGTGGGCTGTCATCTATGGGGTCGCACAGGGTTGGACACAACTGAAGCGATTTAGCAGCAGCAGCAGCATGTAGTTACCTAAAGAACATGACCCCACAATGAGAAAAATTTATGGCCACCAGCTTAGAGTATATAGACAAAAGATATGGTATTTCAGGGCAAGTTTCTGACTCTTTTTGATTCCTGGCTTATAGCAGGGGCTTAACATTATCTATTCTTGCATAAATTGTTAAATGCCTCAAATTAAGAGTTGGAACTAGATAATTTCCAATGTCTTCTCTAGTTCTAAACTTGTACAAGTCTTTAAGATCTTAGAATTGTCATCAATTTAATGAAATAGGGTGTCTTGCCCTATGAGATCCTAGACTAGGGGAACTCCATCAATATCATATTGACAAGAGAGAATGTTTAGGGAAGTAATAAGCTCGTGTCTCTTTTTTTCTTTTCCACTGGAGTCAGGAAGACATGGAAATGAATCAGAGTGTTTTCAGAGGGAAACTGGGCTAAATGATGGTAGGTGTGCTCTATGCTTTCCAAAGTGCCCCTGCTGGCCAATGTGGAAAGAAGTTTGAGTTAACAACAGTTACCAGGGCTGCAGGCAGAGTTGTAGGGAAGGTCACACTAGAGATCTGCATTCCGATCCACCTCTTACTTTCTGAGTCCACTCTTCATCCTATTTATTGTACTCCAGCTATTCAATTTCCTCTTGCTGCCATTTGCCTTCTAAAGCTTCTCCCTTTCTGACTGCTCTACTGCTTTGGACAAAGATTTATTTTTCTTTCTCAACCAGATAGAATTCCAATTCCGTGGTTCTCCTGGTAGCCCAGATGATTAAAAACTTTTATATTAAATGGTCAGTAGGACCTAAAGAAAACCTGAAGTTTGAAAAAATGATCTAATGTCTTCCTGGCTTTTTAGGACCTAAAATTCATGGAATTAGGAATTCCATCTTACATAAATGCATCTTATACACACACACACATACACACACACACACACATACACACACCCTAATCCCCTGTTTAAATTACTCTTCAGGCTAGGAGACAGTAAATAAAGGCTTGCTTTGGTATAAATCCTAAGTGACCAATAACGGCCATCTACACACTAAGAGTAGAATATACATGCTCATGTATAGCCTGATATTCATGGGTTTGAAGGTACAATCTTTGACGTTTTTCTAATCACACCAAATGAGCAAATAATGGTTTTCAGAGAAAAGGATCTCCTAACCATTGCAATATTTATGGTCTTATAGAACAGACTACAGAAAAATGTACTCTGTGATTTCACAGGATAATTTAATGACAATCCCTTAGAAGTCACCTTGGCATGCTGCCAGAGTAGAGATCCTCATTCTCACTTTGCCATTACAGAATATCATTCCTTATCCTGGATCCCAGGGACAAGTGGTGATGAGGAGTAGGACGGATTTTTGCATCTACGTAACCTTTCCTGGAGAGTTTTGAAATGACTGAGGGGAGAGGACCTACGAAAAGACTGGAGTTTAATGTGGCTCAGAGCCCTGGGATGATAAAAGTGACATCATTTGTCTCTCATGATCCTTACATTTGAAAAAGGCAGTTCTTTAAAAAGTGAGACCAGTGCCCAGTGGCAGCCTGGACATGAGGAGGAACTGAATTTCAGTACAGAGTAGGAAATAGGAACCCACTTCAGTATTCTTGCCTGGAAAATCCCATGAACAGAGGAGCCTGGGGGCAGTCCATGGGGTCGCCAAAAGAGTCAGACATGACTGAGCAGAGCCTTGGAGCAGTGACTCAAAATCCAGTGCAGTTGGGGTGTGAGCAGTGAACACAGGACAAGGCACTGTGGATTTGCTTTGGATTTAAAGTAGATCTAACATCAGAATTTCTAAGGAAAAGGCCCCCAAATCTGCATTTCTAATGAACACCCCAGGTGATTATGATGTACAGTCAGATGTGGCTGGGGAATGTGTGTGTTGATTCCTAGAATCATAGGGACTATGATTGATCCCTTGGGAAAGGTTCTGCATGAGTTTGCAGCAGGGGCTTACAGTACACAGAGGGTCTTGCGTAGTGGTGGGGCAGGAGTGGGACAGTCTTCAGCAAATGATTTTTAAAAATCAACTTATTGAATGCACTGAGGTATCATTTACATACAGTAAAATGCATAAATTTTATTAAATAGTTTGGTGAATTTTGAAAAAATATATTCATCTATATAACATCCTAATCAAGCTATAGAACATTTCCAACACATTTAAAATTTTCTACGTGCATTTTCTATGCAGTCAGTCCTCTTACTGTCTGGATCCACGCTCCCCACAACCCCTGTTCTTTTTGCATCAATTTAGTTTTGTCTGGTTTTGAAATTTATATAAAGAAATCACACAGTATTTAGTCTTTTGTGTCAGGCTCTTTTTGCTCAGGATAATGTTTTTGAGATTACACTATGTTCGTTACATCTATGAGTAGTTTTTTCCTTTCTGAGTAGTATTCCATTGTATGAATGTGGATGGACACATGAGACTTTTCCAGTTTTGTGCTATTATGAATAAAGTTTCCATAAATATTTTCTATGCTTTTTTCCAAGCTTTTGTGGATACAAGTTTTCATTTCTCTTTAGTAAATACCCAACAACAGAACTGCTGGCTCATGCAGTTGGTACATGCTTAACGTTGTAAGAAATTGTTAATTTACTGTACCATTTTGCATTCCCACCAGCAGAACCTTGAGAACACTTGGTATTGCCATTCTATTTAATTTTAGCCTTTCCAGTGATTATGTGGTGTCTTGTTGTAATTTGGATTTCCCTGATGACTAATGGTGTTGAGGATTTTTTTCTTTTCAAGTGTCAGCTATGTATGTATCTTCTTTTATGAAGTACTGGTTCAAATATTTTGCCTTTTTGGGGGTTGTTTGCTTTTCAGTAATATAAATATAAACATGTGCCTGCATGCTAAGTTGCTTGTATCCAACTCTTTGCCACCCCATGGAGTATAGTCCACCAAACTTCTCTGTTCATGGGATTCTCTAGGCAAGAAAACTAGAGTGGGTTGCCATGCCTGCCTTGAAGGTTCTTCCCAACCCAGGGATCGAACCCAGGTCTCTTATGTCTCCTGAATGGGCAAACAAATTCTTTACCACTAGCATTACCTAGAAGCCTCAAATATAAACATAAGAAAATAGAATTATTTATTTGTATGTTACTTGCTTTGCAACAATAATTATCAAGAACACCTTTCCATTAAATAAGTTCTACAGAATTATTTTGTTTTAATGTGCTTAGTTTTACATACTATAGATGTATCATACAATATTTATTTAAACCAAGATTCTATTATTGGATAACTTAGTTGTTTCTGATTTTTCAGTTGCAAATTGTTTTGATAACTATTTTCATATAATAATCTTTGTGCAATTAGGTTTTTCTTTGTATAATTTTCTATAAGTGAAACTATTCAGTTAAGTTCAGTTCAGTCGCTCAGTCGTATCTGATTCTTTGCGACCTCATGAATCGCAGCATACCAGGCCTCCCTGTTCATCACCATCTCCCAGAGTTCACTCAGACTCACGTCCATTGAGTCCATGATGCCATCCAGCCATCTCATCCTTGGTCGTCCCCTTCTCCGCCTGCCCCCAATCCCTCCCACCATCAGAGTCTTTTCCAGTGAGTCAACTCTTCGCATGAGGTGGCCAAAGTACTGGAGTTTCAGCTTTAGCATCATTCCTTCCAAAGAACATCCCAGGGCTGATCTCCTTCATAATGGACTGGTTGGATCTCCTTGCAGTCCAAGGGACTCTCAAGAGTCTTCTCCAACACCACAGTTCAAAAGCATCAATTCTTCGGCACTCAGCCTTCTTCACGGTCCAACTCTCACATCCATACATGACCACAGGAAAAACCATAGCCTTGACTAGATGGACCTTAGTTGGCAAAGTAATGTCTCTGCTTTTGAATATACTATCTACGTTGGTCATAACTTTTCTTCCAAGGAGTAAGCGTCTTTTAATTTCATGGCTGCAATCACTATCTGCAGTGATTTTGGAGCCCCCAAAATAAAGTCTGACACTGTTTCCACTGTTTCCCCATCTATTTCCCATGAAGTGATGGGACCAGATGCCATGATCTTCGTTTTCTGAATGTTGAGCTTTAAGCCAACTTTTTCACTCTCCTCTTTCACTTTCATCAAGAGGCTTTTTAGTTCCTCTTCACTTTCTGCCATAAGGGTGGTGTCATCTGCATATCTGAGGTTATTGGTATTTCTCCCAGCAACCTTGATTCCAGCTTGTATTTCTTCCAGCCCAGCATTTCTCATGATGTACTCTGCATAGAAGTTCAATAAGCAGGGTGACAATACACAGCCTTGATGTACTCCTTTTCCTATTTGGAGCCAGTCTGTTGGTCCATGTCCAGTTCTAACTGTTGCTTCCTGATCTGCATACAGATTTCTCAAGAGGCAGGTAAGGTGGTCTGGTATTCCCATCTCTTTCAGAATTTTCCACAGTTTATTGTCATCCACACAGTCAAAGGCTTTGGCATAGTCAATAAAGCAGTAATAGATGTTTTTCTGGAACTCTCTTGCTTCTTCCATGATCCAGAGGATATTGACAATTTGATTTCTGGTTTCTCTGCCTTTTCTAAAACCAGCTTGAACATCAGGAAGTTCACGGTTCACGTATTGCTGAAGCCTGGTTTGGGGAATTTTGAGCATTACTTTACCAGTGTATGAGATGAGTGCAATTGTGCAGTAGTTTGAGCATTCTTTGGCATTGCCTTTCTTTGGAGTTGGAATGAAACTGACCTTTTCCAGTCCTGTGGCCACTGCTGAGTTTTCCAGATTTGCTGGCATATTGAGTGCAGCACTTTCACAGCATCATCTTTCAGGATTTGAAACAGCTCAACTGGAATTCCATCACCTCCACTAGCTTGTTTGTAGTGATGCTTTCTAAGGCCCACTTGACTTCACATTCCAAGATGTCTGGCTCTAGATGAGTGATCACATCATCATGGTTATCTGGATCGTGAAGATCTTTTTGTACACTTCTTCTGTGTATTCTTGCCATCTCTTCTTAATATCTTCTGTTTCTGTTAAGTCCATACCACTTCTGTCCTTTATCGAGCCCATCTTTGCATGAAGTGTTCCCTTGGTATCTCTCATTTTCTTGAAGAGATCTCTAGTCTTTCTCATTCTGTTGTTTTCCTCTATTTCTTTGCATTGATTACTGAAGAAGGCTTTTTATCTCTTCTTGCTATTCTTTGGAACTCTGCATTCAGATGCTTATATCTTTCCTTTCCTCCTTTGCTTTTCACCTCTCTTCTTTTCACAGCTATTTGTAAGGCCTCCCCAGACAGCCGTTTTGCTTTTTGCATTTCTTTTCCATGGGGATGGTCTTGATCCCTGTCTCCTTTACAATGTCACGAACCTCACTCCATAGTTCATCAGGCACTCTATCTATCAGATCTAGGCCCTTCAATCTATTTCTCACTTCCACTGTATAATCATCAGGAATTTGATTTAGGTCATACCTGAATGGTCTAAGCGGTTTTCCCTACTTTCTTCAATTTAAGTCTGAATTTGGTAATAAGGAGTTCATGATCTGAGCCACAGTCAGTTCCTGGTCTTGTTTTTATTGACTGTATAGAGCTTCTCCATCGTTGGCTGCACAGAATATAATCAATCTGATTTCGGTGTTGACCATCTGGTGCTGTCCATGTGTAGAGTCTTCTCTTGTGTTGTTGGAAGAGGGTGTTTGCTATGACCAGTGCCTTTTCTTGGCAAAACTCTATTAGTCTTTGCCCTGCTTCATTCCGCATTCCAAGGCCAAATTTTCCTGTTACCCCAGGTGTTTCTTGACTTCCTAGTTTTGCATTCCGGTCCCCTATAATGAAAAGGACATCTTTTTGTGTGTTAGTTCTAGAACGTCTTGTAGGTCTTCATTAAACTATTCAACTTCAGCTTCTTCAGCATTACTGGTTGGGGCATAGACTTGGATAACTGTGATACTGAATGGTTTGCCTTGGAGACGAGCAGAGATCATTCTGTCGTTTTTGAGATTGCATCCAAGTACTGCATTTCGGACTCTGGACTCTTTTTTGACCATGATGGCTACTCCATTTCTTCTGAGGGATTCCTGCCTGCAGTAGTAGATATAATGGTCATCTGCG
Organism: Nanger dama; assembly: GCA_917880005.1. Lineage (NCBI taxonomy): Eukaryota > Metazoa > Chordata > Mammalia > Artiodactyla > Bovidae > Nanger > Nanger dama. The sequence goes on along the minus strand of CAKJTW010000057.1, from coordinate 10,469,636 downwards.
TTAAATTCACCCATTCCAGTCCATTTTAGTTAGCTGATTCCTAGAATGTCGACGTTCATCTTTGCCATCTCTTGTTTGACCACTTCCAATTTGCCTTGATTTAGGGACCTGACATTCCAGGTTCCTATGCAATATTGCTCTTTAGAGCATCAGATCTTGCTTCTATCACCAGTCACATCCACAACTGGGTATTGTTTTTGCTTTGGCTCCATCCATTCATTCTTTATGGAGTTATTTCTCAACTGATCTCCAGTAGCGTATTGGGCACCTAATGACCTGGGGAGTTCCTCTTTTGGTTTCCTATCATTTTGCCTTTTCATACTGTTCATGGGGTTCTCAAGGCAAGAATACTGAAGTGGCTTGCCATTCCCTTCTCCAGTGGACCACGTTCTATCATACCTCTCCGCCATAAGCCACCCATCTGGGTTGCCCTGCGGGCAGGTAAAGGTAAAATAGTGAAACTATTAGGTATCCTCTTTCAAGGCAGTTTCCTGTTTTAATAATCACTTTTTCTTGGGCCTAAGCCTATAGATTTTGCATGGTGGCCATGTATAGGCATGTGCTGATTTACCATCCCAAAGCATTGTCACGTGGTCTCTGCATGCAGGCATTGAAATTTCCTAGTATCCGTGACTAATACTTTACCTCCTGCTTCCTTCTCCAAGACATTCTAGACCTCCATCTGGATCAGATTTTTATCAATACTTCCAAAAGGAAACTTCACTTTTCTGAGATTGAGAACAGAGATCTTCTTCTCTATGATTTAATAAACAAGTTTTTCTAGGTTTTTCTAGTCTTTAGACTCTGCAAACATTTCATTCATTCATGATGCAATTACATTGGGATCACATGATTAATGTGGGATGTTCCCCTATTTCCATACTTTACTCAGCCAAAGAGAATTATCAATTGACCAGATCAATTTCCTGATTCTTTTCTTCTATTAGAGAGGTCAGGTCAATCTATATCATAAAGTGATGTGGAGAAGAGGGGAAAGGCAGAGAAAAGGAAAATGGGGTATTGAGAGAAGTTATGAGGAATTGCGGATTGAAATGTTCTGCACTGGCAGCACGTGTGAGGGGGTGGGGTGGAAGACGAAAGACGGTTTTAATAACTTGTTATGGTCTTTGAATTGGATATGCTTTATGGTTTTTAAGAAACATAACGGTTCGAGTTATTTTGAAATTACTTTTGGCTGTGGGAATATATTTCTTGACTGCAACCCGGTTCCAAGATCAAACTATGTCTGCTCCAGGTTTATAAAAGTTATATAGGCTTAGGAATAGGTTTTCCTTGTTCATATCCTTTTAAAATTGTGCTGTGATTGTGTTAGTTTGCTGTTCATGAGATGGTAAGTACTGGACACCTGTTTAAACAGATTTAAGACTGTTTCTTCTGGCCAATAGTTCCATTGTGTGCTCTTTTAAAAAAAAAAAAAAAAAACACCCAAACCAAGACAATTGAGACATAAATTTCTGTTCTCCTTTTCTGTTTATATTTTTCATTCTATGATTTTTCTGAGGTAGGGAGTCCACATTAAAGGTCACAGTGCTTCTGGCTCTAGGGTTTAATTTCTTAAACACATCCCAGGTCAACTGGAGTGCTAGAGTTTATTACTTTTTAAAAACCAAACCCCTGCCAAGTGAAAGGAGAGAAGGGCAAGTTTAGATGAAAGTGCTTGATGTTCAGATTCTGCAGTTTGTTGACATTTTATTGCTCAATGCAATTTTTCCTACCCTTCAGGGCATTTTGCTTAATGGTTTCACAAGAAACCAGTATGATGAGGCTTCAAAGCAAGCCCCAATGCTCTTATTCCAGTTTATATGAGACACATGTCCAAAACCTTGTATAAATCTGAAGTTTTTCTTATAAATACTCATGCCCAGAAAATATGGTAAGCCATGATAACAAGCCGCATTAAATATCATACACTAACATGGAAATAAACTAGACACTCCCAATGTAATAACAGATTTTCTTAGAGGCTGGGGGTAGAGAGAAGAGAGGTGTACCTAAACTAGATTTTAGATGTACTGCAGTAAATGTATTCTGGTCTCTCTGTCACCAGTGGCCTGATAGTGTTAGCTATTGGGTATTAATCTTTCATTAAGAATTAGCCATGTTGGTGTTATGCCTTAAATATCAAATTATTACAAATACACCAACAAGATGATAGATGACCCCAAGAAGTCTGCCCTTCATAGGTATTTATTCATGAGTATTTATTCCATAGATTAAGGGAAACATGAGCAATTTATTACCTTTAAAGTGGTTCTCATATTAAACCACATACATACCAATAAAACATGAGTTTATGAGGGGATATACAGTTTTACGGTTAAAAAATGAAGTGCCAATTCTTACACTTAGCACTTGAAGTAGTATCTAATCCCTCTTTTACTATTATCTGCTTCAGAAGCTGACTCTTTGCCCTCTTTTTTATATTTGCACTGGATCAGATCCTTGTCACGGTCAACGGGCTTAGTTCTAAAAGGACCATCTCTGGGAAGGCAGGCCCACAGAAATGAGTAGGCCTGCAGGAAGAAAGGCCTGGCATTAATGGTTGTCCCAACCTAAAAGTAGTTACTGACAGGGATTGTGGCATCTCATTCTCTGGAGGTTTATTAAAGAAATACACATTTTCTTCTGTTTGGAATGGTAACCTTGTGCTACTTCTAGTAAGCACTGGGAGGCAAAGGGTCTCTCAGTTCTCTGCCCAGCATACCATACTTTTTAAAAAAATTTATTGGAATATAGTTGCTCTATAATGTTGTGTTTGTTTCTCCTGTGCAGCAAAGTGAATCAGTTATAGATATACATATGTGTTAGTCTCTCAGTCACGTCTGACTCTCTGTGACCCTATGGACTATAACCCACCAGGCTCCTCTGTCCATGGGATTCTCTAGGCAAGAATACTGGAGTGGGTTGCCATTTCCTTCTCCAGGGGATCATCCTAACCCAGGGATCAAACCCAGGTCTCCTGCACTGCAGGTGAATTCTTTATAGTCTGAGCCACCAGGGAAGCCTATATATATATATATATATATATATATATATATATATCTCCCTCTTTTGGATTTCCATCCCATTTAGGTCACCACAGAGCAATAAGCAGAGTTCCCTGTGCTACACAGTCGGTTCTCATTAGTTATTAATTTTTATTGATAGTGTCAATAGTGTATATTTGTCAATCCCAATCTCCCAATTCATCCCATCCCCTCTCATTACTCACCTGGTATCCATAGGTTTGTTCTCTGTATCTATCTCTATTTTTGCTTTGTAAATAAGATCTATACCAGTTTTTTCAGAGTCCACAAATACACATTAATATATGTGATATTTTTTTTTTCTCTGATTGCACTCTGCTTTTGGATGTGTTTATTACTGAAAAGCAGAAGAAAGGGCTTTCTAACCTACAATAAGAAGATCTAATATCAGGCAGGGCACTTCCCAGGTGGCACTAGTGGTAAAGAACCCACCTGTCAATGCAGGAAACATAAGAGACACAGGGTTGATCCCTAGATTTGGAGGATCCCCTAGAGAAGGAAATGGCAACCCACTCCAGTATCCTTGCCAGAAGAATCCCATGGACAGAGGAACCTGGCAGGCTACAGTCCATAGGGTCTCAAGGAGTTGGATGTGACTAAAGCGACTCTCTCACACACACACACACACACACACACACACACACACACACACACACACACACACACACACACACACACACACACACACACACACACACACCCACCCACCCACCCACCCACCCACCCACCCATCCACCCACAATAACAGACAGAGTGGGTAGAGTCACTCTTGGCGGATGGTATCCAGCAGGGTAATCCTTCAGGAACTAAAGTCAGCCAAACCTGCAACATTTAGGAGACTGTGGGGGTCTGAACGCCTGTTTAGGAAAATGTTAATATGTTCTTGAAACCCCATCTGACAGCCATTCTGCAATACTCATTGCACAACAGAGGAAATTTTCAGCCCTGGTTTTAAATTTTCTTCTCTCTTGTGGGCTTAGGGATGGACCTCTATGTTATTTTAACTTAGTTTCCTCCAGGCAAGGAGATTTACTTAATTAGGCAGCCAATCAAGAAACTCAGTGAGTGAGCACTGGGTAGACTGCAGTCCATGTACTCCTTATGGTTTGTGGTGTGTCTGGAAAACAAAAGGGGCACACAAGAGGATGCCCAGCCATTTAAAATGTCTAGCAGGAGGGTGAAGGAGGTGCAAATAAAGTAAGAATTTTAAGTGTCCACCATGCCAAGATAAATTCTGGTAAAATGGTTCTAAAATCAGAGGTGTGATTTTGCTTTGTTGTCAGTGTTTATGTCCAAGAAGAAACAACAGCCAAGAATTCAGGTGGAATGCTGCTCTTGTACATACAGGAAGAAGGAAGCACTTTCCATTCCCTTCTGATCACTCTGAAGCTTAAGGATGAATTGCTTCCTCCTGGAGACATCATTACAACCCAGCAATTGCTCGGCATGTGAAATCATGGGATTTGTCTTGCAGATGTGTCTGCAGATCCAGATAAACAGGGAGGGTTTGCAGCCATGACGTCAGGAATCCATTTAGACAGGCTACAGTAGAATGGTTCCTTTCTCCTTGAAGTCTTCACAGGTTTTAGAGATTGGCTGTGACAATAAATCCTGCATGAAAAGGTGACTGCCCCACCCCCCCACCAAGAGGCAACCACGATCAATAACATAATGATGAGTAACTTTCAATCTAACTTATTTATTCCCTGTATCTGCTACACACTGCCTGTAACAAACTTGGGAAAATTTAAAATAGCTTTACAAGTACATCTCTCTCAACAGAGACGAATTTAAGGGAAATCAATGCTACAAATAACAAGAGATAAGTTGAGTAATTCGTTGACATGTTCTTTGTGCTAAATTAATTCAAATATGGAAAATGTGAAGGCAAAAACTGGGGTGAGAGAAGGGAAGTGTGGATTATTCACCTGTGAGCAGCAAAATTTTTGCATAAGAAATAAGAGATGCAAAAAAAAGAGGATGAAGCTTAACACAGGATGAAAGCTGTTTTCCACCTTTTCGATAATTTTTTCTTTGAACTCAGGTGACAGGTTTTACCTGTGTTACAGGGAGAGTTGTACTCAGTCACATATTGCCTCTCCCTGTCCCACCAGCATAAGGGAACAGAACATGACTTTTTGTGATATAACTCAAGGCAGAGAAGGGAATAGCCTCTTTCAGGACAAGTTACAGGAGACATATTGAAACGTACCAGCACCAAGCTCATCTTTGCCAAGGGAAGACCCATGCCCCTCTCCACTTCCACCCACAGGATTCTAGGCACCATCCTGCCCCCACTGTCCCACCCTCCCTAGGCAGGGGGAGTAAAGAAAGTTAGAAAGGAAAACCCAAGCTGAATGCTTACACCAAGAGGCTGAACCTTGAAGAGAGTGAAAGAGTAGAAAGATGCGGCTCTAGGGATGAAGGTCAAGGAGTATGCCAGTTAAGGTCATCTGATAGGCAGCCATCAAAATGGGATTAGATGGGCAAGGAGTCATTGAGGGGCAGGCCTGGGAAGGATGAAGGGGGGAGGAGAAGGAGCAGGCAGGGAGAGCCTTCAGATTGGCACAAAAGGCTGACACCTTCGTAGGGAGAGAGGCGAGGAGAGCCTCAGACTGCAGAACATTCTGGAGAAAGATCTGGCCAGGTGAGGGGAGCCCTGGGACACAGCCTGCCCTGGGAGGAGCTCCCTGGCAGAAAGAGATGCTCTGGCTCTGATGCCTCTGCTGTGCTCAGTCTCCAGCTAAGAGAGCAAAGGGAAGTGGGGCCACAGCAGAGTTGGAGGAGCTCTGCACAGCAGGGCATCTTGCATGGAGCCTGGCAGGGCTAACTGCATGGCCACCATCAGGGGGCATCCATGGTATTAACCCAGGAGTGCCTGCAATGAAGACTCTGAGCAGCTAGGAGTCAGGTCCCAAGCAGGTGAAGAAAATAGAGCTCCATTTCCGAAGCTCTGCCTACTTGTCTCTGTGTTAGAAAACATGCATTGCTTGACCAAGTTAAGGGCTGACTGAATGTTGCCCAAGATTCTGAGTCGGATAAACTACCAGTAAGACCATTTAGCTGTGGACGCGCACAGTCACAAAATGTGATTCACATTTTGAAACTTGATACACAGCATGGGGACTGGGTAGCCAATCACTGTACCTGAGGATATCTGTCTGCTTCTACTGAATGGGAATTCACAGGGCACAAGCCGGGCCTCAGCCAAACCAAGAGTGAATTGTCCCTGCTTTCAACGACAGTGGTCGTGGAGCACCACCTCCCCCCACCCCCAACACACACATTGTTTCGTCTTGCACTTTACATACATGTGTTTGTGTGTGTGTGTGTGTGGTCTCTCTTGTCCTAGATCAACAATGAGCAACTCGAGGTGACAGTTTCTCTTATTCTTTGAATCAGCATTGCCTTACACACAGTTGGTGTAAGTTTCAACCACAGTTAGAAAAAGTGAATGGACAGGATTGGGGAGACCAGGGGTAGGTAAGTTGTGGAAAGAACAATAGCCACATTTATATTTATTTCAGCCTACTTATTTTCAGAAGATCTAGGTTGGCTTCTAGTAGTGATATGGCACAACTATTAAAAAAGGACAAAGATGTAAGACCAAGGAATGAAGGTAGAGGTGAGAAAAAGTATATACAGCTGGCCCTCCATGGTCACGGGTTTCACCAACTGCAGGTCGTGTACTGTGTTACCAGCCACAGTCGAATGAACTGAGAATGCAGAACCCAGGAACATAGAGAGCCAACTATGGGACGTTAGCATCTGTGGGCTTTGGGATCTGTGGCAGGTCCAGTAACCAATCCTAAGTAGACATCTAGGCAAGAATCTACTAGAAAAAAACTAAGCTAAGGACTGCTACTGAGATGGAATGCAAACTTTACTTTTGACCTTTTCCTGGCAGGCAAGACAAAAAGGAAAACACAAGTTATATAAGGTTCTTATTAGCTAATAAAAAGAAGCATGCCAGTTTTTCTATAGAAGCAGATTTTTTCCTAACACTAACTCTAAGAAGAATTTATTTTATGGCCCCTAACAGAGCCATTGGCTTTTTAAACATATGATGGTTTCAATAAGAATTTTATAAAAAAAAAATACATAGAAACTTTTTTCTTTATGGTGATTTCTTATATTGGTTTTTGAGAAATGCCATAGCTCAGAGATGACATTTCTTTGGGGACTTAAGATGTAGTTCAGCCATCAGCAGTGAAATAGGTTGATGGATTACATCTGGGGCCATAGCCTAAAGGGCCCTAAGAAAGGCACTTTACATAATAATGACCACAGGCTACTACATTAAGTATCAGCTTGATATGACTGGTAAACAAAGTTGTATTCAACTAGAGTAGAACTTTGGTTGCACTTCTTTGAAATTTGGCTAAATAGTTCTACCGCGGCACAAGCATTCTGATTTGACACTGGGTCATAATGCAGGTTTCCCTGGTGGCTCAGTGGTAAAGAATCCACAGGCCAATGCAGGAGGTGCTGGTTCGATCCCTGCTCTGGGAAGGTATCCTGGAGATGGAAATGGCAACCCATTCCAGTATTCTTGCCTGGGAAATCGCATGGACAGAGGGGCCTAGCAGACGCCAGTCCATGGGGTCACAAAGAGTCGGACACGACTTAGCGACTAAACAACTTAATAGTCTAAAGTCTACGTACACACAATGATTTAGAATTGATTCCAGTAACTCCCAAACTCTTATTAAGAGAAATTGCTCCGGAGGATGTGAAAAGTGTTCTAAAATCCTCTGGTTTACCAATCAATTTAAATACATAACATATTTAAACATGTTTCCTTGGTACTCTGAGATTCTTCAAAGTTTGAGCAGGCCAATAATACCCTGTCATAGTCCAAGTTCCCTGGTAAGTGGGCTTTGACCAGGAGATCAGTGGGCAGGAGGTCTATTATAAATGGTTCTTGGGATTAACAGGGGAGGGGAGTTGGGGGTACAGAATCAGGCCCATGGGGAGCTCTGGAGCTAGAATGGTTTTTGGAGTTGTTTCAAGTTGGGTGAGGGGTTGAGTTTATCTATCCCAACACTGAACAGTCCTTAGATACAGGTGCCCTGGAAAGGGGCACATCCTTGGGCAACGTGCCTCTCTTCAGCTGAGGGCAGTCTCCAGAGAGGGCTCACACCTGAGGTCTCTGGCCCAGGAACACTGCCAGCAGCTGGGAGAATAAATCCTCTGTTTCTGAAGGCAGTGCATTACAACGTGCTATGAGATTTTATCTGCACAGTTCACCAAACTAGCAAAACCTGCTTTAATCCCGAAGCACAGCCAAACATCTAGACCTAGTGGTGGAGAGAATACAATCTGTGAAATGTTCCTTTATCCCAAAGAACTGGACGTATACTACTTATTTCGCATGATGAGTACATCAATTAGGTTTCCTTTTGGCTAGTACTACCAGAAGCCAGGTACCAGTGGTTTAATCAATGAAAAGAACTTATTTTGCTCACCTAGGTAATATGCAGGACAGTCCAGGGCTTACATGGTGGCTGCGCCTCTTCTCTTTCATCCTTGGCACATGACTTTGTTCTCAGGGCTGTGAGGTGCTGCTCTAACATAGAGGGGAAAGTACTGGGGCAAAGACAAGTGCCAGACAAATGTCTTCCTTCCCAAAATTCTCTAAAGCTCCATTTCACCAGTTTGGAACTTCTCAGGAGGTGCCAGTGGTAAAGAATCCATATGCCAATGCAGCAGACACGAGAGATGCAGTTTCTACTGGGTGGGGAAGGGCCCCTGCAGGAGGAAATGGCAACCCACTCCAGTATTCCTGCCCGGGAAATCCCACGGACAGAGGAGCCTGGTGGGCTACAGACCACTGGGTAGCAAAGGATTGGACATGACTACGCACCCACGCATGCATGCTTGATTTCTACTGATATTTCATTGGCTAGAACAGAGTCACATGGTCATTCCTAATTTCACAGGCATCAGGGAAAGTAGTTTTACTGGAGAACATTTGATGTCTCTTAATTAGGAAAAAGGGAGAAAGGATACTGAGATGGGAATAGCCTTGCCACACAAAAAAATAGTTTAACTTCTTCATTCCTTGTTCCTGACTGGCCAAACGACTCCAGGAACTCATTCCACAGAACAAAAAAAATATATATTTATAAAATACAAGTAAGATGACAACACAACAGATTGCTATGCTTTTCAAATTTAACTCACATTTTGCACATTACATCAAAAGCAACTATGCATCTATTACCATAGATTTATGGTTGTAGTTCCACTGTTAGGCACAGAGTTGTACATGTGATAGATGTGTGTGTTGTGTAAACAAAGGAACATATCTGGCACACGATACAGCACTGTACTGTGTAATGAGCTCATAAAACACATGCATCTTGCTGGCATGTTATGGGGGGCCCTGCAGGGGTGGTTGGGGACTGGGTTTTAGTCTTTGCTTCAGTGTGTTTTATCTTGGTGATTGCCCCTGCCAGATGGGTAGCTTTCTGATGATTTGATTTCTATAAACAAGGATTTTAGGAAATTAGGGAAATAACAAATGAAAAGCTAGCCACATTATGATTAAGCATAAAAGGGCAAAGACCTCATCCTTTATGGAAAAGTCATTGTTCTGTCTTCTGTGTGAATCAGAAGCCTTGCTTTCTATAATTATATGATTTATAAATTTCCTACATAGGCAACTATAGTATTGAATATGATATTCAGTTTACAGGCATATTAAACCTAAGAGTGCAAGGACCCCAACGATACTTCCCTAGACCTAATAATCTTTTCTCCATACCTATCCCAGGTGTAGGGGTATGTCATTCTTTCCCTCTCCTTGAGGACGGGTCTTTTTCTGTCAACTTATCTTCTCAAATATTGTCTCAATAGATAGTACAAAGCATCCATAACAAAATTAAAAATGGAGGCCATGGTAAATGCCAGAAGGAAGATTTTGCATTTCTAGTATGCTCATAGTCGAGGCCAATACTGACAGTGCCCAGTGACACTTTGGTAGTAAGGCACTGGTTTCAAAACCTGACTGCACTTTTGGAGTCCAGGGGGAGATTTTATAAATGCTGATGCTTGGTTCTATCCAAAAAGTTGGATTTATTTGTTACAAGGTTCGGTTTGGGCATCAGATTTTGAAAAGCTTCCCCAGGTGATTCTAAAGTGCAGCAAAGTTTGAGGACTACTGTGATAAATGAACGAGAAGATTTTTTTTTCTGTAGGTCCCTCTAAATACACAGTTTGGTAGACTTCTGTGTCCTTGTATGGCCCTCTACAGTTCATACTGACTTCTGGGTCTCTTTTAATTCAGGGAAAGTGCCTAGCACTGGGGTTGATTCTTGGCATGGATCAATCATAGATTGTTGACTACTCAGCATATAGAAGGATGAGTGTTCTACTGATATGCTTTGGTGAAGGGAGAGGTGATTTACTTTTCATTGAAAACATGGGTACAACTCATTTCTACTTACTGTAGTTTCTTTGCCAGGTTTCTTCCAAGGAAGGTCATATATAAAGGGCTTAGAGATCTTGAGAATTGAGGGTAGAAAAGAGAGAAGAAAAGGGTGAGAAGATGACAGTAAAGAGGAAGGAGAGACAGCAAGGGAGGAACTGGAGAGAAAAAGAGGATGAGAAATGGGTAGAATATGATGAATGTGGGAGAAGTGAGGATAGAACAGTATTGAAAAATTGCTAGCAGATATTCACTAATCCAACCAGTCCATTCTGAAGGAGATCAGTCCTGGGATTTCTTTGGAAGGAATGATGCTAAAGCTGAAACTCCAGTACTTTGGCCACCTCATGCGAAGAGTTGACTCATTGGAAAAGACTGATGCTGGGAGGGATTGGGGACAGGAGGAGAAGGGGACGACAGACGATGAGGTGGCTAGAAGGCATCACTGACTCGATGGACGTGAGTCTGAGTGAACTCCGGGAGCTGGTGATGGATGTGGAGGCCTGGGTGCTGCGATTCATGGGGTCGCAAAGAGTCGAACATGGCTGAGCGACTGAACTGAACTGAACTGAACCACCACTTAATGAGAGGTGGTTCAATTGAGATCAACAACAAAGACTATTGAGATCAACAAACTTATGGTCTCATTAGGAGACACAAATCAAATGCTTGAAAAGTTATGTAAAGCTATGCAATTGTTAAAGAATAATGTGTGGCCAGAAGATAACACATAGATAGATCAACAAATGAGAGTTATGGGCAATGGAGAGCACAAACTCCATTTTTATGTGGGGAAATTGTATCAATCCTGTTGTAATAAATTCCTTATTCTTACTTTGCTTTATCAGGTTAACATTAAGCTTATAGGAGGCTACTGAAGAAATAATATTTAACCCATCTTTCATCAGTGAGTCTTTCAGGGAAATTATTTAAATGTCTACTTTATATTCATTTCCTCCATCCTGTACCAACCAGGATGTGGTTTATGAATAGTCACTTTGAGAAAACAAAATAAGAATATACTTCTTTAAGATAGCCTTTCCAGAGTCTCACCACACTCCCAACGCCATGATATACATCTAGAACTTTCTTATTAGGGTGGTGGAGGTCTTGACACAAATTTTTGTGAGACTAAATAATGGGAATTCAATCCATTCATAGTGGTGAAGGTTTGGTATCTTGTTATCTTTTCTAACAAACATTCTTAATTTGATGTGTTGAACTTTGGCAATACAAGTCCCTTTAGTGACATAAAAGCAGCCAGACTTTAAAAGACGCTGACAGATGCTGTGATAGTTTTTTTTTTTTTTTTAACAGCGGAGCTGAGTTCCCTGTTGGCTGCATGTAATTAGGCATGCAGATAGCGCTTCACTCATTTTACTAGTCCGATGGGAGGGAGGGAGGGGAGGGAGTTGGGGCTGGGGCCCCGAAGCTGTGCTTACTAAAACCAAACACTCTTTCTTCAACATGTAAGTGTGTCTTCATTTCTATAAGGATATAAAGAGTTTGTGTCTTCAGTTTTAAAATTCTGCACAAAACTAAGTTTGTGGTAAGGAAAACATCACGTCTACTAATTTCAAGCACACATAATTCACCCATGTCATAAGGAACTTGGACAGTGAAGATATTGTACATGAGTGATTTAAGACCAGCATTTTCAGTGTGCTAGAAACACCGTTAAACACAGTGTGCATTGTCTCACGGTCTGGATCATCTGAATCCGTTTGACTTGCCTATTTTACCTTTTTTTAAAAAAACTCTTTGTTCTTCTGTGGTTAGTACTGTGGTATCTAAAATGATAGTTTCAGCAAACAATCAGATTGCCAGAATGTTCTAGGTCAAGGTAGCATCTCTTTCTTTCAAACTCCTCACATTTCCTTTGCTGTGTTTAATTGGAAACTCTGTCTGGCTCATAAAATCTCTGCAGAATGTCCAGCCCCCTTCAACTTTTGAGTTAAAAAAAAAAAAAAAAACAGTCTAAGAACAAAACGGGGGCCTCTGCAAGTGCAGGGGTGGGAGGGCAGAGAGAGCACTCTCTGGATCTCCTTCCTTTGTAGACGCCTTTCAAGGGATAAGTCCTGAAGGTTGGCTCACACATGACTCCAGGATCACCTCCTCTGCACTGAACAGAAAGCACAGGAATCCACTTCTCACGTACGCCTGCCATATGTTCTCGGTTAGAATCTTATACACTAGGACAGAGCAGTGAAATGTGAGGACGCAAACAAACAGGGCACGTGAGGTCAAGGGCCACAGTCAGAACAGGGCATCTCATTGGAGAAGACAATGCTGGAAACGTAGAACCACAGGCAGCACCAGGCTCTCACAGGAACGCACAGGACCCGGATGAGGACAGTGCAGGCTGGCTGACGTTCACAGACACGCTGCTCTATGGGCTGGAAGGAGCCTACCTCCTAGAAGGGTATGCCAGTCTCCTCCTCTCCCCAGACTGATTAAGGAGGCAGTGTCCCTTGCCCGAGACTAGCGGGGTGTCCAAGACCAGAGCCAACACCACCGCACCGGAAGCCTCCTGCCTGCTAGTCCAGTGGCCCAGGCACTAAGAAGATAGTGCTGTGCAGGACAGATGGACAGTGAAGTCAGGACAACGAACAAACTTGCACCAAGGCCAAGTCTGCTACTGCTAGTGGTGGTGCCTTGGACACGGAATTTATACTTTCTGGAATTTAATTTTCTAATCTATAAAACAAAAGTCATAATACCTTCACATAAGCATGGCTGGTACGTAAAAGGCACTTAACCATTACCTCCTTCTCCTAAACTTCATTGCATGTCATCAAGCCCAAATTTGTTGAATGACCCACCTTTCCAAAATCGCCTGTTAATTCAATACCTTGACCTATTTTGCCCACCAGAATGGTCCACAGAATGGTCCACAGTTGATGGCAGAAACATTGCTAGTAATTGCTAATAGCATACACTGCTCCCTCCTACTGATAAGAATACATACTACTTTCAAACTAAAACTTGACAGGCCTCTTACAGACCATGCCAACGCTTTGAAAATAAAACTCTTGAAGTTGCAACAGAAGTACATTTTCACACGATAGGACAAAACCATCTGGAACTTACTCTTACATGGATTCAAAGAGCTGCATCAACAATAGGGCTGTTATGAACTCAGGCTCCACACTGTCTCCTAAAGGGATTAGACAGGCCTCATCGTGTGTTAGAGGCAGAAAAAGAGAGACCCAAGAAGGGGCTAAATCCTTAGCTGTCATTAGTATTTTCTCTTGTCAACACTGAGATTTGAAAAGACAGAAGGAATTGACTTACTTTATATCCTCGTTTGATCCTTTAGTACTTTAGTGAAAAGTAGAATGTTTTATTTTACCCCCTATGGGAAAGCAGCTCAACTGGGCAGTTTGTTCCTGAAATAAAATACCAGCAGTCAAAATATGATTCAAGCCCCTTAGAAATCAGAACATCACAGACTAATTAGAAAGTAAGTGCCCCAAGCTTACAGGTGGTTGTTAACATTGTTTTATTTCCTTTATACAAAAAGTAGAAATGACAGAAAAAAACACTCGACAGAAAACAACAGCACTGACCTGGTCTCCCAGAGAAGCTGAGCCCAAATTGCCCATATTATGGGGAAAGGGAGGTTCAACCAGCATCAGCAAACACCCATGCAACTGATGAGACAAAATGGTGTCAGTGGCTGGTGGATGTCCTGTGGGGAGGTTGAATCAATCTTAGAAAACATACATTTGCCCAATCATGCTTTCAAACGGCATCTCTTTAAAAACAAGTTATATATACAAATATCACCCAAAAATGTGTCATATATGCTAGCGCTATAAATTTAAGGCATCCTAATCGTCTGGTCTTCTGCTGGTGAGGCATTGTTCTCATGATTCTATTTCCACAGAGGACAGTCCAGAAATTTCCAATGGTGTCCAAAGGGCAGCAATGAGAGATAATAAAAAAAATGATTTATAAGAAAAGTTCTTTTGATTCTGGCTCAGCAACATGCTTTATACTGTAGGATTTCTTCATTTTTCTACTGATGTCATCATGCCTAAGTGGAAGACAAACCACAAGGCCAAAATTAGATAAAACTACGGTCAAGTTACAATACAATGCCACTAAACAGCTCACCCAAAATGGAAATTATCCTCACAAACCACACTGAAGAACACTTCATTCCAGAATGCAAATTCTTCTTTTTTTTTTTTCCATATAAACCACTGTTTAAACAATAAAAGGAATAGTCACGTAATAACATACTATATGGATACTTTAAATTTTGGCCCCGAAGTAATTACTCAATCATGCTGATTGGAATCCAAGTAAAATTCTACAGTCAAATGAATTTTATCAGTCAAACAAAATAGGAAGAGTAGTACTGCTTGTTAAATTGAAACAAGAGATATTTATATTTTATTCATGGGGTTCACTGATGACACTTTTTATTCTCCAGTAAGTATGAGTATTAATAGTTTAAAGGAAATGCTTTTGCTCTGAGTGTGTGATTACTGAGTAGTAGCATGGTAGAAAAGCACAAGTAGGTATATCTATAGAAAAAAGAGCCTAGGGAACAATAGTGCTGTTTTCCCTTCAATACTCAATACCTTGTAAATCTATGGAAAGAAGTACCAGCTCAAGTCTGGGAACAGTTTTGCTTTTTATGTGAATTTCCCCTGGGAAGAAGCATTCATTTTCATTGAAATATTAGTCCCATTCTAGGTGTAAAATCTCCCAGACAGGAGTTATCTTCTGAGCGTGAACAAGTGTGCATCCTGCTAAATTCCTTCTTGTTGCTCAGCCAGACAAAAACAAGCTGTTTCTGGGAATGGTACTTGCTCACATGAGGCCACATTTGAATGGAGAACCCAAGCATGGCTTTATGGCCCTCAAAATCATGCTTGCTTACAAAGATCATGTAGTTTATTCTTAGACTAGTTAATAATGGTCATCATCACTGTCTGAAAGTTGTGATTCTTATTTTTATTTAAAGTTCATCTGAACAGAACTTTAGAGAGATGTTCATGGGAAAGAAAGGGAAGAGTGGGAAAGAAAAACTTGGTTGGTTAAAAGATGTTCCAGGAACTTCCAATTAAGCATGATAGACTGAATACATAGTATTAATCATCCCTTTCTTACAAAAGAACATGCAAATGAGTAAAAAAGGCACCAACCTAAATGAAAAAGGGAAATGGAAGAGGAGACGATAACACACACAAAATGCCAATATTTCAGAAACAGGAAAATGGATGAACATGTGGAATTGATTTAGCAGAGCAGGCAGGAAAAGCAGAAATCTAAGCCTACAGTCAGGGAACCCAACAAACTGATGTTCATGATGCAGGAACTAGAAACAGTATGCATTTCTGAAAGTCGCAGTGGGTGCTGTGTGAGTGCTGAAAATAGGAAGACTATTTTGAAACTTTTTGGAAGTACCAGTTCATACCCAGATTACCTTCCTGACCTAATGCAGCCAGCTGACTGTCCCTTTCCCAATGTGAAGAGAGACTGCAGGTTACAATTTGCAAGGCATGGACTTGCAAATTGAGACTCTAATTTAATTGAGACTCTAATTTAGAGAGACTCTAAATTCAGCTGAAGGGGTGAAAACCATGGGATTAGGTGAAAGTTATAAAACTATATTGTCAACCCAAAGATTGTTACTTTAACCCAAGGATTCCTGGAAAGTAGGTTAATAGATCCTAGGAGGAGACTGGAGTTTCTTTATCTTGAGAAATCAGCTGCCAAAAGAAAAGTCCTACAAATACTGAGTTAAGTCCTAGTACTTAACCAGTCTGCGTGATGCAATATCTACCAGTCAACAAGCCAGAGCTTCTATTCAGTTTTAGAGTCTTATTCTTAAATATGAATGAGTTAGGGATCACCAGATGTTTGAGAAAATTGCTACTATAACAGATAGAGACCAAGATAAATAGAGAAACAGCAGTCAAACTGAACAGAGATAGTATAAGGGGTGATAAGAACTTCAAAAAATTGTGACAAGAAAAACTGAGGAAAAGGTTTGCTATTTGTATCACAAAGGGCTAATTTTTATAATGTATAATACATAAAGAGCTGCTACAAATCAACAAGAAAGACCAGAATCTCAACAAAAATGTAGAATTAAAAATAATACATTCATGCAAATAAAGAATACATATCTATGTAAAAGAATGAAGAAGCTCTCTTTAATGAATACATAAAGACCTCTAAAATGATAGGTGAAAAAAAGCAAGAAGCAAGACTATGTGTAAAGGATGCCCTCTTTATTGTAAACAGGAAGAAAAGATAAACATATATATTTGTATTTGAGTATAAAATTTAAATAAGTCTTGCATACTTAATGCTACGAAATAAACACAAAGAGAAGACCAATAAAATGCTACTGAATATTAACACAATAATCAAAGAAATAAAAGTTAGAAATTGAAAAGTAAAGTTGAGTAAATATCCTAGAAAGAATTTTTAGAAAAAGCAAAAGTATGGATAAAAATAGGAGAAATATAGTTAGACAATACTTAGAAAAATAGAAAAAATAGTTAGAAAAGGATCAGTTCAATGTGTTGAACATCAGATTAACAGTATTTTCAGAAAAATGAGCAGAAAAGCAGGAGGGGATAAAATTTTCAAAGAAATCGTGCAAAAACACTTCCCAGTACCAAAGCACATAGATTTTCCAGATTGAAAAAGCATGCTGAATGCTCACACCTCAGAAATGAGAATAGAATCATGGCAAAATATCATGAAATAAAAATACTGGATATAAAGAGAAAAATCTTAAAAGCTTCCAACGGATTAGAAATTACGGAGAAACTGAGCTTCTTGACAGACACATTAGAAGCAAGAGGAAAATGAAATAATCTGTTCAAGATTCTAAGGGAAAATAGTTTCCTATCTAGAATTCTATACCCAGCCAAATAGTGCTAATCCACATGAGGGCAAAATGAAGCTATTTTCAGGCAGGCAAGACCTCAAAACCTTTAGCACCCCTTCAACTCCACAGGATGGAAGTTGTCTTTACCAAAGAAACAATATAGACTGACAAAAAGGGAAAGGACAGATTCAGGAAATCACAGGGGAAAAGCCAAAGGCAATTCCCAGGATAATGTATATAAGAAACTGCAGGGTTACAGCTGTGTAGCACTGCCAGATAGCAGCAATCTAGACTGGGGCAAAAGGAAAGATGGTGTCTCCATGAATAGACTGAAACAGAGAGGTACCTGATTTGTCTGAATGCACTGAAAGAAGGGGTTTTGTCTCTAGAAGAGTGTTCAGAAATTATATACGTAAAAATCAAAATTCTTATCTTCAAGGAAAACAAAGCTACATAAATAAATAAATGTAACAATAGTACATTGCATGTATCTACTGTGAAAACTATTTAGATATCCATAATAATAATAAAAGGTCAGTTTTCATTCCAATCCCAAAGAAAGGCAATGCCAAAGAATACTCAAACTACCGCACAATTGCACTCAGCTCACATGCTAGTAAAGTAATGCTCAAAATTCTCCAAGCCAGGCTTCAGCAATACATGAACCGTGAACTTCCTGATGTTCAAGCTGGTTTTAGAAAAGGCAGGGGAACCAGAGATCAAATTGCCAACATCCGCTGGATCATCAAAAAGGAAGAGAGTTCCAGAAAAACATATATTTCTGCTTTACTGACTATGCCAAAGCCTTTGACTGTGTAGATCACAATAAACTGTGGAAAATTCTGAAAGAGATGGGAATACCAGACCACCTGACCTGTCTCTTGAGAAACCTGTATGCAGGTCAGGAAGCAACAGTTAGAACTGGACATGGAGCAACAGACTAGTTCCAAATAGGAAAAGGAGTACGTCGAGGCGGTATATTGCCACCCTGCTTATTTAACTTCTATGCAGAGTACATCATGAGAAATGCTGGGCTGGAAGAAGCACAAGCTGGAATTAAGATTGCCAGGAGAAATATCAATAACCTCAGATATGCAGAGGACACCACCCTTATGGCAGAAAGTGAAGAGAACTAAAAAGCCTCTTGATGAAAGTGAAAGAGGAGAGCGAAAAAGTTGGCTTAAAGTTCAACATTCCGAAAACGAAGATCATGGCATCCAGTCTCATCACTCCATGGGAAATAGATGGGGAAACGGTATCAGACTTTATTTTGGGGGGCTCCAAAATCACTGCAGATAGTGATTGCAGCCATGAAATTAAAAGACGCTTACTCCTTGGAAGGAAAGTTATGATCAATGTAGATAGCATATTGAAAAGCAGAGACATTACTTTGCTAACAAAGGTCCATCTAGTCAAGGCTATGGTTTTTCCAGTGGTCATGTATGAGTGTTGGACTGTGAAGAAAGCCGAGTGCCGAAGAATTGATACTTTTGAACTGTGGTGTTGGAGAAGACTCTTGAGAGTCCCTTGGACTGGAAGGAGATCAAACCAGTCCATCCTAAAGGAGATTGGTCCTGAATATTCACTGGAAGGACTGATGCTGAAGCTGAAACTCCAGTACTTTGGCCACCTCATGAGAAGAGTTGACTCATTGGAAAAGACTCTGATGCTGGGAGGGATTGGGGGCAGGAGGAGAAGGGGACGACAGAGGATGAGATGGCTGGATGGTATTACTGACTCAGTGGACATGAGTTTCAATAAAGTCTGGGAGTTGGTGATGGACAGGGAGGCCTGGCGTGCTGATTCATGGGGTAGCAAAGAGTCAGACATGACTAAGCGACTGAACTGAACTGAACTGAATGATAATAAACACCAAATACTGATTTAACTCCCGAGACTGATACAATTATATTGACAGTGGGAAGAGGAAGCAGGTGTGTATGTGTGTGTGTGTTGGAATGGGGGGCAGTGCTGATTGCCAAATTTGTCCAAATAGAGTTGGACAAATTTGGCTCATTGTTGAGAAAATGGAGTTTGGAACCAAACTGAGCTGAAACCCTGGATACATAATTTATTATCACTGCTACTGTGTAATCTTGGTCAAGATATATAATTTCCCTGTGTCTTGGTTTCCAATCTGGAAAATTTAGATAAATAATAATATCTACCATATTATGTCATTCATTGTGAAGATTAAAAGTCAATATGCATTAAATACTTGGAATATTTTTTGGTACATTGTAAGTGCTTTATAAGCGGCAGCTATCATTTTTATCTTCTATAGTAAGATGCCAATAGACAAAGATAATATCTAAAATTGAAAGTCCATATAAAGCGTGTTATTGAGAAATACAGAATACTAGAGAAAACACCTGAAGTAAAGCAATGTCTGATTCAGGGGAGCAGAAATGAGAACAGGGGAGGCTGGACACATGAACAGCCAGTTTTTGTTATAAGGTGTTACTATCGTATGTAACTGTAGCACCTGGACAAAAAAATATAAAAGTCAATAAAACTTAAAAAAAAAGTCTAACGATATCATCATAATTTAGACATTGAGGGAGTATTTATACTTTAATATAAGGGGTGCTGTGTTTAAAAACACTAAAAGCACTTTGTGCAGAACAAAACCCAGCATGATTAGAGTTGAGTCAATACCAAGTAAAATGTTAATTTGAGGCTTTTATCTGAATAATATCAGGATGATTCAAGACTCCCTGAACCCATCAATTAGTTAGTCCTGAATAACCAGTATTCAAATTTTTAAAAAAAGCAAAGCTGTTTGGGTAATTTTGGCATGAATTATTCAGATAATTTGCTGCTCCTGATTTCATTTTTGGATATAAAATCACATTCTCTGTGACCAAAATTGGAAAGAAGACTTAAATTTAAGTAAGAGTTTTTCAAGTAATCTAACCTGCTGACTCATCTGTGCCTGGATTCCATATTTCTACAGCCCAGGGTGACTAGATGGCAAATTATTTTAGAGAATCTGCCTAAAATGGCCCATGAGTACACACTACGTATTTCTACTGATGGCCAAAACAGGTAGACTGACTTAGCTATTTCTGTGATCTCCTTCAGACCTTCACCGAGAGCGTATCTGTAAATGCCCGTCTTCTAAAAAATGAGATTCTAGCTCAAAGAATAAAAATATGTACTTGAAATACTCAATATTAAACTCACTGTAGGGGAGAAGACTTGTAATCAAAAGGCCTAGGCTTCTACAGAGCATACCATTCTTTGTTCAGATGACAGGCTTGCTTGGTCTTTTCTTTCCCCTTCCTTCCTCCTTTCTGTCTCTCTAGCTTCCTCTCCTTCATATAGTCTAAAGTCCCTACGCTGTGCCAGGCACCAAACTAGACCCTGGGGTACAGACTGGGGTATGATGGTACTAGTTAGGGTCACCACTCCCAGGAAGTTCTTACACCTTTCATGGAGTTGACCATGTTTTAACTACATCCTCTCAATCTTCTCTTGATCATTCTCTTGCTAAATAAAGGAACATGCCTTACTCTGGCATGGCGAAATTGCTAATGACAGTATTGGAACAAAGGACACTGGTGATCCAGGGAGCGGACACCCAGGAGAGTCGCACAGCTGCACTGTCCTCCACGTGGGAAGGGATGGCTCGGATGGCTGTGGCTGGAGCAGGGATTCTCAGTGAAGATACTAGAAGATGTTTGGGTAAAGTCTCTACCTGATACTTTAAAAACTCAAGTGATTTACGGCTTCTTTCAAACTCCAGGCTTAGGAGAGTAGATAGACAGTGTAATGTGCAAAGACAGTGTAGTAGTGGCAGACATGTGGTGCAAATATGACACTGGTTCTACATTCATCCCCTTTGGAGGTTATACAATTCCAAACCGGACTGTGGGGGAGGGGAAGGGAGAGGAAAAGGTGGAGGAGGGAGAAGGGAACTGTTTGTTCACAGCTCCTGGAAGCACACCTAAACCAGATGAGTGCGCTGAAACGGCGTATTTCTGATGGGAGGATTTTGGTTTCCAAGGTAGATCTCCCCTCTGTCACCTCCTACCTGCAGCCCATAGGTGTTCCACACGTTCATTTCTTGCCTTCCACGTGCAGTGCTTTGAGACAGAACATGGGTTCTTCTTTGCAATAGCTTCTTCTGTATCTCAACTCATCACATTTTGATACTAAACCTTGTTCTAC
This sequence comes from Nanger dama, assembly GCA_917880005.1. NCBI lineage: Eukaryota > Metazoa > Chordata > Mammalia > Artiodactyla > Bovidae > Nanger > Nanger dama. The sequence goes on along the minus strand of CAKJTW010000057.1, from coordinate 10,448,125 downwards.
TGTCTTCCTATGATAGAATATGCTTTCTCCTTTTCCCAGAGGGTATAAGGAACTTATGAATAAAAACTCCATGTGTGAATCACACTCTCATGAATCTTGCAAACCCTGGCAGATTTTGTAAAGGGTTTGCTAAGCGGTGCCCAGACACTGGAAAGAGCTGATCATGTGAACAATTCCTCATCACATAGGCATTTTTCTCCACATACGAGATTCTACTAGGCAACAGCCAAGAACAATGCAAAACTGTGACCCATTTCAAAGGAGAGGCTGTCACTTAACGGATGTAATCTAGAGAAATGGTTCCAGATTGGGACACATCATAGGGGTCTGTATGAAATACAGGTTTTCTCTCTGAAATGAATGTGAATCCTAGGGAGGCAGAGGTGGGGGTGGGCGGGACAAGAGCTGAGCAGGAGAAAACTGGGCAAATGTGGGGAGGGCTATAGGGAAAGGAGACAGATGAGTTCTAGGGCTTTCTGAGGCAGAGAGGTGGTTACCCCAGGTACACCAACTTCTCCTGGCTGTGGACCCCAGAACTAGTATATCAGATGCGAAAACACAGAGAAATATACTCACATCAGAGATCAGAACATACAACTATAGTGTGGGGGCAGAAACTCTGCCTACAGGGTTACCAAACCGCCTTTTAGTACTAGCATTCTGACAAGCTTTTCTGAACTGTTAAATTGGTAAGATCCAGTCTGCTCTCAGGGATTCAGTCTAGAACTATGCAATCAACATAATCTCAGCTAGTCTGGTCACACGCCTATGACTAGGTAGTTATCCCTTCAAGAATCTCTAAAAGTTGAAAATACTTTCAGGTCAGAAATTTTAAGATTAAGGAGTGGTTATCTGATTTATACCCAGAGAAATGATGGCAAAAGTGCTTTAGTACCAGGATCAGAGATTCCTTTTTGTTCTCCCTGCATCTTCGATTATGATTCTGGAATGCTGTTCAGTGGGGCTGAGGGTATACACTGTCTGGGACAGGTTTCAGCCAGGGCCTCACCTCTACCTTCCCAATGTCTTCCCTGTCTCTGGCTCACTTTTCTGTTTAGTAATCTTTCTTGACAATAAGGACAGGGGTGTGTGTGTGTGTGTGTGTGTGTGTGTGTGTGTGTGTGTGTGTATGCACATGCATAGTAGGGGTACCCTGAACTCTAACCTCCAACTGGGCACAGCAGATGACCATTGCCATAGCCTTACATCATTTCCCATCATTTCAGTCCAAACTTACCACTCTTTCTGAAGTGGCGGTTGAACAATCTTGACATCTAGATGAAATATGTGCTACTAGCTCTTGGCTCCGGATGTTTAAGTCCCAGCGTGGCTAATTCCTTGGCAGTAAAATCCACACTAATGGTGTTTATTGCTTAATGTCTTTTAAGGAGTCTGTTCTCATGTTGGTGATAGGATTAGGGGCTTCCTGATGCTAACCCCTCAGGCCATGGTGCCACTGTGGTCAGAGAGGATATGACTAGAGGTGGCCAGGGGTTAATGCCATCTGCCTATCAGGGACTGGAATCGATGCTCACTTTATGTGTTACAGATCTCACATAGACTTAAACTCTGGGAAATGAATGTCTTATTGGCATTTTAAGATAAGTACCTGCCAATGTTCCCTTGGAGTTGTAATAATTTAAAACCAACTTGTCCTTTATAAAAAGAAAAGTAAAGATAAATCTGCTTGTTATAAACAAAGTCATCCTCTGCAGTTGAAACACACTGAGAAAACTATTCCAAGTAATAGAGTTGAATCTAATTTTAAAGGGCATTGAAAAGACATTTAGATTCTTTGCTATCAAACTGTGTCCAATTTGAAAAAATAAATAGCAAAGAGAACCTCCCTCACAGAGCTGACATTAGAATGTTGTATTCATTCTCTATTTTTCCTTTACTGAGAAAAAAATCTTAGGAACTAAAACGTGATTCAAGGATAGGGCTGGAAGAAGGGTCCACTTCTCCTCTCTTTCTGCCAGGGGCATTCTGGTAGGGTCACCAGCGTCACAGTGCTGAGAGCCAACTTCAGCCCAATGCTTTCCAAAGTTACACGATCCCAGGCAATCCCTGCTCCCCAGAGGAACTGTGCAGCCTTCAAGAAAATTCTTGGGTCAAGATCTGAAGGCATCACTGATAGACAGGCACTTGAGCTTTTTCCTTTTTCCCCCTCTTTCTGTGGGATGCCTGTGCTATGGATCCCAAAGGCAAAACAAGAATAAATAGGTATTTTGCATGTTCACATTCCCATGCTAGCTTGTGTCTCTGAGGGATCTTTATTCCAACTAGATATAGTCATCCTTACTTTATCTAAGGAGTGAACTGGGCTGGTCCTCCCTACCTCTGTGTGCGGTGAGGGAATAGGAGAAAACTTTTCACTCTACAGTGAACAAACTAGTGCATTTTCACTTTTCATGGAACACATGTCAAACTAAAACCATGATAAAATACACATTGATTTTATATGATAGGGAGGCGGAGGGGGTCTGGATGTTTATCTAAATACACTGAATTATAATTATAGTTTTGGGGTTTCTCTTTGTTACTGAAAGAAAACTCTGTTAATACATAAAGCCAGTGAATCTGATAGGTTCAAAACTGAGTCCTCAGAAGGACTGTTCCTTTAACTGAGAAGGAAAGTGTTAACCCAGTTGTCAGATATCTGAGTAGCCTCATAAACTTCTTTTGTGCTCTGATTTCTGTAATCCTATTATAGTAGATTGTTAGCTTTGTTTCCCTGCTTGTAAGAAGACAGGATGAAATATATCTAGCAGGAGAATCTACTGTGATACTAATTATCTTATTTTCAGGTGCTGTGGGAGCCTGAAAGAAATGAGAGGTATTTTCCCTCCTGCTTCAAAGGAGTTCCCCCAAGCCTTTGTGCTTCCTTGCCTTAGAGTACTATTGGTGATTTCTCTTTAAGGACAAAGTCAGAATTTTCCAGGTACTAGAAGACAGAACCTAATATGCAGACACAGAAGGGTACAAGGCCAGTCAAGATAGGCTGGGAGAAACAGAAGTGGGCTGATACCAACGTCTGGGAAGGGAATGGGTATTTTTTTCTATTTCCTTCCCAACCCAGGCACTGGGCTCTTAGCACTGGCCAAGATGCCCTGCCCCAGTGTGGTGGGAAGCAGCCCAGACTTAGGCAACATGTGAGCCTGACCTGAGCAGAACGAAGGTGACCCGTAAATACCAGAGCTCCAAGGGGGCTTCCTTCAACTTATGTATGGAATTAATGAGATCCCTAGGGGGACCCTGTAAAATGACAGATTTACTTTTCCTCTAGCCTGAACGGAGACATGAAGTGGATTAAATTTGATTCAGAGGGAAAGAAAAAGAGAGTGACATTTCTTACACCTTAGGATTCTGAACTAACATTTATATCCACAACACATTCGCTTGTATTTGTGTATCTGTAACTATTATATATAGACACATCTCACAAATATTTGGAGGATTCTGGAAGGGTGCTAAAAGGCATGCCATAGTCTTAATTTAAATGATGAGTCCTTTTGAAAGGGGGCTAGGGGTTTATCTCTCCTGGAATAAGCCTGTCAAGAGGCACTTGACCGCAGCACCTCCCTGTCAGCTGCTCACTTCTAAGCACTCCTGTCTCCTGCTCTGTTAGGGATTGTGTGTGTCCCGGGGATGAAGGAAAGTTATGCCCAAGAAGGACTTTGCTCAGGGAGCATCCTGAGTCACTGGGGACCTTGGAGATGATCCTTGTATATACACAGTCCACGCCTTTTGAGTCACGAATATTGTCTTGAAGAAAGGCTGTTTTGGCTGTTGGTGGTGGTGGGTTCTCGCAGCCTGGCTTATAGACCAGCACTGCAGTTCTGAGCGCTGAGCTAAATGCAGCGTGGCAGGGCCTCAGCTCTCCTGAGGGCAGCAGACTGCTGACTAAAGGAGCTCTTAGTCTGCCACCAGCAAGGAAGACCTCAGCTCAGTTTCAAAGTTCTGATTATGATAGGAGGCTGACTCACTCCACCCATGGCAGAAAGTGTCATTTCTATACTTACTCATGTGAAAGAAAGTGAAAGTGTTAGTTGCTCAGTCTTGTCTGACTCTTTGCAACCCAATGGACTGCAGCCCACCAGGCGCCTCTGTCCATGGAATTCTCCAGGCAAAAACACTGGAGTGGGTTGCCATTCCTTTCTCCAGATGATCTTCCCAATCCAGGGCTCAAACCTGGCTCTTCTGCATTGGCAGGTTCTTTACCACTTGAGCTACCGGGAAGCCGACCATTAAAACGAAGACTGAAAGTCAAGGTCAGCTGGGAAGCACAGCTTGTTTGTGATCTGAGTAGATTCCTCTGCCCTCTGCTACTGGAATGAAGCCCCTCCATTAGGGTGGGTATCTGCTCCCTTTCTAAGGACCAGTTACAAATCTGCCAGCTTCTATTTGGGCGAGGAGTCGAAATTTTCTACTTCCTAGGTGTCAGTGCCTGCAAAAGGTGCCCTACGACCACCATTTAAAAGGTCATGCAATTTAAAGCGAAGGCCTGGCACTGCTGTGGAGATAGCCCTAGCACCACGTACCGTGCATAGTTACGCAGATGCTCTTCAATCAGCGTGTTAGAGGAAAGATTGATGCAGCTGCCGTACATCTCCTAGAGAGGTGCAATTAAAAATCATCTGAACACATGCACCAAGCTCAGCACATGCACAAGTCTCAATAAACAGGAGGCATGCAGGAGACAGGTTAAAGGACAGACGCTTCGGACACACTTTACGGGGCATGGGGGACTACTGAGATCTTTGACTCCTCAGTGAGAGGACCCATTAAGTTACCTGGAAAAGTTTTATTCCAGCAATGTAAGCTTGGGCATATTTAATCCAAAGGGCCTGGTGTTCAGGGGCACAAGCGTGACTTTTCTAAGCTGAAGCGAATACATGCTAAAGTCTTTTATAACAAAGACAACTTGGTGGAAATCAATGTGCAATTAAAAATTTGTGCTGTTAATTAGAGTGATATTAACTAAAACTTGATTTTGGTACTACAAAAAGAGTCTGGAAAATTCTTAGACCTCACCGGAATGGGGTTGTACCTTATAACAAATAATAAGTTATGCAGGTGTTGACTCTCTAGTTACCATGAAGGATATTCTGGGCCCTTCTATTCCACAGAGGGTTTCACATTTTGGCTGCTATACCATGTTTTTAAGGGCATAGCAGGCACAAAGCATGCAGGAAACATTACTTAAAAAGATGTTTGTATCTCTTATTCATGGGATTTAAATCCAGATTATAACACGTGGCTTTACAATAAATGCAATTATAGAGTGAAGTTCATGGCACACACTCTGCCATCCCCTGCGTGCTGGCAAGGTGTGGTTTTACAATAAACGCAATTACACAGTGCAGTTCATGGCACACACTCTGCCATCCCCGTGTGCTGGCAAGAACTGTAGACCCCTAGGGCTTCCTTAGGGGCTTGTGTCGTACAATGACAATGTCAATGTGGAGGTCCCTGAGGCATATTTATTCCAAAGGTCTTTCTAAAGCTGAGTAGTTAAGTCTTTAGAAATAGAATTTCTATTTGTATGCTGTTTAATTGGGCTCGAGAATAAACTGTCCAGTCACATGAGAAGAACTAACTCTTCCTGAGGCAGAATCAGGGATGAAGAGGGGCCTGATTTCACATTGATTTTTGTAATCTAACCCTATAGAAATGCCTCCTTGTCTATAGCTCCTAATTCTCAGTGATCAAACTACTTGGGGAAATTGAGGGACCAGGATACAGTCTTCTGTGACCTGTTTAATCATCCTCTCTCAATTTCCAAAGGAAGAGTAAAAGGTACTCAACATAACATATCTCATTAGAAACCCTTGAGTCTGTTTTTCCATGCATCCTTTAGAATTCTTCTGGGGATTCCCTCAAGGTGGCCAAGGGCTGTAATCTGTGGTGTTAGGAATAACATAATTAATTTAAAGGAATAAAAGGGACCTTCTCCAAACAGCACTCACCGCCTTATTTTTTCCTTTGCTAGCAGAGCTCCCGGTGTTGCCCTTACCGTCTGTCACCTTCCTCCCGAGGGAGGTTAAGGGGAGGGTGGAGGTCTTCAGCTGGTTGGATGCCTGATAGTTATTATTATTGTTCTGGTTGCCACTAAGTGTCTCCATAATGGATCGGAAGGTTCCAAAAGGCCTTTTGAGCTGATCCCTGATTCGCTACCAGCAGACGTCCGCTGGAGGGCCCTGCCCTTCTCTCGCTCCTTTTCTCCATTTAGTTCAAGGCTAGTTTGCTCCATCTGCACCACCGGCTCCTCAAAGGTCACTCTGAGTTTTGAGTTCTGAGATGTCCGGCGCTTGGACGACGGGGACTTGAGGGCACTCTTGGGACTCGTGGCCACTTTCTGGGCGGCTGTGCTGTCAGGGCTGGGCTGAGGGGCTTCTCCAGAGGGTTGGCTTGAGGGGGTGTTTCCTGAGCCCAGACACTGGGATTCCAAGTCCGGCTCGCTGCTCTCTGAGGTGGGGGATGGGCTGTGGCCCTCCAGGGATTTGGAGGTCTTGATACTGAAAGGAAACCTGCGTCCTGATGCCAAGGTGTGTTTCTTGATCATCAAGTGGAGGCTCTCTGCGCTGTCCACGCCCTCCACACTCTCCACGATGGGCTGCGGTCTGGGCCTGTCAACCTTCCTCACGGGGGGTGCCCTTGGGGTCCTCAGCATTGTTGGAGTCCGTGTCAGCCTCGCTCAGTGGCCGCTGCATCAGCTGCTTCAGCCGCGCCAACTTCAGTTCCCTCTTCTCCAGGGGGATCCTTTTGGAATGTCTCGAGGAAGTCTGAGTATCCTGGAATTCCAACGACAGCTTTTCCTGGGTGCAGACATTCTCTGAAATATCTTTTCCTAATAACTGACGTAGGATTTTATCAGAATCTTCGTCTTTCACTTTGGCCCTAGCCCGGCTGGATGCTGACAGGCTTCCAAGAACCTGAATCCCCTCCTGGACTCCTGGTTTGCTTTTGGCTACAGACTCATCCTCTGCATCTGAGGACTTCCACTGGGACTTTCTGCAAGCTGAGGAGGATGGTGAACTGAAAGAGGATGGAGGATATATGAGATGATCTCCTACTGGGTGAAAATAACAGCCATGAACCACTGCATGGCTTTACTGTTGCAAATAACTTCCACATCACTAGGACTGAAATAAGAAGAATGTCTGTTTCAATCAAACTACAAACATTCCATGGTGGCAACCATAACCAGAAAGGATGTCTCATACCTTATGCTATGACTGCCAAATGTGTCTACCGTTTTGCTTTTTACACATCAATTTTGCACAAATTTTCCCAATCCCATCATCAACAACCTTATCAGCCTACATATCCCTATTTCCATTTCATAGATGAAGGAAAAAAGACTCTAAAAGAGTAAGTGACTTGTTTATAGTCGTGGAAAGAAGAAATGGCAGAGCCAGAGATAAACTCACGTCTTCTGACCCTAGATCCAGTGCCTTCTTCCCTATGATAGCTCATTTTTATTCCTCTTTATAAAAATAAAATGTCTTCTGTTGTTATCTTCTAAAAGATAATAAAAGAAAGTCCAAGAAAATGGCTCAGACTGTTAAAGACACTTAACAGTCCTAACCACTACCACTTCTGGTATTACCTGGGTGAAGAAAGGAGTGACTTGCCCTCTGATTTCTGGGCTTCTAGAAGTTGTTGGAGCTGGTTCTGCAGTGTGACACGTTGCATTGTCTGTCTGGGAAAAACAAATCAAAACAAATAAATTCTCTGACACATGGCTGCTACCATAAATGAATAGATATACATTTTCTCATGATAATTTTCAATAAGTTGCAATAAATCTAAAAGCCTTGCAAATGTGCATAATCTTCACCCTTATAATTCAGAAATTTTCCTAAGGATACAATCAAAAGTACTCAACAAGATATTATTCACATGGCAGGCAGGTTCTTTACCACTAGTGCCACCTGGGAAGCCCATTAGTAAGAAAACGGTAACATAAATGTTAATCACTAAGACTGAGTAAATCAATTTGTAATTATTTCTAGGCAGGCAGCTATTAAGAATGATAATATATCTGAATATTTGTGACATAGAAACAGCTTCCCTAATATATGTGTGTGTGTATATATAAAGTATACAGTATGAAGTATATTTATATAAACAGAGACACACACACACAGAGTGTAATTTACTTTCCTTAAGTTAAAATAGTTACAAAATGCTGTGTGTAATATCTCATTATCTCATTTTTAAGAAATCTCTCTCTTTCCCCCAAACCCCAGCCACACCCCAAGCTAGAAGGATATACTCCAAAATGTTGCTCACTCTCCCTAACTTGTCTGAATTTATAAAGTAATTGAGTTAATTTAGCCATCAGAAAAAAGCTAAATAAAACAAAGCAAGCAAACTGCTTCCATGTTGGGTATGCTGTGCTGTGCTTAGTCACTCAGTTGTGTCCAACTCTTTGCAACCCCATGGACTGTAGTCCTCCAGTTTCCTCTGTCCAGGGGGATTCTCCAGGTAAAAACACTTGAGTGGGTGCCATGCCGTCCTCCAAGGGATCATCCCAACCAGAAACTGAACTCAGGTCACCCGAACTGCAGGCGAATTCTTTACCATCTAAGCCACCAGGAAGCCCCAGAATACTGGAATGCATAGCCTTTCCCTTCTCCAGGGAACTTCCTGACCTAAGAATCGAACCAGGGTTTCCTATATTGCAGGCAGATTCTTTACCAGCTGAGCTACCAGGGAAGCCACTGAGCTACCAGGTAAATAACTTGGTATTTTTTGTATAAAGAGAAAACTGTATGGCAACAGCTGATTTACTCTGGACATAGAAGCATATGCCTCAGAATGTGCTTTATTTAAAGTTAAGAAAATGGGTTAAAAACCATAGGTTAAAGAAGTTAAAATCTGTTTAGAAGACACATATTCTAGAACTTGCAAAAGTAAATTAAACTGATTTTGATTTTAGAGAAGTAAGCAGTATTTACTGATCTCTGTAGTATTCCTGCAGTACTCCTCACTGCCCCCCAAAGATGTCTATCACATTCTAATCCCTAGAAGATGTGATTATGTTACCTTATGTGATAAAACGGAGAAGGCAATGGCACCCCACTACAGTACTCTTGCCTGGAAAATCCCATGGACAGAGGAGCCTGGTAGGCTGCAGTCCATGGGGTCGCTAAGAGTCGGACACGACTGAGCGACTTCACTTTCACTTTTTACTTTCATGCATTGGAGAAGGAAATGGCAACCCACTCCAGTGTTCTTGCCTGGAGAATCCCAGGGATGGGGAAGCCTGGTGGGCTGCAGTCCATGGGGTGGCACAGAGTCGAACACGACTGAAGTGACTTAGCAGCAGCAGCAGCATGTGATAAAAAGGGAATTAAGGTTGGACTATGGGGTGGGTCCAATCTCACCACATGAGTAACAGTGAAGAGAAGGCAGAAAAGGAGATCAGAGGGACTTAAAGTATAGTAAGGACTCTACCTGCAGTTGGGGACTTTGATGATGAAGTGGCTGTGAGCCAAGCAATGCAGTAACCTCGAGGAGCTGGCAATGACTCTCAGCTGATAGCAAGAAAACAGAGACTTCAGCAAGAAACTGATTATGCTACATGACCTGAATGAGCAGGAAACAGACCTTCATCTGAGAGTCTCCAGAAAGGAAAGCAGACTGTGAATATCCTGATTTTAATCTAGAGAAATTCATTCTGGTATCGTATCCTGACTACAGAACCGTAAGATAAATGTCCATTGTTTTAAACCACTGCTGCTGCTGCTAAGTTGCTTCAGTCATGTCTGACTCTGTGAGACCCCAGAGATGGCAGCTCACCAGGCTCCCCCGTCCCTGGGATTCTCCAGGCAAGAACACTGGAGTGGGTTGCCATTTCCTTCTCCAATGCATGAAAGTGAAAAGTGAAAGTGAAGTTGCTTAGTCGTGTCCGACTCCTAGCGACCCCATGGACTGTAGCCCACCAGGCTCCTCCGTCTATGGGATTTTCTGTATGTGGTAATTTGCTAACAGGAGTAGAAAACTAAGCCTCAAAATTGGTAGCAGCTCCCATGAGTCAGAAGGAAGAACTAAACCAATGAGTTATAAGTGTCCTTAAAAGAGCTGATGAATCTTCGATGCTGGCTTGAGGAAGTTCAGTCTTCTCCTTGCCAAATGTCACTACACATCCTCAACAGCTGTCAGCTACCTAAATGTAATTCTGAGAGATCGGATTTGCATAGTACTCTTCCACCATCCCCAGATATTCTCCTTTTCTCAGAAGTGGTCAGTCTTAGTACTAACATTCCATCCCTAAGACTTAAGAAGTCTGTGATCTTATTTTATCTCACTCATTCTGTGACTCACACACTGAAATAAAGCAGAAGCCAGCAAACTTTTCCCTAAAGGGTCAAATATTAAATATTTTAGGCTTGTACACCACAAATTCTGTGTCATAATTACTCAACTCAGCTTATGTAGTTGTGAAATCAGCACTCAGTAATATGTAAGAGAATGTGTATGGCTCTGTTTCAATAAAACTTTATTTACAAAAACAGGTGGTGGAAAAAAAAAAGCAACAGGTGGTGGGGTGAGTTGGGCCTCAGTGTATATATAGTCTATAGTTTGCTGACCCTAATCGAAAGAATAAACAAAAACAAAAAATACACAGGAGCTGTCTACTTTTCCTACTTTGAAATTTGGCACTGTCTGTCAAGTATTTTAGAAAAACATTAGGTGAGGGACTAAAATAGATGAAGTAAGATTACAGTCTCCTTTTAAAGGGTTTTTAGGTGTCAATGTGTATTATGACACAGTCAAGAAAACTATTTGGAAGCAATTAGGTTGACTGATGACAGGAATCCCAGGTATGGATGGAGAAAAAAAGGCCTCTATTATCTAGATTCTAAAAAGTCCTCAGAAAGGATAATCAACTTTAATTATAATATATGAGCATGTGAAATATGACTATGTGAAAATATGTGAGCATTTGTCCAGCATGTCCGCTAGGCTGCTCTAACAAAGTACCACAGGTTGCCTTCCTTAAAGAACAGAAGTTTGAGGCTAGCAGTCTGTAACCGAGGTGCTGACAAGGTTGGCTCCTTGGAGGGCTGTGAGGGAGAACTGGCCCTCTGCCTCTCCCCTAGTGTTTGGTGGTTCACTAGCTATCTTTGGCATTCTCTGACTTCTGAATGAATCACCCTGATCTTTGCCTTCCTGTGCACATTATCTTCTCCCTGTGTGTGTCTGTCTCTGTGTCCAGATTTTCCCCTTTTGCAAGGACACCAATCATCTTGGATTGGGCCCAATCCTATGACTTAATTTTCACTTGATTACTTTTGTAAAGACCCATCTCCAAATAAGCTCACATTCCAAAGTCCTAGGGGTTAGGACTCCAACACATCATTTTATGAGGCCACAATTCAACCCATTGACACCTACACTTATAGATCAGGATGTCTAAGAGAGCCGAAGGGTACCATTTCTAAATAACAGCTATGTTAATGAAGGACTGGTAAAAATATCCTAGGAGGTAAAGGCACTCAAGACTGTCTCCCACTCACAATTTTGGACTGAAAAACTAGCGTTTCCATCCTTCCTCGTGCACCTTTTGATGTTGTTGGTACCCTAGAGTCTGAGGGTACAGTGGACTAAATAGAGTAAGTGAATTTCTGTTTTAGTTTTGCCAGTCTCACTGAGACACACAGTAAGTACAAAACTAGGGTCTCCAGCATAACCTCTCTTATTTCATATTCTCTTTGGCTTGACTACAACTGTCTACAGCCTTCAGTTTGGAGACAGTGGAATACCTGCTGTCTATTAGCATACATGTGTGTTTTATCCCAGGATCATCAGCAGAGAGAGCAGCCAAGACTCTGACCTTGAAGAGTTCTACCAATAAAGCAGCTACTACAGCTCAGGAAAGCCTCTCCAACTCTGTGCTGAGAGACTGAGGGAAAGGTTTTTCAGTCTTTTCTCTGAGTACAAACCTTTAGAAAAAAACATTCCATTGGACTATTTTAAAGTTCCTCTCGATGGATATGTCCATACACTACTGGGGGAGTATCCACTGGTATTCCATTTCTGGAAGGATATTAGGCATCTATCTATAAGTATCATGACAGCAAGGAGATCAAACCAGTCAATCCTAATGGAAATCAACCCCGAATACTCATTGGAAGGCCTGATGCTGAAGCTGAAGCTCCAGTATTTTGGCCACCTGATATGAAGAGCTGACTCACTGGAAAAAGACCCTGATGCTGGGAAAGACTGAAGGCAAAGAAGAAGAGGGTGCAGAGTTTGAGGTGGTTGGATAGCATCACCGATTCTACGCACATGAACTGGGGCACACACTCTGGGAGACAGGGAGGGGACAGAGATGCTTGGTGTGCTGCAGTCCATGGGGTCACAGAGTCAGACGTGACTTAGTGGCTGAACAACAAAAATCCACATGTATGCACCTTTGTTCTAGTAATTCCTTTTCTAGGAACTTCTTTTCAGAAATACCTACACATGTACATAAAGACATGTGTACAAGTATGTTTGCCTTGACAAGATAACTTCCTGAAGGGAATTAGGAATTTGTGTGCATTTTCCCCTTCAGTTACATCCAGACCTTCAAAGCTTGCTTAGCTCACCTGCCCCAGGGGAGTCTTGTGTAACTGGGCAGAGGATTGTCGGAGAGAAAGGAACCCCTCTAATTTTTAAGTTTAAATTTTTTTCTAGTGAAAGCCTAAACTCATTACAGACAGTATTCTAGGTACTGACAGAGGAAGGGTGGAGGAGTGCAGAAACTCTTAACCTCTAAAGCACGAGAGCAGAAGCAGAGACAGAAATGTTTCCCAAGTTTAGTGAGGAGCCAGAGGATCTAAGGACTTGTCACTGTTGCATGAATTAACTTTTAACCATTAAGGCCTCCCACCAACTACAGATCTTTTTTCACAAGGAAAGAAGTTTTACTTTATTATTTTAAAGTAAAACTTCACTTTTCTCCCTAAAACTTAATTTTTAAGGTCTATCCTGCTAATCTGTTACCATTACTTTGAGTGCTATTCTTGATTTTCGATGATTCCCTTACCAGTAAGGCAACGGTCATTTGGCCGATGTGTTCTCCAAGGGCTGACCTCTGTCCCCTTAGAGGGGCCTCAGCTCTTAGTCCTTCAACCTGCTTGAAAGTCCCGCAGAGGGCCTCTCCTTGGGCCCTCCTTTTATCAAGCACATCATGGCAACTTCCCAGCCATGCTTCCCTGATATCTAGCTATGCAATGTGTACCAGCTTCATTATTTCATCAAAAAAAGAACTGGGCTTAACTAGACAAAGAGTGTTTTAAGTAACGTCATGCTGAGTTCACATTCTGAGGATTTGTGAATTGTCTGCTTAATTTTTATAATAAATTTGCAGCAATGGTACCTGTACTTTCCCAAATATACATTTTTATTTTTTGAGAAAACTGAAAAACTGGCTCATCTTGAAACTTTCTCTCTCATGCTCTTTATAATTTGTTGAACTATTAAGGACAGAAGTTTGGAATGATGCCCACATGTGCTTTCTGCACCCGCTACATCATCTGGGGCCCTGAGATGTGAAGACAGAGAGAGGTTCTCTCCTCTAGTCCACTGTGGCTTAAGTTTCCTGCTGAGGAAGCTTGCTCTGCATTCTTTTTTGCTTAAATATCATTTTGCCTCCACAGAGATGGCATCTTCAGTGTGAACACTAGCTGTGAGGACTTGGAACGAGGGAAGGAAAGAAGATGAGGAGGATACTTGGCATTCCCAATACCACCCGCACGAGGGAGCCTTCTGAGGACCAGGCTGACACCTAAGCACGACGCTGACCAGCCAGATCAGGTTCTCATGGAACAAGCAGGTCACTCACTCCTTCAGCTGCTTGGTGAGCTTCACCACCTGGGAGGCTAGTGACATGCAGGTCTCCACCACCACCAGGTACCGGGAGCACAGGCTGTGTCCGTGGCGCTCGGCACTCTGGGAGGGCTTCTCCCCTGCGTGGTTCTGCATAGTGACATTTGCTCCGTACTCAACCAGGGTCTGTTAGAGAAGGCAGAGACACATGATCCATCAGGACTTCCCTCTAAACATAATTTTTAAAGAAATTTTTGAAGTATAGTTGATTTACAATTTTGTTAGTTTCAGGGCGTAAGTGATCAGTTATATATATAAATATATAAATATTTATTTTTTTTCCAGGTTGCTTTCCATTATGGGTTGTTACAAGATATTGAATATAGAATATAGTTCCCCATGCTACACAGTGAACTCTTGTTGCTTATCTATTTTATATACAGTAGTTAGCATTTATTACTTTCATACTCCCAAATGTATCCCTTCCCCACCTCCTTCTTCCCTTTGGTAACCATGAATTTGTTTCCTATGTTTGTGAGTCTGTTTCTGTTTTGTATACAGAATAATTTGTATTATTTTTTAGATTCCACATATAACTGATATCGTTTAATTGCTTTTCTCTGACTTACTTAGTATGATATTCCTTAGGTGTGTCCATAAACATTACTTTTTAATGACTGTAACAGAAGGTTGAATGGAACTTCTCCTGTTGTTCCAAAACCAGTCACCAGAGTCCACAGCAGGACAGGGTGGGGGCAAGGAGCCTCACATATAAAGAGGACTTCTAGTGAGGTTTTAGCAGTCAGTATTAGATGCCTCCCTTCAGAACCTACAGCAATACAACCGACCAGCCTTCCTACTGTCAACCCCACCCAGCCTCAGGAGGACACTGGGAAGGAGAGGGAGGATGTATTGTCCGTAGGAGCCCTTTCCTTCATGAGATGAGCAGGGCAGTGTCTGCAGTGAGAGGCTCTGTCCCTTTCAGTGGGTGGGCTTATGAATTTAGGGATGCCCGTAAGAAAAGAAGGAACTTTCTTTACCTGTTCTTTTTGGGCCGCACACTTGATCTGGTATGGGACCTACTCAATCAGAGATAAAAAGGACAGGAAAGAATTGTCATGGCAGGGGCCTGTATTCTCACCACATGCCCTGGCGAGGATGTGTCCCCATAGACTGAGCAGATGTTGTAGAAGGGAACATGCTGTGAGCTTATTATCACCTGATGAAAACGGAGAAGGTTCTTTAGCAGCAGGAGGCGGTGGGAAGCAACACCGTGGAGAGGCTTGGGGAGGAGAGTGCAAGGTCGGGGTGCATCTCCCTGTCAGGTAGCTGTGGGGAGGCTCTAAAGGACCCTCCAAAGACCCCACCCACCACATCCACTAGAGACACAGCCCCTGAAGTTTGCTCCCGAGGACATCAGTGGCAAACCTTAGTGAGCTAAAGAAGCAAGACAACTTTCAGGGAGATGCCGTGACCCCTGCCATTAAGCAAAGAGACAGCTGACTTTCTCTCTCCATATTCCCTATTTGTCCTCAACAGTGGAGCCCAGGAGAGAGCGGTGAATAGGAGCTAAGGTGGTGTGAAACAAGCCAGTCGAGCTTCTAGCTCAACCTCATTCCTTCCACCCTGAGCTGATCTGGGTTGGGGGAGGAGAATACTTTGAATTAGAAATAAGACTGAGATTTCTCAATTGGTTTGAAGAATATGTTAACAGTCAAACAAAGGCAAAAGTTAAGGAATCTTGTCAAGGTATCATTAATATAGGGGAGAAAGATTTGAAGGAGCATGGTTGAGACTGTTAATTTCTTTTCTTTTTACTGTACTTTGGCTTGTGTGATCTTAGATCCCTGACCAGGGATTGAACCTGTGCCCTCAACAATGAAAGCACAGAGTTCTAACCACCGTTATACCAGAGAATTCCCTGACAAAACTTTATTTTTTATGCTGTGGTGACAACAGACTCCCCAAAAAGCTGTCACATCAATATTAATCAACTGTTATAGTCTGATATATTTTTTGACACTATCAAGATGAGTTTGTAGACCTCCAGATTTATTTTAGTAATAGATAATGTTTTCTCCACAAGAAATAATTGTTATTTTAAAATTCCTAAACTACTCAGACTCAGAGGTCACTAAGGAGCTTCATTTTCCACTCAGTTTAGGATTACTCGCCATGAAAAGTCACTGTGCCCTACAGTCACCGCCACTCAGCTCACAGAGTATCCCCTCCCACACTGGGCTCCCAGAGGCCCAGTGTAAACACACACTGTTAGCACTCTCGTTGGCTCCGGCCTCTGCAGTTTTCACTCCAGTGTTTCTCTCCATCATAGCAACACTTGCTCACTCCCTTTTCCACTTCCAATCTCTTTGTACCTACTTTTTCTCACACCCAGTGGAGAGACTTACTTCCAAGAGTATCCAAGTTTCCACATCCATGGTGCCTAGTGCCAAAAATATCATTTGTGTTAAGTGGAGATGAACACACTGAAAGGACAGACTGCCTCTCTTCACATATTAAAAAAAAAAAATTGAAATCTCAAACAGAGTTAGTGATATCAGCCAGTTTTCTTTGGCTTGCAGTCATTTATTAGCTGATAAAAGTTTACTCTTTTTTACTTTGAGACCATTAAATATGATAGTGTTTTGTTAAATGGAAAAAAATGAAGTTTTCAGTCTTCATTCAATTATTTTTCCTCCACAAAAAGCAATGATACTCCTTTCATCTTTCTGCAGACCCTTGGGAGTAACTTAAATTTCTGTCTTTTCTACACACTTTGATTTCTCATCACTCCTTTCACAACTGGGTGTCTTAAATTAGAAGGTGCATGCTTTGCCAGCAATAGTGGGGAAACTTCTCAGACACTTGGAATATTTGCTGTTAATGTGGCTTTCCACAGAGCAGTTGCATGTGAGGAGACCCTGTAAAGATCTTTTGCTATTGCCTCTGCATTCTGGTTTTATTCAGCTCTTGCCTCATATTTACAGCTTTTGCATATCTTCTCCTGTCATTTCCTAATCCTCTCTACTTTTCTAAGCGACTGCTTCTCACTGCCCAGTTTTCTCTTTCAGATATAGTCTACCGGCACACGGGAAAACCTTGGTAAGTGCCTGTTAAGTTTGGAATAAAAGAAATATTACCAAATATGGTGAAAAAGAGCACTGTTTTCCTAGAGTTCTCAAGTACATGTATTTTGAACTGTATGAATCTGGTGAGGTAGAAGTATTTTCTTTAATCGTGGCCTTCACCCATACATTGTCAACTGCTCTTTTCCTACATTTCAGGCAGATGTGGGAACAAATCCATAGATGCTGGGTCATTTTCAATGATAAGAATGGTGTGATTGGTCAGACTCTGGCAATGATGATTTATGTTCCTAAAGTAAATTCCAGGCCAGTTCTAAACTTTGTTTCAATTCAAAGCTTTCCCTCTCCTTACACCATCATTGTCCCTCCTCCCCTTCAGCCCTCCTCTCTCATTGTTTTGTCAGTCAGAGCCTTATACCTTCTAGCTGAAAAGTCCTATCTAGTTATTAAAAAAAATTTTAAGTTGAAGTATAGTTGATTTACAATGTTGTGTCGGTTTTTGCTATATAGCAAAGTGACTCAGTTATACACATGCAGGTATTCTTTTTATATATTCTTTTCCATTATGGTTTATCACAAGATCGTGAAAATAGTTCCCCATGCTGTGCAGGCAGGTGGGAGAGGGTAGGCCTGGGAGTTTGGGATTAGCAGATGTTAAACTATTACATATAGGAGGCCTGCCCAGTTTTCACATGCATGTGCTCCTCTCAGGGGCCCCCGCCATGCGCTGTGAGGGCGGCAGCCCTGGTGTGGCTCAGCTCTGGGCAGCTCTGCATTCAGCTGCGGGACGAGACGCCGACCCCTCTTCTTGTAGGAAGCCTGTACTCTCTAAGCAGCCCTCTTGGAGGTCCCCTCAGGTGGGTGGGGCAGGGGGATGCCACCTCCTGTGGCTCCACTCCCCCAACTTCTTTCCATCTCTACACACATAAGACAGTAAAATTCTCCAGGTATGTTTGGCTAAAAGAGTGAGGCCACCTGAGGCTGTTGGGTGGACTGGCTAGCCAATCAGGGCCCTGCCGAGCCTGCCCATGGGCTGAGGGGGTCTATATCAAGGGCTTTCTAGAATCAGTTCTGGGCTTTTGAACGTATTCAAGAAGCCCAGTCCTACTACAAAGAAAGGGAGAAAACCACAGGACCCTCTCTCCCCAGCCTACTACCTGCTGTGCGTGTGTTTAGTCACTCAGTTGTGTCTGATTCTTTGCGACCCCATGGACTATAGCCAGACTCTTTGTGATTCCCTTATCTATGGGGTTATCCTGGCAAGAACACTGGAGTGGGTTGTCATGCTCTCCTCCAGGGGATCTTCCCCACTGAGGGACACAACTTGTGTCTCTTGTGTCTCCACTGTGTCATACTATTTGATACTCTAAGGAATTTTCTAATTATTTCCTGAAAATTCAGTCCTGTTTTTCAGACACTTGGGAAAGCAAAGTGTGCTAAAGACAGCAGGCATGGCCACCTGCCATGTGACAGTCTGAGCGACATCCGTCTGACAGGGGTTTTCTGCTATCTTGAGAACACAGGGTACTTAACATCTACTGTCCTCAGCACTGGCATTATCAGGCAATGCTGAAAGGGCAAGAAGAGACCCTGCCAACATCCTGTGACACTCAAGGAGAGACACAGACAGCTATTTATGCCAATGCCTGTGTTAGAACTAACACCCAAAAAAAGATGTCCTTTTCATTATAGGGGACTGGAATGCAAAACTCGGAAGTCAAGAAACACCTGGAGTAAAGGGCAAATTTGGCATTGGAATACGGAATGAAGCAGGGCAAAGACTAAGACTTTTGCCAAGAAAATGCACTGGTCATAGCAAACACCTTCTTCAAACAACACAAGAGAAGACTACACATGGACATCACCAGATGGTCAACACTGAAATCAGATTGATTATATTCTCTGCAGCCAATGATGGAGAAATTCTATACAGTCAACAAAAACAAGACCAGGAGCTGACTATGGCTCAGATCATGAACTCCTTATTACCAAATTCAGACTCAAATTGAAGAAAGTAGGGAAAATCGCTAGACCATTCAGATATGACCTAAATCAAATCCCTTATGATTATACAGTGGAAGTGAGAAATAGATTGAAGGGCCTAGATCTAATAGATAGAGTGCCTGATGAACTATGGAATGAGGTTCGTGACATTGTACAGGAGACAGGGATCAAGACTATCCCCATGGAAAAGAAATGCAAAAAAGCAAAATGGCTGTCTGGGGAGGCCTTACAAATAGCTGTGAAAAGAAGAGAAGCAAAAGCCAAGGCAAAAGGAAAGATATAAGCATCTGAGAAGAGATAAGAAAGCCTTTTTCAGCAATCAATGTAAAGAAATAGAGGAAAAGAACAGAATGGGAAAGACTAGAGATCTCTTCAAGAAAATTAGAGATATCAAGATAATATTTAATGCAAAGATGGGCTTGATAAAGGACAGAAATGGTATGGACCTAACTGAAGCAGAAGATATTAAGAAGAGGTGGCAAGAATACACTGTACAAAAAATATCTTCACAACCCAGATAATCATGATGGTGTGATCACTCACCTAGAGCCAGACATCTTGGAATGTGAAGTCAAGTGGGCCTTAGAAAGCATCACTATGACCAAAGCTAGTGGAGGTGATGGAATTCCAGTTGCGCTCATTCAAATCCTAGAAGATGATGCTGTGAAAGTGCTGCACTCAATATGCCAGCAAATCTGGAAAACTCAGCAGTGGCCACAGGACTGGAAAAGGTCAGTTTTCATTCCAATCCCAAAGAAAGGCAATACCAAAGAATGCTCAAACTACCGCACAATTGCACTCAGCTCACATGCTAGTAAAGTAATGCTGAAAATTCTCAAGCCAGGCTTCAGCAATACGTGAACCGTGAACTCCCAGATGTTCAAGCTGGTTTTAGAAAAGGCAGAGGAACCAGAGATCAAATTGCCAACATCCGCTGGATCATCAAAAAAGGTAGAGAGTTCCAGAAAAACATCTATTTCTGCTTTATTGACTGCCAAAGCCTTTGACTGTGTGTATGACAATAAACTGTGGAAAATTTTGAAAGAGATGGGAATACCAGACCACCTGACCTGCCTCTTGAGAAACCTATATGCAGGTCAGGAAGCAACAGTTAGAACTGGACATGGAACAACAGACTGGTTCCAAATAGGAAAAGGAGTACGTCAAGGCTGTATATTGTCACCTTGCTTATTTAACTTCTATGCAGAGTACATCATGAGAAACACTGGGCTGGAAGAAGTACAAGCTGGAATCAAGATTTCTGGGAGAAATATCGATAACCTCAGATATGCAGATGACACCACCTTTATGGCAGAAAGTGAAGAGGAACTAAAAGTGCCAGGAGCCAGCACGGGAGATCCCACCCATGACAAGGTCATGCACGACTCAAGGGAATCCCTGGGCCATCCGACCCATGACAAGGTTATGTGGAAGAGTCCTGATGAGCAAGGCCTCAGGACTCGATGGACCCCCTGGACCTGCTCGAGCATCTACCCCTGAACCAGAATCTGTCTGTCTTACTATTTTATGTCTTTCACCAGCTCTTCTGACATTAGCAGGGGGCTGTCCCTGACCAAAAGAGTTAACTTAGGGGTTTAGTTTATAAATCTCCTGGGCATGGAAGGAGTGTTTCAAACCCTCTGTTAGCATTCTAGCTTACTTGGCAGATTTATCCAGACTCTTGCAACATTGTTGAGCCTATGCTCGCTGCCAAGTTCTCATATCCCTTATCCATTGTGTTCCTGGGAGTGCATATAGAGTGCATATAGTTAAGATATAGAATTTACAAGCATCAGCCTTAGCATTAGCAACATTAGATTTTGAGTTAATAAGTCCTTTCTTTGCTGTAACCCACTAAATCTTTGCTCCATAAAAATGTAACTCTGTACTTTAAGGGTGACACAGGCTAGGAATTTAAGAACACTTTAAGGGAAAATCATTGTTCTGGTGTTCTGGCTGACCAACATTTATCAAAAAGAGGTCATGGAATATCAACAGGCCTCCGGGACAGAAGATGACGTACAGAGAATAAGACTCTTACAAGAAGGAACCTGATATCGATAAAAGTTATTACTGATGGAATGTTGAGTTGACTCTGCACTTTTCACCTTGCTGTATGTAAAACTCAGGGTATAAAAGCCCCGAGAAGAATAAAGTAAATAGGCCTCGCTCACCGAAGAAGCTGGTTACCCCGTGTCTCGTTCCTTATCTCTTTATCTTTCTTCATTTGCTGACATCGTCCATCCTGAGGATATCCCTGGACTCTGATGAGGCTGGACCTCAGCAAGTGGCGCCACAAACAGGGATCCGAAGGTAAGCCCCATTTTCGGGATGACTAGGACCCCACTCAGGGTGCTGCAGACCCCCTACAGAAGATAGGTAGGGAAAGATCGGTGGGAAGTGACAGGTCGGGAGACACCCCCCTTGTCATGGGTAGAAACCTTGGCAAGGCAGATTTTCTTACAGGTTGAAAGAAACCCCCCTTGTCAAGGGCAGAAACCTTGACAAGGCAGACTTTCTATAGGTTGAAAGAGACCCCTCTTGGCAGAGGTAAAAACTTTGACAAGGAAGAAACTAAACCTTCTTTACTAAATCTTAATTTTCTGACATGGGTAACAGCAAGTCTAAAGAACGACAACTCTTTATAAAAGTAATTTTGCAACTGTTAAACAAAAGAGGAATTAAAGTTAAGAAAGCTAACAATCAATCCTTTTTCACATTTGTACAAGAGCAATGTCCTTGGTTTCCAGAAAAAGGCACTGTTAACTTAAAAACTTGGGAGAAGGTAGGGAAACAGTTAAAAACTTATTACACTCTGCATGGTCCCGAAAGGGTACCTACTGATACTTTCTCTTTAGGGAATATGCTTAGAGATGCTTTAGATCCTGTTCACGAATCTGAAAGAGTATCTGTTAAGGAGAAAAGTGAGGAAAGAGAGTCCAAGCCTGACTATCAACAGTTAAGAAATATGCTGGCTGCCATGAATACCAATAGTCACTTAGAAAGTGGGGATGGAAAGGAGAAACAGCTTTTGCCTCAAGAAGAAGAAGATTTAGAGGAGGCAGCAGCTCAATACCATTCTGATGAGGATTGGTCTATTTTAGCTAAAAATGCTCCTTAGAGCTTAAGAGAAACATCCCCAATCAGACCATATGTAAGATCCAGACACCAAACAGTTAAATCTTCAGAACAAGAAAGGAGAAACGTGGGACACTTTCATCCCCCCCATGTCTCCCCCTCAGCATGAGGGTAAGGGGCCTCCATTAGGAGTTGCTCAGAGAAGGGTCTTTTCAAGCCCTGAGGATGAATTTGATCCCCACCTTGAGGCTTGTTTTCCCATGTTATATGAGGGTAAAGACCTGAACCCCATGTGGGAACCCCTCCCAATGAAAATGATTAAGGAACTTAAACAAGCCTGCTCTTTATATGGGGCTACAGCTCCATATACCCTGACATTGTTGGAAGCATTGTCAGTAAGGTGGATGACGCCCTATGACTGGAGGACAGTCGCAAAGGCTTGTCTGTCTGGAGGACAATATTTACTCTGGAGAACTGAATTTGAGGACCTTGCTCGGAAGCAGGCTGATACTAACCACAGACATGGTCCAAGACAAATTATACAAGATATGCTGGCAGGAATTAACAAATTTGCATCAGTTAGAGACCAGATGAATCTAGATAGGAGAGCCTTAGAACAGGTAACAGCTTGTGCTCTTGAAGCTTGGCGACCATTACCTCAGGGAAAAGAATCAACTGCCTCTCTATCAAATATTAAACAAAAACCAGAAGAGCCCTATGAAGATTTTGTGTCACGACTCACTGAGGGAGTCCACAGAATCATTCCTAGTGAAGGAGCAGCTGAGATCTTAATAAAACAGCTGGCATGTGAAAATGCGAACTCTACCTGCCAGGCCATACTTCACCCTATATGAACCTCAGGGGACATAGGGGATTATATCAAACAGTGTGCAGACGTAGGGCCAGCAATGATGCAGGGCATTGCCATAGCTGCAGCCATAAAAGGAAGTTCTTATCAACAGGCAGTACAATCTTTTTTGCAGGCCAGAATAGCCCATCAAGGGCTCAAATAATCAAGGCCAGAATGCTAACTTATCCAAAGCCTGCTTCTCTTGTGGTCAGGAGGGACATTTTAGACATGATTGTCCGCAGAAAGCAGCTGTTTCTTCCTTGACAAATCCTACATCCCCCGGCTGTGACTTCTAATCCCCCTAAGACTCCTTGCCCTCATTGTCAGAAGGGATATCATTGGGCCAGAGATTGTAGATCTAGGTTCCATAAAAATGGATCTCTGTTGGATTCTGGCCAGCAGTCAGGAAACGGGATGAGAGGCCAGCCTCTGGCCCCGACAACGATTGGGGCAACGACACTGAACCCATTTGTACCCTTCGTCCCATCACAGAACTCATCAGAACAACCCCAGGCAGTGCAGGATTGGACCTCAGTTCCACCACCTCAACAATATTAACACCAGATAGTCCTACTATAAAAATCCCTACAGGGGTTAAAGGCACATTACCGACAGGCTTGGTGGGAATTATATTAGGCAGAAGTTCCTTAGCTATGCAAGGTCTCCCAATTATCCCTGGAGTGATTGATTCAGATTATACAGGAGAACTTCAGATAATGATTTCACCCCCAGCCAAAACTATGCAAACTCATAAGGGACAAAGAATAGCTCAACTTTTACTTTTGCCTTACCACACTGCCATAGGGCACACAGCTACTCAAGGTGAAAGACATAAAATAGTAAGACAGACAGATTCTGGTTCGGGGCTAGATGCTCGAGCAGGTCCAGGGAGTCCGTTGAGTCCTGAGGCCTTGCTCATCAGGACTCTTCCGCATGACCTTGTCATGGGTCAGATGCCCCAGGGATTCCCTTGAGTCCTGCATGACCTTGTGATGGGTGGGATCTCCTGTGCTGGCTCCCAGCCAAAAAGCCTCCTGATGAAAGTGAAAGAGGAGAGTGAAAAAGTTGGCTTAAAGCTCAACATTCAGAAAACGAAGATCATGGCATCTGGTCCCATCACTTCATGGGAAATAGATGGGGAAACAGTGGAAACAGTGTCAGACTTTATTTTTTGGGCTCCAAAATCACTGCAGATGGTGACTGCAGCCATGAAATTAAAAGACGCTTACTTCTTGGAAGCAAAGTTATGACCAACCTAGATAGCATAATCAAAAGCAGAGACATTACTTTGCCAACAAAGGTCCATCTAGTCATGGTTTTTCCAGTGGTCATGTATGGATGTGAGAGTTGGACTGTGAAGAAGGCTGAGCACTGAAGAATTGGTGTTTTTGAAGTGTGGTGTTGGAGAAGACTCTTGAGAGTCCTTTGGACTGCAACGAGATCCAACCAGTCCATTCTGAAGGAGATCAGTCAGCCCTGGGTGTTCTTTGGAAGGAATGATGCTAAAGCTGAAACTCTAGTCCTTTGGCCACCTCATGCGAAGAGTTGACTTATTGGAAAAGACTCTGATGCTGGGAGGGATTGGGGATAGGAGGAGAAGGGGACGACCAAGGATGAGATGGCTGGATGGCATCACTGACTCGATGGATGTGAGTCTGAGTGAACTCTGGGAGTTGGTGATGGACAGGGAGGCCTGGTGTGCTGCGATTCATGGGGTTGCAAAGAGTCGGACATGACTGAGCGACTGAACTGAACTGACTGAACTGTGTGTATTTCTGGAAATACAAATATATCAATTTAATTCTTTTATTATCCACTAAGGAGACAAAGTTGATTTAATCTAGACATTCTCCAAGGGAACTAAATTCCCATTTTCTGTTTTACTACTTGTTGCACTTGTTTCTCCAGAGGAGCAGGGCCTGTGTACCTGTATGCACCCGAGGTAGCCATGCTGTGAGGCCACATGAACAGCACTGTTGCCATCTTGGTCTACTTCATCCAGTGAGATGCCCTGCTCTTGCATGAACTGAAGAAGCCACAGCAGAATCTTCTCCTATAAACACAAGGACAAGTTGGAATTAATTAGGCTGTTATGTAGAGTCAAATGATTGGAAAAGACCCTGATGCTGGGAAAGATTGAAAGTAGGAGGAGAAGGGGGTGATAGAGGATGCAATGGTTGGATAGCATCACCAATTCAATGGACATGGTTTGAGGAAACTCCAGGAGATGGTGAAGGACAGGGAAGCCTGGTGTGCTGCAGTCTGGTGTGCTGCAGTCCATGGGGTTGCAAAGAGTCAGACATGACTGAGCAGCTGAACATGTAGACAGGAAAATAAAACTCCAACATGTGAAGCTTAGTTATAGCCAAGCTTACCCTATGAAGAGAACATTTCCACTCTGTATGAACTGAAAATTCATGAGTCTCTGACGAAAGTCAATGAAAGAGAATTGTGCTGAGAATTCAAAGAGCAGAAAGTTATCTCAGAAATGCTCTTGTTTTGCTTCCATATTCTTCAGGTGGAAAAACTGTTTCAGAGAAAGTTTGAGCATCTCCTCAAAGTTACACTGTGAGATGGAGTCAATCCTGAACCAGAATCCAAGTCTTTTGATTTCAAGGCAATATTTCTGCTACTCTGTTAAACTATCTGGTAGCTTTAAGAATATTATAAAACCTTGAACTATTGAGATAACTAGTTTCTACTTTAAGTTTATCACACTTCAACTATGACTTCGTAATCTCACACCTTTCAATCAACAGGCTTCCAAAAAGGGGAAACATATAAAGTTGTTAAGCATAAGATAACCACACTGAAATAAAACTGGGACCCTCTTGATTTTTCTGATCAAATGGTAGTGGTATTTGGAAGGTAAAGCTTTCTCCTCTATGTTAAAGAGCACCAAACCTCTAAACACAACCTTTCCAAAGCAAAGACAGCACAGTCAGTGCATGTTGTCATAACCTGTTTGCATTTTACCCACTAAGTCTTTTTGGTATTTTCATGTTATGTTTAGTCTCAGGAGAAAGCAAGGAGATGGGATTTCAGGGTTTTAAAATAGAAAAAATTAAATATAATGGTAAAAAAATATGAGAGTGGTAAAAACAACGGCATGAAATTTAGTGGGTGGAATTTGACATTTAAAAAGATGATCATGCCTTTCAAAGAGCCTTGAACCTCTCCTTAGCCTTTTAAAGGATTTTTTTCCCAGTTATTTGCTCGGACTGGTCATGAACTTTTATACTTTTCTGGATTAAATTTGCCTGCACCTTCTGAACATGCCAACTAATCTGCTAAAGGAATGTTGGATCAAAACAGCCAACTCCTTTCATGTTCTCCCCTCATGTGGGGAACGGGGCACTGTTTATGAAAGCAACTGTGATCGCAGGGAGAGACCGAATATTTGCACCACACTTTTTTTCACAGGAGCAAGCAGAAAGTAAATCCTCTAAAGGAAAAGAAGAGAAAATGTAGTCAATACCCTGCAACCAACCAAGAATGTACCCTGGCAAACCCTCCATGTCCAGAGAGAATGAGGTGGGGCAGAGCCCCGAGGCCAGGGCTGGGTGGCTGGAGGTGGATAAAAAAGAGGCCTGTGTGCTCTCTTCTTCAGAGGCAAAGAGAGAAAGGAAGTTGAAACTGATACCAGAGCAAGTGATGTTTCAAATGTATAAGGTAGAACAACTTCTGTTACTTTTCCTATTTAAGGGAAAAAAAAAAAACAAAACTGAATTACCTTAATTTGGAAACATGATTAATTCATTTTATTGAAGTACAGTTGCTCTACAATGTTGTTAGTTTCTACTGTCCAGCAGAATGAGTTGGTTATATATATATATATATATATATATATATATATATATTCCCTTTCTAAGATTTCCTTCCTATTTAGGTCACCACAGCGCCTTGAGTAGAGGTCCCATGCTGTACAGTAGATTCTCATTAGCTATTTATTTTATACATCATAGTGTATGTATATGTCAACCCTAAACCCCCAATTCATCCTCCCTCCCTCTTAGTATCCAGAGGTTTGTTCTCTATATCTGTCTCTATTTCTGTTTTGCAAATAAGCTTATTTGTACCATTTTTCTAGATTCCACATATAAATGATATTATGAGATATTTGTTTTTCTCATTCTGACTTACTTCACTCTGTATGAATGTCTCTAGGTTTATCCATGTCTCTGCGAATGGCACTACTTCATTCCTTTTCGTGGCTGAGTCATATTTCATTGTATACATGTATCAAATCTTTATCCATTCATCTGTTGATAGACTTTTAGGTTGCTTCCATGTCCTAGCTGATGTAAACAGGTGCTGCTGTGAACACTGGGGTGCATACATCTTTTTAAATTATGCTTTTATCTGAGTATATCCCAAGAGTGGGATTGCTGGATCATATGGTAGTTGTATTTTTCGTTTTCTTCAGAATCTCAATACTGTCCTCCACAGTGGCTGCATCAACTTATATTCCTACCAACAGTGTAGGAAGATTCTCTTCTCCTCCATATCCTTTCCAGCATCTGAATCATGGGATCTTAACTCCTAAAAAGATCTGGATGAGTGGGTATATCTCAAGATCAATGACATGACCAACTGGTTAGAAGTCAATGTCTAAGAAATATCAAGAGGGCAAGTTGCTGTGCCTTTGCTGGTGAAAAGGACAGCCCAGCTGTCTTCAGTTGTCACTGGTAAGCTTGTGGTGACTTGGTTTGCTCCATGATATTAAACATTAAGATTGTAAAATGGGAGAGATTTTTAGCGGATCATCCAATTCAAACACTCTTATTTTACAAATCAGACAACTGAAGAATACAACTGGATATTCTCAGATATTCCAGCAGCTTCTTTAGCAAGTAAAGTTCAGAGGAGTTCAAGATAATCAGAAATATTTTATACGTACGTTCTTGTCCGGCATACTTTCATGTTTTCCAGACTCAATTAAATATCATAATGGATATGTGTGTGCTCCACATGCACAGAAAATGCCCTTTACTATAATTCACAGTGTTTTGACTTTTGTCGTTGCTCAGACATCAAGTCATCTCTGACTCCTTGTGATTCCTTGGACTGCAGCACACCAGGCTTTGTCTTTCACTGTCTCCCGGAGTTTGCTCAAATTCATGTCCTTTGAGTCAGTGATGCCATCAAACCATCTCATGCTCTGTCATCCCCTTCTCCTACCTTCAATCTTTTCCAGCACCAGAGTCTTTTCCAGTGAGTTGGCTCTTCCCATCATATGGCCAAAGTAATGGATCTTCAGCATCAGTCCTTCCAATGAAAATTCAGGGCTGGTTTCCTTTAGGATCGACTGGGTTGATCTCCTTGCAGTCCAAGGGACTCTCAAGAGTCTTCTCTAGCACCACAATTCAAAAGCATCGATTCTTTGGCACTCAGTCTTCTTTATGGTTCAACTTTCATGTTCAGATATAACTACTGGAAAAACTATAGCATTGACTATATGGACCTTTGCTATCAAAGTGACATCTCTGCTTTTCAACATATTGTCTATGTCTGCTATAGCTTTTCTTCCAAGGACTAAGTGTCTTTTAATTTTGTGGGTGCAGTTACTGTCTATAGTGATTTTGCAGCCCAAGAATATAAATCTGTCACTGTTTCCACTTTTTCTCTGTTTGCCATAAAGTGATGGGACCAGATGCCATGATCTTAGTTTTTTGAAAGTTGAGTTTTAGGCCAGCTTTTTTCCCTCTCCTCTTTCCCCTTCATCAAGAAGCTCTTTAGTTCTGCTTTTCTTTCTGCCATTAGAGTGGTATCATCTGCATATCTGAGGTTGTTGATATTTTTAGTAATGGAGTTAGAGGAAATAGAATACTACATTCCATAAGAGCAGGAATTTTCCTCTTATAGAAATCTGGGGAAAACCTATAGAGACCTGGATTTTACAGGGGCTTGATGCCTTGGGGAGAACAGGACAAGGTCTGTGTAAGACAGGAGGTGCCTTGGCTCCTAGGGCTCTCCCAGTCAGGTGTAGTCCATACTGTTATGATAACCTGCTGCTTTTCTTAGGACAGCCTGGATAATTCTTCCTTATAATTACTTTTACCAAATTCAATATGCAAGACTTTAATCAAGGAAGAACCATTATCTTAATTCAGATTAGTTGCTCCGTGGTGTCTGGCTTTTTGTGACCCCATGGATTGTAGCCCACCAGGCTCCTCTGTTCAAGAAACTCAAATGCTGGGAGATAGTGAAGGACAGGGAAGCCTGGCGTGCTGCAGGCCATGATGTCAGAAAGAGCTGGACACATCTAAGCAACTGAACAGCAGCAGCAGCAATATTATCCTATTGTTTAAAACAATGTAGGTCTTTGCCCAGCAGGTCAAATTCAGTTTCCTATGCTGCAGTGGACACTTTAATAAGAAGCTATGCAACTGGCTGTACCTTCCCTAGTGGCTCAGATGGTAAAGAGTCTGCCTGAAGTGTGGGAGACCTGAGTTTGATCCCTGGGTTGGGAAGATCCCCTGGAGAAGGAAATGGCAACCCACTCCAGTATTTTTGTCTGGAAAATCCCATGGATGGAGGAGCCTGGTGAGCTACAATCCATGGGGTCACCAAGAGTCAGACATGACTGAGAAACCTCACTTTCCCTTTATGCAACTGGCCTGTTTACTGAGAAGTTATATGGAAATGACCATCTCCCCTATGATACTGTGCAGAGAGGCACTGCTCAAAGGGATGGGCTGACTATCCACTTGGTTTAACAACCAAAGCTTAGGATTTCTGAGATGGCATGGAGATGGTTAGAATCCCTTGGTTTGGGTAAAAGCATGTTTAGCATCCTGAGAGAAGATAACGGCAACCCACTCCAGTGTTCTTGCCTGGAGAATCCCATGGACAGAGGAGCCTGGTGGGCTACCATTCATGGGATCACAAAGAGTCGGCCACAATGTTCTGAGTGACTAAGCACAATGTTAAGTATCCACTCTCCTAGAAATGCTTTCTGCTCTGATTCTGGAAAACATGCCTGCAGAAACCCACAGTCCTATGGTTTAAACAGTGACTTATTTGACAAATATCCAGTAAAGAGAACAGAACAGATACAGCTACTTTCTCCAACTAAGAAGACCCTGTGAATGTATATCATATATAAATATATATCCATGATGCCTAGCTTTTCTTTTAGACCTTTAGTGTGTTCTCCCCACCTCCCCAGTGACCCCACGTCTGTTTTGTATGTGTGTGTGTGTGTGTGAGTGAGAGAGAGAGAGAGAGAGAGAGAGAGAGAGAGAGAGGCGAGCAAGCAGGTGGGGAATATTAAGGAATGTAACTTCAGACCTTCATGTTCCCATAGGTATTGCGTTTAGGGAACATCCAATGTAATCACATGGATGAGGCAGTTCTTCTGTATTATTTGTTTTACAAATGCCTCTCCAACTGATATGCCGTTCAATCACCTATATCTATTATATCTACCCATTCAATGTTCATCTAATGAATGAAACCTTACTTTATGTACTAGTTTCCTCTTCTGGTGATTTTCTGCTCTTTTGATAACCTGTTTTAATGTTTTTTTGCGTGTGTGTGTGTGCATTCTTAAAGGCAATGGAATTTCTTTATATAGGCAATTAATACATGTAATTTATGAACTTTGCTGGACAGTCTAGTTAAAAATATAATTGAAAAGTATGCCACAGGTGCATTACTGCTATCAATAAAATCTCTATAGTTTTGTTACAACTGTAAGTTCTAAAGGAGGCAATTTTGTCTGTGATATTAAGTCATCAAATCTCACAAGCCATCAATTGTAAGATTCATTCCAGTTTTTGAGATACTAAAATGTGAAAAAAGAAAAGGCCAGCAGTAGTTTCATATTGTCACTTATTGTAAAATAAATGTAGAATCTAGAGACAGTAAAACGTGAAAAAATAATACATCTAAGAATTGACTGAACAGGTATATAGGACTTTCCTGGTGGCTCAGACGATAAAGAATCTGCCTGCCAATGCAGGAGACCCAGATTCTATCTCTGGGTTGGGAAGATACCCTGGAGAAGGGAATGGCAACCCACTCCAGTATTCTTGCCTAAGAATTCCATGGACAGAGGAGCCTGGTGGGCAACAGTCCATGGGGTCACATAGTGTCAGACGTGACTGAGCGATTAACACACACACAAAGAGGTTTAGGCTGAAAAATTTTTTTGCCAAACTTATCTTATACTTTACTTATAAGTAAATAAATAATATTTGCAGCAATGAAAATCATCAACTGGAAGGTATCCAATAATCATTATACCAATATTTACCTAGTGTCTGCTCCAGGCTTCCTGTGACTTTTCTCATTTGGATCTCAGAGCAACCCTGTTAAGAAAGTTCTTTTATCTCCATTCTAAAGATGAGGAAACTGAGGTCCAGGGAGACATTTTCTTTTCTTTTAAAATAAAGAAATATATACAAGGCTCCTGGGCTAGTAAGGCTAGGGCTAGGATTTAAACTCAGACTGAGAAGCTAACGTTCTGTGTCTTCTGTGTATGAATATCCACCACGGCTCATGACCCATGACCCTTGACTCCATCAAGGACATGCTCCTTTGGCACCCCTTGGGTCACAGAAATCACGTTGACTGCCTGTCAATCTGTGGGTTGCGGAGCTCTGTGCTAGCTATGCTTTTTCAAAGGTCCTTGGAGAGCAGATTCTTGCTTGTGCCAATCAAAGATCTTTCTATGCACTTGCATCTGCAATCATAGCACTTTCAGTGTTGTTTACTTATTTCTGCCCCATGACAACAAAATAATAAAGTCAACAGAATATTTCTCCTTTAAAAAGTAAACTGTGGAAAAACTATGACACAGCCTGTGGAAGCAACCCCCTCACCAGCAGGCCCGTCACCATTCATGACCATTCGGAGGAATTCTGAGCCTCTTGTGAAAAAGTGACTTTTATTTTTTTTGATCTGATCAGGTCAAACATTTAAAATGGACAATGAACATCGCATAGGCAAGTGTGCTCTTTCTCAGTAAATGCTTAATGCTATGATGCCTGTTGTTTCTGTAGCAGCACTTCTTAACCAAAAGGCACATTAAAGGTTTAGAAACAAAATGAGAAGTCTGATGTTGAAACAGTGACCAACACGCCAGATAGGCCAGAGCCCCCAGGCATGTGAGGGCGACAGCTTCGCTGGGACCCTGAAGGAGACCATCTGAGCTTTCATACTTGAATAAAAACTGTCCAAGTTACACAGGCGGTAGCTTTGACTTGAGATCATTCTGTCTCGCTTGTTTCACCAGCAGCATCTCTCCCATGGGACGGCAAAGCAGGCCCATCTGAACACATGCTCCTCTCTTTCCCCGAGTGCCCCTCACGCGTTCACCTTCATGCTCCCTGTGGCCGGTTCTGCTAGGTACTATCAGACAATGAAGCAACTGCCCCCTCTGAGACTTTGTCAAGAGGAGGAAAATCAACTCCTGTTACCCAAAGATCTATCACTCCAGGAGACCACTAAAAACTGCTGGCTACCCCGTGGTTCTGGAGTCCTTACAGGTAATTTTTACCAGAAAAAGGATGCCAATTGTGAGTCAAGTGGAGCCCATTCTTTTAAGAACCTATAGGAGGGGCAGAGGGTAACTAAAATAAACCAGGAGAGAAATTTTCCTCTGTACTATCCTTTCCAAAAGGTATTTACTGAAGAAACAAAAGCAGAACACACTCAAGGGCCTGCTCGATGAAAAACCTGCATGTGCTGAATCCATTAGAAAACTGTTCAGTAACAGTCTTCCTTGTGAAAATAGTAGGCTTGCAATGGTGCCAAGTTCAGCGTCTCCACAGGTTATCTGTTACCTAAGTGGCTGCAGCGGATGTAGGGAGGCTGGGCTGAGCTTGCAGTCCTAGTGGGTGTCTACGTTTTCCACTTGGGCAGGAATGCTCCCCTGAAGGCACTGCTGGAGTACTCTGCTCAGAGCTGTACCTGAAGTCATTAAAAATGCTTATCAACTTGAAATAACAATCTGAAGACTGATACTAACATGAAGCAAATGTTTGACATGGCTCTGCACAAAGGTCACTGATTTCTGTAGTTTCCTCTACTCCAGCCAAATAAACCACGCTATCACCTGATCAAATCCCAGAAATGGCACTTTCTTTTGTTTTGTCCCAACGGCTTCAAAGTTATGAGACGCCTGCTGTTGAGAGTGGAAGAGAGAAACTGGCACCCATAAGCAACTTTCCCGGGACAAAGAACACCAGATGCCCTATTATTGATTTAAAGTCTCAGAACAGCAATGCAATCCTTCCCTCCTTTTCTTTGGCAAGCTCTTCCAAAACCGCAGTCAGCTTTTCCACTGGTATCGGAAACTCCTCTTTACAGAAGCAAATGAAATCAGGGGTGTGAAACAATTATTCAGACAATTTGAGAATAAATAAAATTTCATTTTATTATACTGAGAATGATTTATGAGGACTATTTGTCTTCATAATTCTGTGGTCATTTGAAAATACTATTCTCCCCTCTGCTGGCCTAAGCCAAAAAAGAGCATCTTTAGCAAATACTTATTAATTCTTATGGGAGTTCATAGAACACCGTGGCTGGGGCTCATAAGCACAAAACACAAAGAAAATGAAGCAATTACTTCAAAGACAGTGGCTTTTACAAATTTTAAATGTTCTTGCTTCTTTCTTCATTCCATAAATTTAGTACCATGAGCTGTGTTTAAGATACTCCAAATATCACAACATATTGTTAAATAGAATTATTAAAAAAAAAAAAAACCTTCTGCAGCTATATCAGTTCCATTGCAAACAAGCTACACAAATTTACATGGATGGAGAAAAAGACAGAATCTGGCCTCAAAGTCAAAGGACCTGAGTTGAGATACAGCCTTTGCTCTTACTGGCCACTAGACCATATGCCAGCCACTTAAACGACTTCCTGTCTTCAGTCTCCTCGTCTGTAGACTAGGGATAAAAACCACAGAACCCAATAATGTTGTTTTAAAGGCTAAGTCAGATAATGTACACAAAGTTCAATGGCATGGTGCTTGGTACATATGGGAAACATTATATATATATATATATATATTAATTGAAGTTATCACGGCATATTATAAAGTATCACCTAACATGAACCCCACTAAAGAAAGGTTGTGGCAATATTCTGAGTCTATTTATAAATTTGAGATTGTCATGCTCGAAAAAGTATAATCTCTTGTTAACAACACCACAATTTACTGCCACTGGGCAAGTTTATGAAGCCAAAGGGATACGGTTATAAGAATGAGAAGCAATTTTCTTTGCCACAAACAAATGTGATTAAATCTATTTTAATGCACTGCTGACTTTATTTATATTTTCTTAAGGCTGAGATTGGCATTTTGTGGTTCTAGTTTTTTAAAGATTATTTATACTCATCCTTCCCAAAGGGAGTTAGCGATGATTTTTACTGCATACACTGGATTGTAATGTGTACATCAATTACTCACACTGGGATTTCCTAATGTAGAAACTGACTGTAACTGAGACTCACTTCGTTTGTATGATTGCTCACTTTTTTTTTTTTTAAATTCTCTAATTCTTTGTTGAAGATGATAAAACAAGCTTTGAATACATAAACAAACATGAATAGAAAAACTCAATGTTGTAATTATTACCAAATTAATCTGAAAGTAAAATTTAGCAATGACAAAATCCCAATAAAGATGGTTTAACTGAATGTAAACAGCCTGTTTTGGAAAAGAAAACGTACGAATATTTAAGAAAATTCAGGTAAGTGATTGTTTTGCTTATCTGTAATGGAGCAAGGAGATCCAACCAATCCATTCTGAAGGAGATCAGCCCTGGGATTTCTTTGGAAGGAATGATGCTGAAGCTGAAACTCCAGTACTTTGGCCACCTCATGCAAAGAGTTGACTCATTGGAAAAGACTCTGATGCTGAGAGAGATTGCGGGCAGGAGAAGGGGACGACAGAGGATGAGATGGCTGGATGGCATCACTGACTCGATGGACGTGAGTCTGAGTGAACTCCAGGAGTTGGTGATGGACAGGGAGGCCTGGCGTGCTGCGATTCATGGAGTCGCAAAGAGTCGGACACGACTGAGCGACTGAACTGAACTGAACTGAATGGAGCAAGACTTCCTCAGTTAATATCTTACTAAAGATTTGCTTTTTAATTTTGGGTTCAAGAAAATATATCATTTTTCCTTTCCACAAAAGTTAAATTTGTTTATTGTAGGAAATTTGGAAAGATGTGAAAAACATAAAAAAATAAAACAAAAACCACTTATAATTCTGAGTGATAATTACTATAAACACGTGGAGACATAGTTTTTTTTTTTCAGTCTTATTATTCATTTCTCTTTCTCTCCAAAATTCAAAGTTGGTACCAAATTACAGGAACAGTTTTGTATCATATATTTTAACTCAATATTATATAATGAATATTTTTCTGAAAAATTCTGTCATTTGAATGTCTCATTATTTATCCAATATTCTACCATGAAATATCTAGGTTTAACACATTTTTTTCTACAAAAAATGCTACAGTGAATATCATTGCCTATAAATCTTTGAATACATCTTTGATGAGTTTTTAGGTTTAGATTTTGATATATTAAAAATTTAAAAGCGATAGATTACACAGTATGCAAAGAGAAAATAATTAAAAATTTCTTCATACCTGACCAAAACAACCTGCGTAATGAATAAGGCTTGGAAAATCCTTAGAACAACTCAATTCAGCAATGGCTTCTGTTTCACTCACCATCCAGCGTACACACTCCAACTGACCATTCTAGATTAAAAAGAAAAAAAAAGTTGAAGGTAATTCAAGTTTAAACGTTACCTCACAGGTGGCATTTTTACCAAGAAAAAAAAATCACATGAATTTTAGCTTTTATTTCTGGCTTAACTCATTTACAATAAATGTACACCATACCTGTGATCAGTAATTTTTACTCTAAATCAACTGCATAGTTTTTACTTAAATATGTTCTCATAGTTTTATCAGTTATTTTAAAATCAATTTATTAAAGTATAATTTGCTAACTGTAAAACGTACTCTTTTAAAAGTACAATTTGAATTTTTGACACGTATATTCTCTGGTAACTACAACTCCAATCAAGACATAGAACATCTCCACCCCCTGCCCCCTCATTTCTAGTTCTCCTTTGTTCTCATACCGCTCACCTTTGCCCACATGACCACTCTGATTCTTAGCACAGCAGAAGAGAATATGTACTCTCTAACATCTGGTTTCTTTCTACCTGGGCTTCCCTTGTAGCTCAGTCAGTAAAGAATCTGCCTGCAGTGCAGGAGACCCGGGTTTGATCCCTGGGTTGGGAGTGCTCTGGAGAAGGAAATGGCAACCCACTCCAGTATCCTTGCCTGGAAAATCCCATGGACAGAGGAGCCTGGTGGGCTGCATAATGCTTCTACCTACATAAGCTACTGCTTGGAGATAGCTTTTTCTTTTTATTGCTAAGAAGTATGCCACTGTATGAATATATTACAATTTATTTATCCATTAACTCTTAGAACTGGCTCTTGGTAAGTTAGAATGTGAGGAGTCCAAAATAAAGAACAGGGAAATAATCCCAGTGCTACTTCCACTGAAGGAGCCTTCTCTTCCTCGATGCTCACAGTCCTTTTCTCCTGTGCTCAAACCCACACTGAGCAAACCAGGAAGACAGCTGTGACGCACACAAACTAGTGATTAAGACCCAGACTTTGGACTGGATTTAAATCCTTAATCCACAAGACCTTGAATAAGCTTCTTCCTCTCTCTGATACTCAATTTTCTCATCTATGAAATAGCAGGGGTTGGTAGCAGCTAACTTATGGAGTTACCGTAGAGATTAAATGAGGCAAAGCATGTCAGCTTCCTAAGCACACAATACCTGTTATCTTATACTATATTAAAATGCTATCTTAGATCCTCATAATAACTCCAGAAGACAAATGAGACATTCAGCTGCTTTCCTGGTTTACACAGTGTGGGATCTTAGCCCAGGAGAAAAGAACTACAGTCAGTGTGAAGTCAGGGAAGCCTATACTGAAAATGAGACAGGGGAAGTAATCTGCTCATTCTTCACTTACTCTGGAATTTCAAGTAGTCAACTTGTAGCTAATCTCATGTAGAACAGTCATCTAGCATGATTAGTACATGCTGAATAGCCCCACTCAGCTCTCTCTCCTCCCGTTTCTTCTCTCCTTGCTGCCCAGGGAGGCTGATCTCCATGGGTTGATTGCCTTGGCCCCGGCTTTTGACTAGGTTTGGCTAATGGAAAGCAGTAGCAGGAAACCAGGAAGAGAGAATGTGTTTAAGGTTCCCTTTGTTCCCAACTCCCCCTTAATGGAGATGCCACTGGTCTGCTGAGTCCTACCAACCAGTCAAAGGTCAAAAGTCAGCAGTTCTACTCAATCCTATCTCAAGTCTTTCCCCTGCCCTTTTAGGCTCTGGGGTGGTAAATGTGCTCTGGTTGTTACTGACTCCAATATATTGTACTTTCCTTCACATGCTCCCTACACCTACACCCCATCCATTCACCCTCCTTTTGCATATAAATCATTCATTATGGCCTCTCCTTAAATTACACAATTTGAGCATGCAGTGTTTCTTAGGAGAACTTAAAAACAAAACAACCCACGGATACAATGTGCTTCATTCCCTCTGAATGAAGAAAGGAAAAGGAACCATGCTGAGCATCTATGAGCAAGACAATCTACATCAATGTGTATTAACACAGAATGCAGAAATACGAGACAATAGTCCTGATTTTAGTAACAGCAGTTAGAGTCTTTTCTCTCTCTTGGTTAGTCTCTCTAGGTTTACTAGTTTTGAAGCAGCTTTTTATGAGACCAAATTTGGTTTTGCTGATTTTCTCTATTGCTTTTCTATTGTCTATTTCATTTAATTTTGCTTGAAAAGTTTTAGATTTCCTTCTTCCCACTTGCTTTGAATTTAGTATTTTTCGTGAGGTAGATTAGGC
This sequence comes from Nanger dama, assembly GCA_917880005.1. NCBI lineage: Eukaryota > Metazoa > Chordata > Mammalia > Artiodactyla > Bovidae > Nanger > Nanger dama. The sequence goes on along the minus strand of CAKJTW010000057.1, from coordinate 10,410,346 downwards.
TATTAATTTGAGATCTTCCTCCTCCTCCTTCTTTCTTAAACACAGGCATTTACCAAAACATATATTTTCCTTTAAGTAAGCTTTAGGTGCATATTTAAATGTAGGTATGTTGCATTTTCATTGATCTCCAAACAGCTTACAATTTTCCTTGTAATTTCTCTTTTGATATAATGATTATTTTGGACTGTGTTAATTCTATATACTTGTGAATATCTTAAATGTCCTTCTGTTATTAATACCTAATTGAATTTCATTATAGTTAAAGACAAACACTTTGCATGATTTTAATTACTTTAAATTTATTGAGATCTGTTTTATGACCCAACATATGGTCTATAAGAGAGAATATTTCATGTGCACTTGAAAAAAAGGCATGTTTCTATTGCTATTGGGTAGAATGTTCTGTTTGATGTGTTAGGCTTAGTTCATCGAAGAAGAAACATTTAAACAAATAAAAAGTTGCCAGAGAGGCAAAAGGAAATACTATATCATTACCATGAGTTTGAAAGCCATATCACTTGTCATTAATAGAACTCCAACAAAACAAAAATCTTATTAAGTTCTAGTTGGAAATTTTTACTTGCTAACATCTCTGAGCTTTGGATCACTCATTGTATGTTAAAAGGAGAATCTGTAGGTTACGTATTTTCTCACCAGACCAGCATTTTGTCTTTGGGCTTATTCAGAAATTAAAAGAGAATTAAGGTTATTTCATTACAAATCTGTTTAGATTCTAAATTTTTGTGCTGGCTCCATGTTAGAAAACAGATTGTTTTCACCTTTTTGAAACTTTCTTACAATCATTTTGTTTAACTGTTCCCAAAGGGCACTTAATAATACCTTGAACTCCCACGGTATCTAGTGTTGGGTCCCCCAGAAAGCACTCAATAAATTTTACATGGAGCTGGCAAGAATTTATGATGTTCCGTTTAAGGAGTTTAAGTGTGGGGGAAATGTTCTTAAGCTTTGGATGACTTCAGAGCCCCTTTTCTAATGTAATCTTATTTGATACCCTGTCTCTGACTCTGCTTCCTGTCAGCCAAGTCATATCATCTGAGCAACTTCTGCCCATTTGTACCAAGTCTGTCTTTAATGACAGCAGGGCTCTCCAAAATGTGCTTAACAAGGTGAAACACCACCAGTTAGTTACCAGTGTTCAAAACAAGGTCTTAAAATGGAAGAATGGTGACTTCTTGGGACTCCCTCAATTTCATCAATGTCCATGCCAATACACTAATGGACTGAGGCAGGACATGTGTCAGGACAGGACTGCCAAAAGGCAAGGCACGTGTTACAAAATATTTGTATTTACCACTTTTGTAAATTCTAGATTAAATGAAGGAATAAAAGAACACTTCCATTTCTCAGATCATTGTCCAGAAGTAAAGTAGGAAGGAGGAGAAGGGGATGACAGAGGATGAGATGGCTGGATGGCATCACTGACTCGATGGACATGAGTCTGAGTGAACTCCGGGAGTTGGTGATGGACAGGGAGGCCTGGCGTGCTGCGATTCATGGGGTTGCAGAGTCGGACACGACCGAGTGACTGAACTGAACTGAACTGAAAGTATGAAAAGTCTGAGACTGCAAAACTATAAGAGCTTTTGAGTCCTATGGGTTTGATGCATGTTCTTCATTAAAGCAGAAAAAAAAAAATTACTAAGCTTGCATGCTGATTGTATTAGAGAGAACCTATATTGAGTGGAGGAGTTTAAGAATAAACGAACACTTAATATGAATAACATAAAGGAGTTTGCCCATGGTTGGCTTAATGACCATTCAATTTCTTAGGTACCTTTCTACTGCGAAGATTCTTACTCCATCAAAACAAGCATTTGGGCACACAAATTAACAAATTTTATACAATTATGTGTGTGTGTTAGTCTCTCAGTCGTGTCTGACTCTTTGCAACTCTGTGGACTGTAGCCCACCAGGCTTCTCTGTCCATGGGATTTTTCCAGGCAAGAATACTGGAGTGGGTTGCCATTCCTTTCTCCAGAGGATCTTCCTGACCCAGGGATTGAATCTGGGTCTACCACACTGCAAGCAGACTCTTTACCGTCTGAGCCACTAGGGAAGACTTAACTACAATTATGTAGTTAAGATATATTCAAAACCCACCACTAGTGAGGCAAACTAATGAGCACTGTATTTTATAAATACTAAAATAACAAGGTAGATGTTAGCAATCACTGGCACTGAAAGAATATTTTAGTCATGACTGACATTCCCACTGATTACCAAACCTAGTTCTTGCCTTCCCACAGGATTCTGACATGGCACTAGATCCTGAATTCACCATCCTGCACTGGTAACTTACCTGCCTTATCCACCAGGCTATCAGTTCCTTAAGAAAAGAGACTAGGTCTCATCCACATTTGTTTTGCCAGCACCTTAAAACAATGTCTGGTAGACTCAAAAATACTGTTTAACTTCACTATACTGAATGTTCACTCACATTTGTTTTTGCTTTTTCCTGATGGCAGTTCAGCTCTTATTTGACATAGCATCACTGACAACTAAGGAAAAATGATATCTATCCACTGGGGTCATGGATTTCTTATATGATCAAAAAACCTAATCACTGAGTAACATTAAGCACAATAGAAAGCAACTTTTTAACAATGTAAAACTTTGCTGAATGATAAGTAAATTGAGGATACAAAAATTTAGATTTGCATAAGAGGTATACAGGGGAAGGAAATTACTTTTCAAATATAACATGTTCCTTAGTGAATTCACAAAGAGACTTTAACTAGTAAGTTCCCTTAGGATATTTCAATATAATTCTATTTGTAAAAATTATGATTATTCAGCTTTTAGAAGCCATGACTATTAAGCAAAGCAAAGTACAAATGCAGAAGCACAAGATGTATTATATTTCCCTAAACTTCACTTCTGGCTTCTTAATAAATGTGACTGAATTCCACATTTATTTGCCAAAGATCTTAAAAGTAATTTTAGTTTAATAGCTAACCTTTTAGTGATGTGTTACATTTTACAGAGGCACTCACTACAGTGCTATAAAAGACAACATTTTCCTGTATCACTGTTTCTAGGTTTTAACTCTATCCCAGTCGGCATTAATTTGCCTAGTTTTTGACAGATAACACACTGTGCTCTGCGAGAGCCAAACTCAAACTCGGCACCGATATTCTAAAGAACTCCTGATATTGCAGACACTTCAACTTCAGATGTGATCCATTAGAGGTCCACTTTATTCTCTGAAATCCTCCTCCTGAGTGCTAGGCTAGCATGCCTTCAGTTCAGTTCAGTCGCTCAGTCATGTCCTTACCATACACTTACTCCCCATTCATCTTGCTCATTTATACTCACATTAGGAAAAAAAAATGAAACAGCCTCACATAGATCCAGGGATGGTTAAGAATCCAAACTGCAGTCACCATGAATAACAAAAGTTCTCAAAATGGCAACAGATCATTTTCCTTTCTCTTTATTAGCTGTTCTGATGCTTACCCTAAATTGGAATATAGTCTCAAAATCTCAAAGCAGTTAGTGACTGAGATGGTTAACCTTTTAAAAACAATAGGTTTACTTGCTGTTTACTTGGAACATCACTCTTCTTTCTTTCCACTCTAACATTTAAGTTTACTAGAAATCTTACAAGACAGGAACACGTGGAGGGCCCAGCCCCCAACCACCAGTCACCTTGATGGCCAGGCCTGCTGGAGTCAACTTCTCCACATTTCGCTCACTGAGGCAGTCTTCTCCCATCAAAGACGTGAGGTGCTGCAGGCACTCTGCGTGTCCCTGCGATGCGGCAACGTGTAAGAGATTGTTTCCACTTTCGTCGTGAATTTTGTCTAGGTTGTCGGCAGCTAGGTGTGGCTGTACATATAGGAAGATGAGGAAAACTTAAGTCAATAAAACAGAGTGAGAAGCTGTGCGGGGTTTTGCTCCGGGCCTTGGGAAGAAGAGATGAACTTCCAGAAGCCCTGGTGACAGTCACGGGGTTGAAATAAGTCAGAATTCCTTGCTATGAAAGCTCAGGAATGCTCACGTGACTTACTTGCATGGGAGACAGGCAACAGAGATGAGTCAATGAGTCTGTAGAGGCTCTAAGCCAGCTTTCTAACAACCCCTGGCAACCAGCAGATTTCTTGTCTGTCTCCTCCACTCCTGCTATGTTCTGAGGGCTAGATTCTGCTTTATTCCCTGTGGTAGGTTTCCTGAATGAATGAACTACCTTTCTCAACCATCTCCTTTGCCTTGAGCTTTGGAGAGCTGGCTCTGACGGCAAGCCTCATGATGGGTGCTATAGTCTGTGCTCCCCCGGGTACCTCCAGACACTTTCACCCCTAAACAAACTCCTGGGCATCTGGAAGCTATACTTCGACTCTGGTTTCTTCACCTCGAGTGAAGTTCATTGCCCTGAGCATGACTCATTGATAAAGACTATTGGGTAAATTGAGAGTTGTTATCATTTGGGAAACATAAAAACATGGGAAAGATAAAAGAAAGGAATGAACCAGAGAGAAAAAGCCAGGAGAAATGGAAAAGACATTTCCAAGAGACCAAAAAAAAAAAAAAAAGTTACTTAGTAAAATTGTTCAATGATATCATCTTATCATAACTCTAAAATTTGTGGTAATAGATCAAGTGCATTACATTTATCTATGCACAGCTTTACCATGAGTAGAATCACATGGCAAAGATGTGATGATTTTCCTTGAATAAGACTTTAATTAACACCACAGTGTCAGCTCAGGCTTACTACTGTTTGATCCATGTCTGGAAGCCAGGAAAGAACAATGTAGGCAGATGGAATGTGATTTCAGTTTAGTTTTCTCTGAGCCTAAGCAGAACAGACTTTTCTTACATCATGTTACTCTGTGTCTAGAGTCTCTGGAAAAGCTTCTTTATGCTCCCTAGACATGCAGACCTGGAACGAAATAAAAACTCCATGTGGGTCAGAGGGCAATCAAGCTCTAGGGTAAGTCCCTATCTGCAAATGCTTTCAAACGTCCTGGTCCAAGTCTTCTGAATAATGATCAGGATAAAACAGAAGACCCTCTGTTCATATATCTGGCAGTTCCCCATCAGCAAGGAACTGACATCTCCACAAATAACTCAGCGAGAGCATTGGGAACCATTTGAAAAGCAAAAGGAAAGACATTAAGATTCGTATTTTTAAAAGTGCTGGGCTTTTTTGGTTTTGCTTTTACTTTAGAGGACATGTCCTTATTACAGTTGAATTCATGCACAGTTCAAGTGAAATAATACTCCCTCTATAGTATAGCCATTTGTTTTTCCTTATGTTAACCACCTAACTTTTAATACTCCAAAGTCACATCGCCCAACTAAAGCCATGAGCAGAGATTAAACACAAATTGGAACAAAAGCATCATCATTCTGTTACTGGTGAACGGAGCTGATAAAGCTGGAGTTCTGGAGGGCTAGTGTGTGTATTGAATTAGTTCATACTCACCAGGAGAGATATTTGCCCTTCTTTGACAATGTTCAAGATGCTTTTACTTTTTCAGGTACTCGTTCTTTTCTTCGGGTCCCTGGGAGCTGGTCCAGTTCATGCCACCAATCTGCTCCTCCAAGTTTGGGGTCTGTTGCCGAGGACTGCAGATGGAAGGTCCTGAGCTGGCAGTCTGGTGCCACTGCCTTGTCAACTTTCCGACTGTGAGGATCACTGAAGGTCTTGTGTAGGAAGTCCTTACCCTGGTTTTCGGGCTCATAAGCAGAGCCACATTTAACGGGAGGAGAACTCTCTGATTCTTCAGGGGAGAGCTTCTGTTGGTCCTGGACAACAGAGGATGCTTTTCTCAAGTGAGGGCTTTTCACAGGAGAAAGAACACAAAAGGGCGTCATGTTAGACGGGGAGCTCTCGGCACTTCCTGTAGGGCAAGCTTTGCCGGAAAGGCCATTGATGCTTGTGCATAAACCCAAAATTCTTTTTTCCGAAGTCGCCTTGGTGAAAGAGGCCAGCTGCTGGCTGGATTTGATGTAAGGCACGTCGAGAATCTCATCCATGTCGAGGTCATAATGTTCCAGCTCCCCCAGCAGGGTGCTGGGTTCCGCGCTCTTCCTCTGGGGGCTGCCCTCGACAGCTCTGGGGCCGAGCTCCTCGGGCTGGGGGCCTGGGTCAGGATCACCCCCTTTCTGGTGCTCTGCCTTTTGGTTCTTTTGGTCATCGCTTTCATTGTTCTCCAGAGTCTCTGGCTGGTGTTTCAATGGGGACACTCTCTTCACTGGGCGGAACTTACTATACACATCGGCGATTCCTGTGGGCTTCTGCGTGTTTGTAATAAGAGTTGAGACACCACAATTCCAGCCAGAGCTAGACACTGTTTTAAAATAAATTAAGAGAGGAGACTATTAAATTGAAACACTGAAAACAGCACGGCCACGTAGGCAGACATGATCTACTCAAGTTGTGCTCAAAGGAAGTCTGGGTATTAAGGAACAATTTAAGAGAGAACGTAGACCATAAAATAGTTTGTACTTACCCTTAAAAATCAGTGAATGCTAAAAGAAAGTTACCACGTATTGGCTCAGAATTAATTCATGTAATAATAATAGTAGAAGCAAATGGCAAAAGAATACAAACCCAGACAGATACTCTGTTTTATTCCCTGAGTGGCTGCACCTCCCTGACAGTATGGTGATACTTGTCACCACTCTGAAAAACAGAATTGGAGGATAGGATCCTTTGCGTTTAATAAACTTCCAAACTAATTCAGGAAGAGAAGGCATGTACCTGCATTTGTGCACACACACATAGGTATACCCTTAGGAGCTCATGAAGTCTCAGAGAAAGAAGGGGTAAATGATTTAATACTGGGCAAACTTACACTGAGAACTGTTGAGGGATTCACTAGGTGATCTGTTAGATGGATCAGGGAAAGAACAGGAAGGCATGGAACGGTCAGGACTGGGTGGACCGTGGCAGAGAAGGCACAGTGGAGCTCATCCCACCCTAGACTGATTAGTATCCAAGTCAGCCATAGCTCATGGGCATTTGACAGTGCTTTCTGGCATATGACCAGCAACACAGCACATTGCTACACCACAAGGGAACAGAGTCACTGCTGCCCCCTGTCGTTTGGAAAGCTGGAAATGACAGGAGGAAGTTGCAAAGGGAGGGTGAAGCAGGCAGGCTAGGATCCCCCCCTCATTTCTCTGCAAAGTTTAGATAAAGATTGTATAGTCTGTGTTTGAGTGTCTGGTTGGGATGACGTGTCAAGTGAAACAGCAACACATCAGAGGTGAAAGAAGCACCACCTCCTTCCACAGGGAGCCTCATATGACCAGCTGCCCCTGCCTCCCCCTCAGAGGCTGACCGAGCAGTGGCCTCCTCCCTTGGCCTCGATGATACAGCTTCCTCTCTGGGACAGTCCCCTGACTAGACAGATGACCCTGCACCCTGGTAACTTGCAGGCCACTGATTTATGGACTCTTACTCCTTTCCCACTTAGTTCATACCACCCTCCACCAAAGCGGTGAGGTTTCAGGATATTCTTCCCACTCAGCATCTCCTATCCCTGTCTCCTCTTCTAGAACAGCAGCGGGTGGGAAGTGTTTCAACCAAAGAATCTGTGTTTGTTCGTTCTTTGCCAGCGAGCACAACCCCAAAATGGGCTTCCTAGGTGGTGCAGTGGTAAAGAATTCCACCTGCCAACAGAGGAGACGCAAGAGATGGGGGTTCAATTCCTGGGTCGAGAAGATCCCCTGGGAGGAGAAATGGCAACCCAGTCCAGTATTCTTGCCTGGAGAATCCCCTGGATAGAGGAGCCTGGTGGGCTACAGTCCATGGGGGTCTCAAAGAGTTGGACACGATGGAGTGACTGAGTACACACACACACACACATACACACACGCACACACACACAGCACAACCAAAAACTAAAGGAACCTGAGAGGAGCATATATTCGGGACTGTAACTTCTGCAATAGCCCCTGCTATCACAGATTCTTGGGGTGGAAGTAGCATACAAATGATTTAAAGTTCCCCAAATTTAGACCTGGCCATTCTTCTTCCTACTACAATGTGTTCTCAAAGGATTCCGGTAAGTTCCGGAGTCAAAGCAAAATGAGAATGAGCGTTCTAAGCCTGAATGCTAGATACCTATTGGTGGGTGAGTTTTCCCCCAAGTGGACCACAACTTTGCTTCTGTTCTCAGAGGGTCTGCACAAAGCAATCCTTCTCTGAGGACTTTCAGGAACCTACGAGAACACTGTCAGCTGTGGAGTGAGGCCAGGATTCTGTCTAATAAGAAACAGGTGTTCACTGAGAGTATTCCAAAAGGGAAGGGAGGTATCTCGACGCTCTTAAGCTGCTGCTCCTCTGCCTTTAGCTAACTCTGGTTCTTACATGTATACAGTTCCTGACACAGAGCAGACAATTAACAAACACTAGTATCTGAGTTTGAATCTCACTCTGTACAACACAGTTAATTTCTTTAAAAATGCCCAAAGTGCATCCTTCTGAAGGATTCACAGCTTAATTTCACAGGGAATGAAAGTCCTTTTAATAAACTCAGAGGAGTGATAATCACCAATGAGAGCTGGATTTTCTAGTTATTTATGAAATGTAAATATGCAAAGGCAAAGACTAATTCCAACTGGTCCATTATAAATTTCAAAGTCTTTCTATCCTTTATATGTCCTTTTGCCCTATAAAATGTAAAGCTAAAAAAATTAATGCCTGCCAGAAATTCTTGCCAAGCCTTTAACTCTTCCTTTCAAGAACACATGGTTACTTACTTTTTAAAAGAGCAGAGAAACAGTGGACACAGAGTTTATAATATGTAAATATGCCTTTAATTTTATCCATCAATTATCTGAAAAGCTTATAGTAGAATATATATATATATATTCCTTAACATTTCTGAGATATACACTTATTATTAGGGACAGCATTTGTTAATATATTGCCAACTACCTTCATGTTTTTGGAACTTTTTGATAACGTGAATCTCAGGATGTAATAAAAAAATTTTCAAGCCACATAACTTAGTGGGCCAGTACAACGAGAGCATTGTACCAATGTATTTATGTATCATATAAGGTCGTGGGTTCAAAGGGCTACTCTTTTATGTTGGCTTTATTTACATGTGAAATTTTTTCCAAGTGATACAGGGAAATGGATACCATATGTTTCCCAGCTGTTTTCTTCTGACAGGGGCCATTAAGAATGCTCTATGGAAATGAATTCTGTCTGAATCTTATGAAAACACTTCTTTCCACAGAAGAGCCTAGAAACTGAAGACAGGGCATCAACATTAGGCTTGTTGTCCTCCTTATTCAAACCTATGATTTTTTTTTTTTTTAGGCTGAGTGTGAAATCTGTGCTTTTTAGTCTGTGTCTTGACTTCCTGGCGGGGGGTGGGGTGGGGGGTGGGGAAACCCAGTTAGAAATAATGGATTAGATGACAAGTTTTCATGAGAATGCTCTCATTTATTACCATATACTTGTCTGAGAAGTAAAATTTTGTTTATATACAAAAGATAAAACTCAATTAGTTTCTTTCTCCTAAGCTGGGAAAATGGGCATTTTAAGCATAACATCATTATCCTTAATGACTGACAAGATTTTCACTTCCAATTCGATAAGTCTACCAAAATTCCACTTATACTGTTGTTCTATGCCAACACCATAATAAATTTCTTATAATGCATGGAAACAAAGATCAGACTAACTATGGTTACTAGGAAGACTTTGAGGCTAAATTTGTTTCCTGGAAATCATGAATAAACAATTCACATGTTAAACTTTAAATCTCTGAAAATTTGATCTATTATCTTATGAAATCTTTACAAGCTCTGTAAGAACACAGTCTGTGTCTAATTTCTCTCTATCCCTCAAAGCACCCAGGAAATTCCTTTATACGAGTAGGTCCTCAGTGACTTTTTGGTACAGTGGATTCATTTTCAACATCTTATGAAAGGAAACATATAAAATATGCTTTAAACCAGTCCTGATTATGGCACACATTTTCTAAATGGTCATTAGGTAAATGGAAGTGCATTTGAGGCTGATTTATAGGCCATAATTCCCTCTTTGAATCTAACTGGCATTTGGAATGTCTCCCATCTCCAGCAGGGTATTTCCAATTGCCTGCTGACCATCTACAGGTCACCATGTCTTCAACAAGCATCTAACGTGAGCCCACGTCACGCAGGTATGCAAAACAGGTAGAATGTTCTGATCCAGGGATTTTATCACCTTCCACACTGGCCTGCTTTCTCCTTTCCACATCCTTATCCAACACACACACACACTCTCTCTCTGTATTCCATCCTCTCTAAATGTATTCCTGAATCACACGACCATGTATGCTGGCTCCCAAGCAAACCACCTCCAAGGCATCACTGATCTTTCTATTTCTTCTTTTAAATTAACTTCTGTTGAAGTGTAGTTGACTTGCAATGCTGTGTTAGTTTCTGCTGTAGAGCAAAATGAATCAGTTGTGCATATACACATATCCACTCTTTTTTAGTTTAGTTTTTTTTTTCCCCATATAGGTCATTGCAGAGTAGTAAGTAGAGGTCCCTGTGCTATACAAGAGGTTCTTAGTAGCTATCTATTTTACATATAACATGTGTATATGTCAAATCCCAATTTCCCAATCTATCCTTCCCTCCTTTTCCCTCTTGGTAACCACAGTTTGTTTTCTACATCTGTGACTCCATTTCTGTTTTGTAAATAAGTTCATTTTACCATTTTTCTTTTAGAGTTCATGATCCAGCAATCCCACTCCTGTGCATATATCTGAAGAAAACCATAATTCAAAAAGATACACGTACCCCAGTGTTCACTGCCTAACTATTTACAATAGCCAGGACATGGGAGCAACCTAAATGTCCCCTGATGGATGAATGGATAAAGAAGATGTGGTATATACAGGCAATGGAATATTATACGACCATAAAAAAAATGAAATAACTCCATCTGCAGTGACATGGATGGACCCAGAGCCTGTCATACTGAGTAGAGTATGTGAAAGACAAATATCATATGATACCGCTTATGTGTGGACCCTTCTCTTTTATGATCCCTACCCCTCACCCCTTAGGCAGCGAGTCTTACTGTGGCCTGATCCTCAGTCCTTCTCTAATTTGGTCCCTCGCTTCATCTTACCACACTGACTAGACCACACTGAGACCCTCGATAGTCTGTGTGGGGTTCTGTCTACTTCTTAGGTTTTCCTTTTTGATCTCCTATTCAGATAATGATTTTGTCACTTCTTAATTTAGAAACTTTGAGGTGGCCTTGTACTGCCTAAAACAATATTCCCACACTATGGGGGAGCATATCCCAGTGCACAGAAACCATGCTAAATACCCATGATTTAAAGAACAAGCAAGCTTCTCACTTTTCAACTCTTTCTTCTTCTTAGTTTAAGAACTCTCAGTTAGGTGCTTTAACTCCGCCCCCAAACTTACAAACTCCTTTCAGAATAATGAGACTGTGGGCTTTCACCTCAGAGACTTTCATAAGCAAAGAGTTCACAGAAATGCTTTATTTCTATCCCATTTTAACGATGTCCTTGAATTTACTATGACACCAATTGACACGGACCTAAAGTTTCTCTTAAAAACAAATATGCTAAAAATAAGTGGTCTTAGAAAAACAGCTTTAAAATAATAATACAAGTGGTTTACAGGTAAAACAAAAATGGCAGAGAAAACTTTACATGTACCCATGTTGCAGAAATAATACTTGAACAACTAGGTTTTGGCGAACATTTTACTTTCAGGATAATAGCTAAATTATTGAGCTTTCTTTATTTTCTAATTTATCTTCTCATCTCAGCACCATTATTCCCACGGCACTAACTTTCCTCTGCCTTTCCATCGCTAAACTCACCCTTTCTGGATGTCCCATATCCTTCTTTCATCTTCCTTCCTTGTGGCGAGTACCCCTGTTCCATGATGCCTTTGCTGCCTTTATGGAAGCTCATCTGCCAAGATTCCCCTCACGTGTTACCTCCTTGGTTCACTTCCTCTTACTTCACAGATAGTTGTTGTCCCTTGCTTCTTAGTGCCCTGAGATAGACGTGCCCATACTGAGAGTCAGGCATTTATAAAGCTCTGATTCAACGATTCACTTAAGCATCTGTCTCACCTTCTCTACTGAGAGTGTCTCAAAGTCAAAGACTGCTTATGAACCAATCTGTTTATAAGAGCCCTCTCTCAAGCACAGCATGTCACAGACATAGGGACCAAGGACTAAACCTTTTAAAAAATGAATAAATGAATGAAGGGAGGAGAGAGGGCGTTGGGTAGGGGGCATAAAGGTACAAAGGAACATGCTAGACCAAAGATGCAAATATACTACATACATATGAGTCTTGTCACAGTGAGTCACCCTTGCCCACATTTTGGACACACTGAATGTGTTGAATATTTCAAAGACAGTCTTGGTAAAGCTATTGAAGATGTGCTACGTATTATTTTCAAGTATTTCCTAAGTTCTAAGCCAAAATTGCTTCATCTGTAAAATAAAGGGGTTAGACACATGATGGCTAAGACCTGACCCACCTCTAAATTTCTATGACTGTATGGAATGTCTACAAATAACAGGGCTCTTTATTCTGAGTGACTCACTATGAAACACTATAATTCTTCTGGATCCATGTCTTTCAACAGATCCTCACAAATTTATAATTATGAGGCTAAGCTGATTGCTGACACAGGACAACTCTTTGGCTCTTGGGACTGATAAATTAGTATTTTCTTAGGAAGATAATGTACAGTTTGCGATTGCAACGGTGGATCCAATTTTTGAGACTGAACGTCAGTGCTGGCTCCCCAAAATGTCTATTTTACTTCTAAATATGGAGTTATGTGTCCATAGTAGAAAATTAGCTTTAGACATCAAGAAGAGAAAGGGGGTATCTTTATGATAAAATACTGTTTTCTTGCTATTTATTGTTAAAAGGTAAAGGAATACTATTTTCCTTGAGAAACAAAACAATCAGCTTTAGCTGTAATTGCCTTAACATGCCCTTCACATCTACAGCTACTGGAAACTTAAGGCATCTTCAAGGACATGACTTCGAAGTTCTCCAAGAGGCCATTTCCTTCCATTTCTATACCTAAGAGAGGGATATCAATGAAAGATCAGGAGGATCCATGCTAGAGTCAAGTTTCCTTAATCCAATGTAAATGAAATTCATCATGGGCCCACTTATCAAAAAGACTTCAAGTTCCAAAGAGTGGTGACAGGTGACTTACATCATCTCATGACAAACGAAGAAGGATACAGAGCCTTACTGAAGATTACATGCTGAGTGCTGTCTCGGAGAAGGCAGTGGCGCCCACTCCAGTACTCCTGCCTGGAAAATCCCACGGATGGAGGGGCCTGGTAGGCTGCAGTCCATGGGGTCGCTAGGAGTCGGACACGACTGAGCGATTTCACTTTCACTTTTCACTTTTCACTTTCATGCATTGGAGAAGGAAATGGCACCCCACTCCAGTGTTCTTGCCTGGAGAATCCCAGGGATGGGGGAGCCTGGCGGGGTGCCGTCTCCGGGGGTTGCACAGAGTCGGACCCAACTGAAGCAACTTAGCAGCAGCAGCAGCAGCAGAGTGCTCTCTGTACCATCCATGGGGACTAGTCTAGAACCTGATCTAAGAAACAGCTAACTCTGAATCTGGAGTTTTGTGTCAGGCCACGATGTTGGGAAGAGCTGGGGGAATGAGGAACACATGTTTCTGCAACGTCCCCATGGAGTTGTCTGCTCATCCCTTTCACTAGTGCCACAGTGAGCATGTTGTGAGGCTGAGGGGAAAGTACAGAGGATTTTCTTATAAAAATATCAACCAAAGATTTATTCACATTGAGATGTTAAAATATTAATGGAAAAGATTCATTGATTTTGTTCTCAACTTCCTGAATTTAAGTGGCTGCTGATACCAAGCAGCTGTAGAAAGTGTTAAATTCCAGTTTTGTCATTCCCAGCCCTGCCCTGAACTGTCAAGACCTGCTCACATCACTTTGTGCCGCATCTGTACACACTTATTTGTTGGGTGAAAACTCATGGGAATACTCAAAATCCCTTACTACCTGGATAGAAAAGATACTTCTTCACCAAAGATTATGTTCTATCATGAAATGTGACATAATATTTTTACTACTTAAAATCTTTGGACCTTTTAAAAGTATGGTTCCTATAAAAGAGCAATGGGTGAATCCCAAGAAAGTACATGGTTTTAGTTATTCTGTTACTTAGAAGGGCTTCCCAGGTGGTTCAGTGGTAAAGAACCTCCTGCCAGTGCAGCAGACTCAGGTTTGATCCCCAGGTCTGGAAGATCCCTGGGTCTGGAAGATTCCCTGGAAAGGGGAATGGCAACTCACTCTTGTATTTTTGCCTGGGAAATCCCATGGACAGAGGAGCCTGGTGGGCTCCATGGGGTCTCAAAGAGTCAGATAGGAAAGCATGTTGACCTTAACTCTGACATCAGCAAAACCTTTTGAGTGGATTAACTCTTGTATCCACTCTAGGCCCATTACCAGGTTTCCTTTTTTTTTTTTTTTTTCCTTTCAGTGCTAAGTTGTAGAGAGAGATACACATCCACGCATGGTACAGAGGCTCAGCAAGCAGAGAAGTGTGGAGACAGGGGAGAGCTTCAGCATGGTTTCTGGGAAGTGCAGAACCACGCTTACCAGTTTTAACTGAAGGTGGCGATGTTTTACAGTGCTGGTCTGTCAAGGCCAGGAAACATCAAGAGACTGCTCCTTGCTAAGAGAACAAGAGGCATGGGGTGGGCAGGGCAGGGGATGGGGGTTGAAAAGATCCCCATACTCTACCGTCTACTTGACAGCTCCAACAGACGGCTGGCTCCCAAAATGCCATCAGTAAAGTTTTCTCTGTATGAAGTCACTTATCCACATTAGGAATACAGCTTCAGATACAAGAAGAGAAAAGGGTGTACACATCTTTAGAATACAAGAGTGATTTCCCACTTTCTTTAAACTAAATGTTAAACGAACTCTATTTTTCAGAAAAAGTGGTAAGTGTGTGAACTCTGGTTCCATTTTGAGAGGTAAGTGTGTGAACTCTGGTTCCATTTTGAGAGGGAAGCTTCAGATACAAGAAGAGAAAAGGGTGTACACATCTTTAGAATACAAGAGTGATTTCCCACTTTCTTTAAACTAAATGTTAAACGAACTCTATTTTTCAGAAAAAAGTGGTAAGTGTGTGAACTCTGGTTCCATTTTGAGAGGGAAGGGTGGAACTCTGGTTCCACCCTTAAGGGTCTGGAAGGGTGGAGACATGGGAGGAAGAACTAGCCTGGCATGCAGCCCCCTTTTTCACGAGGGTCTGCCCACCTGAGCTGCTGGGGCCCCTACCAGAGCTCTCCATTACAAGGTTGTGGAGGGAACAGGGCAGGCACGGGGAATATAGCAAAGTGCAGACAGACGCTCGTCCAGGAGAAAGCCGAGCAGAGCCACGTGCCCCGCCGTATACTGCAGCTCAGCACACACTTCTCAGGCACTGTTATAAACTATCGGAAAATAAAAAAAAAACCTCTCCAAATGCTGTTTCTTAATTAGAACTTTCCTAAAATGTCCTCCATCTTTAAAGTGTTAACACAATATGTTGCTGTAAAACCTCCTATGTTTCTGACTACAAGGCAAGTGTATGATTTCACTAGATGTTTTCACAGCAACTGCAGAGGGTGATTGGTGCCTCTGTTCTTCTCACTTGAAAATAAATGAGAACTCAGAGAATCATAAGCATTATGTGGAAAATTACATGCTAGCTGACTGCTCAACAAGGTCCGAGATTCCCGGACTTCAACTTTCTTTCCGTAATACCACAGAACTGCCTTATCAAAATAAAAAGCATCCCCTAAACATGCGATTCACATTTTTAAAAAAAAATCTATTTGGGTCACATGTGGGCAATGGAATCCTAGACACCAGTAGTAAAATCTGGTTGTACTCATTTCAGATTCACTTTAGTCTAAACCCCAAACTGTACACCCTGTCTATAGATTTTGGTAACCACTGACTATGAAGTAACATTAGTAAAATGGCTTTTAATAACAAGTTTTCTTAGAAACAGTTGAGTGGAAGAGTTTCCCTACTTTGTTTATCGTTAGTGGCATCAGCGTAAATTTAGAGTCATCTTATCCCCGAGAATTAGTTCTGAATTCAGCTGCCAATTCCTTCAGCTGGTTAAAGGTGGAAATTTCTTTGCAGTATAAGCAAGAG
This sequence comes from Nanger dama, assembly GCA_917880005.1. Classification (NCBI taxonomy): domain Eukaryota; kingdom Metazoa; phylum Chordata; class Mammalia; order Artiodactyla; family Bovidae; genus Nanger; species Nanger dama. Next base: position 10,394,148 of record CAKJTW010000057.1, on the reverse strand, counting down.
ATACAAGAAGAGAATAACACTTATTCAGAAGTGCTAAAGTAACTGGTAGAATGTTAAAAGCCTCTTACAGGGTCCATTCATTCTACAAACCTCTGTTGAATGTTCTCCGTGTGCATGGCTCTAGGGGTACAGAGGGGAATGAAACAGACATAATCATCGTCAGCAGAGGGCAAGCCGACAGGCAGGCAAGTACACAGATGAATGAGAAATTACAAAATGCAAATTGCTCTGGTGGAACAGAGAACAGATGAGAAGCCTCATCATGGCAATGATACGTCCTAAGCCAAGACCTGAGGATGGGAAGACAATTACTTGAGGCTAAGATGAGAATTACAATTCTCATCCTTCTCCTGAGGGGAAAATACAGGATAAAAGATGATTTTGTGGAGATCTGGGTAGAAGGAAGCCCATCCTCAAATGTCTGATGCAGGACAGAATCTGGCAGGTTTCACAGTTCTCATATCTAGAGCAGAGTGAGCCAGGGTGAAGGAGAGGAAAGATGAAGCTAGGCAAGGTTGTCAGGGGCCAACTCATTTGAGGGTTTTATTGAGCACAAAAAGGAGTTTGGTTTATATTTTAGGTGAAATGGGGGTCCTTAGGGGGTTCCACAGGGAATAAAAGGGTCTCTTTTACATTTTTTATACTTTTATTTATTTATGTATTTATTGGCTGTGCTGGGTCTTCCCCACTTTGCTAGAACAGGCGCTATTCTTTGTCGTCGCAGTCCTCAGGCTTCTCATTGTGGTGGCTTCCCTTGTGGAACAAGGGCTCTCGGCACACAGGCTTTGGAGAAGGCAATGGCACGCACTCCAGTGTTCTTGCCTGGAGAATCCCAGGGACAGGGGAGCCTGGTGGGCTGCCGTCTATGGGGCCGCACAGAGTCGGACACGACTGAGCGACTGAGCAGCGGCAGCAGCACAGAGGCTTGGCAGTTGGAGCTCACCGGTTCAGTTGCTCTGTGGCATTTGGGATCTTCTTGGACCAGAGATTGAATCCTTGTCCCCTGCACTGGCAGGCAGATTCTTATCCACTATCTACCAGGGAAGTCCAACTTTATATTTAAAAATACATCTTTGTGCCTACTTGGAAACGTGGGATGGAAACGTGGGATGGTAGAACTGACGGTGAAGAAAGAAGTGAGACTAGTTCATGGTTGTTAACTCAGATGAAATGTATGGGTGGCTTGAGTCAGTGCTTCTCAGACTTGAGGGCTTCCCTTGTGGCTCAGCTCGTGAAGAATCCATCTGCAGTGTGGGAGACCTGGGTTCGATCACTGGGTTGAGAAGATCCTCTGGTGAAGGGAACAGCTACCCACTCCAGCATCCTGGCCTGGAGAATTCCATGCATTGTATAGTCCATGGGGTCAGGTCACAAAGAGTCGGACATGACTGAGTGACTTTCACTTTCACCTTCTCAGACTTGCATCTGCACAAAGGATTGGCCTGGAGAACTTGGTAGGATGCAGATTCTGATGTGGGAGTCTGGAGTAGGGCCGAGTCGGAATTTCTAACAGGCTTACAGGTGGTGCTGACCGTGCTGGTTCTGGCTCCAGATCGCACTGTGAGACGCAAGGGCCTGAGCAATCAGTGCCGTGGAAGGGTCTGGATTTTTGTAGATGATTCTTTACTCCCTCTGAGAATCCTTCAACTATGAGATTCTAGTATCCTGTTTCTATTACATGACTTTCAAAGGAGAAGAGTCAGGGCAAAGGAGCTAAGTGGACAAAGCACGTCCATTCATTTTAAACAGGAAGAAAGAGCCCACTGGGAGACAAAAGAAAAGGATAAGCTCTCGGCCAGAAGTGGGGTGCTCTCTGAGATGCTGAGCAACTCCAAAGTCAGTAATGATGCTCCCCTCCCCAGTCATGCCATTGCCTTGATTGGGAAGGCGGGGCAGGGAAAATCCCTCCTCCCTTATGACAGAGTGACTTCTGAGGAGGAAGTCACCTGGACGCTGCACAAGGTCAAAGGCACTCAGGTTCTGTTGCAGTTTTCCCTTGACCCTGGGCTTGATTTCTTCCCCACCCCCTCCTCCATGATGCTTATCTCCCTGAGTTCTCACCCTTCCTTACTGAGATTCCCTTGAACTCATTTCTACCCACAGGAGAGTTCTCCACCAGTTTTGAGTTCAGTAAAACCAAAATATGGAGTGGAGACTGGGTCTCTGCCCTGAAGTTTTCTCCCTGTCTGACACTGCCTCATTCCTGACTTTCTTAACTGCACAACCTTCTAGACAATCAGGGAGCTGCAGGGCTTATATCCATGGCTAAGCAAAGGGAAGAAATGTTCAAGTAAAGAGGGGAAAAAGATGCAGTGTATTTAATCTCTGCCACTGCCAGCCCTTTACATTATTTTTGACAGGAGTTTTATTTTTAACTTCTCTATCACCCCCCTGTTCCTATCTTTCCCTGTACTGACTTCATACTCTTTCTTTCAGAAACATAAGCTAAATATGGGGTTATGTGTTAATCCGTAAGTGTTAACGGATTAAAAGCAGACAGAGGGGCAAGCTCTGTTTTCCTAAGATCTGTGGTACATTCAAAGTGATGGCCATACACATTTTGTAACAACAGAAAAAAGCAGTGGATAAAACGGCCCTTACATCATGGTGACACCCATACAAAAATACACCTCATGATAAAATGCTAGAAAGAAATATAGTGATTTTGTTTTGGTGGCATGGTTAATTGTAGCTTTTACTTACCATTTAAAAAATGAATTATGTCACCTTTATAATTATAATTTTGTTAAAGAAAAATAAAAAAATGACTAACATGCTCACCTATATACTGTATGTAAATTTTTACTGTGATTAAACAAGACATTTGTCATAAATGTCAGATTCTTTGCTGTATCAGGTTGAAGTGTTCATTTTCTTGCCTGAGATCTTAACAAATCCATTTCCCAATTCTTTGAGTTCATTTTATATTAGATCATGTAAAATGGATTAGTCAGCAGGCTTTCAATTTAAACTTCTGTACCAACTTTCATTTTCATGCTTTTAGCCTGAAACCTTAAATAATATATAAACAGGAGGTTTGTATATTTAGCATCATTAGCTATACCACAGCAGCACTGAGAGGATAAATTTCATGTCAATGTATTATTTTTGATGCTAGCCAAAATCCTTGAAAAATGTTACAAAACCATGGATTTTCAAATGTTCAGGTTTTTTTTCTTTTGTTTTCACAAAATTTGCATGCACAAGGGCTAAAAATATAGGAAATTCATAAGTTTTATAAATAAACATCCAAAATGACTTTTTACCAGATACTAACTTTAAAAAGTATTATTTTTATTTACTCACTATCATACCAGTGATCTTCTCTACTATTTAGGTATTGAAATCCTTTCAGTGTCTCTTCTCAAACAGCCCCCCGCCTCAAGGCCATTGATTACTATTACATAACCAAGTTTCCCAACCTTAGCACAACTAAGTTCTCAGATGCAAAACTGCATTAATATTTATCTGCCTTCTTTCATAAGAAAATTATATGAGCTGAGCAGATACATACTTGTAAGAATCATGAGACATTTAAACCATGAATTGAAACAAATGTGTATTTGAGTGTCCAATTAATTAAAAGAAACTCGAAGTCAATGAAATTGAATACATTTGATTTGAATACCATATGTCGATTTAATGCACTTAATCCTCATATGGAGGAAATGGAGAGCAGAGTTAACACTCCCTGCCTTGTTCTGTGGTCCTTCCCCACATGAGGAACAGGTATTAAGCAGAGAAAACATGCAAATATTTTACAAATAACTCTCTCTTACAGGTGAAAAATTTTCAGACATAACATGCTTGGTGTTAATCCTTGCCTCACACCACTAGCCACATGTGGTTCCTCAGACGGCGACTGCTCTCCAGCTGTTAAACTTCATAGGGGCTCTGCAGTCAGTAGACTTGCCTTCAAATGCAGAACTCTGGGCAAAGTATTTGCTCTCTGTGAGTCTCAGTTGCCCAGTCAATAAAATGGGCATTTATTTTTCTTATCAATAAAATGACCATTAGTATAGTCTTTCCTATGAGAATTATTTTGAAAGTAAAAATGTAAAGTGTTAGTTGATCAGTCGTGTGCAAATCTTTGCAACCCTATGGACTGTAGTCCATCAGGCTCCTCTGTCCATGGAGTTCTCCACATAAGAATACTGGAGTGGGTTGCCATTCCTTTCTGCAGGGGATCTTCCTGACCCCGGGATCAAACCTGGGTCTCCTCATCGCAGGCAGATTCTTTACTGTCTGAGCCACCAGGGAATTATTCTGAGGACAGCTAAGCTGTGTACAGAAGACCTTGCCTAACACCTCAGATATAACTGAGAAAGCTCAGTAACACCTGCACAACTCCAAAAACACCAAAGTTTGTTCTCAGGCATCTAAGCCCTAGTTTTTCTTCTTCCTCCTGTCTTCCTCTAGTATCTGTGATTTCTTCACACTTCTTTTCAAAACTTCTTTTGCTGACAAAAATTCTATTTAGTCATAGAGTGGCTCAGACTGTAAAGAATCTGCCTATGACGTGGGAGACCTGGGTTCGACATCTGGGTTGGGAAGATCCCCAGAAGGAGCACAGTTGACAGTATTACCCTGTCAGGGAAAATAGGGATTTTAATAGGAATCCATGCCTTTGGCTATGGGAAGGGCACTCAGAGTAGACTCGTGGTGTCAGTGAGCAAATGGAAGGTGCAGGGAGCCTGCCCCAGACCTCTGGCAGCACTCGGCCATTTGCATTTTCAGAGTCCATGTGGAGCTGGCCCAGGGCCCAGGGATGAAAAGCGGGTAACCCTGGGCTATATGTCTCATGGAGAAGCTTCCAAGGGCACCCAACAGGGTTCATCTGAACTCCTGCTCTTCTCAGAACACTTGGAAAAACAGGCAGAAAGGACAGGCACTGGTTGTGCCTCTGCAGCCCACTAGGGGTGGCAGGAAAGGTGTGTGCTAAGTTCTGAGGCTGATCAGTGGGGCTGACAGGTTCTGATCAGATCATACGTGGGGAGGCCTCAGGTGCCGTTCTGGGTGCCCCACTTTTAAGAAGGATGCTGATAAATGAAACGTCCACAAGAAAGCAAGAAGCCTGAGCAGGATACACTCAAAACTGGGGAGGGAAATTTTAGTTTGGAGAAGACAAAACCAAGGGTGACTGCCATCTCCAAACACAGTGGCAGCACCCTTGCCCAGGAGGAATGGTCCTTCTCTAAGGTTCCAAAGGAAAAAATCAGGTATCAGGATGGATATCTGAGGGCCGCTGATTTCGGCTGAACAAAAATTAACCACTGATTTTGGCTGAACAAAAACTAATCTCTATGAATAGGTGGCTTTGTGAGACTGTGAGCTCCCTGTCACTAACATGATGGAGTATAGGCCTGGATGATCCTACCAGCATAGTAACCATCACTTTCTAAGATCTGATGGAGTTGGGACTACATTAGTATTATTTTTAGCCTTTTAAAAACTCACTTATAAATGACCAAAACATTTTTCATTTAAATTTATAGAAGAGTTGAAAGAATAAAAAAGTACAAAGAACACATGTATACTCTTACTCACATCCATCAACTGTCAACATTGTACCCATCTACTTTTATTATCTGCTCTTTCTCACTTTCTCTCCTTTTTAAACTACATGGTTTTTAGGGATCCTTCTTTGAGAGTTATGACTCTAGGCTTCCTTCCAGGCAATAGGAATTTAGAAAAATTGGGATTCTGTTGGCAGTGCTCTTAAGAGGTCTTAGCATAAAACCTGAACTCCACGTCCCTTGACTCACAGGGCCCTGTACAGTTTGACCCTCCCTGAATGGCTCCCTGGCCTCATCCTCATTTTGACCGCCCCCGCACTCCTCTACAGCCACACTGGTTTTCTTTTTTTTTCTGCATCCACTAAGCTGATTTCTGACTCAGAGGCGCTGCACTTGCTAGTTCCTCTGACTTGAATGCTCTCCACTGGCTTTCCCATGGCTGGGACCTAGGAACACTCCCTGATCTCCAAACTCTTCTCTCTTCCCCACTATAAGTTATTTTGTCACAAGCCTCGCATCACTTCATCACTATTGGGAATGATCTGGTTTATGTATTCATTTGCTTGCCTTTGTCTGTCACCTCCCAGGATCTAAGTGCTTTGAGAATAGGGTCTTGTCTATACCTTGTTTATTGCCCTGTCTTCAGTGCATAGGACAGAAAATACACAAGTTACTTGAGGAATGAATAAATAAAAGAACGAGTGGCTCCAATAACATCTATCTCATCAAAGACTTGTTAATACTAGGATGGACGTTACTTTTTGACGGCTTACACAGAAAGTGCCTAACAGACTTAAAGGTAAAGAGACACATCTCTATTGGGTGGGGTATGTTCACAGTCACTAGAAGTTTAGGGGAAAGTTCCCCCATCCAGAAGATGAGGACTTTTCTCAGGAGCCAATGTGTCTTCTGCTGCCATGGGTTCAAAAAGATTATGATAACAACGGAGATCTGCAAGAGCTCCTGGAGCCAACTCCTAGGTTTTTGAAACAAGAAAGACCTGGAGCTGGGGTAGGGGGCAGTGCGGGGAGCTGGGGACTATTTCTATATCTGAATGCCCAGGGAACTCACTGAGACTGGCTCAGTTCTTTCAGAAAGGGAAGGTGAAAACTTTACTATATTGAGATTTCTTTCAAAGGAGTTCACAGATAATTCTACAGTAGTGCTTTGCAGAGACTGATTTTTCGTGTTTCTTTTTCTAAGATTGCTCTTGCTCTATTAGGAAGTGTTTTACCAGCCTCCAAATGGTCCATCAAGTTGGAGGTGTACATGTGATTCCATTAAAGAGGCCAGGGTTTTTCCCTCAAACATTCATTTCTTGTCAGGTCTAATCATTGGTGATTACCTTGAGCACTGGATGTTTGCTCTGAGTGAGTCTGAAGGCATCTGAACTTGAAATTGGCCTCCTTCTCAACCACAGAAGAACTCTGTTACTTTGCCTATTGTGGAAGTGGCTACAAGTCAAATGATCTGGAGAAAAATGGAATAAACCACCCCCAGGAAAATTATTTTTTAAAGTTTCGGTTAATTCACTTAACTTGGTAAGCAAGAGAAACTATTTAACAGAGAACAAATTTTCCACTTCAATGGTGAGGGAAAATGCTAGCTTTTAAAGTTTTAAAATATCCTGAAATTGAATTACTATCCCTAAGTCTAGCTATCTGATAGTATAAGGAATGTAGAAGAGAACAGACTCCAGAGACAGACTTCCTGGAGTTTGAATCCCAGCTCCATAATGTAATTGCTGTGTGACTCTGGGCAAGATAATTAACTTCTCTGCTCTGTGCCTCAGTTTGCCCATCTATATAATACAAACATCCTAATGGTACTTAGTTCACAAGGATTTTAGGATTGAGTCAATACAAGTAAAGGGCTTACAGCTGTACCTGGACACCAAGCACTACTAAAGTGTTTGCTATTAAGTCTTCTTTCTTACTCTCCATCTTCAACTTAAAAAAAAAAAAAAAGAAAGAAACTCTTGTATCTCCAAAGTACCTTCAGATACATCACCTAATTTTGATACTAACAGTAGCCTAGCAACACTGGCAGAAAAAGTTTCTTTTTTATTTTATAGATAATGAGTCACAGGCTCAAGGTCGGTTAGAGGGTAAAGGGCTGAATGCTGACTCAGCTGGAGGTCTTGGACTCTGAGGCTGGGGGCCTGTCCACTGAATCTGATGCCTTTGTCACTGATCACAGGGTTCAACTCTGAATCTGGTGATGGCTTTTAAGGAGGCACATTATGATAAGTCTTGTGATCAAAGCCTCTGTTAACTCCATAGAAACTTGAGTGTGCTTGAAATTAAAAAAAAAAAATTAATAGAGTTAAATGAAAACTTTCATTTGTACTTCAAACTATCTTCTATGATGATTCTGACCCAGACAATGAAACATTACTTTCATTCACACAGAAAAACACAGAGATTAACAAACCTAGATAGATGAATTATTTTTCCCACCTCATCTAAACAAACTGTCGATAGTAAACAAATGATCCAGAAGAAAAGTAAATAAGCTTTGTACAGTCGTTTCAGTTCAAAAGGCCTAGAATTCTCATAGCTGTATAGGTAGGACGATCTATTTGTTTTCAAATGTGATGCACCTAACTCAAGGATTATCTTAAGTCTTACATCATCTGTGGTTCTTAGGATTCTAGTTACTATCAGAGGTCCCACTTTGGCAAGGTTAACGGTGATGCCTTAGAGTAATTAGTTGGAAAAATAATAAACATCATTTCATAGTTTAATGCTATGGTATCATTCCCATCAATATCCTTTTTATTTTCATTTTTGCCCATCACAGAGAGAAAAGGAGAGAGGCTTAATTTGATTTTCAGAAGGAAAAACAATCCTGAATGTCCTTTTATTTTGGTCGAGAGTGGGGGGCGGTGCAAGGAGAAAAGGTCAGCCAGCTGGTTTTCATCTATATGCCATAATTCTCTGTTTAGTTTACACTATTAAACTCCAAAGCTTTGCTTTAATCTTAACTGTTACAGTATGCCTTACTGCAGATTCTATCATGTCGCATCCCTGATGGGATTTCAGACTTTGGCAAAGCACCATCCCCCAAGTTGGTCCTTGCCATCTGGGTAGTAAACGTATCCAACATTTTTTTCATTGGCGCCTGCATCATTATGTTTTGTCACCAACGGTTTCTCGGGTTTGCAGTAAATTGCTGCGTATACTGTGGTTTGGAGCTGCCGCGATGATCGCCTACATTTATTTGTATACAACTGGGTCCTCGTCAGGGCCTCCCTGTCCAGTTAGTCTCTGGAGGATGACCTAACATCTGTTTGTTGGGGTGGGTGGTGAATGGAGAAGCCATAAAAGAAGAAGAAAACAGAACGCAGGAGCAACCAATTTGATGGGGGAAAAGATTCCAGGAGGAGTCCCCCACTGTCCAAAAGGCAGGTTAAAAGAGATGAGTGAAACTTACCTGATCTGTCTTCGTTTTGCGAATCACATCTTCGGCACAGTTCCGGGATGGTCTTGAGTGATGTGACTGAATACTGAACAGGAAGCCAGAGGAAAAAGAGTGTAAAGTAACAATTTAAAACAAGAGCATTACATTCACTCAACTGGCCAGAAAACCAAAACACAAGAAGTGATACTTGAGTACAACATGTATGTCCAGAAAGCCTAAGTTTATACTAAATGGGCTGCTTGGTGATCTGGCTGTAGCCCAGACTCTACCTATAAACACATAAGTAGATGCAGATTAAAAAGAGGCCTGGACAGTCCTTTAAGAAATGAGGTGGGGAGTAGCCAGCAGATATTCTATTTCTTCTGCTACTTGTGGAAGATGGATTTTTCTGAACCTTGACAGTTTCCAGAAGATGGCCATAATATTTTCACTCTGAATCGTAAGAGTGAATCTATGTGTGGGGAAAAAAAAGTCAAGAGGAGGAGCACCCGGCTTCCTACAGCATCCAGGGTAGCCAGGAGCCATCTCTCCTGGACTACAGACATGTCCCTAATGCTGCCACAAATCATACTGCGATTTCCATGGGAAATATCAGGATAATGCTATGAGAAGTGAGAAGAGCACGGTTCTGTTGGAAAGCTCATCTGTTTCATGGACAGATTAGTCTAAACTGAAAGAAACCACCCTGCAGGCTCAGTCCCAGCACCAATTCAGGGGCTGCTATCAGGATGATAGATTATGACATAAAGGGGCATAAAATCAGAGGAGCTACAACAAATGTAAAATCAATAGTTATGATGTATAGAAATGACATTTGATGCCAATCAATCTTTCTTTGGAGAAGGGTGTTTTAAAACAATGTAAATAGGATGAACTCTTTCTTTAATCAAAGGCCAAGTCAGGGACAGTCTTCAATCATACTTTAATTCATAATATATAGCTTCCTAAAAATAGTTTACTCTGCACCTTTAAGAACGATGCTCTTATGTAAATGAGCATGGATTTTGAATGACTTCACATTGCAAAACTGGGAGGGGGATTGAGAAAAACAAAACATTTAATCTAAAAGAAAAATGATCACGAGAAACTCATTAGGATTATTCCAGCATTACAAGTGAGGGATGTGTAATTGGGACACATTTGTCTATAGGAAGGTACTTCAGTTAGCTTGATGTTGATGGATGAAGCAGTGTCTACACTGAGCTCCCCCACCCCGTCCCAGTCTTGCACTTTCCATGCAGTATCAGGACAGCAAGACAGAGGGAGGGGCAGTTGGAGCCATTGTCAGTTTGCCAATTGCACATCATAAACAAATTAAATTGTCAGTACTTCCAAGTGAAAAATGAAATCTCAGATGACTAATTAGAGAAATGACTCTTACCTGTCTGATGCAATAACATCCTGTTTATGTTGGCTATTCCTCAGAGACTACAGGTGTTTTAGCAAACCCGTTCACATACTCCAGGGAGGGAGGATGGCCTCTTAAGCCAGAAATGCACTCCAAGAAAGTTTTTCCCCTTTCACGTTAAGTTATTTGGGAGTGGGAGGTAACACAGGTACAGAAGCATTTTTTTTGTTACTAATAAGTTACCTTCTGTTTCTGGCCAAGTACAAGCTCTCTAAGGAAATCTGGTAGCTTCCTGAGGCCAGCTGGTACAGGTTAAATAATTACACAGTCTGTGATTCAATTAAAACTGGGCCTTTTGTTTCAGCTGCCATCAACCCCATGAAAGCACCCTTTGGCAAAGTCTTACCCTCTCTCTCTTTTTTCCCTTTTCTTCCAAGGCAAAATCTCAGACAGGAAATTTCAGACTGATCATGTTTAAATATAGTTAATGGTAAATTCAATAAGTTGCTCAGGGGCCTAATGATAAGTATTTGATTAAACTGGGTGTGCTGCTATCTGCATTTCCAGCCACATGCATCCTAACTGCCACCTCCCACCCCACATAAGAAATGTCAGAACCTATGATTTATTAGCTGCACCTTCAGCTCCTCCAGTGTGACTGCAATGTACCTTCAGGTCCTCTGATGTGATTGCAAAGGTCCACAGTATGCAATCACTTTTAATTTGACGAGGTTTCCATTTCAACAGCCCATAGGATGCCTGGTTGGTAGAGGGACTGAGCTCCAGACATGAGCCTGGCTGAGCCCCATCCACTACCTCAATCTGTTTCACTTCTGGTGGCTCTGCCTCTCACCCACAGTTACACAGGAAGTCACTTTTGGGAAGGTATCTATCTTAATTCTTTTTGGGAATATGACATTGTAGAAAAAGTCATGTGCTTGCTCCTGGTCATGGAAATAAATACTAATCTAAGACAAAGATGATGTGTTGGCCAGAAAATCAAAGTTTTGGATAATTATAAGAATATATGGAATGTCAAATCAGCAATGACTCTAACCTACACTGCGAACAAATCTATAAGAACACACGAGGGGAAAAAAAATCAATTTGTGGATTTATTTCAGCAAGTACTTTGCTCTTTGGATACAAGATAAAACTTAAGAAAGTGCCGTACAGATGGTTAAGTTGTGATATGAAGAAATATAGCAGAAATATGAAATTCACAAGACTGACACAAAAAATAAATTTTCATATCTGCAAATCTGGGAATAAGCTAACAACCCAGGAAGTCGCCTTTCACAAATGCACTGTGATACCATCTGGGAGCTAAGAGGAAAGCTTTCCCAGGCCTTCACCCGGGTTCACAGGACAGATGGCTTTTTATAAGGAGCTGTTAGGTCACCAGCCCACCTATTCTTAAGACAATGGCCAGCTCCCAGGGTAGCCATGAGTGTTATTTTGGCCTTAAGAGAACCAAAGCCCCATATCTTTCCTGTGTCTTGAGCCCAACGCAAGCCTTTATATTGTGTTCCCTGATTCCTATTATCCTTGAGTGGCAAGAGAGGAGAGGGGTCTTGGAGATGGCTGAAAAGTACGATATTTCCTATCTCTGTGTTGCATTCTAATTTTTCTTTTTCTAAGCATCTTTAGAGGAAGCAACATTTTTATTCAAACTTATTTTCCACTCCTCCAGCATGCTCCAAGGAAAGCCCCTGCCAAAGACTGAACGGTTGCCTCCACTTCTTCCATGTCCCTGTGCATTCAAAGTTTAGTTTCCCTTCAGTTCCTTTACTCTGGGGCCTCCTTGCCTGCAATACTTTCTTCTGGCCAGGCAAATGCTACTGCTCCTCAAGGCCAGGGTTTCACAGATTTCTACATTCTCTGTGAAACCCTGCCTGATTGCTTCAGCCCTGACTGAACATACTCTCTCTAAAAAATTAGTCAATTATTTAAAATTGAAGTATAGTTGACTTACAATGTGTTCACTATTGCTGTGTATAACAAAGTGACTCAGTTATATATATATATACACGCATTCTTTCTCATATTCCTTTCCATTGTGGTTTATCATAGGATATTGAATACAGTTGCCACCAAGGACTTTGTAGTTTATCCATTCTACATATACCAGCTTGCATCTACAAATCCCAAACTCCCAGTCCAGCCTCTTCCAACCCCCTCCCTCTTGCCAATCACCAGTCTATTATCTATGTCTGTGATTCTATTTCTGTTTCATAGAGAGGTTCATTTGTGTCATGTTTTAGATGGATGCAACTAGGGACTATCATGGACTTCCCTGGTGGCTCAGCTGGTAAAGAATCTGCCTGCAATGCAGGAGACCTGGGCTTGATCCCTGGGTTGGAAAGATCCCCTGGAGAAGGGAATGGCCACCCACTCCAGTATTCTGGCCTAGAGAATTCCATAGACTTCATAGTCCATGAGGTCACAAAGAGTTGCACATGACTGAGCAACTTTCACTTGACTTCACTTCACTTTTCAGGGACTGTCATGCTAAGTGAGGTAAGTCAGAAAGGGACACTTTTCTGCCCTTGATAAGAAAACCTTGTCATGTGCTCTGTCATTCCCTTGTGCTGTGTTGGCTCCCACAAGTGCCTCAGGGAAAGGATGATGTCTTTAGTATATATGCATGGCACACAACAATTTATTCACTGTCTGAAATGCTAAGCTATATGCACATGTGATCAATCCTGGGACATATTATATAGACAGTCAAGCAAGTTCTTTCATATTTAGGTTGTAAGTGGGAATTCCTTCCATGCTTCTGTACTTGCTCTAAAATTACTTAGCTTTCTAAAATGTACATTTGACTAAAGTGGTTCTCAGTTTCAAATCTTCAGTGGCTCTGCCCCGCCCCTAGGAGAATGATCGACAGCCCTTAACATGGCATGGGCAGCCTTCCATGAGCTTAGACTCATCTCTCACCATTGTCCTCTTCTGGTTGCAGTAATACTAAATTTCTTGTGGATCCCTCATAATGTCTTCTCTGATCCTCTCAGGTGGAACTTATCTCAGCTTTCAAAGTGTGGTGGAGACCAATGGCATTAACACCATTTAGGAACTTGTTAGGAATTCACATTCTTGGGCCCCACCCCAGAAACTTTAAGGCAGGGCCCAGCAATCCAGGAAAGACTGACAGCAGGAGGACAAGGTGGCAACAGAGGATAAGATGGTTGGGAGGCATCATCAACTCAATGAACATGAGATTGAGCAAACTCCAGAAGATAGTAGAGAACAGGGAAGCCTGGCGTGCTGCAGCCCACAGAGTCATAAAGAGCGGGACACAACTGAGCAGCTGACCAACAGCAGCAATCTGTGTTTTTACAAACCATTCAGGGGATTTTGATGCCTAGTGAAGCTCAAGAACCACTGTTCTTTATTTATCTTGGCCATATGTTCAGTACAGAATCCATCATGTGACATTTCATCTATACCTTTACATAATGTCTTTCTCTGCTTCCTGAGGGTATGGACAATATTTTATTTACCAGAGATACTAGGTGCTAACTGAACTGAATAAAATGAATTTTCCTAGGAAGCTCATGATATTGGTGGCAATACTAATACTAATAATGGTAGTGCCAATTTATATGGCACTAATCTTAAGACTGCCGGGAGAAATATCAATAACCTCAGATATGCAGATGACACCACCCTTATGGCAGAAAGTGAAGAGGAACTAAAAGGCCTCTTGATGAAAGTGAAAGTGGAGGGTGAAAAACTTGGCTTAAAGCTCAACATTCAGAAAACTAAGATCATGGCATCTGGTGCCATCACTTTATGGGAAATAGATGGGGAAACAGTGGAAACAGTGTCAGACTTTATTTTTGGGGCTCGAAAATCACTGCAGATGGTGACTGCAGCCATGAAATTAAAAGACACTTACTCCTTGGAAGAAAAGTTATGACCAACCTAGATAGCATATTCAAAAGCAGAGATATTACTTTGCAGACGAAGGTCCGTCTAGTCAAGGCTATGGTTTTTCCTGTGGTCATGTATGGATGTGAGAGTTGGACTGTGAAGAAGGCTGAGCACCAAAGAATTGATGCTTTTGAACTGTGGAATTGGAGAAGACTCTTGAGAGTCCCTTGGACTGCAAGGAGATCCAACCAATCTATTCTGAAGGAGATCAGCCCTGGGATTTCTTTGGAAGAAATGATGCTAAAGCTGAAACTCCAGTACTTTGGCCACCTCATGGGAAGAGTTGACTCACTGGAAAAGACTCTGATGCTGGGAGGGACTGGGGGCAGGAGGAGAAGAGGACGACAGAGGATGAGATGGCTGGATGGCACCACTGACTTGATGGACGTGAGTCTGAGTGAACTCCGGGAGTTGGTGATGGACAGGGAGGCCTGGCGTGCTGCGATTCATGGGGTTGCCAAGAATCGGACACGACTGAGCAACTGAACTGAACTGAATCTTAAGAAACTTTATGTGCACATTAGTTGCTCAGTTGTGTCCAACTCTTTGCGACCCCATGGACTCAAGTTCATCAGGCTCTTCCGTCCATGGGATTTTCCACGCAAGAATACTGGAGTGGGCTGCCATTTCCTTCTCCAGGGCATCTTCCCTGGAGAAGGACCAGGGATCAAATATTCCCGACCCAAGGATGGAATCCAGGTCTCCTGCATTGCAGGCAGATTCTTTATCATCTGAGCCACTGGTAGTACTCAGTAATATTTATATAGCACTAATCATGTTAGAAAACACCATACCTACCAGTCTAGCAATGTAATCAGGACATATTTAAAAGAATAAACACTTTGAATATATTCACAGCATAATGATGGCAGCTGATGCTTTAGCTTTTTATACAGAGACAATGGATTTGGAGCCAAAGCTCTGGATTCAAGTCCTACTTCTGACATTTATTAACTCTGTAGTTCTGGGCAGAGAAATCATTTCTAATCTCTGAAGCTGAGTTTCTTTACTTAGAAAACACTGATAATCAGATGAGATCATGTAAGTGAAGTCAATCTGCAAGCTATAAAATGATGTTAAATGTTCTGGTCCATTCTCTCTAACTCATCTTCCTTGTGTGTACCACAGCTCTTCCCTTCTCATCTTTGTGCCTCTCATGATTCACAGTTCAGGAGATCAAGACTTGAGAACTGGTGAGACAGGAAGAGGGGGGGACAGGCTGGGACTGGAAAGAAAAGGAAGGACAGCCCAGACTGTCTCAGCACTTTATTTCACTTCTTTGGTCTTTTCTCGTCCAAGAGAACCCATGCCCAAGAACAGACACTGAAACTTAGCTTCACAAACAACACAGAGTTGCTATGATGTTAAGATGATCCTACACATCCCAGTGTTGTCACTCTGCCATGCAAAACAGTTTGAACGTGCATGGGATTCATAATTACAGGCTGTGACTTCTACACTGGGCTTTGGGGACCTCTGACCACCCTACATACTATTCAGGGCTGAAAAGCTTTGGCCCTTGCTCCTGAGAACTGGAGCCAGTTGGGTGAATGAGCAGACATTACTCAAATGGTCACAAGCCACAGAAAATGAAAGAACTAAAATCCTAACACCTTTTCAAGCTAGAGACTTTTAAGCAACTAAGGTCGCATTGAGTTTCCAAAAGAAATAGTTAGGCCAGTCATCCAAACAACTATCCTGAAATTCGTGGGTTCTCACGTAGCTTTCCAAAATTCAAGCAGGCATCTACACAGTCACACACTAAAAATGACAAAAATGTGTACACGCAAAGCTGGTAGGGAAAGCAAAGGCACACAGCTGAACAGAGACTTTCAGAAGTGCAATATTTTCCTAAAACTGTGACCTCCTCTCCAATGGCCCAACTCAAGAGAGTAGCGTCCTGACTTCATGCCCTCCCTAACAGATCATGCTCTGCTTTCCCTTCTCTGAGGATGTGGTGCTTACACTCCACACCTTCATCATGCTAGCATGCTATTACGGCTCAGAACTCCTTCTCTCCCATCTCCTCAGACCCATGCTCCGCCATCACCCTCTCTTCTCTCCTTCTCTCAGCCACTCTCTCAACATCAGCTCTCTCCTCTGATCCTATAAAATTAAACAAGCACCCCCACCACCTCAGGACAACTGCCTCCTCAGTTGGTCATGGGTGGAGTTTCCTGCTCATGTGTTCACAGCCATCTTTTTTGAAAGAATTGCCTTGGTTTCTGTCTCCACTTCCTCATCTCTGCACTCACTCCTCCAGCCACAAAGCTGTGTTATGTGTGCCCTCACCCACAGGCATTGCTCTTACTGTGGCCACCAATGAGTTTTAACTGGAAAATCCAGTGGCATTTTCAGGCATTGCTCTTTCTAATGACCTACTCCCATGCTTGACCGTTGTAAGTGATCCTTTAAATTCTTTAAATCATCCCTCCCCCTCTTTCTATCTCAAGGGAGATAGAAACTAAGCCGTTTCCTCTTATATCTTTGAAAACTTCTTTCCTGTCTTCTTTGGAGAAGCTTCTTTTCCTCCTCCCTCACAGGACACATTTCTGCACAGTTCCTTTCTTGGGACATTCTTCCCTTTTCATATTCCATGCTTCTCAGGTGACCTTACTGATTCCCACAGTTGCAACCATTACCTCTACATAGTATAGACACTGGTCATCAACATATTCGTATATATATCCCGTGCATGGAAAATTCTTAAAGAGATGGGAATACCAGATCACCTTACCTGCCTCCAAAGAAACCTGTATGCAGGTCAAGAAGTAACAGTTAGAACCAGACATGGAATAGTTTGGTTCCAAATTGGGAACAGAGTACATCAAGGCTGAATATTGTCACCATGCATGTGCAGTCCATGGGGTTGCAAAGAGTCGACACAACAGAGTGATTGAACCAACCTAAGCAGAATACATCATGCAAAATACTGGGCTGGATGAATCAGAAGCTGGAATCGAGATTGTGGGGAAAAATATCAAAAACCTTAGATAGGCAGATGATACCACTCTAATGGCAGAAAATCAAGAGGAACAAAAGAGCTTCTTGATGAGGGTGAAAGAGGAGGGTGAAAAAATTGGTTTAAAATGCAGCATTCAAAAACTAGATCATGGTATCTGGTCCCATTACTTTATGACAAATAGATGGGGAAAAAGTAGAAATGGTGACAGATTTTCTTTTCTTGGGCTCTAAAATCACTATGGACAGTGACTGCAGCCATGAAATTAAAAGATGCTTGCTCCTTAGAAGAAAAGCTATGACAAACCTAAATAGCCTATTAGAAAGCAGAGTCATCACTTTGCTGACAAAGTTCCATATAGTCAAAGCTATGGTTTTTCCAGTAGTTGTGTACGGATATAAGAGTTGGACCATAAAGAAGACTGGGTGCTGAAGAACTGACGCTTTTGAATTGTGGTGCTGGAGAAGACTCTTCAGAGTCCCGTGGACAGCAAGGAGATCAAACCAGGTAATCCTAAATGAAATAATATTTGAATATTCACTGGAAGGACTGATGCTGAAGCTGAAGCACCCAGACTTTGGCCACCTGATGTAAAGAGCTGACTCATTGGAAAAGACCCTAATGCTGGGAAAGATTGAAGGCAGGAAGAAAAGGGAGCAACAGAGAATAAGATGGTTAGATGTCATCACTGACTCAGTGGACATGAGTTTGAACAAACTCTGGGAAATAGTGTAGGACAGGGAGCCTGGTGTGCCACAGTCCACAGGGTCACAAAGACATAGGGTTGGACATGACTTGGTGACTAAACAAATTCCATGTGTGCATGCTCAGTCGCGTCCTACTCTTTGTGACCCCATGGATGTAGCCCACCAGGCTCCTCTGTCTATAGGATTTCCCAGTCAAGAATACTGGAGTGGGTCGCCACTGCCTTCTCCAGGGGATCTTCCTGACCCAAGGCTTGAACCCGCATTTTCTGCATCTTCTGCACTGCAGGAGGATTCTTTACCATTGAGCCACCTGGGAAGTCATATATATCTCAGTCTGTTTTAAATATATAAATCTTTCCACCATTTAGACTCTATTAAAGAAAATTATTATAAATTATCCCATTTTAAATGCATTTTATTTTTGCTCTTATTCCTTGTTTTTATCCTATGTTCCAAGAGGTATTTAAGAAATTGATGTGTCAAATTCTTCCATGCTAAAACACTGCTTGTGGTTGGCATTTGGGAAAATTCAGTAATTCTCTCTGACCATATTAGAAGTACACCAGGAATGACTCTATTGTAATGTTAATATGTACAGTCAGACAAAAGATGAAAATCCACATTGGTGAAGGGACGATGAGACCACAGAATTGAATGATCCTCTTCTACTGTGGGGAGTGGTCATGGATGGGAAAGGGCGTGGGTGAATGAGGGTGGCTCCAGGTGGCCAAGGGGCTGAGCAGAAGTCATTCTTCAATTTAGTGTTACATACCAGGATTCCATAGCTAGACTGCACATGTTACAGCCTGACTTCACCATTTTCCAGCTAATTAACCTTAGTTACTCAATCTCTGCATATTACAAGTTTCTGTAAAATAGGTACTAATGGTATCTACATCAGAATGTGGCTGTGAAGATTATGAAGTAATAATGAAAAATATCAGGAATGGTGTCTGATGCATAGCATGTGTTCAAAAATTGTTAGTTATCATTATTATTTAATTAAAAAGTATAAAAATGAGCACTTAGAAATGAAGCTAAAATAATGGTAACTATTGAGGCAAAATTACAAACTATAAAAGACTTAGAAAGCAAGTTATCTTACAGTAGGGCAGATGACCAACTATAAGCCTTATTTGACTTCAATGATTGTGTACTTTTAATTGTGAGCCAATAATCAATCACTACCAAAATATAAAGACTGACTTCAAGAATGGAGTTTGATACTATAATTAATTGTGACCTACTATTTAAGTTAACCTGATATTTCATAATATGCTCAATTGTTATCACAGGGTATGGTAAACTCTTTGAGAACACAGGACATATCTGTGTCATTCACTTGAAGTCTAGAACCATGCCTAGTGCACTGTAAATGTTTAATACATGCCTGTTGAGTAGACTGGTATAACATGTACTTGTTTATAAATGGTAAACAGTTTGCATAAATAACCTGCATAGTCAACTTAATAAGTGTCATGACTTGGGCAAGATGAAAACTATTTCCAGAGTAAAAGGAGGGCAAAACAGTAAATCAACCAATTGTTCATTCTGCTAGGAAGTCACTCCATATCTATAAGATTGCTCTCTACCTTCTCAGGTAGGAATGTCAGTCAGGTCCAAGTTTGGAATCTGGGGACTTGGGTTCTAGGCCTGCAACTCCCACTAGTTATGGGACATAAATTTGAAATTAAATTTTGCCTGGATTAGATTATTTTTAATTCCTTTCCTGGCAGGTATTAAGAAAATGGTAAGACATACATAATATTAGAACAAGTGTGAGGTTCTGATTAATGGTGAGCCGGAGAAGGGAACAATGAGAGGTAATTGAGACTTGGATACAAGACACTACAAAAAGAACACTGCCAAAAGTTGGGGCATTCTGAAGAGCTGATGAAACAGATCCTACTGAGAAGCACTTTAGAGAACTCTGAACGGAAACAAGAGCAGGGTGATGGCTCAAAAGGGCAGGGACAGCAAAGAGATGGAGGCGATCTGAGGCCTCTAAACATCTTAGTAACTTTCTAGGAAGCATCAAGGAAAGATAACAGGGTTTTAGAGCCCGTGCTAGAGAGGAGGGACAAGCAAGGTTCTTTGTACCTTGAGTATCTTTCTAGATTTTTTTCACACCTAAAACTGGAACAAAAGCTGTACTCTTTACCCACCCCAACTCAGTGCCTGGGTCCACGTGATAAGCCCTCTAGGCCCTTTCTCAAGATCTCTCACTACCTTGAAGCACTTCTTGGTCAAAATGTAATGAAATCTGGGAAGTGTTAGTGGAATGAGCTGAGCAAAAGGTGATGTAAACATAGAGGGGGCAGGGGGCTAGTATTTTAGTGTAAGTGATGCCCAGTCTGTGGGACGGAAATGTGAAAACTCACCGAGAGTGAGATTTTTTGCCATAAGAATTTATTTTTCTACCAGTGGTTTAAGCACTTTGCTAGCCTGCTCAGTCACTTCAGTCATGTCCTACTCTTTGTGACCAACTCTCATAGCTCGCCAGGCTCCTCTGTCCACGGGATTCTTCAGACAATACTACTGGAGTCAGTTGCCATGCCCTCCTCCAGGGGATCTTCCTGACCCAAACCCACACCTCCTGTGGCTCCTGCACTGCAGATGGATTCCTTACCCCTGAGCCACTGGGGAAGCCCCTTAAGCCCTTTAGGAAAATGAATCCACCTAAGTCTGTGCTATTACCCTGGGCTGCAAGGGCTTGGGTCAAAAGGGATAATAAAGTGAAGGGACACTTACTGATCTTGATCTCATCTGATTTGCACAAAACATACACTATGTGATTGCCAAAAATGTCAACTTTCACCAAAGCTGCAGTCATGGTGATACAGAAAAGCAAGAAAAATGCCTGTGCTGAGGAATAAAGCATTGTACTTATTTCTATTTATATGCGTGTGCACACATGCCTGTGTGTGTCTATTTACATGTATGTACACATGTTTGTATGTACATATAGGTATTTGTAAAAATATATGCATATACATATATATGCACTTGTGTCTACATATGAATAGAAGTGTGAGTTTATGTATGGACATAAATATACATTTCATATCTTCTCCATAAAATACAAGACAATAGGTAGAGATGGATTATTGTGACTTAACAGATGGAAAAACTGAGGAACAATTAAATTAGGAGGATTGCTTAAGTTCTCTTACGCTTTGTTCGGCTCAGAGGTTAAAGCATCTACCTGCAATGTGGGAGACCTGGGTTCAATCCCTGGGTCGGGAAGATCCCCTGGAGAAGGAACTGGCAGCCCACTCCAGTATTCTTGCCTGGAAAATCCCATGGACAGAGGAGCCTGGTGGGCTACAGCCCATGGGGTCACAAAGAGTCGAACACGACTGAGCAACTTCACTTAAGTTCTCCTAGCTTCTTTTATTAATATTTATTTACACTGTATATCAACTCCTTTACTTTTGATAAGCACTCTGCAATCACTTCAGTGACAGCTAGGGATAGTGATGGGTGAGATGACTGGTCCAGAGATGATTTTATTCAACCAAATTGCTCAAAAGAGAAAAAGTAACACAAACAGTTCCCTATTGAAATCCTGACCCTCCCACTTATCTATCTGTAACCTTGTGAAAGCCAGACTATCTCTCTAAGCCTCATTATTTTCATATGCCAAACAGGGGATTAAAAATAGGGGCCCGCCTTGAAGAGCTGATATGAGGATTAACCAGGACCAATGCTTTAAAGAGTTCATTGCAGTGCATGGGGCAGCCAACATTTGATGGCTCACGAGTGGAGCACTGCAGTGGATCCATGGTTTGGCCTCTGCTTTGTTTAGTCCTGTGTATAATCTTATTTTCGAGGACAGCAAATTGGCCTCTCTTCATAAAATATACATCATGGCTACTAAGAACTCCATGGTAAAACAATATTCCAGAGCATTTTTCCTTTTTAAGATAGAGAGAGCTGGCTTCCATAGGAATAAAGAAGGGACTCTGTAAACCATTTACAGTGACAGAAAAGTCCAGCTTGAACCTGTGTTTATGTGTGTCGTCATCTCGCCCTCACAGACCCTCCACCACTGCACAATGTTCTGTCCTTTCAGATGGCAGTGTTACAAGAATGTATAGTTTAAACTCTGCATTTTGCAAAGATGAGCATTATTTTTGAGTCTGGGAAACTTCAAAATAATTTGATTGCCTTCTGTGTTTTGTCTCATTAGGTAAAGGCAAAAAGCTCTGCTTTTCTGTACCAATATACAACTTGTGTTTTAATTGAAACAAGAACTAGGCTCATGACCGGGGGGAAATTATGAAACAGAAACCCTGTAATACGTAAAAGGGCTATGGTTGGAGAGTAAGAAGAGGAGTTTTAAACTTGGGCATCTCTTTTGTAAACATCTTTTCAAATGTATTATGCATTCCCCTTCCCCCTTCCTGCCACTAAACCAGGAAAGAAGCATAAAGGCTGTCAGAAAAGGTTGTTTACAGAATTTTAACAATACAGGCAGGTTTATGGGAGACAACATTTCTTATTGGGCTTCCCGGCGCAATGATAAAGAATTTGCCTGTCAATGTAAGAGACACAAGAGATGTGGGTTTGATCCCTGGGTCGTGAAGATTCTCTGGAAGAGGAAATGGCAACCCACTCCATTATTCTTGCTTGGAAAATTCCACGGACAGAGGGATCTGGTGCGCTACAGCTCATGGGGTCGCAAAGAGTTGGACATGACTGAGAGAGTATGCATGTACACACATTTTTTGTTATACCAGTGAATTAGCAAGTTGAATACATCTTTGTGGGGTTTTTTTCCCTAATGTTAGCATCTGAATTATATCCACTTAGCCCTTAAAGCAGATATAAATTTATTGCTCCTAGGTTACCTAAATAGACTGAGAACAATCATTTCAATATTTTAGAGGCTATGTCCACTTCTTTTCCCATGAAGACATTATATAGTCTAATATATTCTGACATGTTTAAGGTCTTAAACCTGGATGAGATGGAACAACTATAAAATAATCTACCATGTTACAGAGGATGCCAGTTAGAGTAGAGTTTCTTTAGTTTTAAGTGGATTGAAATAGACCAGGATTGTTCATCCTTGGTACTGCCAGCATCTTAGGCTAGATAATTCTTTCCGGTAGGGTGTTTTCCTAGACATTGCAGGATATTTAAATCTATCCCTGGTCTCTGCCCACCAAATGCCAGTTATACCTCCCCAGTTATGACAATCAAAAACATCTCCAGGTATTATTAAATGTCCCCTGGGGAAGGGTCAAGTTGCCCCCAAGTACTGGGTCTAAAAGCAGATATTCAAAGACAGTGCTCCTGATTCAGTGGGTGGTGCTGGGCAAGTTAAACAACATCTCACACCTCAGTTTCCTCATCTATAAAAGGAAAACAATAATTTTCCCTTCTTCAGAGAATTATTGTGAGTATTAAATAAGATAATGCTTATCCCCTGGGAAGTGCTCAGTGTTAACCATTATCATTAGTTTATCAAGTCTATGCAATTTCATTTTTTCCCTTCTGGTTTCAGTTTAAATGCAGGTTAAAGATCCAAACAATAGGAATATATCTAAAGGGGGTGAGTTTGAGTGCAGTTACACAATCGCAGATGGAGATCTTTACTTATGTTTCAGAGTGGTCAGGCTATAGAAGCTCAACTATTGCATAATTCTGAATCCTAATTTGCTAAACAGCTTCAGTTATTGCTTAACATATTTTATTATCTTTCAAGTGGAGATTCCTAATTCATCAAAATTATGGGCTGCTGCCAGATGACTCTTCTATAAACACAACTGCTCTATTGTATTTTTTTAAAGTCTTGACATGATGCCTGGTCTTTTCCCTGGAGTTCTTTCTTCACCATTGGTCATATAAATATTATTGTAGCATTCATTGAAATAATAACAAAAGCTACCATTTTTAAGAGCAACTTACCGTGTGCCAAGATAAGGGCTTTCCGTATATTACTATTTCACTGTATCCTCGAAACAGTCTTAAAAATGAGGTGGGTATCTCAGCAAGGCAAAGTTACTGTGCTACAGCCAGCAAAGATCAGGACGGACGAGGCTGCAGCCCACACTGGTGCCTTCAAAGCCTATGCGCCACCCTGAACTGATAATCATAACATGTGTCCCTTTCTGAAACACTTTCTACCTTACCCCCACCACCCACATCATCATTCACTTTCCTTGCTTTTCCCCATTCAATTCAAAATACCTGGAGGGAGTGGTTTTAAAAGAACCAGGCTGTGATCCACATTAATTATGGGGCTTCTCAGGTGGCTCAGTGGTAAAGACTCCACAGGAGATGTGGGTTCCATCCCTGAGTCAGGAAGATTCCCTGGAGGAGGAAATAGCAGCCCACTCCAGTATTCTTGGCCAGGAAATCCCATGGACAGAGGAGCCTGGTAGGCCATAGTTGATGGGGTTGCAAAGAGTTGGGCACGACTAAGTGATTAAGCATGCATGCATAGGGATTTAAAAAGGGAGAGGGGGATACCACTCACTTCACATCCATCCTAATGAGGACTAACAATTGTCTGAAAGCTCAAAGAGGGAAAGGCTGAATTCACATCTAGGAAAAAGTAGGCAGATTCACCTATGGCTGAATAAAATGGGTAATACATCAAACGCACCCCAGGAATCCAATTCTTACATAGAGTATGCCTATTTCACTTAAGGAAAGAGTAAAGTAGAAGAATAACACTGCGGCCAGAGGCATGTGAAAGCCTGTGTTTCTGAGGCAGTTGCCACTGGTGACCAAAAACCAAGACATCAGTGGAGAGTAAGGTCAGAAAGCAGGTCCGTGTTGGCCCTGGGAAGAAAAGGCACATAACTTGCTCAGAAAAGCCCCCTTCTCGTCACACACTCTGAGAGTCAGCCCAGCTGGGCGAGGGTGTGAGAGGCTAACATTGCTCTCCGGCCTCTGGCAGAAGAGACCGTGTGGCCTGGGGTGAGTCACAAGAAGCTCTGAGCAAGCAGGCAGACCATCCACTCACAGCAGCCAGGAGTCAGACTGGAAGCCGCAGGAGTTTGTGAGTGCAGAGGACACTAAGAAGGCCATCAGTCCACAGTACTACAGGATGAATCAGGGCCTCAGAAGTCAGCCTGTCCTGTCCTTAGCAATACATGACTCTTCCTCGATGTTCCCAACAAGTGTCCAACCCGTGTTTTGAAAGCGCCAGTGACTGAAAGATCTTACTGTTCAAAGACTAATAACTTGGGCATCCTTCAGTCTGTGTCCTTGTGAATGTTAGTGCGTGCAGGCTGTGGCACAGCCAGGCATATAAAAGGGACGAATTATGTACATTACGGACATCTACACCAATCAGGTTAATTACATTTACCCAGTGAATAACTGTGACAAGAAAGAGACAGATTAGGAAGGGAAGCCCAGTGAGGTTACATGCTTTCTCATCCAAGCTCACACAAGATGAAGTGGGAGCCATTCGCTTCCTGGTCAGGAAGGCCCCCAAACCACACTTTGTCTGCCACAGCAGGATTTCTGTTGTCAATTTCTAAATGTGGTAGGAAGAGCTTAGAACATACAGACTACAATGGAGAAAGGAGCCCATATAGGTTAAGGCAGAATTTCCTGAAAGCGCTATTTGTAAGGAGCAATACTTACAGAGATGTCATCACTGAAGTCAATTTCATCCAAATCAAGGTATTCAGGGGCTTCCATTATTCTTCTTTGCACATTTTGAGTAACATCAGCTACTTATAAAGTCCTGGACAAGAATGAAGCACAAGAGAAAAGCAAAAAGGTTAGCTGCTTTATAACCAGAAACCATTTTATTTAGACAAACAAAATGAGAACAGTAACTGGTACAAGGGCTGCCTTTGAGCACACTTTCCCGCTTGCTTCCAATGTCCCCAGCCTGGCTCTCTGTAAGCACAGCTCCTCCAGGCTCCCCAGGAGGGTCCCCAGTGGGTAGCCATGGGTCCTTCACTGTATTTCATTTGTGCCTGTTTGCCTTTGCCAGAATAGTAACTCAGGTCAAACTCTTCCCCTGTGATTAAGGCGGATCCAGCCCACATCTAACACTACACCATGGGGGAATGTATGGGCTTTGAGGATGGGGAGCAAAGCTCAAAATCTGAGGACAACTCTATTCAAATGTTTATGTGGGCGTATCCTCGGATCCTGGGCATGGAGTAATGAGTTCAGCCTCTCCATGGTAATAACACAAGGACAAGGCAGATACTAACTAACCAACAATAATGAATATTTCAGAATTTGTAGGGTAACCTCCAGTTCACCCCTCAAAAAAGGGATCTAAACACAGATTTAAACCACAGAGTTACTGCATCACCCCCTGTCTCTAACAGCTCTGCCTGCCAGAGCCAGACGGACCTGACACAGACGCCAGAGCGACCTCGGGCAGGACTTGCCTCTGGGCAGCCCGCAGCAGCTCTTTAAACCTGTCAAGGAAGACACATCACCTCCCAGTGCATTTTCCCATCACTTATCACCACCGCCATCGGCAGTGGCAGTGGCACCTACAGATGTCAGGAATAGAAACAAAGGTCTCCTGCCGGTGCCTTGCTGGGCAGTTCTCTTCTGCAGAGTAAACTCTGAGATGCTGGAAAAGATTCCATTTTCTGCAACTTGTTTTGCTTATTACACAAACTGTCTTATGCACTCAGACTTGAGAATCTTAAATAATTTATTTTCTCCTCTTTTAGATCTATAATGAAGGGGTAACTTGCCAAACAGTAAGGAATACATTATTGGAAAGTGAAAATAAATCTAGGCTGATGAGAATGAACTTATCAGTATAAGATCAAGATTGTAAAAACACCTAGTTTTTAAAGGAAAACGCTGACTCTGAAGGCACTGATTTCTCATTTTGAGTTTTTTTTTTTTAAAATCTACAATAATAGCATAGTTGCAGCAAAAGAGAGAAAATCACTCTTCGTTCCATACCTCAAATCCATCACTTGACTCAATTTTCCTTTTCTTCCCTTCGCACATGAACACACCATTTTTATATATATTTAATTTATAGTGGACACAGAGTTGATCTAAGAAAGGATTAGGATGCTATTACCATGTACAAATGTGATTATCCATTTAGAATATATATTAAAAGTTTTTCTGAAATCACAGAAGGTGTCAGATAAAAAGAAAATCAATGTGTATTTGATGCCTAAATTCAATTTTATTATTTATAGAAATCTAAAAATTGGTTTGTAAGCAAATTGCTTGGTACAAAAATGTATCACTTTTCCTTTAAGCCTCAAAAGGTTTTCAGAGAAAAACATGCACACTCATACTTGCAAATTACTCAAAATAACTTTCTCTTCCATTCTGGTGGATTCTGAGACAATCCAGACTTGGGATTCCAGCTTATCAACTAACAGATCTTCTTTCAGTTCAATGTCTTTTCACTAAATCTGTACTCCACAGTGAACTGTTGATGTGTAGACTACTCCCAAGGCTTTGGTGAACACAAAAATGATTCTGGGTGCTAGGATGGGGTACGGACAAACACAGTATCACCAGAAGCATGGAAACATGAGATGAAGTAGAAAAGCGTGAGTCAAAGCTGGGGAACAAATGGATCTTTCAATACATGAATATAAAAACTAAATACAAAATGCACATGATCACATCTTAACTAAAGTTAACAGTCACTGAGTCTTCATTTGAGGTGTTATTGACATTATGAAGAACAATTTGCATTTGAGCATAGACATTCTAATGGAACATATCTAGCGGATAATATAAATCATGACAATGAGAAAATCTTTATATTTGGTCTTGGAGGTTGACAGTGAGATTCTTTATTCTAACAGACTGGAACATAGTGTTACAACAGTTCCAGCCCATTACATGAAGGCCATATTTATTTCAGTAGGTTGAATGGTGCCACCTCAGATTAAGTGATCCAAGGCATACAGTATTCTTCTTTGCTTCCCAATGGACCCGCACATGCAGCCATCTCCTTTAATACACCTAATGCCATCTACAACATAATTCCTTCTGTCTAGCCTCAATGCTTCTTTCTTTCAAGGGGCCACTCTGGAATTATTACATCCTCATTTATAAGGTAAAGAAATCCCTGTGGTTCACCAAATCCGGGTCACATTCCCAGCAACAAGTCCACCTTTCAGCTGAGGGTGAGCCCACAGTTGCCCCAGTGGTCATTACATCGTCTCTTCCCTCCCCATCTGCCCTTCCACGGAGCACACAGGACCCTGAAGCACACCCTTCTGAGGAATTAGGGATGTGATAGGAACAGAGTCAGGTTTAGAGCAGTCACTACAACTAACCCACCACAATAAGGAAGATGAGCTGGCCTGGGGATGTGCCTTCCTCCTCGTGCTCTTTGGGCACCCCTCCTGCCCTGGCACCAGCCACAGCAGAAGCCAGCGAGCCCCCCTTTTCTGACAGCCCCACAGGCTCTGATGGGATGAACAGCCACAGAGGGCACACCCGAGGCCCAGGAGCCAAGTCTGGCCCACAGATGTGATGTATTTGGCCCCAGCACTGTTTCTAAAAAATAGACTCTGTTGCCAGCTTGTAGACCTTCGGTGATTTCACATAAAACTCTGGATTTCTGGCTTCACTTAAAAAATATCTGAAGCTCTGGCAGCACAGGTCTGTGTTCCCCACAATAAATAACTGGCTAGAGCTGAGCTGCGGCTGCTCTGTCTAGGGGACATGTGCTCCTCAGCTCCCCGCCTCAGCCCCCCCGTCGGTTGTGCTCATCCACACATCCTGCCTGGCCTTGGGGGCATTTCAACCTTTGACCCTTCAGAGGAATCTAGGATTAAACCTTAAGTGCCATCCTCCCTGCTTTTCTCATTGGTGCCTCCCGTCAAACGATATTTCCTTCATTTGTATTCTAAGGTTGAAACTGTATCCTACGATTGTTTTGAATTCTCATACCACAACAGCAGTAAAACACAATTTCTCACAAATAAACTACCAGCATGTTACAATATGTGCTTTTCCACAGCCTCCATGCCATCCCTCAGTATTAAAGAAAGGAAGGCTTCACCAACACAATAAAATGTTAGGAGGCGGGGATTACATTTCCTTCATTTTGCAACCGGAGGAAGAAGACATCTTTGCCTTGTGGTCACTGGCATTGTGCAGTTACACGGTGCCACTTCACTATTGTGACTGGGGGGAGGGCAGAAGTTATGCCAAGGACAAGTGCAGAAAAGAGACTGAGACCATCCTCTGCATGGCCAAGCCTGGCAGCCTGGACCCGAGGGCCAAGCGGCTCCAGGCTGACGAGAGTGGGTCGACAGACACCTCAGTGGAAAATATTTTTCAGCCTTCCCAGAAAGGGCAGTCCAGCTGAAAAGCCTTTACATGAGATTTTTAATGCTATACATCATAGTTGGCCCTGGACCCCTCCAGGATCTCAGAGCCCAGTCGTTTATAAATTTGCACGGCACCCTTACCCCATCGGCCCTGAGCCTACAAGCCACGATCCTAGGTTCCTTCTCTCCTCTTTTGCCCACTTCCTTCCCCTCAAGCACACCTCTTACAGGACCTGTCTACCCTCAGATACTGTGGACTGGTTGAAATCCTTCCATTTCCAGGTCAGGAGGGCTTCTCTCTTCACTGACGTGGGCAAGTTTTAATCTGTTATGCACTGAGGCATGTCGTGTGTTTCAGCTTTCTTTGAAGGGCAGGGTGGAGAGGTGAAAGTGGAGAGTGGGCAGGAGTGGGAAAGCAGAGAAAGGGAAAGGAAACATTTTCCAATGGCTTAAGTCTACTGCTTTGGGTGGGAAAATTACAGTGAGGGAAGAAACACCAAAATTAGGACGTGGGGACACACGACTGGGTGGCTGGGACCCACATGCCATGTAGGAGCTATTGGTGACATGGTGCACCCTTTCTCTTGATGTGTCCAAGGCACCAGAGAAGCTTTACCCAAACTCCAAACTGATGCCAGTTAGAGGGGAAGAGAATAAAGGACAGTAATGAGCATCAACTGTGCACATCTGTAGGATTTTCCCTGCTTGCACAGAGTTTTGACAAACTGCCAAGAACAGAAGTCCCTCCAGTGCCTATTAAAATGTACAGCAGGGGCTCTGGCCCTAATAGGTCTATCAACGCCATGTCACCTTCTCATGGGTGACCTCAGTGATGGCCCGACTGCTTCCTTCAAGGGAAGATTCAATTTAGGAAAGAGCTCCAAGTAACCAAGAGTCCAAATGAATAATAAAAAGTCGGCATCAATTTAAAAAATAGCCTACCCTCTCCACTTTTGAGTGACATTTTCAATTTTTTTTTTTATAGTGACTTGAAAACTGACTCTGAAAATAGCTCTAAATGAAGACTTACAAAATCTTTTGGGTAATGAATGGCTTAGAGTGGCCAACAAGATTCTTTGAGGAACTACCCTCATTTAATGTATACATTCTGGTGTGCTTGGCTCATAAAAGGCTCGCTGATTTGCGACTATAGTCACAGATCACATAAACTGTTCTACTGAAATTCTTCTTAAAATGAATTGCCTCACTCCATTTTACAAGGAGTCAGCATGGACTCATTCTGAAGGCTCATGTTACACAGATTTCTCCTCTTCTGCCAAAGTCACTATTGCTACATTTCACCAGTGTACTAGGAGGCCTGGTAATTAAAAGTTAAGTTGGGCTTGTCAAAATAAATGAGCAGGGTATATTTGGTGATGAGGTAACCTTGGTTGATCTGCATTACAGCTTCTTTCTTTAGTCTTTAATTCACCAATAACTTGGGAAAACACCACACTTGCCTACACCCTGACACACACAGCCAAATTCGTACTGGGATACATTTTCGGTTTAAAAGCCTAGGCGTAGATATTGAACTTTCTTTCCTTCATGTAACAAGAGTTCAAAAAAAAATCACAAACTGCATACTGGAAAGCTTGGGTGGAAAAAAGCAGAATATATGAAATGTCGTCCCCAGTTGGCTCAGTAGATTGGCTGGCAAGGAGGCAACTCATTCCAAATGTTGGATTCAGTTTCTCTCACTCTTTGATTCAACAGTGGCCAGAGGCATGGCAGTCACTGAATGCCTAGTACTGAAGCAGAAAGATGATAGAGGCAAGAGATTTCTACTGGAAAGAGGTAACTGAAGGAGAGCCAAGAAGTACACATCAGGAGAAAGGGGAGGGAAGCACAAGCTGTGTAGATCTCATCCTTGTCCTCATTTTCGGCATGTTCCTGAGAGAACACTTTAGGTTAGACCAACACTACTCTCCAGGCCAGTATGGGGGAGACAGTGGGGAAAAAAGGCCATTACCATATACTGCGGTCCTTGCTGGGACACATGAATACACAGCGCTGGGCATTTGCAGCAACACAGGTAGAACTAGAGAGTGTCCTACTGAGTGAATAAGTCAGACAGAGAAGGAGAAATATCACATGACACCCCTTATATCTGGAGTCTAAACAGAAATGATACAAATGAACATACTTAAAGGAAACAGAAAGAGACTCACAGACTTAGAAAACAAACTCATGGTTACCGGGAGGGTGCAGGGAAGGGATCAATGACTTTGTGAAGGTCATGTACACACTGCTATATTTAAAATGGATAACCAACAAGGACCTACTGCATAGCACAGGGAACTCTGCTCAATGTTACGTGCCAGCATGAATGGGAAAGGGGGTTTGGGGGAGAATGGACACATGTATACGACTGGCTGAGTCCCTTCACTGTTCACCTGAAACTACCACAACATTGTTAACTGGCCAAACTCCAATACAAAATGTTTTTGGTGTTAAAAAAAAAAAAAAAATACACAGGAGCCTGAGTCACCTGAGACCTTGTAGATGAAGGAAGTGTGTGCAGTAGAGGTGAGGTCTAAGCTGACAGCTGAAGAATGTAGGGGCACAAATGGTGAGTGAGTCGATGGGGCAGGAGGAAACATTCTGGGTGGAGCTGCTGTACAGAGGGGAGGCCTGGAGGTGGGAAGAATCCTGAAGCAGGATTTCCAGAAAGATGGGTAACACAGATTTAACACCTGCTGCTGTTTTTGCTTCAAAAAATGGGTCTTAAAGGGTGATAGCTGTGGTAGGTCGATAAGCACAGTCTGCAGGAGAATATTTCCAAAGTCAGAGTAAAAACAGAGCACTTGCTGGAGTAACAAATTCTCCGGCACGTCTGGAGAAAGTACAAGTGAGTATTTGCTATCAAACAGGAGCTCCAGCTCCAGGAAAGGGGAGCTGCATTTCCGGTTTGAACAACCACAAGGATTTACTGAGCCAAACTTTATACCAGCGGTAGGTCTGGGTGCTCTTACAAATACTCTCTCACTCACAGTTCACCGAAGTCATAGGAGACAAATATCTTACAATCTCCTTCATGCAACAAAGGAAACCAAGGCTCAGAGAGGCGCTATGACTGCCTCACAGGCAGCCAGGGCTTCTGGTGTAAGTTTGCTTTTTCTCCCTTATTTCAGCTTACCCAGACTGCAGGGGTAAAGTATGGGGTTAGCTGCAAGGCTATACAGAAAAACTAACAAACTTTTTGGTCAACCCAGTAACACTTCACTTGTATCAGACATTTTACTTTTTCAAAACACCGTCAATAGCTTTTTTATCTTCAATATATTTTATCTGACTTTATTATAAGTCCATGAAGGATGGAGAGGGTGTGTATCACAATTTGCAATCATATCCTTCCAATTTTAAAGATGGTAAATCTCAGGAATGTTTTGGCCAAGGTGATGTACTCCTACATAGACAGGGACCAAGAAAGCTCAGACAAACCACTTCCGGGATCAAGCCCACAGCTCTTCTGATTTGCATCTTCAGTTCAGTTCAGTTCAGTTCAGTTGCCCAGTCGTGTCTGACTCTTTGCAACCCCATGGAATGCAGCACACCAGGCCTCCCTGTCCATCACCAACTGCCAGAGTTTACTCAAACTCATGTCCATTGAGTTGGTGATGCCATCCAACCATCTCATCCTCTGTTGTCCCCTTTTCCTCCTACCTTCAGTCTTTCCCAGCATCAGGGTCTTTTCAAATGAGTCAGTTCTTTGCATCAGGTGGCCAAAGTACTGGAGTTTCAGCTTCAACATCAGTCCTTCCAGTGAATATTCAGGACTGATTTCCTTTAGGATGGACTGGTTGGATCTCCTTGCAGTCCAACCAAGGGACTCTCAAGAGTCTTCTCCAACACCACACTTCAAAAGCACCAATTCTTCGGCGCCCAGCTTTCTTTATAGTCCAACTCTCACATCCATACATGACTAATGGAAAAACCATAGCCTTGACTAGACGGACTTTTGTTGGCAATTAATGTCTCTGCTTTTTAATATGCTGTCTAGGTTGGTCATAACTTTCCTTCCAAGTAGTAAGCATCTTTTAGTTTCATGGCTGTAGTCACCAGCTGCAGTGATTTGCATCTTGAGGTGAGGTGAAGTCGCTCAGTCGTGTCTGACTGTTTGCGACCCTGTGGACTATAACCTACTAGGGCTTCTCTGTCCATGGGATTCTCCAGGCAAGAATACTGGAGTGGATTGCCATTTCCTTCTCCAGGGGATCTTCCCAACCTCGGTATCGAACCCAGGTCTCCTGCATTGGAGACAGACACTTTAACCTCTGAGCCACCAGGGAAGCATCTTAGACTGTCCTAAAACATAGCTGTGTCTCTGAACCATGTAGGCCAGAATTCCATAGACATCCTCAGTCCTGAGCTGTACTGCTCTGGGTATGCAAGAACTGTAACTCCAAATAAATTGCTCTTTCCTCTCTCCAGTAGAGTCTAAAGAGAATGGTAGGCATGATCATCTTTAAAGGAAAGTATATAGACCTTTGTGTACCTAACATACCATAGGCCCTGAACTGGCCTATAAAGCATTATATTCCATAGCCAGTTGGTTTAATACCTCAGGCTCATCTTCAAAAAAATTTGATTATGACCATCTTTCCTTATGTCTTACTGGAAAGACAAGCAAATCACCACTGTATAGGCTGTGTTTCTTTGTAGTTTTTTAAAAAGAAAATGAAGTATATTTGATTTAAAATATGGTCTTATTGTAGTTTTGAGCCCTGGCCTATAGCTTAAAATTCTTGCAAATGATTTGGGGGTATTTCATTATTTTTAAAATCTGACACTGAGAATGAACTAACTTATAGCAAAATTTTAGAGCCTGAAAGGACTTTCATTTTTAAGCCCTAATTCAATAGTACTTTTAAATTTGTATTTGTGGGTGTGTGCGTGCCGGGGGTGGGGGGTGGGGTAGGGAGATTTAAAGTGAGTTTAATATTTAAAATTCTTTTTGGAAGAGGAAGGGAAGAACCCATGCTCATAGTATCTATACAAGAGAAGACAAAAGAATGTAGAAAAATATAAACATATGTAAATACAAGAGAATATATATTGTGTTCAGTGCTGGCTGCCACTACTTAAGAAGCCACAGGCAAACTGGAATATACAAAGACAGAGTGAGAAGTCAAGACAGCCAGTGGCTGGCAAGCTCTATCTTACATGCATGGCTAAAGAAATGTCTAATGGGGAGAAGAGAAAAGCACTCTCCTCTCTCTCTAAGAACCTAGAAAGCCATCAGGTAAGAGGAGGATTTGCCTTCAAGGGTAAGAAACTTCTTGAAGGGAGTTTCAGGGATTCCAGTCTCAGTAAATACTTCTTACTAATGGTGTTTGGAAAAGGCATAAATGGAGTGGGCTCCTTGATAAGATCACAACCACCCTAGCAAGAAACTGTTCATTCAGAGGTTTGGAGGGATTTTCTGAGAGAAAGATGAGAATCTTACATTGAAAGAAGGAGAGATGACCTTCTAGGTCAGAGATTCTGTAAGGCCCAAACCAATACTTCAGGATGGCCTTAACCAATTCTGAGCCCTCTCCAAGGTGCCGCCATGACAACCTTTGTTGAACTTCCTTTCTACCCTATTTCATCTATCATCCTGATCCTACCATGAGTGTAGATGAAACGTGGAGGTTAAGGGAGAAGAAGAGAGCGAAACAGAGTCAGAGAGTTAGAGTGAACATAATTTTAAAAAGTGAACTGTGATGTGGTTCATTCAGTGAGAATATGATTTACTCTCTGTTGTAGATGAAAACATCAATTCCACAAGGACAAAACTATGACCTAATGAGGCCCAAACCAAAAGAAAATGTCTGAGGAGGAAAAGGAAACATTTCCAATGCTGGGAAGTTCAGCCTGAGTGTCTGCCAGCCATGCCTTGCACTGACTTCTGGAAAGAAACTATGGAACTAGATCCATTACTCAGTTATGTACCGGAAACTTTCCAAATCCAAGTTCCAGATTTTTGGCACACCTGAAGTGGTCATGCTTTCCTCTTGATTCTGCAAAGATTGCTTGATTTTTACAGTGGATTTGTTTGGCAATTATTATTGAGAGTGTATGCAATACAGATGACAATCCTGATTCCCGTTTTAGAGAGCCATAGACCTAACAGCAGTGTGTACAGGAGCGCTAAGGACTACATCAGGCGTCCATCATCTTGGCTTCATTCTCACACTTCTAATTGTTTGTGAGGATTAAACTTCTGAGTAACTCTAGGCCAGTGGTTCTCAAAGTTCAGCCTGCATGAGAATCAACCAGAAGGCTTATTAAAAACAAGTTGCTGGGTCCAATTTCCCAAATTGGGCAATTGGGCTGGGGCCTGAGACTTTACATGTCTAACAAGTTCCCAGATGATACCGATACTGCTGGTCCCAGAACCACATTTGAGAGCTACTACCTAAGATCAATGGCTGGTCCCAGCCCCGGCTACATCTGCACTTAATTAAAAGATGGTGACCTCTTCCCTACATCCCCCATCTCCACAGAT
The DNA here is from genome assembly GCA_917880005.1 of Nanger dama. NCBI lineage: Eukaryota > Metazoa > Chordata > Mammalia > Artiodactyla > Bovidae > Nanger > Nanger dama. The sequence goes on along the minus strand of CAKJTW010000057.1, from coordinate 10,358,499 downwards.
GTTAACTTCATTATATAGGATCCATGCATAGTGCCCCTCTGATTAAACTTCCTCAGTGGACTCAACTAAGCATTTCCCATGAAGACCACCCAGAAACCTCAGAAAGTCTTAAGTCTCTGTGTGTGTATATTTTAATTCTCAGTGCTATACAAGGGACAAGACATCGGCCTACCAAACCCTACAAAATTTGGGCCTTGGTTACTTTAAAAATTCCTTTCTCCATAGCACTTCATGGCAACAAAGATGTTCTACGTTTCTCCTGTTAATGAGATCCAGGTTTAAAATTTCAGAAGGAGCCTTTTCAGAGCAAGAACCCCACCTTAGGGGCATCCAGTCACTAGAACCATAATGCAATTAATCCTAAGTCTACTCATAAAGAAGGAAAATGAAATGCAAGAATTGAGTAAAAATTAACTTAAAATTCAATGTTTATACAACATATATGCATAAGATATATAAAATTATTATTTATTGAATCTGAAGCAGTCCAAATAGCCACTGGATAACTGTAAAAAATAGAATCCTGATCATGTATTTTAAATTATAATGTGCTTATTTTTATTAATCCAAGTTCAGAAAAATAGGTTATTATGGATACTTGTCAATTCTTCCAATTAAAATGTACCAACTTAATAACCAAATGAGGAAGTAAAGTCTCTTAAAATAAATATCTTTTTTTCTGAAGAGGACTAAAGTTGCATGTTAAGGTGATTAAGAAAGAAGAGTGGGTTAAATGTCTGTAGTAACCAAATATTTGCACATCTGTACATACAGAAAGAATATGATTTAGCAAGTACTGATTGTTTCATCCAATGGCTTTCTCTAGCCAAATTTACTAAAGATAATTAGAGGAAGGCAAATGAACAGAATCTGCTTCTAGTTTAGGTGAGGTACCGTGATTAAAAGTGCAAAAATGAACACTGTATACTAAACTAATGCACTTCCAATATATGTCACAGCATGTCAAGAAAAAACACAAGATGAAAACATAAGATTACTGTTAAGTACCTTTAAAGGAATTCAGCTAGGCAGTGTAATCCTCAGTTTTTACAATATGCTGCTTTTTAACATAGTATCTTAAACAGAGTAAATACTTAACACATTGTTTGTTGAGTTCACTTCCAGACCATGATCATTGTTGGGTCCTACACTAAAAACTGTGGTATTGTCTGAAATCACGAATGTTGAGATGACTATTTTTCTTCAACTTATAACAACTTCAGGTTCAAATATCTTCTTCTTGCACTGTTTCCCTCAGAACTCTTTTTTGAGGAGAAGTCCTTCTTTCAGAAATTATCTGCTGATGAGGGTTGTGGAAGTTTGCCCTGGCTCCCCAAGTTAAAGAAGAGGGTTTTGTTTTTTTTTTGCCATTAAGCATATGGAGACAGAATAACATTTGCAGGCTGTGGTGTGGGTTTTTTCTCTTTGGTATCACAGAAGGACACCAACTTCATTCTGTAATTCACCAGCATAAGCAGGAAAGGACTGAGCGCAGAGAAGCCTGAAGAGAGGGCTGTGAGAACAGCTGGAAAAAAGACACAGGCTGCCAAGCCTTTCAAGAAATAGACTAAGATAAAATGAGAAATCCAAAGTGGAGTGATCAGCCACATTAATAAAATACTAAACTTGGCCCCTCTAAGGATTTCAATTTCTGAATCATCGTCTCCAATCCAGATGTCACCATATGTCATCTTCTTTCTCTCTGAAAGCAGAAAAGACATCCAGAAACAGACAAAGACTAAGGTAGCTAAAGGAAGAATATCAATCAGAACCAAAAACACTTCCCCATAGAAAAACTCTACTTGCTTGTTTCCAAAGTCAGTTAGGCAATCCATGTGAATCCTGTTTGTTGACAAAGGGCCTGTATCATTTCCTGCATTCAGGTATTCTGATTTTCTAGTATAGAGTAAAACTGGGAGGTATACTGCTGTGCCTGTCACCCAAAGTGCAGAAACCACCTTTAAGGAATGTTTCTGATGGTCCAGGTTTGGAGGCTCACTCAAGGGGTGGACAGTCTGGTACAGCTTCTGGTGGTAGAGCAATGCGAAATGTAACATGAACCAGATGGCCAGGGATGTCGTCAGGGCTCCCGTGAAGCGCAGAACTTTGCAGCCAGCTGAATCCAACGTGCAACCAGAAGAATAAACAATTTTCATGACATTCACCACCAGATTCTTAATGAGGTGGACAAATATAAGACTGAAAATCAGAAGAAAGGATGTCTCTAGACGCCCAGTCATACACTTCCTTGTAGAATAAAATAAACACAGGTTTCCAACAAAGCTCACAAGGATTAGAAGGGTGCAAGTGATGATTTCAAGCACATCCACAGAGGACTTCATGGTAAATGGCGAGTCAGTGAGCTCAGATGGCTTCTTCTTCAGTTTGAGTCATAAGGCACTTGGAAAACTTTTAAGAAGTCTTTAGTAAGAAGACCTGGGTTTTTCTAAGCCACTACATTGACACACTCCTCAACTGGTGTCACTCTAATAGTTCAGAGATGGTTTGTAACAGAATTATGTTTGTTCCAGTGCTGGGCCGCTGGAAACAAAACAGCTTCTCAAGAGGATTCTGTTTTCTCATCTCTAGGGATTTAACTATAATGAGAAAGTTCTAGGTATCATCGCTTAATTAAAAGTTCTCAGAAATGTATTTATAACACTATAATGCAATTTTCTAGATACAGTGTGATACAATTTTCAACAACCATGAGGGAGAGAAGAAAATTAACTGTGTGACAACAAAGGAAAGGTGGCCAGAGGTTGAAATGACCCTCTCTGCTCAAAAAATATTAAAGAAGTGGTGGTGTCTGATTAACAATGCAGGTTTCCAAATAACAAAATTATGTATTACTGATGCCATTAATAACATGATAGAAATTTATGAAGTATAGCAGTTTTCTAATGTCTCTACCATTTTTGCAGAACAGGAATACTATTACCTTGGTTCTGATGATCTCTTGGGGGTTATTAGGATTACAAAAGAGATGATAGAAAATACTTGTGAGGTCATAGGGAAGGGAATAAAGAAGACAGGGAGGTGGGGAGAAGGGAAGGGAAGGGAGAAGGGAAGGGAGACATTTTTACAAACATGGGCACTATGTCCAAGACCAAATCTTTAAACTACTGGTTAAACAATCTGATATTCAGAAGTCATTAGGGAGACCCACCACTCAACCCTCCACCTCCGTACCCCAGTTGAGCACAAGCAGCTAGGAAAAGTTTTCTGCTCTCAGTATGACTATAGAGTACCGAGCAAGGACAGAAAAACAGCACTGAAACATGCTGCTCAAATAATCGCTTTTCTGGATGAATTCTGTTGGTCATTCCCAGGACAAACTATTTCCCCTCTATTCCATATGGTTGTAAATTTCATTTTCAATTATCCTATCTTGTACTGTCACAGCACATGCTTCCCTCTGACCCAGTGGTGCTCTGGAGCCAGCTTGCACTGACTTGAGCAACTGTGTGCATCTCTTCCCAACTCTGTGCTCAGCGACTATGGAGCAGTCACTTGGAAGCTTGAAACTGGGTATCCCAAAAGCATTTACACCATGGAAATCAGCAAATGCTGCAACTCAGGGCTTTTGGTGGGGAAGGAATTGATTTACTAGGACAATACTGGCCTGACCAAAAAATACAGAATAGAGTGATAAGATATGAGCTGGTATTTTACCTACAGAATGATAAGATCAGTATTAGCTATGTTTTTTCCAGTAGTCATGTATGGATGTGAGAGTTGGACCATAAAGAAAGCTGAGCACTGAAGAATGGATGTTTTTGAACTGTGGTGTTGGAGAGGACTCTTGAGAGTCCCTTGGACTGCAAGGAGATCCACCCAGTCCATCCTAAAGGAGATCAGTTATGGGTGTTCACTGGAAGGACTGACGCTGAAGCTGAAACTCTTAATACTTTGGCCACCTGATGCAAAGAACTGACTCATTAGAAAAGATCTTGATGCTGAGAGAGATTGAAGGCAGGAGGAGAACGGGTTGACAGAGGATGAGATGGTTGGATGGCATCACTGATTCAATGGACCTGAGTTTGAGCAAGCTCCGGGAGTTGGTGAGGGACAGGGAAGCCTGGCGTGCTGCAGTCCATGGGGTTGCAAAGAGTCAAACACAACTGAGCTACTGAACTGAACAGAACCCTTTCAATAAGGGTATGTGTAAGCGGTTTATAGCAGTGTTAACAAGTAGGAAAGTTGGACCTCACAATTCCACCCAAGGGAGGTAAGCTTGGGGGCTGACACTTCCTATTAAACTCCTTATCCCCAGTTGGCTGTTAAGACAGGTAGCCAACTCAGAGTCCCCACACCACATTTTTCTTCCCTAAGAAACACCCATTACCTCAGTGTCAACTGCAGTCAAACAGGCACCTCTGAATTTATAATAATAACAATAAAAATAATACAGCAATAACACAATAATATTGCTCATACTGGTTACCATTTATTTAACATAAATTTGGGGCAAACCCTGTTTTGGTGTTCTGCTTTATAAATGTGATCTCATTTAATCCTTAATATCATTCTTATTTCACTAATGAGAAAGTAAAAGACCAGAGAGGAAAGCAAATTGCTCAAAGCTGCTAAGGAATGGATACAGGAATCAAAGTCAGGTATGACTGATTCTGAAACCACTGGTTCTTCACTACCACCTCTCCACAGTGCTGTCAGAACGTGGGATTTCTGTTGACGGTTCTTGATAGTTTTCTAATCATTTACAATTGGTACACCCAACCTATAGAGCCTATAATATGCACCTCTTGGTAAGAGTTTTCTTGGGTTTATAATACACAAGTCATGTAGATTTTTGGATAGCAGTCTTCTCCCTTCTCCTTGAATAATAATATACATTAAGGGCATTTACACTTTTGAATATCATAAAGATCTTTAAACATTCTGTACACCAGTTCAAGATGCCTTACATGAAAGAGAAAAGGGTTGATACCAGCAGAAGTGAGGCCCCCATTCCTGACCATATTTAAGCAGAGGTACAATGACCACCTGGAGTGAGTCTGTAGATTCTTGAAAAACAACCCTAAATAGCAGATAACATACAGCCACCTTAAGATTTAATTTTGCGGTAGGGAATTAAGAAATTGTCTATGTGACGCTCTTTTTCAAATATGCTGACATAGTAACAATTTATGGCAAATACTCAGAGCTGAGGGCTAAGGGTAAAAATGTTTTTTAACCCCCTTCTCTAAAGGCTTACATAAACATTTGTTTTTCAAAGGATTAGCAAACATGTAATATGTTCCTTGGCAGCACAGAAAAAGTGTAAAATATAAATGTCATTTTTTCCCTTCAAGGTTATTTATATATCTTGATGGGTGTCTATTAAAAATAGCACACATTAAAATATAAGGGGAGTAAAACTGATTTTTGTGAATGTTGTCTTAACTGATGGATAATGCTTTTGTTAACCATGGCACAGTATGGCTAAGGAGGCACCTCTGTAAGACGGCCTCACTTGTCTACCGAGAACTACTGTGTGTCCAGCTCAGCACTGAACTCCAATGGTGATACACAGAAATGGAGGCCACTGTCCCTGCCTTCAAGAGGTGTGCGGTCTAGTCGTAAGAACACACTGAAGTTTAAGGCTATGTTAATATATATTATTTATATTACATGTATGGGGCTTCCCAGGTGGTGCTAGTGATAAAGAACCCACCTGCATGCCAGAGCAGAAGACATTAGAGATGTGGGTTTGATCCCGCAGTCAGGAAGATTCCCTGGAAAAGGCATGGCAACCCAGTCCAGTATTATTGCCTGGAGAAGCCCATGGACAGAGGAGCCTGGTGGGCGACAGTCCGTGGGGTCGCAAAGAATTGGATACGACTGAAGTGAATTAGCGCACACACATTCAAACCTATTATATATACACATACACATGTATATATCACTTAAGATAAGTTTAGATAAATTATTTACTAATAACTAATAAATCATGAATAATACAGTGTGATAAACTGTGTGGTCAAGAGCACAAGAATAAAACACTCAAGAGAAGAGAAGACCCCCTGTGGCCAGATCCATTTTTAATCTCCAATTCACAGGAAACGAAACTGAAGCGTGGAGACCCAGCAGGAAGAGGTGGCACAGAACCTCAGACCTTTGCTTTCAGCAGATCATTTTGAAAGAGAAAGGGAAGGGGGGAAGCAAAGCTGACTGGCTTGTGAAGCAGAGGTGTTAAGAAACCTGGGTGCCAACCCCAAGGCTCCCCCGGAACGGTAGTGATGAGCTGCTGACGGCAGAAAGCCCCTTTCTGAGAGGCAGGGATAGGGCCCAGAGCAGGGGGCCCAGGAAGCCCACCTATTCTCCTCCTCCTCCAAGGACTGCATCCTCCCTTGAGGAAGGTAACTGTCCTGTGTACATTTCAAGGAGGAAAGAAAAAAAAGTTTCCTTTGGAAACTAAACACTGGCTCTGCCAATCCAACTTCACTGAGGTCATTTGAGAACTGAGGAGTTCAAAGGTTCTCTACAGCTTCGATTTACTTTGGCATAAGATTTAACAGAAAAAGAACTAAAGGAGAATTTATATGGCCCAGGCTGTTTTCCAAATCGCAAACTGCTAAAGTTATTTAGAATTTACTTTAACTTGCAATCACAAGTAAAGTGGCTCAGATGTAAATGCTTTCCGTGTGGCTTAAGGCAATCTAGGTTTCCTCAAATGCACATGTGTGATTCTAATAGTAAAGATCTGGATTCGAAATCGCAGAGTATTTACTTTGGGTTCCTCATGATTAGAGGCTGCTGTTAACTTTATGCAGTGTCGGGTGGGAGTAGAAGAAATAAAACACCCTGCCTTCATTTGGGCATTAAGTTCTCACAGTAGCGCTAAGATAAACAAATCTTGCAGGCTGAGGGAAGGGCATTTACTCCTTTAAATTGAGTATGTAATACAAATCGATGTCTTTTAAGAAGAGATGCCTGAAACTTGATTCCAAGTCTGGATCTACAGGAGGGCACTGATTTATTGTGATGATCAGTATAGCACTTATGGGGAAAGGGCACACCTTCTGGAGGGTGGCGCTGCTCTCGCTAAGCAGGATAATTCACTAAGTCACAGAGAGATGCTGCTTGAAGCTGTCTGTGGCCAGGAACAAATTGATATTTGCATTTTTATATAGAACAAAATGGAGGAAATTACCAAATCCTTTATCTCGTAATCAATGGCTGCCTGTAGGTTGTTTAAATTCTCTCCAAGGCAGTGATTTTGTGACTGGCCTGGGTAAGACTGAAAACACCCTAGCTCCAAATTGGAAGTGACTGGAGAGTAACTTCAGGCTGGCTGGGGCCAGAGCAATTAAATGGTAATTGCCTTTTAGATATACTAATGTTGCTAATTATATTAGTGTGCTAAGTGCTGGGAAATGTTGGGTAAGAGCTCCAGGCCACTCTGGTGGGGAAAGGAGCTCAGATTGATTAAGCCTGGCACTGAGCTGGACCCTCTGCATATGTTCTCTCTTCAAATCCTCTCGGTAACTGAGAAGGAATTGCTAGCTTCAGTAGAGCTGAGGAACTTGCCTGCTTGGTTTCAGTCGTCCCTGACTGAATCATAAGTCCCACCAGGGTTACAGAGCCCCACGGAGCAGGGGTGGGCAGGGCCTTGAGCAGGAGTGGGGATACATACTGGATTCAAAGCTGAAAGAAAAGTGGTAGCAGAGAAAGCTGAGAGAATTGGAGAACCAGGCCATGAAGAAACAGTCTGCTGGAATGAGGACCGTGGAGGGGGTCTTTCTTTGCTGCATGTAGAAAGAAAGGGCCCAGGATGGGGAAACTTTGTGGGCAGAAGCTGGGGGAGCCTCTCCATCAGAACATAGGAGGCTAGGAGCTGCCATTGCAGAGAAGAGCAGCCCCCATGTTTGAGGCTGAAAGGCCTGCAGAAGCAGGAAGTAAAGTGGAGCGGGCAGGACCTACACAGGACTTTACTCTCTAGGGCAGCCTGTGAGAATGGCCAAGTCTGTCTGCGGGAATCCTAACATGTCCCTAGGGACCTACACATGACACGCCCTAGGCCAGCCTCTGAGAATGACAGTCTGTCTCAAGGAACCCGAAGCTATAAGACCTGGGTTAAATCATGAACAGATTGTGAAAGGTTGGTCAGGTCACATCTGTTCTTAGCCTCAGATTCCTAATAAAGGTTTCCCAGAGACAATGAAAGTTGCTCAGTCGTGTCTGACTCTTTGCGACCCCATGGACTATACAGTCCATGGAATTCTCCAGGCCAGAATACTGGGGTGGGTAGCCCGGAGAATCCCATGGATAGAGAAGCCTGGCAGGCTACAGTCCATAGGGTCGCAAAGAGCTGGACACAAGTGAATGACTTTCACTAACACTTATATATTGGGCTTCCCTGGTGGCTCAGCTGGCAAATAATTTGTCTGCAATGCAGGAGACTTGGGTTCAATCCCTGGGATGGGAAGATCCCCTGGAGAAGGGAATGGCTACCCACTCCAGTATTCTTGCCTGGAGAATTCCATGGACTATACAGTCCATGGGGTTGCAAAGAGTCGGACATGACTGAGCGACTTTCACGTTCTTTTAGAGACAATGAAATATATATAGTTCTATGTGTATGTATATAAGTGTGTGTATAAACAAGCATACCCATATGTTTGTATGCATATGAGGTGTGTGTATGGTGTGTGTAATAAGGTTAGCATAGGTCAAATGAAATCATGAACCCGGTCTGAAGGCTACAAAGTCTTGCATAACTGACAGTTTTTGTGAGTGCTTATTTCCTAAAATCGTAAGACAGTCTTAGAGGTGCTTTCTCCTTTAAGTGGAAGGTGCTACATGGCTCTTTGCCAAAAGCTGGAATTCCAAATGCACTGTCTCTGCAGCCTAAGCTCAGTTTCTTGGCAGGCAGTTGTGGAAAACTCCCCCCACCTTCTCCCGGCTTGACTCCAGCCCTAAGTCCCTTGGTCTATATCTCTACTCTATTGTCTAAGGGTTAAACCCATCACTCATCTTTTTGCACCTGACCACACACATCCTCAAGTCTCACCAACCCGACAAATATAACCCATCCCAGGGACTTTCCTGGTGGCCCAGTGGCTAAGAAGCTGTGGTCCCAATGCAAGGGACCCAGGTTCAATCCCTGGTCAGGGAACTAGATCCTGCATACTGCAACTAAGAGTTCACAACTGCAATTAAGAGTTCACAACTGCAACTAAGATGGAAGATCTCCTGTGTTGCAACTAAGACCCAGTGCAGCCAAATAAATAATAATCAAAAACCCCATCCCAGCTTTGGATTCCATCCTATTTCTTCTCTCCTTTCATCTGAACATCTCAAGAAGGGCATCTGCATTCATGTCTCTTTTTACTTCTTAACCCACCACAACTTTCTACTTCTTCTAAGGTCAGCTTCTACACTAAATCCAGTAACACCTGGACTTGTCTGATATTCTTCCTCCTTTTCCTTTAAGGGTCTAATAAAAAATTAGGTCAAAGGTCTTGGTCCACTTTGCTATACACCAAAAACTAACACAACATTGTGAATCAACTATACCTCAATTAAAAAAAAAAAAAAGTCTCACAACTATGTCAAATATCTGAACAAGAAGAAATGGAACACAGATGCTTATTTTTTTAGATGAATTAAATGTGGTGGGTTGCTTTAGGACATTTTTCAGCTTCAAGTCATTTAAAATCAATTAAGAGATGCACTACATGTCGTCACCAGTTTCTTGTACCATCCTAGGCACTATGGCAAATAGGGATTATGTTTTCTTTCTTCCTTTTCCCCTTTGTACTTAAGTCATGTTGGATCCTCGGTTTAAACACTCAGGCTTACTTCTAGTTCCACATTCATTTCCCCTTTTCCTGGTCCTGACTCTTCCAGGTGAGGTAAAGGGAGGAAATTTCAACCATCGGGGCCCTGGTCAGTCTCAGCCTCCTTCCACAGAGTCTCCCAGGGAAGGAACTCTGTCACTTGCACACCAAGTCCCTTCTGGGAAGCAATGACAACTGGTAGAACAGGCCACACAGCATGGATATGTGACTTCTTGAACTGTTGGCAGTAAGTGCAACAAAGTTAGGGAGACAAACAAGAGAAGTCATGGTACCTAGAAATTCAGTGTTTCAAACATAGCTTCTTTTCCTTTCAACCATATAGTTCATCTGTGACTCAAACCCTTATCAAATTTTCCAGCTCCATCCTCCAAGGTAAAGATAGTTGGAGCACAAGTTGCTACATTATTCAACTCATGTGCATGCGTTTGTTATCATTATATCATTGTGGCGGGGGTGGGGTGGGGTGGAGCACTTCCAAGGCTTCTGAGCACAGTTCTCACTCAGTTCAGCCTCAGTTGGACTGCTGCTTCGCTCGTCAAGCTCCAATTGAGTCCTTGGCTCGCTCTCTTATTACCTAGTCATATGTCGACATTCTCCAGTTTCCTCCTCTCCCATTTAAGCCGATTCTGCACTTGGTAACCAGTACACATTCCTATGAGTTCTCTGACTTCACACATTCCATTTCTACTGATAAGCCTTAACATTTCCCTGCTCTAACTCACTTCAATTCTCTTCAGTCAACATTGCAGTTCCCTGCACATCTTTTAGCTTCACAGAGGACACACCTGGCTCTCCATTTGCTCCATTCCTGGAGTCAAAAAATACCCCAATTTCTGAATTTCCAACATATCCCCTGTGGTGACTTATAGTGGTAGTCCTTGTACCTCAGAGGGCAATGACACATATTCACCTCACACTCTTGACAGATCTCTACTCCATCATCTAACGATCACAGGCATGTAAGTGATAGAGACTTGAATCTTCATCTGTAAAATAGGAATTTGACCTCTGAGGGTTTAAAAAAATTTTTTTAATTGAGTTATTGTTGACTTACAATGTTGTGGTAGTTTCAGGTATACAGGGCCTCCCTGGTGGCTCAGATGGTAAAGAATCTGCCTGCAATGCAGGACACCCAGGTTTGATCCCTGGGTTGGGAAGATCCCCTAGAGGAGGGAAATGGCAACCCACTCCAGTATTCTGGCCTTGAGAATCCCATGGACAGAGGGGCCTAGTCCATAGGGTTGCAAAGAATCAGACATGACTGAGTGACTAACACACACCTAGCCCACATATAGCAAAGTGATTCAGTTTTATATATATATAAGTATCTGAATATATACACTTTTTCCAGATTCTTTTCCATTATAGGTTATTACAAGATATTGAATATAGTTCCCTATGCTATACAGTAAGTCCTTGTTGTTTATCTGTTTTGTATATAGTAGTCCAACTCTTTGTAACCCCATGGACTGTAGCCTATCACGCTCCTCTGTCCATGGAATTTTCCAAGCAAGAGTACTGGAGTGGGTTGCCATTTCCTTCTCCAGAGGATCTTCCTGACCCAGGATCAAACCTGGGTCTTCCACATTGTAGGCAGATGCTTTACTGTCCGAGCCACCGGGGAACCCGTATATAGTAGTGTGTATATGTTAATCTTAAATTCCTCATTTATCCTTTCCCCTTTCCCCTTTGGTATCTGTAAGTTTGTTTTTGAAATCTGTGAGTCTATTTCTGGTTTATAAATACGTTCATTTGTATCATTTAAAAATATTCCACATATAAATGAATTCATATGATATGTCTTTCTCTGCCTGACTTACTTATCTTAGTATGACAATCTCTAGGTCTATCCATGTTGCTGCAAATGGCACTATTTCATTCTTTTTGTGGCTGAGTAATAGTCATATATATATATACATACATACATACCACATCTTTTTTATCCACTCACCTATTCATGGACATCTAGGTTACTTACATGTCTTGGCTATTGTAAACAATGCTGCTCTGAACACTGGGGTGCATGTATCTTTCACATTAGAGTTTTATCCAGACATATTCCCAGGAGTGAGATTGCTGGATCATATGGTAACTCTGAGGGTTTTGTAAAGAGTTAATGAGATCATAGAAGCAAAGTCCTTGGAACAGTGCTCAACAGATATTAGTTGTTATTGCTTTTATTATTATTTTCACTACAGATCTACTACAATATCCCCAGTGATAACAACAATAACAACAAAAAAGCACTACTCAATGTATCAAGGTCAGTGATGATTAAAAAATCAGGATTCTGCAGTTGGACTTGAAAACATTCAAACATGTTACCCTCCATTTTCCATTGTTCCCAAACTGTATCCATTCTCCAGTGCTAGAAAATTACAAGGGTCACCCTTTCAAAATCATTACCAGCCAGTCTTATAGAAGGTTAGAAGTTGACTGTGCTGACATAGGGCTGAGGAAACATGAAAGATCTCTCTCTTCTTCTATGTCTGGTCTGTCATTTGAAACTGCTTATGTGGTAGTGGAAGATGAAATGATACTGATGAAAAGCTGATCTGGAAACCCCAGGGGACAGCATGAGCAAACATGCTGAACAAGATCATGCGGAGGCCCTTAAGGTCAGTCAGTGAGAGCTCTTCATCAGGGATGACAGTGACTCCGCTCAGGGAGGCCTGCTTATCCAACTCCCCACAGTTTCCAGGTTACAGAGGGATAGAAAAGTCATCATAATATGAAAATGTTCATGAATGGGCTGCTTTAGCCACTCTGCCCTCAACATCCCACTCTGCTTACAAGCAGCATCTCTCTGTATCCATTAATCAACATCTGTGGAAACCAGTCCCACACGGGCTGTGGGATGTTTCCAACCCTCCTTCAATGCAACACGATTACAATGCAAGTGGACTGGAAGCAAAATTGCAAAGCTTGCAAAGATCAGGATCCATGAAGTCTGAAATTGTGTTGAGTCACTGCTTAAAATACACATTAGGTCACTGGAAAACATTGGAGGGGTTAATAATTCCAGAAACACATCAACAAGGATGATGGTGTAACAGATGTTTCACAAGAGAATGATTTGATAAGTAAAAGGTAAAGATAAAGCTTTGGATAACTTGATGAAGCACAAGAACCTTTTTTTTTTTGGTTTGTTTGCAAAAATGACCATCTTTATGTACTACAAAGACAAACACAAAATAAAGGATGTCATGTAACATAAATGTATAATTTTGTTGAAAGAATTAACAGGCAATTCATTCTAACGATCTAACCTGCTGCTGCTGCTGCTGCTGCTGCTGAGTCGCTTCAGTCGTGTCCGACTCTGCGACCCCACAGACGGCAGCCCATTGGGCTCCGCCATCCCTGGGATTCTCTAGGCAAGAACACTGGAGTGGGTTGCCATTTCCTTCTCCAATGCATGAAAGTGAAAAGTGAAAGTGAAGTCGCTCAGTCATGTCCTACTCAGCGACCCCATGGACTGCAGCCCACCAGGCTCCTCCGTCCATGGGAGTTTCCAGGCAAGAGTACTGGAGTGGGGGTGCCATTGCCTTCTCCAACGATCTAACCTATGTCTCATTAAATACAGACTGAGGCATAGATGGACTTATTTCCATAATTCCTATCTGATTTTTCAAGAGAGATTCAAATGACATGAATTTTGTTTGTGTGTTTTACTATTTAAGTTTTTAGTGACTTCACTTTTTAAGTGGGCTTTTATTCCTCTCCTGATTATTCTCAGATAATAAAGGCCTCTGGTACATATAATCATACTTTTTTTTATGAGAATATTTGGAGACATTACAAAATAAAACTTGAGTGCTAAGTGAAGGGATCCAAAAGCCATTTCTTTTCTTCAAGTAGAGTTCCAGCTAACAAATTTCATGAAGCTAAAGAGACAGTACTGTTTTTGAGCAGTTTCCACATGCCAGGCAGTTTATATGCCTAACTTGTAAAGCTTACAACCACCCTGCAAAGTAGTTATAACCATCCCCATTTCAGAGACAGGAAAACTGAGACATGGGGGTAAGTGCCAATTATTAGTTTACAAAGCAGGTCATTGTGGGAGAAAGGATTACAATCTACAGTGAATAATATTCCTAAGGCCCTGAGGAGATTGTGTTCTGGCCTGGAGGCCAGAATGCTGGAGTTGGTGGGAACCAGTAGTTTTCAGCTCAGTCTCCAATATAACTCTATTCATTACCAATCTTCATGAGAAAGACACTTACAATGTTAATTTCTGGGACTGGCTGAACAACTAGCCTGACGAGAAGACAGAAGGTCTAGAGCTCCAAGAGGCTCCAGGAATTCTGTTCAACTGGTGCTGCTATAGACAGCTGAAGCACTTCCAGGCATTTGCTTGTTGTGGGATGCTCTTTTGAAGGGGAAGGTTGGCTATGTTACTAAATATTTAGGTCTCAAGCAGCCAAAAGCAATTCGACATCAAACGTTAAAATTCAAAAAGCATGGTGGGAAAGTGTTTACAGGTGCTCCCTGGAACAATGTTTTCCCACTTCTGCATGAAACAGCCCAGCCACAAGTACAAAAACATCAACTCTGACTGCATAAAGAGGTGCTTAAAATCCAGCAGGTTCTCCAAGATGCAGCATGTTCCTTACCCAAGAATCCCTGGAACACAGATCCTCCACTTAAGAAGCCGAAGGCACCATTACGTGTGGCTACAAGTAACAGCAACACACGCTAGAGAACCAGCTCTTTATGTCTAAAACTACAGATTCATGGGCTGATGAGCACTTGGCTTTTAAAGACATATTCTGCTCTACCTTTTCCCAAAAATAAATAAATAAATAAAATTAATATGACTTTCCTCTAATAGCTATTATAATTCTCTCATAAGATCTTATTAAATAAAGGTATTCACTGATTCAGTAAGCTTTGTGAAGAAGGCATAGAGAATTCGCAAAGTGTATGTATTTGTTCTGTTCAAGATTTAAACATCTCGTGTTGTCGCTCAGGGCAAAAGAATATTCAGTGTGAAACTACTCAGAAATTTAAATGCTGTGACATTATTTTGATAATTCAAATCTAACTAGAATCTAGGCTTCAAAGCATAGTTTAGTAAATTATTCTGGTTTTAAATAATAGATTTCTCTGTGTTAAAAAGACAAAGTACTGTATTTGAAACCATTCTTATTTTTATATCAACTATATGGAATCATTTCCTATCTAGACAATTGTATATTAAAAACTAAAAACACACTTTAGAAAGTGTATTTAAAGGTTTCAGATATTTTTTAAAGCATTAAGTTAGAGGAAAATCTTAAAAAGCAAAGAATCAGACTTATTTTTAATAGATGTAATTTGTTACAAGGAAGACACAAATTCTTAGCTCTGGATCACCTTACGTCTTATTACATATATCCAGAAGTTTCTCTGAGTTCAAAAGTTCATAGCAACAATTTATAAGGGTCTTAGCTCTGAAGCAAGCCAGGAGGAAAGTGCTGCTTTTAATCAACACTCAGCTACAATCCTTATGCTAAACATCTCACCAATTGGTGTGATGTAGAGTTCTTACATTGCCAAGACACCTCTCAGAAGTACGGTTTCTACAAGGTAAGTTTAGAAAAGTTACACAAATAACCTGCAGGTACACGTATTCCATATTTCTAACTTTTGAGAACTGTAGCCTTAGAGAAAAAAACATTGTGCATACATCCTAGAGATAAGGAAAGGAAAATGGTTTATTGTATTAGACAGAGACCAGGAAAAATGTGCTTTTCTCTCCTGGAAGTCTGATAATGTCTCTCTTTGTAGGCTCGAGTCCCCAAAGTGAGACTCTAAGAAGAGACAAAAGGTGGCAAGCACAGGGGAATTCGAAGGGATTCCATTGCATATAAGGCTTCCCTTATATACATTAAAAAATGTTGTAAGCCTGAAATTTAAGCCTGTTTTGGGGCACAGAAGGACTGGAGACAAACACTAAAGTGATAAAGATATCTCTTCCTGAAAGATACAAGGCTCTTCTTTCCCTCCTTCTCCTTTCCTCCCTCTCTCCCTCCCTCCCTCCCTTCCTTCTTCCCTCTCCCTTCTTCTCTTCTTCCTCCCTGCCACACGCTTATCGAGCATCATGTGTCAGACACAGCCACTGAACGTTCAGCAGTGAATAAGCAAGACAGGCTCACTGCCCTAATAAAATTCATTTGTTAAAATATAGTTCCCGGTGTTATACAGTAGGTCCTTTTGTTTATCTATTTTATATATAGTACTATATATCTGTTAATCTCAAACTCCTGATTTATCCCTCCCTTGTCCACTTCCTTTGGGAACCAAAAGCTTGTTTTCTATGTCTGAGTCTCTTTCATAAATAAGTTCTTTTGATTCATTTTTTAGATATCACATATAGGTGATATCATATGATATTTGTTTTCCTCTGTCCGACTTACTTCACTTACTATGATAATCTCTAGATCATCCATGTTGCTGCAAATGGCACTATTTTATTCCTTTTTAGGGGTGAGTAGTATTTCATTGTGTATACATACAGATAATGGGTATGCTCTAAATGTGCACTGTCTGAGGAGGCAGCCATCAGCAGCTAGTACCCACTGAGCACCTGTAAGATGGCCATGGCAACTGAAGAGCTCAGTTTTAGACTTTTTCATCTTAATCTGTTATGTTTAAATTTAAATAACCACATGTGACTAATGGCTACCATACTGGACAGCACAATTCCAGTGGATTAACCAGACAATAAACAAGTGGATTAATCAGACAATAAACAAACAAGTATATGAAGTATTTTCAGGTTTGGGTAAGAGCAACAAAGAAAAAAGGCAGGCTAAGGATGACTAGGGGGAGAAGGTTGGACTTTTTAAATTATGGTGGATCAAGAAAGGGCTTTTTCTTAACAAAAGACATCAAGGCACGCAAAATGTAGGGGAAGGGGATTCCAAGTGGAGGGAACTTCAAGTGCAAAAGATCTCCAGTGAGAGGGAATGCAACAGAAGGAAAGAGCGGGAAGGCTAATGCGGAGGAGAATAGGTGCAAGCAAGTTTGAGGAGACCAAGTTTGAGAAGCAGGTGGAGGGGTGGGGGTTTCATGGCTTTATGGCCATGGAAAGGAGTTTGAAGTTTACTCTGATGGTGGAGGGAAGCCAGTGAATGGTTCCAACCAGAGAGAGTATCATGAGCTGCTTTATATTTAATGAGATCAGACAAACAGCTGATTAGAGACTAAACTACAAGAATGGAAGAGTAGAAACAGCACTCAGGAGGGAGCCCAGAGCCAGGCCCGATGCTGCAGTGGCTTGGCTAGGACCGCACCAGTGCCAGACTCCAGCGTGCTCAGAGGGTGGGGCCAACCAGCCTTGGTGGCTGGTGGTGAGAGTGCATGTGTGTGAGAGAAAGGAAAGCAAGACATCAAGGAGGCTGATTTGAAAGGGAACTGTAGAGCTAATTCCAGTATCACCAGCCGCTGGGGATGGAGTGCCATTTGAACTGTCGAACAGCATGAGAAAAAAATGGTGCTCAAACTTTCAGAAGCAGTCAAATCATAAAAGCCCTTATCAACATGTCAGGAAGCCTGTGTATGTGTGTGTGTGTGTGTGTGTATAAAATTGTAAGTAAAATGTGCCCAATTATTTCAATCCAGTCAGAAAGAACTTTAGGCATCTAAACTGTGTAATGACCTTTTAAAAAGGAAGCCAACTCTTGCAACATCTATTGTTGCCAAAATACATTTTGGCACAGTATTAAACACAATCTACATATATTTATACATGCATAAATGCCACCCACCTCTAGAACCAGTCATTCTAAACCACAGTCATATGCTAAACAGTAGGAGAGTTGGGGTTCAGACCACTTCAACCTCTCATTACCGTATTGTTTTCAAGTGTTTAACCCTGGAATTGATAACATATTTTCCCTGACATGTCTGTTGGTGTGTTATACACAGAAAAAGCCCTAGAGGGGCCTCACAGATATAGTGTCATCATTGTATATAGGCATTAACTTAAACTCAGCTCTATAGTGAGAGGGAGGAAGGAAGGAAGGCAACTGACATACCATGAGAAATTCTACTCACCATTCTCCTCAACGAGTCTGGGCCTGAAAATGAACATGAGACTCAAGATAGGAAATTAGCTGTTCCAACCATTGATTTGGTGCCATTTCATGCTGTGGGAATCCTACCATGTCAGGCAGGATCTAGTGTTACTTTTCCCCATAATGTGGCCCTACATCATCTGATGTGCAAAGACAAAGCACTGTTTCCAATGTTGCAGGAAAAACTGACAGCACTGGGCTTATGGGAAGGTGGATTTTCAGGGCAATTTAACAAGCATTCAGGGGTTGTTGTGACTAGACATATTTTCTGCCTCGCGCACCAAGTTTATAACCTAATCACTTTACAGAACTGGGCTCCACTCTGTGTACCAGGGGGTCTCCAATGTCCAGGATCTAATGCTTGATGATCTGAGGTGAAGCTGATGTCATTATAATAGAGATAAAGTGCATAATAAATGTAATGCATTTGAACCACCTCCCCTCACCCCATCCCTGGCCCTCAGTCCATGGGAAAACTGTCTTCCACAAAACTGGTCTCTGGTGCCAAAAAGTTGGGGACCATGGCTCTATACCATTTGTACTGGCACAAAGTTGCTTCAACTTCACTCAGAAGGAAAATCATGAAGGCTCTTACATGGCTATCTCTCAGTTTGAAAGAACTTGAAAATCAAGCTTTCTTGAGATTTTTTTTTTTTAGGGGAGGCCATCCTACAGATGAGAAACATTAACACAAACAAAAGAGAATGTACAAATTTTGAGGGGTCTTACCTAATAAATTTATGGCCTCTGAAACACAATTTTAAATCTGAATTGAATTTGTTGTGTGTTTATATAACCTGTTGGAGAAGGAGCAGAAAAAATCTTTGCATGGAATTTGCTTCCCACTCTAGAAACGTCTATGGTATGAGGTTAAACTCTTGAACAAAGAATGCATGTACCCTCCTCGGGCACTAACTTTTATTCTACTAAAGAGTAGTATGATCTCAAAGCCTAAACATTCCTTTGGAACATAAAACCAGAATTTGTATCCTGGCACTTGCAAATTTGGGAGTGTGCCTAGAAAAACAAACATGTTTTCTTTAATTAGCCTTAACAGAAAAGAAATACAACTGGAAATTAATATTGTTGGTTTTAAAATGCAGTAGAAAATAGAAACACGGTTCATAAACTCCAAAGAAACCTGAGTTTGTCCTATGCTTTACTCTGAAAAAAGAGTATAAAAATAAATAAAAGACCAGTTGATCTGCTTTAAAAGGGATGTTTCATTTACTGTTTTTGATTAGTTTGTGTTTTTGCTCATGTTTAAACTCCTACTAGGCTGATCATTGAAAATATCATATAACCCTAGTCACATAATATTAACATGATTACTTCACTATATATTTGCTCCAAGACAATCAACTCAGTCAGGGAAACTTTGCTTTCAATTGCCTTTGCTGAAAAGCTGCATAAACATCCAAGACCAGTTAATTCTTTCCATGGGCTTTAAGCCTCATTGACATGCAGATGAGAGCTTGATCAAATGACAAGCCTGGGAGCCAAGTGCTGTGAATGAGTTTACCCACACAGACATGATGGGGACTCAAGTCTATGGGCCAAGAGGAGGGTGCAGCAAGAATTCCCTCTGCTCCCTATCACAGCCTCTCTGGAAGACCAGGGTCTCTCGCAAAGAATATTAAACTAAACACAACTAGAACATTCTTCCTTGAACACAACAAAACATGCAACAAGTAGGGGAAAAAAAGGGAAATTCTAGCCTGTGCCTTAACAAAATGGAGTGCCCAGCTTTCTGAAATAGGAAGATGAATGTGAACCAAGGAAGTGCAAACTCAAATGTCTACTAAGCAGGGCGGGTCATGTAAATGAGTCAGCTAGAAAACCTGACTTCTAAGTCAGAAAGAGAAAAACAAATACCATATATTAATGTCTAGATGTGGAATATGAAAAAAAATGGCATAGATGATCCTATTTACAAAGCAGAAATAGAGACACAGACATAGAAAACAAACCTATGAATACCAAGGGGGAAAGGAGGGTGGATGGGATGAAGTGGGAGATTGGGGTTGACATATATACATTATTATGTATAAAAGTGAGTAAAAGTCTCTCAGTCGTGTCTGACTCTTTGCAACCCCATGGACTATACAGTTCATGAAATTCTCCAGGCCAGAATACTGGAGTGGGTAGCCTTTCCCTTCTCCAGGGGATTTTCCCAACCCAGGGATCAAACTCCGGTCTTCCGCCTTGCAGGCAGATTCTTTATCAGCTGAGCCACAAGGGAAGCCCATTATGTATAAAATATGTATGAAATAGATAACTAATGAGAACACACTATGCAGAACAGGGAACTCTACTCAATGCTCTGTGGTCACCTAAATGGGAAGGAAATCCAAAACAGAGGGGAGATATATGTATACATATAGCTGATTCACTTTTCTATACAGCAGAAACTAAAACAATGTTGTAAAGCAACTATACTCCAATAAAAATGTATAATATAAATAAAGACAATCATGAGTTGTTTTGAAAAAATTAAAAAATAAAGAAACTCCAAAGGGTAAGATCTGGCACGGTCACTCTGGTTTTCAGCTATATACAGGCATCCGGCCCCATAGCTACGACACAGTACATGCTCAATATACATGCATTATTAAATATGTTAATAAATGCTGTCATCAAGTAGCTGTGTAATTTGTCTCTAGGGGAACCCTCCTTTTCTTTGCTCCAAAACATGGTGCTTGGTTTACACCAGTGGTTTTCACACTGGCTCAGCCTCACCCCATCCCCATCTTGGGCCCTCCTCCTATTCCTGCTTTAACTCAGCAGCTGTTTCTTCTCCTCAATTATCTTATAACTGCTATAATGATTCCAAGCTTTTGGTTAAAGAAATACACAAATCATAATTGTACAGCTTAATGAATTTTCACAGATTGAGTCCATCTCCCTCTTGTCTCATCTCAGCCACTGGTCCTCCCCTATCCTAACTGACAACTATCCTGAGTTCTAACACAACAGACTGGTTGGCCTTGCTAACTTTACATAAATGGAATCAAAGTATATACTCTTGTACCTGGTTTCTTCTGCTCAACACGTTGTTGTTGGGAATATCCATCCATAATAGTGTGTATAATTGTTCATTCCTTCCAGCTCTAATTCTGCTGATGCTAACTACTAAAGCGATACACAAGAAAAATACTTCTGAAAACAGCCAAGGCAATATAATTGATCTCAGTAATAAACAGAAGCATAGCAGATACAGCCTAGGCAATATCATCTTAGTCTAAATGTGCATTAAAGGATCTCCCATGTTGATGGGGTTCTGCATCCACTGGCGATATGTAACTGGAAACTGGTGGTGATTCCAGACCTGTTCTAGACAAACTTTCCAGAGTCCACAGCTATATTAACTGTTCATTTAGAGCCATGGCATATTAACTCTGGTTAACTATATATTTATCTGTAAAGCAAGGTAGTAGCCTGCAACTCAAATGCATGAAGACAACAAAACAAAATATTTGTTTTAAAATGGACTCATATCTTCTTTTCAAAGAACCCAAAGTTGTTTTATGTTGTCATTTGTTCACAGTGATTTTTTTCTTGGCTTGTAACTGTGAGAAATAAAAAGACTGATTCTCTTTACAAGGTTCACAGTGAGCAAGAAAAAGTTCTGGAGGACTGGAGGAACAGGCAGGACACAGAGGATTTAGAGGGCAGTGAAACTCCTCTGTACGATACTGGAAAGGCAGATACAGGCCATTGTATACACGCCTACAGATCCATCAACTGCAGAACAGTGAGAACAAACCCTCAGGTAGACTATGAATTCTGAGTGATAATACTATACAAATACAGGGCCATCAGTTTGAACAAATGTGCCGCTCTGGTGAGGAATGTTGATAATGGGGGAGGCTGTGCAAGTAGGGATAGGGGCAGGAGGTCTACAGGAAATCTCTGTATCTTCTTCTCATTTTTCTGTGAATTAAAAATTGCTCCACAAATAAAGACTGTTGAAAATATTATGAAAGTGGGAGAATTGACAAATATCCAGGAACTTCCCATAAAGCAATTTCTGAAATATTTATACTAATATTTATATTAATAACAATTTATACAGTTGTATCATAGGGAAGGCTGAGAGTCTATTTTTACTAGACAACTCTTCCTATAAACTTTTACAATAGTAACATTTCAAGCAAAACTGTTTCTAGCACTTATTTTTTTATAAGATGAAAGTATAAATCTCTGTGATATTTCCAGTAACTGTGAAATCTCAAAAATTGTTTTAGGTGTAAAAGATATCCTGGTGATTTATTATTTTACTTTTCTGCATTTAGATTCTGAAGTTGGGAAAGCAAAATTCCAAAGTTTTCAGAGAAAATGTAGACACTTCATTGAGTTAGGATCAGAAATGACTTTCAAGCAATATTTGGTAACAAGAAAACACTGAAAAACAAGCAGAAATGACACAAAAAAACTAAAAAGAAACTTAGTTCTTTCATAAGTGAGAAATTTTTGCCTTATTTTCTTAAATAATCAAAGATATAGTAAGGTCAAAATAAAGCACTTCCTTAAAAGTTTTGCTATAAAGCACTTCCTTAAAAAGTTTTGCTATCTAAGAAAACAAAAGTAAAGTAAATAAAAATCTTTGATTTTGTACATAAGAGTGCTAAGTAGTAAACCAAAGAAACAGGCCATCAAATTGAGTACACTTTTTAAAATGTTTTAACAGCTCTCATTCTCTGTTTTCAGACTCGGGTAATATAAGCCAGGGCAAATAATATTTACTTTCCAAGTTTGGCCCTTCATTAGAATAGGACTCAGGAGGTCTCTGAGGCCAAATCTTATCCCAAAATTAAATTATATGGCCTTTATATTAATATGCAATGCATTAATATCAAATCAATAAATACAAAAGCTATATGGAGTTTTAAAAAGGTTAAAAAACATTTTTTAAAAACCTCCAAGAACCTTTTCTGTAGTGAGGAACTATTTTCTAATCCTTATATAGAAACATGAAGAAAGGTTTCTAATGTTTATGATACCACAAAATCTGGCAAATCAAAAAAAAACCACTATAATTCCATATTTACAATTGTCCTTCAGTAAGAGTAGAAGAAAGTTCAGTAATCAGAGAAGATAACAGAACCTTGGACTTTAATCCTATTAATGAGGGTCCAATGGAAACTCCAATAATTTAAAAGAAAGCTATCTTATCTATGGATTTTTTTTTAAAGACATCTTAGTAAAAAAAAAATATAGTTTAAAAAATTCCTGGAATTTTGCAAAGACCCCTGAGCCTTTAATGCAAGCAGTGGTGCAATCTTCTTTGATAACAAGGTAGAATTGGTTATACAAGGAACTCATTTTTCTGGGAGGCAATGGATAAAATCCAGTAAGAGGTACAGAGGCATAAAAGTAATTAATGACTTTCACAGAAATTACCACATGTACCAACTTAATACATTTGTGAAAACATCATAAACAAATGCTGAACATCCAAGGTTTTCAAGACTGCACTTTGCCCATCTGTCATAAGCCTGGTTGCTTCCAATACAGCCATTAGATGAATCAGACATGCCTGCCTCCTAGAGGATAACAGTGGGTGAGATCACAGTATCTTGCTTTTGGGGAAACAACAGGTCATCATTACTGACAAATCCTTTCTTTTGAGGAAGGGCATCATCTGGTTTGCTGCTTTAAAGCCCACATATTGTATACAAACTCTTCTAGTTTGGGACAGGCTTGGCCAAATTTGCTAAGCAGCCAGCCTTCCTCAATGAGGTCAATACAAACATCCAAGTTAGAGGGCTGGGTCCAAACACAGAGATGTTGCATGCTGCTGATTAGTACCCTTTGTCCAGGCCTGTTTAGGTCCTAATGACATCAAACACAAGACAAAAAACCTATTTACTGACTATGCCAAGCCAAGTACACAACCAGTACAGACGAAATAATGTCTTTAATCAGTCCACATTCTTAATTTTCCTCTGGAGTCAAAAAGCACATCTATTAATGGGGGAAAGATGTAAAATGAAGAGAAGACACCACAAAACTTCCGGTTTAAAAAAAAAAAAAAAGGCATGAAAAAGGATAACACTTTCATATCCAAAAGAACACTGAAGTTTATCTGCTGAATCAATAGAAAATATTAGAGGTAAAATAAGATCTGGGGTATAGTAAATGATGCCCTAGATACAGAGTTAATGTTTCTAGCAAAGATCTTCAGGATTAAAGAAAGTAAACAGCACTCAACACTACTAGCAACAATAAATACTAAATGTTATTACATGGTCTTCGGTGTTCTGGCTTCAGTTAAGCCTCAAGAAATCCCTCAGTGCCACCCCAATCTCTTGTGAACACCTTTATCTCATCTACCTTCTTTGCATCTCACCTTCTCATCCGGGACCCATCTTTTGTTCAGCTTTGCCAGGAAGCACCCTGACTCTGGTTTGGACATCCATCTCATGACCACCCCATCATACACTTCCCATGATCCCTGGGCTTTGTTGCACACATAAGCACAAAAAAACTAAAATAACATGGTTTTTGCCCCAAACATTTGCAATTAAAGTTGGTCAGGGATGAGCTGTGAGCCAGTCTGAACTAAAGTATAGAAAGGTGATTTCTGAGATTTTTCTAGTAATGAACAATGATTCAAGCAAAACTCTTTTAACTGTAAACATCTTGTGAGGCATTATTTTTTGTGCACAAAAGAAATGCAGAAATCTCAACTTTAGTATCTATTTAGAGTGTACTGAAATAAAACAATAATGTTAAAAACCATGTCATCCCAATTAAAAATTATATAAGCTAAAACTAATTCTGAGAAATATCTGAATTAAGATAAAAGAAGAAATCTATTTTTAATGGGAACTTACAAAATTACTTGTCATATTTCTTTCTACTAAAACATAAAAATCAGCAAACCCATTTATGCATTTACAAGTCTTTCAGGTGAGATGGACTGCTGAATTCAGATACTGCTGTGCTTAACTTATTCCAAATGTAGAAATGTGCCATGATCAAGAAGATGCAATTCTTGAAATAAATCTGTACAAAATAAACTTTTATTACAGCTGAATGAAATATTAAGATTCTCCCTGCCATTAGATCCTTTTCCATAATTTCCTAACTTAAGAACTTATTGAGTATGTATCTAATATGAGAAAACTGTACTATTCACATAGGGGGAAATACAATATAGTGGTTCTTTCTAAAAACATTCAGCTGATGGGGGAGCAGAAGGGTGTGGAAGTTCAGAGGTGGTCTACAGGCTGGCGAGGATGGGAGGTGGCAAGACAGGTAGACAGATAAACAGGGGGTCACAGGCAAGGCAGTTCCATCAGAAGTATTTTCAGCTCAATGAGGCACCACCGTAGATTTAGGGAATAAGGGAAAATGAAAGTTGCTCAGTTGTATTCAACTCTTTGCAACCCCATGGACTCTACAGTCCATGGAACTCTCCAGGCAAGAATACTGGAGTGGGTAGCCTTTCCCCTCTCCAGGGGATCTTCCCAACCCAGGGATCGAACCCAGGTCTCCTGCAATGCGGGCAAATTCTTTACCAGCTGAGCCACAGAGAAGCCCAAGAATACTAGAATTGGTAGCCTATCCCTTATCCAGCGGATTTTCTCGACCCAGGGATTAAACCAGGGTCTCCTTCAGGGTATACTTATGTGTCTACAGTAGGATGCAGAAAAGAATAGAGGAAGTGAAGTGTGACAAGTCTGAAGAGGCCCTGTCTCCTAGATCCTCAACCTCTCAGGAACACAAGTAGCACTGTAATGTTTTCTTTAAAGACAGTAATTCAGTCAGTTCACTTGCTCAGTCGTGTCCGACTCTTTTGACACCATGAATCGCAGCACGCCAGGCCTCCCCGTCCAACACCAACTCCTGGAGTTCACTCAGACTCATTTCCATTGAGTCGGTGATGCCATCCAGTCATCTCATCCTCTGTCGTCCCCTTCTCCTCCTGCCCCCAATCCCTCCCAGCATCAGAGTCTTTTCCAACGAGTCAACTCTTCGTATGAGGTGGCCAAATATTGGAGTTTCAGCTTCAGCATCAGTCCTTCCAATGAACACCTAGGACTGACCTCCTTTAGAATGGACTGGTGGGATCTCCTTGCAGTCCAAGGGACTCTCAGAGTCTTCTCTAACACCACAGTTCGAAAGCATCAATTCTTCGGCACTCAGCTTTCTTCACAATCCAACTCTCACATCCATACATGACCACTGGAAAAACCATAGCCTTGACTAGACGGATCTTTGTTGGCAAAGTAATCTCTCTGCTTTTCAATATACTGTCTAGGTTGCTCATAACTTTCCTTCCAAGGAGTAAGTATCTTTTAATTTCAAGGCTGCAATCACCATCTGCAGTGATTTTGGAGCCCCCAAAATAAAGTCAGCCACTGTTTCCACTGTTTCCCCATCTATTTCCCATGAAGTGATGGGACCAGATGCCATGATCTTCGTTTTCTGAATGTTGAGCTTTAAGCCAACTTTTTCACTCTCCTCTTTCACTTTCATCAAGAGGCTTTTTAGTTCCTCTTCACTTTCTGCCCTAAGGGTGGTATCATCTGCATATCTGAGGGCATTAATATTTCTCCCAGAAATCTTGATTCCAGCTTGTGCTTCTTCCAGCCCAGAGTTTCTCATGATGTACTCTGCATAGAAGTTAAATAAGCAGGGTCACAATATACAGCCTTGACGTACTCCTTTTCCTATTTGGAACCAGTCTGTTGTTCCATGTCCAGTTCTAACTGTTGCTTCCTGACCTGCATATAGGTTTCTCAAGAGGCAGGTCAGGTGATCTGGTATTCCCATCTCTTTCAGAATTTTCCACAGCTTATTGTGATACACACAGTCAAAAGCTTTGGCATAGTCAATAAAGCAGAAATAGCTGTTTCTCTGGAAATCTCTTGCTTTTTCCATGATCCAGCGGATGTTGGTGATTTGATCTCTGGTTCCTCTGCCTTTTCTAAAACCAGCTTGAACATCTGGAAGTTCACGGTTCATGTATTGCTGAAGCCTGGCTTAGAGAATTTTGAGCATTACTTTACTAGCGTGTGAGATGAGTGCAATTGTGCGGTAGTTTGAGTATTCTTTGGCATTGCTTTTCTTAGGTATTGGAATGAAAACTGAGCTTTTCCAGTCCTGTGGCCACTGCTCAGTTTTCCAGATTTGCTGGCATATTGAGTGCAGCACTTTCACAGCATCATCTTTCAGGAATTGAAAGAGCACAACTGGAATTTCATCACCTCCACTAGTTTTGTTCGTAGTGATGTTTTCTAAGGCCCACTTGACTTCACATTCCAGGATGTCTGGCTCTAGGTGAGTGATCACACAATCGTTATTATCTAGGTCATGAAGCTCTTTTTTGTACAGTTTTTCTGTATATTTTTGCCGCCTCTTCTTAATATCTTCTGCTTTTGTTAGGTCCATACCACTTCTGTCCTTTATTGAGCCCATCTTCACATGAAATGTTCCCTTGGTATCTCTAATTCTCTTGAAGAGATATCTAGTCTTTCCCATTCTGTTCTTTTCCTCTGTTTCTTTGCACTGATAGCTGAGGAAGGCTTTCTTATCTCTCCTTGCTCTTCTTTGGAACTCTGCATTCAGATGCTTATATCTTTCCTTTTCTCCTTGGCTTTTCGCTTCTCTTCTTTTCACAGCTATTTGTAAGGCCTCCCCAGACAGCCATTTTGCTTTTTGGCATTTCTTTTCCATGGGGATGGTCCTGATCCCTGTCTCCTGTACAATGTCACAAACCTCTGTCCTTAGTTCATCAGGCACTCTATCAGATCTAGTCCCTTAAATCTATTTCTCACTTCTACTGTATAATCATAAGGGATTTGATTTAGGTTATACCTAAATGGCCTAGTGATTTTACCCACTTTCTTAAATTTAAGTCTGAATTTGGCAATAAGGGGTTCATGATCTGAGCCACAGTCAGCTCCCCGGTCTTGTTTTTGCTGACTATATAGTGCTTCTCCATCTTTGGCTGCAAAGAATATAATCAATCTGATTTCGGTGTTGACCATCTGTTGATGTCCATGTGTAGAGTCTTCTTTTGTGTTGTTGCAAGAGAGTGTTTGGAGTAATTAACACCAGAAAAAAAAATTAAAGAACTATATATTTCAAAACGCAGAAATGAGTTATTATGGTTAAGAATCCTCTCTTTCTTGTCAATAAAGACCTAATAAGTTACCATTACTTTTTCAAATTTGACTTATGTAAGGGGGGACTTAAGACCTTTTTAATACATTAAAACAGTGCTAGTAAAAAGAAAACAGCCATATTCATTTTTTTGATTCTGCAAAGTGAATCATTGGCAGTTAACACCTTTTGCTGTACTATCATTGGTACTCACTAGAATCTCATAGGAAGTCTTAAAAACAAACAAACAAACAATTTTTCTCAAGCTCCAACCCTCAGATTCTGATTTAGCTGTTCTTGGAGTGGAGCCTGGGAGCAAGTCATTTTAAAGCCTGACAAGAGTTGAGAATTACTGTGCTAAATAAGTATTTTGAGATGAAACAAATAAATACTTTGGGCTTTTAATGAAGGAAACAACTGAGGCACATTCTATTCATAATTACTAGTGATAGATAATTCAGAGTCCATATGGTGATGAATAGTTCAGGTGGCTTTATGAAGAGGCTCTCATTATCAGAGAAAAATTGGTAATAGGAAAAGGCTAAGCCACCTTTTCATTGAAATAGTGAAAAACATAATTTTGGGTTATTATCTTAAATAAATTCATAAGGAAAATTTTAAGCTATAACTGCAGCAATGAACTGGAGTAAAGATTGAAGCAAGTAGACATAATTTTTCTTTCCTGACAAAATTAGACTACAGTTCAGCCTAAACTAGAGCTATTATTTCAAAGAATACTCAAAAATGTCATCAATTTTCCCAGGGTTCCTCTTGCCCTTTGATTCTAAGATAATTTTCATATGAAGCATCTACTTATGTCTTCATCCATTTTTGTTCTCTCATTTTTAATTGTTCATTGGTCTCACTCTGCTGGATCCCTCATTTATCAGTGGATTTATATGTGATTCAGGCAATTTTCCAACATCACTTGTTTTGAATTAATAAATTCTTTATATATGTATAATTTTATTTATTTATTTATTTATTTATTTTTGACTGTGCTGGATGATCGCTGCCGCATGGGCCTTTCTCTAGCTGTGGCGAGTGGGGGCTCCCCTCCAGCTGTGGTCTTGGGCTTCTCATTGCAGTGGCTTCCCTTGTTGCAGAGCCCGGGCTCCAGGCCACCGGGGCTTCGACTGGGGCATGTGGGCTCAGTTGCCGTGCCTTCCCAGCTCTAGAGCACAGGCTCGGTAGCTGTGGTGCACAGGCTTAGTTGCTCCGAGGCATGTGGGATCCTACCTGGTAAGGGATCGAACCCGTGTCTTCTGCACTGGCAGGTGGATTCTTTATCACTGAGCTACCAGGGAAGTCCCAGAATTAATGAATTCTTGCAATCAATTTGTTATATGGATTGCATGTGTACCATATTTTTAGCACTGCATTTTTTGTGTGTTACATTGTTGTAAGCATCTTATAACCAGCCCAAAACTGATTAGTAAAAACATCAGCTTAGTGAGATTTTAGAAGGCTACTTTCATAACCAGTCACTTTATCAGTAAGTGTTTTCCTCTTATGATAGTTCAGCTTGTAACGAAACTGTGAGTGCTTAGACAATAAAGGCTCTTGTTATCAGAACATTATTTAAGAACATCAAGGTAACGGATAACAGTAATTCTCTAGACCATAATGTTCCAGAAATTGAAAGCCAGGTTCATATATCTTTTTTCCCTTTAAGGAACAAAGATGTCTTAACAAATATGACAGAATAAACTTAATATTATTTCTATGTCCCACATTTATTTAAGGAACATATAAAATACTTGGAAAATTAAGATTTTCCCATTTGTATACCAACTGTTAATATATTTTGAATGAAAGATATATGTCCCTCTGAATCTGAAATAATGGGAGGATCCCAGAAACTTAAGAAAAATATAAATATAATCAATATTTGTGGTATTTTTACATATTGAAAATTAATTTAAGAGGTAAAAACAAAATACAAATAGTTTGCTTTGCTCATAATGTTCTTGGTTATGTTCAATATTTAGACTCTGAGAAAAAGAGAAACAGGAAGGGAAGCACTTATTTTCATGTTTTTAATAAGCAATGGCATGAGAGGAAAAATCAGGATGAATGTCTGCCAAATTCAACCTTTATCTCCCACAAAAACTTCACAGTTCTATTTTAGATGAAAAGCATTAGATATTTCTTTTCACAATATTCTACAAGTAAGACATAAACAGAACTGCGTGAATATGATGCTCATCATTCCAAGGCACCAGGATGAATGTGCTATTTTAGTTAAAAATGTAAAACATCTCTAGAAATTGAGAGCATAATCAGAAGGGAGACAAATGAAAATCAGTATTTTTTTCAAATTGAGAGTATCTACACATATGTGAAAGAACCAAGAACTTTCAGGATACACAGAGAAACAACATATTCTTATATGTCTACACTTGTGTGCACACACACACACACACACACACACACACACTGTTATTATCTCTGCAGTCTGGCCTCAAGCACAGAAGTCTGTCAAGAGACAAAAAGAAATCATCCCCTAAAGTACTCCTACAACCAAAGAAGGCAGAGCTGGTGAGCAGATGTTCTTTGTGGTAAAGATGCTGTGATGACCACTTTATCCCAGCAAGTTTTGAAAAGCACTGCTCACACAGACCTTCCAGAAAGCTGTAATATATTATGGATAACAAAGAATTCAGTCTATCTTTTCAAATAATTTGTGAGTAAAATGAAGAAAGTCAAACAACTCTGGCTTCCTGTAAGTCCTACTGAAGTATATGTTTTTCGCTTCAGCTGCATTAAAACACTGAGTTTAATCTAATGATAAAAATTAGCTCACTCACATCTGGGAATCATTCCTGCAAAGCTTGCCTCAAACTGTGTTCTAATTATTCGGTAATCTTGTTAATGTGATTTTAAAAGAAACCCTACAAAATCCACTGACAACTGCTTTCATTGTATCCATAATTATATCCATGTCATTACTGTCTCTTAACAACCCCACAGTTCATAATATATCTCAGCAGTCAACATTATTACTTTTTGTGGCTACTAAAAGATTTTAGAATTGACTTCTCAGCTTTATGCTTATGTACTGGACATGCCAAAAATAGATCAAATAGATCATTTATCAACTCTATTTTCATTCACCTAAACCCCAGGAAATCATCAGATAAGTAGATAAGAATGTGAACTTCCTATTACTCAGTGACTAGCAGGAAGATATGTATTTCAGTGTCTACTAATTTTTTTTTTTAAATATGGAACGCTTCACGAATTTGCGTGTCATCCTTGCACAGGGGCCATGCTAATCTCTTTGATATTATCTCTAATAATTTTAGAGCTTTAAAACTCTATTAGTCCATGAATCCATGTTTTGCCAGAGAGAGACGTTGAGTTCATTGGTCAAACTGCCTTCTACTTGAATGAAGAGAAAAGAGGAAGTTTTATTTTGACTCTGGAAACATCATCAGCTATTTGAGACAAACTCTATCCCCTGATCTTTAACACTGGAATTCTATTTTTAAGATGTTCTAGTGATGCTAATGTACTTAGAAAATATAAAACCTCACAGAGAAAATTATGGGATAAATGAAATACATTTTTAAGTTTTAAAAAAGTCCTTGCAAGGATGAATTCTAAAGAAGTACAAAAATGCCACCAAATGATATGTGTAAGCCATCCTGTTGGATGTGAAAAAGTCACAAGAACATGATTTTCCTGAATCTCTAACACTTCCAGAAAGACCTGTAGGTATGGGTTGTAGTAGACCACTTCAAGGGAGGAAATCATTAGAAGGCATGCTTTCCTGGAGGGCAGGAAAAAAAGCAATTCATACTCATTTCTGTATCCCCCACATCACACACCAGGATGTTTTGCATGTAATGGAAACTTAATATGTCCATTGATTGAATAAATTCCTAAAATGGGGCTTTCCCAGTGGTTCGCTGGTAAAGAGTCCACCTGCAATGCAGGAGCTACAGGAAACATGGGTTCAGTCCCTGGGTCAGGAAGATCCCCTGGAGGAGGGCATAACAACCCACTACAGCACTCTAATCTGGAAAATCCCATGGACAGAGCTGCAAGAGGGGCTATAGTTCATGTGTTCCCAGAGCCGGACATGACTGAAGCGACTGAGCAGGCACACAGTCATATTCCCCAAATGTTCTACCATCATACAGAATTTCAGGGAATGAAAGGCGACTCTATTTCCTCTTTGTTTCCTGTCACCTCCACTCATCCTATTTCCATTATAAAACCTCTGGCTCCGGATGTTGAGCTATGCTATAATCCATGAGGGATCAGATATGACCATGTTATGCCACAAATGGAGGATGGAAATAACACTGGACAGAGAGCCTCGGAGAAAGGTCTCAGGCAAGGACATACCACCAACATACTACGTAAGACCAGGTGAGCCAAAACCCCTCCAAACCGCAACAAACAAAAGGAATAGGACACACTGTTCCTTTGGTTCTTTTACTTCTGTAACCAATCCATGATAAACAGGGCCCAATCCGCTGACCTAGAGCTGCCTTGGGCTCTTCAGGACTTTACATATATCTCAAAAAGCATGTATGAGAAAAAAAAAATCCAGTATTTTCATTAATTATATTGACCCTATGTTTAAAAGTAAGAAACAACAGGTACTTTGAAAGAATTAAATAGGTACTATAATTAAGAAACACATGAGCGCACCCTAATCAACTAACAACAATAAATCTAATATTAACATTTTTTTGAAAGATTAATTGTCACAAACTTTTTGTTGATAATGCTAGTGAATTCTGGTGTCTGCCTATGACCAGGTTGGCTATTCCTGTCATATAAAATTTCAAGCGGTATTCAGTATACAGTCTGAAGGGGCTGTAATCTTCACAGTGCCTGGTACACATGTCCATAATTATTCAAAACAAAAGCACATTTGGTGGAATGTGTATATTTACCATTTGCTAAGCTGACATCATTTTATCTCATTCATTTCTGAGCCTTATATTTAAGCCAAGGATTTTGTGTTCCATCTTTATGATGAAATTCAGATTTTCTACTAAAGGCAACTACTTCAATTCCAAAGACTGAGTGCAATGGTACTTATAAACATTTGCAATTGGTTAAAAATAGGGAGCTGAAAAAGTAAGCATAAAGCAAGAAAAAGAGATTAAAATACAGAATAAGGATTTTAAACTCAATAAATAAATTATTTCCTTTAAATTCCAAACTTCAATTGTTACTTCTCAAACTATAAAACAAGCATTTTAAGGAATGCTGTGTTTGTTCTTCCGTACCTTCCAGTGAACCGTCTAATGACAGGCTTTTGCTTATTGACACATTTTTCAATGGTTGCTTGTATAAGAAATGTTGGTACTTTCCAACTGTTTTCTGACTTCATGCATCATCTGGACTTTCTCTCCTCATTTCCTTACAGCTCAGGGCCTTCTCTCATCTGAAGCCATTGTTGGTTGACATGAAAAATGGACTCTAGTACAACTAATTCCATCAAATGAAGGAAAAACCTAAACCTCAATTCTGAAACCATTAATTATAAAATCATTAGGTAGATTTTATTATACTTGAAGCTGTGCTTCTTTTCCATTAACAATTCTCTCAATTTATTTTCAGCTATATTAGTGATCTTTAATATCCTCACTCTATTTTTTTTATAGAAAGTGTCTCTAAATAATTGACTCACTCAGTCAACAATTTCTCATGGGTTACAAATTATGTGTCAGGTATGGGTCTGTGTAGTGCACTTACGGACTAAATAAAACACAAATTTCCTGCATTCATGTAACTTACATTAAAGAAAATTTTTTTTAAAAAGCAATTTAAAATTTTCTGAAATGAGCCTTGAAGGTAATATAGCTTACATTTTGACAGGGGAAAAAAAACAACAAGCAAT
This sequence comes from Nanger dama, assembly GCA_917880005.1. Classification (NCBI taxonomy): domain Eukaryota; kingdom Metazoa; phylum Chordata; class Mammalia; order Artiodactyla; family Bovidae; genus Nanger; species Nanger dama. The sequence continues at coordinate 10,324,651 of CAKJTW010000057.1, read as the reverse complement.
ATATAACTACAGGCTGAGAGAGGTGCAAGGAAGCTAAACAGAGCAAGTGAGGCTGAGAGTCATAGGGTTGTGCTAGTTTTTAACAGAGTGGCTAGAGAAGGCCTGGTAAGATGACACTTGGGTAAAGGTGTCTGAAAAGAAAAGTAAAAGAAACCTATCCTGGTCTTAGTCCTTAGCCACCTTATCTTCTGCAGCTTGGTCATCACCAGAGCTGATATTTTGATTCCTCTCTAACTAAGACGTCTCAGCTGGAGAACCACAGAACAAAGGCTCTCAGTCTAGGGTGATTTTGCCGCAAAGGACATGGGGCAATGTCTGGACATTTCTGTCACATCTGAGAGGAGGTTACATATTCACATGTGATTGGTAGAGGCCAAAGATGCAGCTCGATATCCCCCAGTGTACACAGACAGCCCCCACAACAATGAGCGATCTGACCCCAAATGTCAGGAGAACCAAGGAAGAAAGGCTTTGCCATATACAGTGAAGCATGCTTGGCCTCTCCGAAATATTCAATACCTCCACCTAAGAGAAAACCAAAACCATTTTCAAAGAATATCATTTTAAAGAGCATATGCAGAGCTTACTTACAAAACAGTTTCAGCGATTCATTAAAGCAAAAATAAAGATATAATTACTAATGTTTCATTATTTCAGTTTAAGTAACTGCTTACATATAAAAGCTATCTGTTCTTTCAAATACTCAGTAATTAAAACTTGCACTAATTTCAACAGTCTCCAGTGAAAATTATTGAATTTAAAAAAATGTACCTAATATAATGGTAAGTTTCGGCTTGAATAAAAAGACTTTAGACTGTGGTGATTGCTAGGAGGATAGTGAGATGAAGGGGGAACATGAAGAAAACTACTTGACTGGCAAGGGTTAAACTCCAGAAGTAGACACTGAGCTATCCACATAAAAGGCTAGCAGAAAATAATACTTGGCTGATTTAGTTTGGCAGGGCTTCCCAGGTGGTGCAAGTGGTAAAGAACTCACCTTCAATGCAGGAAACCTAAGAGGTGTGGGTTTGATCCCTTGGTCGGGAAGATTCCCTAGAGGAGGGCATGGCAACTCATTCTAGCATTCTTGCCTGGGAAATCCCGTGGACAGAGGAGCCTCAGGGGCTACAGTCCATTTAGTTTGATAGCTAAGTACCTAAGTAGGTTTCAGCGTTAAAATGTTCCGTTTTTATTGTGTCATTAGAAAACCTGGTTGATACGACGGCCATACAATGTTTATAATGAACATATTTGTTAAAACTACTCTCAGATGCCATCTGCCATGGGTTCTCTCCCAAGGCAAGTGTAATCACAAGGTTAGGAGGAAGGAAGAAAAAAGACATTCTATTTTGTTTCTTACTTAAAGGAAAATATAGAGATAGATCTTCACATCTCAATTGCAAAAATCCCCTATACATCTCTAAGATAAGAACAACATATCTTAAACATTCTGCCACTGGAAAAAGAACACAGCCTGCTTATCACACCGTTACCATGGAAAACAGGGACAAATGAAGAAGCTCACCCTGTGGGATGCATTGTACACACTGCTGAGTGAAGAACACAGCTGAGAGGACGCAGGCTATGTTAGAGCTGTGGGTTTGGGACCAGGACTGAGTCCTTTCACCACCACTGACCAGGAGAATGGCCATGGCAAGTTCCTTAGCCTCTCTATACGCTCCAGTTTCCTTATCTATCAATCGGGAAAAATGGTCATCAAAGTCCCTTTGTCATGAGGATTAAGTAACTAGACAGATACTAGAGTACCTGCGCTTGACTGGGCACTCCATAAAGCTTTGGTAATTACTGACAGCGTTATGCATAAAACTAGCTGCGTATGGACTGAAATGGTCCTGCCTTTTCTTTAGCACCCAAATCCATGTCCAATCATGTGAGTCACTGTGAGAGATGCCAGCTTGTTGCTCGCCAGAGGTCACTGGACACATGTAGCTGTCCTTCCTATGGACACTACCTGAGGACCTGAGCAATGAGTAGTGACTCCCACTGGGAAGATGGGACGCAGAGCAGTTCTGGTTCCATTTTTCTACCCGCAAACCACCCATCTCAGTGTTCTCTACTCTTAGACTGAGTGACTTGGCTAATAAGATAACAGGAGAGGAGAGGTAGGAGAAAAGGAGAAACCACAAAATTATCACTCTGGGTGTACTAATATCGATGGCTAGCAATCAATATCCTGACTGCTGTGAGAACATGCAGCTGATGGGCAAACATAGCTAAAATACAAAACATCTCATGAAGCTCCGCCCATGGAAGTTCTACTCTCCTAGAGAAAGAGGTGGCTAGAAGACAGCGTATTTTACTGAAATTTGCTAAACTTTCTCACAGTTTAATACTTCTTTAACTTTTGATTCTGCAACATAATCAAGAAGTGAATTTATGAGAGACAAAGGATTTTAGAAACAACTAAATTTTGGATGGGGTATTGTTCATTTTTGTATGATGGCTATTCCCATGACACACCATGTAACTCCTACCCAGCATCTCCGAGATACCAAAGTGAAAGTGAAAAGTGAAGGTTTAGTCACTCAGTCGTGTCCGACTCTTTGTGACTCCATGGACTGTAGCCTACCAGGCTCCTTCGTCCACGGGATTTTCCAGGCAAGAGTACTGGAGTGGGTCGCCATTTCCTTCTCCAGAAGATCTTCCCGACCCAGGATTGAACCCAGGCCTCTCACATTGGAGGCAGACACTTTTCCACCAGGGAAGTCATGACACCAAGATACCAAAGGTGGGCTTAAAATGGTAGAGCCTTTCCCCAAACAATGCAGATTCCTAAAGAACCCCGAGAGTCAAAGGCTTTTATTGCTTTTCTGAGGAGGTACGAGACAGACCAAAGTTCTAAACAGTGACAAGAGGAATAGACAATCCTACGGTTTTGCAAATAAAAGTGCTAAAAACAAACAAACAAAAAACCTGGAGGTTCTTTGCATTTGCCCACACTTAGGCAGACTTCATTTAAAACTTGGGGCTGGGTTAATATCCAAAAGATTAATAAATCTGAGTCTTTAAATGGTTTGCCTTCTTAATACACTAATTTGCAAACTGGGAAGTAGATGGTTCCTTTGATTAAGGTACCATAAAACCGTAAGTAATGTTGATTTTGTATTTCAGAGTTTTGGAGGAGTGTCAGTCACTCAGTCATGTCTGACTCTTTGTGGCACCACAGACTGTAGCTTGCCAGGCTCCTGTCTGTGGAATTCTCCAGGCAAGAATACTGGAGTGGGTTGTCATTCCCTTCTCCAGGGGATCCTCTGGACCCAAGGACCAAACTGGGGTCTCCTGCATTGCAAGCAGATTCTTTACCATCTGAGCTACGAAGGCAGTTATTTCAGAGTATGCACTACCAATCTGTGTGTGTTAACTAGAAAATGCCAATGACTAAAGTAGCCAGTTCATTTACTGACCACAGTGCGTTACCCTGACGACCAAAAGTAACTTAAGTTTCAAAATCTTCAACCAGGCCAGGAAACTGAGACTACTCAACCTGTAAAGTCTGTATACTTCTCTTTCAACACTTTAAAAATGTACCCTGTCAGTTTTAAGAGAGACAAGGTGCTGACTATCCTCAATAGTTAGCCAAGACATAAAGTAGAAATTTCTGGCACTAGAGATTCTAACGTTTAAATATGTCCTTCTTTATGGTAGAACAGGCCCCTGGGGTTGAAAGTAAGGGAGGGGTTTCAAGCCAAAAATGCATTTAAAAATATATATCTTCTCTCTTACTTCATGATCACTAGAATCAATTTACAACTGCCTAATCTCTATTTAAGTTTAAATCTTAAGGTTACTAGAGCTAATTTATGGAAGTTCTCACGTAAGCAGCCTGAAAATCAGCTTAATAAACAGGTATTACTCACCATCAGCAAGTGCCTAATAAATTTGTCTAGACACAGGTGACAAGCAGTAAAATTCACTCTAAAATTTCCACGGACTTGTGGGATTCATGTGGTTCTCTGAAATAATGAAATATAAGTGTTCACATATTTTAATAAAAAAGGGTCATTGAAATGATTGTTTACGTTTGTAGCACAAAGTAATAGTAAATATTGAGGATATTATGCACAATTGACAAAGCTGAATACTTTAAGGGCAGATTAACTTTTTAAATTACTTTCATAGCTGCTGTAAATTATTTGAAAAACATTCCCCTGCTTCAAGGTGTCAACAGTTTGAATCACTGGTCTTTAACTCGGTGATTCTTAGTATTTATTGATGAAGGAAAGGAACGGAAGCTTCCCTGGTGAGGTAAGGAAGAGGTCTGTGTTGGAAGGCACTAGAATATTTCATCTCTCCCTGCATTAATTCCCATCTTCATCCCCCACTTCATTCTTACCAGGGATCCTAGTCCAAAGGAGAGGAAAATGGGACGGTTCTCTGTATTCACATATATACTCAGGGAATCATACTTCAGAGTACTATTTATATTTGGCTCCTCAGTATTCAAAGTAACTCAGTTTCAGCTTGACCCCTCCACATCCATCACATGTTTGAGAAACAGCAGAATTCCCATGTTCTCTACTGAACAAATGAAATAAAACTCACATGGAAAAAACACCTCAGGTGCAATGGGGGAAAAGAATCTCTCAGCAGTTTCCAACTCTAAGTAGGCTTCACACAGTAACTTTTTCTGAACTGCTTGTAAGGGCAATTTATGAGTTCCTGATTGCTATAACATATTGTGCTCTTAAAAGGAAAAAGGTAATAGAAGTTTGGCTCCTTGCTGGCATTCCATTTTTATAAGATTATTATATTGTCTTCAGGCTGGGTTGAGTCTGAAATTAATATAATTAACCTCCTGCTCAGCTACATGCATATATTTTCCATTCTCATTCATCTTTTCTCTCTGCCCCTGCAGACAGACTTGGAAAGGAAAAAAACCCATGTTCAGTGGTCTAACATTCATTGTTAGTTCCCAGACTTCTGTTCTAGAAGCCAGCATCAGTCGAATGTGAAAACAACCTGAGAAATCACAAGAGACCCCTCACAGCCGACCAGCTTACTTTCCATAAATAGCACTTACATTTTCTGTTAAAAATGTTACAAAAACATATCAAGGATATCAGACAGACAAATGATCAGATAAAAACTGGCTACAAAGGCTTAAATCAGGAAAGGAAATCTCATGCTAAGATATAAATGCGAAAGAGGAAATTGGGTATTCAATTTTGGACCAATCAATAAAAAGACAGTATCCCAAATGAAATAAGATTCCAACTTCCTATACCCCCACCTCCTTTTGGACTAAAATATATGTGGCTTAACCTAGAAAACTGGAGCATTTTTCACACTTGAAGAAGAAAATTTAAATCTATCCAAAGCTGGCTCTGATTTCATTTTGAAGATTCTATTAAGATAATTAGTTTCCTACTCAAACTGTACTGGCATTCCATATATGTCCAATGGAAGACAATCAGAATTCCAGTTTCCCATGACTTAGATGGGAATGAGAACATTGGATGCCTTCGGGCCATATGCAGCCCACATCAGGGATTGATTTGGCCTTCTCAGTGTTCTAAAATTAAAGAATTTTACAAAAACATCCATATTTTTATCTTTTCTTGAACATTAAATGTAGAGAAATTGGTCCTACTTTTCACTTTTTTAAATTTCCCATCTATTTATTTATATTTTTTAATACTTTATTCTACTTTACAATACTGCATTGGTTTTGCCATACATTGACATGAATCAGCCACATGTGTCCACGATCTCCCAGTGCCGAAGCCCCCTCCCACCTCCCACCCTACACAGTCTCCCCGGATCATCCCATACACCAGCCCCAAGCATCCTGTATCCTGTATTGAACATAGACTGGCGCTTCGTTTCTTATATGATAGTACACATGTTTCAGTGCCATTCTCCCATATCATCCTACCCTCTCCCTCTCCCTCAGAGGCCAAAATCCGTTCTATACCTCTGGGTCTCTTTTGTTTTCTCACATACAGGGTCATCATTACTATCTTTCTAAATTCCATATATATGTGTCAGTATACTTTCAAAATGATCACAAACCCAGTTGCTTCCTTCAGGTCAGGACACCAATAAGAAAGCTGCCACTCCTCCCCCGCTGTATAAGACCCAAGTCCCCCTCTTGGTATCTGATTCCTTCCTGCCTGTGTATGCACACGCCTTTAGCTACCCTAGAAGCAGAGGTGTGCATGAATCCTTCTATAAACGCTTATGTTTATCCCATAAAGAGGTTTTAGGAAATGAACATTCCCTTGAAGACTTAGGCCAAGAGATTCAAATGACATACAAAACCACATTCAAATACTATGGGGATCTAAAATAACAGTGAAACCTGAAAGTCTTCATTAAATCCCTGTCCATTATATACGAATTCTCAAGATATAATATTACTACTTGGTTCCTAACTTCACTGTGGGGGGGAAAAAGAGAACTCAAAGGGCATCTTTAATTTGGTTCTCATTCATAAACTTTATAAATTATCAGTATCAGCATAATTTAATATATGTAGGGATAGATATGAAACAGTATTACTATAGTTCTGTGACCATTTTAATACCCAGAACAATAAAAAAATAATAAATTCTTAGTTGGCCTTGACTGTAGCACTAGTACTGATAATTAAGTTTACAGCCTTTTAGATTAATACTGATAAATTGGGAAGCTGAGTTATGGTTGTTAATGAAGACATGCATTCATGATATAGTCAAACCTCTACAAGTTTGTATACGAATATCCTTCTTTTCTTATTTCAAAAACCAAACATACTTTCATCTGTTTTCAATATTAAAGCCCCAACTAATTTATAATGCAGTTATAAAATATATATGGGACACTGCATCAATCATGTCAAAATATCTGTTTCATTCAACTATTCCTGAAATCCTCCATTAAATTAAGATTTGCGTAGAAACCAAAGTCATACAAATAATCACTGCTTGAGAAAGACATAAAATACTTCAGATTGAGATTGTCATTTACTTTTATCAAAGAATATATGTGACTGAAAATATTACAGTGACTTGCCTTATTCCTTTTTTACTATAAAAGATGAAATATTATATGAAAATCTGACAAATGTCTTAAAGTTCTCATGGACTATCTGACACAAGCAGTATCCTATTCAAATAAGCAAAGTAACAGGAGAATCTTGCCTACTTCAATTTGCTGTCGAAAACAAATCAGAGGACGTCGACTGCCATAAAGCAATGGAAGTTTTGTGTCATTTGTAACCTGATTCAACTGTGGGGATCAGCCAGCCATAGTTCCTCAAAACACAGAACACAGTGTAAAAGAACACTGGCCAGGCATTCTAATCAAATGAGAAGCCCAAAGGAAGTTATTCTAATTTAAATGGTTTAAATTCATTTCAAAAGGCATATACTTCAAGTGTATATATTTATATTTTTCCTAGCAGTACCCCAAATGATTTCTTTCTACTGGTTCCAAGAACCCCTCATCATAAATGAAATGCTTATAATGTGGGGTCATTCAAAGTTTGGAGTGTTTCTATACTTACTGTATACACACACATACACCTCCTTCCCCATATTAATCTCACTGAAGGGGGGATCAAGCATGGGATTTGGAATCAGTACACCCAGCTTCACCTCTGACTCCTAAGCATATTTTAGCATCATGAATTTCCTTTACCCACTAACACATCTACAAAATGGGGACAGAAGTACGGGGCAGAAATCATGCCGGGAGGGACCTGTTTTCATAGGATGCCAGTCCTCTGTCATCTGCACTACAGCCCTGATAAGGGAGGATAAGAACACTTGCCTTTTACCAATAGAAGTTGTCTCAAGAGTCAAAAGCAAATTTCTGGGATTTGTGAGGACCTAAACCCGGATTAGGAGACATGGTTAAAACAAGGGAAGAAAGTTAACCACTGAAGCAGAAAATCTCTGGCTAGAGTTAAAGGATTAGAACTAACTATAGCATGGGATCCGAAAAAGGGCTTTGATTTGGATGAACTTGGCTTCGAGTCATGACTACATCAGAAACTAGCTGTGAGATCTCAGACGTCACTTAACCTGTCTGAGTCTGTTTATTTACCAATACTATCAAGAGAACAGTACCTCCCTCACAGAGGAGTTCCACAGATAAAATGATAGGTTAAGCTCCTAACAGGGCTTCCCTTGTGGCTCAGCAGGTAAAAAGTCCACCTGCAATGTGGGAGGCCTGGGTTTGATCCCTGGGTTGGGAATATCCCTTGGAGAAGGGAAAGGCTACTCACTCCAGTATTCTGGCCTGGAGAATTCCATGGACTGTAGAGTCCATGGGGTCACAAAGAGTCGGTCATGACTGAACCACTTTCACTTTGAAGCTCCTAATACAGTGCACAAGAGTAAAAGTGGCTCATCCTATTTATCTATTCCACACTCTTGCACACACATGTGCATTCTCCTGATGACCAGTAACTAAATATATGACCACTTCCCTTTTCTATGCAAAAGACTTTTTCAAATAAAATTTTTCTTAGTTTGATTTCCTTGTAAAATGAGGCTTCTGTGATAATACTATATATAACTTAAATGTAAACAATAAGATGCAGATATTATTTTTTTATTATTTTCTTCTTAAAGTTTCAAAATAGTTGTTCTAGAGGGCACTGTTGCTTCCAGTTCAGGATGGAAGGACATCATCCCCAGTTGCTGGGAATGATGTTGCCAGACAGCCCTCAGCTGTCCTCTTCTCTGGGAATCACCCCTGGCTAGACAGAGACCCTCCACTCTCTGTTAATAGACTGAGGCCTTTGGTGAGACTGCATCAGAGCCCAACTTCTCCTGCTCATTCCCTTCCACAGGTGTTGATCCCAAGAGCACTCTCTGATAAACTTCCAGCATACAGTCTACTTCCCAGGAGTCCCAAAGTACAACAGTCACAGTCCAGAGTAACCATCTGCCAAAACTGCTGCTGCTAAGTCGCATCAGTCGTGTCCAACTCTCTGTGACCATAGACGGCAGCCACCAGGCTCCCCCTCCATGGGATTTTCCAGGCAAGAGTACTGGAGTGGGTTGCCATTTCCTTCTCCATCTGCCAAAACTAGCCAGTATTAAAGGTTACTGGGGTCAGGCTTCCTGCAACATCATAAATGAAGCATCTTTTACTTTCCATAAGAGCTGGTGCATCAGCTTCTCTACAACAAGTGGGTACTTTTGACTGAAGAAGAAGAGAGAAAATAACAAAAACAGATTATTTTAACCAAATAATTAGTTTTTCTTATTTGATTTCAGAATCAAATGGTTAACTGAACTAAGCAGTTGCTTTGACATTGTCAAGACACAGTCCTACATATGGCATATAAAGAGGCCTATCCTTTGGATCTTTGACAATTGTTCAGTTGAAACTTGTCTATAAAACTGCTCTTCCTAACAAATACATTCCACTAAAAATGAATCTGTGGTGTTGGAGAAGACCCTTGAAAGTCCCTTGGACTGCAAGGAGATCCATCCAGTCCATTCTGAAGGAGATCAGACCTGAGATTTCTTCAGAGGAAATGATGCTAAAGCTGAAACGCCAGTACTTTGGCCACCTCATACGAAGAGTTGACTCATTGGAAAAGACTCTGATGCTGGAAGGGATTGAGGGCAGGAGGAGAAGAGGACGACAGAGGATGAGATGGCTGGATGGCATCACGGACTCAATGGATGTGAGTCTGAGTGAGCTCTGGGAGTTAGTGATGGACAAGGAGGCCTGACGTGCTGTGATTCATGGGGTCACAAAGAGTTGGACATGACTGAACTGAGCTGAACTGAAAAATAAATCGAAGACATTAGGTTTTATTTTTAATTTATAAACAATTATACAATATCTTGGTTGTCAAGAAAAAGAAACAGGAAAAAATATGCATGAAAATATGTATTTAAATTGCCTAAAAGTCTTCCTCCTACACTTTTAATTGTGTTAGTTGTTAAAAGTGAAGGCACATTGTCAAATACATTTAAAAGTACATTCTGGCCAAACCTATACTGAGTTAATAATATCTCTGGCAATGTAATAATACTTCCTAAACACCAAACTAAGTCCACACCAAGAGGGTCAACATAATTTTTGCCTAAGTGTCCTAAATTGAAAAAAAAAATCCACTAATTACTGGACACTTACCTAAATTCTGTGGCTAATTTATTTGCATAGGGGACAATGAAATAGGCTGTCCCCTGTTTATTCTGGGATTACCCTAAAGTACATGAGTTTAAGCACACTATGTGAGTTTGAGCAAACTCCAGGAGACAGTTAAGGTCAGGGAAGCCTGCAGTTCATGGGGTTGCAAACAGCTAAACACAGTTTACTGACTGAACAACAGAACTGTAAAACTGCACAGTATTTACAGACTAGAACTTCTAAAAGTAACAATTTGTCTAATATGAACCCAGTTTGAAGATGAGGCTTCATTATTACAATAATTTCTCTAATCCACCCTATATTTTCCTCTTTAAATTTCACTAACTTCTGTCCACTGATATGACCCTGTGTGCCCACTCTTACTCATTACTTCTACCCTGAAATTGTCTCAAGTATGAATCAAGTGTTGACCTTGAACAAAGACCTAACTGCCAACTCATTCGTCTGTACGGTGAACACTTAAACTTTTACAAAGCACCTTAATTTGTCACAGATGTCTGAAAGACAAAACAATATAAGGACCAAGAGCATGGGCTTGGATCTGAGGTACCAGGTTCAAATTCCAGCTGGGCCTCTTGTTAGCTGTGTAACTTGACGAAAGTGCTTTAAAACTTCTTTCACTTCAATTTTTTTCTCCACCTATACAGTGGAGATGTTAATCATTCCTAGCTCACTGGGCTATGATGAAGGTAAGTTAACATTTGTAAAGCATCTAGGACAGCGCCTGCATATGGCTTGAATTTCACTATTACTTTTCATTGTAGGGGACTGGAATGCTAAAGTAGGAAGTCAAGAAACACTGGAGTAACAGGCAAATTTGGCCTTGGAATGCAGAATGAAGCAGGGCAAAGACTAATAGAGTTTTGCCAAGAAAAGGCACTGGTCATAGCAAACACCCTCTTCCAACAACACAAGAGAAGACTCTACACATGGACATCACCAGATGGTCATTCATTATATTCATTAGATTCATTATATTCATTAGATTCATTAGATTCATTATATTCTATGCAGCCAAAGATGGAGAAGCTCTATACAGTCAACAAAAACAAGACCAGGAGCTGACTTTGGCTCAGATCATAAACTCCTTATTACCAAATTCAGACTGAAATTGAAGAAAGTAGGGAAAACCGCTAGACCATTTGGGTATGACCTAAATCAAATCCCTTGTGATTATACAGTGGAAGTGAGAAATAGATTTAAGGGCCTAGATCTGATAGATAGAGTGCCTGATGAACTATGGAATGAGGTTCGTGACATTGTACAGGAGACAGGGATCAAGACCATCCCCATGGAAAAGAAATGCAAAAAAGCAAAATGGCTGTCTGGGGAGGCCTTACAAATAGCTATGAAATGAAGAGAAGAGAAAAGCAAAGGAGAAAAGGAAAGATATAAGCATCTGAATGCAGAGTTCCAGAGAATAGCAAGAAGAGATAACAAAGCCTTCTTCAGGGATCAATGCAAAGAAATAGACAAAAACAACAGAATGGGAAAGACTAGAGATCTCTTCAAGAAAATGAGAGATACCAAGGGAAGATTTCATGCAAAGATGGGCTCAATAAAGGACAGAAATGGTATAGACCTAACAAAAGCAGAAGATATTAAAGCGGTGGCAAGAATACACGGAAGAACTGTACAAAAAAGATCTTCATGACCCAGATAATCATGATGATGTGATCACTAATCTAGAGCCAGACATCCTGGAATGTGAAGTCAAGTGGGCCTTAGAAAGCATCACTACGAACGAAGCTAGTGGAGGTGATGGAATTCCAGTTGAGCTGTTTCAAATCTTGAAAGATGATGCTGTGAAAGTGCTGCACTCAATATGCAAATTTGGAAAACTGAGCAGTGGCCACAGGACTGGAAAAGATCAGTTTTCATCCCAATTCCAAAGAAAGGCAGTGCCAAAGAATGCTCAAACTACTGCACAATTGCACTCATCTCACACGCCAGTAAAGTAATGCTCAAAATTCTCCAAGCCAGGCTTCAGCAATACGTGAACCGTGAACTCCGTGATGTTCAAGCTGGTTTTAGAAAAGGCAGAGGAACCAGAGATCAAATTGCCAACATCTGCTGGATCATGGAAAAAGCAAGAGAGTTCCAGAAAAACAGCTATTTCTGCTTTATTGACTATGCCAAAGCCTTTGACTGTGTGGATCACAATAAACTATGGAAAATTCTGAAAGAGATGGGAATACCAGACCACCTGACCTGCCTCTTGAGAAATCTGTATGCAGGTCCAGAAACAACAGTTAGAACTGGACATAGAACAACAGACTGGTTCCAAATAGGAAAAGGAGTACGTCAAGGCTGTATATTGTCACCCTGCTTATTGAACTTCTATGCAGAGTACATCATGAGAAACGCTGGACTGGAAGAAACACAAGCTGGAATTAAGATTTCCAGGAGAAATATCAATAACCTCAGATATGCAGATGACACCACCCTTATGGCAGAAAGTGAAGAGGAGCTAAAGGGCCTCTTGATGAAGGTGAAAGAGGAGAGTGAAAAAGTTGGCTTAAAGCTCAACATTCAGAAAACGAAGATCATGGCATCTGGTCCCATCACTTCATGGGAAATAGATGGGGAAACAGTGGAAACAGTGTCAGACTTTATTTTTTGGGCTCCAAAATCACTGCAGATGGTGACTGCAGCCATGAAATTGAAAGACGCTTACTCCTTGGAGAAAAGTTATGACTCACCTAGATAGTATATTCAAAAGCAGAGACATTACTTTGCAGACTAAGGTCCGTCTAGTCAAGGCTATGGTTTTCCTGTGGTCATGTATGGATGTGAGAGTTGAACTGTGAAGAAGGCTGAGACCCGAAGAATTGATGCTTTTGAACTGTAGTGTTGGAGAAGACTCTTGAGAGTCCCTTGGACTACAAGGAGATCCAACCAGTCCATTCTGAAGGAGATCAGCCCTGGGATTTCTTTGGAAGGAATGATGCTAAAGCTGAAACTCCAGTACTTTGGCCACCTCATGCGAAGAGTTGACTCATTGGAAAAGACTCTGATGCTGGGAGGCATTGGGAGCAGGAGGAGAAGGGGACGACAGAGGATGAGATGGCTGGGATGGCATCACTGACTCGATGGACGTGAGTCTGAGTGAACTCCGAGAGATGGTAATGAACAGGGAGGCCTGGCATGCTGCGATTCATGGGGTTGCAAAGAGTCAGACAGGACTGAGCAACTGAACTGAACTGAACTTACTATTACTGGTTTGTCACTCTATTTTCATTTCCTTGAATTCTTCTTCTTATCACCTCTTCAGAGGATGCAAGCCTGTTATAGCATCCTCTCATACTGTCACCTGACTTACCCTCTTAATCCACTGCTCTGTGCTTCTCAAAGCTGTTTTCCATGTCAACCTGCTCTTCCTAGTGGCCTCCATACCAAAACACAGCTTCCATTTGCCCATTGTTTCTGACTGCTTATTTCCAAGTATCTCCAAAAACTGTACTGGTAGCATGATAAAATGTAAAATGCAATTTATGAACATGACTAACCAGCGAGGCACACAAAATGCAGGACTGCTACTGTCATGCAGTCACACGCCGGGTTTTTTTTTAGTGAGTTACCAGCTCAGGCATGTCAAGAACCTGCCTGCCAATGCAGAAGACTCAAGAGACTCAGGTTTGATCCCTGGGTCTGGAAGATCCCCTGGAGAAGGAAATGGCCCCCACTCCAGTACTCTTACCTGGGAAATCTCATGGACAGAGGAGCCTGGTAGGCTACAGTCCATGGGGTCGCAAAGAGTCAGACACGACTGAGCACTTGCACACGCACATAGTAAACTCAGTTCAGTTCAGTTGCTCAGTCGTGTCTGACTCTTTGTGACCCCATGAATCACAGCACACCAGGCCTCCCTGTCCATCACCAACTCCCAGAGTTCACTCAGACTCATGTCCATCGAGTCCGTGATGCCATCCAGCCATCTCGTCCTCTGTCGTCCCCTTCTCCTCCTGCCCCCAATCCCTCCCAGCATCAGAGTCTTTTCCAATGAGTCAACTCTTCGTATGAGGTGGCCAAAGTACTGGAGTTTCAGTTTCAGCATCAGTCCTTCCAAAGAAATCCCAGGGCTGATCTCCTTCAGAATGGACTGGTTGGATCTCCTTGTAGTTCAAGGGACTCTCAAGAGTCTTCTCCAACACCATAGTTCAAAGCATCAATTTTTTGGTGCTCAGCCTTCTTCACAGTCCAACTCTCACATCCATACATGACCACGGGAAAAACCATAGCCTAGACTAGACGGACCTCTGGCAGAGAGACACCCTAATAGTTTGACTGCTCAAGGGAAATGGCAAACAACTAAAATGTAAGATTTTCAAGTTTCAAATGAAATACAAACTTAAATTTTGAAGAACCCACTGCTTTTCTGTAAATGAGGTATGGTCTCTGTCAGCAAAGGGCCTTTACTTCTACTCCATCTAATACCATAAACAACAACACGCACTCTGGCCCACATTCCCAAAACTCTTCAAGGCTCTGTGAGGTAGAAAGAACTCTATCTTGCTTTTATAATAGCTACTGTGTACTGGCTACGCAAGGCAGGCAGCAGTAAAACCTAGTGGGAGTCAATACACTTCATAGATGGGACTCGGAAAATACCCAACCAACAAATAGGTTCCGTAATAATGTGACATTTTTATAGTCACATTTTTTAAACCCTAACAACGCCTGAATGGTACATATTATGGTATTTCAATTTAGTCATTTATCTAAAAATGAGTTTTATCTTGCCTCATAAATAAACAGTGACATTCCAGCAATTTGAAAAGCTCAGCTTCACCTTTTGCTGCAAAGCTCATTTTACAACTGCAGAAACATGCCCTTTTGTGCCATGTTGCTTAATCTTTGATTTATGGCCCTTATCTTTGTGCTAACCTCTTTCTGTAAACTACATGAAGTTTGCACAAGCTCAGCTATTTCATTCTCATTTCTAATCTTAATGGGTTAGTTTCTCCCTAGTGGCTGTGTCTCTCTATCAAACAGGATAAGGAGAAAGTATTCCCTCTTTAAGTTCACCAAATATTATTCAGTGTCTCAGTACATTCTCAGTCTGAAATAAGCAATGCATTTCCCTAAAAGCCTTGGCAAGCTCTTCCAGAAAGCCTTTCCTTTCTGCTGGCCCCTGCTCCTCCCTCTGCTTGCTCCAGTGGGCCCCCTACAGGCAATAGCTGCCTCCCCTCCCTCCTTTTCACACTTTTCACCTCCTTTCCACTGGACACCTTCAGCTAGCATGCTGCTGCTGCTGCTAAGTCGCTTCAGTCGTGTCCAACTCTGTGCGACCCCATAGACAGCAGCCCACCAGGCTCCCCCATCCCTGGGATTCTCCAGGCAAGAACATTGGAGTGGGTTGCCATTTCCTCCTCCAATGCACGAAAGTGAAAAGTCAAAGCAGCTAGCAGGCTGGGAGGAGAGGAAAATAAACATGGCACCTCAGAATTGCTTCTCCTCCAGTTCCATCTTGTCTGCCTTTCAGTGGCGATGTCTGGATATTTACAGAGTCTCTCCAACTTCTCCCAGAGTCTATCTATGGCTCTAGGTTAATGAAGGAAACACTGGAGATATCTTAGATGGAAGTGTACTTGATTTAAAGGAAATCTGCACTTTGTTCAAGGTCCAAGATGATGGAATAATGGTAGTTTCTTAAGTCTTCCTTCACCTGTATCCATATGTTATAGACTTGTCAGGTGTACTTCAAAGTTTATGCTCTGGGGTTGCTGCTAATGACTTGTTTCATCACAGATGGATTTTCTTCTCTGTTTTTCACTACTTATGTTGTTTGGAGGTAGGAAGAAAAGGATTTCAACTCTGCTATCTAAAATAGAAGTCTTTAGAAAATATTTGTAAGAGTATAGAAAGATGCTGATGATATAATACAAGTGAAAGAAATCCAGCATACAAAATAATATATCCAGGATGGCACATAATTATGATGCAATATCAAATACATGAAGGGGATAACACAACAAAATGTTACATCATTTTCTCAGGGTTGGAGAATGATTTAACATTTTTTAATTGATATTTCCTTGTATTTCCCAAATTTTGTTTTGAGTTTTCAGTGAATAAACATTACATTATATTCAGTGAACAATGTTTACAAAAAGACATTCATGTAGCAGCACAATCTTGTCTAGGAGTCTTGACTAAGCACAAACTTATATATGTACATTTCTTCTTTCAACAAATATCTACTGAATTTCTGCCAGGCATTATGATAATTTTAGGGAATATAGCAGTGAACAAATGAAAGTCTTGCACACAGCAACTTTTATTCAGATTGGGAAGATGGATGATAAATAAGCAGATAAAGCTAGGTTATGTTAAGTTGGGATAAGTGCTATACCACAAAAAATAACATAAGATAAGGGTACAGGGAGGCCTGGCATGCTGCGATTCACAGGGTTGCAAAGAGTCAGATACGACTGAGCAGCTGAGCTGAACTGAAAGGTACAGAGAATGACAGTGGATTGAGAAGAGCCACCAAACATTATGTTATTCCCAGGTGGCACAGGTGGTAAAGAACCCACCTGCCAGTGCAGGTCTCATAAGATGTGGGTTTGATCCGTGGGTAGGGAAGATCCCCTGGAGGAGGGTATGACAACCCACTCCAATATTCTTGCCTGGAGAATCCTTGACAGAGAAATGTGGCAGGCTAGAGTCCATAGGGTCACAAAGAGTTGGATGTGACTGAAGCAACTTAGCTTACATGCACATGCACCAAATGTTTTATGTCTGCATCAATCAAAGAAACTGAGGAAGACAAAGATAAAAAGCAGATATTTAGAAGAGACTTGTTAAATCAATCCTACAGGTTAATACTGTGTTCATTATCAGTTAGTCATTAAACCAATATATATATATTTATTTCTGGGCAATTCTCCTTAACGGCACAATATTTTTATCTTGAAATATATAAGAATTCTATCTTAGGAAACATTTGGAAAGTAGCATATTTCAAGGATTTTTTTCTATTAAGATGTTTAATTAGCTAAAATAATGAATAGTAAAAGGGACTACTTAATGAACATTCAACACCAATGAACTGGAGAATTCCCACCATAAGGACTTAACTAGGTATCATATTTTAATACACTGTGTGCCTGAAATGATTACTGATCACTTTCATTGTTCACCTGACCAATTATTTTCAGGAAGTAGGTGGGAAAACTAAGCGCACTTAGGCTGTAGCGTGGCAAAAACAAAGTCCCTTGAAGTGTATCTTACGAAACAAAAGTGTCATTTTAAGTATGAAACAAGGCAACACCTCAGCCATATTAACACATCTACCAAACATGATGAAAGCCATCGAAATCCGTGAGTTTAAGTGCGAATACAGTCACTGCCGCATTTCCCACCTTTACTAAGTCGTGCGGGTCCACACGGAGCTCAGCCCACACTTCACTGATTGCTTGCTACAGCCCAGCTCGCTTTCTTTTATTCACTGAATCATTAAAACACCCCAACAAAGAAAGTACCTCCACTTTGGAGGTACAGTCACTTCTTCCAGGTCCTATAGCTGGTAAATGACTGAGCAAGAACTCAAACCAGGCACTCTGATTCCAGGGTCCTCACTTTTAACCGTTACTTCCATGAGTCACAGCAAACTTGGGGAGATGGTGAAGGACAGGGAAGCCTGGTGTGCTGCAGTGCACGGGGTCACAAAGAGTCAGGCACGACTGGGTGACTGAACAACAACCCAACTGACAATCCTTCAGCTTACAATGACCACTGGAAGCTTCACTTTTTGACCCTGAAAGAATTCTGAATTACTTACATACTTCCACACCTGAGCAATTTTGGACTTAATTTAATAATCGTTTGTGTACATTTAATTTTAAATATCTCTTTTAAGAGCCATTACAATTACTCTCTCAGGATATATCTGCTTTTACCTTTGTTTCCTCTCAGGCTGTTGCCTCACAGCTTCCTTCTGCACCTAGACAGCTGTTCCTCTCATCCTAATGAAGTTGTTGCACCAAAGTTATCAGACTTGTAAGTTAAACAAAGTAAGTTTCACAGCAGGTTCTATGTATGGAGCACATGCTGGGTCCTCTGTTCTTCCATTCAGTCACCTAGCCAGCCATCCGTTCAATACCTCTAGGAATCACTATAACATTGGGTTGGTCAGAAAGTTTTGTTTGGGCTTTTCATACTATCTTATGAAGAATTCTTTCCACTTGATTTCTACTGCCTCTACCCTTGTATGTGCATGTGTACATGTATGCTAAGTCATTTCAGTCGTGTCCAACTCTGTGCGACCCCATGGACTGTAGCCCACCAGTCTCCTCTGTCCATGGGGATTCTCCAGGCAAGAATACTGGAGTGGGTTACCAGGCCCTCCTCCAGGGAATCTTCCCAACCTAGGGACTGAACCCTCATCTCTTACATCTCCTGTACCAGCAAGTGGGTTATTGACCACTAGAACCACCTGGGAAGGCCCTACCCTAGTATAGATATCTTTTAAATCCTCACTTGTTTTGATAAAATACTGTCTTTACTGAACTCCCTGTAACAAATCTCTTGCCCAATCTTTACTTTTCTTCAACATTCCTTTTCTAAATCATAGCTTGATTTTTTTTCCCTTAAAAGAGAATATATGTAAATAAATTAGCACCTTGCTTGGCCTATAGTGAGTGCTTTGTCAACACTATTACTTTGCTGTAACTATGAGCTAGATACAAGTGCTGGGATTATGGCAGACATGAACGAGACATGGTGCCCAATGCTGAGGAGCCTGAAATCTAGTGGACGAAAATAAACATCCTGTCACCACATACTTGTAGAAAAACCTCACCCTGACCTGGATGGAGGCAGTGGTGCAAAGGAGTGAGCAGACAGAGTAAGAAGGCTTGAAACAGGAACAGGAAAATGCCGAGGACACTAAAGACTGGAAATTACAGGTGCTCCATGTCATTGAAAAAGTCTGGAGAAGGGTAGGGAATTAGTCATGGGCCCCAGGAGGCTGGACAAGCAGGCAGAGCCCAAATCCTATGGATTTGTATGTCGTGCTAACATTTTGGATTTTATCCACAGGCAATGAGGACCTGCTAAAAATTTTACTAGCTGTCATTTATGCAATAATTAGAAAGATCAACCTGGTAACCATGAGATAACTGAACAGAAAGGGAGATGGAGCTGGGTTAAGAGGTTGCAGGGGTAACCAAAGAGAAAGATGACAGCATCTGGAACTAGGCATAGAAAAGAGGCAGTAATGTTGAGAGTAACTGAATAAATAAGGAAACATATTGAGATGATGTCAGGAGATACTGGGGGTTCCAGAGAAGAGAGTGTCATGGAGGACTACCTTGAAAATTGGGGCCATTGTCTAAACTAAGAATGAGAACAGAGTCAAGGTCTTGGGGGAAGGGTGATGGGTTTACTGTGGGAGTGGAGATTATCTGACAGCCGATGAAACATCAAAATGTAGGTAAGCAGAGAACAAAGGGGATCTGTAGCCTAGGACCAGAGATAAAAATTTGGAAGTCACCAACACAGATGATAGTATGAACCCCAAGCACAGATGACACAAGAGTCTGTGTAGGGTCATTTGTTAATATCACTCATTGAAAAAGAAGAAGGCTCCCTTCTTCCATACTACAAAACAGATAAAGATTTGGCTCCATCTAACAGAAGCAGAAGATATTAAGAAGAGGTGGCAAAAATACACAGAAGAACTGTACACAAAAGATCTTCACGATCAAGATAATCACAATGGTGTGATCACTCACCTAGAGCCAGATATCCTGGAATGTGAAGTCAAGTAGGCCTTAGAAAGCATCACTACAAACAAAGCTAGTGGAGGTGATGGAATTCCAGTTGAGCTCTTTCAAATCCTGAAAAATGATGCTGTGAAAATGCTGCATTCAATATGCCAGCAAATTTGGAAAACTGAGCAGTGGCCACAGGACTGGAAAAGGTCAGTTTTCATCCCAAATCCAAAGAAAGGCAATGCCAAAGAATGCTCAAACTACCACACAATTGTACTCCTCTCACACGCTAGTAAAGTAACGCTCAAAATTCTCCAAGCCAGGCTTCAGCAATATGTGAACCGTGAACGCCGTGATGTTCAAGCTCGTTTTAGAAAAGGCAGAGGAACCAGAGATCAAATCTTCAACATCCACTGGATCATGGAAAAAGCAAGAGAGTTCCAGAGAAACAGCTATTTCTGCTTTATTGACTATGCCAAAGCCTTTGACTGTGTGGATCACAATAAACTGTGGAACATTCTGAAAGACATGGGAATACCAGATCATCTAACCTGCCTCTTGAGAAACCTATATGCAGGTCAGGAAGCAACAGTTAGAACTGGACATGGAACAACAGACTGGTTCCAAATAGGAAAAGGAGCACACCAAGGCTATATATTGTCACCTTGCTTATTTAACTTCTCTGCAGAGTACATCATGAGAAACGCTGGACTGGAAGAAACACAAGCTGGAATCAAGATTGCTGGAAGAAATATCAATAGCCTCAGATATGCAGAGGACACCATCCTTATGGCAGAAAGTGAAGAGGAACTGAAAAGCCTCTTGATGAAAGTGAAAGAGGAGAGTGAAAAAGTTGGCTTAAAGCTCAACATTCAGAAAACGAAGATCATGGCATCTGGTCCCATCACTTCATGGGAAATAGATGGGGAAACAGTGGAAACAGTGTCAGACTTTATTTTGGGGGGCTCCAAAATCACTGCAGATGGTGACTGCAGCCATGAAATTAAAAGACGCTTACTCCTTGGAAGAAAAGTTATGACCAACCTAGACAGCATATTCAAAAGCAGAGACATTACTTTGTCAACAAAGGTCCATCTAGTCAAGGCTATGATTTTTCCAGTGGTCATGTATGGATGTGAGAGTTGGTCTGTGAAGAAAGCTGAGTGCCGAAGAATTGATGCTTTTGAACTGTGGTGTTGGAGAAGACTCTTGAGAGTCCCTTGGACTGGAAGGAGATCCAACCAGTCTATTCTGAAGGAGATAAGCCCTGGGATTTCTTTGGAAGGACTGATGCTGAAGCTGAAACTCCAGTACTTTGGCCACCTCATGTGAAGAGTTGACTCGTTGGAAAAGACTCTGATGCTGGGAGGGATTGGGGGCAGGAGGAGAAGGGGATGACAGAGGATGAGATGGCTGGATGGCATCACGGACTCGATGGATGTGAGTCTGAGTGAACTCTGGGAGTTGGTGATGGACAGGGAGGCCTGGCATGCTGCGATTCATGGGGTCGCAAAGAGTCAGACATGACTGAGCAACTGAACTGAACTGAACATTATCACCTGCCACTCCACACCATATATCTTACTGTGAAATCACATCAAAATACTTAGTTTCTCAAGTCTGTTAGATCCTCCCTGAAGTTTTCTGCCTGGTGATCTCCCGCTTGGCCTTAAACTCTTAAACAAAATGTCAATTTTCCTGAGAAACCTTGATAATCTGACCACTTTCCTCCAGATTCTAGGTGGACTTCATTACTCCTTCCTACTACAGCACTCGGCCTACACCTCTATTATTGATAGCCAATTATGTCCTCTTCTAGATAGAAAGTTCAGATAAGGAAATGACTGCCTCTACACAGCAAAGGGTATTAAAGCATGTTTACCAAATGACTACGTAAAGCAACATGTCCTTCATCTGCAAACACCGTCCATTACTCAACTTAAAAAACCTATGCCTACATCTGTTTGGCAAGCAGCCATGGAAGGTTCTTGGGTATAATGTGATATTTTTAGGATCACTTAGTATGATCTACTAAGAACTTTATTTTATTCCCACACTGCTGGTATGTATTTTGACACAGCTGATGTGCTGAAAACAGTGTCATCATTTAGAATAATAACTACGATGAATATACTACTAGTTTCTCTTGGTGACTATGCCACTGTATTTCACTCAATTTGAAAAAAGAAAATAAGAAGAGAGGAAATCTAAACAGAAGTAGATGGGTGGAAGGAAGCAATGGGAGGGTTCATGAGGGTCAAGTGGGAGATCGCTATGGCACTTGGATATGATGTCTCCTCCAGAAAGGACAACTTAAGAGAATAAATAAACATATAGTTAAGAAAGTTTCCATTGGTTAAGTGCCCAATATATAAAAGGCATGTTCTTTATAAAGAAAGACAACATCAATCTTACCTGGATGTGCTTTTGAAGAAATGTTAAAGAATAAAAAGAGATCCAAATGTTCAAACAACAATCCTTTCTTCTGGAAGCATTAGCCTCTCTGGAAACAAGATATCTGTTTTTTGCCACTTAGCTCCTTGAATGGAAGGGACAATCTATAAATCCTCATTTGGACTGACATCAAAAGGCCTTTCAGATTGCTGTCCCTCCCTTGACTCTACTTAATTGTTAAAAAAAAAGAGAGAGAGAGAGAGAGAGACATTTCTGAAACTCACTTTCTTTCTAATTTCTTAGTGAATACATATACAATTTTTCCAAGATATATTGAAAGATGCATCCACATGTTCTGAAATTTCAACAACTATGACAAATTCATTATTAAATGGAAAGACATTGTAGGATGTTTAGTTTTTCAAACTGATCACTGCTCCTTCAGGGAATTCATTAGTTTTCATTCTTGCCAAACAGTTTAATGAGTGTACTGTAAGTTAAAGATGAGATGGCTCCAGTAGCACAGAGCGGCCTATTTTATACAACTTAAGAATGAGAACTCTTCGATAGCAGTAAGAAAAACGTGTGTTTGCGGAAAATCCACTATACAAGCATCATAATGCTGGTCTTTTATTCAGCTGTGAGTATAAATAAATAGATCTACCCTCAAGAGTCTGTAAGAAATTCAGTGCTAAGGATCACAGATCTTCACACCACCAAAAGGGTATAAATGTGAAAATGCTGAGCCCCGGCTCCTACAGTAATTAAGGTGAAGATGCTGAGGTGTCCATGACTCAACACAATTATTATTTAGCGGTCACAAGTAGAATGTATTATATTTGGCTAATCCATTTACTCCAAGTAGGGTATGTTTGAAGTTGTAACTTTCTTTTCCAGATATCATTGCAACTCTATACCCTGTACAGAGAAACAAGGACAAAAATCTTCAATTCACTTCTTCAGTTGTAGAATGGAAGCACTGAGTGCCTTAACTCTTGTCTTCTCTGTTTCACTTTTTCCACTTTTAACATCTGCAACATGGTAGTTATTTTCTTCTTGTCTTTTAAAAACTTGAAAACGTTGTAATCACAATGAATATGACAAACCCAATATTTTGTAACAGATAACAACTGCTGATGATAATCATATTTAACCTTGTTGAATACTTATTATGAGTTGGTCATTGTTTTAAATTCTGCCTAAACCACATCATTCTTACAATGACCTCTGAAACATTTTTGCCAGGTTCCCATGAGGAAATGAGTGGCACAATCAAATGCAATTTGTGGGTATTTTAATAAAGAGACCATTTGCAAAGGTGTGGGCTGGGTTTGAAGAAATTACAAGAGATAGTGCAATACCCTAAGCTAATAAGACCAAAGGAGAGCAGTTATCAGTATGAAGTAGCTGCAGGAGGGCATAGTTCCCATAATTCAGAAAGTAGCCTTCAGGGAGATGCTCAAGTGCCAGGAGCTCATCTCCTGTTGATGCCTCTCACTGACCAAACCCAATCAGAAACCAGAAAACAAGCCTGCTGATTCAGTCCAAATATCTCAGCACACAGAGTAGGAATAGAGTGGATTAGAATCCATTTGATACCAATCATCCCAAACTTACTTTGAGTAAGTGAAATAATCAATAGGCATCTGGTAGTGAAAGATAAAATCATATCAAAATATCCAGAGGTTCAGTAAGCTGTCCCAGATCACACACACACAGTAAGAGACTAAGCCAGCCCGTGCTCCGAGACTCATAACCAGCATAGCAGTCTGCCTTCATGCACCATCTCTGATCCACACCATTTATAAGCACGCTGTTGGGTGTTTCAGGTGACAGTGAGAATAACAAAAAAATCAGTACCCTCTAGAAGCTTGTAACCTGTGTGCTAGTTTTGTTATCTCACCTTTCCATCTTACTACTATCAAATTTCCAAATGCCCTTGTAGCATCAAAAGTTCCATAAAAGCAAGTCTTAAGACTCTTATAATTCCTTCCCCATTCCAACTAGTGGCTGAGCAGTGAGACCTTCCATCACATAGTATTTCGCCCAAGTGTTTGACAGTGTCCTGCTTCAGAGGGATGCTCTGAACATAAATTACACAGGTTACACAATGATATCTTTTGAGAAGACAAGCGTTTATAACCTCTATTTACTGCATTGAGGTCAACCTTCAGTCTTATAATTGATACATTTACTTGCAAGACATGCTGAAGAACTCACTTATCCAGCAAGCATGTATTAATCATAAGTATGAACCTAAAACTGTGCTAGGTACTTGCACAGACTGAGAAAACATTTTTACCAAAATCAACAAGAGGTTTTCTAACAGAAATGACCCCTTAATTATCGAAAGACAATTTAAAGTGTGGTCCCTTGGACTGCAAGGAGATCCAACCTGTCCATTCTAAAGGAGATCAGACCTGGGTGTTCTTTGGAAGGAATGATGCTAAAGCTGAAACTCCAGTACTTTGGCCACCTCATGTGAAGAGTTGACTCATTGGAAAAGACTCTGATGCTGGGAGGGATTGGGGGCAGGAGGAGAAGGAGACAATGGAGGATGAGATGACTGGATCGTATCACCGACTCAATGGACGTGAGTTTGAGTGAACTCCGGGGAGTTGGTAATGGACAGGGAGGCCTGGCATGCTGCAATTCATGGGGTCGCAAAGCGTCGGACACAACTAAGTGACTGAACTGAACTGAATCCCCAAGAGCGGGGCTTCTCAGGTGGCAAAGAATCCGCCTGCAATGCAGGAGACACAGGTTTGATCCCTGGATCGGGAAGGTCCCCTGGAGGAGGAAATGGCAACCACTCCAGTATTCTTCCCTGGAGAATTCCATGGACAGAGGAGCCTGACAGGCTATAGTCCATGGAGTCACAAGGAGTCGGACACAACTGAAGTGACTACGTCTGCATGCATGCACTCACCAAGAGCGGTCATGAGCACATATGCTGGGTGCAGTCAGGATCCTGTCCCTCAGCAGTACCCTTCTCAAAAGATATAATCTCCCCAGATTCTTCTGAGTTTGGATTTAGGACAAAATTCTGTAATAAGCACAAGCCAATCAAAAGCTGTTTTTCAACACAAGCAAGTGTTCTGCTATTTTCCATCTTTTAGGAAGGGCCTCTGCTTTGAAACATCAGCCCTGTGTACAAGGGCCTGACTCCAACAGATCAAACAGGAATTCGTCCCTGTGGGTTTTTTCTTAGTTCTGCTTTTGAGCTTGGGGAGGGCATTCTTTCATGCCTGATCTTGACTGAAATAGCACATAGAAACCTTTCGTCTTTTTCAGGAACAAGGCAAATGAACTGGCATCGCTATCCCCTTTCATGCTGTGCAAGCATTAGCTTTGCATTTTTAAAAACTATTGTACAATGTGTCACGCGGTGAGGTTTGCCAAAGAGAGGGAAAGGGAAAAAGGAATAGCAGAGTAGATTTCCTACATGCAAGTTTTAATGATTTTGGAAAACCATCAACTTGGATTAAATGCTGATTCTAATTTGACAGCTTCCCACTAATGGCAAGAATGCAAAGCCATCAATTAGCTTCACGATAATTCTACATTAAAGAACAATCTATTTCCTTGGTAATTCTAATGAATGGACAAATTCATTAAAAACTCAAATACTTGATGGAACTTATTTTGTCCAAGAGCTCTAGGTAAGATCTTTCAAACATCCTTGAAATGTTTGCTTTAGTGCACATACCTGGGCTTTCTGTGGCCAACAAAAGCTGCAAGACCTCTGTTGCATGAAATGCATTCACATACATTATGAGACAGAAACAAAGGAGAACTGATCAAGTCCCTTAGTAGGAAAAGCTTATGTCCCTCTTCTTACCAAGTCAATCTGTAGCTTGTGAAGAGCTGTTATTTCCTAGCAACAAGAGTAAACACTGTGCTACATTCAGGGCCCAAGATTTGTAACCACGTTAATCTGCGAGTACTCAACTTAATTAAAGATTGGATGCTTAAATTGTATTTTTAGTGCACAACAGTACTGTTAAATTATGATGATCAGCGACTAAGTGTGCTTATGTCTGCAGAACTTAGAGAGTAAAAATGAATCATTTATTTCCATCTTGATATGACTGCTCTTCTCGGAGGCGCTTTTCTCCGAGTTCACGGGCCTTGGAGTTCATTGGAACTGTATGGCTAAAACACAGCTTGGAGACCTCATTTATGAAAATTCCTTTAAACCTTTCACCACTTTGACAAATCCAGTCCAAGTTCACCGAGCCAATTCAAAAGTAGCTCTCGGCCTTTTATAGGTTTTCAATTACACCAACACAGCAACACCAGAGCCGTCATGTAGGATGAAGGACACTGCAGATACAGAGAGCCACGGGTTCTTTTTAAGAGAGGCAAACGAAAGCAGCTTGCCCAAAACTCAGGCCAGCAGATGAAAAGTTTTGTCTGTCCTGAACCATCCTCGACTTATTAAAAAGAGATCATCAAATTACTTAAACATGGTTAGTGTTTGGTTATCTACAATAGGATGTATGCTATGAGGTTTCTAGTTCTTTAGAATTTACTCTGCAAAAATATTGGCAGCTACTTTGCCCTCCAACTGTTCCAAATAAAAAAATTTTTTGAGAAATTGTTCAAAACATTCTCTAGACTTCATTCATCCTCCTCCTACATAGCGTGTGACAGCAGGATTTACTTTTCCCTGTATGCACTCTGAGAAACAAAACCCGCCAGCAGGTCAATGAGCTTTCCAGGTTGAAAATGGGAATCAACTGGAAGACAGAGGTTAGGCCTGATTCCACTTTCTATTTCAATGCACCCTTTGAGTGGCTCTGAGGTAACATACTCTTTCTGAGACAAGAGGTCCTTAAAATGCTTATATGACTTAATAGATCAAACACAAATATTTTCTCCCATTTTCAAACTTTTGACTTTATGTGAATATGTGGTTTGTATGGTATTATGGCAGCACCAACCTTTGAGACTTGGTTGAATGAATTATTTTACACAGCATTTATCATTAGGGTAAAGTAGACAGGCAAGCACATGAATGTTAGTTGGTTAGGAGCATGTGCAAATTTAAATACTGTACAGACAAAGGCAAACTAACTCTGGCTATAAATCTCCCATTCTCTCAGAGGGTGTGGTCATGACTCTCAAACCACTGGAAGCATAGAGAAAGCTCATTATCAGGACTGCAACAGCTCCCTGATGCTCCCTGATCCCCTCTCTGTGGATTTAATATTCTAGATGTCAGTTGGCCTTCTTTGCAATCTCAGTAGGAGGCTTGTCCAGTGGATGAGGTTTGTTTTGGTATTTGGTCTGTCCTGCTATTCTCCCCTTCTGTTAAATAAGACCATTATGATTTAACATGCTAGACTGCAATAAGTTCCCCTGGGATTCAATACTAGAGGAGGCGTAGCTTACAGCAGAGTTCTAGGCTATGTGTTCCTTCTGGCTGTCCATTCGGTCTGACTCTAGTGTGGTTCTGTGGCACCAGAAAGAACTAGAGATTGAAAGGCAGGAGCCAGGGCTGGGAGGTAAGCCTCATACACCAGTCTCTTCAGTTCCTGAGATTACATACAACCTCCCCCGCCTTCAATGCATTCAATGTCACAAATGCCAACTGTGGGCTCTGAGACACTGCACTCTACACCAGGGACAGAGACAGGACCGACACATTGCCTATACTCTCAAGGGCCCAGGTTCAAGAGTGCAGGCGATCGAGTACAACACCTCTTACGGGATGACAGAGGAGACGCAAGCTAAGTGCTGGGGAGACAGAGGTGGTGGTGGGGGCTGAGTCTGCCCTTGGGGCTCCCAAGGCCTCTTCAGAGCCCAAGCCTGCAGGCTGTAGTGGGAGCTACCAGCCACACGTGGCAAGGGAGCACGGCAAACGTGGCTGGTCTGAGTTAAGAATAAAGTACACCCAATTATGCTCAATATCTTGTAATAACCTATAATAAAGACAATGTAAATACATATATATATGTATAACTGAATTACTTCATGATACACCTGAAAATAACAGCATTGTAAATCAACTATATTTCAATAAGAATTAACATTTTTAAAATAAAATCCACCCAAGTTTCAAAGAGTTTGGGAATACAAAGAATGTGATTAATGATATTTAAAAATATCAGTTGTATGGGGAAATGCTAATATTTTGGATATACTGGGTTAGGTCAAACATTGCATGTGTGCCTGCATACGTTCTCAATAGCTTCAGTCATGTCCAACTCTTTGCAACCCCATGGACTGTGTAGCCTCCCAAGTAAAACATTAACATTAATTTCACCTGTTTCCTTTTACTTTTCTCACCATGTCTACTGGAAAATCTGAAATGAACCATGGATTCTCTTACTTGTAGCAGGCAGTTCTGGTCACCAGCAGACACTTGGGGAGAAAAACCAGGAGGCTGTCTTGGGGTGTTGTGGACGAGAGGGGAGAAGGAGCCATAGAATGAGAGAAGGGAAAACACGGGACCTCACGAGGGGCTGCAAAGAGAAGAGGCTGATGTTGTGTGTGCTTCCTGAAGAGCACTTATCATCGGATTCATCTGCAGCAGACACACCACTACATGAAGGCCAAAACAAGGACAACAGTCACATCATCAATAGACGAGAAGCAGGCTCTGGTTTCCAGGGAGCCATGCTCTACTGGGACCAGACCGACCAGTCAGCCTGTCTTCATTCCATCTGTGGCTTGTCGCCTGGTCCCTCTGCCTTCTCACCTGCAGAGGGGGCCTGAAAGGAAACCACTCTGCTTATGTGTCCCCCTTTCCAGCCTTCATCTGCTCCAGCATTACAGGAGGCTCCCGTAGCAGAAGCAGCCACTAGACCAACTTTGTCAACGGAGAGGCTGAGGGCTGTCATGACTGACAGAGGCTGGGAGTCTCCCTAGCTGGGTTTCATGCCTCTCACAGTAAGAGGAATGGGCGTGGAGGCTGCAGGAAGGAGCAGTGATGCAGATCGGGGTTCAGCGTCTAATTCCACACTCACCACTTGGCAGCTGGGTGAAGAATAAGTTCCTTCTCTGAACTTCACTTAGGACAGTTTAAAACAGGGCTCATCATGCATGTCTTTGGGGCTGGCTGGCTACGATGATCTTTTCAGAAAGGACTGGCACATGGTGAGCACGATAAATGGTTGCATGTGATACATGGTAAACACTCAACAATGGCTATTACCATTCTTCCAGATTACAGCTTTTAAGCAGGTTTTTAACCTGGAGTATATGGAGCTGGGGAAATCCACAGATGGAAGCTCTTGAAATCAGATACACAGTTGTGTGTGTGTGTGTGTGGGTGTGTGTGTACATCTTTTTTCTCTAAGGAAAGAATCTATCGCTTTCACCATAGCTTCAAAAAGCTCTCAGACTCAAAACAGGTTAAGAAACATTCTATGGCTTCCAAAATCTTTAGCTCATTTTGTATATCCTTAGTATATGTTTTAGTGTGGTTCTCAGAATGAAGCCTCTTCGATGCCTGTTCAAAAGACCTATGCATTACACACAACTGGACAACCTCTGTAAGAGGCCTCTATTGTCTGGCCGCAGCAGAAGCACAAGAACATGATGGGAATTTCTAAGGCAGAAATTCATCTTGATTTCAACTACCTACAGAACTGGTGTCCTTACCTCTTTAAACACATCTTTTCCCATAGTGTTTCTGACATAACAGATGGCCAAGGGAGGCAGCTGGAATGTTTTACTCTTAGGAAGTGGTCACTTCATTTTAGAAAAACAACGAAAGCATCATAACAGATGACTCCGAAGAGCCAATCAGAGATGGGGTCTACTCCTCAATGGCCCAGCTGAGGGTCTGGCAGCTCTTCAGTCCCCAGGAAGGGAGAGCTTAGTGGCAAGCAAGCTGCTTCAACTTTTTACATGTTAGTTTTCTCAGATGGAGAGAGAGGATAATAACTTAATACCTCCCTCCTAGAGCCTCTGTGAGGATTCACAAAGAACAAATGCAATGCCTCTGAGCTGGTAAGAACCCAACACAGAGTAAGCACCTCAGATATCAATTAATAGATAGCCTCTCTGTGGTAGGAAGAGAAATTATTCCTCATCTGATCTTTGAGCCATAGATTCTAGCCTTGATACTCACTTTGGGCCACTTGCATTTTTCCAGCTCTTCTCTAAGGTAGCTTTTAGTGACCAAGTAGGAAACAAGCAGTTGGGAGAACTGATGGAAAAGTGTTTGAGCAGCATTTTCAAAAGTAACCTGTCTTCATATCCAATGTTCCAAGAAGCATATGTGAGAATCAAGTTAAAGGAAACAGAATCAAGTTAAGGTGATCTAAAAAAATCACCTTAAAAACCTGAAGGTTAACAACTCAGTACACATATCTCATTCATTCATTTAAAAAATATCCCTAACAAGTGGTGCTGGGAAAACTGGTCAACCACTTGTAAAAGAATGAAATTAGATCACTTTCTAACACCACACACAAAAATAAACTCAAAATGGATTAAAGATCTAAACGTAAGACCAGAAACTATAAAACTCCTAGAAGAGAACATAGGCAAAACACTCTCCAACATAAATCACAGCAGGATCCTCTATGATCCACCTCCCAGAATACTGGAAATAAAAGCAAAAGCAAACAAATGGGATATAATTAAAATTAAAAGCTTCTGCACAACAAAGGAAACTATAAGTAAGGTGAAAAGACAGCCTTCTGAATGGGAGAAAACAATAGCAAATGAAGCAACTGACAAACAACTAATCTCAAAGATATACAAGCAACTTATGCAGCTCAACTCCAGAAAAATAAACGATCCAATCAAAAAATGCCTAAATAGGCATTTCTCCAAAGAAGACATACGGATGGCTAACAAACACATGAAAAGATGCTCAACATCACTCATTATCAGAGAAATGCAAATCAAGACCACAATGAGGTACCATTTCACACCAGTCAGAATGGCTGTGATCCAAAAGTCTACAAGCAATAAATGCTGGAGAGGATGTGGAGAAAAGGGAACCCTCTTACATTGTTGGTGGGAATGCAAACTAGTACAGCCACTATGGAGAACAGTGTGGAGATTCCTTTAAAAATTGCAAATAGAACTGCCTTATGACCCAGCAATCCCACTGCTGGGCATACACACCAAGGAAACCAGAACTGAAAGAGACACGTGTACCCCAATGTTCATTGCAGCACTGTTTATAATAGCCAGGACATGGAAACCACCTAGATGTCCATCAGCAGATGAATGGATAAGAAAGCTGTGGTACATAAACACAATAGAGTATTACTCAGCCATTAAAAAGAATAAATTTGAATCAGTTCTAATGAGATGGATGAAACTGGAGCCTATTATACAGAGTGAAGTAAGCCAGAAAAAAAACACCAATACAGTATACTGACACATATATATGGAATTTAGAAAGATGGTAATGATGACCCTGTATGCGAGACAGCAAAAGAGACACAGATGTACAGAATGGACTTTTGGACTCTGAGGGAGAGGGAGAGGGTGGGATGATTTAGGAGAATGGCATTGAAACATGTATACTATCATGTAGAGACGAAGCACCAGTCTATGTTCGATACAGGATACAGGATGCTTGGGGCTGGTGCATGGGGATGATCCAGAGAGATGATATGGGGTGGGAGGTGGGAGAGGGAATCAAGATTGGGAGCTCGTATACACCCGTGGCGGATTCATGTCAATGTATGGCAAAACCAATACAGTATTGTAAAGTAAAATAAACTAAAAATAAAGTTTAAAAAAAAATAAAAAATATCCCTATGAGAGGCACTGTTACTAAGCACAGGAATATACAAAGATGAGGAAGGGCAATGCCTTGCTCGAGACATTCAGAGCAACGGCACAGACAGAAAGGATACCCAATGCTGTCCCACAAGGTCAAGTCCAAGGCAGGGCCTTGGACAAACAAAGGTTTCTTGAAAGAGTAACACTTGAGTTGTGTCAGGAAGGAGGAACAGCTTTTCACTAGGTCAAGAAAGGAGAAACAATATTCCACAGAGACCACAACAGACGCAAGAGCATGCAAATGAGAGAGAAAATGGACACTCGGTGACCTTGAGTGCTAGAGAGGTCATCACAGCATGGGGAGTCTGTGGGCAGCTAGAAGTCACTGCGTGCCCTCCTCCCATCCATCCGCTGTGTGCAATAGGAGGCAGGGCACACGTCATGGGGAACCCCAGAATTCATGGTCAAGAGCTTGGGCTTCTTCCCCAGAGCTATGAAATTTCGAATGGTTCTTTTTTTTTAATTGAGATACAGCTGACATATAACGTTGCAGTAGTTTCAGGTGTACAATATAATGATTTGATATTTGTATATATTATGAAATGATAATCACAAGAAGTCTAGTTAAAAATCTGTCACACAAACTGACAACATTTTTCCTTGTGATGAGTTTTTAAAACCTGCTTTCCTAGCAACTTTCAACTATGCAATATAGTATTATTAACTATAGTCACCAGGCTGTATATTATAGCCCCATGACTTTTATTTTACCGCTGGAAGTTTGTACTATTTGGCCATGGACACGTGGTTCAATTTTAACTCTTTGCTCTTTAGAAAGAACTCTCAGGTAGTGGTGAGGAGAACGGCTTGGTGAGGAGAGACTGGGAGCAGCATTTCAGAGGTGACTTGGGAGGAGTGAAGGAGTAAAAGCAGTGAGGATATAAACCAGGGGTTCCCAGCCTCCAGGACTTAATGTCTGATGATCTGAGGTGGAGCTGATGTAATAATAATAGAAATAAAGCACACAATAATTGCTATGTGGTTGAATCATCCTGAAACCAACCCCCCACCCCCACCCTGCTGCACCCTGACCCTAGTTCTTGGAAAAACTGTCTTCCACAAAACTGGTCCCTGGTGCCAAAAAAGTAGGGGATCGCTGATCTAAACCGACGTAGGGAAAAAGAATAAGACTGAGAGATGGATCTGGAGGCCCTGGTGATTGGTTAGCTGGAAGTGGAAAGGAAGATGGAAAGACCAGGGCCATCCCAGGTTTACGGCTTGGTGGCTTAGCAAGATATATGATGTCCTCCAGGGAAAACAGATGGAACAATAGGTATCTTCTGCTTACCCAGCCTCCACTCTCTTCTTTTCAGTATTTTCTCTTCAAAACCCACCCATTTCCTGCTCTCAGGTCACAGGGTTCAGGAGGACTTTACTGACCACCCTCCCATATACCTCTCCACCCTCCCATGCACCTTCCCTGGCACCCAGCCACCTTTCACATAGACTCCCTCCTGCTCTGAAGGCTCCAGGACAGGACTGGGCCCATCACCAAGGCCAAGCCAAGGAACATATTCCCAGTCTCTGGCCAAAAAAACTGGTTCGGGCATGAGCATATGATCAAAGTGGTCTAATTAGAGTTAATCCTGAATTATTCTCTTTTCCCACAGGGATTAAGTCTAAAGCTGCTGATGAACACTTTACCACCATGAAGAAGACAGAAAATCAGAACTTGATCCTCCCTGAACTTTTCCAGCACAGGAGCCAGGATATGTCCCTTCCTTCCTACTTGAACACTGGGTTTCTGTGACTTGCTGCCAAGAGTCCTGACAGATGCAAAAAAATAAAGACAACCGTGTTTCAAAAAACCCCAGGGTCTATTTTTGTAACTGGGATTATAAAAACCTGTATTTCTGTGACACAAATACCTTAAAACATTTCAATCTACAAAAGGCATTTAGGGGACTTGATAGCCAATTCTTCTGTGAGTAATGAAAATCCCAGAGAAGCAAATGGCAACCCATTCCAGTATTCTTGCCTGGGAAATCCCATGGACAGAGGAGCCTGGCGGGCTACAGTCCATGGAGTGGCAAAGAGTCAGGCATGACTGAGCAACTAAACCACCACCATCAGTACCTTAAAACATTTCAATCTACAAAAGGTATTTAGGGACTTTATAGCCAATTCTTCTGTGAATAATGAAAATCCAGACCAGACTGCTTTAGAAAATGTTACTGTGGCAGATAACGGCACATTCACTCACTAAACTAACGTTTATGGAATATCTTCTGGGATATAGGAAAGTGTGGGTTTGGGTTTGAGCTGGTCCATCCCAGGCCCTTCCATAAAGCACAGCTGTGCGTGCTGCTGAGCCGAATTGCGGGATATGAGTGAGGCCAGATGTTTCAGGCCAGCCTGACAGCTGCACCCTATGGTAGGGAGGCCACCTGAAGTTCAGACAGGCCACCTATAAAACAAGGCTGGCGAAGCAGCACCTCCACTGAACCCTCAGGTGAAAGACAGAAAAGAACGTGTTGTGCATTCCTCTCCCCTCTAATAAAACGCCCACTGACGTTCACAGAGGGGCCTACACTGTGCCGGCTCTCTCCTGCCACTAGCATGGGTACTAACTGTCACGAATGCACTGCTATCTCTATGTAAATGTGCCTAAAGTGTCACCTTCTACCCTGTCCACTTCCCAGTAGCTGCTGCCGCTGCTAAGTCGCTTCAGTCGTGTCCGACTCTTTGTGACCCCATAGACGGCAGCCCACCAGGCTCCTCTGTCCCTGGGATTCTCCAGGCAAGAATACTGGAGCAGGTTGCCATTTCCTTTTCCAATGCATGCATGCGTGCTAAGTCGCTTCAGTCATGTTCAACTCTGTGCGACCCTATGGACAGCAGCCCACCAGGCTCCTCTGTCCACAGGATTCTTAGGCAAGAATACTGGAGTGGGTTGCCATTTCCTTCTCCTCCCAGTAGCCAGGCCCAAAGAAGTCATCAAGTGTTCATCTCTGGCAGGGATTTGTTGGTTCTGCTACCCAGTGTCCATTCTCAATTCTGACAGCAGTGCTCCCAAGTCCTTTGAGGAAGCACCCACCTACTCCCCCATTGTGTGCTATCTGAGCAGGGCTGTCAATGAACGCTTCTGGCTCAGCGGTGTGCCTGCCACTCAAACTAGGCCAAAGGAGTTCTTCCTGCTTTGCTAAGTACAAGGGCAGAGCCTTCCAAGGGCCGACAGCCAGCTGTGTGCCTCAGGAACAAGACCTTCAGTTTCTACTCCCCAGCTCCCAGAGGAGTTCCATTTCCATCCTGAGAGAGGTTCTGACTTCCCTTTGACTCTCAGGATATCCTCCAGGTTGCATTTGTTTTCTGTTGCTTTACAACTGGAGAAACATAACTGTATACAATCTACTGTGATTTAAGCACTAAGCAATTGTAACATTCATAGTATACTCTGCAGCTTATAAAGCATTCTCACGTTCATTTATCTCTTTTAATCAATCTTCCTGGCACTGAATTTTTCACCTCCCCCAAATAAATCACTTATTGATTTCTCTATTTCTCACAACAGCACAATCATTCTTTCAGTCACTTAAGCTTTTTAAATCTCATAATGATTCTGACTCTAGGCTTTCGTTAACCTTGTATAATCAGTCACCTAATCCAAAATACGGGATCTCCCAGATCAATCCCTGCTTCCCAGGTGGCACTAGTGGTAAAGAACTCATCTGCCAATGCAGGAGATGGAAGAGATACGGATTCGATCCCTGGGTTGGGAAGATCCCCTGGAGGAGGGCATGGCAATTCACTCCAGTATTCTTGCCTGGAGAATCCCATGAAGAGAGGAGCCTGGCCGGCTACAGTCCATAGGATCACAAAGGGTTGGACAGGACACGACGGAGTGACTTAGCCCAAATGCACAGATCGATCCCTTCCTTTCCATCCTCTCTGCCTAAACCTTTGTCAGAGCCTTCCTCACCCTTCAACAATGGATTGCTGACTCTGCTACCAGCCTACTGTCTCCAAACCATCCTCACACCACTAGCATCGGATACAGCTAACATTTTATTATCGTTGTCATTCCTTTTCTTTCTGTGGTTTACAGAACAAAGATTACAGGACAATGATTTATAGGGCAATTCCCTAAGCTCAATTCTGGGCTGTCTCCAAGTACACTAGCTTACAGTACACTATCCCTCAGCACAAAAATATTGGCTGGAACAAGCATTTTCATACACATACTAGGTTGAAAAAAAATTGCCACAAATTTTTGCAGCTCCCGCTGACAGCAAGTGGAGTCTTTCAATACCCTCTTGAATCTGGGGAGACCCTGTGATTTGATTTGGCCAAGGGGAAGGTATAGCAAATATAATGCAAGTAGAGGCTTAAAAATCACCTTAAACTAGGGTTTGTTCTTTTGCTGCTCTTGGAATACTGCTTGTCTGTCACATAAAGAAGCCCAGGCTAGTCAGCTGGAGAATGGGAGGCCCATGCCACAGGTATCTGTTAACCTGACCTAATAATTATCAGACATAAATGAGACCATCCTAGATCATCCAAACTACCAGGTGACTGAGGATAACAGAGGAACTCAGCCAAGAGCAGCAGCAGAACCACCTCGCTGAACCCAACTTGAACTACCAACCACACAATTGCAAGCAATACAGTCATTTTAAGCAATGATTTGGGGATGATTTGTTACACAGCAATGGATAACTGAAAAAACATCTAAGCTGACTTGGTTACTTTCTCATGGGAATTCCTTTTCAATTACTGCTCACTGTCTTGTGCAATTAATCATAAAATATCTTCTTTCAATTTTTGTATCATTACTTAATTTATCATGTATCCTATTTTTCCCCTTGTAAGTTCTTTGTGAAGAGACTCTGCATTTTATATGTTTATACCCCATGTATGTACAAAGTATATATGGAATGACTAGTAATCAATCAGCCCTTTCCAGGACCCAGCTGTCAATCATATCAATTAAAAATCAAAAAGAATTAATCATTTCAACACATATTTTGATCAATAATTTTAAAAGCTTAAAAAGGAGTGATAAGATTTATAAATTATAAAATATAAAATCCCGTTATCTACAGGCATAAAATCATGCATAATGTACATATTAGTAACCACTTCACTGAATCATTTCCAGAAAATTAATTCTTGCAAGTAGAATCTGCACACCAGTCTAAGGGGCACAAGGAAACAAGCATGTAAAGGTAAAAGTTTCACAGAAGCAAATGTTTGATTTTCACCAGGAAATTATTTTTCTCCCAAGACACCTATTTCTCCTATGTGGTTTGCAACCCTAATCTGACAGACTGCCAAAAACAAACCTTCTATTCTAACAGTGTCACTTGATTCTCTTGTTGTTATTCAATTAGATTTTGCATTTAAAAGAAAAATTCCCTTGTGTTTCTTATAATGATGCACCTGCTCCTTGGGAGATTTCCTCTTTTGACAAGAAATGCCTTCAATCTGGCAAGAAAAATGACTCTAGGCTTTCTCTGATAATATCAAAGATCATTTGTTTGTATTAGATGTTTATGTGGGTTTTCCTCCTCTTAAGAGCAGTAAAATATTGTTGCAATTCCCTCCAAGACAACAGTGCACAGAAAGTTTCTTGGCCTCTGTTCTGAATTTCCATTGTACACCTGCACAAGAACAACTAGTTGAAAGTAGCAGAGCTATGACACAGTAGACAGAAATTCATTTGCCTTAGTCCCTTCCTTTTGGATATCCATACACAGTAGTAAATGTCAAATCAATAACTGCAGCATCATTTCAAATCTACCATATTGTAACGTTTCCTCATGAAATGCTTGCTCTAAATGAAATGAATTTTATGTTCAAAGCTGTATTATTTATTTTTTTATATTTTATTTCTAACTGAGATGTACAAAGATCCTTAAGAGAAGCACCATCTTCTTTCTGTGTCTAGACCTGAAACTCCTACATATTTGGGTAATCTTCAGTTAATACTGCCTTCCAGAGAGACTTCTGCAATGGGAACAAAATGTCACACTTTTTCAAATAAAGGACACCTGAAGGGTGTCTCCTAGACTCCAGCCAGGCTGAACGTAATTTAACGTTGAAATGCATCAGAAATACCCAACAGACATTCTCTAGATGTGAACCCATTAGCATACTGCTTTCCTAAACCTTATCCTCTCTGCCTTTGAAAATTTCAATATATACAAACGAAATACAGATTTCAACCCATTCCCAATTGGGACGTCTGCTCCATAATAAGAGAAATAGGTTTTTGCCTTTCTGCAGATTCAGCAGGGAAAGCCATGCTTGAAAATGATGTGTTTAGAGTGACACCTTGGAGAACTGACATACTCTGCACACATGCAATCCTCATAAACCTCCCCAGACAGCCCTTATTTCATTTTGCACACTGCACCCTGGCTGGGCTCCACAGCACATGGTGTGTGGTGAGCCTGTGCTGGAGTGGTTCTCCCTTCCTGGCGGCTCTTTGATGGACAGTTGTCAGTAACAGCCAGGAGGAGTGGGGTCCAGCCACCAGCAAGTGAAAAACGGGCCACCGACAGTAAGCTTCCTTAATTAACTTTCCCAAGGCAAGCCTGTTCCCACAGGAAAAAACACCACGTTTCCCCTCTCCTAGCGGTCCATTGAAAAGGCGCAACAATGCTGTTGCCTTTTTGTTTCCTAAAGACTTTCTTCCCCGCAAGCAGTAGCGTGTTCCTCAAAGAATGCTAGTATTTCCTGTGGAAACTGTATGGCTGCCAGTAATGGCTCATAATTTTCCCTCTTTTCCTTTCGTAAAAATGAAATAAACAAAACGTGGCATTTGACAATAGCCAAATTACCAGCCACCTCGCTTACCACCTGCAGATGAGAGACATCACCGCGAAAGGAGGCCAGGAGAGAAACACTCCTGGCTACAATTGACCCGGACGAGCGGGGAACACAGGACAGCGCCCAGGGGTGGTGGTCGGAGCGCGGAGCCCTAGAGAACCGGGCAGCCAGGGGGCCGCGGTGCCCAAGAGCGAGGGGGCTCCCCCTTGGGCCGCGCGGCAACCCCTGGCGTCCCTCTTTTTGCGATTACTATTATTATTGTTGGTACTGTTTCTATGACTATTACTTCGTCCCTGGTTACCTCAGTTCTTAGGAGCCTCGGCACTGCCCATCCCTGCCTCCCACACCATCCCAGGTGGCAGGAAGAATAAGCACCACACGAAACCGGCAAAGGAAGAGAGCAATCCTTTGGAACCTGAGGTGGGGGCTCCTCCCCCTCCCTCAAGGAGAAGAGAAGCCGCTTGGCAGGCGCCGCCAGCGTTACTATAGAGACCTCCCCCAAACCCTTTCTGCAGAGGCACCGCCGCCACTCGAGCCGCCGGGATTCGCCGCACAAAGGGGGCCCCGGGGCTCACGGCGGGGCGGGGGGACCCCCGCCCGGGGCGCCCGGTGCAAACTTGGAAAGGCTCAGCCGCTCGCGCCCCACCCCCGTCTCCCCGCGGCGTCCGCCCCGGGACCTGGACTCACCCCGGGCGCCCGGCGCTGCGGCTGCTCAACAATGCAGACGGACGGACGGACGGACAGATGGACGGCGGCGGCGGGAGCAGGAACCGCGGGAGCCGGCGGGCGGCGGAGGCGCTGCCGCGGCCCCGCTACGTCACAATGCGGCCCGGCCTCCGGCGCCTCTCCCCCGGGCCCCCCAACGGGCGCGCGGCAGCGGGAGGAGGGCAGCCCCGGGGCGGCGGGCTCGGAGCTGGCGCTGAGGGACGCGGAGCGCCGAGCGCGGCGCACCGCCGGGCGGGGGCGCGGTCTCCACGGCCCCGGCCGCCGCGCCCTCCCGCCGCCGCCGCGCGCCCGGCGCCCGCCCCCCGGCCCGCGAGCCCGGCTCGGCCTGACTGACGGCGACCCTCCCCCGCCCTGCCCGCGGCGCCCGCCGCGCGGCGGCCCCCAGCCCCGGCCGCGCAGCCTCCTCGCCCGCGAACCTGCTCTTTCCTTCTTTACCTTTGGCTCTCGCACCTCTGTGTCTTTGCTGCTCAACTGGCTGTCTCCGATCTCCTCCCCTCCCACTTTTTACCCCCTTTCTCCTCCGCCCCCCCCACCCGCGCTGGGCGGCCTCCCCCCCACCCCGGGAGATGAAATCGCCCCTCACCGTGATCCCTGCGTCAACCGCTGCCATCTCATTGGTCCCCAACCCACCCCAGGGTTCCAGCCTCGGCCGGGCAGAGGCACTCGGGCAGGGGGCGACGGAACATGGGCACGGTCCTGGGAAACTGCCCTGCTTCGGGAGCCCCTTGGCAGAGGACTTTTGCGTTGGCACAGTCCTAAACCCAATCGTCCCCGCCCGCCCCCAACCCGGTCTCGCCCACCCTCGAGGACTTCGCCAAGGAAGGAAAGCTGAGGGGTCTTTGCCCAGAATGTTCCGTGCTCGAGTATGGGTGGCGGATGGAGGAGACTTTGGTCTGAACTGATGGTATTTCTAATTCAACAACGTTTAATATACCGACGGCCCTTTAGTAATATAAACTTTACTCTCAGCAGCTCTGTCTTAATTGGGAGGGGGCGGGGAGCTGCTGGATGAGGCATCCGTCAGTAAGCACTGGTGACTGACTCCTTCCTTATTTCCGAAGAGAAGTCTGGAGGAGTGGAACCACTGATGCTAACCTTGGCTCACGATCGTCTCGCTCTTGCCCTTTGGAAAGCTTTAAATGGTTTTTAAGAAGGCTCTTTCCCCACCCCGGCAGAGATGGCTCAGAGAAGCTCACTCAGCAAAGCCTTTGAGGGCCACTCTCCTGCTCCTGGGTGTGGCCGCTTGTCTGATGCTGCTCCAGAGAAAAGTGTGAGGAAGCAAGTTCTCTCGTCTGTCTGCTTAGGGGCCGCCTGGTTCCCTTGCCAACTCCGGAGGACAAGAGTGGCGCAGCGATCCTGGGAAATTTGACCCCATCTGGGTTAGTGGCGGTGGGATGTATAGCATGTGTAAGGCTATCACTGAAAACATATTACCAGTAAAAAGGAAGGGCATGGTTGCTTAAAAACTGTGGTTGCCTGGGTGACTAGCATAGTGCCTACGCGGTCTGGAGACTGCTGTGTTGGCGCTGCAGGGAAGAGGCCCTTGTACTATTCGGGAGGACACACCTAGCCCTCCCTGCTCTGGACCTCTTTGGATGAAGAGTACATAGTCTCTGAAATAAGGACTGCCTTGAAGGCCAGCAGAAGACATTTCGCGTGCTTTTGATTCCATTTCCGATTGAGAAACTAAATTTCTCTCTCTGCTGTCGTACATAAACAGCCAAAAGTATGTTCTGCCGGTGTGGTAATTTGTTTACTGTAATTTATCATATATAAGACTTTAAGTACATACATGGAAAGTGGCTTCACAATTTGAAAATACCCACTGTCCCTCAGAAAATATAAAATCAGATGACATCATATGGCACTAAAAAATACTTGAAAATACTGGGTTTAATTCTTTCACATCTGGTTAAAATAAAAACCGCCTTTTTTTTTTTTTTTTTGCCTACTATAAACTCTCAGAAAAGCACATCTTGCTTCCATCCAGTAGATATGGATGGAGTTGGTGTCACCCTTGATATGTTCTAAACACAACACACTGTTATTGCCATGCTCTTAAATATTTTGACAACCTGCTTTTGAAAAATCAAATTTTAACATTAAAGGAGTAATTTTTGAAGTTATACCTGGCTATCTCCTTCCAACTGCCTTAAACATCTAACAGTAAGTAGGCCAGTGTTACCTCAGTGTAAACGGTTCAACAAAGAATGGGTATGATCCTGTTACATGGACAGAAAACATTGCTGAGAAGAGAAAATATTGGTTTTGTGTAGCGAAGGAAGAGCATGCTATAGTCTAAAAAGCAGTCTTTGAGATATTGTTTCAGAAATTTTCCCGTTTTTTTTCTAACTTCTTTTGTTATGGTTCATTCTAACATGTTTTTGATTACATATTTACCATTGTTTCCCTGTGATTATTTTTACGCTGTGCTTTAAACCTATGCTTATACATACAGGCAATGAGTTTGCTTTCACTGGGACCATTTGTTGGCTTGCTTCTCCTGTGCACAGTCTTGCCAAATCCTAAACCACAAACTGATACACCAAAGTGTGGAAGTAGGGAAGTAATTGGAGTTGAAACAGAGCTGCTAAATTTTAGATTGGATGGCAAGAAAGCTGGCTTTCTCAAAATAACGTTGACTTTTTATCAAGTTAATAAGTTGCTCTGCCCACTCCTTCAGTGGCTTCTCACTACCAACTACTCTCTGATACTCAGTTTTCTATTCAAGCAGCTGCCTCGGCAGGCTAGTACTAACTATGGAATGGCTTAGCAGCCATAGCTGCTAGATCATTTACCCCTTTTAGAACTCCCAGGCCTGCCACAGCTTGGAGTGTGCAGCTCTTAGAGCACTTATTTCTGTTCCACATCCGTTTCTTCTCCCCTACTATTCAGTTGTCAGTTTCCATTCATGCCAGGGAGTTCATATTACTCATATTTGGATCTTCATCACTGAGCAGATTTTTATATTCAAGAGTTAGCTACTGAAAATAATTAGTACAGAAATTCATTTCACTGTAAATCATCTGCCAAAGAGCTGCCATGTAATTATTCATT
Organism: Nanger dama; assembly: GCA_917880005.1. Lineage (NCBI taxonomy): Eukaryota > Metazoa > Chordata > Mammalia > Artiodactyla > Bovidae > Nanger > Nanger dama. The sequence continues at coordinate 10,282,106 of CAKJTW010000057.1, read as the reverse complement.
CAATTATTACAATTAAACAGCTGCCTCTCTCTTTTACCCAGTTTCCATAATATATCTTTATTGTGCTACAAAAATTGAATAAACCTGCTACAACACTGCCAACGATCAAATAGAAACTATTCTTTTTCTTTTTCCCATTCTTTAAGTGTTGATTTGCTTAATAAGACATCCACCTCTGCATTAAAGGCTCTGAGTTTTATTTCTCATTGCAGAGTGTGTATCGCTGAAGAAAGCCCTGTTTGGGGTCCTTTCTGATTTCTCGTTGGAACCTATAATTCAGTTGGGCCCATGATTTTGGGCTTCCCAGGTGGCTTAGTGGGTAAAGAGTCCACCTGCAATGCAGGAGACGCAGGAGACATGAGCTCTATCTCTGGGTTGGGAAGACCGCCTGGAGAAGGAAACAGCAACCCATTCCAGTATTGCCTGGGGAATCTCATGGAGGAAGGAGCCCTAGAGGTATAGTCCAGGTCATTGCAAAGAGTCTGACAAGACTTAGCACCTAAACAACAATGTATCAAGAATACTTCACACGCAAATGTAATTGTATCAGTCTTGATAGCTTAGGTTATACTGTAGTAACAAACATTGAGGAAACAAGTAAAAACTTCCACAGCTCATTAAAAATGCTTTTCTTGTTTTCACTGTATGGTAATTCCAGGTCAGTGGCATCTCTGCTTCAAATCTTTTCACTTTAAGAATCCAGCCTAATGAAACAGCCACTAACAGCAATATTGCTGGTCACTCTAGTGAGGGATAGCAAACTTGAAGGTCTTATATGGGAAATTAAATACTCCAGCTCAGAAATTATAAAGGTCACTACTGCTCACAATTCATTGGCCGCAACTAGTAATGTGGCTCCACTTCTCACAAGACGAGGAAGTGCATCCTACAGTGTGACCAGACATTTGGTAAATAATAAGATGAGGAGGTATGAACGTACTACACTTTACCGTAGATCTTATAAAACAGGAGAAGTCTTTGTGCATTTTATAAAAAGCCATAGAGCTGAAGTTATAGAAATAGATGATGAACAGAAGTATAAATTCTATAGCAGTTCTAACTTCTGAAATAACCACAAAATCAAGAGCAAATAAATGTGACTGACAACGAATGATTAGGAATTGAACTTTTGAACATTTTTGAGTTTCTTCAGACAAACTTTACACTTCTTTAGATAGAGCTTATCTTTGGTATGAAAGTGAAAGTCTTAGTCTCTCTGTCATGTCTGACTCTTTGCAACCTCATGAACTATAGTCCGCCAAGGTCCTCTGTCCATGGGAATTCTCCAGGCAAGAATACGGGTGTGGCTTGCCGTTTCCTATTCCAGGGGATCTTCTTGACCAGGGATCAAACCTGTGTCTTACGTCTCCTGCATTGGCAGGCGGGTTCTTTACCACTAGCATCACATGGGAGGTCTATACTTATGGGTATTTGTATGCCTGAGCTGAGTCTGATTAGGAATTTAGCATTCTCACCTAACCTGTTTTCCATGATCACGTCTTCACTTTCTAGTGATTTTTTCCATGCAATATTTCCACTTTTTTCCCTTCTTGGAGCAAGTTTTAGCCCTTTGCTTCTTTTTAGCACTTCTAATAAGGTTAAAATTGAGGAAGGAGATGAAATTCAAACCTAGCAGCTTAGCTGCTTATAATATAGCAATGTCAGTAGATTAGGTATAGGAGAAATTTTATGCATTGTTAATCTGATGTGCTGAGATTATCGTGAGATTCCATTTAATCCTGTTACTGTACTTTACCCTGGAGAAGGCAATGGCACCCCCACTCCAGTACTCTTGCCTGGAAAATCCCATGGATGGAGGAACCTGGTAGGCTGCAGTCCATGGGGTCGCTAAGAGTCGGACACGACTGAGCGACTTCACTTTCACTTTCCACTTTCATGCGCTGGAGAAGGAAATGGCAGCCCACTCCAGTGTTCTTGCCTGGAGAATCCCAGGGATAGGGCAGCCTGGTGGGCTGCCATCTATGGGGCTGCACAGAGTCGGACACGACTGAAGTGACTTAGCAGCAGCAGCAGCAGCACTTCACCCATCCTTACAGATCACTGGCAATTTTATTGTTGGGATTTTTAAATGGGAAAAATTAGACCATGCACAAAACTACAATCAGATGAACGTCTTGCCATTTGTTCTGAGACACCCTGGGGCAAAAACATACCAAACCCCCCCAAAAAAAACAAACAACTACCCATGAAGCATTAAGGGGTTTTCAGTAAATCAACTGATTTGGGACCGTCATCTTTCCCCTGTGTTCCTCTTCCATAACGAGCTACCAGCAGGGTGCACAAGTTGGTGTAAAGATACCTAGAGGAACTCTGGATTCAAACTCTATACAAATATTTATGGCTAGATTTAACTATAATTACTTTAACCCAATAGTCAGATTTGTGCAGGTTTGTGCTTTATTCTACCTAAGGTTGATTTGGATGCACTGATTCATGTTGGCCTTGAGAGACACTGCCCATTCTTAAGCTTCATCTGCAAACCTGCCATTGTGATTTAAAAGTCATGTTTCTGCAGTAACCTGGGTTCAGTGGACTGGTGTTTTTCTAGGGACTCCACCTACATCATCTTCAGTAGGTCCCTTTATCCTGGATACTTTTTATGGAAAACCTTTTCCCTCCCAGAGTGGCTTGTTGCCTTCAGATCTATTTGAATTGATCTCTCACTATGAGGTTTCCCTGATGGCTCAGATGGTAAAGCACCTGCCTACAATGCAGGAGACCCAGGTTTGATCCCTGGGTTGGGAAGATCCTTTGGAGAAGGAAATGACAACCCACTCCAATATTCTTGCCTGGAGAATTCCATGGAGAGAAGAATCTAGAGGACTATAGTCCTTGGGGTTGCAGAGTTGGACACAACCAAGCTACTAATGCACACTCACATCTCACTATGTGTCCACTGATGCCTCTGCTCTGAATCCGTTTGCTGTTGACAATGGTGAAACTGCCTAAGCCCTGTGCTCCCACAAATGAACAATCATTGAGAAGTGTACCCACCTTATTGTGTTCTAGGCAATGGCTTAACACAAAAAGCCTCCTCTCCATGACTTTGATAAAACCCATGGTCCACTCTTTCTCATGATTTCATAAGATTTGCACATGACTCTTTTGTTTACCCAGGACAAGCCCAAACACAGATTTTCCCCTTTCTGCCTGAACGTGCTGACAAGACCAGACCCAGACCCTCTAACTTCCCATTCTTTGTCTCATGAATGAATAGCTGAGATTATGACTGTGGGTCCCTCTGAAGCTTCCTAGACACAGAGAAAAACATTTCCTGTTCAGCTAACTGACCTAGACTTCCTCTGATTACAACCACCCCAAATGTAAATTATCTCACGTGTAACATGTCTGTCCTTCCCTACAAAGTTCTAGTGCAACATCACCTATCAGAAACACTCTGGTACTCAGGGTTGCATTGTTCTTCCTATTTTAAGAGCCTGAATAAAATCATTCTTACTTGTCTGTTTTTTGTCTTTAAAATCATCCTTTCCCCCTTTTAAATTCTAGTGTCTCTCCCATCTTCATTAATAGTTTCATTAATAGCTACTCCAGTCACTGATGTAAATTGAATCTCTTCTGATGTCTGTCTTTTACATTTTTAAGATTTTACTACAGTATATAATCTGTGGGCTTCCCAGGTGGCGCTAGTGGTAAAGGACCTGCCTGCCAACACAGGAGACCAAGAGACTGGGTTGGACAGATACCCTTGGAGGAGGACATGGCAATCCACACCAGTATTCTGGCCTAGAGAATCCCATTGACAGAAGAGCCTGGAGTGGGGCGAGTACAATTCATAGGGTTATAAAAAGTCGAACATGACTGATGCAACTTAGCATGCACATAACCTGTATTTTGAATATTGCTATGATATGTATGTGCTTGGATTCAGAGTTTTTATTGTCTTTACGAGTAATTCACCTTTTTTTTCCCTCACCTATTCTACTTCAGCACTGGAATCATGCATTTGGAGATAACTGGATGGCTCTACAGATGTCTATGAGATGGAGTAAAGTGATTTAGAGTTTATGAGGATTAAAACTATAATAGACTGGTCTCTGACTTGATCTTTAATCAGCTTTTAGGGATTAATAGAACAGAAAGCTTTCCCCCTTGGATAAGTCATGCAAAGACATTAGTTGGTTACCTCTAACTACAGAAGAAAGCTGTCAGTGAATGGAATGCATAAGTAATTATAATCCCCACTGTTCTAAACCAGAATAAATCCTATTTCCAAACAGTTTTGGTGCAGAAGTCCAGTTCTGAAAATGAAGTAAGATATTCAGTCTTCCTAGATATGACTATCTTACAAGTTTTACTTTCTTCTATGAATTTATAGCTTCCAGTTTCCAGTTCCTCATCCTGGGGACATATGGTCCTCTTTAGAAGAAATCAAGGAAAGAAAAGCTAAATACATATTGGACTGGATGAGAAAAGCTGATGGCTGATGAAAAACGGCCCTTGTAAATCATGGGAAATGTTTTAAAGGCGGTTTGTGGAAAGAATACAGAAAGATGTAATTGTTGATAGACTGAATGCTTTTAAACTCAAAGTCCAAAGTAACCCTCAGTATAAAGGTTAAGCACCCTGATCTGGGAGTCAGACCTCCTGGGATTAAATCCCAGCTTTCCTTCTTACCACCTTCAAAGTCACTTCATGTGTCCAGGCCTTACTCTTCACAGCTACGAAATGAGAGGTTAATAGTACCTACTCAAAAAATTGTTATCAACATTAAATAAGCTAATATTCTAAGAAGACTTAAAAGTAAACACATTAAAAGTGTAAATAAGTATTTGTTAAATAAATGCACTCTAGAAAACCTGTGGCACCTGGGTGAATTCACTGGGGAAAAGGGGACCCTACAGCTGACTGCTGCTTTGTTGGATGGAAATATCCCTATTTCTTTACTTGTGTCATGGCATCAAACAGCACTAGAATTCTTTTTTCTTAAACTACAATAATAGTACATTCTAGATTGCTATATGGTATGTGTTTAGTTGTCCACAAACTTACTTTTGTTATAATCATTTAGATCATGTGACATTGAGAAAATCTTTCATTTCATGTTTTAGTATTGCCATTGGTTCTCTGACAATTTAAACTTTAAAAAACTTTTAGCCTCCAATTTCACATTTAACTTTGGTTTGTAAATAGCATTTAACATTCAACTGAGACCTTTAATGGTGATTTGACTAATAATTTAGAAATAGACGAAGAGGAAATACTTTTAACAATGAAACATTTTTAGTGAGAAGAATCTCTTCCACATTTAACTCTAGGGCTGTCAATATGATTTTGAGATGCTTATCATTATAGTGATATAAATGAAAAAATATAGTCCTTGGAAAAATGCAAGGTACTTGGTTACACATTTATGCAAATATTTGCTCATTTGCTGTGCACTAGGCACTTTGTTACCCACTCCAGTACTCTTGCCTGGAAAATCCCATGGATGGAGGAGCATGGTAGGTTGCAGTCCATGGGGTTGCTACTAGTCGGACATGACTGACCGACTTCACTTTCACTTTTCACTTTCATGCATTGGAGAAGGAAATGGCAACCCACTCCAGTGTCTGTGCCTGGAGAATCCCAGGGACGGGGGAGCCTGGTGGGCTGCCGTCTATGGGGTCGCACAGAGTCGGACACGACTGAAGTGACTTAGCAGCAGCAGCAGCAGCAGCAGCAGCAGGCACTGTGTTAATTGTTTAGGATATTGGACAGAATAGACACACTAGACTGATCTTATAGGTAGTCAATAAACAAGCATGTTTCAGTGTTGCCAAGACCTATGGAGGCAAAAACAGAATCCTGTGGGGAAGAAAGAAAAACAAAGAGGATATGCTATAATACTGGGTGGTCAGGGAAGGCCTCTGAAATTTGAAGAAAGAAAAAGGACAACTATGCCAACAGTGAGAGAAGACTTCCAGGTAAAAGAACCAGCTCGGACTGCTCAGTATCAATCCATTGACCATGAGAAAACCAAAGTGTTCAGAGTTATTCTCAAATAACTAAGTGATTTAAGGAGGGCATTGGAAAAGACTCTGATGCTGGGAGGGATTGTGGGCAGGAGGAGAAGGGGACAACCGAGGATGAGATGGCTGGACGGCATCACGGACTCGATGGACGTGAGTCTGAGCGAACTCCGGGAGATGGTGATGAACAGGGAGGCCTGGCGTGCTGCGGTTCACGGGGTTGGAAAGAGTCGGACATGACTGAGCGACTGAACTGAACTGACTGGGGCTTCCCAGATGGCTCAGTGGTAAAGAACCCGCCGGCCACTGCAGGAGATGCAGGAGACATGGATTAGATCCTTGGGTCAGGAAGATCCCCTGGAGGAGAAAATGGCAACCTGCTTCAGCATTTTTGTCTAGAAAATTCTATGGACAGAGAAGCCTGGCAGGCTACAGTTCCTGGAGTTTCAAAGAGCTGGACATGACTGAGTGCATGCATGCACATGCATGCGCACACACACACACACACACGTCATCTACCACTTGGCCTGGTACATAGAGATACAAAAGCAAAATCTATCATCAATACCACCATTAACCATATATTTGGGAAACACAAGTGGAAATGTTGACTTATTAAAGTGCTCATTAAGCATTTGTGAGAACAATATAACTGCATTGTGCTAATTCCTAGACAGCAAGCCTTCAAAGAAAGTCAAACCTCCTACAGCATACTCCCTGGTGTGAGGATCAAGTAGTGCTAGTGGAAATGTGTGGCCAGGTATAACAGAAAAGAGATCAATTATTCCAAAACACTGGAGAATTGAGATTGGAACATAAAACACATTTAAGAGCAAGTCAGCAGAAAATCATGAGGGTGTTGAAAAAAAAATCTATGAGAATCATAAATAATCAGGTAGGTGCATTTTAAACACAGTGTTTTCTTATATGGAATTTAACAAGAATTGTGACCTATAAATTTGGAACGCTTCTCCTGGACTCTAACTTTCCACATTTTCTAGGACCGTCATGACCTTGGCAATGGCTTTTAGTAGCTACACTGACCAGGGGGAAAGAACACGGAATCTTGGTACAGAATCGAGGAAATGAGGATTTGGGTCTTGGGGCAGAAATTCTCCTGCTCACAGTATCCTGATGCTCAGAACTACATAACATTATATGAAAGCATAACAGGTCCACAGCAAATGCTCTAAGTATAACCTACAGGGTCCTTCCAGGGATACCCTGCTCCATAGAGTAGCTGCTAGTCAGAGGTTGCTATTGAGCTGTTGACATGTGCTGTGAGTGTAATAGGCACACTGGATCTCAAAGTCTTAGTGCAGAGAAAAGAATGTAGAATATCCATTAATAATTGTGTACTGTTGGAATATACGGTTAAATAATATGTTGAAAATAAATTTCACGTGTAATCTTTTTAAATCCAGCTATGCCAAAACTTAAAACTGAATATTTCTCTTGCATTATATTTCTATTGGACAGCTCGGTTCTAGGGAATGTGAAAAATCACCCCATCATAGCTGCTCCCCAGCATCCATCCTAAACCGTTCCATCAAAATGGATGGCAGTGTCATCAGAGGTTGGCTAGCCAGTTTCAGGTTTGGATGGGAGGTAAGAGATGGATGTGACAGTTATACAGTATTAATGTGTAAAATTAATGCTTCATAGAAAAACTCATCAATAAGAGTTAGACAATATTTATTGATGTGCTGTAGATGTTCCCAAAGAAGGAAACCAGGAGCATAAAAATAAAACAAAACACTACATTATCCTTGTGCCAAGTGAATGAGCGGCTGCAGAATATACTGTCCTTCAGATTGCTTTAGATTTTTTTTAAAAAGGGAGCATGAATAATTCTCAAAAATTATATTGAACCTTCCTTTCTTTCCTCTAAAACAGCAACTAAACAAGCAGAAAGAAGCCTTTTACAATCAATAAGCTAAGATATTCTAAGCTAATGAGTATTCTGCAAACTTCTTGACAATAGCCACACTCCATGTAGATTATGCAACAGATGTTGATGATGCTTAGCATGACTGAGGATACAGAAAAAAAAAAAAACTATTGTGTCTTCATACTTGGCTGAAGGAAAAATCTTTTCCCTTGAAAAGATCTGCATAAATGTCCTTCCTTAGCAAACTGACTAATATGTTGGGCTTCAAAGTGACCAGACTGTACACTTACTGTTTTACTAATCCGCTGGCTTCCTCTGTTTTGAAATGGTTACAGAAAAGTCCATTTTGGAATATTTTGCCCTTGGCTTTAACACTTGGCAGAAAAGTTCCCTGTTCTCTGCTCTTCCTTGTGTTAGTTATAAAGCTGTTTGTCATCTCCAGTATCCGGAACACCTGCTTTTTTAAAGGACTGCTGGCTCAGGGAAAAGAACATAAGTTATTTTTATGCAACAACTCGCCAACTCAAGGCTTTTAAAAACCCCATTTGAGACAGTGTTTTCTACCCCCATCCCCACTCAAGTAAAGTATTTTAAAAATCAAAATCTTTCATTTTACCAACTTCCTTTTGAGATAAACCACTGGAAGGCAAATGACAGGACAACTGGGCAAACCAAAGCATGAAACTTTTGATCATAACAGGATACACAGGGGAAGAAAAACACAGGCAATCTTGTCTCCCAATTCAGAGAGAGATTTTCCACAGAACTTGGAGAAACTTAAGGAGGAAAAATTTTCACGAATTTAGGAAGACCAAAGAGATGAGGGAGGCTCTTTTAATTTTTCTTATGGAGAACAACACAGTTTAAATCCCATGTTTAGTGTGTATCTGTTGTTTTTCCCTTCTTGGCAGACTTTCTCCCTTCTTGTAGCAGCTATTATCTTTTCTTCGGGGAACACTCCCTTCCTCAGCTGATAGATGTGTTTATCACTTGACCTGCCTCCCCTGGCCATAGCGATGGGCACGTGATCAAGACAGCCAATCAGAACGCCTCATCCTCTTGGCCATAGGTTTGGGAGGATTGGTTGTGTCTATTGAAAAAGAAGCATTCCTTCTTGTTCTCTTGGGGCTATTAGTGCTGAGAGTGATGTAAGACTTGGGCAGTTGTGGCTGCCATCTTTGCTACTCTGAAGAGAGCCTGACTGAGAATGAAGACAGTATAGAGAAAAGTAGTACTAAGAGTTGTAAAAAGAAAGAAATCTTGATGAAAAAATTTAACGCCCCAGATATCTTACTTATATGATCACAAACTTCCCATTAAGCTTTTCTTTTCAGCATCAGCTAGTTTGAGCTGGGTTTCTGTCTGTTACAATCAAAAGATTCTAACTAATACAATATGTTTGAGTGCAAATAAAAACTGTGTCCAAAAAAAGAGAAAGGAAAGAAAATAGAAAGTATAATAATGGCCTCCAAAATGAAAAAAAGAAGGAAAAATGGAAATGATTAGGTAATTTCTCCTCTTTTCTCTCAAATGTATTAGCAGAAATTACACACACATAATTATACACATGGAAATTCTGTCAGTCTTAACTCACCCTTCAGAATTGAACACAAACTAAATAATTGCAATAAAATTAACCATTTCTGGCAAAGGAGGTGGTCTGAATGCAAAAGTGCACATTTTTAAATCATGCCTCTCAGCTTTATTTTTATTTTGTATTTCACCATTTCCCTATTTTTTTAAACAAAAATGATGACTTTTTAAATTAATAAAACAATATACATACTCATTTTAAAAATCATTAGTAAAGAAGTCATTAAAAATAAAAATCCAAATCTTACATTTCAAACCTATCCTTCACGTGTGTCTATAAATGTACTTTCCCAGAACATCTTCCTCACCTTCAAAAAATATTTCTTTGGCTTTTAACAAAAATGGAATCAAAGTAATGCATCTGGTTCCCAAATTAATTCCTTTTTAAACAAAAACATTCTATGCATATCTTTTCACGCAACAATATAAGGTCCACATCATTTTATTTAGCTGACAATTAATATTTCAATTAAAGGGCTTCCCTGGTGGCTCAGTTGGTAAAGAGTCTGCCTGCAAGGCAGGAGACCAGGGTTCAATCCCTGGGCCAGGAAGACCCTCTGAAGAAGGAAATGGCAACCCACTAGAGTATTCCTGTCTGGAGAATTCCATAGACAGAGGAGCCTGATGGGCTACAGTCCACGGGGTCACTAAGAGTCAGACACGACTGAGTGATAACACACACAATATTTCAATTATTGACAAATATTTAGTCTGTCTCTAGTTTCTTTGTTTTCCATTGTTAGATCTAGTACTAAAACAAATGCCCTCAATATATTTTTATACTCTTCCCTTTTTCAAAATTGTTCTCATTTGTGTTATTGTTGTAACTGTTTCCTAATCACAAACTGTGAACTAATGATCAGAACAAGAACAGATTAAAGTCTCCGTCTTGCACACAACTTTGTGCTCATGCACACTGGATGTGATGAAATAGGCAGCAGTGAGGCACAGTTTAAAGCATGACATCGGAAGGAACACCAACATACACGAGGTGACCCAGGACTGGTGAAGTCTACACCCACAATCACACAGGCACAAGTTGCCTTTCCTCTTGTTGTGTGTAACGTTCAAATCACACTCCAGGCCTACAGGTCTTGGCAGATGACTGACCTCTTCACCTACCATTTCTGCCATTTTCACTGTCAGCTTCTGTCCGTTATCACACAAGACAGTTAGTAAAACAGGTTTTCACCTTTAGGCAGATATCTGTGGTCCATTTGTCTAGATCAAGAGCCTTATAAGCACCTCTAATTTTGAATTCTGTGGGGGTATTTGATCCCTAGCAGGATTGACAATATAATTGCTGCTCTTTAATCAGCCCAGTGGACAGGACTCATTTATTTTATGTTCTGCTTTGAATTTTTTTCCCAAGGGAACGTCAAGAGTTTTTAAAATAGTTGGAGAGTTTTTTTAAAATAGTTCAGTCTTTTCTTTTTGCTCGCGTATCATTACCAAACATTCAGACAGTATTAGCCCCACCCCTGCTTTTTTGGCAGTGGGAAGGGGTGTTGTTTATGGCACTTTAGGTTACTGAAGCCCGACCCAGTTACCTGTAATATTTTCCTCTACCTTCTCCAGGCAAGGAAACATGAAAAAATGATCCTTCTTGTGGTGGTTTATCACCTGGCTTAATTTTCTTTACACTGACCTTTTTGTGTCTGAAAGCAGGGGAGTAAAGTGTCCTGGCTGATGTGTAGCACTGGGTCTCAGATAACCTGAGCAGAACAGGAAGCGCAGGTGCCTTGCCTGTGACCCCCTCTCTCACTTCTGTTTCATTGTCTCTCCAATACTGTTGTTGAAAGTAAGAAAATATTTGGTTGGACAAAAAGTTCACTTGGGTTTTTCATAACACATTATGGAAAATCCTGAATGAACATTATGGCCAACCCAATAACATGAGGCGATTTTAAGGAAATCTCTGATTGCAGCAGATTACATGTCAAAGAACAACAGCCAGTTAAAACAGCAAGACCTGCCTCTCTACTGACAAGGAAGAGAAGCTCCTGATGTCAGATTCCTGGTTCAACAATGAAATGTAGGGAAGTGTCTGAGGCCCAAAGAACCCAACTCCTGGAGGGGCTTTTGCTTTACTGTTTGGCAATTACCAATAAGTCATAATTGGCTGGCGTCCTAACAGGGTCCTTTCCTTACTCAAGGCCAGGAATTCCCTGCAAAATTGTGGGGTAGGTCAAGTTTATGTTGGGTACCAACCACCTCACTTAACTTTTCAACTTCTCTCCATTTTTCAAAATAGAAATCTACTGTGTTTAGGGGCTGGTCTTCCTGGGACCAGATTTGATTCTTAGATCTGGGCTGTGTATCACATCTCAGACTTTTCTGTTTCCACTCAACACTTGCCACCAAAATACACTTGTCTTGTGTCCCACTCCCTCTGGATCCTAATAGGATCTGGAGGGAACCCTATGTGCCATGTCCCGTGCACTCAGTTGTGTCCCATTTTTGTGACCCAGTGAACTGTAGCCCACCAGGCTCCTCTGTCCATGGGATTTTGCAGGCAAGAATACTGGAGTGGGTTGCCATTTCCTACGGCAAAGGGAGTGAAGCCAATAAACCCATGTAACTGAAGGTCACTTGTGGATGCATCTCTTGGGAAATACATGCAGCCAAGAGGTTCCCCTAAATCTGGTTGTGAATCTTTATGCAAAAGGAATGAATATAATGGTAGGGCTTTAAGGCACTTTCTTAGGGGAGATTTTCAGTGACAGAGGTGATTTAGAAATTCCTCAAAGCACATGAAGAGGCAGCCCCCTACGACAAGAACTTAGCCTGGCCTCCTGCCTTCTGCCATTTTGACAGGAAACTTGATGGGCTGTCCTAACACAGCAGCAATTATAACTTAGCAGTCCTTGGGTCTCCTCCCCACAGCAGGGGAAGAGAGCTCTGCCAGGGAACATTCTCCAACATAAGGCAGCTTTTTGACATTCCACAAGAGAGGCAGTGAAAGATCTTGTTTGAAACACATGGAGTTCACTGCTCGCTTTTCTCACACTTACTCTCTCCTCCTCTCTGGCTCATCTGCCCAGGCTTTTAGAGGACACCTACATGACTAGGTGTGCTCACTGCTTCTACAGAACCACACTGAAATGCCTATCATGTTATGTTCAATGAGGGAACTCGAAAGAAACACATGTGGGATCAAACTGGGATAAAGAAGACAGCACTGTTCCAACTGAATAAAACATTCAATTACTACTTCTGTCTCTTTTCAGTTGGGTCCCATCTTTTCTGATACCTTCAAATTCCTATTTCATATAATTGCTTTTTCTTTGAAGAGTATAGATTATATACAGTATTTCAATCTCATTTTCTAAGAAGCAACTGAAATGCAGTATGTAATATAACTGGCTTTTTTCTTATGATCATAGGGAAGAGAAATTCATCTAAGGTTCTTATAAAGAAAGTAGACTATTTTTCTGTATTTCTTTAAGTAAAAATTTATTTCACAGACTGTAATGTTTCCTCTGAATACTTCCCTAAATTCAGTGATTAGTCTTTGGTTAACCCTTCTAGTTTCTCTGTGTTCTTTAATAAGGCAGTTTGGAATAGACAACAATATTGTTTTACCAGGAGTAAGTCTTCCTGACCACTTAAGCATTTTGGATATAGTTATATATAAATACAGTACTTTCTAATTTTTCCATAGGTGATGCCTTTTGTTCAATTTACTTGAATTTTAGCACAACATGAAGAAAATTTATAAATATCACCTTAGTTAATTTCATATTCAATGAAGAAGCTATGTGAAGGATAAAGGAAAATTGAAGGCTTTGATTTGAATTGCATTAAGTGTTCATAAATCAATTATAAAAGGAATATTTACTGTTCACTCAGTTAAATATGTTCATGCTCAAGAGAGAAGAATTACATGGTAGGGGAAGACTTTATATATATATATGTATATATATATACATTTTTACATATATATATGTATATATATATATACACACACACACATACATATACATATATAAAATAAAATGAGATCGCAGTTATAAATCCCTAATCAGGGGATCTTAATGGTGACAGGACATTAGAAAGAAGCTAATTGGCAATGTAAGGAAGACCTAGGGCATGAGGGAGATTTTCAAATCAATAAAGTAAACAACTGGCTGACATTGGATAGATAAGAAAAACTTATTTCTATACAACCATCTAAAAGCATCTTCCCTTGCTCTAGTCTGGGAAAGGGTGAATATATAGTGAAGTAGCAAATAGAAGATGAATTCAGGGATTTCAGGCTTTCTGTTTGGGGCTTTGCCACAGTCCTAAATCATCCCTAAGGTCTCAACTCATCCTTCCCTCCTTTCTCCTCAAACCATCTGTAAAGACAATAAAAATATCAGTTATTTTATCATCTGAAGGCGAAGCCTTACAAAGAAGGCAGAATTATTTTCAATAATTTTTTTTTCTAGAAAATACCTTAATGACCTGAGCCTGTTTGGCTATGAAAGTTGTACTCCCCCCGTCTCATCTAAAAGGATCCCCATCTGTGATGTGATTGTGTGCACGCTAAGTCACTTCAGTCTTTGCAACACCATGGCTCCTCTGTCCATGAGATTCTCCAAGCAAGACTACTGGAGTGGGTTGCTATTTCCTTCTCCAGGGGATCTTCCCAGTCCAGGGATCAAACCTGCGTCTCTCGTGTCACTTGCAATGGCAGGTGGGTTCTTTACCATTGCACCATCTGGGAAGCCATGTTCTCCTCTGCTGTTTATCTCAGCAAAGTTCTAAAGCCAAAGAGTTGGTTCTCCTATCTAAGAGCAGAAATCTGAAAATTGAACACTGTGTAGAGTTCATTCAAATATGTATGTAATAAATTTGAGTTAAATATTTACACTCAGAAAAGGGTTGAAAGGTATATAATGTTTGTTTTTTTCTTTCTAACATAATTTTTCCAAAAGTTTAGTTTTTGTTTCTTATGTATAAAACTGCCTAGACCCTTAGCTAGATCATCAGCTCCTTACTGCAAAATTCAGTCTCAAATGGAAGAAAATAGAGAAAATCACTAGGCCATTCAGGTATGGCCTAGATCAAATTCCTTATGATTATACAGTAGAGGCAATGAATGGATTCAAGGGAATAGATCTGGTAAACAGAAGGCTTGAAGAACTACAGATGGAGGTTCATAATATTGTACAGGAGGTGATGATCAAAACCATCCTCAAGAAAAAGAAATGCAAGAAAGCAAAGTGGTTGCCTGAGGAGGCCTTACAAATAGCTGAGATAGGAAGATAAGCAAAAGGCAAAGGAGAAAGGGAAAGATATACCAACTGAATGCAGAGTTCCAGAGAATAACAAGGATAGGTAAGAAAGCCTTCTTAGGTGACCAATGGAAAGACAAAGAGGAAAACAATAGAGTGGGAAAGACTAGAGATCTCTTTTAAAAATTGGAGATACCAAGGGTGAATGTCATACAAAGACAGGTACGATAAAGGACAGAAATGGTAAGGACTTAACAGAAGCAGAAGAAGCTAAGAAAATGTGGCAAGAATACACAGAAGAACTGTACAAAACACCTCTTAACGACCCAGATAACCATGATGATGTAGTCACTCACCTAGAGCCAGACATCCTGGAATGTGAAGTCAAGTGGGCCTTAGGAAGCATTGCTACAAACAAAGCTAGTGGAGGTGATGGAATTCCAGCTAAGCTATTTCAAATCTTAAGAGATGATACTATTAAAATGCTATACTCATTTTGCCAGCAAATTTGGAAAACTCAGCAATAGCCATGGGACTGGAAAAGATCAGTTTTCATTCTAGTTCCAAAGAAAGGCAATGTCAAAGAATGTTTAAATTATCATACAACTGTAGTCATTTCACATGCCAGCAAGATTATGCTCAATATCCTTCAAGCTACACTTCAGCAGCACATGGACCAGTGTACAAGCTGGATATAGAAAAGGCAGAGCAAGCAAAGATCAAATTGCCAACATACGCTGGATCATAGAAAAGGCAGGGAGGAAAAAAGTCTACTTCTGTTTCACTGACTATGCTAAAGTCTTTGACTGTGGATCACAACAAACTGTGGAATATTCTTAACATGTTGGGAATACCAGACCACCTGACCTGCCTCAGAGAAACCTGTATGCAGGTCAGGAAGGAACAGTTAGAACCAGACATGGAACAACAGACTGGATCCAAATTGGGAAAGGAGTACATCAAGGCTATATGTTTTCACCCTGCTTAACTAATATGCAGAAAGCATCATGTGAAATGCCAAGCTGGATGTATCACAAGCTGGAATCAAGATTGCCAGGAGAAATATCAACAACCTCAGATATGCAGATGATACCACTTTAATGGCAGAAAGCAAAGAGGAACTAAAGAGCCTCTTGATCAAGGTGAAAGAGGTGAGTAAAAAGCTGGCTTAAATCTCAACATTCAAAAAACTATGATCATGGTATCTGGTCCTATCACTTTGTGGCAAATAGACAGGGACAATGTGGGAACAGTGTCAGATTTCATTTTCTTGGGCTGCAAAATCAATGCAGATGGTGACTGTAGCCACAAAATTGAAAGATGCTTGCTCCTTGGAAGAATATCTATGACAAATGTAGGCAGTGTATTAAAAAGCAGAGACATCACTTTGCCAACAAAGGTCTGTATAGTCAAAGCTATGGTTTTTCCAGTAGTCATGTATGGATGTGAGAGTTGGACCATAAGTTCATCTGAGCCCCGAAGAACTGATGCTTTCAAACTGTCATGCTGGAGAAGACTCTTGAGAGTCCCTTGGATAGCAAGGAGATCAAACCTGTCAATCCTAAGGGAAATCAGTCCTGAATATTCATTGGAAGTACTGATGCTGAAGCTGAAGGACCAATACTTTGGCCACCTGATGTGAAGAACTGACTCACTGGAAAAGACCCTGATGCTGGGAAAAATGAGGGCAAGAGGAGAAAGGGGTGACAGAAGATGAGATGGTTAGATGGCATCACTGATTCAATGGACATGAGTTTGAGTGAACCTAGGGAGATTGTAATCTACAGAGAAGTCTGGTGTGCTGCAGTTCACGGGGTCACAAAGAGAAGAACAAAACTTAGTGACTGAATAACAAGACCCTGAAAACATAAGATAATCAGAAAAATTACTGAACAATGGAGGAAAGGAAATCTTCTGACCCATCTGGCCCTACAGGTAGCCTCTCCCTATTTCAATAAAAGAAAACAAGTCTTTTATTGTTTTAGCTAAAAGATTGAAATTAAGGTACTCTAACTTTACGTGTATCTGACTTAAAATATTTTGCATGTAAAACAGCCAAGTTAGAGAAAGCCTGGTTCAGCTGTAAGAACCATGTGACACCTAAAAAGCAGGCATTTCAGTGGGGGGAGGTTTTCATGGAGAGCCAAATAAGAAGCAGCTGGGGCTCTAGCATTCCTCCTGATCCCAGACGCTCCAAAACCAGGAACTCAAGCGCCAGCTTAATGTGTGTGCTGCAAGAGCTTATCTTTAAATAGTTGCTCTATTAAATTCATCTTTCATCTATTAATAGAACATCCCCCCAAACCCCACTTCAATACCCAGCCTGAAAACACACAAAAAAGGGTCTGGCTCTCAGAGAAATGGTGGAGAATCCTTATTCTCCTGTGCTTGAAGGACTAGGTGCCAGGGTGGGCATAGGTCACCATGAAGAAGTGTTTAAATTCATAAACTGTAAAAGTATTATACAAAGCTTCCACACTACATAAGAAACTAGGTAGTTCAAAAACAAACGCCTTTGAAACAGTTAAAGGACCAGGTGAAAGGATTTTGTCACAATCCAGAATGTCTGGAAAATGACATCAGGAGTTTGTCCTCCAAAGTACCAGGATATACATGAAAGTCCGAGCAAGATTTAAGCATAAGGAAAGTGTGAAGGTCCAGGAGAAGGAGATATTTTAGATAATACTGCATTTGACCCTCACTATTGTCTTTTATGGCACAGATGCGTCAGCTGCTTGCCAACCTTCCAGGCTGCGTAGTTTGAATGAAAGTCAGTGCGGGGACAGAGGACTTAGAATCAAGTGCTGTAGGTCAAGTTCATACAAAGATCGCATTTTTATCTGTTTGCCCTTGTTCAGTCCTAGTGACACTGCAGTATCACTTGACACAAGTTGTTTAGTCTTCCTAAAACTAGGTATCTGGCCTGACCATCTTCTCCAAAGGACGATTTTTGCATATGTAAGCAGACAGTCTTAATCTAATGAGTGATGGGCGGCAGACTGAAAGAAAAGCTTGGGGACTTAGATGTTTACACTGAGACAGTCAATCCATGGTGGAAAATCTGTGCTCGTTCATGACCGGAATAATGATGTACTGCCATTTCTGCTCACCAACTGACTCACAGCCACACAGCCACCACATGGCCAGACCTGTTGCCCTGCACTGTCCTGCACATCAGAATAGAATGACCACTGCTGGTGTGGCCTGACCACTGTGGGAGACACATACTCTCCCATCCTGTGGACCGCCCAGCA
The DNA here is from genome assembly GCA_917880005.1 of Nanger dama. Classification (NCBI taxonomy): domain Eukaryota; kingdom Metazoa; phylum Chordata; class Mammalia; order Artiodactyla; family Bovidae; genus Nanger; species Nanger dama. The sequence goes on along the minus strand of CAKJTW010000057.1, from coordinate 10,264,156 downwards.
CAGCCCAGGTTAGAATTGCCCACCTGATCAGGGTGTATCTTAATGTTCAAGGCCAGCCCAGACCTGCAGCAGACCTCTTCCCACTTTTCAAGGTGTTTGTGGAACGGAACTCAGTTGAGACGGTCTGAGTCACTCTGCAATTTGCAAATATATGTCTGGAACTAGGTTAGGAGATAATGGCCTGCAGTTGCTTTGGGCACCATCCCAGAAACCTGCTCATCCATGGACTACTCTTCACTACAAATCCTGGGGAATTCCTGTTCTCCTTGACCTACCAAACTCTCCTAGTCCAGACATTACCCCGATGATGGATGGCCTGGGTTATGTGTCTACCTGACCCAAACACATTTTGCAAAGCCAAATATTTCTGTCAGTACAAAATAAGCTTGCTTGCCAAAAACTACAAACTCACAATTCCAATCTGTTAACACTTGTAAAAGATACAGATAGAGAACAATCAGTTTCCTTGGATTCTTAGGTCTCCTGTGTTGCCTTTAGTATTGTTTCTAACTACCTTTCAGTTCTTCTTTGGACCCCAAGGTAATCACAGATTTCAAGAGAAAGCCTAAGTGTCTGGATGAAGAGTTACCAGTTTGGTTTCCGAGAGCAATTACGAGGCATCTTGGTGTAGAGTGATTTTTCTGATGTGGAACAATTCAGAGTTTAGAACCAATGCTTTAAAACTTTTCTACTCAATAATACTCGAATGGCCATACATACTTTACAATCATTGTAACTACAGTTATTTAAAGAAACACAGGCTTCACGTGTTTCTACATTAAGTATATCTAAGGAAGAAAATTCTGATCTCATACTGATGATGTAATGTATATCAGAAGCCAGTTTATTCAGGTGAGTGAACTAGACCTTCACATGGGAAAGAAAATTCATACTGGATATTTTTGCATGGTATTTGGCATTTGACATTATCACATCAGTTCATAAATTTTTTGTTTGTTTGTTTTTGTTTTTGAGGAGGGAGGTCTTCATTTTGGGGCTGATTCCATAAGAAAACATATTGCAAGTTTTAAATTCTGAGCGGTAATAGTTTAGACACTTTGTTTATAAGGCTAACATGAAATCTACTCATCAGAGTTGAGGGTAAGCTCCATGGGGCAATGCAGTAATTAAATTCTGTGAAGTTGTGGGTTCTTAGATGTCGTGTCTCCCAAGAAGTTCAATACTGCAATCTTGTGATTATAAGAGTTTGCTTTGTGATCATCAAAGGGGTAGGTTTGTGTGTGTGTGTGTGTAAGCAAATTACTCTTAAACCTCCTATCTACATGGATGTTTGAAATACAGCTCATCAGGCTAAATTAAAAACACTCTTTGTTGCTCAGAAAATGTTTATTTTTTTGAAAAGTGCTGATTCAAACCAGTCTGTTGTATTAATTCACAATATCTTCATGGAATTAGAAAGTAGGAGGAATGGGAAAGGCCTTTGTAAAAACATTTAAGGACCATACATATGTGTTATTTTTATGATGTTAGCAATTAGTCAAATTAGAGGTGGGGCATCACAAAGGCCAACTATTTTCATCTCCAAGTCAAAACATGAGTTTTAAAAAATTATTTGAAGAAATTGAAAATTTTATTTGGGATTTAATCAACAAGTCACATTGGACACACTTTTAAAATCACAGGGCTTGTTAAATTTGATTTAGTTACTTTTTACTAAAATGAAAAAAATTTGCTGATTAAAGTGGTTCTTGGGGTTTAAAAGAAATTTAAGATCAGTTTTTCAGTAGCTCGTATGTGACATGGTCACCTTCCTTAATTTACACATTCTTTTCTCCTGACCCTAACACACATACACACACCCCCAAGGTGTCAAGGTGTCCAGATTCTAGGGAATAGAGAAAGAGAAAAATTTGAGGGCAAATAATGCCTGACATTAAGACTTTACTAACCATCTAATATGAAAGTGTATAGAGGCTTCCCAGGTGGTGCAGTGGTACAGAATCTGCCTGCCAATACAGGAGACACAAGACATTTGGGTTTGATCCCTGGGCACGGAAGACCTCTTGGAGGAGGGCATGGCAAGCCACTCCAGTATGCTTGCCTGGACAATCCCATGGACAGAGGAGCCTGGCAGGTTGCTGTCTATGGGGTCACAAAGAGTCTGACACAACTTAGTGACTTAGCACACAGGCATAAGCATCAGAAAGGATATCCCAGATTAACCAATATGCACATGAAAAAATCCCAGCACCTCTCTTAAACTCCTTGGAGAATGGATGGTAGACAACATATCTCTTCTGGAGGAGAAGGGGAGCCAGAGGATGAGATGGTTGGATGGCATCACCGACTCAATGAACATGAGTTTGAGCAAACTCAGGAAGATAGTGAAGGACAGGGAAGCCTGGTTTGCTGCAGTCTATGGGGTCGCAAAGATTTGGACATGACTTAGCAACTGAACAACAACAATATATGTACTCAAATAATTTACCTGCCTGAGATTCACCAGATACAAACAGCCACAAATTGAAAGAAATTTACATCTGATGTATCCTCACTGACTTGGGTAAAGATTTCTTCCTTATAGAAAGACCTTCTCTTTTTCTTTAGATCCCACCAGGAAATCCAAAACTTAGTGCTGCCATCCTTAAACCCCAGTACCCCACAGAAGTCATGCTTGTAAATGATTTCCTATCTGACTTCTACCCTTGTGACAACTTTCTCTTATTCTATCTTCACTGTCAATAAAAATATTTTAAAATATATTTATTTAGGTACTTCAGATATTTGTATGTCCTTAATTTCTGTAAAGTTAATTTTATAGATAAGGAAATAGCTACCAGTCAGAAAGGTACTGAATGGCTGAAGAAAATGTCCTTGCAAAGTAATAACTGGCCTGTCCCTAGAAATCCAGGCATGCTTGACCGACAGCTGTCAGAGTTAAAAAGCCATCCTTTTATCAGCGTAGATGGCATCAGACTTCTCCAGCGATTCCAGAGGGCCTTGACTGCTCTGTTCTAAACCCTCACTTTCTCAGGCTTTTGGAACCTAGCCTCCTTTAAGATTCCATCAGGCAGTATTTTCTCCATAAAGCCTTTACCAGTTTCCCTGGGTTGGAAAGACTCACTTCCCCTGAATACTGACTGTTCTTTGCTTACATGGCCTGTATCTTAGGGCACTTAAGACTTTCTGATTTATGCTGTCACTTTTGGATGTGTGTTACTCTCAAGACTACTTGCAGGCTCCGTGGTATTTACCTGTCTGCTCTATTTCAATGCTGAGCATAATTTTATGCACATGCTATGTTCTCAGTAAATGTTAGTTGAATAAATGAATATAAAATTAAATCAATTAATGAATAATGATACACAAATGGCATGCTATCTACAGTGTCAAGATCCCTATACAATGGTGCAAAGAGTAAAGAAAATCTCATGGCCTCAGCACCCAATCCTACACTTCAATTTCTAGATTGTATTTTACAGTTATTTTTCCTTGCAGGGAAATTAAGAGATGTTCATTTTGCATTATAGAATCACTCCAATAAACAAACAATCCACCACATTCACTACATTGATGTTAATAAATACGCCATCATCAGAGAATAAAATTCATTAATAAGCCTGCACGTTAATGGCAGAAGAAACACTACTTAAAGCTATAATATGCAGATTGAGAAATGCTACTTTGTTAACTGTCTGTAAAATCTTAGCTTGTATTCACATCCAAAATATTTTTGGCTTCTAATCCACCACCTTGTTCCATGTAAGATCTGAGGCGACAATGCCGTGTTCTTTTCTCTTGCAATATCCCATACGAGGATTCAGGTTCACAACACAGATAATTATTATTATGAAGTATTAGTTAATATTCCATAATTAATAATTCCTTTTTCTCTCCACAAAATTGTAATTTGATTCCTATGTCTTTTTGTCTTCATTTCTTTATCTTTACGTATTCATTACTATCACGTTGATAATATATTAAATAATTAGAAGATAGGAAAAGACAAACTCATTTTTTAAATTCAACTTTTGAGATAATTAGAGGTTCACATGCAGTTTTAAGAAATAATTCAGAGCTCTGTGTACTTGTTATCCAGTTTCCCTCAGTGCTAACATCTTACAAAACTACATGACAATATGTTAACTAGCATATTGATATTCAGTTCAGTTGCTCAGTCATGTCTGACTCTTTGCAACCGCATGAACCACAGCACGCCAGGACTCCCTGTCCATCACCAACTGCTGGAGCTTACCCAAACCCATGTCCATTGAGTTGGTGATGCCATCCAACCATCTCATCCTCTGTCGTCCCCTTCTCCTCCTGCCCTCAATCTTTCCCAGCATTAGGGTCTTTTCAAATGAGTCAGCTTTTCGCATTAGGTGGCCAAAGTATTGGAGTTTCAGCTTCAGCATCAGTCCTTCCAATGAACACCCAGGACTTATCTCCTTTAGGATGGACTGGTTGGATCTCCTTGCAGTCCAAGGGACTCTCAAGAGTCTTCTCAACACCACAGTTCAAAAGCATCAACTCTTTGGCCCTCAGCTTTCTTTATAGTCCAACTCTGACATCCATACATGATTCTTGAATAACCATAGCCTTGACTAGATGGAACTTTGTTGACAAAGCAATGTCTCTGCTTTTTAATATGCTATCTATGTTGGTCACAACTTATCTTCCAAAGGAGTAAGCGGCTTTACATTTCATGGCTACAATCACCATCTGCAGTGATTTGGGAGCCCCCCAAAACAAAGTCAGCCACTGTTTCCACTGTTTCCCCATCTATTTGCCATGAAGTGTTGGGAATAGATGTCATGATTTTAGCTTTCTGAATGTTGAGCTTTAAGCCAACATTGTCATTCTTCTCTTTCACTTTCATCAAGAGGCTCTTTAGTTCTTCTTCACTTTCTGTCATAAGGGTGGTGTCATCTGCATATCTGAGGTTACTGATATTTATCCCAGCAATCCTGATTCCAACTTTTGCTTCTTCCAGCCCAGCATTTCTCATGATGTGCTTTGCGCGTAAGTCAAATAAGCAGGGTGACAATATACAGCCTTGACGTACTCCTTTTCCTATTTGGAACCAGTCTGTTGTTCTATGTCCAGTTCTAACTGTTGCTTCCTGACCTGCATACAGGTTTATCAAGAGGCAGGTCAGGTGGTCTGGTATTCCCATCTCTTGAAGTTTATTGTGATCCACACAGTCAAAGGCTTTGGCATAGTCAATAAAGCAGAAATAGATGTTTCTCTGGAACTCTCTTGCTTTTTTGATGATCCAGCAGATGTTGGCAATTTGATCTCTGGTTCTTCTGCCTTTTCTAAAACCAGCTTGAACATCTGGAAGTTCACGGTTCACATATTGCTGAAGCCTGGCTTGGAGACTTTTGAGCATTACTTTACTAGCGTGTGAGGTGAGTGCAATTGTGCGGTAGTTTGAGCATTCTTTGGCATTGCCTTTCTTTGGGATTGGAATGAAAACTGACCGTTTCCAGTCCTGTGGCCACTGCTCAGTTTTCCAAATTTGCTGGCATATTGAATGCAACACTTTCACAGCATCATCTTTCAGGATTTGAAATAGCTCAACTGGAATTCCATCACCTCCACTAGCTTTGTTCATAGTGATGCTTCCTAAGGAGCACTTGACTTTGCATTCCAATATGTCTGGCTCTAGGTGAGTGATCACACCATCATGATTATCTTGGTCATGAAGATCTTTTGTGTACAGTTCTTCTGTGTATTCTTGCCACCTCTTCTTAATATCTATGCTTCTGTTAAGTGCATACCATTTCTGTCCTTTATTGAGCCCATCTTTGCATGAAATCTTCCCTTGGTATCTCTCATTTTCTTGAAGAGATCTCTGGTCTTTCCCATTCTGTTGTTTTCCTCTATTTCTTTGCATAGATCACTGAGGAATAAAGAATTGAAGAAAGTGGGGAAACCACTAGACTATTCAGGTATGATCTAAATCAAATCCCTTATTATTAGACAGTGGAAGTGAGAAAAAGATTTAAGGGTCTAGATCTGATAGACAGAGTGCCTGATGAACTATGGACGGAGGATCGTGACACTGTACAGGAGACAGGGATCAAGACTATCCCAAGAAAAAGAAATGCGAAAAAGCAAAATGGCTGTCTTGAGAAGGCCTTACAAATAGCTCTGAAAAGAAGAGAAGTGAAAAGCAAAGGAGAAAAGGAAAGATATACACATTTGAATGCAGAGTTCCAAAGAATAGCAAGGAGAGATAAGAAAGCCTTCCTCAGCATATTTTACTACTATAGGCAAAGTTCCCTCTTATTGCTTTTTATAGCCACACTCACCTACTCCCACCTCTGCACACTGCATACTGGCAACCAATAATCTGTTCTTCATTTGTATAACATTTTTTTTCCTGTATGGTATTCCAGAATCATGTGTAAGAAAGCTGACCTTTCTCCATTGAATTCCTTTTGGAATTTTGTTAAATATTAGTTGAGCATGTTTGGTGGGAATCTATTTCTGGGTTCTCTATATTGTTCCATTGACCCTTGTGTCTATTTTGGCACCATTATCACAGTGGCTTGATACTATGTCTACATAGTGGCCCTTAGTTTTGGGTAGAGAAGGAAATGGCAACCCACTCCAGTGTTCTTGCCTGGAGAATCCCAGGGACGGGGGAGCCTGGTGGGCTGCTGTCAATGGGGTCGCACAGAGTCGGACATGACTAAAGCGATTTAGCATTCCTTTTTCAAGATTATTTTAGCTTTTCTAAGTGCTTTGCCTTTTCATGTAAATATTAGGATAGGCTTGTCTTATCTGTGCTTACAGAAATCCTTGCTGGAATTTTGGTAGGAATTATTGTGAACCCACAGATTGATTGGAGGATAACTGATATCTCTATTAGACTGAGACTTCCAAAACATGAAAGCATGAATAGGAATGTCTGCCTGTTTATTTAAGTCTTTAATTTCTTTCATCGGTATTTTATAACTTTCAGCATACAGATGCTGTGTATGATTTGTTTGGCTTTACCTAAGTATTTTATCTTCTTTGGAAAGATTATTAATGATACTGTGATTTTAATTTTGGTTTCAGCATATTCCTTGTATATTTATTGAAATGTGATTTTTTTGTGTGTGTTGATCTTTTCCCAAAAGATTGCTGAACTTACCAGTTTTAGGGATTTTTGTTGTGTGTAGATTCCTTAGGATTTTCTACATAACCACGCTATTTTGAGACAGAGACAGTTTTATTTATTTAATGTGTATAACGTTTTTCTTTGTCTTCTTTCTTCCCCCTTCCCTCTTTCTTTCTTTCCTTTTGTCTCATTGCAGCAGCTAGAATTTTCCAGTACTATGTTGAATGAGAAAGGTAAAACATCTTTGCCTTGAGTCTTTCACTGTTAAGTATTTATTTACAGGTGTTTTATAGATACATTTTAACCAGTTGAAGAAGTTTCCCCCTCTATTCCTAGTTTGCTGAGGTTTTTAAAAATTATTCCTGAGTGTTGGATTTTGTCAAATGCTTTATGATCATGTGGGTTTCTTCTTCATCCTGTTGATATGGTGGATTATACTGATTTTCAAATGCTGAATCAGTTTTGCATGCCTGGAATAAATCCCACTTGGTATATAAATATTTTTATTCATTGCTGGATTTCATTTGCTAATATTTTGTTGAGGATTTTTGCATCTAACTTCATGAGAGATATCGGCTTTTAGTTTTCTCTTTCTGTATTCTCTTTGTGTGATTTTGGTATCAGGGTAGTATTAGCCTCATAAAATGAGCTTCAAAGTCTTCCCTCCTCTTCTATTTTCTGGAAGAGACTGTGTGAAATTGGTGGTAATTACTTAAATGTTTGGTAGAATTGTTCAGTGAAATTGTCTGTGCTTAGAGATCTCTGTTTTCAGCTCAGTTCAGTTCAGTCACTCAGTCGTGTCTGACTCTGACACCCCATGAATCGCAGCACACCAGGCCTCCCTGTCCATCACCAACTCTTGGACTTCACTCAAACTCACATCCATCAAGTCGGTGATGCCATCCAGTCATCTCATCCTCGGTCATCTCCTTCTCCCCCTGCCCCCAATCCCTCCCAGCATCAGAGTCTTTTGCAATAAGTCAACTTTTTGCATGAGGTGGCCAAAGTACTAGAATTTCAGCTTTAGCATCATTACTTCAAAAGAACACTCAGAGCTGATCTCCTTTAGAATGGACTGGTTGTATCTCCTTGCAGTCCAAGGGACTCTCAAGAGTCTTCTCCAACACCACAATTCAAAAGCATAAATTCTTTGGCGCTCAGCTTTCTTCACAGTCCAACTCTCGCATCCATACATGACTACTGGAAAAACCATAGCCTTGACTAGACGGACCTTTGTTGGCAAAGTAATGTCTCTGCTTTTCAATATGCTATCTAGGTTGGTCATAATTTTTCTTCCAAGGAGTAAGCGTCTTTTAATTTCATGGCTGAAATCACCATCTGCAGTGATTTTGGAGCCCAAAAAGACAAAGTCTGACACTGTTTCCCCATCTATTTCCCATGAAGTGATGGGACCAGATACCATGATCTTCGTTTTCTGAGTGTTGAGCTTTAAGCCAACTTTTTCACTCTCCTCTTTCACTTTCATCAAGAGGCTTTTTAGGTCCTCTTCACTTTCTGCCATAAGGGTGGTGTCATCTGCATATTTGAGGTTATTGATATTTCTTTTTTAGGAGGCTTTAAATTTCTAATTCAATTTAGTGCTTGTAGAACTATCCTAGGTAGCCTGTTTTGCCTGAATTGAGTTTTGGAGTTTGTGATTTTCAAGTCTATTTCTTCTAAGTTGCCAAATTATGAGTGTAAAGTTGTTTGTATTAAACCTTTATCATTTTGATGTATGCAGTATCTGTATCAATAACCTCTGTTTTATTTCTAGTATTGGTGATTTGTATCTTCTCTTTTTATCTTTGTTACTCTTTCTAGAGATTTATCAATTTTATTGAAGTTTTCAAAGAACCAGCATTTGTCCCATTGTTCTTCTCTACTTTTTCCTATTTTCAATTCCATTAATTAATATGCTTATCATCATTATTTCTTTTCTTCTGCTGGATGATGTCAAAAGTTTATTTTTATATCTATTATCTTTTATAGCTAATGATTTTTGAATTGACATAATAGCCAGTCCATAAACATGATTTTAGCTGTTAAATACAGAATAACCTTTAAATTGTTAACAATGTTTAGTATTGAACTGTTTATAGTGACAAAAGTTTAGAAGAAAACAGGAAGATTCATTAGTTGGCACATAGTAAACTAAAGTCTTAAGTTTTAATTTGCAGAGATTCTGGATACTTACAAATATTCCATCTCAATCTAAAAAATATCCTACTGGAAGAAAATTTGCAATATAACTCTAAATCACTGTACAAGATATGTTGAGAGGTAAGAAAGTTCTATAAAATGTCTTTCTTTCAAGGAAGGATGGGGAAACTATAGGGTAGAAAATAAACTGAAGAGAAATGAATTATCCACACAGGAAAGAAGGGATATTTTAGCTGAAATATAGCTGGAAAATGTAGGTAGAGGTCTTACATGAGAATAAGGAAAAGGCAGAAACGTCTGAGTCAGAGAAAGATCGCTCCCTAAAGAGAAGTGAGCTGCCAAAAGTACAGGGTTTGCAACTGAGCTAAGTTGAGAATAAATGTAAAGAGAAAAGAAAGATTTTTCTTTAAAAAAAAAATATATATATATACATTTTAAGAAGAAGTAAAGGCCAAGATTAGAAGTAAAAACACTAGCTAATTAAACTTTAGGAGCATATGAAATTAACTCATAGTCCCTGCCCTCCTAAAGCTTGCAGTCTAACCAACAGATTCTGTTATATTGGATTTATCACGTTAAAAATAGATGTTCATCTATTAGTTTACATTGTTAATTGCTTAAAGAGAGGTGGGGTTTAAAAATTACAACTTTTAAACTTATACGAATCCCTGAAGTTTAGCCAGTGTGTGTCTGCCTTAGCAATCAGTCCTTTTGAGCTAACAGTGTGTTGGGTTTCCTGTAGACTACAGAACTGATAGGGCTTCCCTGGTGGCTCAGATAGTAAAGAATCTGCCTGCAATGCAGGAGACCCAGGTTGGATCCCTAGGCTGGGAAGGTCCCTTGGAGAAGGAATGGCTATCTGCTCCAAAATTTTGGCCTGCAGAATTCCATGGAGAGAGAAACCTGATGGGTTACACTCCATGGGGTCATAAAGATTTGGACACAGACACAACTAAGTGGGAAATAGATGGGGAAACAGTGGAAACAGTGGCAGACTTTATTTTGGGGGGCTCCAAAATCACTGCAGATGGTGATTGCAGCCATGAAATTAAAAGACACTTACTCCTTGGAAGAAAAGTTATGACCAACCTAGATAGTATATTCAAAAGCAGAGACATTACTTTGCCAACTAAGGTCCATCTAGTCAAGGCTATCATTTTTCCAGTGGTCATGTATGGATGTGAGAGTCGGACTGTGAAGAAGGGTGAGCGCCGGAGAATTGATGCTTTTGAACTGTGGTGTTGGAGAAGGCTCTTGAGAGTCCCTTGGACTACAAGGAGATCCAACCAGTCCATTCTGAAGGAGATCAGCCCTGGGATTTCTTTGGATGGAATTATGCTAAAGTTGAACCCCAGTACTTTGGCCACCTCATGTGAAGAGTTGACTCATTGGAAAGGACTCTGATGCTGGGAAGGATTGGGAGCAGGAGGAGAAGGGGACAACAGAGGATGAGATGGCTGGATGGCGTCACTGACTCGATGGACGTGAATCTGAGTGAACTCTGGGAGATGGTGATGGACAGGAAGGCCTGGCATGCTGCGATTCATGGGGTCGCAAAGAGTTGGACACAACTGAGCGACTGAACTGAACTGAAGTGACTAACACTTTCACAGAACTGATAAGAAACTAGAAAGAAAGAAAGTGAAGTCGCTCAGTCGTGTCCAACTCTGCGACCCCGTGAACTGTAGCCTACCAGACTCCTCTATCCATGGGATTCTCCAGGCAAGAATACTGGAGTGGGCTGCCATTAATATAATAGCTGACACAACTGAAGCAACTTAGCATGCATGGCTGATTCACTTTGCTGTATAGCAGCAGAACCTTGAACATTGCAAAGCAACCATAATCCAATAAATGTGTGTTGTTGTTGTTGTTTTTAAAGAAACTGGGTGCTTACTGTTTACAGTGGCCAGAGTATAAGAACAATCAATTCATTCCATTTCATTTCTAAAGTTAGTTCTGGACAGAAGTTTCTACCAAGTCTCTGAATTTGCCCTATCTCTATTTTGCCTTCTCTTCCTCTTTTGTCTCCCTGAATATAAACCTTCAATAATGCTTTTGCTCAGGTCTGAGGGTCTGTTACATCTCAGACTGGAATGTCTTTCGTCATTCCCACCCCCCACCACCCCCGCCCCCTCCCCCAGTCAAATTTCCATGAGTACCTTTTAAAACCAGCTCAGCACTCACCTCCTCTGGAAAATCTTTCCTAAGTACACTTTCCCTCCAGTCCTCTCTCTGTATTCTGCTTGTGCTAACACCCACCAGTGTACTTTGTACTGCATTTTATACTCGCCTTCCTAACTAGGCTTGATGACAGAGATTGGATCTATGATTCTCCTGTTCCAAGTTCCCAGCACAAGGACAGAGCCTAGTAACAAATGCTGTTGAATGAGTGGATATATGTACAAGCTAGCAATGGCCATTAAATAACCTCATTAAAATAGCTTTAATGCCTCCACAAAAATATTCAGCATCTTAGAGTACTCTTCCTTTTCTGAAGTAATAAAAGAGTTAGTTTAAAAGATATTGTTAATAATTTGTGCACTTCCTTGACACAGAATTATTGCTAATCAGTAAGTCCCAACTTTATGAAAGAATAAAAACATAAGCAAGAAATGTCTTTTGCCTTAAAAAATTAATATCTGTCAAAGGAATGAGAAGGCAAGTTACAGACTGGGAGAATATACTTGCAAAAGTCATATATTATGAAAAGCTGTTATTAAAATAACAGTTGAAGAACTATTATTCAAAATAACAATAATAATAACTAGAAAGAACTCTTAAAACGCAAAAAATTTTAAAAAGGCAACCAATTAAAAAATGGGCGAAGACCTTAACAGACACCTCACCAAAGATGACATATAGATGGCAAATAAGCATATGAAAAGCTGCTCAAAATCATATACCATCAGGGAATTACAGATTAAAATAATGATGAGATACTACTACATACGTCTTTGGAGAAGGCAATGGCACCCCACTCCAGTACTCTTGCCTGGAAAATCCCATGGACAGAGGAGCCTGGTGGGCTACAGTCCATGGGGTCGCAAAGAGTTGGACACGATGGAGCGACTTCATTTCACTACATACCTATTAGAGTGTCCAGGTCTAGAGCACTGACAACACGGAATGTCAGTGAAGACGCGGAGCAGCAGAACTCTTGTTTGCTGCTGGTAGCAATGAGAAATGGTACAGCTGCACTGGAAGACAGTTGGGTGTTCTCTCACTAGAGTGAGCATGCTTTCCCATGTGATCCAGCAGTTGTATTTCTTGGTATTTACCCCAAGAACTTGAAGACTTATATCGGCACAAAAACCTAGACATGGATATTTCTTAGCAGTTTTATTCATAGTTGCCAAAACGTGGAAGCCTCTAAGAAGTCCTTCAGTATTTGAATGGATATATCCATTTTTAAAGCAGGGCCAGTATACAGCATTAATAATTTATTGTATAGGCAATGGGGAATGAGGCAATGTTTAATTATAACAGAGAGGTATTTATCTATATTTGAAAAGAAAACATTGAAGTAAACTGTGTAGATGATATTTGAAACAGATAATACTGATTTAAAGAAAACTATTGGAGTGGTGTATACTAAAGAATAGGTAGACCTTTGGAAATATACTTTTATCACACTAGAAAACTGATCAAATCTAAATTTGGACAAACTAAAAGTAGAATGTTTGGGTGGATGTCAGATGTAGCCATAACAATAAAATCTAAAATCTACAGACACATCCTAGCATTTGTTTAAAGTCAGAAGTATTAGAAGATCATGGCTCCTTTAAGTCTAAGCACCTACTTTTCAAGACAGCCATTAAGCAAATAAATTCATGCTCTCCAAAGTGCTATATCCAGACAATGAAATATTTCATCATTATTCAGTATTATATAGAAATAAGCATCAAGCCACAAAAAGACATGGAGGAACCGAAATGAAAGAAGTCAATCTGAAAAGTCTACATACTACATGATCCCAGCTACATGACAATCTAAAACAGGCAAAACAATGGAAATGGTAAAAGTTTAGCACTTGCCAAGGAGAGAGGTAGATGAATAGACAGAACACAGAGGATATTTTAGGGCAGTGAAACAATTCTGTATGATACTGTAATAGTGGATAAATGCTATTATACATTTGTCAAAAACTCACAGAACTTACTATTGTGAACCTTAATGTAAATTTTGGACTTGTGGTGATGATGTTGCATTAATGTAGGTTCATCAGTTGTAACAGCTCTGGTGCAAGATGTTGACGGTGGAAGGTTGTGTAAGGGGCAGTGGGGAAGAGGGGGAGGGGGAGTATGTGCACGCATATGTGCTCAGCCGTTTCAGGCGTGCCTGACTCTTGGAGACCTTATGGACGGAAGAGGAACCTGCCAGGTTCCTCTGCCCATGAGATTCTCCAGGCAAGAATACTCGAGTGGGTTGCCATGCCCTTCTCCAGGGGATCTCCCCAACCCAGAGATGGAACCCATGTCTCTTATGTCTCCTGCATTGGCAGGTGGGTTCTTCACTATGAGCACCACTGCATAGGAGAATTCTTTGTATTCTCTGCTCAATTTTGCTATGACCCTAAAACTACTTTAAAATTTATTAGGGAAAAGAATACGTCTTCTGTATTTGCTGTGTGTAAGTAATTAACATAAAGATGACAGCAGTACTGTATAACAGAGCAAGATGTAGCTACTTAAAATATGCCTGTGAACCAGCTGCCAGGACAGTGCCTGAGAGCTTGTGAGAAATGCAGAAGCCAAGTATGTCCCCAGACTCACTTGGGGGAGTCTGTGGTTTAACATGTTCCCCAGGTCATTTGTGCGAACATTAAAGTTAGAGAAACACTCACATAGAAGACTAAGGATGAAAGTAGGAGCAAGAAGAGCCAGGTTCCTTCTCACCACATCCACTCATGTTGGTTAGCATTGGACAACATATTGAAACTGCAGGTTCAGTTCAGTTCAGTTTAATTGCTCAGTCTTGTCCAACTCTTTGCAAGTCCATGAATCGCAGCACGCCAGGCCTTCCTGTCCATCACCATCTCCCAGAGTTCACTTAAACTCATGTCCATCGAGTCCATGATGCCATCCAGCCATCTCATCCTCTGTCGTCCGCTTTTCCTCCTGCCCCCAATCCCTCCCAGCATCAGAGTTTTTCCAGTGAGTCAACTCTTCACATGAGGTGGCCAAAGTAATGGAGTTTCAGCTTTAGCATCATTCCTTCCAAAGAACACCCAGGGCTGATCTCCTTTAGAATGGACTGGTTGGATCTCCTTGCAGTCCAAGGGACTCTCAAGAGCCTTCTCCAACACCATAGCTCAAAAGCATCAATTCTTTGGCGCTCAGCTTTCTTCACAGTCCAACTCTCACATTGCTAGTCTATAAATCAAGAGAATTGGGCTGGCTCAAATGTTCTCACATTGTGGTCCCTGGACCCGCAGCAATAGTATAATCTGTACTTGTTGCAAATGCAAATTCTGCTAAATTAGAAACTGTGGGGGTGAGCCTACCATATGTTTTGTAACAAGCCTTCCAGGTGTTTCTGATGTGACCTAAACTTGAGAACCACTGGATAATCTCCAAAGTCCTGCTCAATGTGAACATTTTATGATCATCTGAGAAAATTTTAAGTGTCATGAGATTTTATATATGTGTGTGTGTGTGTGTGTGTGTGTGTGTGTGTATAACTTGAAACTAAATCCTTACGCACTTTAAACAATTAACTAGCATTCTTTTTATTTTCCATTTAAAAATATTTCTTATATTGCTAAAATTTCCATTGAATTTTTCCTGTAACAAAAGCACAGTACTTGTACCTAGATATAAAGAGAAAATTTGATTTGATTTGAAAATATCCTTAAGACAAAGAAACTCTGAGCTTGCTACCCATTAAGAGACAAAGATTTTAATATGACATAAAGGATTTTTTTCCCCTTTGTAATTAGCAAAACCACATATTTTTAACGCCAGCATGACTGGCTAAGGTCATTTTCATCATCATAATTCCCACTGAATGCTAAGTATGTTTTCTTTCATCTGGTAAGAAAATCTGAAAAAGAGCAGATAATATAAACTTTAATTTTGGTTAATCACAGAAAAGAAGTCCCTGATCACGCATTAAATACTGAATCATGAAACAGCTAATGGGATTTAGTAAGGAAACATACAGGTGCTAACTTCTTATCTGATTCCAGCAAGATGAGAGAATTTGACTTCATCTAAAATTTTGCCATTCTGAAGGAGATCAGCCCTGGGATTTCTTTGGAAGGAATGATGCTAAAGCTGAAACTCCAGTACTTTGGCCACCTCATGCGACGAGTTGACTCACTGGATGCTGGAAGGGATTGGGGGAAGGAGGAGAAGGGGATGACAGAGGATGAGATGGCTAGATGGCATCACTGACTCAATGGACATGAGTCTGAGTGAACTCCGGGGAGTTGGTGATGGACAGGGAGGCCTGGTGTGCTGCGATTCATGGGGTCGCAAAGAGTCGGATGCAACTGAGCAACTGAACTGGACTGAACTGAAAATTTTGTCAAAAACAACACAGACAAGCACTATTTTTAACTTCTACTTTTATCCTAAAGAATTCATAGTGTCAGCATCAAACAGTTATTTTGAAAGAAGGAAGAATAGGTACCTAAACCATTAGCTCAGTTTTTATTATCAGACAGTTACTAATATTGTTGTGGATGACGAAATCTACATTCCAAAATTGTTGATGCCTGGGCCCATGTTGAAATTCGTTTCATGAGAAGCGCACCCAACAAAGCTCCAAGGGGCTTTCGTTCCTGAGTCTGATTGTGGACTGTTTCCTACAAACGTTAAAATAGTACTAAGATGATATATTTGTGTGATTATAGGCTTAGTTTACCTGAACCATTGAATTTTCCATAGGCAAGCCCTGGCAACCCATCACAGGGACCTCAGTTGCTGACTCTGACATCTTCTATCCAGTTTAGTGTTCCCCAACCTTTTTGGCCCCAGGGACCAATTTCATGTAAGACAATTTTTCCATGGACCTGAGAAATGGTTTCAGGATGATTCAAGAACATTACATTTATTGTGCACTTTATTTCTATTATTATTACATCAGCTCCACCTCAGATCAACGGGCATTAGATCCAAGATTGGGGGTTGGGGTTGGGGACTCCTGATCTAAACCATTAGATTGTAGCCACAGAACTTGGGGCTTTTTTATTTGTTTGTTTTTGTTTTTTCTCCTAAGGATAACTGTTCTCTTGGTCTTTTGAGTCTTGCTGAATAGAACAATTCCACCAACATTTCTGGTCAGATTTTCAAAGGAATAGTTTCCATTTTAGCAAGACAAAATTGCCTTTTTACCTCTTATTTTGCAGGAAAAAAATTATGAGTTTTATGCATAAATCAGTCAAAAGCCTGAAAAATAAGGTACCTGGAAAAGGTGGGCCCTTGGCAATCTGGCCTAGACATGTTGCAATAAATCAGAAAGATTTTGATTTCCTATAATGTGTTTACCTCTCTCATCACTACCTCCCCAAAGGAATAACGTGTTTGGGTCAAGCATGAGATGTGTAGTGGGGTGAAGGATGTGATGCAGAGGACAGCTGCTGAAATAGGCTCCGTAGAGGATATATTCAGAGAGGCATCAGTCCCTGAAGAATCCACCCCTCCAGATCCCAAAAGATAGCCCCAAGTAGCAGAGAGAGATGAGGGAACTAGAGAGAAGGGAAGGCAGGATAAAAGAGGGATCAGGGGAGAGGGAATGGAGAAGACGGGAGGAAGAAATGGAGACAATGGAGAAAATGGAGGAAAAGAGGGAGAAAGCAAGATGGGGAGGAAAAGGAGAGCTGAGAAAAGAATAACCTAGTAAGATATGGAAATGGGGGTGTGAGGAAGAGCCCAGGTGGGGAGGAAGCAGAGAAGGGGGGAACGGTAAAAGCCAGAGGGGTGAGCTGGGTGGTGTTTGCATTGCGGGGGTCCTCACGGCTGTGGACCTGGAGGTTTTGTCTAATGAGGTCATGATAACTGCATGGTAGACGGCCTACAGGAGCTTCTCCCCAGTATGTGTCTGGCAAATGCATCCCTGGCATGGACAAAATTAGCTTAGAGCTAGGGCTGTTCTCCTGAGGTATGTTGCGTTCCTAAAGTAGGAAAAGCCACAAGGTGAAATTTCTCTGCTGTGGTCACTGGAGACTAGTACGTACGGTCAGAGGGAGACTTCTACGGTACTGTCACATCTCGAGTAGCCTTGAAAACTCCCCATTACTCCCCCCATAGTGGAATTTCAGTCACTGCAGGACATACTAATGCACCTCAAGGGTTTTCTCTCATTCAGGATTTACACCAGAACCCCCGCTGTGACATGACAACATTGGTCACAGCCTCACTCACAACTCTGTGTTAACTATATGATAAACGTACACTGTATTTTTCTAATATTTATTTTTAGAACATAGCCCTAGTGGGAAATTTTGGGAAAGAAGTCCAAATATTTCCTTAGTTTTACCTATTGTGTAATAAAATTAAATTTATTTCTGTTCAACTGGACCATGAAATGCATATTATGTATTTATTAATCTCTTTGTTATGTTTGGACTATATGTAAGTTTACTAAAGACACTGGGGTTTGTCATTTGTATATTTTATGATGTCAGATTTCTTTTCCCAACTATTTCATACCTGTTTATCCCAAGAGAAAGTTTCATATTGTAATGAGCTGGATATTACTTCATGTAATAAGTGTTCTATAAATAAAAATATGCCTTATTCCTTTTTTTTTCACTCTTTACAAACTCTAAGTTAACATCTCTGACTACTTTTTAATAATTTTAATATCCTGCTATGTTTTGTTTTCAGATTGTTCTCCTGAAATGCTAGAAAATAAATGACTCCCAATAAAACACCAGATAAAGAAATCTTCAAAAGTCTTTGCTTGGTTTTGTTAGAAATAATTCCTACATAGGCAATTTGGAATGTGTTCAACACAAGTGTGAATCATCACTATGTAATCTTTGAGAGTGTGTTGAAAAGAAAATCTTGCAAAAGAGAAAGTACCTTGCAATAATCTTATAGCATCTGGCTCACACCTGGACAAGTAAAATTTACACTGTTGCACTGTGATAATTTTAGAACTGTAATGTGAGCTGTCTTTGGATATTATATTTTATTTCAGACTATTTCTACTACCAAAACTAATTTAAGCCATTTTGTGCACAACAAGTAGTTGAAGTAAACGTTGAAGAGGACTGATTAATTACAGTGGCATTCTCTCGAATACGAGGCAGACTTAGCTGTGTGTGAATGTGTAGATCTTTGTGTTTCTATGATGCTCAGAAGTTTGTACTCTACTTTCTTTATACATTTTAGCCTAAGCCATGAACATGCCCATCTTCAAGATTTGTATGTAAAATCTATTTATACAGAGGAGTAACATCAATATTTGCTTTCCACATAATGTAAAAATGTTAGTGAAGGCCAGAAAATTTTTTTCTTCTTCTTCTTTGGGCATTGTCACGGTTTCTGAATGTGATTCTAATTCAGTCCTTCATAATGTCAAATATGGTACATAGGCAGGTATTCAGAGGGCTTTTTTTCCCCTTTGCATTTCTCTTCTGGTCCATCAGTTCTTAAGTTTTGTTCATGAAATAATTTTGTTAAAAGGTGAGAAGCTGCCTATAAAACAGTTAATCCCCCCTCCAAAGATGTCAAGCAAACCTCTGTATGTAACTTTCACATTATCTTTATCAATGGAGCTTCTCTTTTCCCTCTCACCTTCCTAAACGCCCCCCCCACCACCACTTGCTGCTGCTGCTGCTAAGTCACTTCAGTCGTGTCCGACTCTGTGCAACCCCATAGACGGCAGCCCACCACGCTCCCCCGTCCCTGGGATTCTCCAGGCAACAACACTGGAGTGGGTTGCCATTTCCTTCTCCAATGCATGAAAGTGAAAAGTGAAAGGGAAGTCGCTCAGTCGTGTCCGACTCTTGGGGACCCCATGGACTGCAGCCCACCAGGCTCCTCCGCCCATGGGATTTTCCAGGCAAGAGCACTGGAGTGGGGTGCCATTGCCTTCCCCCTACTTGGGCATGGCCTATTTGCTCAGTTCCCTCATGTAGGTTTGCTGATGTTCGCTCAAACAAGTCTACACACACACTCATTTTTTTTTTTATCCTTAATTTTTCAGCCCTGATTCTACTACTTGATGTCTGAGATCAGGACAGGTGAAGTAGTGAAGGAAGCTGATTGGCTTCAGTAGGCTCCCTTCTTTCCTTATCATTTCTCCAGTCTTTCCTTCCTCTCGTTGGATCAGTCCCCTCACGGCTGATACCTCAGGGCTCTCTCTTCTCAGCTATGTCTTCCCTACACATGTACATCCCTTGGGAAGCATCTCCTATTTCTGAATCTTCCCTAGTTCTGCAGTCCATCAAAATGCATCTATTTTCTGCCATAGGGTCTTTCTCTTTCATAGATGATGAAAGCACTATTGAATTCAGCATACAACCACCCCATCCATGTGAGAATGAAGTAACGTACTCGCTTTTGCATAGGGCAAAAGTAGGGTTTTCCCCAGCCATGTGCATACTGATTGTCTCTTAGACCTTAAAGCACATAACCTCCTCAGAAGCCCTTCCCTGACCTCCGTTCTCTAGTCTCTGTTTCATCATTGCTTAGTTCCTTCACAGTCTTAGCACATTTGTATTCACAGTATTAAAGTTCACTGGAAAGTATATAAATCATAACTGTACACAACTTGATAGATTTCTACATGGTGGCCTCCTTGAACCCAGAAGTGTAACCTGCCCTCTTCTGAGGGACCCACCTCATGCCTGTCTTGGATCATTATTCCTCTTCCATCCCAAAGATAGCAACCATCCTAAAATCTGCCCCACAGACTAGTCTGCATGTTTTTCAACATTATAGAGTATGCTCTTTCACTAGACTTCTTTTATGCAATGTAATATTGGTGAACCCCGCCCAGATGTTGCTTATAGTAGTTCAGTCATTCATTTCATTGCTGAACATCATTCATTGTATTCTGTACCACAATATATTTATCTATGTCACCACTGATGGGCAATTTGGACCTACTACAAACAATACTGCTATGAGCATAAGGTCCATTGTTTTGGTGCACTTCTCCTGGGTATAGAAGTTCAATTACTAGATCACTGAATGATTTTTCAAGTTTAACATATATTGCAAGCAAATTTTCCCAAGTGACTGGGATCAATTGACACTTGTACCACCAAAGTACAAAATGTCAAAAAAACATATCAACATTTGGTGTTGGTGATCATTTATAAAAATTTAGCCACTTTGGTGAATGTGCTATTATATCTCAATAAGGTTTTCACTTGCATTTCCCTCATGATTAATAAAGTTTAACACATGCTCATTTTTGTTGGTCATTTGGATAAGTCTCTTTTATGAAGTGTCTTCTCAAATTCCTTGCCCATTTTTTTCTATTGTGTAATCTTGTCTTTTTTTTTTCCACTGATTTGTAAGGGTTCTTTATATATTCTAGATATGCATCCTTACAAGACATATGTATTGAAATGTCTTCTGCCACATTCTGGCTTAACTTTTCACTGTGTTAATGATGTCTTTTGATAAACAAAACTTCTTAATTTTGATGTAGTTTAATTTGTAAATGTTTTCTTTATGATTATTGCTTTTATTTTTGTTTTAAAAATACCTTTTCATCACTTAAGGTCAGAAAGATATTTTCCCATGCTATCTTCTAAAAGCACTTTCACATTTAGAACTACAACCCACCTGGAACTGATGTTTGGATGTGATATGCAATGAGAATAAAATTTTGCTTATTTTTATATACGAATATCCAGTGACCCATCATCATTATTGAAAAGGCTGCCCTTCCTCCACCCTAAACAGACTCATTTGTATCACAAACCACAATTCCTTTTGGGTATTAGGCCTGTTTCTAAATTTTCTGCAACATCCCCTTGATCTGTTTCTCCTTTTCTGAATACTGTATTGTTTTAATAACTGTAGATTTATGATATGTCTTAATATCCACTGTTGTAAATCTTCCAACCTTGTTCTTCTTCTACAAGAGTTTCATGTATATTTTTGGCCTTTGCCATTTCCATATATGTTTTAGAGTTAGCTGATCAAAACCATGAACTGATCAAAACCAAAGATCCTGGTTTTAGAAAAATACACACATACACTCACACAGAGCTGAACTTTTTTTCTTGAGAATGGAAAGCCAGACAAGAGCATAATGATGATGAAAAAAATGCCTTTCATAAACACCTATTTTAAAATTAAAAATAAAATTTGGCAAACTACTATATCTGGCAAATCCTACTTAAAATGTGGCCTCTGACTGACATTTACATATGTGTACAGGCTACCTAATATTTCTGTGTCTCTGTTCTGTAGTTTGCAATCTTCACTTACTATTCCTAAGGTTCAAATGAAATAATATGTATAAAGCACATCTAAGAGTGGGACATAGGGAGCCAGAAGTGGTTATTTTTATTCTTTTATCACAGCACTCTTTCATTTAGTCTCCTACTATAATTCATCACTTCTTGTCCCTTTCTCTTACTAAATTATAGGCTCCATGGTAGAACCATCCTCGGCTCAGGCAAGAACCTGTGCCCCAGGATCTATTCTTTAGCAAGCCTTGAGTATCACAAACATCACAATCCTAAATTTATTAAAGGATACATGGGTCACTTCAGATTCAACCATGAAGAATGGCACAAGGTAGTGTGTGTCACCTTAAAACAACAGCTCTTCTAACTAAACTGTTCAGATCCAGGGAATATTGTTGTCCTTATTTCTTGTTTTATTTGCTCCAGAACAAAGGTGACTGCATTTGAATGTTCTAAAGGTTAGTTGGCTGTTCCACTGTGCATGTCAGAAGCAGCGTGGTACCAGCATACAAACTGTCATATAAACTAATGAAATAGACTAGAGGGCCCAGAAATAAATCCATGCATGTACAGTCAGCTGACCCTTGAAAGTGGGCTAAGAACACAAACTGGGGAAAGGATAGGCTCTTCAATAATTGGTGTTAGGAAAACTGGATATTCATATGAAATTGGGTCTTTATCCCACCATATGCAAAAATCAACTGAGACCTGAAGTGGTAAGCATAAGGGCAGAAAACACAGAAAAAGCTTACTGACATTAGTCAAGGCAATAATATTTTTGTTATGACATCAAAAACAAAGGTAACACAAGCAAAAACAGACAAATGAGATTATATTGAACTAAGAAGTTTCTGCTCAGCTAAGGAAACAATCATCAAAACGAAGAGACAACCTATGGACTGGGAAAATATATCTATAAACTATATATTTGATAAATAGTTAATATCCAAAACATATAAAGAACCCATACAGCCTCCATAACAAAGCAAATTAAAAATCTGATTTAAAATGGACAAAGATGTGAATAGACATTTCTCAAAAAAGACATACAAATGGTAAACAACTATATTAAAAAGTGCTCAACATTATTAATCATCACAGAAATTCATATCAAAACCATAATAAGATACCACTTCTTTTAATGTCATTAAAAAGATGAAAGGTAAGTGTTGCCAGGGATGTGGAAAGAAAGGGATCCTTATACACTCAGTGGGAATGTAAACTGGTGCAGCTATCATGGAAAACAGAATAGAGGTTCTTCAAAAAATTAAAAATAGAACTAACATATGATCCAGCAAGCTCATTTCTGGGTATCTACCCAAAGGAATTGAAATCTGGATCTTTAAGAGATCTTCATTCCCATGTTTATTGTAGCATTATTCACAGTAGCCAAGATATAGAAATAGACAAAAAGTCTTTTAACAGATAAATGAAAAAAAATGTGGTATTTCTCTCTCTACCCTTCGTCCTCTTTCCTTTCTCTCTCTCCCCCGTCCCATGAAATATTATTCAATGTTAAAAAGAGAACACCTGGAGGACATTACACTAAGTGAAATAAACCAGACACAGAAAGACAAGTCTCCCTCATTCGTGGAATGTAAAATAGTCACCTTATAGAAGCAGATCTTTGGTGGTTGCCAAAGATCAGGATAGAGAGGCAAAAATGAGATGTTGGGCAAGGGTGCAAAGTTTCACTCTGCAAGATAAATGGGTATAATGTACAGCATGGTAACCAGAATTAATGATACTGTACTGTATTCCTGAAATTTGCTAAGAGGATAAATCTTATATCTTCTCAACACACACACAGGTAATATAAAATTGAAGGCATAAGTTATTTAGCTTGATTATGGTGGTCTTTTTACAACATATGCTGTGCTATGCTTTGTTGCTCAGTTGTGTCTGACTCTTTGCAACCCCATGGACTGTCACCCACCAGGTTCCTCTGTCCATGGGTATTCTCCAGGCAAGAATACTGGAGTAGGTTGCCATGCACCCCTCCAGGGGATCTTCTCAACCCAGGGATCAAACCCAGGTCTCCTGCATTGCAGGTGGATTCTTTACTGTCTGAACTACCAGGGAAGCCCATGAATACTGGAGTGGGTAGCCTTTCCCTTCTCCAGGGGATCTTCTGAACCCAAGGATCAAACCAGGGCCTACTGCATTGCAGGTGGATTCTTTACCAGCTGAAGTACCAGGGAAGCCCTTTACAGTGTACACACATATCAAAACATCATGCTGTAGCCTTTAAACACACACGATTTTTATATGTCAAAGATATATGTAAATGTTGCTTCCCTGGTGGCTCAGTTGGTAAACCATCTGCCTGCAGTGCAGGAGACCCAGGTTCGATCCCTGGGTCAGGAAGATCCCCTGGAGAAGAGAATGGCAACCCACTCCAGTATTCTTGCCTGGAGAATTCCATGGACAGAGGAGGCTGATGGGCTACAATCCACGGGGTTGCAAAGAATTGGACACCACTAAGCGACTAACACTTAAACTTGTATAACATTTTAATTAATGGCCTTAAAATATTTAGACACATGGCATGTGGGCTTCCATTTGCACTCTTGACAGGGCCTGGAAAATACGAGGTGGGTCTCTTCTTAGAATCAAAGACATGTCTTATTCCCCTCTGTTAATCACACATAAATGCCAAACACAAGATGGTGCACGATAGGTGCCCTCTACCCCCAAATGTTTAATTAATGATGCATCCTTATTGAGTGAATTTATGGTGGGACCATCAGGTATTTTAGAGCCAGTAAGCCTTTTGACACCTCTAAATGACACTTGATATTTAGATACTGTCTGCTCCAGCCGTAAGATCATTGCATGCTCAGACACCCTGCCCAGGAATGTGCTTCTTTCTTCTTAACACTACTTCCTCCCTCAAGAGCTCAGGCACTCCTTCAGAACCCATCTCTTGGGGCTATCGGATTAAACTGAGCAGGAAAACTGGTAGAAAGGTTAATGCAATTGATTCCACAACTTGGAATGGTTTGAATTCAAAGGTTTAGTTGCTAATTTTAGTCCCAGGGTTAGGATATTGAAAAAGAAGACTGTGTCTCTGTTTAAATCATCTTCCTTAATGATGATGTAAAGTAAAATAGTTTTAAAACGTCCTGGAGACAGGCAATATATTTTAAAAACTTTTTGGTTTGTGTGTATGCCCACTTAGACTGGGTAGAGATGAACATAGCCACATAAAGCTGCCAGTTTAGGGGGAAAAAGACCCATACAATTTTGGGCTTATTACAAAATGTAAAAAATATGATATAGACCTCCCACTGAGTTGCTCTGAATTAAAATCAATTTTTACTTAAACATGTGGCATTTCTCCTTATGTAACTGTTTTTGGGCCTCTCCTCACCACCCCTTATCCAGAAAAATAGTTTTGAAATAATAAGAATACTTTGATTTAAAATGACAATCTGTTTTAATGGTTTAGCCTAAGTTCTTCATTTGGGTTCAACATACTATTGTCATCCTGGCACACGGTACAGCATTCATTTGGGAACTATAATCCTTATTCAGAGAAACTCTTTGGTACACACAGCTCTAGCTATATGTAAGATACTTTATTTTCTGAAGTAAATGAAAATATCTCTGCAGGAATTAAGCTCTCAGAATAGATCTACTTTGGGGTTTCAACAGCCTTTCTGATTTCTAGCCCAGCACCTTGTATTAAGCAAGATGTGCTTTATAAGCCAATAAATAAGAACAATATTTGCCTTCATGTTTATCAACTCAGACCCTTTCAGTCTTGTTTTCATCATGCATTTTGCCACTTAAGGCAAAGTCAAGGACTTTCAGTTTGTTTATATTTATCTATTGCCTGCCAAATAATCCTCTGCTCTCAAATGCCCCAAACCTCCACAAACCAGGGTAAGAAAAGAAGTTTAAGTTATTCTTATTTGATGCCTTTATTTGGTTCTTTCATATTTCTGAGGCTTACTTTTCATCCATAAAATTAAAAATAGAAGTGAAAGTCATCCTTGTTTTTATAATTAAACCCTCATTTCATCTAACTGGATTTCATTGGCAGGACTTAAAGGCATAACCTTCCGCTTATTATCACCATCCTTTACAATTCCTGCAATCATTATTTCTGTGGCAGATGACTGTGGTTTGGGCTTTTTGTCATTGTTGTTGTTTTAATATATGTCTCTTTACTGTTTTTTTTGGAAAGTGGCCATTGTTAATATGGAGGTTCTTCCATATATCCAAGTTTATGTTTGCCAGATGCTCTAGAGTAAATGATGATTCAAAACATATTTTAATCCTTTTGTTTTCATCCATAGCTTAAGTGTGGCACTCAAAGACTAATGAACTTAAAACATAATTTTCTCCTTATTCATTTAAAACTTAGTCACATGCAAATGTAAGACTCTTTTTTTTCTGTCTATGCAAAATGCTAGAGACACTAATTCCACAAGTCCTGAAGGGTCCCCTAAGGCTCAGAGAAGCAAGTGTGAGGGGAATGGCCAAGCCACAGAAGCGCACAGTGAGGTCTCTTTCCCTACAACCACAATGGCATAGCTAAAGGCCAAACCTGCACCAATGGTCAACCCAACATTCATTATCCAATGTGTCATGATTTTACAGTAAAAAGGAGTTGTTTACTGTGTAGATGCCTTTAAAAAGAGATTTCTTTGGTTTCTAAAGGTCTCTGTCTCTGGAAAAAAGTACACATAGGTTGTGATAACATTTTTCTTCATCAACAATCTTTAATATTATTATAAATGCTTATGTTACTATGATCAGTCTCTTCGTAGCAAATGCCAGTAACTTTCACAGAATCATAGCCAAAGAAGTGGGAATGTGACAAATATCTAACCAATAGGCCTCAATATGAGTCAGAGAACATAGATAGTTATAGGTGCTGAGTTCAGTCTGAAAGTCCAAATTAGTTTCCACAAGACAAGGTAACCCGTGCAGGCATTCAGGACAGCAACGAGGGTGCTCAATGGAGACAGCATCAGGGCTCACCCGGCAGGGAAACCATATTCAAAAACAGGGCCAGGAACCCAAAGATGAGTGAGATGCTGGTACAGAAGTAAAAATTACAGCAGAGCTACCATTTGGAATTGCTTATTAGAGTCCCCAGAGCAAGTGTGGCTCCAGGGGCAAGCTAAAGAAAGGCACTCAAGCCAGTGGAGGCGCGGGGAGGGGTGTTTCTGCTTTACACGCGCACATCGCTCTTGGGTAGAGCAGACATCTGCCTTTGATGTTGGTTCCCAGATTCCACCCATCTGAGCAGAGCCAAGAGGAACTGGCAAAGGGCCTGGAGCTGGAGAGGGTATGAGAGTTTGAAAGCTTATACATTATTAAAAATTATTAAAAGTGTTGGTAACCCAAAGCGAATTCAGCCACACATTCATACACAGACTCTAACAGGTCTGTGTTAGACAGCCCATGGCTTGGGCTGTCCATCCTGACCGGTTTTGAAACCAGAGCTGGGCTGTCTGCTGCCCCATTTGACATGGACCCACAGTGAAGAGGAGCAGCCACCATTCTGCACGGGGGGCATCTAAGGTTTCAACACTTTTTCTCCAAGAGAAGTTTTTGCACCTTGCTCCTTCTGCCTTCCAAATCATACTAGCTGGCAGCAATAAAGTAAAAAGCCATGGCTTCTGAGTTTGCCCTTGACAGAGCACATCATCAGATGCTCAAACAGGAAAGGATTTTTCACAATCACAGTCTGATTTAAAGTTAAAATGAGTAGTCTTTGGTGGTTTCACAAGAAAAATAGCATTTAAGATGGCACAAGAAAACATCCTTTCTTATGGAATTAATGTAAAAACAGATATGGGATTTTATATTAGAAAGCAGGAGAGAGAATGAAAGTATTTACCTTCTTTTCGGATGAATGACCACAAAATAAAGTTCTGTTGATTTTTTAAAATGTAGCCTTAAATAGAAATATAGTAGCATATACAAAAACTCAGAATAGTCACAAGTCTATTTTAATATACTTCTAATTTTAAGAAAAAGTATACAGAATATGACTGGCTTAAGTTTTGCTTAATAGGTAGAAAATATTATCCAAATCGTTCCTTTTCAAAGAATGGCCCACAGACTTGCAGCATGAAGATCACTTGGGAGCTTGTGAGAAATGTAGAACTGTGGGCCCCGATATGGTCACACTGTACCACAATCTACATTTTAACAGATCACTAGATGACTTACCTGTACACAAAATTTCTGAAGCACTCATCTGAATTAACCATTCACCAAAGGCTTCCCAGGTGGCTCAGTGGTAAAATAATACTCTTGCCAGTGTAGAGGGCACAGGAGTTTTGGGTTCTATCCCTGGGCTGGGAAGATTCCCTGGAGAAGGAAATGGCAAACCCACTTGAGTACTCTTGCCTAGGAAATTCCATGGACAGAGGAACCTGGCAGGCTACAGTCCAAGGGGTCCCAAAGAGTCAGACACAACTTAGCAACTGAGCACTTTAGAAAGACACCTTTTCCTCCAGCACCGCATATAAACTTGCAAACAAAGTGAAAATCAAGTTTGTTCTGCAAACAAAACCTCAAAACGAGTCAGTCCTCTAGTACCCTCTTCAAACATTCAGGAGCCACCAACTATTTCTTTACTTTTCCTCTTCTTTCTCTGAAATACTTCTTAGGGTAAATATCTTCCCTTTTTGCATGGATTGTTTCACCTGTGACTTTGGAAGCTTGATTAACAGCTATGGTATGACAACAGAATGAAGCAATACTGAGAGATTTATAGGAAAGAAAAATAAGTGAAAGACATGGCATAAATACAAAATATAAGCAAAAATATCATGAATGAGAGAAATATCTATGCATTTTATTTATATTGCAAATAGATTGTCTGTCTAAAAGAAGGCATGCTAACAGTTTCTCATAATTTTTGCTAATTAAAAGATTGTAAATTCTCAAATAATACATAAAACAGTGGTGCCCAAAAACATCATTATGAAAGGAGAAATGTCTTTGTTCTTTTAGTGGCCCAGCATCCACTTACCCATTTCCAGACAATTACCCTATCAATTTTCCTAAACTGAGATCCCTCCTCTTTCCCCCTGCCCCAGCTGATTCTCAGGCCACACGCTATAGGTATTATCCTAGATCACCTTTGGACATGGTGGAGATACAGTGGAAAGTCTGACGCAGCATACAGACCTAAGCCAATCAGAATTGCTGTTCTCCAGGTCAGAGTGTTGATTGGGGTATAAGCACAGATTTTATTTTCTTGGGCTCCAAAATCACTGTGGATAGTGATTGCAGCTATGAAACTAAAAGATGTTTGCTCCTTGGAAGAAAAGTTGTGACAAACCTAGACAGCACATTAAAGAGGAGAGACATCACTTTGTCGACAAAGATCCGTACAGTCAAAGCTATGGTTTTCCAGCAGTCAGGTAGGGATGGGAGAGCTGGACCATAAAGAAGGCTGAACACCATAGAACTGATGCTTTTAAACTGTGGTTCTGGAGAAGACTTTTGAGAGTCCCTTGGACTGTAAGATCAAACCAGTCAATCTTAAAGGAAATCAGTCCTGAATACTCAATTGAAAGGACTGGTGCTGAAGCTGAAGTTCCAATACTTTGGCCACCTGATGTGAAAAGATTCTGATACTGGTAAAGATTGAAGGCAAAAGGAAAAGAGGCGGCAGAGGATGACTGGACAGCATCACCAACTCAGTGACCATGAGTTTGAATAACCTCCAGGAGACAGTGAAGGACAGAGGAGCCTCGCATGCTGCAGTCCGTGGGGTCACAAAGAGTCAGACACAAAGGACTTAGTGACTGAACAGTGCTGCTGCTGCTGCTAAGTTGCTTCAGTCGTGTCCAGCTGAACAGTAACAAAGCACAAATCCCAAATTAACCGGCCAGGTCCGGTGAACCCAGAGCTTTCAACTGAGTAATTAGGAAAAGACTTTCTCTCTTTCTTGCCAGGGCTGATACGGACAGGAGAAGGGGCAAAAGCTGTGGCAGCCTCCTTGTCACCATGAGGGAAGAGATTTTTCTGAAGACAAAGCCACAGAGAAAGCAGGGCAGAAACTTGGACACGGGAAAACTGGCTCTTCATGATGACCTTGTTTGAAGCCCTGGAAAAGATGTGTCTAAAAGCAGACCAAAACTCTGTACTTTTCAACTATTTAAGACCCCAAATTCCTCTTTTGCTTAAATTAGATTGAGATTCTGTCACTTGTATTCAAGGGAAATATAACTAACACAGTCTGTATATTCCTATGTGCATAACAACATAGATGGATCTTATTATTTATAATTGCATATTCAGTTTATTCTTTACCTACTATTTTTAACCTGCTTTTCTTAACCAAAAATAAAAATCATGAACATCTTTCTGAGCAAAGAAATTTAGATCTATATTGCTATTTTATTGGATATAGGATATCTTATAATTTGTATTATAATTTATCATCAGTTTCATCCTGAAGGATATTTACAGGTTATTTATATACATGAAAAAGAATCTCAAATATATTAATTTAGCCTACAAAGATCTCTTTGGGATAAATTTCTGGAAGTGGAGATATTAGGCCAAAGGTGTCTAATTTAAGACTTTATACGCACTCCTACACTGCTTTACAAAAATCTGTAGAATTACATTTACATCAATATGACTTGGACAATTCAGTGTTCCCTACAGTCACATAAACATCTGCTAATTTCATAAGTAAAAAATAATATATGTAATTTCTTTTCCACTTCTCTACTAGTGAGAATGACTATGTTCCACATGTTTGTCAGTCCTTGCATTTCTCCACTTGTGAACTACCTATTTTTTTTTACCCGTATTTCTGTTGGAGTGTTTGACTGCCTTATTGTATGTTGGAACTCTTTATATATTAAGTGTATTAATCTTTTTCATATATATACCAGCTTGTATTTTGATTTAACTTAAAAGCTTATTTCATAGCAGAGAAATTTTACATTACTATGTAACCAAATTTATCAAAATTTAATTATGAAACTTGTATTACTTACATTGCTTAGAAAGATTGTCCCATATTTTATTCTAGTAGTTTCTGGTTTCTCTATTTTCTTATCTTTTTATGTATATTTAACTCTTTGATCCATCTAGAGGTTATTTTACCATAGGAATTCAGCTTTCTTTTCCTCAAATGTCTAGCTGGTAATCCCAATGTTATTTACCAGAAATTCTATTCATCATCTCACCAATTGAAATGCCTGCCATCTTTATCATATAATTGACTACCATACATCCTTGCATCTACTTCTGGCTGCTTTATTATGTTTCAGTTCAGACTGTTTCTGCCTCCTATAGCAGTTTTGCATCAGACATTATAATTTATAAATTTAATATCTAGTAGGATAAGTATTCTTATATTTTAAAATTCTTACAAATTTTCTTAGCATTTTCACTTATCTTTTTAAAAGTTAACTTTAGAATAGCTTAAGGTTTTTAAAGAAACAGTACTTCAATATTGAATAAAAATACATGGATATTATAGATTATTTTGAGGAAAGTGAATGATAGTAAAATATTAAGTATTTAAATATTAAGTATATTAAGGTATTATATTAAATTAAGTAGTAATTAATTAGCAGTATATAGTAAATTAATTAAGTAAACTAATAATATAGTAATAGAATAAATAAATAATTTAGTAATGTAGTAAATTAATAGTGTATAGTAAATTAAGTATATTAATATTAAAATATTAAGTATATAATATAAAATATCAAGTATGCCAAAACATGACATGCATTTGCATTTATTTAAATTATAGTTAATGTTCTTTAGAATATTTTAATTTTCTTTTATATACCTGATTAAGAATATTTCTTACCCAGTTTATTCCTACATATTTTATTCTTATGTTTTTACTATTTTCAATACTTAGCTTTTTTGCCAAATTTGGATAATTATTATGTGAAGAATATCTTCTTATTTATAGATTTTTGGAGATTTAAAACAATATTTTAAAGTCAAGTATAGGCCTTAAATTTAATCAAATATGTTTTAACATCTAATGGGAATTGACTCATTGAAAGAAATCAATGTATTTGCCAATACTGAATTGAATATGTTCTTGGAGTTCATCTCACTTGGTTATATTGTATTATTTTTTGATGTACTGCTAAATTCTCTCTGCTAATATATCATTATCATGCCTATATATATATTTATATATCATGCCAAAGCCTTTGACTATGTGGATCATAATAAACTGGAAAATTCTTCAAGAGATGGGAATACCAGACCATCTGACCTGCCTCTTGAGAAATCTGTATGCAGGTCAGGAAGCAACAGTTAGAACTGGACATGGAACAACAGATTGGCTGCAAATCAGGAAAGGAGTACGTCAAGGCTGTATACTGTCACCCTGCTTATTTAACTTCTATGCAGAGTACATCATGAGAAATGCTGGGCTGGATGAAGCACAAGCTGGAATCAAGATTGCTGGGAGAAATATCAATAACCTCAGATATGCAGGTTACACTATTCTTATGGCAGAAAGTGAAGAAGAACTAAAGAGCCTCTTGATGAAAGTGAAAGAGGAGAGTGAAAAAGTTGGCTTAAAGCTCAACATTCAGAAAACTAAGATCACGGCATCCATTACCATCACTTCATGGCAAATAGATGGGGAAAGAGTGGAAACAGTGTCAGACTTTTTTTTTGGCGGGGGGGCTCCAAAATCACTGCAGATGGTGACTGCAGCCATGAAATTAAAAGACGCTTACTCCTTGGAAGGAAAGTTATGACCAATCTAGACAGCATATTCAAAAGCAGAGACATTTCTTTGCCAACAAAGTCCGTCTAGTCAAGGCTATGGTTTTTCAGTTGTCATGTATGGATGTGAGAGTTGGACGGTGAAGAAGGCTGAGCACTGAAGAATTGATGCTTTTGAAGTGTGGTGTTGAAGAAGACTCTTGAGAGTCCCTTGGACTGCAAGAAGATCCAACAAATCCATTCTGAAGATCAGCCCTAGATATTCACTGGAAGGACTGATGCTGAAGCTGAAACTCCAGTACTTTGGCCACCTCAATGTGAAGAGCTGACTCATTTGAAAAGACCTTGATGCTGGGAGGGATTGGGGGCAGGAGGAGAAGGGGATGACAGAGGATGAGGTGGTTGGATAGCATCACCCACTCGATGGGCATGAGTTTGGGTGAACTCCGGGGAGTTGGTGATGGACAGGAGGGCTGGTGTGCTGCAGTCCATGAGGTCGCAAAGAGTCGGACACGACTGAGCGACTGAACTGAACTGAACTGAATATATCATTCAGAGTTTTTGTGAGGAAAGACCGAGGGGAGAGAGAGAGAGAGAAAGAATCTGTTCGATGTTACTATGACACACACATATGCTAGGGTCATAAAAGAATTTGAAGAGAATTCCTTATTTTGTGTTTCTCTGGAACAAATTCAAATCATGTTGGAGTAATCTGTCTCTTTGAAGAATGAAAATAATTTCCAAAATTACCTTCTGTGTCAGAAGCTTTTTGGAGAGCTTTAACAACATTCAGAATAGTTTTAAAATTCACTAGTATAAAGTTGTGCATAATATTTTCTTATGATGATTTTCTCTTTATCTATAGTCATTTCTCATTTTCATTTACTTATTTTATGAATTCATGTTTTCTCTCTCTGTTCTGTTCTTGCTCATATTTTGTAGTGGTAAATTATTTATTTCATTGTATTTTGTTTGATTCTCCCATCCCCCTAGAACCGTCTTGAATTAATTTATAATTTCTATCAATTTTCTCATAGATTTTTGTTTCTCATTAAAAAATTTATTTTCCTTATGTTTTTCTAAAGTCTATTTTGGATTTATTTTTCTAGCATAACAAGTGGCACATTATTTGCTTATTTACATTATTTCCTTTTTTTTCTCACTTATTTTTCAGACACCCTGTAATTGTGATGTTATTATTTACTTTATGTGAGGACAATTTCATATTAAAAATTTTGTTTTGTTCCTAATTTTCTTATTTGATTCTAGCACTGAATGTATTTTTGTTGGAGAATTTTGCTTATAGTATTTCTACTTTGGGGAACTTAGTATTTTTTCTCATCTTAAAAGGTGTGATAAATATTTGTGACTATCTATGGGCCCTTGAAAAAATGATGCATTGTTTTGTTTCTAGGATTTGATATTAAATATCTACATATTTATTAAATACTATTATACATATTGCTATTCAATCTGCTATATTTTATTTTTCTTTATTATCCATAAAATACAGAAAGTGAAGTGTTGCCTTTCCTTATTGCTGTGTTCTTAGAAATATATCATTTATCTTCAGTAATTTTACAGTTTATTCATATTTTTGCTCATAAGGGATAATTATAACTTCTCTTTGTACTTTGACCTACATCAGGTAACATGAGTCTTAGTTTGCATTCGCTTCCTCTTGATGCTAGTATAAACCTTCCTGTCACCGTTTGGTTCATTAGTAGAGCATGACGCTGTTTACTTTTCTCATCAAGCTAACATATTAGAGTTTTTTCATACCAATGGTCTTTTCTGCTTTTAATGTCTTGCATCTCCTTTACTTGCTACCTTCTTCTTTGATGTTTGAAAAAACATACGGACAATTTTAAATTCAAAAAGCAGTTGTGGTTAGGTTTAAATAATTTGCTTAAACCCATGGTTCTCAATATATCAACTTTCATTTGAAGTACAATTATTTATCCTCACTTTGAGCATTATGAAATAAATGTTAATTTTGACAATCATCATTTTTGTTTCTAAGTCCTTCCTCTCATTTCCCTTGCTCTAAACTTAGAATGGCTGATACACAAATTGTTTTATTATTAATTTGGGCAGTCATTTTTCTTCCAAGTTGGTGGTCTGAAGAAATACCTATTATGCTACTAAAAACAGAGACAAGGGACTAGCAACTGCATTCATCGTTCAAGGACACAAATTTTATACCATATTTCTGACTGGTCACTTTACCTTATTACCTTGGCTGACAAAGGCACTATTTCAAAACTGAAAATTGTTAGTATGAATGGCCCACACTTATTTTGTGCCACCTCGTAGCTTTCAGTGGCTGTAGCCAATGTATTTAAGTTCACAGTCCCCCTTCTCATTAACATTCAAAAGAGGAAAATGTAATCAGCCTTATTCCTGTACAAACAACAAAACAAAACCACTGGAGGATAATGCTCCATTCGACTTTGCCAGTGGAAACCTATCCTATGTTGGTTAAGCAATGATGTAGCTTGGTTCCTTTCTTATTTTTTGAATTATAATATTTCTTATGGCATTATATTAAAAATTAATTCATGGCAGGGGATAAGGGAGAGAATAGGAATGAAGTATATTTTCCCACCCACCCAAATTGTGACCAACTGGCAGAAAATACTGAACATGTCAGCATGTCACCCTGTTTTGACTCAGAACGAAAGTAACAGCCTTGAGTCCTGTCTAGTCCTCAAGCACCAGAATGAATTCTGACTATCATACCTTTTTCTCTGTGTGTTTGCCTTTCTGGCTCTGTGTGTGTGTGTGTGTGTGTGTGTGTGTGTGTGTGTGTGTGAGAGAGAGAGAGAGAGAGAGAGAGAGAGAGAGACAATCCTCATGTGTACATAGATGCCTGCAGGAAATATATTGTTTCAATCCTGTTCACATGTAATCAACATTCCCACACTTCTCACACTGAATTTGGAAACTGAGCCATTGCAGTGGCCCATGTCTGCTTTAATTAGCCAAAGAATCAGAATTGGGAGACTCTAACTCTTCTAAGGGATGTTTCAGCGTGGTATGGCTAAGAAGTTTGCATGGCAACAGAATGATTTAGGAGCAATGCCCTGTTTTTTCTCTCTGCTTTAGAAACTGAAAGGGTTGTTCCCTTTTATCTTTTTTCC
This sequence comes from Nanger dama, assembly GCA_917880005.1. Classification (NCBI taxonomy): domain Eukaryota; kingdom Metazoa; phylum Chordata; class Mammalia; order Artiodactyla; family Bovidae; genus Nanger; species Nanger dama. The sequence continues at coordinate 10,228,695 of CAKJTW010000057.1, read as the reverse complement.
TGTTACTGTTAAATTTTATTAACTATATATAAAGTATTAGAAACTTTTTGGATCTGATTATGATTTTGGTCCAGAAAATGTGTAATCCCCAATGAAGAATATATTAAAAGAGTCAACTCTTTCCCAAAACTGTATAATCAGATGTTAGTATATGAATAGCTTTTGGCTTGGCTAGAAAACATGTCTCTTTATTCCATCTTTTTACTTAAGCTATAAACTTTCAGAGTAATTTGTCTCCTTTATCAGGGTCCTTGCAAGAAATAGCCGGCACATTCAAGTCAGATAACTTGAGGATCATTTAAAAAGAGACCTGTACAAAGGTATAAGCAGAGGTATAGAGAAACCAGAAGGAATGGCATGGTACCCTAGCCTGAGAAGGCAAGAGGGACATTGGTACTGGAATAGGGGGAAAATGAAGGGGTAAAGAAGGCCTCTCACAAGCGCTGAGATTTTCAGTTAGGTAACATGGCCAGCCCAAATCAGCCTGCAGGGAGGAAATGGAAGTAAATGCCTGAACCTCCTTCTCTTCTTTCCCTCCAGTCTCCTGATGGTGCTCCCACTGGTCAACACTACCACATTTCAGAGGGCAAGAGAGCCTGTGATGATGAGGTTTAAGTCAGCCCCTGGTGTGCAGAGCATGACAGAAAGGGTGAAGGGCAACTGCAAGACACTTAGCACAATTCTATTAAAATCAACCAATATCTATTCAATGACTACATGTGAGGAATTCCTTATTTCCAAGATTTCATCATTTACATGAATTGGAATCCAAGAATTTCCCATAAAAATTGAATCTTTAGATTGTAGGGGATTATTACAGTAAAGTGAAAGTAAATAGAAGTGTGTTGTTCTAAGATGTGCATTCCAGTACTGATGTCATCAGGTTCTAGTTGTATAACTTCGGATGAGTCGCTTCCCATCCCTTGTATTCAGTGGTATCGATCAGGATGGTGATGATAGTCATGTCACAGGATCATTGCTAGTATAAAGTTATCTAGTGGATAAGAAGCCACTCTATAAGCTATAATAAACTTTAATTTTAATTTACTTTAGAAACATTTCTCTGAAGCCATGACATTTCCAGCCTCTTTACAAATCAAACTTCCCTCCTTTCCAAAGGAGGTAATCTGGTCCCAACTGGTTGGTTGGTTAACAGTTTAGACATTTCTACCTCATGGAGCAGAATGAGAACTCAGAGTGTATACACAGACTTTCCCCAGAGAATTCCCAATTTCCTTCATCACATCAAGGAAATCTTATAAATAATGTCATGTATAGAGAGAGTGCTTTGCTCACTAATTACATATGGTTTCCTCCAGAAAGAATTTGGCTTGTCGAGAGTTCTGCTGACTTGGCTGCCACTAGGGAAGCGGAGAGAGGATGCAGGATGCAGCAGCCACTGCATTCGGGCCCTTCAGGCACTGTCTTCCTAGCTCCCTGCCTCGGAAACTCTGAACTGGTTCCAGATGTTACGGAAAGTGCCATCCACAGGTATTTGGGGATGTATATTCTGTGACTAGTTTAGTGGCAAAAGAGTATCTTAATTTTGGAAGACTTTAACAAACTTCAGAAATATAAGTAGATTAAAAAAATCAAGGCAAACAAAAAATACTTCTATGGGATAGAAAAGGAAAGAAACCAAGACCAAAAAAAAAAAAAAAAAAAACCTAACTACTTTGAAATTTAAAAACACATACAAAAGCTATAGTAATAATAAATACAGGCTTAAAATTATTTAATAAAGTAAAAAATTAAATATAAATGAACTAGTGAATACAAACTAGAAAAAGGACAAAAACACATCCAAAGAAAGTATAAGAGGACTCAAAAGAAACAAATTAGTTAAAAGCACAATAGAGAATATATTTAATGTCAAATGTCGACTCTCTGAAAATACCAATAAACAGCACTTTTGTAACCAGATCAAGAATTTAAAAAATAGGAAACTATAATTACAGATTTTTTTGAATAAGAGAACATTTTTACAAAGTAGCTTTTAAAATTGGAATGAATGGCTTTTCCATAAAAAAGTAAATAAAATTTCACAGTGAAATTAAAAACAGAATAGACCAGCAGCAATAGACAAAATATAAAATGTAAAATATAGACAAAAGCCAGGACCAAAACATTTTATAGATAGATTCTACAAAGTCAGACCGGACTATTGAGAAACTGCAAAAGTGGAACTCATAAAGCTAGATGAAAAATCCTTTACTATAGTATTAGCATTTTTGTTGAGGTATAATTCACATAGGATATTTTTAGTTTCAGATGCACACCATAATGATTTAATATTTGTATAGACTGCAAAATGATGACCACAGTAAGTGACATTTGTCACCATACGTGCATGCATCCTTAGTCGCTTCAGTTGTGTCCGACTCTTTGCAATCCTATGGACTGTAGCCTGCCAGGCTCCTCTGTCCCTGGGGATTCTCCAGGCAAGAATACCAGAATGGGTTGCCATGCCCTCCTCCAGGGGATCTTCCTGACCCAGGGATCGAAACCACATCTCTTATGTCTCTTGCATTGGCAGGCAGATTCTTTACCACTAGCACCCCCTGGGAAGCCCATCTGTCACCACATAGAACTGTAAAAGGTATTAGCACTCTTAGTAAAGAATTTTATTAAAATAACAATATATATCATGATCAAAAAGGGTTTAACACAGTATTGCTAAATATTGGAAAAGTGAAAGACAAATGTGTCAATAGAACAGCATAAGGAATCCAGAATCCAGAAATGCATTTATTTGTGTGTGCCTGCAATGGAGTAGGCAAAAAGTGGTGTTGGGACAATTGACTGTCCTTAAAAAAGGTTAGATTCATACTTCAGACAATTTTTGAAAATTCAATTTGAGTAACAAGTATAAAACAAGAATAATATATATTATGACCAAAACAATTAAAGTGATAATGCCAGATATTGGAAAATTAATAATCAAATTGATTGATAGAAAAGAATGGGCAATTCAGAAACAAATTCTTATGAAAAATGATGTATTATATATATCATGATGTACTATACATCAAATATGTATATATATCAAATATGTACTATATAATAAATGGTACTTAAATAATTAAACATCCTGGAGTGTGAAGTCAAGTGGACCTTAGGAAGCATTACTATGAACAAAGCTAGTGGAGGTGATGAAATTTCCACTGATCTATTTCAAATCTTAAAAGACGCTGCTGCAAAAGTGCTGCACTCAATAAGCCAGGAAATTTGGAAAACTCAGCAGTGCCACAGGACTGCAAAAGGTCTATTTGCATTCCAATCTCAAAAATGGGCAATGGCAAAGAATGTGCAAACTACTACACAACTGTTCACATTTCACATGCTAGAAAGGTCATGCTCAAAGTCTTCCAAGCCAGGCTTTAACAGTACCTGACCTGAGAACTTCCAGATGTACAAACTGGATTTTAAAAAGGCAGAGGAACCAGAGATCAAATTGCCAACATCTGTTGCATCATAGAAAAAGCAAGAGAATTCCAGAAAAACATCTACTTCTGCTTCACTGAGTACACTAAAGCCTTTGACTGTGGATTTCAACAAACTGGAAAATTCTTCAAGAGATGGGAATACCAGATCACCTTGCCTGCCTCCTGAGGAAATGTGTATGTAGGGCAAGGAGCAACAGTTAGAACCAGACATGGAACAATGGACTGGTTCCAAATTGGGAAAGGAGTGCATCAAGGCTGTATATTTTTACCTGCTTACTTAACTTATATACAGAGGACATCATGAGAAATGCCAGGCTGGACGAAGCACAAGCTGGCATCAAGACTGCAGGGAGAAATAACAACCTCAGACATGCAGATGACACCACCATTATGGTGGAAAGTGATAAGGTACTAGAGCCTCTTGATTAAGGTGAAAGAGGAGAGTGAAAAAGTTGGCTTAAAGCTCATCATTAAAAAAACTAAGATCATGGCATCTGGTCCCATCACTTCATGCAAATAGACAGGGGAAAAATGGAAAAAGTGACAGACTATTTTCTTGGGCTCCAAAATGACTATGGATAGTGACTACAGCCATGTAATTAAAAATGCTTGCTCTTTGGGGAAAAAAAGCTATGACAAACCTAGACAGCATATTAAAAAGAAGAGACATCACTTTGCCGACAATGGTGCTATGCTGTGCTCAGTTGCTCAGTTGTGTCCAACTCTTTGAAACCCTGTGGACTGCAGCCCATCAGGTGCCTCTGTCCATGGGGATTCTCCAGGCAAGAATACTGAAGTGGGTTGCCATGCCCTCCTCCTGGGGATCTTCCCAACAAAGAGATTGAACCCAGGTCTCCCACATTGCTGGCACATTCTTTAACATCTGAGCCACCAGGGAAGACTTGCTGACAAAGGTCCATATAGTCAAAGCTATGATTTTTCCAGTAGACATGTAAGGATGTGAGAGCTGGACCATAGGGAGACTGAGCACCGAAGAACTGATGCTTTCAAATTCTGGTGCTGGAGAAGACTCGAGAGTTCCTTGGACAGCAAGTAGAGCAAACCAGTCAACCCTAAAGGAAATCAACCTTAAATATTCATTGGGAGGACTGGTGCTGAAGTTGAAGCTCCAATGCTTAGGCTACCTGATGTGAAGAACTGACTCATTGGAAAAGACCCTGTTGCTGGGAAAGACTGAAGGCAGGAGGAGAAGGGGATGACAGAGGTTGAGATGGTTGGATGGCATCATCGACTCAATGGAGATGAGCTTGAACAAACTCCAGAAGATAGTGAAGGACAGGGAAGCCTGGCATGCTGTAGTCCATGGGGTTGCAGAGTCAGACATGACTGAGCTACTGAACAATAACATTTAAAGTAGAAAAAAAATTCGTGTCAATGTATGGCAAAACAAATACAGTATTGTAATTAAAAAATAAATAAATTTAATTTAAAAAAAAAAGAAAAAGAAAATTAAAGTTAGATGTCTATTTTATCCAATGCTAAAAATTTTTAAATGAATTTTAGTTTGCTTAATAACTAAGGTGAAAACAAAACAAAAAAGCAAACAAAAGAACTTTGAAAGTCCAACTCTTTTCAACCCCATGGACTGTAGCTTGCCAGGCTCCTCTGTCCATGGGATTCTCCAGCCAGAAATACTGGAGCGGGTTGCTATTTCCTTCTCCAGGGGATCTTCCTGACCCAGGGATCAAACCCAAGTCTCCTATATATATAATATATATATTATATATATATATATTATATATATATATATATATATATATATATAATCTTTGGATAAAGAATACTTCTTAAAAGAAAACACACACACACAAAAAAAATCAGAATTCCTGATGAAAAGAAAAGTTTTTCTATATAAAACTTATGAACCTTTTTGAATATTTTGTTATTGGCATGACACAAAAGCTCCATCCACATATACCCCATTTCTCTCACTGACTTAAAATTCTGGGTAAAATACAAAACAATTTGAAGACTGAAAAGTAGACAAAAGTAGGCAGATTGCAGAAAAGAGTCAAAACTTGGAGAAGTTTAGAGTGCTGCAGGAGCGGCAATACTATAAGTGGCTAAAACTCCAAGAAACATCCTGTATTTATGGCCAGAGGAATGAGGAAAATGAGGATCCAGGGACTGGAGAGTGAGAGGAGAATCCCAGAGGGAAGACCTAGAGAGGAACGTGTCCGGATTCTCAGTGCAAACCTGCACTGTACAATGTCAGGTTCAGCCCTGACGTAAGGAAGATTTTAATACCCGTCTCTCACCACATGATAGAACAATGAGAGAAAACCCCTGTACAGATACAGACAATCTAAACAACACTCTCAGCCATCTTGATCTAATTTATAGACCACTACATTCAAAAACCAGAGAATTCTACACATTTCCCCCAAGTGTTCACAGAACACTGATAATGATAGACTGTATACAGGGCCATATATAACATGCTTTTATAAAATTTAAAGGATCAACATTATACAAAGTGAATTTGCTGACCACAATGGAAATTAGAAATCAAGATTAATAATGTATCTTAGGAAAATCCTAAATATTTGGAAATTAAGTAATAGTCACAGGTTAAAGATGAAATCAGAAGGATAGTTAGAAAATATTTTGAATCAAATGACAATGAAAATACAGCATATCAAAATCTGTGGGATGCTGCTAAAGCAGTGGTGAGAGGAAAACATCGCTTTGAATAGTTATATTACAAAGAAGAAAAATCTAATAGCAAAGACAAGAGTTTCACTTCAAGAAAATGAAGAGCATAATAAACCCAAAGTAGGGAGAAGGAAAGAAATAATAATGAACAGAAATCAATGAAAGGAAAATGAACAATAGAGAAACTGCTTAGAAAACCAAATCTGGCTCTTTGCGAAGGGCAACAAAATTGACAAAGCTCTAGCTAGACTGATCATAAAGAAAAAGAGAGAGAGAGAAATAATGTCATCCATATGAGCAATGAAAAAGGTTTTATCAACACTGCAGATATTAAAGAACAATAATAACGCCAGGAATAACTTTATGCTAAAATAGGAATATTGAAATGAATACATTTCTAAAAAAATAGAGCATATCAAAATTGACTTAAGAAAAAAATGATATAAATAGCTCTATATTTACTAAAGCAATTTACGTTGTTATCAAAACCTTCTTAAGAAGAAGAAGTTCAGGCCTAGATAAATTTACCAGTGAATTCTATAAAACACTGAAGAAAGAAATAACATGCCAATCTTATTCAAATATAGTAAAAATTAGAGGAGGAGGAATCACTTCCCAACAGTTTAGTAAAGAGAGTTTGTATGTTCAATTGATCTTTGGCAACATTGCCAATGCAATTCAATGAGAAAAAGAATTTTTTAAAAATTCACAGTGCTGAATCAAATGGATATCTGCAGGGAAAAAGCAAGCATCAGTCCTCATATCATATGATACCCAACGTGTAACTCCAAAAGGGCCACAGATACAAATATAAAAGGACAAACTAGAAGAAAATATCTTTGCAATATTAGGGTAGTTTTCTATCCTAGACAGAATATTGAAAGCATGACACGTGAAGGAAAAATTGATGTCAAAAGTCTTCGAAAATTGAAAACCTTTTCTTATTGACAGATGCCAATGAGACAACAAAAAGGCAAGTTACGGATGATGAAAGAAACTATTGGCAAACCAGATATCAGACAAAGGACATGTATCCAGAACACATAAATCACCTGTGACTCAACTATAAAGACTAAAACCTAAAAGAAAATGGACAATTTGAAGAGCTACTTTACAAAAGAAGCTATACAAACATCTAATAAGGGCATGAAATGATGATCAATAATATCATTAGTCATCAAGCAAATATCACAATGAGATATAACTATATATTCATTCAGTTCAGTTCAGTCACTCAGTCATGTCTGACTCTCTGCGACCCCATGAATCACAGCGCACCAGGCCTCCCTCTCCATCACCAACTCCCGGAGTTCACTCAGACTCATGTCCATCGAGTCAGTGATGCCATCCAGCCATCTCATCCTTGATCGTTCCCTTCTTCTCCTGCCCCCAATCCCTCCCAGCATCAAAGTCTTTTCTGAGTCAACTCTTTTCATGAGGTGGCCAAAGTACTGGAGTTTCAGCTTTAGCATCATTCCTTCCAAAGAAATCCCAGGGTTGATCTCCTTCAGAATGGACTGGTTGGATCTCCTTGCAGTCCAAGGGACTCTCAAGAGTCTTCTCCAACACCACAGTTCAAAAGCATCAATTCTTCAGTGATCAGCCTTCTTCACAGTCCAACTCTCACATCCATACATGACCACAGGAAAAACCATAGCCTTGACTAGACGGACCTTAGTCGGCAAAGTAATGTCTCTGCTTTTGAATATGCTATCTAGGTTGGTCATAACATTTCTTCCAAGGAGTAAGCGTCTTTTAATTTCATGGCTGCAATCACCATCTGCAGTGATTTTGGAGCCCCCAAAAATAAAGTCTGACACTGTTTCCACTGTTTCTCCATCTTCCCATGAAGTGATGGGACCGGATGCCATGATCTTCATTTTCTGAATGTTGAGCTTTAAGCCAACTTTTTCACTCTCCTCTTTCACTTTCATCAAGAGGCTTTTTAGTTCCTCTTCACTTTCTGCCGTAAGGGTGGTGTCATCTGCATATCTGAGGTAGTTGATATTTCTCCCAGCAATATATCCATTAGAATGACTAAATTTTTAAAAAACTGGCCATACCAAGTGTTGGCAAAAATATTGCAAAACTAGAACTCACAGTACTGCTGCCAAGCACAAAAATGGTGTCATTACAGGGGGAAAAAGTAACTACAAAGCAGTGAGCCCTAGCCACCTGTTTCCATTCACAGTGAAACCACTTAAAATAGTCTATATTTGCTTTCCAAATTCTCTGATGAAATATAAATATCTTATTTATGTTGCTTATAAGGCACTCGTTATATGGTATTCTGTCTTAGATTGAATGGGCTAAAAGAGAAATTGGTACCAAGAGTGAGGTGTTGTTATAACAAAGGCCCAAAACTCATTGGAAAAGACCCTGATGCTGGGAAAGACTGAAAATGGGAGAAGTGGGCAACAGAGGATGCGATGGTTGGATGGCATCACTGTGATATACATGAGTTTGACCGAGCTCTAAGAGTTGGTGATGGACAGGGAAGCCTGGCATGCTAAAGTCCATGGGGTCGCAAAGAGTCAGACACAACTGAGTGACTAAACTTAAAAGTAGAGAAGTAGCTTTAGAACTTGGTAATGAGTGAAGGCTGGAAGAGTTTTGAGGTGCATGCTAGAAAAGTCTTACATTGCTATGAACAGACCATTAAGGGTGGTTCTGGTAAGAGCTGTTCTGGGAAAGGTGATTCAGGAGAGGAAAACTCTCGAGACAGAGCCTCATTTTTCTTAGAGAATACCTGAGTAATCCTGACCAGGACACTGGTAGAAATGTGGATCATAAAGGTCATTCTGATGAGGTCTCAGACAGAAATGAAGAGCTTGTTACTAAAAACTGGAGAAAAGGCAATCCTTGTAATAAAGTGTCTAATAACTTGACTGAACTGTGCTCCTGTTCTGGTGTTTTGTGGAAGGCAGAATTTGCAAACCATGGAACGGAATATTTAGCTAAAGCAATTTTCTAAGCAGAGCACTGAAGATGAGGCTTGGATCCTTCTGAATGCCCATAGGACAATGTGAGAAGAGAGAAATGACTTGAAGGTGGAATTGTCCTGCAAAAGGAAGCAGAACTTAGAGAATGGGCACATTCTCGGCCTACCCATATTGCCAAAATTGAAAAAGTGTCAGTTCTAATGAGATGGGTGAAACTGGAGCTGATTATACAGAGTGAAGTAAGCCAGAAAGAAAAACACCAATACAGTATTCTGACACATATATATGGAACTTAGAAAGATAGTAATGATGACCCTGTATGTGAGACAACAAAAGAGATACAGAGGTATAGAACAGACTTTTGGCCTCTGAGGGAGAGGGGGAGGGTGGGATGATTTAGGAGAATGGCATTGAAACATGTACACTACCATGTAAGAAACGAAGCGTCAGTCTGTGTTCGATACAGGATACAGGATGCTTGGGGCTGGTGCACGGGGGTGATACAGAGAGATGATATGGGGTGGGAGGTGGGAGGGGGCTTAGGCATTGGGAGCTCGTGTACACCTGTGGCTGATTCATGTCAATGTATGGCAAAACCAATACAGTATTGTAACGTAGAATAAAGTAAAAATAAAATTTAAAAAAAAGTGTGTTCGGGAGAGAGCACTAAGGGTGTGGTCAAGCATCTCTTTGATAAGGAGATTGGTGTGTGTTTGCACCATGGATTTCATCAGCAACCTCGGCAGGAAAGCAACCAGTTTGAGCTGAGGAGGAAGGAGAGAGGAAGGATGAAGGAAGATCAGATGGCTGGACTTCTGGAATTTTACAGGATGAAACCCTAGAAATATTTGATCATGAACGTGCATTGTTCTTCAAGACAAGGGAATAATAACCCTGAAGACAATTCAGAGATAAACAGGGCTACCCTCTTGGTTTCAAAAGCAGACTATCACCTCACTTTCGAAAGGACAGATAGCCTCTTCTCAAAGCCCTGGGGGTGGGGTTGCCCAGAGCAACCTGTGGATCCCACCCAGCCCTGGCAAATCTTCAGGGGCAAGACTATCCCCCTACCCCCACAGTGGGGCCACGAGATGGAACTTCTGCCCTAGTGTCTGGAAGGTGAGACCTTTGTACCAGCTAGACCTGGAGGGCAGAGCATCAAGCCAAAGAGGATTGTACTCAAGCCTCAGATCTCATGGAACATGTCTTAGAGTTTGGACTTATTTGGGGCCTTTTACCCCTTTCTTTCTTTCCTATTTCTCCCCTTTGAGATGGAAGCATATGTTTACTCTGACCTTCTTATAGTGCCTGTCAGGCCACACGTGTTCCTACCATAGGCTCTTCGCAATCGCTGCCCCTACTGTCTCAATAGTCTCCGTCCTCAGGCCTTAGAAAGGACCACAATCACTTCTCCATTTTATGCTCAAATATCTCACAAGACACTTCCCTGATGACCTTGTCTAAACAGAAGTCCCAACACTCTCATCATTCTTAGTCTCCTGTTCTGTCTTGTTCTTCTTCAAAGAAAAATATTTATTTTATTCCCCCTTCCACTCTGTCAATGACCCAAGAGTTCCAGGATTTTATGTTTCCCATTTACTGTTATGGTCTCAGCTCCTGGAACATGGTGGGTACTCAGTAAATACTTGCTCTCTGCTGGTTTGTTTATTTATTTGAGCACTAGTTGTTTTCTAAAGAAAATTGTGTGGTTCCCTCTAATTCGCAAGTGTTTGCTATCCCCTCCGCCTTCTCCATCTTCCCTGTAGAATTCAGGCATGGCTGCGGCACCCTCCCTGGACAGAAGCTTTAAGAGCCTGCACACAGCTCACCATGCCTTCTTTGCTGCTCCACCACAATCACCAGTGATGTTCTAGACAGAGGCTGCTCTGTCAGCCTGAGCCCCAGAGAAAATGCTTTGGAGCAAAGCTAGCATCCATCATGTGGATCTGTGGCATGTATAGTAAATAAACTTTGCTATATTAAGCCACTGAGATTTGGGGGCTGTTCGTTTCTACGGTATAACCTAATTTATCCTGACTGGTACAGACACCTATGCAACCGTAGGGCCCAAGAGGATCTAAAACACATTTGACAAATTGTGTAACCTTGCCCAAGTTGGCTCTTCCTGAACAACCTAATGTTTTGCCATCACAATATTTTCTTTGAAAAGAGAGAGTCAAACAAAGAAAAGCACTGGGACATTTGGCATCATCAGAAGTTATTTTCTTTCTTTATGCTTTCATGAAAAAGCATTACAGGAAAAAGCAAAGTAGCTTATGGATTGAAAAACTGTTTCCCACACATGGCATAACTTAAAATTGAATAAGAAACTTATAAATAAAACTGATTCTAAAGCTTTGCTTCAGGCCAACTGAATAAGAATCCCTGAGACTGGTGGCTTCAAATCTGTATTATTTTTAAAGTTATCTAACTGACAATGATGTAGCTAGTCCAAAAATCAGTTCTCAAGGTAAATGTCTCTATACTTATAACCCAGGACACCCAGGGAAATGTACAGATCAGCAAGAGTCCCTAGTCTGCCCAACTTAAAAACACAACCATGGAGAAGGAGATGACAATCCACTCCAGTATTCTTGCCTGGAGAATTTCATGGACAGAGGAGCCTGGCGGGCTACAGTCTATACAGTCCATGGGGTCACAAAGAGTCGGACACCACTGAGCGACTAACACGTGCTTGAAACTAGGTAACATCTGAATTTGTTTTAAAAGAACCAAGCAAGAGAACAGAATAAGTGGAGGTAGAGAAAAGACTGACCATAAATTGGTAACTGTTGGATCTGAATAGGGGTTCAAAGGAATTCACTATACTATTCTCAACTTTCTCATGTTTGACATTTCTATAATAAATTTTTAACGTTTAGAAAAAGAAAAAAAAAAATCCAGCGTCTTGCAGATGAATGGATAAAGAAGATGTGGTACATATATACAATGGAATATTACTAAGCCATTAAAAAGAATGAAATAATGCCATTTGTAGCAACATGGATGGACCCAGAGATGGTTATGCTGAGTGAAGGAAGCCAACCAGAAAAGGAGAAATATCGAATGACATCCCTTATATGCAGAATGTAAAAAGAAATGATATGAATGGACTTATTTACAAAACAGAGAAGACTTAGAGAATGAACTTAGGGTCACAGTGGGTTACAGTGGGAGAAGGGTGGGGGAAGAGATGGTTAGGGAGTCTGGGGTGGACATGTACACTCTGCTACATTTCAAATGGATAGGCAACGAGCTCCTACTGTCTAGCACAGGGAACTCTGCTCAGTGGGATGGGGCAGCCGGGACGGGAGGGGAGTTTGCGGGAGAATGGATGCATGTATCTGTATGGCTGAGCCCCTTCCCTGTTCACCTGAAACTGTCACAACATTGTTTGTTAATTGGCTACACTCCAATAGAAAATTAAAAGCTTAAACCACACATACACATCCCAAGATATGGCTTCTATAATCCCTCATTGGATTGCTATGCTTCAAATTGTCAGTGGGAATTTTGGAAGCTAACTTTCTAAAGAGGAAAATATTTGTTTTTGCTTCATCGGTCATTAAATGTAAATGGCGTACACTGAACAAAATTCTCAAGACAGCGTCACTTAGATTGTTTCATAGAAGTAGACAGAACTAAGAATTCCATTTATAAACTCACTACAATTGTTTTCTATTTAGATATTGTAAGGTTGACTTGGATCTAGCAGGAGAATTTCCTTTATGAAGACAATATGAGTTTGTTTCTTCCATTATTTTATAAGCTATAATTCAGATAAAATAGAACCAGTTACCAAGAGTCTTTCAGGAAACACCAGAATGTTACTGTTAGACGCCAGAAACTGCCAGAGTCAGATGTGAAGAAATAAATTGAACTCCATGTGGATATTTCCACGTTGGTATTTCCAAACACAGGCAATATAATAAGATCTTGAATCTTACATAAAAAGGCTTTTTACCTCCATCCATACCTCATCCCAGGAGTCCCTCCTCCTCACAGGGATGAAGAAATGAAAGAAAGGGTTGCAGCTTTTGAACTTTTGTTTGATGGCAGGGTTGTGCTAAGTCAATTTAGTCATGTCCGACTCTGTGATCCCCTGGACTGTAGCCCACCAGGCGCCTCTGTGCATGGGGATTCTCCAGGCAAGAATGCTGGAGTGGGTTGCCATTCCCCTCTCCAGGAGACCTTCCTGACTCAGGGACCGAACCCACGTCTCTTCCGTCTCACTGCATTGGCAGGCAGTTTCTTTACCACTAGCGCTACAGGGCTGAAGTTGTCATAAAATTAAAACACTGAAGGAGAGGGCGTTTGTGCTACCAATAGAGTTGGAGAAAACACACTCACTCTACAATGCCCTGAAACGAAACAAGGAGTCTGACACCAGTTTGTAATGTATTTGCTTTTAGGAGCAAGGGGCAATTGCACTAAACAATCCCTGTCCAAAATGAGCTGGGTAGTGTAGTGAAGGCCACTAAGCCAGAAGCAGTATCTGGGAGCCATGTGGTCTGCTGGATTCAAGGATCATCTCCGCCTGCTACGGCAGAAACTCAGCCTCATCCAGATATCCATGCATCATTCAGGGAGAAACAGAAATAAACAACTGCCATTGCTGACAGACAAAAAGAACTGGTCTACCACATCTTGGCTTCTTTGCATTCATGTTTAGCAATGCAAACACAAATGAGCTTTTTCTTTCCCACGAAGTAACTAATTAGTAGGTAAGTTATTTCAAGTCCTAGTATTACTACAAAGAAAAATAAATTCCTTTCTGGCACCACCTTAAAAGAAAAATTTCAATGGGATTACATTCCTTTAATCTATATGAACATAATAATACCTTCTTTTTTTAACCATTCCTCAGTCAAATCCCTATCACATGCTTTCTTCATTCCCACTTAAAAATAGCTTTTATATCTTGGATTTTAGGACTTAACCTTGCCAAGACTAGGCAAAAGTACAGACTTTGGTCAATTATCTGCATTATTTGGCATAAGTTACAAATTAAAACACAATGTTTGAATTATTCTGAAAACTGGGGAGATAAATATAAATCACATGCATGCAAAGAGAAAGAGACAGAGACAGACAGATATGAAACACACACTATTCCATATAGCTCCAGAGTGCTGGGTGATCCTGCCATTGTGCAATTTTTCTGCTGAAAGCAACCTGTGAATTGAATGAAGGTGAGTGTTGCCTAGAACCTTGTGCAGGTTTCTGGTTTTCCAAAATTTCAATTGAAAATGTTTTTAACTAAGAATTCTTTTGTATGTGTCTCCCTTCTTCTCATAGTTTCAAAAAACTTATTTTAAAATCTAACAGGTTAAGTGCTTATTATCGCAGGCTGTAGTCACCTGTGCCTGTAGGCATGCACAGTCGTGACTCTTTCTGAGCTACGGACTATAGCCAAGCAGGCTCCTCTGTCCTTGGGATTTTCCAGGCAAGAATACTGGAGGGGGTTGCCATTTCCTACTCCAGGGCAACTTCCCAATCCAGAGATCAAATTTGGATGTCCTGCACTGGTAGGTAGGTTCTTTACCACTGAGCCACCCGGGAAGCAAACATTGCTGGTTAAAGTGAAAAAGTTATTTCAGGTCTTTGGTCTGCCTATTGGTTTGAGAAGCGAAATGTGCCTCTTTAGTCTCATGTTCCCTTCAGCTTCTAATTTCCACATAATAGTCTGCAAATTTCGAGTTATATTCCAAGATTGTCCATAGAGCAACATCTTTCTTAAAATAAATCATGGAACCTATCCCAAATTCACTTTATCCAGGGGGAAATGTTACTTTATTTGCATAAAATTTTAAAGAATATATATATTTTAGTTCTTATTTCTTATTTATCTATAAGTTCCAGCACACAAAGAAAATGGAAAAAGATCTCAACTGTTTAAAAAGTTTGTACTTTTGTAGCAGTTATTTGCTAATCTATACTACATTTGAAATTTGAGAGAACAAAAAGATCTTTATTAAATCCTTTATTGTACTTTATAGTACTTCAGTGTTTATTTCACTTATGATACTTATTATTTATTAAATAATTTATGTAGATATTTTTAATACTTTACTTTTCATTAACCTACAAGTTCCAAGAAAGCAGGAGAGTTTGCCTATCTTACTTGCCTCTGTGAAATGTTAAGTCAATGCACAAATTTATTTGAATAAATGAATGTGTCTGAATAACTGAGCCATCTACACAGTAGGGACAGAGACAGTGTTTGCATTTTAGCTAATCACAAACTGTCCAGGCCATTTACAGGAACTCAATCCTTAGTGCATAGATCAAAGATCTGATAATATTTAGAAAATGGTCTGAGAGTTAAATGCTTTTTTGTCACTTCGTAAAATGCTGCCAAAATAATGAAGGAGAATAGTGAGTGAGTGAAGCTATGTTGCACATACAAAGCATTAGTCTCTGAGAATTTGAGGAAGCAGTGAGACACTGAGAAGTTTGGCGTAGTGTCATAGTGGTTAACACTGGAATCCTTGTCAGAACACTGTATGCCATTACTTACACGTGGAGCCTGAAATGCAAAACGAACTAGCAAGTATAACAAACAGAAGCAGACTCACAGATACAGAGAACAAACCAGGGGCCACCAGTGGTGGGGGAAGGGCAACATATGGGTAGAGGGACGCATAAGCTGTTGGGTGTAAGATAAGTTCAATGATGTGTTATACAACACAGGGAATATAGCCAACATTGTGTAATAACTGTAAATGGAAAGTAACCTTTAAAATTGTACAAAAATAAATAAATATTTAAAAATTTTTTAAAGAATCCTTGTCAAAAGTTTTGTACATCAGTAAATCTCTCAGAACCATTTTAAATTTGAAACTATGTATCAAGAACTGAGAAAAGGACTGAGATTTTTACCTTATATAAGCTGGTTTTAGAAAAGCCAGAGGAACCAGAAATCAAATTGCCAACATCCGCTGGATCATGGAAAAAGCAAAAGAGTTCCAGAAAAACATCTATTTCTGCTTTATTGACTATGCCAAAGCCTTTGACTGTGTGGATCACAATAAACTGTGGAAAATTCTGAAAGAGATGGGAATACCAGACCACCTAACCTGTCTCTTGAGAAACCTGTATGCAGGTCAGGAAGCCACAGTTAGAACTGGACATGGAACAACAGACTAGCTCCAAATAGGAAAAGGAGTACGTCAAGGCTGTATATTGTCACCCTGCTTATTTAACTTCTATGCAGAGTACATCATGAGAAACGCTGGACTGGAAAAAACACAAGCTGGAATCAAGATTGCCGGGAGAAATATCAATCACCTCAGATATGCAGATGATACCACGCTTATGGCAGAAAGCGAAGAGGAGCTAAAAGCCTCTTGATGAAAGTGAAAGAGGAGAGCAAAAAGTTGGCTTAAAGCTCAACATTCAGAAAACGAAGATCATGGCATCCAGTCCCATCACTTCGTGGGAAATAGATGGGGAAACAGTGGAATCAGTGTCAGACTTTATTTTGGGGGCTCCAAAATCACTGCAGATGGTGACTGCAGCCATGAAATTGAA
The DNA here is from genome assembly GCA_917880005.1 of Nanger dama. Lineage (NCBI taxonomy): Eukaryota > Metazoa > Chordata > Mammalia > Artiodactyla > Bovidae > Nanger > Nanger dama. Next base: position 10,212,098 of record CAKJTW010000057.1, on the reverse strand, counting down.
AAACGCTTACTCCTTGGAAGAAAAGTTATGACCCACCTAGATAGTATATTCAAAAGCAGAGACATTACTTTGCCAACAAAGGTCTGTCTAGTCAAGGCTATAGTTTTTCCTGTGGTCATGTATGGATGTGAGAGTTGGACTGTGAAGAAGGCTGAGAGCCAAAGAATTGATGCTTTTGAACTGTGGTGTTGGAGAAGACTCTTGAGAGTCCCTTGGACTGCAAGGAGATCCAACCAGTCCATTCTGAAGGAGATCAACCCTGGGATTTCTTTGGAAGGAATGATGCTGAAGCTGAAACTCCAGTCCTTTGGCCACCTCATGAGAAGAGTTGACTCACTGGAAAAGACTCTGATGGTGGGAGGGACTGGGGGCAGGAGGAGAAGGGGACGACAGAGGATGAGATGGCTGGATGGCATCACGGACTCGATGGATGTGAGTCTGAATGAACTCTGGGAGTTGGTGATGGACAGGGGAGGCCTGGCATGCTGCGATTCATGGGGTCGCAAAGAGTTGGACACGACTGAGCGACTGAACTGAACTGAACTGAACAGATGAATTAGTTTGCAGTTTCATGTGCTTAGTTGCTCAGTTGTGTCTGACTCTTTGTGACCCCATGGACTGCAGCCCACCAGGCTTCTCTGTCCATGGGGATTCTCCAGGCAAGAATACTAGAGTGGGTTGCCATGCCCTCCTTAAGGGGATCTTCCCAATCCAGGGATCAAACCCAGGTCTCCCACATTCGAGGCAGATTTTTAACCATCTGCGCTACTAGGGAAGCCCAGTTTCATAGATGACCCCTGGATCAGAGACACAGAACAGTCTGTTATACACAGCAAGAGCACTAACACTTCTATGCTAGTCACTGAACCTAGGGCACTGGGAGGAAAACCATACTAAACTCATGCAGGAAATAGTTGCACCCCAGGAGGGGAACCCCAAGCTTAGGGAACCTGAATCTTTTATGATAGGCAGGGAGCAGGGAGATGCTGCTTCCCAAGGCTGTCCACTGGTACACATCCTCAGAAAACAGCCAAGAAGAAAGAACAGTCAGTATGTCCATTGCAAGACGTGCATGTGAGACTCATGGACAATTGTCAGCTAATACTGTGCCTCTGAAAGATTTCCCCCCACTCCAGGGCCTTCAGTATATTAATAAATATACAAGGATGGCGGAAAGATACACACCAAAATACCCTCCAGCACTCTATATGGCTCTCTACTGTCAGAAGGTGGAACAAAACGAGTGAAGGTCTACAAAACCAAATGGTCGACTAAGAAAAGAGGACAGGAGACAAGAATCCATTCTATCAACTGGCTTTAGGGTATCAGACGCGAGTCATAGGTTGATGCAGAGAACAGAGATGAGGAAAAACTCCAATAAGCTATTCTGCTCTCCTGTCAGAATCTATTGTCATTGGGTGCAAGTTACATCACTTCTCCTTATTTTATCATTATGTAGCATTTATGAAAGCCATACTGGCCTTTAAAGGCTGTTTTAGCTCCACTTAACACACAGCTGCTTTGTTATCCTCCAGGGCCGGAAGAGACCCAAGGATGAGAGTTCAGATATGCCAGGAGCTGCCAGGGTGAAAGAGAAAGAAGAAAAGCCATTTGTCAGCTGTCACACAGAACCCGGCACTGCTGACACAGAGTCCTGTGAATCTGGCCTATTCCTGCTCCTACTGGAGCATTTAGGTTAAAAACGAACAGGATTTCCAAGGTTTGGAGTTGGAGGAAGCCTTATTCGTTAAGGACAATATGTTAGTTCTGTGGGGGAAAAAAATTGCCTGCTTTTGTTCTTTAGAGAGTCCTTCAAGCCCTCAGGGCATGCAGATAGTAAGTGCAAAGGTTTTTTCAAGGATAATAAAAAGCTCTTGAGGATTTATGAACTGTTTCATCTGTCAGAAACTATTTATGCAGAACTTGGCACGTAGAGTGAATTACTCTTATTAAACAAAAATTGAGAAAATTGCTTAAGTCTCACCAGAAGGTACCTGTAGTCCATCAGAAGCTAAGACACTCCATAAGCTATAAACTTAAGAGAAAAGAAATTGCGTGTCTCTGTGGATGCTTGTGGTGAGATGAATGACTCCAAAGAGAATGTATCCCAGCTTTTTCCTCAGGCTGCTTGCTGTGTTGGCTGATTTGTCCGTTCTCGTTCCCCAGGGAACTTAGAGAGGGAGAGTGTTTGCAAGGACCACATCCCAAGGACAGGTGCCCTTTCCATTTCTCGAGTTGCCTCCCTGCCCACACACAGTATGTCTGCTGTCATAGAGCGCGAGAACACCTATTCAAGCATCGTGACAGAGTGCAAGGCCCTGTGCAGAGTGCCCTCCACAAATTATTTTATTAACTTCTAGCAATAATCGCACGAGGTCCTGTTATTAACTTCATTGTACAGATGGAGGGATAGAGCCTAGAGAAGGGGGAAGATAGAGGATTGAGGATGGAAAGATTAAAAAACTAGCTGAATCCCATAGCTGTGGTGCTAGATCTGAGATGCCACCTCAGGCAGCCTGCCTCTGGGACAGACTCGTCCTCTCCCTAATGCCACAGACGCCTCTGCTTCCAGAAGTCACAGGATCACGGATCCAGCTGGTGATTCCATGGGCACAAGCGGGAATCTGACTGAGCAGTCATTTCTCACAGCAGCCACTCAGTCCAGACTTAGTTCTCCTCACTTACCTAATTCCAAGTTCCAGTCCTTTCCTCAACCCTTTGTTTTACCTTTTCCCTCCTCATTCTGACTTCAGAAGGCCTTAACAGTTCTGGTTTTTCATCAGTTTGCCAAATACATCCCCATGAAGTGCTTGGCCCAGGTAGAGGCTCGAGAAATGTTTGTTGAGGAAGGTTAGAAAGCAGGTAATTCTCATTCTACTGGGCTCATTAGCATCAAAACCACTCATTGCACATGTCCTGGCTCAGGATGTCCCATCTTTGTTCTTTCACTTGAATCCATAAATCTTCACATTTTCACCTTTTCATCTTCTCCATCCATCTGGGATGACCAGGACGGGATGCCAAACTCACTTGAGCTAATGGCCCTGTTACAAAAACATTTTACAAGTCCCCCCACCACCAAGTTCTTATTTAAATATTCCATCAACACTTCTAGAACTTCTCCAGTCAAAATAATAGTTTTCCAAGACTCCATTGATACCATGCATTAGAGCAGCACATGGTTTCTGTGAAATGAGCATCATTCTAGTAGCGATCAGAACAGAGCAAAATGTACACAGTCACTAAAGGTTACATAACTTGTGTCTGAAAATGTTACCACATCAAACAATTGATGATATTCATCTATCACTATTTTCCATAGCTTTTAAGTGGACTTAGCTCCTCTTGGCTGTCTGCCCTGGCTTCTTTCTCTGTCCTGACAGAATACTCCTATGAGCTCTTTTTTTTTTTTTCCCCCAATCCTATAGCCAGTGCTACTGCAGAACTGGAGTGCTAAGCTCGGAGTGGTAAGAATGAGGCAGCTGGGGTCAGCTTTCTCACATAAGGATGCTGTCTACCCTTCAGTTGCTACTCCCTCACAATCCCACTTCTATATTGAGAAAGGTCACAATATGTTGACATTTCTTCAAGAAACTGAGAATTCACCTTTAACTTTGGCTCTTTCTCACACTCACTCTAGTCATGTAATCCTACTTCAAGTGGACCTAAGGAAGGAATTTCACTCCCTTTTATTCAGTCTTGGAGCTCAGAGCCCTAAATGAACTTCAAAATTCTAGACAAATACCAGGGAAATATTCTGGGGTCTAGACAATGGACTTTCACTGAAGATTGCATAGACCATGGAGCAGAATCTGTCCAAGTGAATTCTGCCTTTGCAAACACAGGATCTTCTCCTACACCAACCCTCCATCTCATCACCAGCCAAATCCTTCCTAGACATTCATCCCCCTTGTCAGACGTCATTAGAGACTTCAGCAACTCCAACAAGTCTAAGCTCTTCCTGACTTGTGGGACACTTTATCACTTTATGCTACCGTTATAACCTGTCTTTGAGTAGATTTTTGAGGTGGAGATCTGCAGGCAGGAAGTATAGGGATTACTTTGGTAAGTGATACCCATAGGGAAGGAGGGAATGCAGGATTGGATAGAGAGAGAGATGCCAGGCTGTGATACAGTCACAACAGAGGCCTTTGATCCCACTGGAGGCCTGGAGCCGGGACACCCTGAAGAAACTCTCATTGCGGCCATAAGGCCCAGCCTTTGCATCAGTAAATGAATGGACACACATCGTGCTGGGAAAGAGAATGGGACCTTGTCCCGGATGAGACCTTGTCCTTCAGCTCTCCTCTGAGGGCTTTCAGCTGAGAGACATCATCCATCAACAGTCCCAGCAGCTAGAGGAATGAGTGCTCAGTATGGAGCGGGGTCTGAGTGCCTATTATGGCATCCACCATCCATTGTTTTTCTTTCTCCTCTCCATGCCCATTTGTCTTCCAGATCAGCTCTGCCTCATCTGTAGTCTCATATCCAGAACCCTGGGGTTTTCCTCCCGATAAGCCACTAACCTCTCTGTTTCACGCATCTGAGTCTCTCTTTTTCTCCTGAGATATTATCTCTTCTTCATGCCCCAGCTGTTTGCTGCTCTTGCTGGGCACTCTGTTCGCTGAACTTCTTTCACCTGTGGCATAAATTAGCACTTAAATAGTGTCTTCAGTGGAACGTTACTCAGTCATGAAAAGAAACACATCTGACTCAGTTCTAATGAGGTGGATGAACCTAGAGCCTGTTATACAGAGTGAAGCAAGTCAGAAAGAGAAAGACAAATATTGTTTATTAATGCATATGTAAGGAATCTAGAAAGACAGTACTCTTAAACCTATTTGCAGGACAGCAATGGAGACATGGACATAGAAAAGATTTGTGGACAGAGTGGTGGGGAGGGGAAAGGAGAGGGTGGGACAAATTTCGAGAGTAGCCCTGAAGCACAGACTTTATCATTTGTAAAACTAGATAGCCAGTGGGAATTTGCTATATGATGCAGGGAGCTCTGTGACAACCTAGAGGGGTGGGATGCGGTGGGAAGGAGGTTCAACAGGGAGGGCACATATGTATACCTATGGCTGATTCATGTTGATGTACAGCAGAATCCAACACAATACTGCAAAGCAATCATCCTCCAGTTAAACATAAATTTCAAACTATATACAGTGCCTTTTAGTTGAAGCACCAGTGTCATTGGTTCATGTGCCTGGGGGTGAGGGGGCAGGAGGCAAGGGAAGAAAAGGTATATTTTCTCCTCGTTTGGATGATGTACTCCTTGAGGGTAAATACCACAGTTTAAATTCTTGTGTACTATACAACATATGAAGAGTATGCTGTGCATACTGAAAATTCACAGCACCTCCACAAAAAGTATATATTTAGCACCTAATTATGTGCCAAGCAAGCAGTACTCTATGCACTGGGGTTTCGATTGTAAATAAAATAAAGGTAATCTCAAGGAGATTATATTCTGCTTATTAAGAACTGGAGGGGCTTTCCAAGTGACTCAGTGGCAAAGAATTCGCCTGTCAATGCAGGAGATGCAGGTTTGACCCCTGGGTTGGAAAGATCTCCTGAGGAGGAAATGGCAACAACCCACTCCAGCAGTCTTGGCTGGAGAATCCCATGAACAGAGGAGCCCGGCAGGCTACAGTCCATGGAGTCACAAGGAGTCAGACATGCCTGAGCTTGTATGCTGACCTGACACCGATTAAGAACTGGAAGCCAGTTACTTATTTTAACATTTTATCACTCATTATCTAGAATTAATACTTGTTTAAAAAAATGCTAACATTAAAGTCATATGTCTTCCTTACCTAGTGAAGACATCTTGAGGCAATGAATTAACCTGCAAATGTCAGTGATATAGCGTGAATTTGTCACCCTTCCTGCACTCTGGTGAGGATGGGGTGGCACCCCATAGTGGAGCTCTGCCAGCTTGAACTCACGGCCTCCTAGTCCTCTTCAACAGGGAAAGAGAGCTCTCAAGGCACTGGTTCTTGACTGCCTCATCCCTTCTGCTCTAGTTCATGAAGTGTGATTAGGCACCTGGCCTTAACCTAACTGCAAGGGAGGCCGAGGAGTGCAATGGAAAGAATAAACAAGCACCGAGCACTAACTCTCTCTGTCATAATAGCCAGGGTCTGTTGAGAACTTATTTGTGACAGTGCTGCTCTAAGTGCTGAAAGAGTTTTACCCAATTATTCCACTGTGGAGGAGGGTCCACATCAAGAATTGTTCTCAGACCCCAGCTGGGTGTTCTGCAATTCAACCACATGCTGACACTATCTACCTGAACAAAGCATCTGATTTCCCAGGTAAAGGGCTCAGTCCTACAAGACTCCCACCCACCCACCCCCATTCAAATTCAGAGGCCAGTTGCTAAGCCGTATAATTACCTGTGCTCCTGTTACAGACTGGAGTTTCCAATAACCCCTCCCCTGGGTCAATTAATTCGCTGGAGCAGCTCAGGGAACTCAGAGAAACATTTTACTTACTAGATTGCCAGATTTTTTTTTTTTAATTACAATGTATACAAAACTCAGGAATAGCCAGATAGAAGGGATGCAGAGGGCAAAGAGGCCATGGAGCTGTTGCCTAGCTGCCCTAGGTCTCTGCTCCAACTGTCCAACTTCCCCCACTCCACTCCTAGGCCACTTAGCAGGAGTTAACAGAAATCTCTGAGTTAAAGCTGGAGAAGGAAAGGACCACCTGCTCCAGTATTCTTCCCTGGAAAAATCTCATGGATGGAGGAGCCTGGTGGACTACAGTCCATGGTGTTGAGTTCAACAGGACTGAGCAACTAACACTTTCCCTTTCCCTTTAAGTTAAAGAGTCCAGAGATAAGAAAGAAAGCTACAAAAACAAACAAAAAAAAAAACACAAAAAAAAAAACAACCCCAAAAAACACAGATGGAACCAGCTGGGACCAGAGGGTCACAGATTTGACTTCCAGCAGTCTCATTATACACTGATTTCACTATATTAGCATATTAAATGACACACCATCAGCCACAACCAGGCATTAAAGGCCAAAGGGCTTCTCTGGTGGCTCATCTGGTAAAGAATCTGCCTTCAATGTTGATGAGTAGTTACTTGAAAATAAAGATATATAATGAATTTGCATTCTTTGTGCTTCCTAGTTTGACAGCTAATGTGTGATGACAAGCCCTGGTGGCTCAGATGGTAAAGAATGCAAGGTGGGAGAGCCATGTTCGATCCCTGGGTCAGGAAGATCCCCTGGAGAAGGGAATGGCAACCTACTCCAGTATTCTGGCCTGGAGAATCCCATGGACTGTACAGTCCATGGGGTCACAAAGAGTCAGACAGGACTGAGTGACTTTCACTTTCACTTTAAGGGCCAAAAACCAATAAACAGAGGGTGGCACCCTACTCCCTGGGAAAAAGCTACTCCTTCCCTAGCTGACTAGTGCATATCACCCCATCATTAGCACCCTCTCGCCTTTGTCTTTACTCTTCAAAATTAAATCCTTCTCACCACGTGGGCAAGAAGTTGATCTAAGAACTTGGTTTCCCTTGTCCATTCTTGGGCCACTGAGTAAAGCTTGTGCTGTGTCCAAAATTAGCTTTGGTTTCCTTATTTGGGGGCTCAAACCAACTCTAATGGTAACAGAACCCTCCCCCATCAAGGCAGAGCTAAAACCATTCTCCGCATTTCTTCATGCATTCACCAACCTGATAGCCCCCTGAATGCCATTTTGGGGTTTTTCTGGGAGGCTCCATTACATAGACATGATTGATCCAATCATTTAAGTCTCCAAGGCCTCTCCCCTCCCCTGAGGTCAGGGGTTGGAGCTGAAAGTGTGTGTTTAATCGCAGAGTGGTGTCCTGCTCTTTCTAACTCCATGGTCTGTAGCCTGCCAGGCTGCTCCATCCATGGCAGTTTTCAGGCAAGAATACTGAAGTGGGTTGCCATTCCCTTCTCCAGGAGATCAGGGACCAAAACCTGGGCCTCCTGTGTCTCCTGCATTGCAGGTGGGTTCTTTACTGTCTGAGTCGCCAGGGAAGCCTAGTCCTGTATGTGCCATTGAGCCACTGGGGAAAGTTCCAGCCCTTGAATCACAGGTTTGGTTCTTCTGGTTACCAGTTAGCATCCTTGGACGCTTTCCAAAGGTCATCTCACTAACATGACACAAGGCTCCTTTGACCTTCCAGCTCCACCTTGTAACATCTCACTCCTCTATAAGCAACTGTTAGTCTGTCAGTCGTGTCCGACTCTTTGAAATCCTATGGACCATAGCCCACCAGGCTTCTCTGTCCAAGGGATTCTCTAGGCAAGAATACTGGAGTGGGTTGCCATTCCTTTCTCCAGGGGATCAAGGATCGAACCCGGGTCTCCTGTGTCTCCTGTCTTCTTGACCCAGGGATCGAACCCAGGTCTCCTGCATTGCAGGCAGATTCTTTATTGTCTGAGTCGCCAGGGAAGCCTAGTCGTGTATGTGCTGTGCTTGAAAACATTTTTTAAATTGTTGCTGTTTATAACCATCATTAGTAGTTCAACCCTTTCAATAAGCTCCCTTTGAACTAAAAAGTCATACCAAAGTCTGTCAAGAACCTTACTATTAAGCTGAAACTACTGATGATTAAAATTTTATTGTCTGTCCCCCGCCAAATCCTTACAATGGTAACAGACTATAGAAACAGGCATGTTTTATGAATAGGAGTCTTCAGTGACAGAGCTTCCCAGGTGGCGCTAGTGGTAAAGAACCCATCTGCCGATGCAGGAGATGTAAGAGATGTGGGTTCGATCCTGGGTGGGGAACATACCCTGAAGGTGGGCACGGCCACCCACTCCAGTATTCTTGCCTAGAAAATCCCTTGAACAGAGGAGCCTGGCAAGCTACAGTCCACAGGTTTGCAAAGAGTCGGACATGACTGAAGCAACTGAGCATGCACTTCAAGTGACAGGAGAGCAAAGTCCTTCCCAAGGGCTCAGGTTTATATACAAGTTTTCTCCTTCTTCCTATGCTACCCTGACTCCTCCTATTCTTGTTTGCATGAGAAGAAGGAGACCATAGATAATTGAAATTAGGTCGGCCTTAATGACTCGACGGACAAGAGTTTGGGTAAACTCCGGGAAGTTGGTGATGGACAGGGAGGCCTGGCGTGCTGCGATCCATGGCGTCGCGAAGAGTCGGACACGACTGAGCGACTGAACCGACCTGAACTATGGGTTAACAAGCTGAACAACTTGAGATGCCCACACTAGGTGAGAGAAGAGCCTCTATCGCCACCTGCTGGGCTCCATGGTTTCTATCAGCCTACCCAGCCCCACCACTATCAGTCCCTGGTAACAAATCTCTAGCTTCTGGCTTCTTTTGCAAACTAAATGCCCTCTGACGTTTGTCAATCTCTCTGTTTCAGTTTGGATGGATCATTTGTTATAAAAATAAACAAAAACTTTAGCTTTCAGCATCAACTACTCTTTCAGGTCAGTTCAGTTCAGTCCCTCAGTCATGTCCCACTCTGCGACCCCATGAATTGCAGTACGCCAGGCCTCCCTGTCCATCACTAACTCCTGGAGTTCACTCAGACTCACGTTCATCGAGTCGGTGATGGAAGGATAATAACTAACCATGTCTCCATAGCACTCAGTTGCTTCCAAGAGCTTTTCATTAAATCTAACTGAAAATACTTCCCAGGATGCAATTTAAAGGGATTATTAACTATATGCCTTGATTAGCCTCTGCATATAAGTTAAATAAGCAGGGTGAGCTGGAATCAAGATTGCCGGGAGAAATATCGATAACCTCAGATATGCAGATAACAACACTCTTATGGCAGAAAGTGAAGAGGAACTAAAAAGCCTCTTGATGAAAGTGAAAGAGGAGAGGGAAAAGTTGGCTTAAAGCTCAACATTCAGAAAACTAAGATCATGGCATCCAGTCCCATCACTTCATGGGAAATAGATGGGGAAACAGTGGAAACAGTGTCAGACTTTATTTTGGGGGCTCCAAAATCACTGCAGATGGTGACTGGCCATGACGCTTACTACTTGGAAGGAAAGTTATGACCCACCTAGATAGTATATTCAAAAGCAGAGACATTACTTTGCCGACTAAGGTCCGTCTAGTCAAGGCTATGGTTTTTCCTGTGGTCATGTATGGATGTGAGAGTTGAACTGTGAAGAAGACTGAGCGCCAAAGAATTGATGCTTTTGAACTGTGGTGTTGGAGAAGACTCTTGAGAGTCCCTTGGACTGCAAGGAGATCCAACTAATCCATTCTGAAGGAGATCAGCCCTGGGATTTCTTTGAAAGGAATGATGCTAAAGCTGAAACTCCAGTCCTTTGGCCACCTCAAGAGAAGAGTTGATTCACTGGAAAAGACTCTGATGATGGGAAGGATTGGGGGCGGGAGGAGAAGGAGATGACAGAGGATGAGATGGCTGCATGGCATTACTGACTCGATGGACGTGAGTCTGAGTGAACTCCGGGAGATGGTGATAGACAGGGAGGCCTGGCGTGGTGCGATTCATGGGGTCACAAAGAGTTGGACACGACTGAGCGAATGAACTGAACTGAACTGAACTAATTAGCCTTGGTTGGTAGAATAAATAAATTGGCTGAATAAAAATAATTTTCTTCTTGTGACTATCTTCATTTTACAAGGTGGGTATTTCTGAAGGTTTTGGTTTCCTGAAAAATATAGTGAGCTGTTAGAGTGCTTTTCCAGTTGTATATTGATTTGTAATGATGTTTGGCATTTAATTTCATACAGCTTTGTATTTTAGCTATCTGATTATAGAGAAACTATTGATGTGGACGTCTTCAGGGTCTAAATCTAAACTTTCTAAGTCTTTTCTGGAGCGTTAAAGAGAATTAATGTTTCCATTTAATCAGATAGATTTAAGAAATGAACAAAAGTTTCCAGTATTTAGAAATCTTCTGAGTGTGATCTTTTGCTGTCCCCAAATTCTCCATTCCTTATGTATTCACTGCCACTCAGAGTTATCTATAAATACATGGCTGGGAAAATGAGGATGCCAAGGGGTTCACAAATTAGTAGAAACGATGTAAAATGATTGTTACTGCTGAAACAAATTAGCAAGAGTGGGTGAATGGAATTCAGGACTGAAGATTTATAATTTTTAAATACAAACTATATAGTGTTCCTGAACGGAAAGAGTCCATATTGTAATAATTCTTCCTAAAAATTTTATCAATTTGATTCAAAACAGATCAATATCCTAGCAGAATTATTTCTTATTTGACATGCTTGATTCTAGAATTCATCTAAAAAAATAGGTAAGAAAAGTCAATTAAAAATACCTTTTCCATATAATATAAATTTGTACTCTAAAGATACAGCATGTAAAACATGTGATAATGTTTCAGAGATAGGAAAACAGATCAACAGAACACTAATCTGTTTGATATGGGAAAACTTCAGCGAAGGAAAAAGAAGTTAGATCCTGACTATGTGCCATATGTGCATATGTGACTGGTGAAGCAAGTAAAGTCTGATGCTATAAAAACCAGTGTTTTATAGGAACCTGGAATGTTAGGTCCATGAATCAAGCTAAATTGGAAGTGGTCATACAGGATATGGCAAGAGTGAACATCAACATTTTAGGAATCAGTGAGCTAAAATGGACTGAAACAGACGAATTTAACTCAGATGACTGTTACATATACTACTGTGGGCAAGAATCCCTTAGAAGAAATGGATTAGCCCTCATAGTCTACAAGAGTTCAAAATGCAGCACGTGGGTGCATCTCAAAAACAACAGAATGCTCTTTGTTTGTTTCTAAGGCAAACTATTCAATATCACAGTGATCCAAGTCTATGCCCTGACCAGTAATGCTGAGGAAACTGAAGTTGAACAGTTCTATAAAGACCTACAAAACCTTCTAGAACTAACACCAAAACCAAAAAAAAAAAAAAAAAGATTTCCTTTTCATCATAGGGGATGGGAATGCAAAAGTAGAAAGTCAAGAGATACCTGGAGCAACAGGCAAGTTTGGCCTTGAGGTACAAAATGAAGCAGGGTAAAGGCTAACAGAGTTCTGCCAAGAGAACCCACTGGTCACAGCAAACATCCTCTTCCAACAACACAAGAGCCAACTCTACACATGGACAACACCAGATGGTCAATACTGAAATCAGATTGATTATATTCTTTGCAGTCAAAGATGGAGAAACTCTATGTAGTCAGCAAAAACAAGACAAGAAGCTGACTATGGCTCAGATCATGAACTCTTTATTGCAAAATGCAGACTCAAATTGAAGAAAGTAGGGAAAACCACTAGACCATTCAGATATGGCCTAAATCAAATCCCTTATGATTATATAGTGGAAGTGACAAATAGATTCAAGGGACTAGATCTGAAAGACAGAGTGCCTGAAGAACAATGGATGGATGTTTGCAATACTGTATAGGAGGTAGTGATCAAAACCATCCACAAAAAGAAATACAAAAAGGTAAAATGGAGGTCTGAGGAAAGTAGCTGAGAGAAGAAGAGAAGCTAAAGGCAAAGGAGAAAAGGAAAGATATACCCATCTGAATGCAGAGTTCCAAAGACAGCAAGGAGAAGTAAGAAAGTCTTCCTCAGTGATCACTGCAAAGAAATAGAGGGAAACAATAAAATGGGAAAGACTTGCGATCTCGTCAAGAAAATTAGAGATACTAGGGAACATTACATGTAAAGATGGGCACAATAGAGGACAGAAACGGTATGGACCTAACAGAAGCAGAAGATACTATAAAGAGGCAGCAAGCAAACACAAAAGAACGATACAGAAAAGATCTTAAGGACCCAGATAACCACGATGGTGTGATCACTCACCTAAAGCCAGACATCGTGGAATGTGAAGTCAAGTGGGCCTTAGGAAACATCATTACAAACAAAGCTAGTGAAGGTGATGGAATTCCAGCTGAGCTGTTTCAAATCCTAAAAGATGATGCTGTTAAAGTGCACACTCAATGTGCCAGCAAATTTGGAAAACTTAACAGTGGCCACAGTGAATGAAATGGTCAGTTTTCATCCCAATCTCCAAAAAAGGCAATGTCAAAGAATGCTTAAACTACCGCACAATTGCACTCATCTCACACACTAGTAAAATAATGCTCAAAATTCTCCAACCCAGGCTTCAGCAGTACATGAACCAAAAACTTCCAGATGTACAAGCTGGATTTAGAAAAGACAGAGGAACTAGAGATAAAATTGCCAGCTTCCATTGGATCATAGAAAAGGCAGGAGAATTCCAGAAAAACATCTATTTCTGCTTCATTGACTATGCTAAAGCCTTTGATTGTGTGGATCATAATAAACTGTGGGAAAGTCATCAAGAGATGGGAATACCAGGCCACCTTACCTACCTTCTGAGAAACCTGTATGCAGGTCAAGAAGCAACAGTTAGAACCAGACATGGAACAACGGACTGGTTCCAAATTGGGAAAGGAGTACATCAGGGTATATATTGTTACCTTGCTAATTTAACTTATATGCAGAGTACAACATGTGAAATGCTGGACTGGATGAAGCATAAGCTGGAATCAAGATTGCAGGGATAACATTAGATACGCAGATGACACCACCCTTATGGCAGAAAGTGTGAGGAACTGAAGAGCCTTTTGATGAAAGTGAAAAAGGAGAGTGAAAAAGTTGGCTTAAAACTCAACATTCAAAAAACTAAGATCATGGCATATGGTCCCATCACTTCACGGCAAATAGATGGGGAAATAATGGAAACAGTGAGAGACTTTATTTTCTTGGGCTCCACAATCACTGCAGATTGTTACTGCAGCCATGAAATTAAAAGTGCTTGCTCCTTGGAAGAAAAGCTATGACCGATCTAGGCAGCATGTTAAAAAGCAGAGACATTATTTTGCCGACAAAAATCTGTCTTGCCGAAGCTATGGTTCTTTCCAGTAGTCATGTATGGATGTGAGAGTTGGACCATAAAGAAAACTGAGCACCAAAGAATTGATGCTATTGAACTGTGGTGTTGGAGAAGACTCTTGAGAGTCCCTTGGACTGCAAGGAGAGCCAACCAGTCCATCCTAAAGTAAATCAGTCCTGAATATTCATTGGAAGGACTGATGCTGAAGCTAAAGCTCTAATGTCTAATACTTTGGCCACCTAATGTGAAGAACTGACTTATTGGAAAAGACCCTCATGCTGGGAAAGATTGAAGGCAGGAGGAGAAGGGGATGACAGAGGATGAGATGGTTGGATAACATCACCGACTCAATGGACATGAGTTTGAGCAAGCTCTGGGAGTTGGTGATGGACAGGTGAGCCTGGCATACTGTATGTAGTCCATTGGGTCACAAGGAGCTGGACACAACTGAGAGACTGAACTGAACCGCTGCAACATACAGCTATAAAATTTCAGAGGAATTAAAGGCTAAATGTAGAAACTGGAAATTGTTAGAAGAAATGTAAGAAGCCATAGAGTCTTGGCAAGGGAAAAGGCTCTTGAAATTACACATCATACTCAGAAAATGTAAGTGAGCAGGACCCTGTAGGGCCTTCCCAGAACAAACAGCCCCCCTACCGCCTCTGTGCCACGCCCTCTGCCTGCCTTTTTTGTCTGCAGAAAAATTTTAGTCAAAGGATAAATTTAATCATAGAAGCAAGAACACGCAGAAAATAAAAGTCAAACAAGACCCTTAATAAAAGTTGAACCATTAAACAAAGTCAAGGACCTTTAGTTCCTTCTCAAGATCTACAGATAACATCCTGACCCAGGTGTCCTTTGAACTGTTTTGCAGATCCTGAAACCTTCACCAACTGGAAGAAGTTAACTTTATGCTTCCCACAAGCATGTAGACCCCAGATCCGTTAGAACCAGAAGCTTGATGATGTTGACTCTCAATCGCCTCACTACCAACCAATCAAAAGAATGTCCATGAGCTGATCACACACCCCACAATACCCTCCCTTCACTTCAGTTCAGTTCAGTTGCTCAGTCATGTCCGACTCTTTGCAACCCCATGAATCGCAGCATGCCAGGCCTCCCTGTCCATCACCATCTCACGGAGTTCACTCAGACTCGCATCCATCGAGTCAGTGATGCCATCCCGCCATCTCATCCTTGGTCGTCCCCTTCTCCTGCCCCCATTCCCTCCCACCATCAGAGTCTTTTCCAATGAGTCAACTCTTCTCATGAGGTGGCCAAAGGACTGGAGTTTCAGCTTTAGCATCATTCCTTCCAAAGTAATCCCAGGGTTGATCTCCTTCAGAATGGACTGGTTGGATCTCCTTGCAGACCAAGGGACTCTCAAGAGTCTTCTCCAACACCACAGTTCAAAAGCATCAATTCTTCGGCGCTCAGTCTTCTTCACAGTTCAACTCTCACATCCATACATGACCACAGGAAAAACCATAGCCTTGACTAGACGGACCTTAGTCGGCAAAGTAATGTCTCTGCTTTTGAATATACTCTCTAGGTGGGTCATAACTTTTCTTCCAAGGAGTAAGTGTCTTTTAATTTCATGGCCAGTCACCATCTGCAGTGATTTTGGAGCCCCCAAAATAAAGTCTGACACTGTTTCCACTGTTTCCCCATCTATTTCCCATGAAGTGATGGGACTGGATGCCATGATCTTAGTTTTCTGAATGTTGAGCTTTAAGCCAACTTTTTCACTCTCCTCTTTCACTTTCATCAAGAGGCTTTTTAGCTCCTCTTCACTTTTTGCCATAAGGGTGGTGTCATCTGCATATCTGAGGTTATTGATATTTCTCAACCTTTCCCTGAAAGCCTTTAGTGAGTTCAGGTCTATTAAACACTAGTTGCCCTGGACTCCTTGTTTAATACCCTCCAATAAACTCTGCACTCTTCTTCACTACAGCCCAGTGTCAGTAGACTGGCCTTACTGTACTTGTGCAAACGGACCCAGGTTTGGTTTGGAATTTAATTACATAAGCACGCAGGAAAAGTCTAACCTACTTTACCACACTCAGATGTTTAACTGGCTCTCAGGCTCCTAAAAGACATCTTCCTTCCAGATACAGCTTTGCCTACAGTGGGATTTAAGGAAGGTCCACAAATCTCACTTATCACACACGTTATGCTACAGGCTAGCAAGGATACAACTGTGTGCCAGGTACCCCCAAACCTAAGTAAGGCCCCACGTGCTCTAAGTAGACCCACTTTCCAGACCCACTGAACAAGAGGGGCTCCCAAATCAGTAACTTCAGACACCCCAACTTCATTAGAACTGTGGCCCATCTCTCCCCAAAAGATCACTAGCACTAATCTCACTGGGAATTACACCCCTGTTTACTTTCAACACCACCAGAAATTCAAGCTTCTCAGGGCATCAGGGAAAACTCAGCCACAGGCAGATCCCTAGTCTTACTTAATCCAAATTTCCACATCCTCCCCCGCACCTCCAGCTATACAAGTTACAGAGCCTAATGTGAAAAGAAAATGGGGATTCCTGTTCAAAAATTAGTAAGAATTTCCTGTTGGTAACAAGGCATTAAATTAAGCCTAAGTGTTAGTCACTCAGTTGTGTTTAACTCTTTGAGACTCCATGGACTGTAGCCTGCCAGGCTCCTCTGTTCATGAAATTCTGCAGGCAAAAATACTGGATTGGGTAGCCATTTCCTCCTCCAGAAGATCTTCTTGATCCCAGGGACTGAACCTGGGTCTTCTGCCCTACTGGTGGATTCTTTAACATTTGAGCCACTAGGGAAGCATGCTGCTGCTGCTGCTAAGTCGCTTCAGTCGTGTCCGACTCTGTGTGACCCCATAGACAGCAGCCCACCAGGCTCCCCCATCCTTGGGATTCTCCAGGCAAGAACACTGGAGTGGGTTGCCATTTCCTTCTCCAATGCATGAAAGTGAAAAGTGAAAGTGAAGTCGCTCCGTCGTGTCTGACTCTTAGCGACCCCATGGACTGCAGCCTACCAGGCTCCTCTGTCCATGGGATTTTCCAGGCAAGAGTACTGGAGTGGGATGCCATTGCCTTCTCCGAGGGAAGCATGGGGGCCTTCTAAGTGTTGGGCTCCACGTGATACACCAAGTGATATATAACGTGATACATGTTATATAGCCTGTGTTCCTTTTTCCAGACACCTTCTGTATTGCCTAATACTGTTATCAGCAATTTATTGTATTAACCTGTGGCCCCAAATTTCCTCTCTAAATATTCAAAAGAATTTGCTTATTCTAACTAAAGCTAGGCCGTCCCCGAGGACACTGTCAGGCCCTCATGTCCTGCATATAAGTGCTGAGGATGGGGCACCTGTCATCTGTACTCACTACTGCTTTTGCTTTTTAGAACTCCCTCTTCATTCTTCAAAAATCCAGTTTCTTTCAATCCCACATCATCCATCTATACCACCTGGGTGTCTATGGAACTCCCCCTTGTCCAGACAGACGCTCAAGAAATATGTGTTGAGAAAGTTCGTACATGACTTGTATAATCATTAAAAAAAAAAAAAAAATCTGGTAGAATACAAACTCGACTTGCCAGTTGCATAGTGAGAATCTATATGCTTTAAGCAAAGTGCCTCTTTGGCCCGAATCACTAACGGTATGTAGATATTTGCATTCTATATTCTAAATTTTGTCAGAAAATGGACCAAAACATAGCCTGTTAGGTATCTATACCCTAAATATCTATGATTGTTCCTTTAAGAATCTGGGAGGGAGAGGAGATGAAGGAGTCATGTGATAGGACTTCAGGGATAAATTCATGTTTCTTGTCAGAGATTGCTGCTAGGATAAACAGAAAACCAGACCCTGTCTCTGCCTTGTGGTACTCGGGTCTCTGTGCGGTACTCAGGCGCTTCTGCTCAAGGCTTCCCAATGCTGCCCTCTTCTGGCCGAGCGTGCTCACTGCTAGAGCTGTGCGAGATGAGCCCCCTCAGGAAGAAGAGGGGAATTGGGAGCCAGAGACACTGATACAGAGAGAAACAAAGGGGGAAAACAGGAAAGGCAGATTTATACCCCTCCTCGCCTTTGTGTTCACTCGCCTCCTCTTTCCTCTGTATATCATCTTGTCCAGTGCCCTCCTGAAGAAAAACAGACAGATGGTACATTTCTGCTGGTTTGCTTTGACAGGGGAGCCAGGCATACTGCAGAGCACGGGGTCACAGAGAGCCACACACAACTGGGTGACTGGACCGCAACAGCCACCTCAAGCTGCGGGCTGGGAAGAATGAATCCGTGACCATCCTGGTCTCTGCCTTGTCATCGGCCCTCGCATTTCTTGCACAAAATTCCTGCCCCTCGTCCGCACTCACCTCTTCCTCTGACTTGCTGTCCACTGTGGGGCTTCTAGAGAACCCCCCGGCACAATAGGCCTGCTCATGAACCCACCCCACCACACTGGCCTGCCAGGTTTGCCCATCTATAAATAAGGCCTCCTTCTAATCCTCTGTGCAAATGTTTCACCACCTTCTGGATCTGGGTTCTTCATCTCTGGAAAATACCCTGTTGGTGACAGAAGCTGGGCAGGAAGCATGTTAACAAAAAAAAAGAAAGAAAGAGAAAGAGAAATAGCAGCTTTATCCAGAACACATTACTCAAACATGAACTTTGATAACTTCTTTTATGATCAGTCCCACAGCCTAAAGGCAGTTGTCTTACCCATGGTTACAATCCCTACCAACATAAAGGATATAAGGGCATTGTAAATCAACTAGACTCCAATATAAAATTTTTTAAAAAATGTGAAAAACATAAAAGATTTAGAACTTTCACCCATGTTTCACTTGGAAGATCCTGATATTGGTATTACACAGAATGTGCATCACTGAGGTCACTTATACCTGGAGGTGACCACCACAGGCTCAGGCCGGCAGCCAAAGGGCTGCAGCCAAACGGACGTGAGCGTTAGCACGTCTGTGCTGTGCTTAGTTGCTCAGTTGTGTCCAGCTCTTTGTGACCGCATGGATTAAAGCCTGCCAGACTCCTCTACCCATAGGAATCAACAGAGGGCATACTAAGGTAAGGTAAAGTCGCTCAGTCGTGTCCGACTCTTTGTGACCCCATGGGCTGTAGCCTACCAGGCTCCTCTGTCCATGGGATTTTCCAGGCAATAGTACTGGAGTGGATTGCCATTTCCTTCTCCAGGGGATCTTCCCGACCCAGGGATTGAACCGGGGTCTCCCACATTGTAGACAGACGCTTAACCATCTGAGCCATACTGATGTCTGGAAAACACAACAGATTAAGGCAAAGTAACATGCCTTATCAAGTTATCAGGAAAATCCTGTGGCCACACCCCCAGACAGTGACAAAGAAAACGAATTAGGGTAGAAAACAAACAAACATATCCAACGCTACCATTCTCAGAGTAGACCACAGTTTGTGAGCTTCTTCCCTGGGGTGTCCTTTAATGCCCCCAGCTGCCTCCACTTGTTCGTCCTTCCAGTTCTGAATTCTCTCCTCTGTGAGGTCTTCATAATGATGCCTGTCCTCCCATCTGCTTCGGCTGCAGGAGTCAGAGCCTGTGTACCTCCTGTCACCGAGCCATGCAGTCTTTCACACTGTCTGCTGATGCTATGCGCTGTGCTTAGTTGCTCAGCCATGTCTGACTCTTTGCAACCCCATGGACTGTGGCCCGCCAGGCTCCTCTGTCCGTGGGAATTCTCCAAGCAAGAATACTGGAGTGGGCTACCATGCCTTCCTCCAGGGGATCGTCCCAACCAAGAGATCACACCCAGGCCTCCCTCATTGCAGGAGGATTCTTTACCATCTGAGCCACCAGGGAAGCCCAAGATACTGGAGTGGGTAGCCTATCCCTTCTCCAGAGGAACTTCTCGACCCAGGAATTGAACTAGGGTCTCCTGCATTGCAGGCAGATTCTTTAACAGCTAAGCTAGCCAGGAAGCCCTTGCTGATGCTATAGAGAAGCATTTTTAGCCGTATACCCATGTTCCCTGGCCTTTTAGGGTTGCTTGCCCCTTGCTACCTGAATAACCAGGCTCTAAAGTCACTATTCGGAGAAGGCAATGGCACCCCATTCCAGTAATCTTGCCTGGAAAATCCCATGGACAGAGGAGCCTGGTGGTCTGCAGTCCATGGGGTCGCTAAGAGTCGGACACGACTGAGCGACTTCCCTTTCACTTTTCACTTTCATGCATTGGAGAAGGAAATGGCAACCCATTCCAGTGTTCTTGCCTGGAGAATCCCAGGGACGGGGGAGCCTGCTGGGCTGCCGTCTACAGGGTCGCATAGAGTTGGACACGACTGAAGCGACTTAGCAGCAGCAGCAAAGTCACTATCAAATGATGTCAGGCATCCTGGACCTCTTCTCTGGTGATTTTAGGATTAAAGAAGACTACACACCTGTCTTGGCTGTTGCTTGCCATCTGTGGCTCCTTACTGCTCCCTGGGTGTTCCCTGAAGCTTCACGGTTGTCCATGTGTGGACACTGGCTCCTCTTTCACGTCACAACTCTACCCAGCACCCCAGCACAGCTGAGGTGAGACAAAGTGAAGGCTTCAAGATAACATACAGAATCAGAGTGCAGGAGAGGGACATTTCAAATTCAGTAGCAGTGATCACTGCACCTAAGTCCACCAGCCTTGTCTCCATGTGGGGTGACCCCTACCTGCTGTCTGGCAGAGGTGTTGCTATGGTTCAGAACTCCCAACAGGTGGAAGTTCCTCTCAACCTAGTTCTGAGCCCGAAATTCCATTTTTTTTTCTTTTTGTCAAGGAAAATGAGAAATCCGTGTACTCAATAATACTTCAAGTTTGAGCTCTGTCCACTGTAAAAGGGTCATTCACATTCTTTAGCAAAATTTTCTTTGCCCCAACTACCCATATGAGACTAATCTTTTCATATCAAGAATGCCTTTTAAATTGTTTCCTCAAATATTAAAAAAAGAACAATCTTTTCTTCAAATAGTAAATGATGCTGCTATATCTGGTCTGTGAAAATGGCTATAATGTTTTAAGTTTTCTTTTCTTTTCTTTTCTTTTTGGCCTTATTTACCAACCTTGTCTGCCTTGATGGTAAGAACAACTCCTTGTCCCACAGTTTCAGCCCGAATACTGTCAGTTTCCCACAAGAGGGAATGTGCTTCCCTAACAAGCAGCCAGGAAGAGACTTATGCTTGAGCTCATGAGAGAAACTCCTAATTACGCCTCCCCCAGTCCCTGGTCACTCTTCCCCTGCTGTGCAGTGAGAACACAGTGTCCAGACCTCCTCGCACTTAGATGCAGCCATGTGGCTGAGATTCAGCTGACGAGGATTTCTTCCAGGCTGATTGGGTAACTCCTCGCTTTTCTCCTCATGTGCGTGCTTGCAGGTTAAGTCGCTTCACTCGTGCCAACTCTTTGCAACCCTATGGACCTGCCAGGCTCCTCTGTCCCTGGAACTCTCCAGGCAAGAATAATGGAGTGGATTGCTATGCCCTCCTCCAGGGGATCTTCCCTACCCAGGGATCGAACTAGGGTCTTTACGTCTCCTGCATTGGAAGCCCCTTTCTCGCCATGGCTGTGCTGACTTGTATGTCACATGTTGGAAGTGGCAGAGATTTCATCAGCCTGGGATCCTGAATGATGTCATGAAGGAGGGACATCCCACTGAACTGCTCAGTTGCCCAGGGCTCTTTTAAAGCAAGAAATAAACTTGTCTTATTACAGCTGTTGGAATATTTTGGTCTGTTTGTTACAGCACTTAGCCTACCTTAATACCAACTGTAAGCAGAAATCTAATTAGAGGTGCCTCTACACAGGTGTGGGGCTTCCCTGGTGGCTCAGAGGTTAAAGAGTCTGCCTGCAGTGCGGGAGACCTGGGTTCGATCCCTGGGTCGGGAAGATTCCCCTGGAGAAGGAAATGGCAACCCACTCCAGTATTCTTGCCTGGAGAATCCCACGGTTGGAGGAACCTGGTGGGTTACAGCCCATGGGGTCGCAAAGAATTGGACGTGACTGAGTGACTTCACTTCACTTCCTACACAGGTGTGGAGTTAACAGAGGTCTGTGTGGTTGGGAAGGGTCATTATGGGTCAAGGAACAGCCTGCCCAACCCCCATGCCCTTTTGACTTTCATTCCAACATTTTGTCTAAAATTTCACCACATGGATTTCATTACTTTGGATAAAGACACACTTCTAGGAAATGTCTTTTAAAATAACCATGTCATCTGAAGGAGATAGCACAGTAAACCATCAGCCTCCGTGAATCCCTTTGTGTGGATGACTTTCTCAAGTTTCTTTCCAGTGAAACAGCTGGTGAAAAGTCGAGAATGTGGAAGGGTAGACTGGGAGAAATGGAGGGGTATCTGGAGGGTGGAGCACCTGGGTTTTTTTTTTTTTTCTCTAACAGAAACAGAAGTCTCAGCAGTCATGGGTGGAAGATTAGACAGCAAGATCCAGGAGAAAACTTGAAAGCATTAGGAGGAAAGAGTTCAAGATGTTCCAAGACAGGTCATGAAGGCACTTAAGGCAAACATCTTGCTTGACAGTTTGGCTGAATGCCGGTCCTCAAATCAGGTACTTTGAGCACATTTCTTTGACAGTTCAGCCTGCTCTTAAGATCTGCTCATGGCCCCTCAGAAAAGTCCTGGTAAAGATCATAAGAGAACATTGAGATTTAAGCCATACCAGCACTTTTAGCATTCGAACATTTTGACTGTTCTTCAGTTAGTACCTTATTTAGAGATTTCCATAACTATAAACTATCATTTCAGATTATACAATTATTTTCTTTTCATGTTCATGGAAAGGACGAGGTCATAGGTTCATTGGAATGAAAAGTCAATTGCCAAATGATTCAGCTGCATTTGTCCATTTATTCTTTTTTGAACAAGGGTGTACATATACCAGAGTCACTTATGATTTAAAATATTAACAGAACATTAAAAATTGGCATCCAGACTTTGAGCATGTTGTGAAATAGCTGTGTATTTCAGGAGTGACAAATCTTGGAGCCAGTTTTCGTTGGGCTCTCTGACCCTACTGGCTTTGGCTACAGTGCCCTCTCACTAGCGCAAGTAGTGGAGATGGCCAGTGTCCTGTATGAGTTTAAGGACTCTACTTCTCAACAGGAGGTTTGGCCTTTTAATTCACATACAGGACTTCGCCTATTTTACTTCTCAGATATTACATTTGTATTTTGCAAGTGAAGAGCTTGTGTCAACCCTGTGTCAAGCAAGGCCATTGCTGCCATCTTTCCAATAGCATTTGCTCACTTTGTGTCTTTGTGTCACATTTTGGTAGTTTTTGCAATATTTCAAGCTTTTAAAAATTATTATTATGCTTGTTATAGTGATCTGTGGCCAATGATCTTTGATTTCTTTATTGTAATTGTTTTGGCATTTGGGTATTTTAAAAATACCAAATATGTACATTGCTTTTTTAGATATGCTACTACTGTACACTTATAGACTACAATGTAAACAAATTTTTCTATGCATGAAAAAAACAAAAATTTCTTTAATGTGCTTTATTGTGAAAGTCACTTTATTGTGGTGGTCTGGAACCAGATGCACAAGATCTCTGAGGTCTCCCTTTAGATGTTTCTATTAGCTGTCTGTTGCTGCCATCGTAGATTACAAACTTAATGTATTAAGCCACACACATTTATTTTCTTACATTTTTGTAGGTCAGATGTTCAACCCTGGACTCATCAGATAAAAACACATTGTTGGTGGGGCTGTATTCCTTGCTGAAGGCTCCAGGGGAGAAAGTGTCCCCTTGCTCATTCAGGTTGTTGGCAGAATCAAGTTCCTGTGGTTATAGGACGGAGGTTCCAGTTTCTTTGCTGGCTGCCTGCTGGGGCTACCCTTAACTTGGAGAAGCTTCTCTCTGGTTGCTACACATAGCTCCCCACATCTCAGACCAAGCCACAGGGTGTGGGATGCTCCTTATGCTGTCATCTCTTATCCTCTTTCTTTCTTATCCTGCTATTAATGACATGACACTATTGGGCCCATCGAGATAATCCGAGATATTCTCCCCATGACGAGGTGCATAACCTTAACTACATCTGCAAAGGTAACATAGCATGTAAGGTAATATATTCATAAGTTTGGAGGACTAGGGGCAAACATCTTTGGGGCCATTACTTCGCTGAAAACACACTCAGTTAAGTATCACCTGGAAAACATTGGTCTATAGCTGATGAGTGTGAATCAATGATGGGACCTAGCCCTCATGATGTCTAGACCAGGTTTCACTTTTTCACTGTAGTTGCTTTATAGCCATGTGGGTTTAATCTCGTATTTCCAGAAGCAGTATTAAAAGGCATCAGAAGCACTCTGGAATCTTGTGTTCCCAGCACCTCTCCCCATCACACATCCAAAAGAATAGTAGTTGAAACAGACACCATTCAGATTCAATCTTAGCAGGTTTTCAACTAAGTTTACCTGGGTGTGGAGGATAGAAGACTTCATTATACTTTTCCCTGCAAGTGTTACCTATTCAATATTTTCATAATAAAACTTTAAAATAACTAAGCATAAAACTGTACCATCCTATGCTAAATTAGCAGTGCTTTTCCTGGTGTAACTCTCTTTGCCCAGTTTGAGCCCCCGCTGGAACCTCAGCTGCTCCTCATGTATGAGTGCTGTTTCGTCCAAGTGCAGGAAAACCTCATTTCCATCTCTGGCCCAGTGCTCACAGAGCGCGGGCAGGGCAGCAGAAACAGGCACGGCCTCTCATGTGGGCCAGACAGTCAGGAGGGAAGCAATAAATGATAAAGGAGGGTGGACCATCGCCAGAGCAAGGGAAGGGCCCCCTCAGGGTTGAGGAAGGAAAGGGCTGAACTTCCTGTCCTGGCCGGGTATGGGATTAAAGCCATATGAGTTGGTTTAGATGGGGTGTAAAGAAGAAACACTGCTAATGTCAGAAGCAGAGAAGTTTGGAGAAACCAAGTGCCGTTTTCAGGTTTTTAGGAGACGGAAGACTTTGGATATTTGCCCCCTTTCTCTTCCCTGTTCACAAATGGGTCTGCCTGTCAGTCACAGCTTCTATTCTGAGACTCAGGCCAATATTCCCCAGACCGATGTCATCTGGTGTCATCTGGGGGCTTCCTTGGAGATACTGGGACCCCACTGGGAAATACTTCCAAGGTTTTGGAAGAGGAGGTCCCACAGTGGAGCTCTAACAGATCTCCATGTTTGCCCACCGGAAGATCATCGCCTCCTCCAAACCCCTTATTAGGACAGGCTTGTTCCATCTCCAGGGTTCCCTTCTGATAATACATGCCCTGCAACACTAATGTGGGTTCGAGTGAGCATCAAGAAATCTTGGAATTCTTCCCATAATCTCAACTAGAGGGGAATTCAATTACAGATTGTGCCACACCAGTTGCCAGAGCTGAAAGGGAACTGTATTGTTACTGATGCCTGGAATACCATTACATCCCAGCATCACAGACCAATAACTGCCTCAGCCAGTATAAGAGCTCCAAGGACCTTCATCTAGTATCTACTCTTCATCAGCAAGGAGACTGTCTATGGGAACCATTTCAAGGTTCAAAGTCACAGCTCACGGATGTGCCAACCATTGTTAAAGAGATCATTTCTCTTTGAGTGCAAGTATCTGCTGTGAACGAGTTGGGGGCAGATAGCAAAGAGCAGATGAACGCTTTCCTGTTGATGGCGAGACTTCAATGATGTGACTTGGTGAAAGACCAGAACCCTTGGATTAATGTCAACTTTCTCCACATTTGATACCCTGCAATATTTGCAGGGCAGCTCAGGTGGAGCAGGTGGAAGCCCCTCGGTCAGCACTTTGATGTTCCTCAAGATTTTCCTTGTGGGAGCAGTGCTTCCTATAAGAGCTCATTTCTTTCAACCACTTCAAGAACTCAGATTTAATAATTCCTACAGATGAGGTAGTTTTGTTTTGCTCAAGCTTTGAAAGCAAAGGGCCCAAGAACCTTTATGACCCCAATGGCTACTCATTTTAAAGTTGAGGCCAGAACTCTTCCTTTATTTCCCTTGCTATCTGACTTCTGAACATTATTAGCAGAATGTAGAAGTGGCTTCTGGAATACAACGCAATTATAACTGTACTCTGAATTCTGCAAACTGTTTTCACCTCAGTTTAAGATAAATCCAGACTAGCAGCTGAACTGCCATCATCCTAATTTCCTTAGTTCCTAAACATTGTACAAAACTTTCTCCATGTGTCAGATCATTTGTGTTGGAATAGTTAATCTTATTAATGGTGGCGTGTGGCACACAAATGGCAATGGATAAGATTTGGGGTTTGGAAGTCTAGCAGTCTCAAGTCTGCTTCCTGACTCCAACTCTTAACTCAAATTCAGTGTGACCTTGAGTTGGCTATTTCAGTCTAAGTATCAGTTTTCGCATGTGTAAAGTAAGGATTATATCTACTTGAAGGGTTGCTGTGAGATTTATATAAAGTGATATACAGAAAGCACTAGACACATTGCCTGATCCACAGTCCATGCTCTACATATTAGATGTTATTGTCATTTTTGTTAACAAAATAAAAGAACTAAAGCATCAACTACAAGTCATTTTTACAAGATGCTAATTTTGGGGGGGATATCTAAAAGACTTAAAAAAACAGTTTATCTCTTGCTTCCTTCAGAACAGGCAGGAATAACAGAAAAAATAGTACAGTTTCCCTAATCTAGCCTTTTACAATAGGCAGATGTATGACCAAATTATTAGGTCAAATAAATTTGCTTGTATAATTTGGAATTCACTGTGCTGTGTAAAGTCATGAATGCAAGGGTTGGAGGAACCTGGTGGATCCGGAATGGCCCTGAAATTCAGCCATTAAATGAACAAAGAGATCAAGCAAAACTGCTTCGAGTCCAGGCAAAGCAGCGCTGCCCGGGGAGCAGAATTTCCTGGGCAGAGCCCCTCCCTGCACTGGCCTCCTCCCAGGAGAGCCCCGCCTCTCTAAATACACACTCAAGAACTCAAACCCAGAGCAGCTGCACAAGCCACCTTCTGTGCAATGGGCCCTGGGTGGAGAGGCACGGAACTTGCTGGCAGGCTTTTAGACCTCAACAATAAAGCACCTATGAGGCCCGAGGAGGGCAGAGGAAAGGAACTCTCGCCGGACTTCGCTAGGTGGAGGGAGCCGCTTTCCACAAGGTGATGAATCACACCCAGCGATCTCCCAGCATACGAGGCCGGTGATGATCCTGAATCTTCCTTGTAGCGTTTCTCACCGAGGGAGTAAGAGTACTATACGGTTCTAGTGTTTTAAGCCCTTAGCTCTGTTTTGATATATCTCTCCTGTTGAACAGTTTTGTACAGAAAAGAAGAATTCCAGTCATTGAGTCGATTAAAACATTTCCCTGGATCAGAAAAAGCAGGGAGGGGCACGTTATTTCAGAAAGCACAGGGATGGGAGGCAAGCCAGTTTTTCTCGGGAGTGAAGAGTTGCCTGAAGTCACCCACCACTAAAATAATAGTCTTAAGCGGTGAGGTTCAGAATCTTGTTCGGGAAAACAGAACAGATGAAAAAATGGCAACAGCTGGCTCGGAGATTTCCTGGAGATGAAAATGCCAGCTCTGGAAGAGGCGCGGCCACGTGTCATTCTGTCCGAGCACCGTGTCTCATGGGGAGGCGCGCGGCGTGTCTAGGCACACGCACGCAGCTGCTTGTTAGAAGCGGTGACACAGCGGTCAAGGCAGGCCACCAGGCACTGAGCTGGGCGTCCTGTGCTCATGGCCTTCGGTCAGTTCCAGTTCTTCTTCCCCAACTGCACCCCCGCTTTTCCTCCTTCCCACCATAACCCAATTTTTCCCAGGGATTTAATGCCTGTAACTCTTTCGTAGGGAGAAAGGGCTTTACTTGGCGACTTTTGGTTTACAGGATCGTTGGTGAACAATCAGTCTGTCTGGCAGGAAGGTACGCCCACAAATATTACAGGGAACCAACTGGCTCTGGGCGCTTGTCCAAGCAGCTTCGTTTAAGGCATCGAGATCATAGAAACCCTTGGCTGAAAAGTTAAAGAAAAACAGAGGGCAAAAAAAAAAAAAAAAAGAAGAAGAAGAAGAAGAAAGAAAAGAAAAAGAAAATGGGAAAATGGATCAGTTTTCATTCTGGAGAACCATACTCTACTTTTTATGGAAACTATTTTCAGGAAATACCTGTTGACTGAGGCTTTTAAACAAATTATATTACTTTTGCCAAAAAAAAAAAAAAAAGTGCCGCTCAGTCTTTTAAGGGCTGAGAACTGTTAGCTCCGAATCAGAGGTTTTTCAGTCCTTGAATCTTAAAAAGGGGAAGACATTGTTTTATGTGTTGTGATATGCATTCTTCACTAATTATTAACATCTTTGTTTACACATTATTATCTTGCAAATATAACTTTTGGCTTTCTTTCAGTTGACTCCATAAGCTTTCAAAAGAAAAAGAATATGTCTCTATTTTCCTCTTCTGTAATCTTTCAGAATGTTTTTAGAGGCCACAACTGACAGTTGACAGTGACTTTAAGACAAATTATATCCTAAAAATTTATCATCTCTTTATGGCCATAAACTCAGAGATTCTTTAAGTAATTAAAGTGAAGAATGCAAACAGGACAGTTAAGCTGACAAAAAGAAGTGTCCTTAAGAAAGCAACAAAGACAGCTGAGAGATGTATAATCTCCACTGACAGAGCATAGGAAAAAGGGCATATGGGTTTATTTTAGAGAAACAGTGTGGGATTTAACTTTAATAAAACATTTAAATAGAATGGCTTTGGTACACTAAATTGACTATGTCTTAGAATTTCCCCAAAAAACTACCCCCTCAAATGTAGCCAGGCACTCAAAAATATATCACATAGCTTTTAAAAAATTATTTTCACGGCATGTATTTTTTTCATTAAAGCCCAGGCAGTTCTCATATGATTTTTCTGTCTAGTAGTTCATACAAATGTAGCCAATGTTAGATTCTTTAACAAGTTTATTAATGTTGTTCTTTTTATCCTCCATGGGAAATTAACCTCTAGCACAACAGGACTATCTAGTATTTCTCCCTTGGATAAAGGAAGTGTCACTACCTATGCAGGATATGAATGTATATTTTGAGTGCTTTAAACCAGTTAAAAAAGAATAGTACTGACTTTCTCCTTACTCATGAGTTTTAATATGGGCTCAAAAATTCCCAAGTATTCATGGAGAGCTGAAGATGAGTCATTACATTTCTAAAAGTTTTAGTGCCTTTACTTTGTAGTAGGAATTCTCTTCACCCAGAGAAGAAGGGCGCCCTCAGAAAGAACAGTAACATGGAGCCAAGAGGAAAATTGCAGAAAGTGCAACTATAGAACCTGGCTTTTCCATCTGTAGCCAATCAAGAGATTGGTGAACCCCCTAGGGCTTTCAAACCATTAGTTTCTCTTCTCTTCTATAACTGTGATAACTCTGCTCAAGCAGAGAAAGTGATAGAGATCAGGAGTGAAGGAAACAGATTTTTTATCAGTTGAGAAATGATGGGAAGTGAGTTCTGCGAGTCTCAAAGAGATAAACAATCTCTTTGTGAGCAAATGCTCTAATTTCAGTAGATGGATATTTTCATCTCAAGTTCTCTTCCCACCTGCACGCAGAGTTCTCCTTTTGGAAAGGACTTTGAGTAGTTGAGTTCTGGTAGCCTAGAACTTTATCATGACAATCTAGATTCCACTCTGTGGGCTACTAGAAAACTCTCTTTGGGTCACATGTCTAACAAGAGTGCTCTGAGATAATTGGTACTAAATGACTTCCAAGGTACCTTCTGGATATGTAAATCTACGATTCTCTTACATAAAGAGAATCAGTTAACTGAAAGATACTTCTCTTAAAACCAAGAATGGTTTTCCTTTGAGAGGAATCATGGGATCAACTGATAAAATGACAATGGTAGACGATGACTAAGTCTGAGCTGGCATGGCAAATTCTCTGAACTACTTCATTCTCACCCTGAATGAGTAAGTATAAGGCTCTGTAATGAGGCCCCACAGGACAGTTTATGAAGTTCAGGTTTCCTATGGCCTGTGCAGTGCTTTACAAAGTATTCACCGCAAAATTTTTAAAATCTGGACATGTCATATAGAAGTCAAGATTTCCAGTTTCTTTTGTATTATTGAAAGATACATCACAGTGAAGTTAAGGCTAAGTTTCCTAAGGATAACACCAGCTGGAATGGGGTAGCTGCTGTCTCTTTTGGAGAGAGGTAGTGCTCTCAGCTCCCCATGGTTCCCACCTTCCCCTTTTCCACGCGTGCACAAATGTGCTCAGCTGTGGAATCTGACCAGTGGACCTTGTAAGCATTTCACTTTGGAACCCCTGCTCTTTGAACACTTAGACACATTCATATTTGAAAGCATGTTTCTAGATGTCCCCAGAGGTTAAGCTTCACATTTTTACGGTATTGTGTTTGACAATATATGTATGTAACTTTGGGGAAATACAGCAATTTTCAGTGAGTCCCTCTCCTTGCACAGTTTGCCAGGATATAGCATCTTTGTGTCTCAGCATCTGAAAACATCCCTTTGGTCAGGCATTTCGGAACTGTTTTTTTCTATTGGCCACTGTTTTGTGGCCAAGACAGTAAATGTCGCTGATGTCAGTTGCTTGAGCAAGTAATAAAAGAATACCTCTGCTCTTTTAAGTTTAGAGAGAAAAGTCTTCCCTTATACAATCAAGTCTTTTGTTTTCCAAAACTTACCAGTAATGGTCCTGACTTCTGGTTTCTTTGGTTCTGGTCTCCTTAGCTCTTTAGGCAACAAGTTGTTTTCATTGTGCCATTTTTTCAGACATTGAGGCTCATGAATGGCAATCGATTTTGTTCCATATTCACGACCACAAATATAGCAAACAACTGTTGGTGGACGTCTTATCATTGTTGCCTGCAAGTAATACAAAATGCCTGTTAGCAGGTTTTGAAATTATACCTTTACATTATAAAGTGTAAAGTGTAGTCGCTCAGTTGTGTCCGACTCTTTGCGACCCCATGGACTGTAGCCTATGAGGCTCCTCCCTCCATGGGATTCTCCAGGCAAGAGCCTGGAGTGGGTTGCCATTTCCTTCTCCAGGGAATCTTCTCAACCCAGGGATCGAACCAGGGTCTCCTGCATTCCAGGCAGACACTTTAACCTCTGAGCCACCAGGGAATTCAAATTAGCTAGAAAAATCAATAAATTAAAAAAAAATCTAAACATTTTGGTGAGATTAACCTTTTCAGCAGTTGAGATACAAATATAGTCTGAGTGACTGAGATGGGAGTGAGGATGTTGCTTTGGGAGGAGAATAGGAAATGAAGAACTAGCCAGAATTTTACATATTGGTACTTTTTATAAAAGGTATTTTCTCATTTAAAAAATACTGATTGATTGTCTTCTGACTATTCTCCATGCTGCTGCTGCTGCAAGTCACTTCAGTCATGTCCGACTCTGTGCGACTCCATAGACGGCATCCCACCAGGCTGCTCCATCCCTGGGATTCTCCAGGCAAGAACACTGGAGTGGGTATTCTCCATGCTGGGAGAATACAAAGATAAATCAGGTATGAATCGCTTCTCAGTACATCAATATGCCTGAGAAATAAAGTAATAAATGTCCTTACAGGCACAGAGAGAGTTTTTAACAGACACTGTTGTAGCCTCTCTCTCATTCCTTCATATAAAATGCTTCTGCTACACCCGCGATTCTCTGCCTTTTTTGATCTGGCATAGACTTCACCTAGAGACAGGACAACTAATCGATTACAGATGGGAGCTGGTGGATAAAGACCCAGCTTGCCCACTTAGGCTGTTTCCTCCAGAAGTCCCCAGTAGGATTGCACCACAGTTACTCATTAACACACTCCTTCTCTTCCCTGTTTCTTCTTTCACTACTTGACTGAGGTTTCTGAGATCACCTGCCCTCTTAACCTTTGTTTCTGGAGGAACTAAATCTAAGGAAGATTTACAATATATAACCCAATAGGGAGTTTCTGCTTCTGTATAGGATATAGAACATTACAAGAAACACTTCTCCCACCTCAACAATGAGAACAAATCAGAAATTTTTGAGCCATTGTATACTCAAAGTTGCAAGGTAAACTAATGAACCAAAAACACTGCCTCAGTTTAAGGGTGGATCAGCAGAAACAAAACAAAACCTCCCACACTCCAACTTTACAGGAATTAGAAACAACAGTCGTCTGCCACAGAAATAAGGGCAGGAAAGCTGTATGAACTCTTCTGATGTGCATCATCCAGGTACCATCTATATTAACTTTCTCATCCACTGGGTCTTACCCCTAGCAATGGGGTGACAGTCCAACACCGGAGAGAGGCAGGAGCATTGAGAGAAACCCTCACCAATTCAGGAACATAGGGCTGCCTAACTGTGAGGATAAAGCTAGAGAATTAGGCCATGTACTAATCCCAGATAAAAGCAGTATACTATACAGATATATCACAGAAGACATATATGTGACACATGTGTGTGTGTATATTTGTACATATATATGACAAAATTGCTTTGGACCATGGCCTCTTTAAAGAAAAATAATAAAAAGAATATGGAATTTATATTCTCTTTTGTATAAAGTCAGAGTAAACAAGAACATAAATTATAAAATTGGAAATAGATTGTCATAAAATTCTTAGATATTTTTCTTAATTAAACATAGAATGTGATGTGCTAAAGATGCTGCTGCTGCTGCTAAGTTGCTTCAGTTGTGTCCAACTCTGTGCGACCCCATAGACGGAAGCCCACCAGGCTCCCCTGTCCCTGGGATTCTCCAGGCAAGAACACTGGAGTGGGTTGCCATTTCCTTCTCCAATGCATGAAAGTGAAAAGTGAAAGTGAAGTCGCTCAGTCGTGTCCGACTCTTAGCGACCCCATGGACTGCAGCCTACCAGCCTCCTCTGCCCATGGGATTTAATAACCACTAAAGTAAAAAATCATGCTAAGAGGCATAAGTAATAAAAATCAATGAGAAGAGAGAATTTTTTTAAGGATTGATGGGTTAATCATGACCCAAACAAAGATAAGAAGAGAGGAACAGAGGATCTAAAAATAAAAATTAAAAAAAAGAAGGAAAGAAAAAAGGCAGGAAGAACAAATATGATTAAAACTCCAAAGTGGTAGATTTTATTCTACATATATATATATATATATATATATATATATACACACACACACACACACACACACACACACACACACGCACACATATATCAATAACTAGAGTAAATATAAATGGACAGGTAAAAGGCATGGGTAGACAAAGCAACACTCAATTATATGTTGTTTATGAGAAACACATTTTTAAACATAAAGACACAAACAGATTACAAGTAACAGGAAGGGAAATTTTTTCATATAAACACTAAACCAACAAAAATAGTATTGACTATATTATTAAAATGTATCAAATTCAGAGTTTGGAAATGTTGGAAATCTTCTTCCAGTTGTGAAGATCAGGAAAAGTTTAAGGAGGCAGCATTTGAAGAATGAGCAAAATTTAGATCATGAGGACTGGGAAGGTTCTTCCCTAGTGGTACAGTGTATAGGGGTCTGCCTACCAATGCAAGGGATACAGGTTTGAGCTCTGGTTCAGGAAGGTTCCACATGCTGTGAAGCAGCGAGGCGCATGTGCCACGAGCCCTGAGCCCATGTGCTCTAGAGCCCATGAGCTGCAACAGTGGAGCCTGTGTGCCCAAAGCCTATGCTCCACAGCAAGAAAAGGGACGGCAACCAGAACCCTGCACACTGCAGCAAAGAGGAGCCGCAGCTGGCCACAGCTAGAGAAAGCCTGGGTAGCACCAAGGAGCCAGTGCAACCAAAAATGAATAAATAAAAGTTAAAAGAAAGACTGGAAAGGATGGAGGAAACTTTTGGATGCTGAGCAAAGACAACATGAGCAAAGCCTCATGGACAGAAATCTGGAGGTGATGACAGAGAATAGTGAATAATTCAGTTTGCCTGATCCTCAGTCTAGCACTGAGAACTAGAACCAAACATCGTAAGCTGCAGCCATGCTGTGAACAACTTTGCATGCCATGCTAAGATCTGGATTTCGTTTTGTAAGTGATAGGAAGCAGAGAGGCAGGGAAATAGCCTGTAACTTCAATTCGGGAAAGTTTGTGTCGCTGTAAAGTATCTAAAAGAACTAACAGGGCAGTGTATCTCTGAGAGCCTGAGCATTCATTTCTCTGTGAAGAGAAAATTGCTCAGTTGTGTCTGACTCTCTGGACCCCATGGAATAGTCCATGGAATTCTCCAGGCCAGAATACTGGCGTGGGTAGCCTGTTTGCTTCTTCAGGGGATCTTCCCAACCCAGGGATTGAACCCAGGTCTCCCGCATTGCAGGTGGATTCTTTACCAACTGAGCCACCAGGGAAGCCCAAGTAAATCATGGGTCCAAGAAAACACCAGTGTTTCATCCCAGATGACAGGGAAGATGGGGATGTCAGTTTCAGAAAGGGAGAAATTGGAAAAGACAAGTTGGGGAAGGAGAGAAAAGAGATTTTGTCTTGGAACTGTTGAGTTTGACGTGTTAGTGGGATTTAAACACGAATAAGCCCAGCCAAAATAAGAAACAGAAGCCTATACTTCGGGATTAGTGGGATTCAGAGCTATTTGCACAGAGAAGAGGTTTAAAACCATAAAAATTCCAGAAGAGGAATATATAGAGAGTAAGTAGAGAAAAATTTCTGGGAGAATATTTCCAATAAGGAGATCGAGCAGGGGAAATTGAAGCCTAAAGAGGATGCAGGATGCATGGGGCTGGTGCACAGGATGATTCAGATAGATGGTGTGGGGTGGGAGGTGGGAAGGGGCTTCAGCATTGGGAGATTGTGTTCACCTGTGGCTGATTCATGTCAATGTATGGCAAAACAAATACAGTATTGTAATTAAAAAAATAAATAAATAAATAAAAATTTTAAAAAAGAGATAAAGGTTCAAGTTCAAAGTTAAAGAAACTCATTTTCACTATAGATTGCTTTGGGTACAGATTCAACGCAATTCCTATCAAGTTACCAGCAGTATTTTTCACAGAACTAGATCAAAT
Organism: Nanger dama; assembly: GCA_917880005.1. Taxonomy (NCBI): domain Eukaryota; kingdom Metazoa; phylum Chordata; class Mammalia; order Artiodactyla; family Bovidae; genus Nanger; species Nanger dama. The sequence goes on along the minus strand of CAKJTW010000057.1, from coordinate 10,177,198 downwards.
AATCTCAAGATTTGTATGGAAATACAAAAACCTCAAATAGCCAAAGCAATCTTGAGAAAGAAGAATGGAACTGGAGGAATCAACTTGCCTGACTTCAGGCTCTACTACAAAGCCACAGTCATTAAGACAGTATGGTACTGGCACAAAGACAGAAATATAGATCAATGGAACAAAATAGAAAGCCCTGAGATAAACCCACACACCTAAGGACACCTTATCTTCGACAAAGGAGGCAAGAATATACAATGGAGTAAAGACAGTCTCTTTAACAGGTGGTGCTGGGAAAACTGGTCAACCACTTGTAAAAGAATGAAATTAGATCTCTTTCTAACATCATACACAAAAATAAACTCAAGATGGATTAAAGATCTAAATGTAAGACCAGAAACTATAAAACTCCTAGAGGAAAACATAGGCAAAACACTCTCTGACATAAATCACAGCAGGATCCTCTATGATTCAACTCCCAATATACTGGAAATAAAAGCAAAAATAAACAAATGGGATCTAATTAAAATTAAAAGCTTCTGCACAACAAAGGAAACTATAAGTAAGGTGAAAAGACAGCCTTCTGAATGGGAGAAAACAATAGCAAATGAAACAACTGACAAACAACTAATCTCAAAGATATACAAGCAACTTATGCAGCTCAACTCCAGAAAAATAAACGAACCAATCAAAAACTGGGCCAAAGAACTAAATAGGCATTTCTCCAAAGAAGACATACGGATGGCTAACAAACACATGAAAAGATGCTCAACATCACTTATTATCAGAGAAATGCAAATCAAGACCACAATGAGGTACCATTTCACACCAGTCAGAATGGCTGTGATCCAAAAGTCTACAAGCAATAAATGCTGGAGAGGGTGTGGAGAAAAGGGAACCCTCTTACACTGCTGGTGGGAATGCAAACTAGTACAGCCACTATGGAAAACAGTGTGGAGATTCCTTAAAAAATTGCAAATAGAACTGCCTTATGATCCAGCAATCCCACTGCTGGGCATACACACCGAGGAAACCAGAATTGAAAGAGACACATGTACCCCAATGTTCATTGCAGCACTGTTTATAATAGCCAGGACATGGAAACAACCTAGATGCCCATCAGCAGATGAATGGATAAGAAAGCTGTGGTACATATACACAGTGGAGTACTACTCAGCCCTTAAAAAGAATAAATTCGACTCAGTTCTAATGAGATGGATGAAATTGGAACCAATTATACAGAGTGAAGTAAGCCAGAAAGAAAAACACCAATACAGTATACTGACACATATATATGGAATTTAGAAGGATAGTAATGAAGACCCTCTATGTGAGACAACAAAAGAGACTCAGAGGTATAGAACGGACTTTTGGACTCTGAGGGAGAGGGAGAGGGTGGGATGATTTGGGAGAATGGCATTGAAACATGTATACTATCTTGTAAGAATGAAGCGCCAGTCTATGTTCAATACAGGATGCAGGACGCATGGGGCTGGTGCACGCGATGATTCAGGGAGAGGATGTGGGGTGGGAGGTGGGAGGGGGCTTCGGCATTGGGAGATTGTGGACACCTGTGGCTGATTCATGTCAATGTATGGCAAAACAAATACAGTATTATAATGTAGAATAAAGTATTAATAAATAAATAAACAACAACAACAACAAAAAACAAAGTTAAAGAAACAAGGCTTGGAGACAAAAGACTCCATTCACAATTCTGGAAACACTTCTGGTTCCAGAAAGTTGGTATCATCGAGTCTGTCAAATGCTCCAGGAAGTAATGGGTGGTTGAGGAAGGCAGTTAAATGTGGTGGCCAGTAGGTTATGAGGTAGTGGCTTTTGATAATTTAGTTCCAATGGGGTGATAAAGAATAAAAACTAAACTGTTAGGAGTTAAAGATTAGGTCAAGAAGAAAAGTACACGTTCAAAAGGTTTGCAGAAAAGATATTTGAGAAAGAAGTAGAGTTAGAGATCAGCTTTGTCCCTGTTGTTGTTGTTAGGTTAGGAGTATTTGCAGAGGAGAGCAAGAAACTGTGATCCTAAGAGAAAAGGGATAATCAACAGAAAAAGTCTCTGAGAAGGCAGGAGGAGATGGGATCAAGGGTGTGGAGATGGGAAAGGGAAAAAGGAAGACAAATAAAATAGATGGATTTCGAGAAAGGTTATTGTAGAGAAGGGAGGCACTAGTGGAGCTAATATAAAATGAATGTAATCTTCTAAGTATGAGGCAAAGTAATCTTCAGAGATTCCAATCCTGGGAAATAGGATAGTGAAAAATGCTGGGATTAAGCACTGTGGGAAATGTTATAGTGACTCAGTTAGGGAAGAATACTCACTGAATAATGGAAAAGGCCCAGTTAAGTTGAGCTGCAAGAAATTTCGGTGAAATTAAATGACTTTTTCAGTATTTCTCAAGTAGCCCTGGGTGGCATGAAAGCAGAACCAAATTAAGTTGGTGGTGTGGTCTCCATTGGGGAAATAAAATATAGTAAGGTGTGTGTGTGTTTTAGAATCAGCTTGCTTTTAACAAGATTGTTGAGGGTTACACCTGCAGTGGAAAAAGCACAGGGCGAGATCAACATCAGAAGGAAACATTTATATTTCTGAATGCCCAAGCAGAAATAAAAGATTTGAGATGAGTAAATCTGCAGTGAATACAGACCAAGCAGAATGGACAGTGGAGTTACTTCCTGGATGATCTGAGTCTTTAAAAAGCACATTTTTGAGGAAAAATATTTTTATTCTATCTTTCTATACTGACCTATATGAATATACTGTGTTCATCAAAATAATAAAATAGTTCTTTATCTTTCCCTCTTATTAGCCATGTAGCAAAGCCTAACACTTGAAAAGTGACTTTAAAAATATTTGGGGAATTCAAGACCTAAGAGAAAGAATAAAGCAGAAAAGACAGCCAAAACTTCCTTCAGTTCAGTTCAGTCAGTCAGTCATGTCTGACTCTTTGCGACCCCATGAATCGCAGCACGCCAGGCCTCCCTGTCTATCACCAACTCCAGGAGTTCACTCAGACTCATGTCCATCGAGTCAGTGATGCCATCCAGCCATCTCATCCTCTGTCGTCCCCTTCTTCTGCCTCCAATCCCTCCTAGCATCAAAGTCTTTTCCAATGAGTCCACTCTTCGCATGAGGTGGCCAAAGTATGGAGTTTCAGCTTTAGCATCATTCCTTCCAAAAAATCTCAGGGCTGATCTCCTTTAGGATGGACTGGTTGGATCTCCTTGCAGTCCAAGGGACTCTCAAGAGTCTTCTCCAACACCACACTTCAAAAACATCAATTCTTCAGTGCTCAGCCTTCTTCACAGTCCAACTCTCCTTACTGTTTGTATATATTTACTTGAAAGGCAAATGCAGGTTTTTTAACTTTTAAAATGAGTTACTCTTTTGACTTTGAGCATAATGAATTTATTAAAATTACATATGTAAAGTATGAACCTTAACTAAGCATGTAAGCAAAATAAATGGTATGGGTCATAAACGAAGACATTCATGTCACATTGTCATAAGATTTCTTCTGGGAGGAAAAATTAAAGGGAAACAAGCAGACACAGAGGCTAGAAGACATGCACAAAGTAACTTACAGGGATGTGGGAGAAAATTAATACCATAACAAGGCTAAGATGTCCTGTATTGTATTTTCCAAAGCCTGCCCCATGCTCTATATTTGCGGTTGAACTGCAGTTGAACCTGCAACATACTCCATATTCTTAAGTTTCGAGCATTTTACTCTTAAAGCCACGCTCCAGGGAAGTGCAAGCAACCCAGACACACAGCTGAAGAGAAAAATCCATCCCCATGGGTCTGAATGGAGATAAGAGAACCTCTTATTGTTCATTAATTTCACAATTGTCAGTCTGAAATTTCAGAGAAAGCTGAAAAATCAGCTTGTGGTTACTGCCACTGCCCTATTTACCAAGGTTTTACTCTTCAACCTCTTTATGTTTTCAGATGGAAGTCAATGTGTGGGGGATTAAGAAGAGAGGAAGAAGAGACCAAATTACAGGTGGAAAGAGGAGAGGCCCCTTCTTGGCTAGTGTGCTACTGCGACTGGTATAGCTGAGCGAGGCAAGGGTGTGGGAAGGTATGCCCAGGGGACTTGTATACATGGGCACTGCCAGGGTCAGCCAACTCTAGGAAGTTTAATGAAAGGGAGAGTGTGGCAAAGAGGAAGACAAGCTTCTAAATTTTCTGCAGAGCAAAGGATTAGATTAACAGTTTTCCTGTCAACATCTCAGATCATATTTGGGGGATAAGGCATGATTTTTTAAAATGTTAATCTCTGAATCGATCTGGATCGATGAATCTGATGTGAACTGTTTTGGGGGGCAACTACTGATAAATGCCCCTACACAGCAAGTTTATTAGGGCTCATTGCATTTTGTTCTTGTTTCAGTGTCCTGGGAAAGTCTATTTAGGTTGGATGTAGCCAGAGGCAATTGAACACTTCAGGGGACGTTTTCATATGTGTATATTTCTTTCAACTAACTTTCATATGTTTTTAATCATTTTGCTGGCCACTATTGGAATTATTCTATTTTCCATGCAGCAATCTTTTTTTCTCTTTAGTTAATGTCTTTTCTCTGTCAGGAATGCCTCATGTTCCATCTTTTAAGCCAAGACTATGCAATGCAAAGGTAAGTGGACATTTAACAGCTTTCCTCCTGATCAGTGTAGATGACCTGTCATCCATCCATTTGTTTTTAGTTTGCAATATCACCGTTGTGTCAAAAGGAAAGAATAAGGATCTAGAAAAGAGAGTGGTTTAGTGGATAACCTTGAGAGGTGTTGATAGAAGAGGAATGAACATAGTTCCAGAAAACCTAGACTAGAATACCTATTTCAAATCATTTCAAACAGCTTTCAGTGACCTCCCTAAGTGTTCAGGCAGAAAGAAACCACAGTGAACCACACAACTAAATAGCTAATAGAGCTTATAAAAGGACATATAATAACTGGTCAGAAGGAAAAAATAGTCCTTACATTAACTACTATTGCATGAACCTTAATGAAGGAAATATTAAAAACGGACACGGAAGTTATTATTGAGGCTTTCCAGGTGGCACAGTGGAAAGAATCCATCTGCCAGTGCAGGAGATGCAAGCCATGCTGGCTTGATCCCTGGATCGGGAAGATCCCTTGGGGTGGGAAATGGCAACCCACTCTAATATTCTCGCCTGGGAAATTCCATGGGCAGAGGAGCCTGGCGGGCTACAGTCCAGGGAGTCGCAAAGAGTTGGACGTGACTGAGCACACAGCACACACACAAATTTATTACTAGCAGTTTTACAGAGGATAAGAAACACTCTACACTTGGTCATTTCTTATATTAATCACACAATAAATACTAAGTAGTAATAACTGAAATTATAGTTGTGTGGTGTTATTTATAGGAAAGTTAGGAGAACGTTCTCCAGTGATGTAACTTTGGGGAGATTTGTTGTGAAATATCAACTAGTAACATATATGGAACCATTAGCCTCTTTGAAAATCTAATGGTGGAATGGCCATCTCTCCAGAAATCGTACATGCATGGAGAACCATGGATATGACTTAGAATGACTGGTGGACTCCCTAAAGCTCATCCATTAGTCCCATGAAGGGAACTGTTGGGCCTTTAGTTACAGCCAAACTTTTCCTTTAAAATAGATGCTCCTTTGCACAAGGCATCATTTGGCATCATTTAAATGCCTCAAAAAGTACTGAGTGGAAGCCTGCAAGAACTTGTGAAATATACCACCTCTGGCTTTAGGAAGATCTTAAGTTCTGCTTTGTGTAAGACAGTCCTTAATGTACGTGTGGCCTTGACTAATATCAACAGTGTCCTCTTTTAGTCTCTGAAATGTCCCTGTTTGGTCAATAAACTACACAGACACTTTTGAAAAACATCAATTCATAAAATATAAGCAATCAAGAGATGAAACCAAAACAGCAAAAATAAACTTAGAAATATTGGAACTGTGAAACCATATGGAGAAATATGAATTTATAAGACTGGCAGTGAATCCGTTTAAACACAGAACTAAGGTAAAATGACTATAGAAATTATGGTTAGAAAAGAGAATAGAAAAGCAACATGTCTTGACAAAAATACCTTACAAAAATTGATGAGGGAGGGAGAGGTGAAAGGATGCTAATGATACTAAATTCTCCAACTTTCATGGCAAACAGTCAATTAAATCAGTGTAACAGTAAAATATGGAGTGAAAACTGAAAAATTCTTTAACGATTTATCTTTGTTTTTTAATGTTGGTGGGTCCTTTAAAACCTAACACTCCTTTAGTGAAAAATATTTTTCTGAAGTTTCATTTGGCTCTTATTGTTGAAGTCAAGTAAAATTAAATATATTATCTTCATCAATAATAACTCTGATAAGATGATCTCACTTCAATGAAAATATGCATGTCAATATGTTATTTACATAGAGAGATGTCTGGAATGATAGTCACTAGAGTCAGCCTCTGGAGAAATAAATGGCAATCCACTCCAGTATTCTAGCCTGGAGAATCCCATGGATGGAGAAGCCTAGTAGGTTACAGTCCACAGGGTCGCAAAGAGTAGAACAAGGTCAACCTAAACTGTGGGAAATTTTAATGCTAATTTTATACTTTTATAACAGCTTGAATTTTTATAATGAATTTGTATCATTTTTATAATAATAATAAAACAATAAAAATATCAACTTCAGAGTCAAAACTTAGGCAGAGATTAGGTAATAAAATCAGTTGTAAAAGGAAAAATCAAGTGGAGTCCAAATTACTTTCTTAAATGACTGATGATGATGATATTTAAGGTGTTGTATATAATACAGTTTAGTAATAGAACCAATTAGTAATTGACATTAAAATTAACATTAGGAATGAATACAGCTTTGCATAGAATAAAATCAATACACAATGCAAAATGAAAATGTTGACTATCTTAAATTACATTATTCCAGTAATGCTATCTTATTTTGTCAATCGTTTATAGTTGAATATATTAGTTAAATACTTGCATGATGCAACTTAACTGAAATCCTAGAACTCAGTTAAAAAGGCCTGGAAAAATAATCTGAACACAGGATTTAGTATGAGTCTGTTTCTACCATAACATAAGATAGCTCTTCCTGATAGTTTTATTTTATTCAGACTTGTTTCCCTGGCTTGCTTGCATTCACCAAAAAATGAATTCACAAATAACTGGATGAGACTGGTAAGGTATGAGCCATCTTGTGTTGAAAAGTGACAGCCACAAAGTTGGTTTGGGGGATGCGTGGGCTGAACCATCCCTTGGGGCCTATGTTGCCGACTGTGGCTTGACTGAGAAATCATTGTCTAACATTCAGCCTCCCAAATGCTTCCCCACCCTGTGCCTCTAAAAGGTCACAGGTATTAACTATCTACCTGCTACCAGGGAACAAAGGAAACCTCCCACATTTGCACACTGGAAGGCTGCAGTTAGCTGGATTTATTTGCTGTCATTGAAGTATCTGGCTTGCTGGTTTTGGAGAGGCTATTTTAGTGGGGCTGGGCCAAAGCAGCCATATTGAAATGTACAAGATGTCTTTATTACCAAACATGTATGTAAATAAAATGCCTGGCTGTTTCCCCCAAGTGACACGTTTCACACGTTACTTAGAAACAAACACTGCTGCACGTTTAATGCTCCCTTTCCCCCTTTTAGGTTGCATGATAACATCCCTGTAAGAACACAGCCTCATGCCCTGTGTTCATTTGCGGACACTGATTAACCTGAGTCAAAAAGAGATCAGGGAAACTAGAAGTGTGGGAATGTCCTGAAAAGGAAACAGTCCTTGTGCCCCGAACCACCACTTTGAGTCAAATAGGAAAAAGTGTCCCACCTTAAGACACTTTCAAACCATCTTAGTGGTGATCATTAATTTGTAATGATGCAAATTACTAGATATAATATTTTAAAATGGTGACCATGGGAAAGCACACACAGGACAATCCTTGTCCTCCTGTCTTAGGACATGGCCTAGAATCGGCCCTGTCTGTTGGTGTGCCCTTTGTATCTCAGATGGAGTGTGGCTGGTCATGAGCACAGTATGGTCGTTTCTGCACACATCTGGGTTGAATCATAGACATTTCAACTTCATGAAAGCCAATAAAACAATTGTTCTAAATATTGATATTGAAGTTGCACTGTGAGCAGAAAGAAACCAGAGACCTCTGCTGAAAACACGGATGAGACTCAGTCAGCAGATGAGGCTGACACTAGCTGGAAATGCACTGGCAGGAAAGGGCTGCAACTCTGGAGGTGGTTCAAGTGTAGCTCAGATGCTGCTGTTCAGGAAGAACACTGATTACAAGCCATGAGCCAGGCACTGTGCTAGGGACAGAACCAGAACTAGCCGTTGACGGTGGGAATGATTGTACTTAAATTCACTACCTTTATTTGGGAAATATTTTTAATGTTTTTCCTAAGCTCTTTGCCTGAGGCAGTAAGTCAGGTTGACAGACCCCTAACTGGGGTGCACAGAGCCCATTCCCCTTGAAATTAGGCAAGAAACAAGGGAAGAAAGGGACTTGCTGTGTGGAGTAAGCCTTCTTGACCTCTCTGCCCATTGATATGTTTGAACTCACACTGATTAGTTCTGATGATTGTTCTCCAGATGGGAAACTTCTCTAGGATCCTGGACTTTTCTGTGGTCCTTAAAAATTTTAGAAGCTTTGTCTCCCAGATATCTGACCCACAAGAAAGGCCTCACTGTTCTGGAGTCTCCCACAGGTGACCCAGATGGTGTTTGGCAGCTGGTGTGAGTTACCCTCAGCCCTGGCATGAAGCCTGTGCGCCTGGTCCCTGGGCTCAACTACTACACAACTCTGTGGGTTATGTCATGGGTCCTTCGTGACCAAGCTGTCCTCTTTACAGCATCTCACCCAGGCTACACCATAGAACTATCTCCTCTCTGCTTCAGATTCTGGATTTCAGACTGTAAACTGATGGACTCAGCACAATTTCAGCCAGTGGACATTCATGTTTTATTTGACTGGCATGATGCTCTCAGAAGTTTCAAATGTGAATATCCTTAGGTGGGACTTACTCTCATGCATACTGTACTCTCCACCACTCACTATGGTCCTACATGCAGCTGCCAAACCCTGAAAGCATATGACCCTGTGACTGAGCAGCCTATTTTTCCCACTCTCTCTTCAACTTTGCTGTTGTTCACTCACTCAGTCATGTCCAACTCTTTGTGACCCCATGGATTGCAGCACACCAGGCTTCCCTGTCCTTCACCATCTCCGGAGTTTGCTCAAACTCATGTCCATTGAGTCGGTGATCCCATCCAACCAACTCAGCCTCTGTTGCCCCCTTCTCTTCCTGCCCTCAGTCTTTCCCAGCATCAGAGTCTTTTCCAATGAGTCGGCTCTTTGCATCAGGTGGCCAAAGTATTGGAATTTCAGCTTCAGCATCAGTCCTTTCAGTGAATATTCAGGGTGCCCCATTTATCTCAACAAAAGGTATTTGCCTTAATTTCTAAGAAATGAGCTAAACTTAGTTAATTTGCATGAATGTGCCAGTGGCTAGACATGGGTTGTTCCTTATCTAGAAGATCTTTGCATTTTAGCTGGGATTTACTATGGAATCAGTGCTTTGAGTCAAAGGAATGAACCTCTGGCTCTGGAATTTAAGAAGTAGGGCAGGCACTTTAGGAAACAAGTAGGCAGCAATATATTAGTGATTGTCACACTGAAATGTCCCTGCTCTCTGATTAGAAGCACGTAGGCAATTTGAACAGAACTTGACAGGAGGCTAGAAACCTATCCATAGGCAAAAGAAGCCCTCTATAAAGGGAGGAGAGTCCAAGAGCCCAAGAGCACCCAGTAACTGTGCACAATCCTCAAGTCATTTACTTGCTAGAGGATTTTTGCTTCCCTCACTTCTAGCTGGAACCCAGGTTGTCTATAGCAGGGGCTACTCTGCCAAGGCCTGAGGGGATCATTCTGTGACTGTGCAGCTTTTGGATGGTGTTCCTCTTTCTGCCTGACAAAATGAACATAAAGAATTTGGGCCATAGCTTCTGTCTTCGATTTTCCACACTCCTTATCCCTTCTATTAGGCCAAATAATTGAAATGTTTGTGGTGAGCGCACAAGACGTATCACAGCATGCAGCAAGGTCAGATGGGGAAATAAGAGGGAAAATTTTTCTTCCCTACACTTGAGGAAAAAAGAGCAAACCCTCTTAGAAATTCTTGTGTAAGACATGGAGAACAAAAGTATGGCGACCAGTGGGGGATGAGGGGTTGGGATGGGTTGGGAGACTGAGACTGGCATATATGCACTGCTATGGATAAACTAGATAACTGAGGGCCAGATTGCACAGCACAGGGGCCTCTGCTCAGCGTTCTGTGGTGAACTAAAGGGGAAGGAAACCCAAGGAAGAGGGGATGCATGTGTGCATGTAGCTGATTCGCTTTGCTGTGCCGCAGAAATTAACACAGTACTGTAAAGCAACCATGCTTGCTTGAGGGCTCAGTTGCTCAGTACTGCCTGTCTCTCTGCAGCCCCATGCACGGGAGCCTGCCAAGCTCCTCTGTCCCTGGGATTCTCCAGTCAAGAATACTGGAGTGTGTTGCCACGCCCTCCTCCAGGGGATTGCCCCATCCCAGGGCTAGAATCCGCAACTCTTGTGTCTCCTGCATTGGCAGGTGGATTCTTTACCACTAGTGCCATGTGGGAAAGCAACCACACTCCAATATAAAATAGAAAGAAATCCTTGTGTATATTCCAGTATTGAAAATGTCTAACCAAGAGGCAGCTAACAATTACGAGGCACTTTCTAAGTGCCGGTCCCTGTAGCAAGCACTTAAGATGATATCTTAATACTTCTCACAATAATCCTCTGGATAAAATGCAGTATTCCCATTTTACAAACCAGGAGACTGAGGTGCTGAGCTGTTAGTAAATGGTAAAGCTGCTTTTCACCCAGACATTAGGTCTTCAGGCTGCCTGCACTGCCACTGTGAAGGAAATCGGGCGTACTGACATGTGGTTGCTTGTCAGACATGAGCCCGGGTTCTTCGCAGGTATTCTCACGCTTACCCCTCTGACTGTGTGGATCACAATCAACTGTGGAATATTCTGAAAGAGATGGGAATACCAGACCACCTGACCTGCCTCTTGAGAAATCTATATGCAGGTCAGGAAGCAACAGTTAGAACTGGACGTGGAACAACAGACTGGTTCCAAATAGGGAAAGGAGTCTGTCAAGGCTGTATAGTCACCCTGCTTATTTAACTTCTATGCAGAGTACATCATGAGAAACGCTGGGCTGGAAGAAGCACAAGCTGGAATCAAGATAGCCTGGAGAAATATCAATAACCTCAGATATGCAGATGACACCACCCTTATGGCAGAAAGTGAAGAAGAACTTAAAGAGCCTCTTAATGAAAGTGAAAGAGAGAGTGAAAAAGTTGGCTTGAAGCTCAACATTCAGAAAACTAAGATCATGGCATCCAGTCCCATCACTTCATGGCAAATAGATGGGGAAACAGTGGAAACACTGGCTGACTTTATTTTTCTGGGCTCCAAAATCACTGCAGATGGTGATTGCAGCCATGAAATTAAAAGATGCTTACTCCTTGGATGGAAAGTTATGACCAACCTAGACAGCATATTACAAAGCAGAGATATTACTTTGCCAACAAAGATCCATCTAGTCAAGGCTATGGTTTTTCCAGTAGTCGTGTACAGATGTGAGAGTTGGACTATAAAGAAAGCTGAGCACCAAAGAACTGATGCTTTTGAAGTGTGGTGTTGGAGACGAATCTTGAGAGTCCCTTGGACTACAAGGAGATCCAACCAGTCCATCCTAAAGAAGATCAGTCCTGGGTGTTCATTGGAAGGACTGATGTTGAAAGCTGAAACTCCAGTACTTTGGCCGCCTGATGCGAAGAGCTGACTTATTTGAAAAAGACCCTGATGCTGGGAAAGATTGAGGGCAGGAGGAGAAGGGGATGACAGAGGATGAGACGGTTGGATGGCATCACTGACTCAATGGACATGGGTTTGGGTGGAGTCTGGGAGTTGGTGATGGACAGGGAGGCCTGGTGTGCTGCGGTTTATGGGGTCATGAAGAGTCAGAGATGACTGAGCAACTGAACTGAACTGAACTGAACTGAATCTCTTGCTGTGAGGAACTGAGGTAGGGAGAAATCATTTGTTCATAGATAGGTGATTTCACTGTGCATTTGTCATCTGATTCCAGATATGTTTGATCTCAGCAGTTTCTAGAAACATGAGGGGGAAGGTCATCTGTGGTCAGCTGAATATTATGCTCTGCTTTAGGGGTTCACAGAGTCAGCCATTGCATGGCATTTGAGAGAAATCCACAAAATTCCTACTTCTGCTCTCTGGACTACCTCAAAAACTCATTCCTTTGGATTAAACTGCTTTCTCCCCAGATCCTCTTTCAAAATGCAAATAGACCTATGAGAGTTTTCTATGAAGAATTTTATCATATTTCCCTAACCCTCTTCCAACAATATCAGGGGATGGGGGTTGTGAAGGGTAGAAGGGAATGCTGAAAGTGATGAGAGGGAAAGGAGATCCAGGTGACCCAAAGCTGTTCCCAAAGTCAGAACTTTGCCTGCGGCCATTTAAAACAATTTCAAGCAAACTGACTGAGCTTGAAAGTGTATAAACAAGTTTCCATTCCCCCCAGAATGTCCTACATATGCAGAAAAAGTATCAATAGCATTTTATTATATAGGAGTAACTGTGTAGTTCAGTCTCAAACCTCAACAATTGCAGTTTGATTGTCTCAAAACCACTGGTATTTCACGTTTACTTCCAGTGTTTTCAAACAACTCTACCCAAATGTCACATCTGGAAGGATCGTTGTTTGAAATTAAATTGTTTTTGGAAATCACTGGATGCCACGTAAAGGAATTTTCCAATCCAGCCTGTCTATTGGCCAACTATTAAAGAGTCTGCTACATGTGATCTGGGGATTTGTTTTGCTCCTTTTAACAATAAGAAGGACTTGGCCATTCATTTGGAAATGCTGTTAACATTAGAGGATTTTCATGTACCTGATTTTTAAAAACAAACTATTGGTATTTTGAATATATGCTTGGCATTTTAGTTATTTACTTGCTAGTCCTGAGATAACAAAGGCTGAAAAATAGAAGTCAAAGAATGAAATCCAAATGAAAGCTTCTGTTTATGAAAGGAATACAGTTTCTTAGCTAAAGTTTTTCCTTTTCTTGTTTCTTTTCACATTTGAGATACTAGTCCCCCCCGCCCCCATCCTCCCCCCGCCCCACTCCTGATCCCTTGGAAAGCTATTGGTGGAAAGTGAGGTGTTTTGGTATGGATTCAACCTCTTGGCAAATTCTAGTAAGAACAACTTTCCCTGAAGAAAATGGGTGTGGCCAAGTGTGTGGTTCCCGTGCTCTTCAGTTTGGCTCCAGGCCTGACCTTCATATTCAGATAGCTTCCGGGTCACGGGTAAAATGAAGCAATGAGGGAAGACAGGAAAAACCCAATAATTGTGGCAGGCACTCAGTTTTTCCAGCTTCTAGAGAGCAAAAAGGGACAGCAGGGGCACTATCTGACCTGGAACATGGGAGCAGGGGCCTGCTTTGTCTCCAGCTTGTATACTAGAGGGCTCCCAGCTCCGGAAAGGCCCAGAAAAGTTTTCCAATGAAAAGAAGAAAGATATCATCTTGGATATAAGACAGAAAGGATTTTATCCTCAAGAAACAATTTTGTTATTTGTTTGTTGTCTTCTCCTTTCTTTCTTTCTTTTTTTTTTTTGTCAGTTTGTCCTCTCCTTTCTTATCAGAGTTTTTGATTCCAATCTTTCCCTTTCCTCTCCCTCTCTTCCCTCAGCCTCTGATTTCCTGAAGCTTTAGTTTGGGACAAGTGATCTCTCTATGTTTTTACCTTCTCTGCTTAAACAAAGGTAGATGTGAAAGCTGCTTAGGGACTTTTAATGACAGTATCATGGCATCAGAGTTGATGCTTAGAGTAGGATTATCGGAAAATCCTTGAGACTCCTCTTCAATTTGCAAGACCTCTTTTTTTCCTATAGGGCTTCCCTGGTAGCTTAGTGATAAAGAATCTGCCTGCCAGTGCAAGAGATACAGGCTTGATACCTAGGTCGGGAAGATGCCCTGGAGAAGGAGATGGCAACCCACTCCACTAACTCTTGCCTGGGAAATCCCATGGACAGAAGAGCGTGGCAGGCTATAGTCCATAAGGTCACAAAAAAGTCAGACATGACTTAGTGACTAAACAATAAAGCTTCTCTGCCTATAAGACCCTCAGAGAGGTAAATATGTGAAAGAGGCAATGGAATGTAAGAAGGATATGAGTTACATAATAAAAGGGAAAGTAAAAGAATTAGCCTTATGTCGAATTCTGTCAGTGATCTCGCTCTTCATAAAGTTGCACTTGTCCTCACCTCTAGCAGTGAGGGTCTGTTCACAGGACAATTGCCTCCATTTCAATGGAACTTTTTCAGGGTTGTGTCACACTGCGTTTGGTGGAGTTCTAAGAATTTGGGGATAGATTTTAATTGTTGACCTTGGAATGTGGATTTCTAAGAACTATGTATATCCGTTCAGTCATTACACAAAGGTTTCCTAAGCATCTATCACTAGAAAATGTGGACGTGTGTGTTTGGGACTGGAAGAAGGGAGATGAGGGTAACATGGAGAGGAGGCTTAGGAAGGTGCATGAAATCGTTTCAGCTAGATAAATTCCTTGAGAGTACAGCATATTGTAGTTCTGTTCATTTTAGGCTTGAAATACTATTTGAACTTGTAATATGTATCTTCTCCTTTCACAGAGGTTACAATCAGTATTTTTCTTTTCAGAGAAGCAGAAAGACACATACTGGAGCAGAAAGGCACATACTGGAGCAGAAAGGCACCTACTGGAGCACCAAGGCAGGACCATCTATTGTTGCTTTCATCTTTGGGCTCTGAGAGAGGTAGCTATATCTACTATGGTCTCTCTATGGATATATGATATATAATTATAATTTGAGGCTTACTTTTAGAAATGAATGTGTTTGGCAGAAACCAAAACAATTCTGTAAATCAAGATGAAAGGTTGTTGTTGAATCGCGACGCCGGGATTCTTGGCCCCCGGAGGAGAAGAATTCAATCCGGGGCCAGAGACGAGGCTGGATCGCTCAGAGCTTTTGTGTAACAAAGTTTTATTAAAGTATAAAGGAGACAGAGAAAGCTTCTGACATAGGCATCAGAAGGGGGTAGAAAGAGTACCCCTCTGCTAGTCTTTAGCTGGATGTTATATAGTCATCAGCAGTTTGTTAATGAAAGAAAGGAATGTCTCAAAACTTAGAATGGCACCAGGCCCCTCACCCATAAGATGTATTTTGGGATAACTTTGGCTCTAAATGGTTTATCTTGGGCCATAAAATGATTAACTTGGATCTTGAAGAAGGGCAGATCACCATACAAATAGTTTCATTTACATAGATTAGAGGAACAATATCGGAGTATAACATATTGGTTTATCAGGTAGGTCTGAGCCCAAAAGGCGGAACTGACTTGAAGACAGAGCTTGGGGCAAATACATAGTACATTAACATAGCTTAAGATAAACATTTCCATAAGAAAAAGGCAATGGTTAACTTTAAGTGAAACTAGGTGTCATTATAGCAACACAGAATTTTAAGAGAAACCTCCTTTTAAATTTGTATAGAGAAGGAAAAGGTATCGATAGTTTTGTTTCCTCCTGCCGCTTAAGAGAGATAAAAATGTCTGACACTTGCAGGCTATTTCCTCCGTTTGGAGACCCCTGGCCTTCCTGCCTGTTAACCTCCTTCAATTAAAAATACAATAAAAAATAAAATTTTAAAAATGAATATGATGAGTATAATTTGTATAGGTGAGTATTGTTTTCAAATTTCTATGTCAGGAAGCTATATGTCAATTTCATTGATGATGCTGTTGCTCTAAAATGTGTAACTCTCACCCTCAACACATAGTTCACACACGTAAACACACATAAGAGTCCTTTGGTTTGGCTTTGAGAGCCATCAGTGCAGAAGAGAATGGTCTTGTTACCTTACAGTTGCGCTTAGTTCACCTGAGAGCCGTGGGATCCCAGAATGCTGCCCTGATATGCAGGCATGGTTGGCACCAAGGAAAGATGAAGAAATGGCATGTGGAGCTGGATATGAGTGGCCCGGCTGGCAGCATCATCAAGGGGTGGTTTGTGAGGTTGAGCCTAGTTTGCATGACATCAGCACTGATGAGTCTGGGTAGGTGAACTAGGGCCACTGAAGATGAATACGTGAGTAGGAACCACCGGAAGGATCACACTGAGCTTTTTCCTACCACTTCCAAAGAGTTCCAAGTCATTCTTGTGTTTAGGAACCAGAGGCAAACGGTTCTAGGAGCCTTAGTCTTGATTTCAGAAACTTAGTTTAACCGAAGGCATGAACAAAGGACTAAGAAGACCCTTAAGATTCACTTTTCTCTCTCTCTTTACACATCTCTTCTCCTCCTCTGATAGTCCTGGTAAGCCTACCTGGTATTTCCCTGAGAAAATATAAGCTAACATACTATAGCTTTGCCTTCACTTGCATTCAACCTGCTCCTGAAATAGAGAAATATCCCCTGGTACTAACCCCTCCACTTCACAGGACAGAACCCCAGCCCTGGCTCCCGTTTCTCCTTCTGGTTTTACCTTTGCTCTTAGTACCTCTCCTGCTTTTTTTTTACCTTCCTCTCTCTACTGGCTCCTGATCCAAAATAATCAAATAGAGTCTACAAGCTCCCATCTTTTAAGGGAGCCTCTCTTAGCTGAAAGTCTCTATTTCTAGCCTACCTATTATCTCTCTCCCGATCTCTAAGCCACATTTCTCACGACACGTCCAGTATCAGCCACACCCTCTGAGCCCCCATCATGACTCTGGGTGTGTTCTCTCCAAGTTTGTCAAACTAAACCCACATGGTTGAGTCAAATAGATTTCCTGGCATTCACCCTGCTCCATCCTTCCTCCTACCTCTGTGCACTGCATACTGTTCCCCACACCCTTATTCTCCACATTTTCTCCTGTCACAGTGCTCAGGGCACCATACTCTCAAGTCATTTATCCAGCATTTCCAGTCAGTCATTCTCCAGCTCCTTCTTCTCTAACCCCTAAATAC
This sequence comes from Nanger dama, assembly GCA_917880005.1. Taxonomy (NCBI): domain Eukaryota; kingdom Metazoa; phylum Chordata; class Mammalia; order Artiodactyla; family Bovidae; genus Nanger; species Nanger dama. The sequence continues at coordinate 10,160,052 of CAKJTW010000057.1, read as the reverse complement.
TGTAATGCTTCAGGGTCAGTCCTAGGCTGATTTTTCGAGGCCTACACTCATTCTGATGACTTTAAATATATATTGCTGCTGCTGTTGCTAAGTTGCTTCAGTCGTGTCCGACTCTGTGTGATCCCATAGATGGCAGCCCACCAGGCTCCGCCGTCCCTGGGATTCTCCAGGGAAGAACACTGGAGTGGGTTGCCATTTCCTTCTCCAATGCAGGAAGGTGAAAAGTGAAAGTGAAGTTGCTCAGTCGTGTCCGACTCTTAGTGACCCCATGGACTGCAGCCCACCAGGCTCCTCCATCCATGGGATTTTCCAGGCAAGAGTACTGGAGTGGGGTGCCATTGCCTTTTCCTTAAATATATATTAACAATGCACAAATATATATCCCATCCCACTTTCTCTTTTGAGATTCAAACTTATATATTCAGTCTAACTTATCTAGTTAGATGTCTCACAAGCATTTTTTGCCAGTCTCATAGAAATTTTATTTTTATTTGGGAACAAAATAATAAGGTCTTATAGTTACAAATGACCATAACAAAGAATGATTTTCAATGAATGATAGAGATATAGTATAAAGAGATCTCCATCTGCTTGCACTGTCTTAAGATATTATCTTGGCTCAAATCTTCCTCTATCAATGTCTGTTAGTTGACTGTTTAATAACTTAAGACATATATATTCATCACAAAACTGTCTTTCTATCCCGCACTGGTTACACATTATGCTCTGTGCTTACCCAATCCCACCCACTGTAGAACTTTCACCATTTTTTCAGACCTACTTAAAGTGTCTCACAAGTGTTGTGAACTCAGTTTTGTCCAGAATGGAACAATTGGTCTTCATCACAACAGCCTATCTGTTTCTCAAGGTTTTCCCATCTTAGAAAGCGAAACAACTGGTACAGTTGCTCAATTTAGAAATCTGGGAGTCATCCTCAACCCTCTTCCTTACTCCTCCACATCCCAACTATTACCAGGTTCTGCCCACTGCCCCTTTTTTTCTGTCTCTGATACCAGCACCCTAGGCCAGGCTTTCATCCACTTTCACCTGGATTCCTGCAACAGCCGAATAGGGCGTCCCCATGTCCACTGGGCAGCTGTGCTGTCTCCACAGCTTCATCATGCATGCCTGCCCCTTCCTTCATTCGACTCCACTTGTGGACTTTTCAGTTCCATTTTAAGATCTTTCCTACCCCAAGGCCTTCGCACAGAATGTCTCCTCCTCCTGCACTTCCCTTTCCCCAACATCCTCTTGGCTAATGTTTTCACATCTTCCATGTCTCAGCTAAAATGTCACTTCCTCTCAGAGGTTTTCTCTAACCAAGAACCTGAATGTCCACCTCCCACCATTAGACACTGTCACATTACAACTTGAAATTTTATATTTATTTTTATTTAAATTTCATATCATTTCCCCCATAAGGCTAAAAACTCCATGAGATCAAGAACTGTGTCTTTCTAATGATTTTACATTTAGTACTTAGTCCAAAGTAAGTAAGTGAAGTCACTCAGTCATGTCCAGTTCTTTGAGACCCCATGGACTGTAGCCAGGCTCCTGTGTCCATGGAATTTTCCAGGCAAGAGTACTGGAGTGGGTTGCCATTTCCTTCTCCAGGGGATCTTCCTGACCCAGGGATCAAACCCAGGTCTCTCACATTGCAGGCAGATGCTTTACCCTCTGAGCCACCAGGGAAGCTCAAGAATGCCTAACAAGAACGATCTGTTACCTTTGTCCTCTTAACGCTGCTTAACTAACACTCAGCCTGGCAGCATAGCCCTACCATTTTTGTATGACATGTATGCTTCTCTCATTAGAGACAGAAAAAGGTGTGGGCCTCTGGAGTTAGACACATTTGGCTCTGACACCCTCCGTATGACTCTAGGTTAGGTGCTTAACCTCAGTTTTTCTACCTGGAAAGTAGGGAGATTGTATGTGTCTTATACTAATATTATGAAGATTAAAATGAGGATATGGACATAAAGCACTGGCCATAGGTGCATTCAGTACGGGTTATCTCCCTGGATCACAGGTCTCTTAATAAGCTCCAAACACTTTTTACCTGGTTTGGGAAGTTGGCACCCATTCCAGTGTTCTTGCCTGGAAAATTCCATGGACAGAGGAGCCTGGCGGGCTACAGTCCATGGGGTCACCAAGAGTCAGACACTACTGAGTGGCTAAGCACACAGACAAGCACTTTTACCTCACACACACACACACACACACACACACACACCATACCACACACACACCTTAACAGTGTTCCACGACGTGAGCCCATCCATTCTGCCCTTCTGAGTCTTTCTGAGTCTCTGATTGTGACTTTCTAACTAAGAGGTTTGCCTTTGGAGAATGAGATACTTAGCGATGGAACAGCACTGATGATATTAAACCAAAGACATAATGGTAGTCCTAAATAAATGGAATTTGTATTATAAGGGCACATTCTCAAATATATTTGGCAGTAACACAAAGAGAAAGGCAGTAAATAATATTTTTGAGTGTAGAAGGCATTGCTTTAAAAGAAAACACCAGATGGCAGCAGCAGATGCTCGAGACGTGTCTGATGGGATTGTAGCTCAGACCTCTAGGCTGCTGCGGCTGCTGCTGCTAAGTCGCTTCAGTCGTGTCCGACTCTGTGCGACCCCATAGACGGCAGCCCGCCAGGCTCCCCCGACCCTGGGATTCTCCAGGCAAGAACACTGGAGTGGGTTGCTGTTGCCTTCTCGAGGATGCTAAGGACAGCTTAAAACTACATTCAGAGAGACAAACCTTTGTTAAAAAAAGAAAAAGATACATTTCCCTGAAGAAAAGAATGCCTATTTTATAACATAGTATCAGATTTTTAGAAACGGTGTTTCACATGTTATTATCAAAATAGAAGAAAATAACCCCAAGCATTATGTAACTAATAAAAGGTAGTTAAACAAAGCCTTCATTCTGGGTTGTAGTTACATTTAATTAACTGTCAATCTGTGTTTCAGTTAGCCAGAAAGGCCTTAAGTCAAAGACTGAAATACTATCAGCTTATGGAAAAGGGCAAACTTTTCCCCAAATATTAAAGGCAAATATTAAAATGTGTTCACTCATATTAAAATAGGGGTCAATAGTGACCTCCATTCTTGCACTTCCAGCATCACTTAGGACACTGCTCGCTAAAATACAAATCAAAGGATCACATTAAGCTCCAAATTAAACTTTAAGCTGATAATCTCTAGTTTCCCACATTATGCATCAGATTTCATCTGCAAGTAACATGACTTCTAAAATCTTGCTAAATTGGATATTGCTTGCTCAGGCTTTCCTTTTTCTAGAGGGAAAAGACGGAGTGCGATGCTGCTCTGATGCCGCATAACAGTAGAGCAAACCCTTTTAAATAAAAATCCACTTTGTGGATGTCATTCCTCTTTCATACTGCATGGTGTCTTTCACAATGTCACTGTGAAATCAGAGAGAGTGAATTCAGTCTTAGATTTTGGATGACAAGCAATGGGACAAGTTCAAACCCATTCCGTGGTGAGAGGCACAGCAGAGCTGGCGCAGAATGCACATTGATGACTTGGGTTGGGGGGTTTGTCTTAGGGATCTTGGCGTTTTCTTTGTTTAGATTTGACTGAAGGGTAACAGGAGCATTTGTCATCAGAGAAACGAGCCAGGCTATGCAGGAGGAACACTCTGAGTGGAGGGTAACTCACTCTGCCAGCGAAACAGTCATTGTTGCCCAACTGCAGTGAACTGTTTCCAAGTTCTGTGGTCATAATTCTGAAAATGTTTTTCTCACCTGAGTTCACTATGAGATTGAGCCCCCTGAAATCACTGGGCAAGATTGCTGATTCTAACATGAATTCAGATCAAGTATTCTAGGGGGAAATTGTTCTAACTGGCATAGGGAAAAAGGAAGCAAACATCTGAACTGAAAAAACCATGCGTGTGTCTCATAGTCAGCCAAAAGTCGGCCGCCACAGGCAGATGAAATTCTGAAATCCAATAATGCACAGGGCGTTTTCTTTATGGAAATGAACGATTCACTGCACTATCTAAATCTTACATAATACAAAGAAAAGAAAAACAGCAATAGACAGAGTCCAATAACAACCACAACAGAAAACTGCGTTCCCCAGGAGGGCTTTCTGCCGAAAGCACAACGCAGTGGCAAATGTCTTTTCAAGGGAAGGAATAAAGTCTGTTGGTTCAAGAGGTCTTATTCCTCTTGGAAGCCTAGGAGTTTTCTCCATTTTAATGAACCCTAGCTTGCTTCAGATCTGGCAGCTGAAGGGACCCTGGGTTGGATGACCTTACTATGCCCTCCACTAAAGCCTGTGTGGTCCCCAAACAGGCCAAGGCACATCTGATGGTGGTGGGTGCCAGTTTCTCACTGACATGTGCCTTTTCAGGTTAGGAGCAGAGTTGGCTGTGCCCTGACATAGCTGTCGTGTCCTCTTGATGCCCTTGTTTTGACGGACTCCCTCTGATCTAAATGTGAAAGTCACTGACAGCCATCACTGGCCTCCTGTCCTGACAATCTCCTCTCCAGATGACTCAGTGAGTCAGGAGGTGTCCTCCTGTGGAGCTGGGGGCCCAGGCCAGCCTCTTTTAGCAGTTGTGACTGAGTGAGAACATGCTATGCTCAGCCTGCTGGCTCCACTCTTGGGAGCACAAAGTCTGTGTTACAACAACAAGCCTGAGCATTCTGACCACACTCTTCCCTATCTCAAGTTCTATAATGAGAACATTTAAAGAAAATGCATACAATCAGGAAAGAGTGCTGAATGTCAGAACACTAACCGGAGTTCTTGATTTGTGGCTCTAAGACATGGATTCTTTTGCTCGCTGAATCCAGACCCCACACGTTTTGGAAGAAAAGCAACAGCCAAAAGATGAGAAAAACAGTTCATGTTTATGAGACCAGCCTGAAGCCCATGCCACACTTACGAGTTTGGGTTTTCATTTGGCAAAGAAACTAGCTGTTCTTTCTTCAAGTTCATTGGAAAATATGCCCATTAGTCTGACTCTTCGGCTTTAGGATCATTGTTTTGGAATCTTCTAAGCCAGCAACTGAAAGATCATTTCATTTTAAACATGGAAGTTTGGAAAAAATACTCGACATTTGCCCAAGTCATGCAATAAAAAATAAAAAGTAATGAAGAACAACTGGATTAAAAATAAAACCAATCAGTCTGGTTTATCTGTTTACAATAGCTTGGGTTACCTTAGTTTCCTGAAAATAGTTCACTTAAAGAACCTCTACAGGTGAGGTGTTTAAAGCAGCAAGTCATAGAGAAAAGACCTTGACTGCCTCCTATTTCTCATGATTTGATGCTCTGTAAAGTGTGACACGTGGCAGGACAACCACCTCCCTGGCTTCAAGGCAGAATGGAGCACATGGACCACACCTTATCTTTCAGGTAGCCACCCTCATAAGCAACCTTCCCCAATCCTAGTTAATGATGAAATTTCAGGTCAAGACCCAGTGACACTTCACTATACAGGCTGGGGACCCCTAGGGTCATGCTTATTTACAACTTCCCAAATCAGGGGTCACAGCCTGGTGTCTGACCCAAACATGGGGTACAGAGCGGAAGCAGGAACTGAGTATTTCCCAGATCCATGAACACACCTAGTTGACTCTCGGTCTGCGTGGGAATTACTTTCCCATAGACTATAGCCATGTAAGCATTAAAAGAAAGCATGCTACACTGTAAAGCACGTTTAGTTATGCAAGTGCTCCAGTGTTTAATTACTGCTAAAGTCATCTGGGGTTTTTGACACAGATTCTATTTTAGTACGATAAACTCACCATCACCCAGTGTTGCCAAAAGTAAATTCCTAAGGTAGACTACTAAAATAAACCAGTAATAAATATTGGCACTTGGAATGGGAATGATATCTCTGTAATGTAGACACAGCATTACTGACTCATTTTCAAATAACAGTCTCTCCCAAGGATTATTGGTATGAGGGATTCAGAGAAGAAAGAAGTCCATCTCTCTTTTAGGCAGCAGAATGAAAGAGGACCAGGGACCCACTGGACAAGGATGTTTTTATATCTGAGATATAGCCCCGGAGTCCAATAGGGGGTCAACTTAGGTTTCACTGAGGCAGAAATGGGCATTGAAAGAAAACCATCCTAGGGGATGAGGGAGCTGATACCGGGGGCATTTTCTCTCATTCCCCTGGAGGTAGAATGTATCCCCAGGCCTACCCGCTGCTTATCGTGTGGCACAAATTACCTTATCAGTCACAGGGGATGCTGCCATGTTCCTCTGAGACTTGAAATTAGTGGACTCTTTCAGGCCAGCTCTACTCCCCTAATGTCAAATCCTGAGCTTTTGGCCCACTAGGTTGAGCTTTACAACTTCTCTGGTGTACTGGAAGGTGGTCGGGGGCAAAGGTCTGACTACAGTTTGGGCAGGACACGAGCTGGCCTTGCCGTGGCCCTGCGTGGTTGGGCTGTCCAGTGAGAAGGGGCTGAGGCTTCTGTGGGAGTGGCTGGCGGAACTCCCTGGGGAGTCGTTCATTTTCTACTTTCCACTTTTCCAGGCATTTGGGCTCATGGATAGGAAGGGACAGGGTACCAAATTCCCTCCCACAGATGTAGCAGATGACAGTCCTTGGCTGGGTTGTGATGCCACTGGAAGCTTTCTTGAGACGGGCAAGATCATCAGATCTGTCCAGGCTTGGTGACCTGGGCCCCGCAACCTTCTGCTTGCAGCTTCTCTGATGAACAAGAAGCCGGTCTGGCAAGAATGTGCGGCCGCAGGACTCACACGGCAGCAGGTGAGCCTGGGAACTCTGGAAGGCTGCCTCATTCGCTGCCTGAAGACTGTAGGACCCACTTCCATTGAGAAGAGGCGGTTTGGAAGGTTCTGGCCTCCTCAGGTGCTTGGGCAACTTGCTGTTTGCAATATGCCATTTCTCCAGGCACTGGGGTTCATGAATGCCAAGGGATTGGGACCCAAATTCTCGGCCACAGATATAGCACACCCGGAACCTGGGCCTGCGGGATGGGATCACGGGGGGCCTGGGCTGGCTTTCAGACATAATTCTCCTACTGGACTGCTTTGAAAGAATTACAGTTCCAGGTCTGTTTGTCTTTATTTTTTCACCCCGATTGTCATGCTCTATTTCTGGCAAGAAGCTAGAATGGGACTCACCAAATAGAACAGCGTGCTTTATAAGAAAGGTGGGCTCTTTGGAATGGTGGAAAGACTGTTGCAATGTGGAAACCCTTTTCTCCTCTTCTCTTTCCATTGACAAAGAAGGCTTTCTCTAAGGCTTGCTCTGATTTCAGGCCAGACGCATTTTGGGCTTCTGCTTAGAGTGAAGGTTACTCAGGTTGGCTGTCTTGGGGTTCCACATCGTAGCCAGTACCTTAAACCCAAAGACTGTGACTCAGAGCTTCATTGCAGGGCAGCAGTCTGGAATGCTGGAAAGTCCCCATGAAACCTCAGATGCCTCCAAGATCTGCAGGGGAAATATAAATCAAGAAGTTACTGCATACACACACATTCACACACACATTCACGTGCATGCACACACACACACATATTTTAAGTTGATAAAGAACGTGATTTTTGACTGAGCATCCTCTTTGGCTATCATAATAACTATACATAGGATTTGGCCAGTAAATGTTGGAATAAATATGAAAAACATTTCTGTTATTAACTGCACTGTTACCGCATCAAACAAAAGCAGTGTTCATTCGATACTGCAAAGGAAGATGGACAATTATTGCACATCTCGACACATATGGTGTGAACCAAGAAGCATGGTGGTGAGGTCATGCAGAAGAGAACCGAGGCTTCTGAAAACTAGATTAATGAAACTGCGGATCAAGTACAAAAGACCTTCCATTACCTTAGGGATTCTTTTTAGTGCCATGGACCCCTTTGTCAGTTCTTTGAAGCCTATGGACCTCTTCCCAGAATAATAATTTTAAAAGAAAAATATAAAAATCTTACTAGTACAAGTGAAACTAATTTTATTGAAATAATTTATCAAATATTTTTAGCTGTGATTTTCTTTTTACTTGAACTATAGTCACAGGCCAGACTTTTTGAGTGTCCATGAGCTTAAGGTTAAGAACCAGCAGAAGTAATTAAAGCTTGAACAGGAAGATTATCAGGAAGCCTTCAGAGTGAGTTAAGCTTCTTATAACCTACCAGGTATCCACTCTTCCTTATTATGGGACTGGAGTATTAATCAATTATGGCTGAAATTGTCAAGCCAAGAATGCAACCTTGGGCTCTGTTCTTCCTGGTGGTCTATCTGTACACCTTCCCTGGGATGAAGATGCTCAGACTTCAGTTGATGTTTCTTTAACAGATGTTGTATTCATGTTCTTGTTTTATATAGATATATCTTTTTATAGACATCAGTCTACCCATCTGTCAAACTTTTCTTTTTAAATAAAAACATGGCCAACAATTTTCCTAAACTAGAAGAAAGGGCTGATAAGATCTCATTACAGTCAGAAGCCAAAGGAGTTTTTACCTTGGGGAAAGGCATGAGTCAGTTTTATCCCGGTCTACAACCTAGTTCAAGAAAGATTATCTTCAAAAGTCTTAGGACCTTCTTCATTTCCTGAAGGATGACCTCACTCTGGATTAGGGGTTCTTTAGCATTGGCTCCCATTCACAGAAGGAGCGGCACCTGATCTGAAGCTAGACCCTACAGCCATCGGCAGGCACTTGAGTTCAAGCACACCAAGGACGGCTGTGCTGGTTATATCAGAACGCTGTTCAGGCATTGTGGCTGAGAAGGGACAAAAAGCTGTGAGATCTGCACTCAGTTCCTGCATTTTGGTGCCAAGAAAAGTGTGAATCTTTGCAGTTAAGGCTATCAAATCAGCTCTGGCACAGAAAAGGAAGTTATTCTTCATTTTGACAGATCCTAAGACAGTGATGTTAACACATGTGACAAAAGAATGTGCTGGCCCCAAACAGAATGACCAACACAGAAAATGAGGCTTGAAGAAACAAAATTTATCACTTGATTATCACCATCCAAAAGAGAAAGTGGCTCTAGAGAACACAAATAATCCAGTAAAAATTATTTCATTAGATTTTAAACAGCACATGGGTAAAATAATCCCCCAAACCACTCTGCTTTGTTGGTTCTGATTTCTTATTAACCAAGGACTTCCTGTTTTAGTTTCCCATTTTCCTTGCTACCAAGAAGTTGCACATAGCAAAAGTATGTAAGGAGACCAATAGGAAAAATTACCGCAATCAAATAAACTAAACTTGTGAAACTTCCCTAAGCTTGCTTACAATCTTCCCTCTTCACCATGCTGCTCCCCCAGATGACAATTTTGAGAAAGCCCCATGACTTGCCCCAATAATTCGTCCATCTCTTTTATGTTAAAGATAACTAATATTTATTTAATGCTAACTATGCATCAGACATTGTACTAATTTTTACGTACATAATTATAGTTAATTCTCAAATGATTATCAGACAGGTATTATTATTTTAATTTTTACAAATGAATAAGCTATGACTCAGAAAAGACAAGTAACTTGCCCAAGACAGTCAGTTTCTAAATGACAGAACTGGGAATCAATTCCAGCTCTCTTTGGCTCCAGTCCTTGACTCTTTCCATTATTCATTCTGTCTAAAATTCCACCGACAAAGCTTCTTAAGTTTTTATCCCTATTTTAATGTACAATTCATATGCCCCATGGGTTTATGAAGGTAACTAAGCTCTCACCCGCTTTTATGCTCCCCTTTAGAAGAAGGAAGGGGTGAGAGGGAGGAGGGGAATAGGGCATAGAAGAAGATAAATCTTTGAGATGGAAAAAGCAGGTGAGAAATCAGGGTTACTGAAGACAGTGTTTCTACTTAAAGCAACAGGGATCATTTTATTTTGCTGTGACTGGTTTTCTAGAAGTTATTCTCTGCATGATGTGCAAAAATACCCTTTCCTGATCTCACCAGTATCCTTAAGAAAAATCTGTACTACTAGCCACAGATGGTGGGTGAGGGGAATTGGGGTGCAATAGTGGGTGCAGGGTAAAAGGGAAGGCTGCCCAAAGAGGTCAGATTGGCATTCAGTCTGCAGCCCTGTTGCTACCTTGATTAGGGATGGATCTTTATGCATGCAGGTATTCATACCTTTTCTCTGCAGCAAAAAATGACAAAGAATCGTAAAATTTCCACTGAATCTTCATCTTTTCTGTTTTCATTCCTCCTTCAATGTCCTTCTGAAAATCGTCTCATTGTGATTAAAGGTGTTGATGTGTGGAAAATGAGGTAGCTAGGACCAAGTGACACCTGGGGAGACTGAGGTGTTTACTAGAAAAATTTATGGTATTTCTCCCAACGAGTCTGCTAAGGCAATGCGACAAGGCACAGCATGGTCAGTTGCTCTATCCTATAAGTTCTAAAAGTGAAAGTGCTAGAGAATACTAACTACATATACTTAAACCACTTAAGAATTTGGCCTTTCACCCAGACACGTTGTAAAGCAACATTGCTAGTTTATAAAGAGAACCACTTTGCAAAGCCAGCCAGTTTCACCCCAAGCATCCATGGAGAAATATTCACTCCAATTGGCCTGAATTATTCATTTTGACCATATTTGCACATAGGCCATTTAAAGAATGTCTTGGAAGGCATCATGTTTTATCAAAATGATGCCATTTTTCCATGCCCTTTGGATTTCATGGGAAGGGAGACACAAACTCACGAGGATGAATATAATAACCATGAAAATCCAAAAGCTATCTTAGCATTAGGGGGCGTTTCTTCAAAAGAGAAGGGAAAGAACTCAAGTAGAAGTATGTGGTCTTCTAAAAAATAATTTAGTTCTTTGAAACAAAACAAATGTGTGATACATGACCCCTTCTCCACTAGTATAGAATCCAAATCCTTTAAAGGGACAAATGAATAAAAATGAAAAAATAAGAAAGATAGACTTGGGTTTTATGCTGCCTCAGAGAAAAATTATTAAATAGAGAAAGTTTGTCTTCAGCATCCTCCATCGACCCCATTCAATAGCCTCCCTGCTCAGTACCCTCATATACACTCTAGTCTTCTTAGTGATGAAATTTTGCTTTCAAAAAGAGCTGATACACTAAGGCTTACAACTGATGAGGTAATACCCCTCCCAGAGTCTGGCTGAGACAGCTAGTTTCCTATTAATAGTTATTCTGCCCAAACTCCCTCAAGTTAATAGAGCCCCACTTTCTGGCTGGCACATGATTTCCTAGCCAAAAGTCTACAGGCTTCTTTGCAGCTAGTGGAAGTATTGCATGGCACTTGTAAAAACTCTTCTTGAAAAGTAGGGGACCAACCTACTCCTCTTCCCTTCCTTCATACTGATGACTGATGGCAGGAGCTCGAGCAGCCATCTTGGGGCAGATTGTATTCATGTAACACTTAACACGACAGAGTAGAGCTATGGGTGAATTTGGGTCCTTGAAAATGCTACAGCCATCTTAGAAACTCTGGAGTGGCTTCCTTAGGCTTTATTTACATGAGAGAAATAAATGTGTGTGTGTGTGTGTGTGTGGTGTGTGTGTGTGTTTTAGTCACTTTTTAAGAGTCTTTAACTCATATGAAAACCTAATACTAATTGAGTTATAGTTTAATAGTTAACATGGAGCTAGGCACAAAATGAATTAAAACAGTGATATGTCAAATTTCAAGACTTTTTTTTTGATGAGAAAAAAAAATTGAAAGGGTTTATAGGGCAAAATTGACTTATTAAGAATATCAGTTCAGTTCAGTTGCTCAGTCATGTCCAACTCTTTGGGACCCCATGAATCGCAGCTCGCCAGGCCTCCCTGTGCATCATCAGCTCCCGGAGTTCACTCAAACTCATGTCCATCGAGTCGGTGATGCCATCCAGCCATCTCATCCCCTGTCATCCCCTTCTCCTCCTGCCCCCCAATCCCTCCCAGCATCAGAGTCTTTAATATGAGTCAACCCTTTGCACGAGGTGACCAAAGTACTGGAGTTCCAGCTTCAGCATCATTCCTTCCAATGAACACCCAGGACTGATTGCCTTTAGAATGGCCTGGCTGGATCTCCTTGCAGTCCAAGGGACTCTCAAGAGTCTTCCCCAACACCACAGTTCAAAAGCATCAGTTCTTCGGCACTCAGCTTTCTTCACAGTCCAACTCTCACATCCATACATAACCACAGGAAAAACCATAGCCATGACTAGATGGACTTTGTTGGCAAAATAATCTCTTTGCTTTTTAATATGCCCTCTAGGTTGGTCATAACTTTCCTTCTAAGGAGGATGCGCCTTTTAATTTCATGGCTGCAGTCATCATCTGCAGTGATTTTGGAGCCCTCCAAAATAAAGTTTGACACTGTTTCCACTGTTTCCCCATCTATTTCCCATAGTGATGGGACCAGATGCCATGATCTTCGTTTTCTGAATGTTGCACTTTAAGCCAGCTTTTTCACTCTCCTCTTTCACTTTCATCAAGAGGCTTTTTAGTTCCTCTTCACTTTCTGCCATAAGGATGGTGTCATCTGCATATCTGAGGTTATTGATATTTCTCCTGGCAATCTTGATTCCAGCTTGTGCTTCTTCCAGCCCAGCATTTCTCACGATGTACTCTGCATATAAGTTAAATAAGCAGGGTGACAATATATAACTTTGATGTACTCCTTTTCGTATTTGGAACCAATCGGTTGTTCCCCATCCAGTTCTAACTGTTGCTTCCTGACCTGCATACAGATTTCTCAAGAGGCAGGTCAGGTGGTCTGGTATTCCCATCTCTTTCAGAATTTTCCACAGTTTATTGTGATCTACCTAGTCAAAGGCTTTGGCATAGTCAATAAAGCACAAATAGATGTTCTTCTGGAACTCTCTTGCTTTTTCCATGATCCAGCGGATGTTGGCAATTTGATCTCTGGTTCCTCTGCCTTTTCTAAAACCAGCTTGAACATCTGGAAGTTCATGGTTCACATATTGCTGAAGCCTGGCTTGGAGAATTTTGAGCATTACTTTACTAGCGTGTGAGATGAGCGCAATTGTGTGGTAGTTTGAGCATTCTTTGGCATTGCCTTTCTTTGGGATTGGATTGAAAACTGACCTTTTGCAGTCCTGTGGTCACTGCTGAGTTTTCTAAATTTGCTGGCATATTGAGTGCAGCACTTTCATAGCATCATCTTCCAGGATTTGAAATAGCTCAACTGGAATTCCATCACCTCCACTAGCTTTGTTCGTGGTGATGCTTTCTAAGGCCCATTTGACTTCACATTCCAGGTTGTCTGGCTCTAGATTAGTGATCATTATCTGGGCCATGAAGATGTTTTTTGTACAGTTCTTCTGTGTATTCTTGCCACCTCTTCTTAATATCTTCTGCTTCTGTTAGGTCCATACCATTTTCTGTCCTTTACTGAGCACATCTTTGCATGAAATGTTCCCTTGGTGTCTCTAATTTTCTTGAAGAGATCTTTAGTTTTCCCTATTCTGTTGTTTTCCTCTATTTCTTTGCATTGATCGCTGAGGAAGGCTTTCTTATCTCTTCTTGCTATTCTTTGGAACTCTGCATTCAGATGTTTATATCTTTCCTTTTCTCCTTGGCTTTTCGCTTCTCTTCTTTTCACAGCTATTTGTAAGGCCTCCGCAGACAGCCATTTTGCTTTTTTGCATTTCATTTCAATGGGGACGGTATTGATCCCTGTCTCCGGTACAGTGTCACAAACCTCTGTCCATAGTTCATCAGGCACTCTATCTATCAGATCTAGTCCCTTAAATCTATTTCTCACTTCCACTGTATAATCATAAGGGATTTGATTTAGATCATACCTGAATAGTCTAGTGCTTTTCCCTACTTTTTTTCAATTTAAGTCTGAATTTGGCAATAGGAGTTCATGATCTGAGCCACAGTCAGCTCCCAGTCTGACTAAGTATAGTAAGTATATACTTTCCCCTAAAAATCAGAAATGAAAAAGCTTGGAACTGTAAATACTGAGCCAGTGGTTCTTACGAAACTGATTCACAATACTTCCTTTTTCAGAATTATTTTTTAGAAAAAAATTAATGACATTTACCTCAGGAGAATAGAACCGTATTTCCCCATGAGCTTTTAAAAGATTGAGAAGGCATCATTGTCGTGCCAGCTGTCAATGTGCTGTCTCTGTGCTCCATACTCTCTCTTCTCTATCCAGCTTTGTGATGCTGGCACTGGGACACTGCATGCCCCATTTCTGCTTAGCCAGCCAGCTCTGCATTATGATTTACTAATACCAGTACTGGAGGAAAAGGTGAGGTTAGAGGAGAGAGAAGGCTTGCATCGTTTTAAAGGGTTTCCTGGCTGCTTTTGATTCCTGTATCACCCCAGCAATACTTCTTTATTCCCACAAAAGCAGTTCTTTCCTGAAGCAGCACCTGAAACCAGTTTACAGTTTTTCCAGCATTTGCAAATCAAATTGAATTTCCCCTCCCCCATCAGGCAGCACCATCAGCCAGTCTGTTCTTCCTCTTTGGAAATAAGATTTTTGGCTCGTTAAGGCGCTTCTTCTAAATTTCTAAGTCCTAATAATTCAAACCTCTTCACTCTGTCCTTCCGCGCTAGGAATGGTAGGTAGCTGCTGCTGCTTCCCTTCTACAGCATTTTTTTAAAAATTCTGCTAGTTATCTAGGTAACAGCTTCATTCCTGATCAACAATTCTTTATATTAAATTCTCTGTGTTTAAATAACTAGTATGGTTTCTGTTTCCTGACTGATACTACTCTTAGAATATAAGTAATGAAAATCTGGGATATTCAAGCTGCATATTAGCTTACTATTGCAATAAATATAAACTAATTATTTCATAGTGTTTCAGAAACCATGATGCTTAATATTCAACTCTCAACTCATTCAGACCACTGAAAACATACCTTTATAATGTTTACACAACCACTAGCTTCCAAAAGCTGGAAAATGTTGTTCCTCCATTTGTGATCAACTGAATAAAATCAGTTTTATTATGGCATTTTAAGTATATTTGTGTTTTTCTTAAGTTTATATTATACTTTTCCTCCACTAACTACGTAGCCATGACGCCCCCACTGCCACAGAGGGAGTTATAGAGTATATCAGTCCCATTCATAGGTCAGGGATGACTGAGAAGTGTTGAGGGCAGATCAACAACGTGTCAGTCTGGCTGGTTCCCTACACTCCCTTCTGGATGAGGCACCTGGGCCAGTGGCATTTGCAGTTCCCAGTAATTTTGATGTGTGTGGACAGAAGAGCAACTGGGAACTGGAGGTAGTATGGTGTGGGAAAGACAGGAGCAGTGTCTGAAAGGTAAAAAATGGAAACACTTTCAGAAAAGCCATTTAGTCTGATGCATGATTTTAATGCAATCAGGATGTCCATATTGATATTCCCAGGCTGATTTTGAATAATTAATGAAAAATTTCCCCTTCCTTGTCTCTCCTTCACTATGAAGAATTTTAAACCAAGATATAAGTTCTTTCACTTTTATTCTATCTAATTGTCAGGTGTAAACATAGTAGTCTATGGTGTTAGGAAGACTATGGAAACCAAAAATGGGAGAAATGCATTCTTTATGTCTCTGCAGAAGTAGAAAGTTCTGCAAAGACGTTTTATGTTAAGGCTCATAATACCACCCCCATGAAAGCTATTGTTAGACCAAGCCTGCAATTTTCACTCTATATTGAGTATTCAAATCACAGAGTACTCAAGAGTCATAAATGCCACACAGGTATGACCGTGTAATTGCAATATTGACATTTGGTGTGGTGGAGAACGGGTTATGGAAACCACCAGGATAGTTGCATTAGAGGCCTATGATATACAGATATTCAAAGGCTAGCCAAAGAAAGTGGGAGAGTCACGCCACTGAATAAGAAACAAATCTACATAACATTTTTTTCTGACACCGAGGACTGTTCTATCCCAATAAAATAACTATTCCAATAGTCTTTTTCAAGTCTTTAAAGAAATAGTTCATAGGCTAGATACGGCTCACAGATATGCTCTTTTTGGCCTGGATAGAGTTTAAAATGTTTAAGCTAGATGCCATTCCCACTCCAGTACTCTTGTCTGGAAAATCCCATGGACAGAGGAGCCTGATAAGCTGCAGTCCATGGGGTTGCTTAGGAGTAGGACATGACTGAGCGACTTCACTTTCACTCTTCACTTTCCTGCATTGGAGAAGGAAATGGCAACCCACTCCAGTGTTCTTGCCTGGAGAATCCCAGGGATGGGGAAGTCTGGTGGGCTGCTGTCTATGGGGTCTCACAGAGTCGGACACGACTGAGGTGACTTAGCAGCAGCAGCAGCAGATGCCATTATTTTAAAATTTACAAATGTCACACAAAATTGTGACTTGGGTTTCTTTTGAAAAAGTGGAAGATCTGGCTTAGAGGCCATCTTCCAGTGTGGCAACATTGCTGGGATACAGAATAAGGTTGAAACTGTAGATCGGACAGCCAAGCTTTACTCTTGAAAAGTTGCTCATCAGCCCTTGTTCAATTCACAATTCATGCTTGATTCTCAGACTCATTTGAGTTTGTGACCTTTTGTGATTCTCACTCGAAAATGTCCCTTTCCTCCATTTTTCTTCTCAATTGAATATTTGAAAATCACTTTAGGGAGCACTTGCTCTCAGAAAACTGAGAACCCAGTTGAAGTCTTTTCTAATGGAGATAATTACTAAAAACATGACATATTTATTGGTAAAAATTCAGAAGGGAAACGTCCTAGTAAAAATTGAGTCAGGATGAAATACTGGGTTCAAGGAGGTAGGGAAATATCCAGGGCAAAAAAAAGAATCAGTGACCTGAGAAGGAATTTTCATACATTATTAAAGGGCCATAGGAAATGATGAACCTAGTTTCATAAAGAAACAAAAAATCAAGAAGCCTGTGTTTAGATCAACCACAGGGGAGATGATAAAAAGGGGAAAAAAAGAAAGAAAGGAAAAAGAAAAACACAAACAGGCAAGAAATGTGTATGTGGAGAACATCTGAATTTCTTGGAAACATTCCCATAACTGTTTAGTTATTCATTGATATAATAAGAGCTACTCTTCTGCTTTAGACAACAGCCCCTGATTTACCATTAAACGATTCCCCAGATGAAGAATGTTGGATATCTTAAGTTATTAGATACAGAAAGAATCAGTCAATAAGAAGAACCATAAGTAAGCTACTAATAATAAAGACTATTGTTGCCTTTCCAAGATTTGGGCTGGAAATACTTCCTAAGAGACTTATACTTCCTTGTAGAGATTTTAGAATTTGATGACTTTTTCTTTCTGCCAAGTTGACCACTGTATCAAGTACCATCTATGTTAGTTTAAACTGAAAATGTATAAGAACAGCACAGTAATTCCTTTTCAATAAAGGATGATATATTCAATATCCATTATGTGTTTAAATTTGGTGTATTGATAAAAACGGGGAGGGGCGGAACTACAGATACCCTTGTTTTAGTATAATTTTAGAGAGAATTACAAATAGATTCATTGTTTAATAGTTCCCAGGAACTGCCTTCACACTCTTGATTTACTGTCTCAGAGGGCTAACTCAGTGCAGTATCTTTGGCAAAGACTTCCAAGCCACAGTGTTAGTGGCAGAAGTATAGTCATTAGACTAGTGCCTCCAGGTTGAAACACAATGAAGAATACAGCTGCCCTTGATGGGATGTTCCTGGCCCAGACAGACTGGCATAAGACAGATGGGCCTCACAGTATCCTGGAGGAAACTTGTTTAACCACATCACCCTCTTACCCTCCAAAAGCCTCAAAGTTGTGCCTTAGCTCTACCCACCTCCAGGAGGTCAGTGCCTCCCAAAGCCTGGCTAATGCTTAAATTGATCATCATTACCGTTCATTACAGACATTAACACCCTTTGTTAATAATGCTCTCTCCACCCAAAGCTGTTTCTGAGGAAAGTCACTGGGAAGGAAGTCAAAAACAGGGCAGAGCCCCTAAGGCAGGCCGAGTTTCTGCTGTGTGTGAATGAATGCACTTCTATTTTCTGATACGTGTGGCATGTCTTCTCGGGAGATGACTCTGGAGACTGGGTCATTTAGGTACATCCACCAGCTGAAGACTTTCTCAATAGGGGCTTTTGTTGCTGTGCTCCCTGCATCACTCATCCTCCTATGTATAAAGAAGTCATTAAAAAGCTATTGTTATTCATTCGACATCTCTGAGTTTTGTGAACAAGAAACTCTTTCACAGACCAGATGGTTTGAGCTTGTTGATGGTTAGAATCCTCCACTCCAACCTCTTATTGCCCAGGAAATCTTACCGAGCCTATCCCCGGCTGGAGAAAACCACTAAAAAGAGACTGCTGGTGTCTACGAGAAATGTGTTCCTTCTCCGTGTCCCCAGAGCCTAGGCCAAACATAAAATGTGGTTGACAGCTCTTTACTTGCAAACGTTCTTAGCTTGTAGTTTAAATATTTTGCGGTTTCAAGTTTACTGAGAGCCTCCTTCCATCCCACGCCCAATAACTATGAAATAGCAAGGAAGTCAGTGAGAGTTATCAACTGCTTTGTTCTCTTTTCCTTTAGTAAACAAAGAGAAGACCTGCATGTATTTTAAGTTACACCTAGCATGGAAAGATTGGAATATTTGATTAAAATAATTCAATTTAAAATCAACTCTTTGAATGCTATTTTCTCCTCTTTCTTGTGTTTCTAGTGGGCTTTTCCTCCTCCCGTTGCCGGTGCGCTCTTTCTCTTTGTTTCATTATTTCAAATGTTGGTCTGTCTCCACTTAAGTCTAGAAAAACAACCCAGTGGCATTAAGGACAAGCTGCTATCTGCAAGGGAGAGAAGGATGTGGCATCCTGTGGTTGACCCCACTGCTAATTTGCTCTAGAGGGGTAAGACAGCACAGACTGGCTCAACACTAGTAAAGCATGTCTTACATTTCAACTCCACTATATTCTGGAGAAAACAGGATGAGAAGTGATAGGCCCTGCCTAATCATATGAGTTCTCAAAAGTGGAGAACCTATCCATCTGGTGACAGAGATGGGACAATGGAAGGAAAAAGGGATGCAAGGAGCCATTGCTGATGCAAGAGTGGAGGACTGGGGCTGTGTGCAAGCGATGTGGGTGGCTCTAGAAACTGGAAAGGGCAAGGAATTAAGCACAGGGTTTCAGAAGGGACACCGTCTGCTGACACCTTGCTTTTACCCCAGGGTAGCCATGTTGGGCTTCTGACTTATAAAATGATAAGATAATGAGCTGGGTTTCTTTAAAGCTCCTTATTTCATGGTACTTGCTATAGCAGGAATAGAAGACTAAAACACCCCAAGAGAAAGATATCAGCACTGTGAACGCAGCCTTCTGAAAACTATTGCTCAACTAAGTTTTGGCCATCCTATGACCAAGAATCTTAATAGTCAGCTCAGGTCACACCCAGCTTTAGTCTCCACTGGAAATACCACCAGAATGACTCCTTTCCAGGGGCCTTGCTGAGAAGCCCCAGTCAGCTCTGTATAATGAGAATTATAGTACAATTCATTCTAGAGTAACAAAACATAAATATTCTTATAACGCTATAGAGTGGGTTCAGGGATCTCTGTCTAACTCTTATGAGAACCCTCAACCGGTGTGACTAAAGAAATAATCTTTCAGATTGTGCTTTCTCTTCAGTGTGGTCTGTCTTTTCTGACCACAAGTCAAGCTTGCTCTTTCTTGTCCTCTCTGACTGTATTCTTTGTTTTGGTATCTGCACATTTGCAACTGGTAGTTCAGTTCAGTTCAGTCACTCAGTCATGTCCGACTCTTTGAGACCCCATGAACCACAGCACGCCCAGGCTTCCTTGTCCATCACCAACTGCCGGAGTCCACCCAAACCCATGTCCATTGACTTGGTGATGCCATCCAACCATCTCATCCTCTGTTGTCCCCTTCTCCTCCTGCCCTCAATCTTTCCCAGCATCAGGGTCTTTTCAAATGAGTCAGCTCTCTGCATCAGGTGGCCAAAGTATTGGAATTTCAGCTTCAACATCAATCCTTCCAATGAACACCCAGGACTGGTCTCCTTTAGGATGGACTGGTTGGATCTCCTTGCAGTCCAAAGGACTCTCAAGATTCTTCTTCAACACCACAGTTCAAAAGCATCAATTTTTCAGTGCTCAGCTTTCTTTATAGTCCAACTCTCACATCCATACATGACCACTGGAAAAACCATAGCCTTGACTAGACAGACCTTTGTTGACAAAGTAATATCTCTGCTTTTTAATATGCTGTCTAGGTTGATCATAACTTTCCATCCAAAGAGTAAGCGTCTTTTAATTTCATGGCTGTAATCACCATCTGCAGTGATTCTGGAGCCCAGAAAAATAAAGTCAGCCAGTGTTTCCACTGTTTCCCCATCTATTTGCCATGAAGTGATGGGACTGGATGCCATGATCTTAGTTTTCTGAATATTGAGCTTTAAGCCAACCTTTTCACTCTCCTCTTTCACTTTCATTAAGAGGCTCTTTTGTTGTTCTTCACTTTCTTCCATAAGGGTGATGTCATCTGCATATCTGAGGTTATTAATATTTCTCCAAGCAATCTTGATTCCAGCTTGTGCTTCCTCTAGCCCAGCATTCAGAAACCTGATTTTAATACATTCTGCTCCAGGTTAACTGACTACATTTCTTGTCAAAGTGCCACATATATAAGCTTTCCCTTCAAGTCATGAAAAGCCTTATAACTAATTTCAAGAATGTTGAGATTTGTTCCCAGTGTACTTTCCCAATTATCTCTATCAATTATTCACCATTCTTTTTCCTTTCTCATTTCACCCACACCTATCTTATCATACACATGCACACACATATAACCACTCACATCCATCTACAAACTCATACATACATATCCATTTACATACTCATATTTATCTACACACTCACAGCCACACATCCATATACCTTCACACTAACATGCAACCTCTCACACCTATCCACACACACCCAATCACTGACACCCATGTACACCTACCCATTCACTTACATCCATACTCATACCACATCTAACAATTCATACATCTATCTATACACTCACCCCACACCTGTCCACTCATATTCATGTACATGCCCACACCTATCCATTCACCATCCTCAATCCTAAAGGAAATCAACCCCAAATATTCACTGGAAGGACTGATGCTAAAGCTGAAGTTCCAATCCTTTGGCCACCTGATACAAAGAGTTGACTTGTTGGAAAAGACCCTGATGCTGGGAAAGTTGGAAGACAAAGGGGAAGGAGGCAGCAGAGGATGAGATGGTTGGATGGTATCAACAACTCAATGGACATAAATTTGAGCCAGCTCTGGGAGATAGCAAAGATCAAGGTAGCCTGGCATGCTGCAGTCCATGGGGTTGCAGAGTCAGACATGACTTAGCGACTGAACAACAACAAGAATGTTGTTTTCCCTATAGGAAATGGGGAAATTTTATATTTTCCTATTACATGTATAACATACAATTGAAAAAAAGATCACAAGTGAAGAAATGTTGAGAACATCAACATTTAACATTTGGAGACTAGGGAAAGGAAGTTCTTTGGTTTCCTAACAGGATCCATTACTGAGTTTACTCTAAAAGCACACTTTTATTAGGAAAATAGATCCCTCTGATTTACAAAATGTACTTTATACCTAACTTCTTGAGACTATGTATACTACACACTGCCAGACTTGTCTATTCCTTCCAATTCTGAATTTCTGTTTAATGTTGCTTCAAACAGTTGCCACCATGTCCCATCTTATGTTGCTAGTAGCTGACATATGTCTAAACATTTTTGCTGAAACTCTTGACAAATACTTCTGCTATAAAATTTTGCTGCATTTAGATAGAGCTTCCTTCTAAATGCTGAATCAATTTCCACTCCTCTTTCTGTGTGTGATAGGCTCAGGTTATTCAGATGTTAATCAAGGACCTTGATTAATCTGGGAAACAAAGTTCAAGTTCAAGCAAATTCTGAAATACACGGGTACAGTCTAATTTGCTAAGTAAGAGCAGAAAAAGTAACTCAGCCAAGAATTCAGTAATAATCTTTTAGTTTCCACTTTAAAGTACTTTTGCAACAAATTCAGGTCTATTTTAAACACTGGCTCCAAAATGTCTATCAGCTATGAATCTTGGGATATGTAACTTCTCTATGCCTCAGTTTCACTTACATGTTGGAAGAATGATTGATACCTTGCAGAGTTATTGTGAGGATTAAAAGTAAGATAAAATGCTTAGCACAGAGTCTGGTAGGGGATATATATGATATCATAATTGTTATTATATAGTTTTAATAGGTCTTCTTTCCCATATTTTCAATAATAACACTGTAGGCTGAAAAATGTAATTAGGTGACTATAGATTTTTAAAATTATTCTTCCTGTTTAAAAATAGTCTGAGGAAGTCCTAAGTTTTTATTATGTGGCTAATTCAAAGAACATTTTATTCATATTTCATTAAAAGACACTCCAACCTGTAGTCCTAAAAGGAAAAAAAAATACTGAAAAATTTTGAGAAATATGACTACATTTTCTAAAGTTATCAGATCAAAGCAGTATGAAATATTTCTATAGTGCTTGCCATACTGATAGCCCCTGCTAAAGAAACCTGCCCCTTCTCCTCTGGACCAATGGCCCTGGGTAGTCATGTTCTGTAGCATATTGTTCAACTCCCAATCCCCAAGCTGACTGTATCTGAGCTGGGGCACTGGACAAACCTATCCATCGTAGGCTCGACATGGCTGGACATGAACAGATGAACTGACTCAATCACACTTAGTCTCTGGGGAAGGATAACTGCAATGGCTGCTAAAGCAGAAAAGAAAAGAAAAAGAGTTGTGAAGTTGGAGAACAGAAGCATGAGACATCACAGAAAATAAATTATGTTTAAGAAGAAGACAGAATATGTATAAGAGCTAAATATTTCTCTAAAGAAAACATATACAGTTGGCCAAAAGTCACATGAAAAGGTGCTCAGCATCACTAATTACTAGAGAAATGTAAATCAAAACCACAGTGAGACAGCACCTCACACCAGTGAGAATGGCCATCATCAAAAGACTACAGATAATAAAAGCTGAAGAGAATGCAGAGAAGGGGAACCCTCCTACACTGTTGGTAAGTGATGTAAACTAGTGCATTCATGGTGGAGAACAGTATGGAGGATCTCTAACAAAATAAAAACAGAGTTACATATGATCCCGCAATGGGTTTCCCAGGTGGCACCAGTGGTAAAGAATCTGCCTTTATAGATCCTGCTAATGCAGGAGACAGGGTTCCATCCTTGGGTCAGAAAGATCCCCTGGGGAAGGCAATGGCAGCCCCCCTCCAGTTTTCTTGCCTGGAGAATCCCATGGACAGAGGAGCCTGATGAGCTATGGTCCAGAGGGTTGTAAAGAGTTGGACACGATTAAAGCACCTTATCTCACACACATGAATGATCCTGCAATACCATTCCTGAGCATATACCCAGGGAAAACTCTAATATGAAAAGATATATGCACCCCGATGTTCACAGCAGCAATATTTACAATAGCAAGCAACCTAAATGTCCATGGACAGATGAATGGATACAGAAGATGTGGACTATATATACAACGGAATATTACTCAATCATAAAAAATGAAAAAATGTCATTTATAGCAACATGGATGGACCTAGAGATTATCATACAAAGTAAAGTAAGCCAGATAAAGACAAATATCATATGATGTAGCTTGTATATGTTGCTAAGTCACTTCAGTCATGTCCAACTCTGTGTGACCCCATAGATGGCAGCCCACCAGGCTCCCAGTCCCTGGGATTCTCCAGGCAAGAACACTGGAGTGGGTTGCCATTTCCTTCCCCAATGCATGAAAGTGAAAAGTGAAAGGGAAGTCACTCAGTCCTGTTCGACTCTTCATGACCCCATGGACCGCAGCCCACCAGGCTCCTCTGTTCATGGGATTTTCCGGGCAAGAGTACTGGAGTGGGGGTGCCATCGCCTTCTCTGAACTTATATATGGAATCTTTAAAAATGATATAAATGAAACTATTTACAAAACAGAGAGATCCACAAATATAGAAAGAAAACTTATGGTTAACAAAGGGAAAAGTGGGGGGTGGCAGATAAAGTAGGAATCTGGGATTAACAGATACATACTACTCTATATAAAATAAACAATAAGGATATACTGTATGGCATAGGAAACTATATTCAACGTCTTATAATAACTATCATGGAAAAGTATCTGAAAAAGAGTACATGTATGTATTAATACACACACACACATGAATCACCTTGCTGCACACCTGAAGCTAACACAACTATTGTAATCCAAGTGTAAATCAACTACATTTCAATTTTAAAAGATTAAAATAAAGAAGAAAAAGACAGAAAAGGAGGAGATGGAATGACTGTGAGTGAAACAGGGTAGAGCATGGGAACAGGCTAATGACGGAGCACTCAGGTGAGCAGCCGTGAGGGGCTGCCACTGTCACCTGGGTGCAGAAGACGTACGATATTCTTCAGTCTTTATGTCTTGCAGTATGTCTGGAAAAAATGTGCACTCCTGGAACTTTATAATAATTCTATTGGAGAATGGAAGAATCCTCTGTCACAATGTCTCAAAGAAGAAATGAGAGATTATGTTCAGATATGACTAGTATAAAGAGAAAGCAGGCCACCTCACAAGTGGGAAAGTAGTGACCAGGTCAGGGTTGCAGAGTTTGACTGTGGATAGGGTTCTTTCTTCATCTCTCCTAAAAAAGAAAACAGGGTAGGGTCTTTAGTTCTACTCAGAAACAGGCCTACTATAGGGCTGAATAGAGGCCAGTATAGGGCTGTAGGGTGACTGCAGCCATGAAATTAGAAGAGGGTTACTCCTTGGAAGAAAAGTTATGACCAACCTAGACAGTATATTAAAAAGCAGAGACATTACTTTGTCAACAAAGGTCCATCTAGTCAAGGCTATGGTTTTTCCAGTGGTCATGTATGGATGTGAGAGTTGGACTGTGAAGAAAGCTGAGCACTGAAGAATTGATGCTTTTGAAGTGTGGTGTTGGAGAAGATTCTTGAGAGTCCCTTGGACTACAAGGAGATCCAACCAGTCCATCCTAAAGGAGATCAGTCCTGGGTGTTCATTGGAAGGATTGATGTTGAAGCTGATGCTCCAATACTTTGGCCACCTGATGCAAAAAGCTGACCCATTTGAAAAGACCCCGATGGTTGAAAAGATGGAGGGCAGGAGGAGAAGGGCACGACAGAGGATGAGATGGTTGGATGGCATCACCAACTCAATGGACATGGGTTTGGGTAGACTCCGGCAGTTGGTGATGGACAGGGAGGCCTGGTGTGCTGTGGCTCATGGGGTCACAAAGAATCGGACACAACTGAGCAACTGAACTGAACTGAACTGATAGGGCTGAAAAGCCAATGGGGATAATATCTGACTGTTAATGCTGAATAATAAGCAGAAATAAAAAGAACTTGGTTGAGAAACTCTTTTGACTTTCCTCTATAATCCTGAAGCTTTTATAAAAATTACCTACTAATTCTTTTGGTGTTTGGCCTGGAGAACAGAATCCACTCAATTCTTTGGCTAGGAATTTCTCTGGAACAGGTAGTTCTTGCCCTTTGTGAGGCCTGGTTGTTTGAGTCCCCTGTGTTTCCATGCACATGTAGCCTTATAATAAATGCCCTGTCTAAGTACACTTGAGTCCACTAAGAAGGCCTGGGTGGAGCTGGATTTATTTAATAATTCATTCAGCCCAGAATTCTGCCTCTGGCAGGAGCGCCTAGAACAGATATTTTGTGATGTAATTTTTGAGTTCCCATTACCACAACCACAGTTAGACATATTTTCAAATAATCTGATCCTTCCATCTATGAGTTAACTAACAGACTACCACGATACATTTACTTCATCGATGTACCTGTTAGGATTGTATGTTGTGAATCTGAGTCAGTTGAACTGAGGTGGGCAAATCTACAGCTTATTATACAGAATGAAATATTATGTCAGAAAAAGATAAATATTGGTATATTAACACACATATATAGAATCTAGGGACTTACCTGGTGGCTCAGATGGTAAAGAATCAGCCTGCAATGAGGGAGACCTGGGTTCAGTCCTTGGCCTGTGAAGATACCCTGGAGGAAGGCATGGCAGCCCACTCCAGTATTCTTGCTTGGAGAATCCCCATGGACAGAGAAGCCTGGCAGACTACAGTCCATGGGGTCACAAAGAGTCAGACATGACCGAGTGACTAAGAATACGACATACAGAATCTCGAAAGATGGTACTGATGAACCTATTTGCAGGGCAGGAATACAGACGCAGACATAGAGAACTGACTTGTGGATACAGTGAGGGAAGAAGAAGGTGGGATGAATTGAGAGAGCAGCAAGGAAATATGCTGCTGCTGCTGCTAAGTCGCTTCAGTCATGTCCGACTCTGTGTGACCCCATAGACGGCAGCCGACCAGGCTCCCCCGTCCCTGGGATTCTCCAGGCAAAAACACTGGAGTGGTTGCCATTTCCTTCTCCAGGGCATGAAAGTGAAAAGTGAAAGTGAAGTCGCTCAGTTGTGCCTGACTGCAGCCTACCAGGCTCCTAAGTCCATGGGATTTTCCAGGCAAGAGTATTGGAGTGGGTTGTAAAATTGACAGCTAGTGGGAAGTTGCTATATAACACAGGAAGTGCAGTCTGGTGCTCTGTGACAACCTAAAGGGGTGGGATGGGGTGGAGGTGGGAGGGAGGGTCCAGGTAGGTGGGGATATATGTATACTTATGGCTGATTCACGTTGTTGTACAGCAGAAACCAACACAACATTGTAAAGCAATTATCCTCCAATTAAAAATAAATTAGAGAAAAAGAAAAAAAAAAGGATTGTGTATCACTTTTAATAGAAAGACTCCTAGTCACTTAAAGAAACAGAGACATAACTTTTTACCTAAGTGAGAAGGTTTTTTGAAAAAAACAATCAGATTCTCAAAAGACCAAGGCTTCAGTGATAGTCTTAGCCTTTCCTTCATGGATGCAACTACTACGCTATTATGATGCAATTATTTGCATTATATGATTCTAAATACTATCTTCATGTAGGACAGATGGCCCATTCCTAGGGTCTAGCAGAGCTCTTTTTTCTATGTGGTTTTTCTGTGAAGGTTGGTGGTTAACCCAACCTCCAGGAAAACTTATTAGAGACTGCCATCAGCCAGGGTCCATGGGACACTAGCAAGAGCCATCAGGAAATCTTCCTTTCATTCTCCTCCTTTACTTTTCCCTGCCCATTGAGGCCCAGAAGTCTCATCAGCAAAGGCCACTCCACTCAAAGACGTATATGGCAATTCACTCCTAAGGTGACTAAACAGGCTTTTCCCTTCCTCCATATCCTGAGAATTATTTTATTATTCTGGACCCTACGGTGGAAAGGCACAGATGAGATGCACTTAGTCCTCATTTGCTTTCAGTAGGCTTTATAAATTTCTTGGTTTTACTTTTTCTGTTCATTGTTCTTTTCTCCCTGTAGCCTCCTGAAGCTTCCACTGAGGTGTTGTAGCTGTTTGTTCATGGTTTCTCACTTTTCTGATTTTTGAATCTTATAATACCACAATTATGTGGGAGGATAAAATAGGCTGAAATAGCTCAAGACATTATGAAATCAGTATTGGAAAATGTATAGATTTTAAATCTGTTTTGTAAATATCATGCAGAAGGATGATACAGTTTCAGGCTACAGATTTTTCTCTATTGATTAATTATAAAATTCCAGTCACAAAATTAATACTAACACTAAGAGTTATTAAATTGTTGGTGAATCACATTACCTATTTTATTTAGACACAGAATGGATAGTGTCCTTTTCAGTAATTACAGCTAGACCAGTGTTCTTGCGCTACTTATCAGTAAGCTTCTCCTGGGAGTCTCTGCTGAAAAGTTTATTTGGAAACTTTTTGTTACTCATAAACTCCCCAACAGCTAAAATAATTAAACTCCACTTGACACGGTATTCGACATAGGAAAGAGGCTAACTGAAGAAGAAAATATGGTCTTAATTTTTGCTGACTGAAATGTCATGTGTTTCATATAGACTATGGTTCACTTGGAACTGAACAGACAGAGCAGTCCAAGATTTATCATTATTTTAATATTGCACAATCATTTGGTATTTTTGAGAGGAAATGCCACAAAGTAATTCAAATAATGTAAAAACTAATTTCTTACTACACATTTTGAAAAGAGCTACAATATAAATAATTTTTCCCAAACTAAATATATGTATTTCCATCCTTTCAGTGAATATATACACGTGGCAAGAGGTTGGAATCTTATTAGCTATATTTATCATAACGACTCTGAGCATTCTCTTTCTAAATGCTCACACACACATACACACATCCCCCTCTATACATTTTCCTCCTTATCCCTTCTAGGTCAAGAGAACAGACTGATAACCCTTGTCATAATCTTCATTTGACAATGAATCCATGCCAGGATTCCAGTCCATGTAGCACGTAATTGGTAATGATGTGCTGGATTGTAACTAGGTCAGATGATACTAATAAGAACAACAGTTGGCTAAACATTGAATTCTGAGTCTTTCTCCAACCATGGATTTCTTCTATTTCCAATCCTCACTACTTTCACTTTGTACATTTCACAGTAATTTTACTGAAATAACGTTTGACCACATCTTTTGACCTGGGAGAGGTCCTACTAGTGGTGAAGGGAAGGGAAGTGATCATGAGGAAACCTTTCTTTGCCCCAGCTCTCCAACTAACTTCTTGATCTTCTTGTGGGCTTGTATGGGGGATGTGGGCTTGGGAGAGGAGAACAAGAGAGAAGGTAAAAGGAACTAGTAGACACTCTAAATATTCATCTGCGATGCGTGAGACCTGGGTTCAATCTCTGGGTCGGGAAGATACCCTGGAGGAGGGCATGGCAACCCACTCCAGTATTCTTGCCTGGATAGAGGAGCCTTGAGGGCTACAGTCCACGGTGTCGCAAAGAGTTGGACACGCTGAACAATTAAGCATGGATACTCTAAAAATAGATTTAGCATTTTTATCCCCATATAAGTGCCTTTTAATGATTCTACAGAAAAGTAAACATCTCATTTTACACCAGTCACCTTATATTTTCTTTCTGCTCACTCTCTCCTCTCCTGTCCTATGCTTCTGTGTGTGTTAGTATCTCTCCTTTCCCTATTCTTTCACTCCTGTCTCCATGCTTCCAGTGATGCTGGATAACCTCATGATGCTATATTAATTCACATACAAACATTCTTCACCTCTGTCTCAAATGTAGCCAGTTGTCCCACTTGGATGCTTTGCGCACTCTCTTAAGTTTACTGCCTTGCAGGTAAATGCATGTGCCTTGCTGTCTACATGCTCTTTCAGGCACAGCAGGAGAAAAATCACTCCTACCATCTAATCCTTCTTTTTCAGAGCAGACATAGTCACCTACTAAAGTTATAAAACAAATCCTCAACCTCCCTGACTAAACATACCATGCTGCTGCTGCTGCTGCTGCTGCTGCTACTGCTGCATGGCTTCAATCATGTCCGACTCTGTGCAACCCCAGTAGATGGCAGCCCACCAGGCTCCCCCGTCCCTGCGATTCTCCAGGCACGAATGCTGGAGTGGGTTGCCATTTCCTTCTCCAGTGCATGAAAGTGAAAAGTGAAAAGTGAAAGTGAAGTCGCTCAGTCGTGTCCGACTCGTAAGCAACCCCATGGACTGCACCCCACCAGGCTCCTCCGTCCATGGGATTTTCCAGGCAAGAGTACCAGAGTGGGTTGCCATTGCCTTCTCCAACGTACCATGGTTGTGGTGCTATTCTCAAAATAAAGGCCAAACGCTTGAACTTCCTAAATGAAGTTGCTCAGTTGTGTCTGACTCTTTGCAACCCCATGTACAGTGGCCTACCAGACTCTGCCATCCATGGCATTTTCCAGGCAAGAATACTGGAGTGGGCTGCCATTTCCTTCTCCAGGGGATCTTCCAAACACAGGGATCAAACCCGGGTCTCTTGCATTGCAGACAGATACTTTACCATCTGAGCCGCCAGGAAGCCCCTGTGCTTCCCTAAGCCTCTGCTTTGGCTCTCTTCACTCTCTCCCATCTGTACTGTCTTGCATCCTTGTTAACCTCTCGGTTCCTCAAATAAACCAAACTCATTCTTGCTCTGGAGAAGGTAATACAATCCACTCTAGTACTCTTGCCTGGAAAATCCCATGGATGGAGGAGCCTGGTGGGCTGCAGTCCATGGGGTCACAAAGAGTTGAACATGACTGAACGACTTCACTTTCACTTTTCACTTTCATGCATTGGAGAAGGAAATGGCAACCCACTCCAGTGTTCTTGCCTAGAGAATCCCAGGGATGGGGGAGCCTGGTGGGCCGCCATCTATGAGGTCACACAGAGTCAGACACGATTGAAGTGACTTAGCAGGAGCAGCATTCTTGCTCCAGGTTAGGGGAGAGGTTGAAAATGAGCTTTGCACATGCTCTTGCTACTGCCTAGAATCTCCCCCAGCTCTTTGGGTAGCTTTCTTATTTTATTTTCCAGATTTCTGTTGAAATGTCAGCTCCAACAGCCAGACCCTTCCCTGACTACTCTTTCTCAAGTAATTTCTTTGTCTCTTCCTAAAACACACACACAGAAACACACACAAGCACAGAGACACTAATGCACCTACACAGAAGCATGTGCACACATGTGCATACACATGAACATACCCGTGTATGCGCATCATACAGGCACAGGAACACACACATGTACCACTGCCACCACCACTATCATAGTTATGGGCAGTTATGACTGCTATTTATTTTCTGCACAGCTCTTACAGCATATATTATCACCGTTCGTTGGTTTACGTGTGCAGTACTAGTTTCCTTTACTGGAATGTAACCTCTATGAACATTGCTCTCTGCATAGTCACATCCCAAGCAACTAGTCCAGTGCCGAGCACATTGCAGGCACTGACAAAAACTGCTGCATGTTGAATGAGCCGAGGAAGATTAGCTTGATTTTAAACAGATTTTGAAAACAAAAATCAAGCCCATTAATTAAACAGAAGAATAAAAACAGAAAAGGACTTTTGTAGAGAAAGGATTAAAAGCTACTTTTGTGGTATTTTCTCAAGTATTAGGGATATCTGAGCATCTAACCCTTGTTTAATCTTTCTAATAATACTAACTCAAGGGATTAGTATTTTGCAGCAGTCTTTTGGATCTAACTCCTAGAGTAATGAAAATTTTAAAAAAGTAAACAAATGAGGCCTAATGAAACTTAAAAGCTTTTGTACAGCAAAAGAAACCATAAACAAAATGAAAAGACAACCAACAGCATGGGAGAAAATATTTGCAAAGAAAGTGAACGACAAGGGATTAATCTCCAAAATATACAAATAGCTCATGCAGCTCAATATTAACAAAACAAACAATCTAATCACAAAAGGGCTGATCTAAATAGAAATTTCTCTAAAGAAGACATACAGGTGGCCAGAAAAGCACATGAAAAGATGCTCAACATTACTAATTATAGGAGAAATGCAAGTTGAAACTGCAATGAGCTATCACCTCACACTGATCAGAATGGCTATCATCAAAAAGTCTACAAACAATAAATGCTGGAGAGGGTGTGGAGGGAACCCACATACTCTGTTGATAGGACTGTAAACTGGTACAACCACTATGGAGAACAGTGTGGAGGTTTCTTAAAAACTAAAACCAGAACCACTGAATGATTTGTCAATCCCACTCCTGGGTAGACATCTGAAGAAAACAATGCTTCAAAAAATACATGCACTCCAATGTTCATAGCAGCACTATTAACAATAGCCAAGACATGCAAGCAATCTATTAATAAATGTCTGTCAGCAGACGAATGGATAAAGAAGATGCGATACATAAATGGATAAAGAAGATGTGATACATATATACAATGGAATATTATCCCATCATAAAAAAGCATGAAACAGTGCCATTTACAGCAACATGAACGAACATAGAGAATGTAATACAGACAAAAAAAAGGACAAATATCATATGATTATCATTCATATGTGGAGTCTAATTTTTAAAATGATACCAATGAACTTATTTATAAGACAGTGTCACAGATTTTGAAAACCAACCTAGGGTTACCATAGGGGAAATGTGAGGATGGGGGAAGGAATAAATCAGGAGCTTTGGGTTAACACGCTATATATAAAATACATAACCAACAAGGATCTACTGTATAGCACAGGGAACTCTACTCAATATTCTGTAATAACCTATAAGGGTAAAGAAACTATAACAGAAGGAATATATGTATAAATGAATCACTTTACTGTATACCTGAAACTAGCACAATGTTGTAAATCAACTATATTTCAATAACTTTTTAAAGGAATTATCATTCTGGACTTAGAAGTGTAACGATAGTCAGTCACTTGTATCTTCAGATTTTGCATCTTCAGAATCAACCAACATCAGATCAAAAATATCTTTTAAAAGTCCAGAAAGTTCTAGAAAAATGTAACTTGAATTTGCCATATACTGGCAACTATTTACATAGCATTTACTTTGTATTAGGTATTACGAGCAATCCAGAGAGGATTTAAAAGTATACTGGAGGATGTGTGTAGGTCATATGCAAATACTACACCATTTTGTATAAGAGACTTGAGGACCCACAGATTTTGGTTTCAATAGGAAGTCCTGGACCCAACTGCCCAAGGATCTTGAGGCAGGATTGCCTGTATAACAAATCCAATAGAAATCAGAACCCACCCAAGGACTGCGTACTGAACCAAGCCCTACACCCCATAGTAAAGACTATTCAACAAGAAATGAGCTACCTGCATCTAGGCACAAAGCTCCTCCCGAGAATAGAGCTAGACAAGCACATCAGAGGTGGCTTTATGACTAGGTAGACACATGTACTGGGTGCCGTAGGTCTAGGAAGAAAACTGAAGGAGAAACAAAGTTAGGTTTTCCTTAACTGAGCTCATTCATATATTGTTTCTTTTGACCACATGCATTCTGAATGCAGATGACTTTCAAAGCTTAATTCTCTTTGGAAGTCATATTTTCTTTAAAGATAGCCCCACAGTACCAGGCACTCAGAGGAAGAACGGTTTCAAGGCCACAGTTCTTTATACATCAATATACAATTTTGCAAAGTATTTCATTAGAATTCCTTGAAGATTAGAACAAGGGCCGACAACCTAGGGCTCCCTGGTCAAACGTGGCCAGCTGTCCATCTTTTTATTTTTTTGTAAATAATGTTTTACTGGAACAGAGCCATGCTTGTTCATTGGTGTATTTGTTTTGATTGTTTTTGTCTTACCGCTGCAGAGCAGACAGACTATGAGGCCTAAATTATATATTATATGGCCATTTATAGGAAAAGTTTCCTAACCTCTGAATTAGAGCACACAAACGAGAAAACTCCATTTTAACAGCGAAACACCCAATTATTCATCAATGTGAATGTACAAAATAGCACTTGGTACAACCACAATCCTAACAAGTTTTGTTTGTGAAAACTCCACAGCCCTTCTTTTAGAATTCTCTGAAATAAATGTTTGGTTGCACTGTACTCTGGACATTCTACTTGCAGTTATCATCACTTTTAAGCTGCTAACAATGTGCCTCCTTTACATTTCCCTTCCTCTTTCCCCAACACCATGTGCGCATCCTGCTGTACTTGGATACTGTAATTTAGAAAAGGTTTCTCTACGTCTTCAAGACTCCACAGGACTCTCCTCTGCTGCCTCAGGAAGGGTGCTCTGGAATTGCTCACATTCTTCACCAGTTATAAGTTATCTCTTGAACTGCAAAACTCCTAAAAATGTTTCATTCACCAGGGAGTTTGGGGAAATTTTTAAAATAATAATATTAGAATAAAACAATATTCATTTAAATTATATAAATCCAGAGAAGAAACGGTCATATTAAACTTCAGTTTCTGAACAAATTTCTCTTAGAAATAATAGATAAGATTTAACTTCTAAAATAGGTTGGAAAATTCAAATGGGCAGAAGGGATAGTTTACATTCTTGGGCTTAAAAGAAATGGATGTTTTATGTCAGGGATCGCAAACTTGAAAAGCCTGAGGAAGTATTTTTCTTAGTAAACTTCTGAGTGCTGATAATTTTCTGTAAATTCATAAGAATGTGTAAAAACATTCTATCCAATGTTTATTTTATCAGGCATAGGTTTTTTTCTCTGCAATTGTGAGATATATGCTGTTAAACAGGCAAGAGAGTAGAGATTATAAGTATTGTTTCCTTGTAGAAATTATGAACAAAGAAATATTTTCCTCCCCTCTTTCCTTGTCTAGAACAGTGTCTGAAAAACAGTAGACAATAAATTATTAAATGAATGAATAAATGAAAATTAAGTTCAAGCCACATTTTGCATAAATGGGTTTGAAAAATGCATCCCTTTACTGGGATTATCATTCTTGCTTAAATTTACAACCATATATTTTTGATTTTTGCTTACCACAGAATAGCTTAAGATCAGATTACTGTCTAGGAGGAGATTTGGAAAACATAAAAGACAGAATGCCTAACCTGATTTAAACTCTTATGCATGGTTCCACTGGCAAACAGTCATGGAAGCACTCAACTTGTATATCTGTTTTGAAGTTGGACATGACTGAGTGATGAACACTCATACACACAAGCCAAGATAACTGGCTTATTAAAAATTAATGATGCCAACAGAGACATCCATGCAACTGTAATCCTATCAAGTTTTGTTTAGATTGATGGAATAGAGTCCAGAAATAAATGGTCGATTCACATATGTGGTCAATTCATACTGACAAAGATGCCAAGATTATTCAATAAAGAGAGGA
Source organism: Nanger dama (assembly GCA_917880005.1). Lineage (NCBI taxonomy): Eukaryota > Metazoa > Chordata > Mammalia > Artiodactyla > Bovidae > Nanger > Nanger dama. The sequence continues at coordinate 10,125,269 of CAKJTW010000057.1, read as the reverse complement.
AAATCTTTTAAACAAATAATGGTGGAACAACTGGATTCATGTAGCAGAAAAATTAGTATCAACCATCTACTGTCACCAAACGCATAAATGAACTCAAGGTGAATCACAGAACTACATATAAAAACTAAAACTATAAAGCTTCTAGAAGAAAGTATAGGAAAATACTTTATGATCTCAATATTTGCAAAGATTTCTTAGACAAAGAAACCAAATGGCACTAAACATAAAAGAATTTAAAATTTTACCTCGTGTAAATTAGAAACATCTATCCTTTAAAAAATATCATTAAGAAAACTTTGATAAGCCACAGATTGGGAAGAATTTTTTGCAATGCATATATTTGACACATTTGTGGCAAGCAACCCAACATGGGTTGCCGAAGACAGGCAAAAGCTTTAACTAGACTATTCATAACAGAAAATATATAAAATATCAATAAGCTCATGAAATAATAGTAAATTAAACTAAAAATTAATTTGCATTTTCCTTTTATTAGAATGGCTAAAAAATTTTAAATTGTCAATACCAAGTGTTAGGATGTGAAAAAAACAGAAACACTCATATATACCTGATGGGAGTATGAAATATTACAACCACTCTGTAGAACTTTGGGGCAGTTTCTCATAAAGTCAAATCTATACCTACCTGATAACATGGACATTCTATTCCTAAATAATTACAAATGACATAAACACACATTAACAGGTGAATGGATAAACCATCTATGATGCATTCATATAATAGAATATACTCCACAATACCAATGAACAAATCACACAATGACATAGATCTCTTTCAAAAAAATATTATGCCAAATAAAAGGTCATATGCAAAAGAGAATATATGAATTATTTCATTTATATAAAATTCTAAACAGGTAAAGCTAATCTGTAGGTGACAGAAAGTAGATCAGTGATGACTTAGTGGCTGGGTGGGCAGAGAATGAACTACAAAGGTTAATGGACATGTTCTTATATTTTATCACTGGTGGCAAAATGGATAAAATCACTCATCAAAACTCATTAAACTGTGTACTTAAAATGAGTGCATTTTATTGTATGTGAATTATATATCAATGAAGATGATATAAAAAGAAAAAACACTTAAACGGGACAAGAAATATGAATAGATACTTAACAAAAAACAGATACAAATCTCCAACAAGCTCTTGTAAAAATGCTTAACTAATTTTTAGTCATGAAGGAAATACAAATTATAACCACAGTGCCATATCATTTTATATTCCTTATAAAGTTAAGCATACATCTATCCTATCATCCATCAATTTTAGTCCTAGGTCTGAACCCAAGATAAATGAAAACACATGTCCACCAAGACTTGTGCAAGACTGTTTAGAGCAGCGTTAGTTATAGGAGCCCCCAACCTGGAAACAAACCAAATATCAATTAATAAGAAACTAGATAAACAGCTGTGTAATAATTCCATAATGCTATAATACTCATCTATACAAGGAACTGAATTGCTTATATACATAGCAACAGGAACAGTCTCAGAAACATTCTTCTGAGCCAGTGAAGTCAGATACAAGAATATACACTGAATGATTCTACTCATATAGAACTCATGAACAGCCAGATTATTCTCATAGTAATAGAAATAAAAACGTGGTTGCCTATGGAAGGGGGATTGACTGGAAGGCCTGTGAGGAAACTTTCTGGGCGATATAATTCTGATAAATGTTAAAAATGTATTTTATCAACTTTTCGTTGAAGAAAATTTTAAACATCACCCCTTAAGTGGAATTTGATTCTTTTAGTAATTAAAACATTTAATTCATAGTTCACATTATTGCCAAAATCATCCAGTGAAGTAAAACAGTATTTGTTCATTTGTTTAGTAGTACTTGAGGGTTATTTTTTTAACTTAAGAATGGATTACTTTTGTTTGGATTCCTTTTCTATAGCAAGCAAATATCACTACATAGTGGTAAGAAGGAAGTGGAAGAGATTAGGGTCATTATTGCTAGCTGAAAGGTAAGATTTGAGACTGATTAGCTACCAGACAACAGAGAAAGAACACACCTTCTGGGAGCCTCACCTTGAAATACTCGTTCTTTATTTTTCTATTTCGGCTTTTGTCATGGCTTGCTGAATCCTTTGGTGGGGTAGCTGGTGGAAATAGGAGTAGAATAGCTGGGAGCTCCAGAATTCACATCCCCTCTTGCAGGAGTTCTTTTAGGAGGTGAGGCTGGCTGCCACGAGCAGGAACTCCTGCCTTTGTCGCCTGGATGTATCCTGGCAACCTGTCAACAAAATGAACAGGACTGAGTTCTATAGTAACAGATTAGAAACTCCAAAACAAGTGGAGAAGAAACTCAGAAACAGATGGCAAAATAGGTATGGACCTCAGCTTTCTTTGAAGTTGACTTTGGGGTTTTACCAGTGGACTAAGCATCACAAAAAGGGATGCAGATTGATTTAAGCCATTCTTCGCAATGGAATGGAGAAACACTTCTTTTTCCTAAAGAAGAAAAAAAAAATTACTGATTATTCTATTGATCTTTTCTAGAATGTTTAAAAATAGGAGACCTTGACCTCTTCTAAAAGGAAACGGATATTTTCTATGCTTCTCAAAGAGTGTGTTGGTCTGAAATATAACAAAAATGCAAGAGGTAGAAGATAATTATTTTCCAATGTGTCCTAAGATATAGAAACCACTGCTAAAAACTAAGGTCAACATTTAAAAATGTCTCTAAAACATTTTTTAAAACCCTACATTTAAAAATACTCTGAGATATTAAGCTAGTCATTTCAATCTAAGAAATTATTATTTTCTAATTCTGTAAATATTAAAAACTCAAAGGTGAAACAGTTTACTAACCTAGGAAAAAGTCCATAATATGTTTCTGAATGAAAAAGAGAAGCTACAAAGCAGAATAAATATGATCACTAAACTCTGTGTATGTGTGTATGCACACATGTCTATATACATGTGCTTAAAGAACATATACTAATATGTTAACAGCAGTTATCACTGGATGATGAACTTAAGAAACATTTTATTAAATGTTCCTTAAGGCTAGGAATTAGGGAGAAAATTCTAACCTAGATTCCAAAATCCTATTCTTCACTCCCAGATAACTGAATTGGGATATACAGGTAATTCACAGGACTATTAATTCTGTTGAAATAACTTCAGACCACACAATCTAAAGACCTCACTGGATAATGAAGTTTCTATTCTAACACTAGATAATGCTCTGGAGATGAGCAGATGTGTCCTTGACAGAGATTTTAAAATATCTCCATTATACTATCACATAGAATAGTTCTACTTTGGATGCTTTTCTCCCAATACCATTCAAAAGATACCATACACAGATGATAAAGCATACCTAAAATAACTAAAGAGCTGCTCTGACAGTGACTAAATATTGAGATGGGGAAAGAAAACTTAGTCTTACATTTGGCTTCTTACAAACTTGTAGGTCCCTAGTTAACATATTTCTTACTTTATACAAACTGCGTGCCTTCTTGGCCCCTATTGTGAGCTAAATGAGATATTTCTCATTTAGCCCAATAAGTAAACACCACCCCAAGTGCACACACAGTATTCAGTCCAGCGGCCAGCTATTTGAGCCAGATGGCAGAAGAACAAATAGGAATGCTGGCGTGGGACAGGACAACCCCGGGAAAACACCAGGAGAGCAGATATTTCCATGCTAAAATAGGGCAAAGAGCTCTTCATCGCACGGGAGGGACGCTTTCAGGAGGCCCGAGAACAACAGCTCTTGGGGCAGTGGGCACGTGAGTTAGCTGGGTCACGGACAGCGCCAGTCACAGCCCTCCCTTCCCCTTAGTGGGGCTGCTGAATGGCCAGCTGCTTTTCTGCATTCGTTGGAGATGCTTCGGAAAGTGACTGGAGAGGAACCTTTGTATTCTCCCCAGTTCTGGACCCACTTGAAATTCTTCGGTTTATAGTTTCAGCTTAAATTGAACTTCCTGGTGTTCAAATTTATTTCATCTTGGCTAAATAGGCCTTCCTAGGTATCTCTCTTTCTCTTCTCCCTCTCTAACTTTTAAAGGAACAAAAACTCTGGAGCAGCTTATTTTAAAAAAAAATCAAGCTCAAAAGCTATCTTGGACACCACACAGCTTTATAACACAATCTTTTGATGATTTAAGTGTAAATGAAGCAGAAACATATGGATTCCATTTCCCATAAATCATACACAATCCTCAAAAAATCAAGGGAGAATGTGCTCAGCACAATGTATTCTGTTTGGTTGAACCCAAAACATCTGAAGAATACTTGGAGGCTGATGGATCCAAAATATTTATCCATCTCTATTTATAACCTTGGGAGTGGGGGAAGCCCTTGATTCATGGCGACAGTTAAACTGCTCCCATGTGCTAAGTGGGCAACCAGAAACCAGTGCAAGCTTAAAGATAATGGTGTTATCCTCCTGTTCCCGCTCCAGACGTTCAAGTCGACCTCAGATCAATCATACTGAAGCCCTTACTTAAACAGAGCTAGTCAAGTCAGGTATTGTTTGAGCTTTCCTAGCCTAAAACAACTGCAAATTATTTCAAGCTATTGATGTACAGTCAGGTTCATGTCACTGTAGGATGATGCCAGCCTCCACCAATAATCGAGAACTGACCCCTTGTGGCAACAGTCCCACCACAAGGAATTCTGGATTACTCTCCCTCATAAAACCACAGCTGTTGCGCCTCCGCAAGCCCCTCCCCCTTTTTTTTTCATTAAAAGGATAAATCACAGTGATTTTATAGACCAAGAGAAACGTTCCTTGCTGGTATCTCTGACTGTCCTGATGTCTCTTGATTGATGCAAAGCCCAAATCTAAACTCTGAAAGTTACAGATAGTCCGTTGGAGTTTATTTAAATTGGGCAGAGGCCACATGCTGTGTGGAAGAATTTTTTTTTTAACAGCAGCAGCAAGAACTCAAACAGGATGTTTGTGAAGTTTCACAAAATAGGTAAACTGGGCATCATGTCCTCTTCTAGCTCGTTACTGTCTTCTTCTACCCCTTGTCTTACTGCCTAACTCAGAAATAGCCAGCACCAAACCACCCGACATCAGTTGTCTCAAAATCTTCAAGAATGCTGCCGCAGGAAGCATTAGCTGCAGATGAGGAAACTGGGCTTCCAGGGCTTTCCTGGGCTTTCCCCTAATTGCAAGGCTGCTGCTGCTGCCGCTAAGTCACTTCAGTCGTGTCCGACTCTGTGCGACCCCATTGACGGTGGCCCACCAGGCTCCCCCATCCCTGGGATTCTCCAGGCAAGAACACTGGAGTGGGTTGCCATTTCCTTCTCCAATGCATGTAAGTGAAAAGTAAAAGTGAAGTCGCTCAGTCGTGTCCGACTTGTAGCAACCCCATGGACTGCAGCCCACCAGGCTCCTCTGTCCATGGGATTTTCCAGGCAAGAGCACTGGAGTGGGGGTGCCATTGCCTTCTCCAAATTGCAAGGCTAACCCAAAGCAAATCTGGGATTGAAATGTGTGTCTTTCTCTTACTCAGCAACTCTCCTTCCTCTGCCTCCTGCACAGCCTCTCTGCTAGACTGCCACACAGAACAGTCTGACCTCAAAAGAGACAGTCATTTTTCAAGATGTGGCTTTTGTCACAAGAAAAGTCTTTACGTAAAGTAAATTTGAAAATGTCTAAATTTAAGCCATTGCAAAATTTGTCCTGTAGTAGATTAGAAAGAAAGGGGGAAGATAGACTTTAAATATAGACTTTGAAAACTAAAAAAATTAAAAATGTGTTGTATGTGATGGTATCCTAACCCAGCAGATCTTACAACCCTCCCCTCCCCCTCAGGACTCTTTGCGCAGGGCAGTATTTCTCAACACTTTTGAAAGTTATTATTATTATTGCTCCCCCGCCAAGTATTTTTGGCTTTGTGGCTCAGATGGTAAAGAATCTGCCACATTGCGGGAGACCTGGGTTCGATCCCTGGGTTGGAAAGATTCCCCAGAGAAGGGAATGGCTACCCACTCCATTGTTCTCGCCTGGAGAGTTCCATGGACAGAGGAGCCTGGTGGGCTACAGTCCATGGGGTTGTAAAGAGTCGGACACGACTGAGTGACTAACACTTTCACTTTCCAAATATTTTTATATATTTTTTTCCTAATTCTCCTGGATTTCATCACCATCAAATTTTAATACCACAGATATGCCTTATATCTGATTATGTATTGCAGCCCTTTGGTGGCCTACAAAGCAACATATTATCTAAGATTACATCACCCTCCAAGCCAATTTTTACTGCCCCTTGGGGAATACATGCCTAGGAGACATTCATCCAAAGAGCTGACAGTGTTGGCCTCAGATAATCTATCGTCAGGCTGATGCACAGAAAAACTGACCAGGAGACCACAGAAACCATGGAAACCCTTCCTAAATTACCAGAAATAAAAAGCACAGTAAGTTGCCCCTAACTGTGTTCAAGAGAAAAGTGGACTTGTTTGAAAAGGGGCAATAAGTACACCATATTTTCTATGCCTCTGAGTGGCTTTATCATAGAACTAGAACTCTTAGAGCTCAAGTGGGCTTTAAAATAGCATCCAGCTCAGCCAACTGTCTCCAGGCAAGAAGATATTATTGGTCTATTTTAAATTGATGAGGCATCTAAGCTGAGGGCATTAAGTTATTTGTTTATGGGCCACAGATTGAAACTCAGACTCCAATAAAAATTAGTCAAAGGACTCCCCTGCTTTATCTCTGACACAGCGAAAACATTAGCAGGGCAAAGAGAAAGGTTTCTTTCTTTTGATCCCCTTTCCTAAGGACAGAGGGTATTTCTTCAATATTGATATCTAGTATTCCACCAATAATAAAATATTTTGTATATACTGTGCTGTAAAACCTCCTTGTTTCAAGGGCCTGAGATTCTAGCTGTGAATCTGGAGGACTCATCACAGCTCTGGCCCTCCAGGAGTCCTGGCTCAGCTCCCCACCCTGCTACTCCACCTTCTTCCCAACAGCCACCAAGCCAGGTCTGAAACACAGGACTTTGAATTGCAGGCACTCAGTCAACATTCACCCACTAAACTGGGCACCCACCTTTTTGTTATGAGAGATAACAGTGACCAGTTTGGCTGAAGATGACAAGAAGTTACAAGATGTTAAATCCAGATTAATATTCAAAGTTTTCTATTTAATATAATGTAAACATTTTGAAATAAGTTTGCCTTTCCAGAGAACTGGCAAAAGTCCAAATCCTTAGAGCTTGTGAATGATAAATGTTTAATAAATACTTAATCATTAGTTTATTACCCACAGATTTCTAAAGCTGGTTTAAATTAGAGTGTTCCCGGCTGATAACAGTCTAATATTTTACCTTTTCATGTGTATTTTATGAAGGGCATTTTAGCCTCTTAATTGAAAACAGTAAATTATAAGGGGATTCCCTCTAACTCTTTCCACAGGTCTCCAGAGGATGCATGTTTCTTTGAAACTTTGCTCCCCTGGTTGGTGTCTCCTCTCTAGCTCATCTAATTTCTTCTGTTCTTCTGGCTTCTTACCCTCCACTGTCAGAGTCTCAGGTGTCCTCTGTCTTAAAAACATTGAGGAATAGCAATGAAACATATACATTATCATATGTAAAACAGATGGCCAGTGCAACTTTGATGCATGAGGCAGGGCACCCAAAGCTGGTGGTCTGGGCCAACCGAGAGGGGTAAGATGGGGAGAGATGTGGGAGGGGGGCTCAGGATCGGTGGAGGGGACAAATGTATACCTGTGGCTGATTCACATTGATGTATGGCAAGAAATCATCACAATATTGTAAAGTAATTATTCTATTAAAATAAATTAATTAAAAGAAACCAATCTATGTTGTGGGCACCTACCTTCTTCTTGATAAAGAGGAGTCTAAGCCACTGCCCCCATTCTCTTCATATCTCCTTTCACTTTAAACACTTTCTCTAGCCTATCATCTGGTTCCTACCCTCTTTTCTCACTGGAGCATCATCTTAGAACATCATGAGTGCCATCCTGATCAACTCATCTAGAAGAGTTCCTTGGTTTCCATCGCCCACAGTGACTTTGAAGCACTTAACACTGTCACCCTCGCTCCCTCTCAACCATCCCATTGAGAGTACAAACTCCTCAGACTGATTCAAGACCTGAAAACTATAAATATAATCCATCCAAGCAGAGTTCAAAACCTAAGTCACAGCCTATAGATTCTGATGTGGATGCTGTTGGTCACCAGTCTAATTGACTAGGGAGAGAGATGGCAGCTGGTTGGCAGAAAGCACTGTATTCTGAATCCTAGAAAGAATGAAAACAAGAAGAGAGATGATCGGAATTTTCTGTCTTTCCTTATTCCCTGCTTTCCTGCTGAGCTTCACCAAGATAGAAACTTGGTTACAGTAAAAACATGTGAGAGCTTTACCTAAGAGTTGGTCAATATCAGTGAGACCAAGTTTGTTTGTCTTGTCAAGGCTCTAACTGAATTCTGAAAGCCTTAAGTGAACTCTTGAGGCAACCATGTCCCCACTGCCCTAGTGAGCTTCCTAATGAAGCTGGATTGAAGACACAAAGGAGGGAACGTCAGAAAAGACAGTATTGTTCAGACACCCGCCCTAGTCTGACTTTGGTACAAACCAAAATGAAACTTGATAGGAAGATAATCCTCTGAATCAGTAGTGTTCAACTTGTGGCGATTACTAAATGTCCACCCCCAGAGACACTACATTTGCCAATGTCTAGGTATTTTACTGGTTGTCACATATGGATTTGGGGTGCTGCTACCAGCATCTAGTGGGTACAGGCTAGGGATGCTGCTAAAAATCCTACAACACACAACAACAGCCCTCCACAGCGAAGAATGATCTGGTTCAAAAGTTGATAGTGCAGAGGTTGAGGCTTGTGCTCTAGACTCTCCATGTGTTTAAATAAGAAGCTTTCTTTCCAGAAGAGCTGGTGTTAATGGATCTTTCCAGATTCATGGTGCATAACTAAGGGATTACATTACAAATGAAGCAGCAGGCATGGAGATTTTAAGCAGCTGAGTCATATTTCTATGGCCAAGTGAGGACACCTTTAAAATGTGAATGTAAGTCTGGCCTGACGGGCTTTGAAGCTTAGGCTCTTTTCCACATCCTCTGGCCCAAGTTAGGCGGCAGACATTCAGTCTTACATGACTCAGGGTGAAATCACTTCTGCCATTCAGAAACCAGCTAAAGAAAGTGCAGGGCCAGAGAGGTGAGCTGAGTCTTCCCTGGTGAAAGCTGTAATGGAATTAGAGTGGGCAAGAATAAAGCTAGGAGATGTCTGGAAGCGTGGGCAAGTAAAGACCCTGAGGGATGAATATAGAGCCCAGTTACAGGAAACTAATAAAACACCATCAACTGGGCTGGTCAAAGGCAGACATACCAGTTTGCTCCTAGATAAAGAAAAAGACAGACAGAGGCTCTTGTGAAGTCATAATTCCAGTTAGGCAATCATGGTCTTAAGCCATTATGCCCATGAACATGCTGTTTTATACTACCCTTTGGGCTACTAGACATTTTGCCCTCTAGTCCCCAACAGCATCCACCCAGTAAGAAGCAATTTCTCCCTTCCCCTCTTACTTCCTGAGTGCTCCTTCTCAGAGCAGCTGCTCAGTATATAACCACTGAATTTTGAACTTCACGGCTAGCATGATACGGCTTTTGATTCACATTGGTATTATTAACTACATATGTTATCTCTCTCCACTGTCAGACTCAGATGAAGATTTTTATTTTCTATAATTGTGGAGTCCCTGCTTTAACAAATATTAACTATGTCTCTAGTCTAAATTCTTTTTATTGTTTTATCGCTAAGGTATGTCCAACTCTTTGAGACTCCATGGACTGCAGCACGCCAGGCCTCCCTGGCCCTCACTGTCTCCCAGACCCAAGTTCATGTCCATTGACTCTACTAACAAACCATCTGAACTCTAGCCCTTTAGAAAAGAGGCTTCTAAGGTCTGAAGGGAGAAAATGATCCACCTAGTTTAATGAAGAGTCAAACACATATTCATATGTATTCTTCCTCACTCTGTCTTTGAATACTATTATTCATTTTCTTAAAGGGGTATATAGATATGCATATATATAAAATTTTTAAATGAAGAAAGGGTATACACACACAAAATTTATTTTCCCCACCCCTGAACTCACCAGGTTCCCACTTCAGGACCTACCGCAGCAGCAACCTCTGTTACCAGTTTGTCGTGCATTCTTTCAGAACGTCTGTGTATTTACAGAAGTACACTTAGGCGTGCATACCACCTTCTGACCTGCAGGCTAGTGTCCTTCCCATTTCTCTGTATGGCCACTGCAGCTTCTATTGCTCAAGACCAGCTGTGACAAAACAGATGACACATTTGTCCTGTTGAAGGAAAACTTGGTGACTCAGACACAAATTGTTCCATACACCTTTCATCCTCATTACCAGGTAACTCTGCCAAGGTCAAGTGGTGACATTCTGATTTACTACTAAGCAGACTGACTACAACTCGCACTTGATGAGAATCTGAAATTCAAATACCAAAAAAGAAAAAAATATATATTTCCTTAAGGCTTCCAGTTTCGTAATCAAACTTGCTTTTTTACTTTGTTGAAAATATTATTTTCCTCTTGGTTCAGTGAACACACTCTATTTGAAGGAACGAAACAAAACTTCCCCTGAACCTCCAATTAATCACCAAATCTTAAATTTAAGATCCAGTTTCACCCCATTCCTAAAATCTCTATTTAGTGGCTCAGAGAGCAGGGACGAAGGAGCCTCACTGTTTTCACTGGCAAAATGAGGCTGAGCCAAATCCAGACTCCAGGTATGAAATACAAATTTGGCTGGCTGTAGATATGCCATTTACTAGAACCTGTATTCGAATAAATCAAGGATACATTTCTCTTGGCTCTTATAGAGAGCCTTTCAAATGGTGACTCCAGCCCTCCTAAGGATTTTGTCCAGATCGCCTGAAAGTGAACAATTTTCACAAGTTTGTTTTGGCATCCACAGCATAAATTTTTATTGAAAGTCACAGTTGTTTTAGTGGGCACCACAGTCTCCCAAGAGACCTCTACTGGGGCCTCCCAGCCAATTTGATGAGAACTATGTGCACCTAAAACATGCCAAGTGTTGTAAGGACTGACCTGCCCTCCAACTCCTTGCTCGTCGGGTACACGACCACTGACTCATTTGTACTTTGCATTTAAGGACATGCTCTTGAGTGTGTCTGCAGCATTTCTGAAATCAAGCAGCCATCTCCATATTGAAGATTCCTTTTTTTTTCTTCAAAGGTTTTTGTTTCTCTGGAGTTACACCCAATTTATTCTATCATATCAAACAGGTAAGGCAATAGGAGAATGTGTTTACTAGGAATATACATTTTCCATGGAATGAAACAAAATAAAGATGTGCTTGGGAAGGAAAGGAATGTAGCCCAACCCGATTCTCAAAATGTCCTTTAAATAACTAGTAGGGGAAGATCACAGATTTAGGAGGCTTCAAAAGAGTATGTAGAGGTATTTTGAGACAAAAAGGACATCTTTCATGTCTATACTACCATACATAAATCATCACATAATCACTAGGAAGGCAAACCAAAATGGGCTGAAATTTGAGTTTACAAGGTCCTTGTCCCATGATTGAGAGGTCTTCCACATTTTTCCTTTATTACTTTTTCTATGGGCCATTTTATCCTTGTGTTTTATTACTTGGAATGATGGGAAAACTTAGAATTTCACTTTATGAAATAATTAAGAAGAGTTAGATTATTAATGGGTCAACACTGAAACAGCACAATTCTCATTTAAAAAAAATTAAACTAAAACCCTCTAAGCCATCTTTTTCATATTTATAAACAGCTTTGTTAACAAATTTTCATTAAGGCCAGAAAACTAATATAGCAAAGAAAAAGAGTACATGAAATAAATTTTATTAGCTTCTCTCAGTAAAAAAAGTCTCATGCCAACCAGAAGAGAAAAGAAATCTGTTATTTAACAATTTTCACCTTCCCTTCAATTATGCTAGCTTTAATATTTTTCCCTTGAATTCCCATGGGTTATACAGGACTCTTAAACCTCAAGAATAAAAACAAGAAGCCTTTTCAAAATCACATGGGTAAAGTCTCAACTTGCTGTTAAAAATACTACTGACGAGGCCAGTGCTTCCTTCTCTGTGAAGGTTTCATAGGTTACACGAACTCAGAGAGCCACTGTGAGTCACACTGAACGACAGAGGGTGTGGCATTCTGCATCATCACTTCTCCAGAGAAATACCATGGCAGATTCTAGGAGCGATCCCACCAAAAGTTATTCCCTGTTTCATTTCCCTTTCCTTTTTTCCACTAAAGAGGCTTAAAAGGAAGATTACTTTCCCATCCTCCCTTCCACCTGGAGATAGCTATATCACCAAGTTCTGGTTAAAATGACATTAGAAAAAGTTGATAAAGGGCAGTGCTGCTGCAACTTTACTATGCGTAAGAATTACCTGGGGATCTTGGTAAAATACAGAATCCAAATCAGTAATCAGGGTGGTACCCGGAATGTTGCACTTTAAGTTCCAGGTGATGAACCGTGTGTCATGTGAGAACCACAGTTTGGGTACCAAGGTGTTAGAAGGCATCTGGCAAGGAGTTTCCTCCTTGATTTAGAGAGAGTGTGCAAAGAGAAAGCTACTTCCTGTCCTTCCCTTCAGCTTCCTGCTTTGAATAGAATTGGAGGAGGAGGTAGGTGTGGGGCTGTATGAGCTATCGTGCACTCAAGAGGGACGGAATTCCACAGAGCAGTGCAAAGTAGAAGAATGGAAACTGTCCAGGTATTATTAATTATTTTCTTTGTCTCCATTTAACACTAACTCAGTTTTAGTTCAGAATCTTTTTATATCCACAACATTCTTGTCAATACAAAAAAAAAAAAAAAAAAAAAAGGGGCAAAAAACTCCTCAAGCTTGAAAAGTATTTGTAGGTGAGTGCTGAAGCTGAAACTCCAATACTTTGGCCACATCATGCGAAGAGTTGACTCACTGGAAAAGACTCTGATACTGGGAGGGATTAGGGGCAGGAGGAGAAGGGAATGACAGAGGATGAGATGGCTGAATGGCATCACCGACTCAATGGACATGAGTTTGGGTAAACTCCGGGAGCTGATGATGGACAGGGAGGCCTGGCGTGCTGCAATTCACGGGGTCGCAAAGAGTCAGACACGACTGAGCGACTGAACTGAACTGAACTGAACTGACACATTTTGGGCTTAATCAATGATCACCTTAAGATAAATGTGAGGATAGCAGGTTGAGTCTATAAATCATTGTGTTCAAAAGAGCCTAAAGAGACTCCCAGGAAAGAAATTATCTGACGAGAAGAAGCAATCTTTTAGATGTATTGGTTTGTTTGGGGTACTCAGTGCCAGGACAGAGAGGATAAGGATGATTCTAAGCATAACCCCATTTATGTCTGTAACTGTGGTCTAGCCACCATGATCTCATACTTGAGCTCAAGACAAAGAGGACTGTAATAGAAAAAAATGAAGAAAAAAAAAAACTAAAAATGCAAACAGTATTTTTGAGAGTTTATGGCATTGCTATAAGATGTTAGAAGTTTACATGACAGTGTGAGGGGTCATTTGTATTGACTGTAAGAGTCAGAGCTTTGGTTTAGGTGGCATTGTCACCGGCTTATGACACTGCCATCTTGGCTCAGCAACTGGTGTACAATAAAAACAGCTCCAATGTACATTGTTAAAAGAGCTGCTGCTGTGTTCATTGCCATAGTGATTTGGGGCTAAAGAGAAGATCACAGGTGGCACACTGCAATCAAATGATGTGGCTGCAGACTACCTGGGAAGCATTTGAAGGCTACTAGCATTTCCATGTGAAGGCAATGGCACCCCACTCCAGTCCTCTTGCCTGGAAAATCTCATGGGTGGAGGAGCCTGGTAGGCTGCAGTCCATGGGGTCGCAAAGAGTCAGATACGACAGCGTGACTTCACTTTCACTTTTCACTCTCATGCATTGGAGAAGGAAATGGCAACCCACTCCAGTGTTCTTGCCTGGAGAATCCCAGGGACGGAGCAGCCTGGTGGGCTGCCGTCTATGGAGTCGCACAGTCGGACACAACTGAAGCTACTTAGCAGCAGCATTTCCACACAGAGAAGGCAATGGCACCCCACTCCAGTACTCTTGCCTGGAAAATCCCATGGACAGAGGAGCCTGGTAGGCTGCAGTCCATGAGGTCGCTAGGAGTTGGACACGACTAAGCGACTTCACTTTCACTTTTCACTTTCATGCATTGGAGAAGGAAATGGCAACCCACTCCAGCGTTCTTGCCTGAAGAATCCCAGGGACAGGGGAGCCTGGAGGGCTGGTGTCTATGGGGTCACACAGAGTCAGACACTACTGACGTGACTTAGCAGCAGCAGCATTTTCACAAAGCAGGTAACATGTACCTAGAAAAAAATGATTTGTAGTTGTCTGTTTTCCTCTTGCTATGATTAAGAAAGTTAATTCTTCATTCAATACTTCTCACAATTCTGCATTTCCCAATGGCTATTGTATGGATATATTCAAAGCATGCCTGTTTGAGTCCATCTTCCACTGGCTACTGCTCCCATCTGAAAGAGATGCACATCACTTTCATTCCCATTCTACTGCCCAAAGTGAGTTACAACTTTAAGGGAGGACAAGGAATGAAAATAACTACCATGTTCCTAGAAGGAGGAGAATCAGAATATAACAGTCAAATGACTGCCACAGTACTTAAACAGTGAATTACAGATGTCATATAATAGGAGTAGAGAAATTAGTGATGCTTGTTATAAGCAAATCAAAATTAAATTACTCCACCTAATTTTGGAGCTAAGAATTGCATTATTGTTCTCCTCACCTAGCACAACTCTGCATGACTCCCTAAGCACAGGTTGTGCCTATTAACTTATGACCTAACAGCCAAATGGTATTTTTATTTCCTTTATTTTCTTTTTATGAAGCCATGATTCTTTTGGTCTACATTACATTGGAAAATTGGCCATGCAACAAAAAAAAGTCTCATATCTGATGTTTAAAATAAGTTACATTTCAGAAGTATTCCAACTTTCCTCTTGAATGGTTACAGTGGACAGGGTTCAGAGGAAAATTTGTGAATGGGGTATGATTTCGAGCCATTTCATTATTGTTTGGGGATATACTTTCTTTCTACTCTCTACTCCTGCATTCCAAGTCTTCTACAAGTCTACAATTCACATTTAAATTTTCAGTTTTCTAAAGAGAAATCCTTATTAGAAACTGTTCCAATCAATCACAATCAAAATTTGACTCTACTGTGACCCATTTCTTTAATGACACACATCTTTGCTAATCAATATAAAAAAATAATTTATTATAAAGTTTTCATGCTCAAAAGGAACAGAATATGTGACCCTTTACACTAGAAAATTTAGAAATTAACATGGGCTTTCAATACATGAAGCCAAAGGAAAGAGAAGCACTAGGAATTTCAGTGTTTAGGAAAAGAATTATGGCATAACTTGTTGAATAGAGCTTCCCTTGAGGGTTTCCCTCAACTCACTCCATCGACCTTGAAATGATACTAAAAACATAAATAATATCTTTTTCATTCTCCTGCTACTAAAATAACCTAAATGATACCATCTGATGCTGGCAAGTGTGCAGTATAGTGGGCCCTCTAATACAATGCTTTATATCAGAATAGGATGACTTTGGCTGGAAAGGAAACTTGGATTATCAACTCAACAGATACTTCAAGGTTTAAAGCTGATTGCTAATGAATGTTAAGAAAAATACAAAAGAAACATTCAAATATTCCTACACGTGAGCCCTTCTGCAGGCACACTGCTTTCTTTCAGTAAGTTGTTCACCACATCCATTCCCTTGCTTTTGTGGGTTTTCACATGCCATTCGTAGTGTTTGAAGTGTATCACCTGCTTTCTCTATCCCACCTGACATTTTTGCTGATTAGGTCTGTATTGTTTATTTAAATGCTACTTCTTCTAGGAAGCCCTATAACGCTCTGGGATGAGAGGATTGAACCTCATCTATGTGTTTTTACAGTATGTCTGTGTCCCTGTCAAAGCACTGTCTCCTCTATAGATCTGTCTGCAGCATTCATAATAAGGAAAGCTTTATCAGCACATGGGTGGTGTCTCTCTAATGTGTCAGGAATAGTCCTTGACATACTGTTCAAAAAGGATATTTTGGGTAAATTAATATATTTAAATTGCAGAAAATAATCTCTTCCTAATACACTGATTGGTTGTACCCATGCCTGATGTTAGGGCTTCAACATTCAACTATTGTAGTAAATCAGTAATAAATAGAGACAGATACACTCTTTAGATACAGACTTAATTAATAGTCTAGGAATAGATAAATAATACCCCATTAGGTTAAGCAAAATATTTAAAAAGGTATAAGCTCAGGATACAGGATGCTTGGGGCTGGTGCACGGGATGATCCAGGGAGATGATAGGGGGTGGGAAGTGGGAGGGGGCTTCGGCATTGGGAGATCGTGTACACCTGTGGCTGATTCATGTCAATGTATGGCAAAACAAATACCGTACTGTAATGTAGAATAAAGTCTTAAAAAAATAAAAATTAAAAAAGATCCTTGTTTATCAAAATTAAATATCAGATTTATTTCATATGGTCACCAATAGGGGATTATTTAAATAATTATAGTGTGACCTTGAATGGAATATTATACAGCCACTGAAATGATGATTATAAAAGAAAGGTTTGAGAAGACTATGTCATAACATGGAAAAGCCTCATGATAAAGTGATAAATGATTACAAGTTAAGACACTAAATTGTTATGGACATTATTATTATAGCTATGTGAAAACACGCATGGGGAAATAAGTAGATTAATGATTGCATTAAAGTGGTGGATTGTAGGAAAATGCTATATTTTCCTTCAGTTCATATTTTAATTTACATGACTATGTTACTTTTATAACTAAACTATATAATAAAGATATTTGTGACTTTCAAAGCAAATCAATATACATAATGGGTGACAAGAACAGTTTGACTGATCACTGTGATTCAAAGTTTGAAAGACAAGATGCTAATGATGGAAATTAATACTGACTGGAAAAATGTAGAGAGTTTACTTAGTTTGACAAGTTAAAAGAAAATAAATCCCAAATTTGATAACAGATGTTCCTGTGGCAGAACTTTTTACCCAGTAGAATGAAGGCAGCTGCCTTGCTTACGAAGCAGGGAGGGAGGCACAGCTGGAAGGAGGCAGTGCTAATCATCACAGGAAGTGCTTATGTATAATTCTTGTCTGATCTTTGTAAATAGAAATGCTAAATTTTTATGTGAAACACCTGAACAACTGAGCACCAAAAGCAGAAGAAATGGAAAGATAGAACAAGCAAATAGCTAGACAAGGGAGTGTTTCAGAGAGGAAATATGTCAGTCTCTGGCTCAAAAGTAAATGGTTTTCTTGTAGAAAGAAGTGTTCATAGCACCTATTAAATGCATACTCAAATCACTCTATCACAAAACAAAGCCATCTGTTTAAAATTAACATTTGCAATGCACATTTTAAAGAAAAGACTATAGAAGGCACATATACTCGGAAAATGAAATCTACACTCTTGGGATAAGCGATACTTCCTTCAAAAGAACTGCAGCGCTCCAGAGCTTATTCTTTATACCAAAAGAAATAACAATTAGATACACAGTGTTAACAGAGGCATATTTAGTTCTCTGAGAGGAAAGTCTATTAAGCTGAGAATCAAACACATGATTCCACTGTTTAGTATGCCAAACTTCCTTAGATGCAACTGACAAGAGAAAAAATATATAACTAGAGTGTATTCTAAAAATTAGAAACACAAATTGCACATCTTAAAGCCATGACTTAGATATATTACACTGTTTGGCTACCCTAAGAAGCTATTTGTTAGGAACTTCAACACAGAATCACGATTTATCAGTTTATATTTGGACACTAGCACTGAATGGATATATAAACATTTTTAAAGGGATCTATTTAAGAGAGCAAGACTGGGGCAATAGAATCATAAGGCTTAAATTGATGGCTTTTTCACCTTTTCCAGTATTTTTATGGCTAGGTTTCATGCACATGGACACAGACCATGTTAGATACTTAGCAAGTGGAAAGAAAAAAATCCTGTTTTTTTTCCTGTTTTTTAAACTATTCCTGTTTTAAAATATCTGTGTTGAGAAACACTTTAATAAGTCTGTCCAGTTCTGAAATAGTGGCCTCTTGCTCAATGTTGAATGATTGGGAGCTGTGGTATCCAATTTAATCACCATCATAATAGACACATGTAGCTGTTGAATGTTAATGTAAATTAATTAAAATTAAATGTAATATTTAATTCATTTCAAGTGCTCAGTAGGCACTTGTGACTAACAGATTGTATGGCACAGATTGATTATAGAACATTTCCATCACCAGGGTTGGATAGTGCTGATTTAGGGGAAATTTGAGAGAGAAACTATTCTATAGGAATATTAGATTTGAGGGATCAGGAAATTTCTAAAGAAGGGACAAGGAGATCTGAAGAGTGGGAGTGGAAGCTGCAGTGTGGGGAGAGCCAAGGTCCTTATTTGAAAAGAGGTCCTGTTGGCTATCATCTGGAGTATTTTTACAAACACAGCTAACATTCAGTATTAAGTACTCCACTTCATCCCATCCTTAGCCTTTGTTCCAAATCTTCAGGAAATTCTCTGCCCTGTACCCCCTCTCCAGCAGTATTATTTAGGGAAGATAAGTTAGTGTCACAGAGTTAAGGTGAAATGAAAAAGTGGAGATTAGAAATTCAATAGAGGTAGGAACTTTAGACGGAGAAGGCAATGGCAGCCCACTCCAGCGCTCTGGCCTGGAAAATCCCATGGATGGAGGCGGCTGGTGGGCTGCAGTCCATGGGGTCGCTTGAGAGTTGGACACAACTCATTGACTTCACTTTCACTTTTCACTTTCATGCATTGGAGAAGGAAATGGCCACCCACTCCAGTGTTCTTGCCTGGAGAATCCCAGGGACGGGGAGCCTGGTGGGCTGCCGTCTCTGGGGTCGCACAGAGTCGGACACGACTGAAGCGACTTAGCAGCAGCAGCAGCAGCAGCAGCAGGAACTTAAGAAGAAAGAGAGGAAAAAAAAAAAAAGACATCTCTTCCTCCTCTTATTCCAAACTAACCTCAAGTAAGAACTCTTAGAGTGGGGCTTCTATCAACTTTTATTGAAACTAATCAAAGGAAAGCTAACTGCAACTGACCCTAGAATTATTTCACTTTGCCAAATGACACAGGTTATAACACGTGTGTGAAAAAATCATAAACTATCATTGTTCACCTTGATTTTCTGAGATAAGCCTTTTCTTAGTCAATAAAAGGGATAAAATAAAAGAATCCCAATGCATTTTTGTCCATTTATCCAGCTGAGAAAGGCTTAAGTTGAAAAGATATAAAAGTACTCTTTTTTCGAGGTGGGAATTCCTTGCTTGCTGATGAGGGGTCAACTTTGGAAACTTCCTCTTAGCTTTATTCCGTCTCTGTCTACTCTCTGCTACCAGCTTTAGAAACATTAAGAATAGAAAGGGCCTTCGTGCAGGGCCTACTTTCTGGGTGATGTTCCAACTCAGAAATAAAATAAGGCTTATGTCATGAGGTTTCTGGGTTGCCAACACCAGAAAGTGCGCTAGCTTTTGGGTTGGGTGCAAGAGTGACTGACTGTTCTTTTGTTTTCAAAACCAATAACATCCACCATATTAAACAGGAATTTGATGTTTATTTGTGGATTTTTTAAAAGTCTTTTGGTCAGCCCTGCAAATAATGCAGACTTCCGAAAATTAAAGAAATACCAAAATAACTGTGGTATTTCCTCAGTTGAACAGAATGGTTTCTTCAGAGCAGATTTGCTGCATAAACACTAAACATTTTCTTTCCCTCCAGTAACATCTGTGAACAAGCTTACTACTTGGGAAAATGAAGGACTAATAACTACATCCAGACATGGGTGGGTACAGGTGCTTCCACACAGTTCCACAAACACATCCCAGTTCCGACAAGAGGGCTATTTCTGCCTGACCTCTTCCCTTTTAGACTTCAGTCACACTGTGTGTTTGGCCTGGGAAAAGATGACCTGCTGGCAGGGCTGTCAGCAGCAGCACTAAGGGGACTGGCTTTTACTGGCAGAGTGCATTCCTGAACATATTGACTCTCTGAACAGAGGACAACAGCCCAGCAATTTATTAAAAGCAATTGTGTGTTTCTTAGGTCTAGCCAAACATTTGGTGCATGTTATACAACCCTCCAAGACCAAACTTCAGTCAAACCTCTTTCAAGAAAAGCTTCCCAAGTATCCCAGATTTCGACAAACTTCTGACTTCCCATGGCAACCATTGTCTGGAAGGTTCAGTGGACACTTAACTATGCACTGCCTTAGAAGAGGTTACCTCTTCCACTTTTAATAAAAAGTTATTTAAAATTTTTATTCTATTTAATTTCTCTCACTTAGAACTTCATAATCTTTACTGGCAAAGTTAGATTTTTACATTTATTTGTTTGTTAAATAATTCTTAGTATGATAGGTTGTACCTAACAGGTCTTAATACATTTGTGTTGATTTTTTATCATAATGATGCATTAAATATATATTATACACACACACACATGAATTTATGCCATAATTGAAATAGTGAACATGTCATCACTTCATAATATTTCCTTGTCCCCTTTGTATGGTTCCCCCCTGCCCCCACTCAACCTGAATTACCATCCCCAGACAACTAGTGCTAATCTTCTGATACTATGGTCTTCATTTTCTGGAATTTTATGTAAATGGAATCATATAGAACATATGCTCTTGTGTTCACCTTCTTTCATTCAACAGAACGATTTTGAGATTCACTCACATTGTATGTTCACAAATGGCTCAGTTTTTTTAAATTGCTGAGTAGTATTCCAGTCTATGGATACACCAAATTTTGTTCATCTACTCATGTTTCACAGATATTTGGGTTGTCTCCAGTTTTTTAAACCGTTACAAATAAAGCTGCTATGAATGTTTATCTATTTATCTGTAAGTCTTTGTATGGACATATCTTTCACTCCTCTTGAGTAAATGTCTAAAATATAGAAGTCAGATTGTAATTGTTGTGTATTTAACTTTTAAGGGACTTCCAAATTGCTTTCTAAAGCAGTTGTAACATTTTATATAGCAAACAGCAATATATGAGTGTTTAAGGTCCTCTACATCCTTGCCAACCCATTATATGATTAGCCCCTTAATTCCAGCTACTCTAATAAGTGTATAGTTAGTTGTAACTTGTATTTGTGGTGTTGCTTGCATTTCCTAATGACTAAGGATTTTTAACATCTGTTCAGGTGCTCATTTGCTATTCATAGGTCTTTTTAGTGAAGAGTCTGTTAAAATATATTCCAAGTTAAAATTTTTGACCATTCACCCATTTTTTAATTTTTGAGAGTTCCTTATACAATTTGCACACAAGCCCTTTATCAGATATATGATTTACAAATAGTTTTCCTCATCTCTGACTTGTCTTAATTCTCAGAAGTTTTAATTTTGATAGAGCTCAATTTATCATTTTTGTATATGTGCTTTGGTTATTGTACTTATTATGATCTCTGCATAAACCAAGGCAAAACACACACACACTTTTCTCCTGTGCTTTCTTCTGGAAATTTTACAGTTTTAGATTCTCTATTTGAGTTCATTTTTGTATATGGTGTGAGATATGGGTTGAAATTTGTCTGAATATGAATAGCCATTTGTTCTAGAACCATCTGTGGAAAAGACATCCTTTCTTCATCCAGTTGCCTTTGCATATTATTGAAAATCAATTGACCATATACTTGTGGGTCTGTTTCTGGACTCTGTACTCAATTACACTGGTAAACTAGTCGCTCTTTAAAGCAGTATCATATTGCCTTGCTTTCTGTAGCTTTAGAAATCTTCAAATAAGGTAGTGTTTGATCTCTTGTTCTATTTTTTCAAAACTGTTGTGACTATATTATCTTTTTTTTCATTTCTACATGAATTTTAGAATCAGCTTGTCAATTTCTACAAAATAGCCTGTTGAGGTTTTTTTTTTTTTTTTTCTGGATTGAGCTGAACATATAGATCAATTTCAGAGAGTTAACACCTTAACAATATCTTAACATCGTCTAACCTATGAACAAGTAATGTTTCCCCATTAATTTCAGTTCAGTTCAGTCGCTCAGTCGTGTCTGACTCTGTGACCCCATGGACTACAGCATGCCAGGCTTCCTGGTCCATCACCACTCTTGGAATTTGCTCAAATTCATGTCCATCAAGTCGGTGATGCCATCCAACCAACTCATCCTCTGTAGTCCCCTTCTCCTCCTGCCTTCATCATTCCAGCATCAGGGTCTTTTCCAGTGAATCAGTTCTTTGCATCAGGTGGCCAAAGTATTGGAGTTTCAGCTTCAGCATTAATTTAGGTCCTCTTTAATTTCATTCAACACTGTTTATAGTTTCTAGTGAGTGGAACTTGTATATATGTTGCTAGATTTACCCCTAAGTATCTCATATTATCTAAGGATATTAGAAATAATATTGTTTTTTACTTTCAGTTGCTGACTGATTGTTGCTAGCATAGAAATACAGCTGATTTCTGCCTACTGATTCAGAATCCTACAGCCTTGTTAAACTCACTTATTAGCTTTTGAACTTTTTGTGCATTCCAATAAATCTTCTACAAAGATAATCATGTTGTCTGTGAATGCAGTTTCCTTCATTCCTTTCCAAACTGGATGCTTTTGTTTTTTCCTGCTTTACTGAATTAGCTAGATCTTCTAGTATAATGGTGAATAGACATGGTGAGAGCAGACTTCCTTCTCTTATTGCTGATCTTTGAAAATTCAGTAGTTCACCATTAAGATATTAGCTATAGTTTTTGTTTTCTAATAGATACCCTTTCTCAGGTTGAATAAGTCTCCTTCTCTACCTGCCTGCTGAAGTTTTGGAGATTTGTTTGCTTTTAACCAGGAATGGATGCTGAATTCTGTAAATAATTTTTCTGTGTCTACTGACCTGATGCTGAAGCTGAAACTCCAATACTTTGGCCACCTGTTGCGAAGAACTGACTCACTGGAAAAGACCTTGAAGCTGGGAAAGATTGAAGGCAGGAGGAGAAGGGGACAACAGAGGATGAGATTGTTGGATGGCATCACTGGACTCGATGGACCTGAGTTTAAGTAAACTCTGGGAGTTGGTGATGAACAGGGAAGCCTAGAGTGCTGCAGTCCATGGGGCCACAGAGAGTTGGACACGACTGAGTGACTGAACTGAACTGACCTGATCATATGTTGCTAGCTTTGTAGTCGTATCTATTTTAATATTTCTCTGCCTTCTTTAGAATTAAATAGTTTTATGGTTCCAATTTAATCTTTTTTTTTGCTTATATTTATAACTTTTGCTTTGCTCTTTTAGTGGTTTCAGGTTTACAGCATAACACCTTTACTTATCACAGTCTGTCAAGTGATATTATACTACTTTGTATGTAATTTAATAATACTAAAATAATATACTTTTTTTTCCCAGGGACTTTATACTATGGTTTTCATACATTTTTCTAATACATATATTATTTAAAAATAATAATCATTATCTTGTAAATAAATTCAAATCATAAGAAAAAATCATATATTAATATTTGTCCATATAACTTGCATCTTTTTGGTGCTCTTCTTTTGTGTATTCTATATTTCCACTACTGTTATTTTCTTTATGAGAGGATTCCCTTTAAATTTTTATATTATGTAGGGCTATTGGTGAGGAGGTCATGGCAATCCACTCCAGTATTGTTGCCTGGAGAATCCCAGGGACAGAGGAGCCTGGTGAGTTACATATCTGTATGAATGTTTATATCTATATGTTTCCTTTATATCTGTGCTTTAATGGGTAAAAGAGACCAAGAAGAGATTATTAAAGCTACTCTGTGCTGAGTGTGGCAGAGTAAGGGGGGCATGCTGAGAATCGAGGGTAAATAATGTTACCCTGTTTTCCCAGTCTTTGAACTAGAAAGCTTATGTGAGTTGTATTTCTTTCATAATCAATGGGCTGGATCAGATTTGGATGTATCCTTCTTTTGGAGTTTTTATTACTCAATTTTCTGTCTCCCTTTAGTTCACCCAGGAACCCAGCTTCCCAGAAGTCTTTGATTGCTATTCCTTGGATAAGAACATGGAATGTCTTTGGGAAGGTATGTACCCAGACAGAAACAACAGGGCTAGAAGAAGGCAGGGGGTAATATTTTACCTGGGAAGAATAAGCATTTAAAAATACTACCTAATATATATTTTTTTCTCACAGTAGTCCAGTTTTTCACCCTCCACTATTGCCCTTGAGCAATTAAAGCTTAGACCCAGAGTTTTACTGTCCCATGGAAGGAGTAATAGATAGATACTACCTAGACCAAAAATGCCATTGCTCAGTCAAAACAGACTGTTTTGACTCCTTTGTGAAATCCAGACTTCACTGAAACAAAGTCTTTAAAAAACAGATTCTAAACTTCCTTTTATATATCAAGAACAAAACATGAGGGTCTGAGAATATTTATTATAAGCCACAGTAAAGAGAAGAATGAAGATAATTGTAAAGGAAGATTCCATCCAACAGAAATAAGAAAATATTCTTCTAATTTCTATGGAGCAGAGCCTAGAAGGATGGGTGTTGGGCAAGTGGTCATATGCAAGAATATCTAGCTCCTCTCTCGGGGTCAATGTCCCTGGGGTGAGAGGAATGTGAGTCACTCAGTCATGTCATGACTCTTTGCAATCCCATGAACTGTAATATGCCAGGCTCCTCTGTCCATGGGATTCTCCAGGGAAGAATACTGGAGTGAGTTGCCATTCCCTTCTCCAGGGGATCTTCTTGATCCAGGGATCAAACTCGGGTCTCCTGCATTATAGGCAGATTCTTTACCATCCGAAACACCAGGGAAGCCCCAGGGTGAGAGGAGGGAAGATATCAAATAGGTTGAGGGATACTTCAAAAGCATGGGAGCTGGTGGTCTATGTCTATAAAACGAGACAGCAAAACCCCATATCCAGTTTGGTGTTGGAGCAACAGGGCTCATATGGGCAGAATAGCAATGGCTAAGTGAGGGGTCTTGAGCTGTCCTACAGAATTCTGTATCCTACAGTCAGGCATGGCGAAGCAGTCAAAGATCCTGGAGCTTCCCAGTGGGGCACTCATGTACAGGACCAATAGACCAAGGAGGCCTAGAGCACAGGGTCATTGTACACAAAGGCAGTGGCTAAATCTATGATCCCTGACCTGTGAATGCCAGCACAATACTACAGAATCAGTCTAGATAAGACCAGCCACAACTCACCAGGCGCCAGTGTGCAGCCCTCACAGGCTCAAGGCAAAATGAGGGCATCTCACTAAAGGCTAGAAAGAGACTGCCTTCCCCCAAAGCACGAAGGCTGCTAGAGCTTCCCCTAATACCTGAACACCAGTTTGAGCAGAAAGAAAGGGAGTAAAAACCTTGAAAATAATAAATCAGAATTTATAATCTTCAAAATAAATTTGAATTTTAAGAGAACAACTTGCCTTTCATTAGAAAGTGTGATTATTTGTTTGCTATCAGCAACAAAAAGGGTTTCTGAGGCAGGATGAGATCTGTTTTAGAAAATAAAGATATTACAATTTATTGCAGATTTGAATCTTGGTGTATGTATTTCAACCACTCCCCCGCTGCACTACACATTCCTAAGCTTTAGCAGTCACTCCTAATGCAGAATTATGCAGAGAGAGAGCTCCAGGGTGATACAGATGCCTGCAGTCTCCTGGGTCAGACTTACTCCCTTCTCTGAGCAAATGATGCTCTGCCTTCTGCACAAGAAGAATCTCCCGGAACAAGTAAACACAGCTGGTGAGGCTTTGTTGAATCAGTTCACCTTCTTACATTTTCACATAAGGGAGAGGACAAGAGAATTAGAGACTTGTTCTGTCTTTCAAACATGAAAGGATACATGAAAGAGAAACCCTAAGAAAGTTGATACAAGTCTTCCATGCCACTGTTAGTCTTATAAAGTAGTGCTATTTATTCACTTAAAAATATTAATTGACCACCTTCTACGTACACATGAGCAGTGCAGAGGGCTCTAGGGTTATCTGTGGTGACTGAATATATATATTCAGTCAAAATCTTGGTGAGGGAAACAGACAATTATCAACTCTGTGCTGGATTTAGCTATATTTTCCTGTTTTCGGGAACAAGCTATACAGCATGCTAATTAAAATTTTGCTAAAGTTTTGCTTTCTAATAAAAAAATACTATTTGTAAGAATAATGTAATTTTATATTCTGATTATTTTATTTTTTATATTGAAGTATATTTGACTTACAATATTATACTAGTTTCAGGTGTACAGCATAGTGATAAAATACTTTCACAGATTATACTCTACTTAAAAATTATTACAAAATAATGGCTATATTGTCCCTGTGCTGTACAATTTATTCTCATTGCTTATTTATTTTGCACAGTAGCCGCTAATTTGTTACTTGTATCTATATGTTTCTGTTTTGTTGTATTAATTTTTTTCAGATTCCACATATAAGTGGTAACATACAGTATTTGTCCTGCTCTGTCTGACATTTCATTCAGTATAATATGCTCTGTGCTGTGTTCAGCCACTCAGTCAGGTCCAACTCGTTGAGATCCCATGGACTGTAGCCCTCCAGGCTCCTCTGTCCATGGAGATTCTCCAGGCATGAATACTGGGATGGGTTGCCATGCCCTCCTCCAGGGAATCTTCCCATCCCAGGGATCAAACCCAGGTCTCCCACACTGCAGGTGGATTCTGTACTATTTGAGCCACCAGGGAAGCCCATAATATGCTCTAGGTCCGTCTGTATTGTTATAAATGGCAAGCTTTCATTCTTTTTATGGCTGAATAATATTCCATTGCATACATGTGTCTATAGGTCTACACATACATATATACAATCACACATATATACAATACTCCACTGTATATATGTATGTGTATACATATGTGTGTATGTGTCACCCCTTTATCCATTCATTTGTTGAAATACACTTAAAGTTGCTTCCATATTACAGCAATTGTAAATAGTGCTGCTATGATCATTAGGATATATGTACCTTTTGAATTAGTGTTTTCATTTTCTTCAGATATATACCAAGAAATGAAATTACTCAGTCATATGGTAGTTCTATTTTTAGTTTCTCGAGGAGCCTGCAGATTGTTTTCCACAGTGGCTGCACCAATTTACATTCCAGCAACAGTGTGCCAGGATTCCCTTTCCTTCACATCCTCACCAACATGTAAGTCGTTTATAGCCTTTTTGATGATAGCCATTCTGACAGGTATGAGGTGATACGTCATTGTGGTTTTGATCTGCATTTCTCTGATGATTACTGATGTTGAACATCTTTCCATATGCTTGTAAACCATCTTATACTTTCTTTGGAAAAATGTCTATTCAGGTCTACTGCTCATTTTTAGTCAAATTGTTCATATTTTGATACTGAGTTATATAAACTTTTTATATATGTTGGACATTAACCCCTCATTGGTCATAGTACTGAGTATTCTTTAAATTTATTGATTTCTATAAAAAGTTTATTATCACAGTGTGATAGTTGAATAAGATAAATGAATTAGCTTTGGGAACTTGTTTAAAATATAAATTATAGAATGCTACAGTCCAAAAAAAAAAATACTTTCAGCTGGGTGGGAGGCTACTGTCAGGTCTGGGATTTGCTTTTGCTCTACTTACAAACTAATAAATTAGCCTGTTACTGTTTCATGGATTCTGGCTGAAGACACAAGACTCTTTGATTAGAAACACAGAACTCTATTACTCATGGAACAGCAAGGAGCATGAGTGTCAGCATATTTACCAATCCCTGGGTTTCCTTTGGCCCCAAAGCCCATCAACATATAACCAATATGCTCAGACTGATCTGATGCACATGGTGGGTTTGCATCACAGCTAAAGTACACTGACCTTGAGGAATCTACTGCTTTTTAAACAACAGTAAGCAAGCCTATTCTTTATCTGGGGAAATATACTTACCTCTTCTCACAGAAGAGATAAAAAGTCTAGTTATATCTTAGACTAGAAACTAGGTTAGGTGGACATTTCTGGTCACTCCCAACTCTGATATGCTTGTCTGTCTAATTGAAAATTGGGCTTTTCTGTTAAAGTCATTCAGTTCAGTTCAGTCGCTCAGTCGTGTCTGACTCTTTGTGACCCCATGGACTGCAGCACACCAGGCTTCCCCTGTCCATCACCAAGTCCCAGAGCTTACTCAAACTCATGTACATTGAGTTGGTGATACCATCCAACCATCTCATTCTCTGTCGCCCCCTTCTCCTGCCCCTCAATCTTTCCCAGCATCAGGATCTTTTCCAATGAGTCAGTTCTTTGCAGCAAGTGGCCAAAGCATTGGAGTTTCAGCTTTATCATCAGTTCTTCCAGTGAACATTCAGGACCGATCTCCTTTAGGATGGACTGGCTGGATCTCCTTGCAGTACAAGGGACTCTCAAGAGTCTTCTCCAACACCACACTTCAAAAGCATCAGTTCTTTGGCACTCAGCTTTCCTTATAGTCCAACTCTCACATCTATACATGACTACTGGAAAACCAAAGCTTTGACTAGACAGAATTTTATTGGCAAAGTAATGTTTCTGCTTTTAATATGCTGTCTAGGGTAGCCATAACTTTTCTTCCAAGGAGCAAGCGTCTTTTAATTTCAAGGCTGCAGTCACCATCTGCAGCGATTTTGGAGCCCCCAAATAAAGCCTCTCACTGTTTGCGCTGTTTGCCCATGTATTTGCCATGAAGTGATGGGACCAAGTGCCATGATCTTAGTTTTCTGAATGCTGAGTTTTAAGCCGACTTTTTCAGTCTCCTCTTTCACTTTCATCAAGAAGCTCTTTAGTTCTTCTTCGCTTTCTGCCATAAGGATGGTGTCATCTGCATATATGAGGTCATTGATATTTCTCCCAGAAATCTTGATTCCAGCTTGTGTTTCCTCCAGCCCAGAGTTTCTCATGACGTACTCTGCATATAAGTTAAGTAAGCAGGGTGACAATATACAACCTTGATGTACACCTTTCCCTATTTGGAACCAGTCTGTTGTTCCATGTCCAGTTCTAATTGTTGCTTCTTGACCTGCATACAGATTTCTCAGGATGCAGGTCAGGTGGTCTGGTATTCCCATCTCTTTAAGAAAGTTAAAGTCATTAGGTCGAAGAATTCCTACTTCAATCACAATTTTTAAACAGATAAATAGGACTCCTGGTGGCTTCATATTAAAGAATCTGCTCTGCCAAGGCAGGAGACATGGGTTTGATCCCTGGGTTGGGAAGATCCCCTGGAGAAGGGAATGGCTACCACTCTAGTATTCTTGCCTAGGAAATCCCATGGACAGAGGAGCCTGGAAGGCTACAGCCCATGGGGATGTGATGAGTCAGACATGAACGAGTGACTAAACAACAATAGAAGATAAAAATTTTCAGTAATATGTTTCACATAATTTCTCATTCTGGGACTCCCCCCCACCACATTCTGTGTGTGTGTGCTTAGTCACTCAGTCATGCCCAACTCTTTTCGAGCCCGCCAGGTTCCTCTGTCCATGGGGATTCTCCAGGCAAGAATGCTGGAGTGGGTTGCCATGCCCTCATCCGGGGGATCCTCCCTACCCAGGGACCGAACACAGGTCTCCCGCATTGCAGGAGGAATTTTTTTTTTTACCGTCTGAGCCACCAGGGAAGCCCCTGTGCATTCTACCTGATGCCAAAACTGAAAGTAAAACTCAGTGATTCCACAGCTATTTAGGTTTAACACTCAGTGACATTGCGCTGCCCCCTTTCCCTGAGCTTTGATGCTTGTCAGGCTTACACAAAGGCTGCTGTTGCAGGAGTGAGCCCGGGAGGGGAGGGGAGGGTGTTCATTTCCTCACCTGCTTAGGCTCGACGCTGCCTCCCTGTTTCACACATCATTCCTGTCTTGCCCCATCAGTACATATGCAGGATTCCCTGAGATTGATGGTGAAGTCATGAGAAAAAGAGAAGAGCACAGCTGGTAATAAAAGTATTATTTTCCCATACAAGGCTAATTAAATGTTGTTTGATGGTCAAAGGTACTAGGGTGAGTGATGCAAAGAAGACTCTAACTCCTGTAAGGTTGACAGTCACTTTTCTTAAGATTTCTCTCCTCATGTAGGAAGCCCAGCATGGAGTTCATGTACAATTGCACATTGTTGTTTAGTTGCTAAGTCATGTCTGTCTCTTTCGCAACCCATGAACTGCAGACTGTCAGGCTCCTCTGTCCACGAGATTTTCCAGGCAAGAATACTGAGTGGGTTGCCATTCCCTTCTCCAGGGGGATTTTCCCAACACAGGGATCAAACCCATGTCTCCTGCCTTGGCAGGCGGATTCTTTTCTGCTGAGCCACCAGGGAAGCATAGTTGCACAAACCATGTTTCATAGAAAAGCAGGTCTAGAGCGACTGAGCAACTTCACTTTCACTTTTCACTTTCATGCACTGGAGAAGGAAATGGCAACCCACTCCAGTGTTCTTGCCTGGAGAATCCCAGGGACGAGGGAGCCTGGTGGGCTGCCATCTGTGGGGTCGCACAGAGTTGGACATGACTGAAGCGACTTAGCAGCAGCAGCAGCAGCAGCAGCAGCAGCAGCAAAGAATAAGCTTCTGCAAGTTACTCAGTGACCAGGAGAGGGCACTTAGCACAAATGAATGAAATAATTCTGCCAACACCTGGTTTTAAAAGTTCCTCTTTGACTACCATCTGTACCTAACAAGTCAATTTATTTTATGTGTCCATGGCAAACTCTTTTTGATCTAAGGGTAATTGCAATTATGCCTTCCTCTTGGTGAGAGTCCCCAAATTTATAATACTGCAGGTGGCTGGGATACTCATTTTTCCATAGAAGACACAGAAACAAGTTCATATGAATATGAAAAAATGTTAAAGGAAGGGATTTACTTTTGTAGATAATTTCTCAAAATAAACACTTTAGAGGAACCAAAATGTGAGCAATTTTTTCAGAAGAAGGAAAACATATACTTATTGAAACCCTGTGAGGAAAGACTTCTGGTACATTCTCTTTCCTCTGTCTCTTACATGTATAGATGGTTCGGTTCAGATTTTGAGCCCAAAGAATTCACCTTGAAGACACCAAAACAAGGGACGAATACTATTCTATCATAAAACAAAATGAAACACTGTTTCCTGAGGGGGAAAAAGACTTGAATTCTATGTATTTACTTTTAGGCTACCATAGACAAACAACAATAAATTGGCCAACCATGCTCTTCAGGCATATAATTTTCTTTCTTCCCAAAGTGGACACTCCTGGGAAAATACAAATAACTTCTAATTTCAAAATCCTTCAACACAAAAAGAAAGTAGGCCACCTTGACCAGAGCACAAAATATTCTTTTCCAAGAGGACTTGAATGAGTACCTCATTATCCAAGGAAAAAACACATACCAAGATATTTTTAATACTTTGTTTCATTTCATTTTCAAATACTTTTTATAGCCATGGAAAATATTGATGAATTTATTTTTCCAAAACAAAGCTATTATATGTCTTTTAATTTTAGCCTGAAAGTGGCTCCTCATCACAAGTATTTTAGAAATAATAACACTGGCTGAGAGTAGTTGAGAGATATGCTCATGGACATACAGTGTTTCCAAATTTGGGGTAATATTTCCACCCATGAGACATTAATTTTCATACTATAAAGTTGCCTAGAAATTTCAAACTGTTTCTGTCCTACTAGAAATAAAGAAATATTTATAATCCAAAGAGATTATGGTTTAATTTACATTTAGTAACTGTAACCAATTTCAGTTTGGGAACCTAATTCTTTCTGAGTCAAAGAAAGTCCATTTTGCTCTTGATTGACCATTCACTCCCCATGTCTTTAATAACAATAAACTATACCATTACTGAGCAAATACTTTGCCATTATCCTTGCAACTACCTTCTAAAATAGCATTTATTATCCCCATTTTACAAAAAGAAAAGACAGAGGGAGCTCAGAGATGTTGTTGTTGTTGTTGACTTGCTCAGCCCTGTCTGATTCTTTTGAGAACTATGGACTGAAGCTCCATGAAGCTCCTCTGCTCATGGGATTCTCCAGGCAAGAATACTGGAGTGGGTTGCCATTTTCTTCTCCATTTTCTTCTCCAATCCCTCTTCACCACACAGGGATTGAACTTGCTTGGCAGGTGGGTTCTTTACCACTGAACCATCTGGGAAGCGCACTCAGAGGTGTCCCTAAATAGAGAGCCTTAGAGGCAGAGGCAGAACTGGTGCAATGGTGTCGACTCCTAACCCTTGCTGTCTCTACCATGCCTCACTTTTCTTAATTGCATAAATTATTTTACCAAATTGAAACACAAATGTCATTTTTGCTCACTAGCAACAGTGACTACTTTCTTGAGTTTTTTTATTTTTCGATTTTTGGCAGAAAGGGGGTTATGCAGTGAAATAATTTTGTATTGCATCTGGCAAGAATCCAAAAAGTACTAAAACTTCTTCCCTATAAAAAGTATACCTCTATTACTAGGCTGAAAACATGCTGCTACATATATTTTCTAAGAGATCTTGTTATTAATATTAAGGCACTTTTGACCTATTTATTTCATTGTGAACTAAGGTTAAAATCTTGTTGTTGGATATAATACTTAATGATCTAACGATCAAGTCCTTGAAACAACAATATATAGTAATCTGAATAAAAGTATAGATTTCAGAAGGATACTCTGATGTTGGGAGGGATTGGGGGCAGGAGGAGAAGGGGACAACAGAGGATGAGATGGCTGGATGGCATCACCGACTCAGTGGAAGTCGATGGAGTTTGCGTGAACTCCGGGAGTTGGTGATGGACAGGGAGGCCTGGCGTGCAGCGATTCATGCGGTCACAGAGAGTCAGACACGACTGAGCGACTTGAACTGAACTGAAGTGAAGCAGATTCTCTCAAATATTCTGCATGCACTCACATTCAGAGACTCACACAGTTTTTTAAAATCACTCCACATACTTTGCCAATTTTCAACTAGGTGATATAACAGGCTTTAAAAAAGCTAGGGCTTCTTTTGAAAAGATCAGGCACGTAGACCCTCAGAAGGGCATACAATCCTTTAACGTAGCTGCCATCTTCCGGAGAGCCATCAGCATCAAAACAACAGGCAAGGTTTTCCACGTGGTCACTGGTAGCCTAAGCCATTCCTTGGCAGGAGTGCTCAAGACCAAATGAGCTTTGGAGAAAATACCCAGAAGATAGATTTCTGGGAGCCCTAAGCCATCTCAGACTAACCCCTGTGCCTGCTTCTGTCCCTTTCGCATGGATTGTAGCCAGGAGACCTGTAACCTGATCCATGTGTTGAAAGAGCCTGCATACAAGGCTGCTGTGTGTGTCAGAGTGCTAGTGTGCCCAAGCAGAGACATGACCCAGCCTTCCTTGAATGTCTCCCTGCCTCCTTGTGGACCCTGGATTAGGTCCTGGCATTTCAGCCGGAGATGGTACAGGAGCCTAGCTGGTGGGAACTTGCATTCTCCCTCTGGCCAGGCAGTCTACTTGTTCTCTCCAATGACTATCCCAGTGTCTTAAGGGAAGGAATCTACCACATTCTGTGCTGCTCACACCCCAGCTCTGTCCTCTATACTGGGGTGGCCTGTGGGGGTGGAAAAGAGAGAGAGCTGCCTGTGGGGAGACATGCCCAGTGAGGACTCAGCCCAAGTTACCTGAGTGGCAGGGCTCCCTCAGTCCTCTCATCCCGCTTGCTCACCTCTGAAACCTATGACTTCTGAAGCCCCAACACTACCTTCAGCCTTCACCCCTGCTGTCAATCAGCATCAAATGTCAGTCAGTAGAGCTGTTTCAACCCCAGCTTCTGTATTTACTCTCTGTGACAATGGAAATGACTTTGCCTCTTGACTGAGCTTCATACTTTATGCAATATAGAAGTGAGATGTAGCATTGTATAAGTTTAAGTTATACAACGGAGCAAATCAATACAAATAATAAATTAATTAATAATAGAATAATAAAGCTTGACTCTGAGGAAGCAGCTTGAAAGGCACTGATAAATTACTGGACTGTGAGAGACACAAGGCAAACAGAACTCTTAAATTATTATCTTCTCAAGAAAGCAACACTGCATATTTGTTGAAATGGGAAGTTTGTTTTTTTTTTTTAATCCAGAAAGGAAAGGTAAGTGGGAGTCCTAATCTCACTCTTTACACCAAAAATCCACCATGTTTTAAAATGCAGCAATAGAAACTATAAGTGAACTGAAAACAAGATTCTGCCTCGAATAACAGTTTTGTAAAGAAATACTGAGGGATTTCCTGGTGGCTCAGACGGTAAGAGTCTGCCTGCAATGCAGGAGACCTGTGTTCGATCCCCTGGGTCAGAAAGATCTTCTGGAGAAGGAAATGGCAACCCACGCCAGTATTCTTGTGTGGAAAATCCCATGGATGGAGGAGCCCTGCAGGCTATGTCCATGGGGTCGTAAAGAGTCAGACACGACTGAGCAACTTCACTTCAAACAAATGAGGATAGTATTGGTAACAGAACAAAATAGAGCTTATTTCATGAATCTCTAATTAACTAACATAAAACAAAGTGAAAGGATTAACTCAGAAGATAAAGGCTATGAACACTTATGACTGGAAATACTAGTTACTTTTAGACTTCAGATGTTCAAAATCACCTATAATAAAAAGAAAAGCAAATTGGGACTTCCCTGGTGCACAGTGGATAAGAATTGTCCTGCCAATGCAAGGGACATAGGTTTGATCCCTGGTCCAGAAAGATTCCACATGCTACAAAGCAACTAAGCCCACTGGCCACAGCTACCAAAGACTGCAGGCTCCAGAGGCCGTGGCTCCGCAGCAAGAGCAGCCATCGCAGTGAGAGGCCTGTACACCGCAATAGAGCAGCCCCTACTTTCTGCAACTAGGGAAAGCCCACACACAGCAATGAAGACTCAGTGCAACCAAAAATAAAATAAATAGTTAAAAAAAGAAAAAACAAATAAAGCCTATAAGGAAAATAGGAATTTCCAAAGATCAAAATGATAAAACCCTGAAGTGAGCAGGATAGTACATGAAAATGAGTGCTTTCACACATGGCTGATGATAGTAATAAAACCCGAAATTATACTTTTGGAAGGCAATTTGGCAGTAACTAACAAATTAAAAGCACGCATATCCTTTATTCAAAAAATTCTCTTTTTAGGACTATATCCTGCATATATAATCCAATATGAGCAAAAAGCTTTCTATACAAGGGTATTTATTTATTGCAGCATTTTTTAAGTTGGAAAGAACTTAAAGATGTATAAGTAAGGCTAGTTACACAAATAAAGCTCTATATGACAATAAACACTATATAGATAACAGCAAGGCTTCCCTGATAGCTCAGTTGGCAAAGAATCCACCTGCAATGCAGGAGACCCCCGGTTCAATTCCTGAGTTGGGAAGATCTGCTGGAGAAGGGATAGGCTACCCACTCCAATATTCTTGGGCTTCCCTTGTGGCCCAGCTGGTAATGAATCCTCCTGCAATGTGGGAGACCTGGGTTCAATCCCTGGGTTGGGAAGATCCCTTGGAGAAAGGATACCCACTCCAGTATTCCAGCCTGGAGAATTCCTTGGACTGTATAGCCCATGGTGGATGCAAAGAGTCAGACACGACTGAGCAACTTTCACTTTCAGATAAGAGCAAAATCAACAAGACCACACTACTTTACAAATATGTAACGGTTGCCAAAACAATCAGATGGATATATTTTTAAAAAGCATAATCTTATGACACTCTCTTTTTGTGTTTTAGGATACATATTTGTGTATGCTTGTATATATGTGTACACATACACAGAGGGAGGAGGGCATGGCAACCCACTATATTCTTGCCTGGAGAATCCCATGGACAGAGGAGCCTGGGGGCATGGGGGAGCTACAGTCCATGGGGGTCACATGGAGTTGGACATGATTGAAGCAACTGAGCACACAGCTATACATAAGGGATTAAATAAGAAACTGGTACAGTAACAGACACCCCGAGTAAACAGGGGTGAGAGGGGAAATTTACTTTTACTATATATTCCTTAATTGTACCTTTTAGATGTTATAGCATATGCATAATTTGCTTACTTCATTTTCTTTAAGAGTAGGGGCTTTATGGTCAAACAGCTCTATATGAAGTCCCATTTCTACCACTATAGACAGATTACTTAATCTCTCATCATCTTTACAATGAAGATAATTCCCTAAGTAGAAAACATTTGCCATTTTTAAAAGGGCAAATTTTAAACAATGATAATTATTTGTTTGTGGTGGACTTTTAGGCTTTATGATGGGGCAGTAGCTTCCTAGATGACATGACAGTTGTTTTGTTACCCAGATTTCCCTTTCTCCCTCTGGCAATCATATTCAGATATTCCTTTGGAGAACTACCACTTGCCCACTTCTCAAACCATTTGCTTTGAGTAGACCTGATGCTTGACACTGAGGGTTGATGTTTAACTTAGACCTGGCCACAGAGATCTTTGTATCCCTAAATGTATAAGGCAGAAGCAACAGTTTGGCAAAACTGATACCAGCATACCATGAAGAGTGATATTCCTAGTTGCACCTCTTCCTGCCCAGACCCATATACACTACTCACTGGCTGAAAACAGATTCCATGTTCTCTGTGGACTCCAACTCACAAGGAGCTGACTTCTACCTAGCACTGTAAGTGCTGTCTTCAATATGTCATGAGGTACACATTAAGAACTACAAATCTTTTGAGAATCAGCACCTTTATTTACTTCTTTTAGGAATATTTTTCAGTGTTTTGAAGTACAACATATTTGCCTTTCATGAGTGTCTTTGTAATTGGGTCCCGGCAGGATCAGATTCTTTTTTTTTTTTTTGGATAAGATTCTTTTGGGGCTCCAAAATCACTGCAGATGGTGACTGCAGCCATGAAATTAAAAGATGCTTACTCCTTGGAAGGACAGTTATGACCAACCTAGATAGCATATTGAAAAGCAGAGACATTGCTTTGCCAACAAAGGTCCGTCTGGTCAAGGCTATGGTTT
The DNA here is from genome assembly GCA_917880005.1 of Nanger dama. NCBI lineage: Eukaryota > Metazoa > Chordata > Mammalia > Artiodactyla > Bovidae > Nanger > Nanger dama. The sequence goes on along the minus strand of CAKJTW010000057.1, from coordinate 10,088,152 downwards.
ATTCAGTGGTCATGTATGGATGTGAGAGTTGGACTGTGAAGGAAGCTGAGCACTGAAGAATTGATGCTTTTGAACTGTGATGTTGGAGAAGACTCTTGAGAGTCCCTTGGACTCCAAGGAGATCCAACCAGTCCATTCTAAAGGAGATCAGCCCTGGGTGTTCTTTGGAAGGAATGATGCTAAAGCTGAAACTCCCATACTGTGGTCACCTCATGAGAAGAGTTGACTCATTGGAAAAGATTCTGATGCTGGGAGGGATTGGGGGCAGGAGGAGAAGGGGACGACAGAGGATGAGATGGCTGGATGGCACCACTGACTTGATGGACATGAGTCTGAGTGAACTCCGGGAGTTGGTGATGGACAGGGAGGCCTGGAGTGCTGTGATTCATGGGGTCGCAAAGAGTTGGACACGACTGAGCGACTGAACTGAACTGGAGGATCAGATTCTACTTACAGGTCCAAAAGAAATGCTTTACATTGGATGAAACATGAGGCAAATTAGTATCCTTAGGTTAGGTGACAACTTCACTGAAAGTCACCATGGCTTTTTAAAGAAAAGGAAAGACTAGAACACAAGATAGAAGGGGCTACCTTTGCTCTCAACGGAAGATCAATGGGCTTAGTTTTGCTATAAACAGAATTATCCAAATCCTTCGCAGGATCACCTGTCCAAATTCCAAAATCTTACTTTTTCCCAAGAAATGCGTTTTCATGAATTTTCACATAAGAAATCTGACAAGCCTTTGAATTCATCTGTGTTGTAATTTACAAGCTATAGGGTCAGACTGGTTTCTTGCTACCAACAGCCACAAGAAAGAAGATTCTTTTAAAGCTAAAAGTCTTCTGCTTTTCTAACCACATTGAGTGGATAATTTAAAGCACTGAGTTTTTCATTTTTCTTCTTCATCTCTCTAGCATAACACGCAGCAGCCAGTTTACACCTACCCATCAAGTCTTCATACTGTACCACCTTAACACTCAGTTAACAAAGCCATGTTTCCTATAGACACCTCAAGCCAGGTGAATACAGGTAACAAATTAAGTAACTATCTCACCATCAGCCACCATAGGTTATTATTATTCCATTATTTAATGGTAGGTCAGTCCTCACATCCTTCAAACCTAACCAGTGCCTCAAACATTATCATCAGTCAGAATTCAGACACAGATAACAGAAAACATTCTGTTTCAACCAGGGAGTCACAAATCTGGGAATTAGGTACTTATAGAATCATTTAAAGAAGTGGGGAGCTGGATTCTGGAAACAGCTGCAGACTTATTCTGGCCCACCAAGGAGCTGGAAATCTGGAAGCTGTCCCTGGAACTATTCCTCTGGGAACACTTACCTTAGCTGTAATCCAGGGATATGGAAGATGGAGCTCTCAGCTCTAGACCAGCCTGTACCTCCTCGGCTCCGTACTATACCCTGGCCCTGCAGAGCTACTGAATAGACCTTGGGACTTTTCTTGAAGCAGGGAATCCTAACTGCTGAGCAATCATGCTTACCAGCAAAGGCAGCAGAAACTGTAGAAGGGGAACTGCTGCCTCACTTAAGTTTCTATTTTGTGCCTCCCATCTGATCGCAGAACCTATCCTTCAATCCTGGCTTCAACAGACTCTGAGAGGTTCAGATTTTAGCTTTCTCACCCCTGCCATTCAGGAAGTCACATGAGGTGGACCACATCCCCATAAAGTCCTGGAAGCAAAATTCTAACAAGCTTGAAACAGATGACCTCACTTATTCTTGGATTTGTAATAAATGTAGTTCTTGGATGCGTATTTACAAAATGTTAATGAGCTACATTCTGAGCCTAAAATCACCTAGGCAGAGTGTTTTTCCCAGCTAACCTCCAGTGAGTTGGGACTATTCTACTTGAACTTCCTTCCTTCATGTGGTCGGGGGTTGACTTCTAAGCAATGCAAACTAACTTCTAGGGATTTGTGAACTGAAAGGTTCTATAAATATCCTATTAAACAATGTTTAAATTTGTTTAAAGAAGTTCTGGGGTAAAGTTTCATATGTATCGGTGGAAGGGGTAGGGAAACATTTCAGATACTATAGGTATGACTGAGGAATATTGTCTCCTTGAGTAGCTTTTTTTTTGTTTGTTTCTTAGAAAATTCAGTGATCTTTTTATTTACATTAACTGACAGAGAAGGCAAATTATATCCTGATAAGGTACAGTAATCTTCTAAAATAAAGACTATTAAAATGACTTGTGTGCAAGGGGAAAACAATGAATGAGAACCCTGAGCACACAGACATCCCTGTGCAGCAGGTGTGTGTGTGTGTGCTTGTGTGTGTTAGTCACTCAGTCGTGTATGGCTCTTTGCAGCCCAAGGACTGTAGCCCGCCAGGCTCCTCTGTCCATGGGATCCTCCAGGCACAAATACTGGAGTGGGTTGCCATGCTCTCCTCCAGGGGATCTTCCCGACCCAGGGATCGACCTCGAGTCTCTTACTTCTCCTGCATTGGCAGCGCGTTCTTTATCCCTAGGGGCACCTGGGAAGCCCATGCAACAGTAGGCCCGCGGCAAAGAGAACCACACGTGTGCAAAGTCTCAGATGAGATCTGCACAGCCACCTTATGAGTTACTGTTTCTAACACATGGACAAATCAAAGAGTGGAACAATTTTATACTATGTAACTGTTTATGCTAATGGTTTGAGGTTTAAAAGCAAAAATGAACTGTGTACAAATATGTTCAACTGAAATAAAATGCTTATATTTATATTCTAAGTTTCCATAAATTTGCTCCACACATTGTCAACTTGGATAGAACAACGTGGAAATTCAGTTTCTACTCAAATTCAGTGAAAGAAGAATGTAAAAATCCAGCCCTGGACCTCATGGCTGGGAACTGAGCGTTCTGTGTTGCTTGGCTGAGCAGTGGTGCTGTTGCCTCTGGTTCCTATTTTGCTCTAGTTCCTCATATTTTGTGGTTGTTTTCAGTCAATGTGTGCTCTGAAATAGAGGAACCCACCCTTCTTAACATGACCTAAGTGTGGCCTTTGTACTTATATATCCAAAAAGAGTAGAATTTAATAAATGGTTTATCAGTGTGGTATAAAAATCAAAAAAGGCAAGAAGAGTAGGAAAAAGGATACAATCTGTTAAAAGAAGAACCAGTACCCTAGGTTACTGAAATTCAGTGTTAGCTTTGAAGAAAACATACACCATGTATTTCTTGGATCTCCTGTGTGAATCCATCGATAAATCTCTTCTTCCAGCATATGGGCTTGAACTAACCCACCAACTTTCCAACAGACTAATGCCTCCACCCAGCTACTCATTCCAGAGTTATAGTTATTGAGTCAAATGCCTTGGCCATTCTAAGAAAATTCCACAAGTAACAATTACTGTACTTGGCAGGAAGCCTGGTAATACCCAGCTAGAACTTTTTTTGTGTGTTGTTGATTTTAAAATACATTTTTAAAATATTTTTCAGATTTATGGCTGCTTAGGAAAGTGTGTTATCAAAATACAAAGTGAGCAAAGAGCTAAAAAGAAGTAACTTAAGTTAATAAATACATAATGATATTCCAAATCCATATACAATCTAACTGTAACCTAAATATAATTGAATCCTTGTCCCCAGATGGCCTATTCTCAAGTAGTAAATAAAAGCAATTGGAATCTGTGCTGAGTCTCTTGGTGGAGGAAAAATGCCTGAAAAGGGATGGTGTTCTTAATATAAGCCACATGACTTTACTTTTTTTTTCATTTTGGATAGTTTTCTTGTTCTTCATCTCTTTACAATATTCAGCTCAGTCCCTTAACATGGTCCTCTCATTTCTACTTTTTCTCTCATCCTCCTCCTTCCAGAGGAGTGATCTGCCCATCAGTCCCTTATTACCAACAGCTTCAGCTGCCTACAGACACTTTCCCTACTCCACGAAGCCCTCTGTCAAGTGTATTCCCACCCTAGGCTTTGATTGCTTTTCTCCTAAGAGCTATCTCATCACTAAAATTCTGCATACAAAATGAGATCCAGCTAGTAGCATTTTTATCTTCTTGGGAGAAAACAAAGGAGTGAGAGAGGTGATTGATACTTGTAAAGTAATTCTATTCCTCTGTTACTCTTCTCAGAAGATCATAACCAAAGGGAGAATGCCATGGGTGTTTGTACAACTCACCACCACCACTCATCGTATTCCAAAATGCCTTTCTCCTTCTTCAGTATGGTCAGACATGCTTTCCATCAGGCACGCTGCAAAGTGTACCATACCTGTGTCTATCTAACTTTCTTCTAGAAAGTTAGAAAGGAAATGGATCAGCATTAGGATTTTAATGCCTACCTACTTGGCAATCCACTCCAGTACTCTTGCCTAGAAAATTCCATAGATGGAGGAGGCTGGTGGACTACAGTCCATGGGTTCACAAAGAGTTGGACACGACTGAGCGACTTCACGACGACGACGACGCTCCTGGCATCTTTGTTTTAATAACAAGAGGATGAAGGTAATTTCACAGAATTCCTTCCATTACCTAGGCAGTTGACTATTAGATGACTGACATGCGCAAACATAACTGAGGAAGGATGAGACCAAGCTGAATAATCAGAGTTTGGGGAAATCAGAAGCAGTCTAGAAAAAATTTCTTCCTGTCTTGGGTACTATAAAATGTAGGGAGTTAGCTGAAAAAATCATACTGGAGTTAAATAAAGGGGGACACTTCCCACCCCAGCACTCCTTTGGCAAAACAGGTGCTACTCAGGGTCAGAAATCTCACTGTAGCTCATCGCACTTCAAGAGGCTGAGTCAGTCTTGCTCCATCCCTTTCTCTTCAAGTATTCTGCAGATCTCGGGTTTGGGGTTCATTCATCTGCAATTCTCCTGCAGGGCAATTTCATTCATCAGTTGGTCCACCTCAGTACTGTTTAGCTTCACTAGCCACAAATATTTGAGGAGTTTCTGGGGCACTAAAATAAAGTTAAAGCTTATTTAAGGTTTTCTCAAGTCTAAGACTAATCATTCTAATCATTCTTCATGATCAATCATTGCCTCAGGAACTTGATCCAGAAAATTCTGAGCCTGTATCATACTCTATTGCCCCCTAGAGGATGACTCATTTTAGTGGTTTTCTGTAGGAATGCAAAAGCAGAGTTTTTACCCACTCATAGTTCTGAACCTGACACATGGATTCCATAAAACTCCATCCTTCCATATACTCATTCTGGAGCAGAAAGTTCACTACAAAAGGAAAAAACTGTGTGGCTTTGAGTCCACCAGACCTATAGACAATATTTTTCTATCTCCAGGGAGGTCTACTAAAGTAGTTTTAAGTCATTTGCTAACCACACCTAAAATTCCACTTCTTGGGTTCCTGGTGAGACACCTCCCATGAATTTCTCAAATTCCTAGTAGCAAGTAGCCTGTATCAGTAAATCCAGAAACTGATTTCAAGTCTCTCCATGGAAGCCATGTTCAGAGGACATGAGGTTTGGAGACTAGAGGTAGAGACACTAAACTAATAAGCACATGTTTGCGATCTTTTCCTCCCCCTTTTTAGGAATTATAACCAAAAACAGAGAAAAATTCCAAGAAATTGAGAGTATGTTGAGAACAGATTATAAATCAAGCTCATAGATACCCACAGTACAATTCTGCATAAATCGAGTCCTATTTTTAAAACATCCAGTTCTCCAAATTGACATTTTTGCTTCCGTACATCTTCATGACATTTCATTGGTTTTTAGTATTATTCTAAAACCCACTGGCACTTGTTCTCAGACCATTCTCTCCTTTATATCTATTCTGTTAATAGTTTGGTAGACATGGGGTAAGTGTTTAGTTCTAGCAGTTATTATACTCTAGGCTCAAAATCACAAAAAGTAGTCCTTAACTTAGTGTAACGCAAATGTAACTCATACCAACCCACCAGGATGTCAATTCAATAAAAAATGGTCAATCATCCTAATACTAATTAAGCAATTAGAAACTTCACTCAGTCTCCAAGGAAAATGCCAAAATAGAGAGCACATACTTAAGACAGTTTTCTTTAAAAAAAAAAAAAAAAAAAGTCTTCAGACCTCACATTTAGTCTCAGTATCTAGCCAATGTGAAATAAACATTGAATATTTAAGATATATCTCCATTCTCTTACAAAGTGCTATAGAGCCATGCAGAAATTAAGTCGGAGTACCATCATTATTGGCTTTATTGACTACACCAAAGCTTTTGACTGTGTGGATCACAATAAACTGTGGAAAATTCTTCAAGGGATGGGAATACCAGACCACCTGACCTGCATCTTGAGAAACCTGTATGCAGGTCAGGAAGCAACAGTTAGAGCTGAACATGGAACAACAGACTGGTTCCAAATAGGAAAAGGAGTACGTCAAGGCTGTATACTATCACCCTGCTTATTTAACTTATATGCAGAGCACATCATGAGAAATGCTGGGACAGAGAAAGCACAAGCTGGAGTCAAGATTGCCGGGAGAAATATCAACAACCTCAGATATGTGGATGACACCATCTTTATGGCAGAAAGTAAAGAAGAACTAAAGAGCCTCTTATGAAAGTGAAAGAGGAGAGTGAAAAAGTTGGCTTAAAGCTCAACATTCAGAAAATAAAGATCATGGCATCCATTCCCATCACTTCTTGGCAAATAGATGGGGAAACAGTGGCTGACTTTATTTTTTGGGCTCCATAATCACTGCAGATGGTGACTGCAGCCATGAAATTAAAAGATGCTTACTCCTTGGAAGGAAAGTTATGACCAACCTAGGCAGCATATTTAAAAACAGATATTACTTTGTCAACAAAGGTCCATCTAGTCAAGGCTATGGTTTTTCCAGTAGTCATGTATGGATGTGAGAGTTGGACTGTGAAGAAAGCTGAGCATTGAAGAATTGATGCTTTTGAACTGTGGTGTTGAAGACACCTTGAGAGTCCCTTGGACTGCAAGGAGAACCAACCAGTCCATCCTAAAGGAGATCAGTCCTGATGGACTTACGTTGAAGCTGAAACTCCAATACTTTGGCCACCTGATGCGAAGAGCTGACTCATTTGAAAAGACCCCGATGCTGGGAAAGATTGAGGGCAGGAGAAGGGGATGACTGACAGAGGATGAGATGGTTGAATGGCATCATCAATTAAATGGACAGAGTTTGGGTAAACTCCGGGAGTTGGTATTTGACAGGGAGGCCTGGCGTGCTGTGGTTCATGGGGTTGCAGAGTCAGACACAACTGAGCGACTGAACTGAACTAAACCATCATGAAGGATGTACCTTTGCGAAAGATGATTAAATATAATGAAATCAATGTGAAATATGATTAAATATAATGCAGTATATTTAGCAGTAGTTTATTAGTGGTTCCCTATTATCACACGCAAAAAATATGTTATTTACTTCCAGAAATAATCAATTTGATAATATCCATTTATACATAAGGGAATGAATAAACTGTGCTAATTTTCTCACTAATCACTTATACAGCTAACTATTAGTACAGCTGATTAATAGTATAGAGCTATAGCATAGTAAAAATGCATTGATAAATGAAACAGTAACTTATGTTCTTTGTTCCTATATCTAATTGCAGGGAATATTTTTTGTTTTGTGAAAGTAAGGCTGTAATGGAGACACTTAGAAAAATGACTATTTGACTGTATAGATAAGTGTCAATATAAGCAAAGTGTGCTATAGTAATTTGTGAATTTCCTCTGTGGTTTGCTTAAAAAATCACTAAATGATCATTTACAGCAGCATATAAAATTATTACTATTTGGATTGCAGCTGGAGTTCCTCTTAGCTGGAACCCTGTTATTTCCAAGGACAAGTCAGAATTTTTAAGAACTCTGTTTCAATGCTCACGCACGCATTCTGCCACATTAACCTTGTAATTTAGTGTTGCTACTGCTAAGTCACTTCAGTCGTGTCTGACTCTGTGTGACCCCATAGACGGCAGCCCACCAGGCTCCGCTGTCCCTGGGATTCTCCAGGCAAGAACACTGGAGTGGGTTGCCATTTCCTTCTGCAGTGCATGAAAGTGAAAAATAAAACTGAAGTCGCTCAGTCGTGTACAACTGTTAGCAACCCCATGGACTGCAGCCCACCAGGCTCCTCTGTCCATGGTATTTTCCAGGCAAGAGTACTGGAGTGGGGTGCCATTGCTTTCTTCGAATTTAGTGTTAAATCACCTTAAAGTATTTCTTCTCATCTCATTCACAGTTCACTATGCATTCATTGTTGAGATGCCCAAATACCATTCTCAACAAAAGACAGCTCATAAAAACCAGAGTCCTAAGAAAATGTGAATAACTGCTAAGTTAAGTGAATTATTCACAAATGAAAATTTATATGGGATAACTCTAAAACTATTTAGTCTACTATAAAATTACTTTGTTTACAATTATGTTACCCTTACCCTGTTAAAATTAAGAAACAAGTAGATTTCGGTACATGAAATGTGAGGGCCTGACTAAAGCCAGTTTGGTGTGGTCAAGTATTAGGCAAGATTCCCCATTCACCTCCGCCAAGACCTTGTCATTTTAGCAAGATTAAGATTCCAACTGCTTAGGCCCAAGACCTCTCTGGAGCAGACGCTCTGCTATTCTGGTTAAGTTAAGCCCATTTCTCTCCCAAGTGAATAAATACTTAAGTTCCCATGCTGAGACAGCTCAAGTGACTTTTCATTTGGCACACTGATTCCAAGAATCTAATACATGTTTGTCGAAACCATGCTAAGTTAGGACAAAGTATTTTTATTATTACTACTTAATAATTTGTATTGAGAACAGATATTGTACTTTGTCCAGACATAATTCCTAAAGGAAGCCATCATTCCTACAGATACAAATAAACAAATTGGAAAAATATATTATTGATTCAACTTATATCCTTACAGAAACTATAGTTCAATTGAGAAGACAGACATTGAACACATAATTATAGATGAGGCTATTTTTTTTTTAAAAGTATAGTATATTATGCATGTGCAAAGGAGTTGACCTTGTCTTGGGGGTTAAAGGAAAGTCTCCAGAAAGAAATCTGCACTGAAGCTTGAAGAATGAGATAAAGTTGGCTAGCTAAAGAGTAGAGAAAATAGTGATTCATGCAAAAAAGACTCTGATGGGAGAGGGTATGACAGTTACGTCTGGAAACTGCAATAAATAGTAGCAATACAAAGGAGGCAGAAGTGTGGAGAAGCGGAGGTGCTGGTGGCATTGAACCTCTAAGGGGCTGGCAACAGCAGGTCCATTAGCCACAGTACGGTTCTACTTTATTCTAAGGGAAGTGCAAGTCTCCTAACTTGTTTTGATGACAGGAATGACATGGTCATGTGTGTGCTTGTAAAAGGAATCACCCTTGCAGCAGTATGGAATACGTGAGGGTGAGCATGGGGGAATATGGGGAATCTGACTAGAAGGTTATTGCCCAAGAGAGAGGTGAGTGGTAACTTTGTCAGGGTGTTTGAAATGGAGATGGGGAGGAGCAGAAATGTTAAAGGCGGTCCAATGGACCATATTTTAATATGGGTTGTATGTTAGGGGGAAGGACAGGGTGATTTGAAGGGTGACACCACCGGTTTTTGGACTAGCCAGCTGAAGTTATAGCTACTAAGATAAAGAAGAATAAAGAAAAATAATCAGTTTTGGACATGTTTGCTATATATTAAATATATTGGACCATACTCTGGATATGTTCCAGTGTCTCCTGGTGTATAGCCTATGGGAATGTGAATAGAATTTGTATCCTGCTGTTGTGTGAAAAATGTATAAATCTTAATTATTTTGAATTGGTTCATTGTGCTTTTCAGGTCTACTATCGCCTTCTACTTTTCTATCTATTCATTCTTTTAATTTTTGAGAGTTTGATACTGAAATTCCAACTAAAAATCCTAATTTATCTACTTAAAAATTTGCAAATATAGTGGAACTATACGTAACTGTATTTTACAAGTCTTCTGTAAATGTATTACAAATTTTCATAATTCAAAAAGATAAAAAAGAATTGGACTGTATAAATATGGATTATTAACACTGACTTTAAAATATTTCCTTTATATCCATGATTAAACAAACAACTTTCATACATATAAATGCTGCTCCTGATTCCTCTTATGTAAATATTTTACTGATTCTGTGACGGGTGACATTTATTTCAGGAGTAAATAAACTACATCATATTTCCATTTTGCTTTTTATTTTTATTCTTTATGAATCACCATAATTATTTGAGAAGTATTTATATTTTATATTAATTAGTAAGTAAAATTTTGATATTATCTGATTATCTTCAATATTATAAATATATGAAATGAATTACTCATGTTTTTTTAATAGATTTTTTTATGGTCAAATTGTTTTCCTCAATAAACGGATTCAGTCACAGATAGAATAAGTATGTACCATGCATGTTTCTGAGACAAAGGCACAGTTGAGTGTATCTCTATGAGAGAGCACAGGTGAAAACAGAATAACCTTTCAGCTGATCTAATGGATTGTGAAATAATACTCTGTGTATCATTTGAGACACCAGGTTTTGGGATGATCTGTTATATAGCAATAGTTAACAGATACAGTACTATTTTTTTCATTACCTACCTTCTAAAATTGTCCATATATAATCATTCCTTGTGATCATATAGAATCATTCTTTTTCTTCTCTTCTTGGCATCCATCAGATTTCTTTTGCAATCTCTTATTTTCCTTTTTAAATCTCATTTAAAAATTTTTTTAAGAGGTTATAAAGTCAGCTTATAAAATCAATCATGTTTCTATAAACTAGCACTAAACAACAAGAGAATTAAGTTTAAATATTTTCATTCATGAGGGCTTCTCTGGTGGCTCAGATAGTAAAGAATCTGCCTGCAATATAGGAGGCCCAGGTTCAATCCCTGGGTTAGGAAGATCCCATGGGGAAGGAAATGACTACCCACTTCAGTATTCTTGCCTGGAGAATTCCATGGACAGAGGAGCCTGGCAGACTACAGTCCACTGGGTGAAAAATAGTTGGACATGAATGAGCAGCTAACATTTTTCACTTCATTTTCATTTATAAATAATCTCAAAACACATGAAATCTCATAAATAAATTTAACAAATCAGATGCATATTTTCTCCATTGAACATTACAAAACACTGCTAAAAGATATTAAAGACCTGAATAAGTGGAGTGTATATCATGTTCATGGACTGGAAGATTCATACTGTTAAAGTATAAATTGTCTCTGTACTGATATACAGATTCAAAGCAGCTTCCAACAGGTTTTCAGGTAGAAATTGTCAGGCTGTTTCTAAAATGGAAATGGAAATGCAAAAAATAAAAAATAGTCAAAATATTTTTGGAGGACTTTCACTATCTGATTTCAAGACTGACTATAAAGTAATAGGGCTTCCCTGATAGCTCAGTTGGTAAAGAATCTGCCTGTAATGCAAGAGAACCCGGTTTGACTCCTGGGTTGGGAAGATCCACTGGAGAAGGATAAGCTATCCACTCCAGTATTCTTGGGGTTTCCCTTGTGGCTCAGCTGGTAAAGAATCTATCTGCAATGTGGGAGACCTAGGTTTGATCCCTGGCTTGGGAAGATCCCTGGAGAAGGGAAAGGCTACCTGTTCCAGTATTCTGGCCTGGAGAATCCCATGGACTGTGTCCATGGGGTCACAAAGGATGACCACGATGAGAAACTTTCATTTTCACTATGAAGTAATAATCAAGACAATGTGATAATGACATGAAAATAAATGTGTCAGTAAAACGGAATATGATGTCCAGAAATAGATCTGCATATATGCGCCAACTGATTTTTGGTAGAGATACCAAGGAGTGTCTTGGAGAAATAGTCTTTTCAACAAATTTTGCTGAATCAACTGGATATCCATGTGAAAAAAACCTCAACTCCTGCCTTAACTATACCCAAAGTATTTTTAAATGGACCACAGACTAAACATAAAGCTAAAATTAGAAAATTTCTAGAAAAAAGTAGAACAAAATTTTATCAATTTGATTAGAAAAAGATTTCTTAGACAAGATGCAAAATGAAAATAAATTGATAAATTGGATTTTATCAAAATTACAAAACCTGTTCTTCAAAAGACATTAAGAAAATGAAAAGGTAAACCCATGGATGAAGAAAATATTTTTAATGAATATGTCTCACTTAAGTCTTATTTCCAGAATGTACTAAAAATTCATATTCCTTAATAAGAATATAAGGAAAAAAAACTGGGCAAAAATTGAGTATTAATTTCACAAATGCGCAGCACACAGAAAACTAGCACATGAAAGTAATGCTCAAAATCATAAGTCATTAAAGAGATGCAAATTAAAATTACCATGAAATACCTAACGGCTAAAATGGAAAAAGACTGAAATATCAGGGGTTGGCAAAGATGTAGAACAATGGGATCTCTGTATGCAGCTGCTGTGAATGTAAAATAGTATTCTTTGTAGCCAAAGATGGAGAAGCTCTATACAGTCAGCAAAAACGAGATGGGGAGCTGACTGTGACTCCAATCATGAACTCCTTATTGCCAAATTCAGACTTAAATTGAAGAAAGTAGGGAAATCACTAGACCATTCAGGTATGACCTAAATCAAATCCTTTATGATTATACAGTGGAAGTGACAAATAGATTCAAGGGATTAGATCTGATAGATAGAGTGCCTGAAGAACTGTGGAAGAAGGTTTGTGATCTTGTACAGGAGGCAGTGATAAAGACCAAGAAGAAGAAATGCAGAAAGGCAAAATAGTTGTCTGAGGAGGCCTTACAAATAGCTCTGAAAAGAAGAGAAGCAAAGGCAAAGGAGAAAAGGAAAGACATGCTCATTTGAATGCAGAGCTCCAAAGACTAGCAAGGAGAGATAAGACAGCTTTCCTTAGTGATCAATGCAAAGAAATAAGAGGAAAACAATAGAATGGAAAAGGCTGGCGAGCTCTTCAATAAAATTAGAGATACCAAGGGAACATATCATGCAAAGATGGGCACAATAAAGGATGGAAATGGTATGGACCTAACAGAAGCAGAAGATATAAAGAAGAGATGGCAAGAATACACAGAAGAATTATACAAAAAGATCTTTATGATCCAGATAACCACAATGGTGTGATCACTCACCTAAAGCCAGACATCCTGGAATGCAAAGTCAAGTGGGCCTTAGGAGCATCACTACAAACAAAGCTAGTGGAGGTGATGGAATTTCAGTTGAGTTATTTCATATCCTAAAAGGTGATGGGGTGAAAGTGCTGCACTCAATATGCCAGCAAATCTGAAAAACTCAGCAGGACTGGAAAAGGTCAGTTTTCATTCCAATCCCAAAGAAAGGCAATGCCAAAGAATGCTCAAACTACCATACAATCGCACTCATCTCACAGGCTAATAAAGCAATGCTCAAAATTCTCCAACCCAGGCTTCAACAGTGTATGAATCATGAACTTCCAGATGTCCAAGCTGGATTTAGAAAAGGTAGAAGAACCAGAGATCAAATTGCGAATATCTGCTGGATCATGGAAAAAGCAAGAGAGTTCCAGAAAAACATCTATTTCTGCTTTATTGACTATGCCAAAGCCTTTGACTGTGTGGATCACAATAAACTGTGGAAAATTCTTCAAGAGATGGAAATACCAGACCACCTGACCTGCCTCTTGAGAAATCTGTATGCAGGTCAAGAGGCAACAGTTAGAACTGGACATGGAACAACAGATTGGTTCCAAATAGGGAAAGGTGTACATCAAGGCTGTATATTGTCACTCTGGTTATTTAACTTACATGCAGAGCACATCAAGAGAAATGCTGGGCTGGATGAAGCACAAGTTGGAATCAAGATTGCCAAGAGAAATATCAGTTATCTCAGATATGCAGATGACACCACACTTATAGCAGAAAGCAAAGAACTAAAGAGCCTCTTGATGAAAGTGAAAGAAGAGAGTGAAAAAGTTGACTTAAAACTCAACACTCAGAAAACTAAGATCATGGCATCTGGTCCCATCAATTCATGGCAAATAGATGGGGAAACAGTGGAAACAGTAAGAGACTTTATTATTTTGGGCTCCAAAATCATTGCAGATGGTGACTGCAGCCAGGAAATTAAAAGCGGTTACTCCTTAGAAGAAAAGTTATGACCAACCTAGACAGCATATTAAAAAGCAGAAACATTACTTTGCCAACAAAGATCTGACTAGTTGAAGCTTTGGTTTTTCCAGCAGTCATGTATGGATGTGGGAGTAGGACTATAAAGAAAGCTAAGCACTGAAGAACTGATGCTTTTGAACTGTGGTGTTGGAAAAAGACTCTTGAGAATCCCTTGGACTGCAAGGAGATCCAACCAGTCAATCCTGAAGGAAATCAGTCCTGAATGTTCACTGGAAGGACTGATGCTGAAGCTGAAACTCCAATACTTTGACCACCTGATGCGAAGAACTGACTCACTGGAAAAGACCCTGATTCTGGGAAATACTGAAGGTGGGAAGAGATGGGGACAATAGATGATGAGATGGCTGGATGGCATCACCGACTCAATGGACGTGAGTGTGAATAAGCTCCAGGAGTTGGTGTTCGACAGGGAAGCCTGGCGTGTTGCAGTTCATATGGTTGGAAAGAGTCAGACATGACTGAGTAACTGAACTACTTACACGAAGATTTGACAGTTTTTATGAAACTAAACACACACCTGCAGCAGTTCTATTCATATTTACCAAAAATAAATTAAAAATACATCCACTGAATAACTTGTAGATGAATATACATGGCAGCTTTGTTTATAATAACCCCAACCTGGAAAACAAACAAATAAACAAATTATATATCGGTATCATGAAACACTACTTACTATACCTCTGGCTGAATAGCACATGCATGTATCTTAGACATGCTGAGCAAAAGAACAGACACTAAAGGATATTTGCTGTATGTGTATGTGGTATTCACTCAGTTGTGTCTGACTCTTTTGAGACCCCATGGACTATAGCCTGCCAGCCTTCTCTGTCCTTGGAATCTCCAGGCAAGAATACTGAGTGAGTGGGTTGCCATTTCCTTCTGCAGGAGGGGATCTTCTCAACCCAGGGATCAAGCCCATGTCTTCTGCATTGTAGGCAGATGCTTTACCATCTGAGCCACCAGGAAAAGTAATCTACAGGAAAGAAATCAGAATTGTGGTTTCCTGGGGCAGGGGTACAGTGGGTTCATGGAGACTTCATGGAATGATGGAAATAATCTTGATGACAAAGGCATATACATTTGTTAAACCTGTGTACTTGAAAGTTATACATCTTATTTTATGTAAATTACATCTAAATAAAGTTGATTTATTTTTCAAAGAATCTTCTTGCCTCAACATAACAAAATAAGCACTTTAAAAATTACATAATACCCCTTTTCCCGTGTTTAGAGAAAATGCCTTGCTGCATGATTGTTTACATACATAATCGTTCGTAACTTTTAAATTCCAGTGTCCAAGTACCAAGCACTAACAATAGTTATTGTCAACTTACTGCCTAAAATAAGCTGGATTCTCTGCCATATACTTACAACAATTCTGCGTAAGTCTATTATATTTGTTTTGGAAACTTGAGTTTAAAAAGAATTAATGTATCCAAGAGCTCCCTGTTAGTAAATAGTAGAGATAACAGTTATCCAAGACCTGTCTGTCTCCATCAACCAGTTAACTTGCATGTCACACTTATCCCAAAGCCATTTACTCATAGGCATCAGCTAAATAGCCATTGCTAGTCTTCCCATTTAATTGGCCTGGCCAAAATCTCTTTGTTATGTAAATAAACTTCAGTGAGTCACTAAGCCTAATATTCCAATAATTGAAACAAAGAAAGAAAATGAAAGAGACTAATACTTACCTTTTTTCCTACTTTATGTGGCAAGAGTAATATAGTGTTTATAACAGGATAAACCTAAGGTTCAAGAGCTAGTTCTGTCCAGTTTTAACTGAGCATGTTGCTCAATCAAAGTTTCAATTTTCTATCCATAAGATGGAAGTATGAATAACGAGTTCACAGGGTCGTTGTGAGGATAAAATGAAGTAATACATTTAAGCACTTTGTACTGTGCCAGGAACAAAGCAAGTGACAAGAAATAGAAAGGTTTATTATTAATGAGTGGACAGGTATTGTCCTTTAAAGAGAGTGATTAAGTTGCTTATTTTTCTTATTATTGCTCATTTTTTTAATTACCTCCTTTCTCTACCAAGCATCTATTTAGCAAGCTTGAAAAGAAAGGCCCTGTGTACTCAACTCATTATTTGGTCATGAGAGATTCCTTTGTCACAGATCATTTTGAAGTTGTATACATTCATTTACTAGCTTCACTTAATTGAAGATTTTGATTTAATCAATTTATTTAATATTTTAAAGTATGTCATGGCATCATAGGCTCTTGTATTAACTATTTGCAAAAACTTATACAAACTGTTGAGAATGAAGTATAAGAGATGTCATTGGAAAAACCTGTCTTTTTCCCATTAGTAGCCCAGAATAGTGGTCAAACTATTTACTGCCATTACATGACCTGTGGGGGACAGAGTTCCCACAAACAGCATGAGCTTCTCTTTTTATCTGCCACTTTCTGGAAGAGATGGCTGTGATCCAGGAAATAAGTTGAAAAGTAGGAAAAGAAAATATGTAGAAGTCAAAGAACCCATGTTTACAACAATGTCATAGTGATATTCTCACAACTTTAAGAGTCATAATATAATAGTCTTTGATTAAGGTGCTATGTAATCAAGAAGAAATGGATGGCTAAATAAGTGGTATTCTAATGAGATCAGAAAGAGAAAGAACAATGATTCTCAAAGCTTGTCTCAAGCAAGTATTAGTAGATAGATTTTTACCTTTAGAACCCTATCAAGATCTTTTTTCACTCTGCCTCTACTTTGAATATCAAAATACTCTAAAGTGGTCTAAATACTGTTTCACAGGAGAGAGCAAAACATGTAAAACTCCATTTAATTTGCATTATGTTGCCAGTAATCTGTGGTCTTAGGACTTCTGGACACTAAATGAAAGCAATGCTCTTTGGGTTAAGTTAAAACAAGAGGAAGACAAGCTGATGGTGGAATGCAATCATAGCATGTTACAAGCAGATGGAGACACCTTAGTTAAGCATAAATGTTCTTCTGACCTCTATCTCACCATCTCAGAGGATCAAATCCAGGTAACAGTAAACAACTTTTAGGGTTCTGAGACAGTGAAGCTGAATCCAGGAAGAGCTGAGAAGCAGCAAATAAGGTAAGACATGGACCAAAGGACACACTTCACTGTGTCAATTACAAGCAGGAATGACCCTAGTACACCTCACAGCAGGAAGAACAGCCGACTCTTTGTCATTGGACAGCCCATCACGGCCAATCAAATCACTTGGACTTCCCCTGTAGGCAGTTTTGCCAACTGGCTGACCCCTTATTTTTGTGGTCAATACAACCAAATTACTTTGAACTTTGATTAACTGAATTTCAAAGACTCATTCTCCTGTCGTAACTTTACCCCTTCTCATTTTCCCACTTTGTTATAGTGACTAACAATATTTACTTAATCACATATGAATATGCATTAAGACACTAGGAAAAATACTTTCTCATTCCCTGGGGTTAAGCACTTCCCCACTTCCTAGGTGGCCTGAGGGCATAAGTAACCAAACAAGATATACTTAAAATTCATTATTTCTGGGATTCTTCTAGTCTGTTTACCGACTTTTTTTTTTTTTTTTCCATTTCGGTCTTGACACAGAGACAAGTGTGTACCAACTGTCTACTTTTTATATTTGGGTGAGTACTGGAAGTGGCGTGTGGCAGAAGAAAAGAATGAGGCGAAGAGAACACAAGCACGTTGTTAAACGTCAAAACCAGCTCGCTCCTCTCCTCCATTTTTCCCCAAGTAAGATTTCTGGTTCAAATACTTCTGGTTCATGCTGTATTCCCTTCTAAATAACTTTCAAAAATGCACTCAGTGTCTTCATTCCCCTCTCAATGCATCTCCCTTGTGTTGCTTTGACCCGCTGCTGCTGCTGCTGCTGCTGCTGCTGCTGCTGCTGCTGCTGCTGCTGCTTGCTTCAGTCGTGTCCGATCCTGTGCGTCAATAGACGGAGATATGATATGACCTCTTTTCTCAATCATTTCTCACTTATACATCTCCACCTTCCCACTGTCTTTGTTGATTTTGTTCTCTATGATGCTTTCAAACTATGACACCAAAGCATATATGAGCATTAGTCTATCAATGAACATTTTTATGAGCTTCCTGAGCCCCAGACTAAAGAATGCTCGACTCTATGCTCTACTCAGGGTCCTTTGATGAAGGCCTAAGTATTCTGGTTTTCTGCATAACTCGGCTTTCCATTTATATGAATTCTCCCACATATAGGGCTTCCCTGGTGGCTCAGACAGTAAGCATCTGCCTGCAGTACAGGAGACCTGGGTTCAGTCCCTGGGTTGGGAAGATCCCTTGTAGGAGGGCATGGCAAGTGACTCCAGTGTTCTTGCCTGGAGAATCCCCATGGACAGAGGAGCCTGCCTGGTGGGGTGTAGTCCATGGGGTGGCAAAGAGTTGGACATGATGGAACGACTAAGCACATCCCACATATCTGAATACAGTTTACAAATATCAGAAAACAGCCTTATAACAATGTTCAGTTCTTAGTGGGGCAGACATTGCAGTTTAAATTTGTGATATTGATATTCTATTGATAGACCCTTGAAAAACAGCGTTATTCCATCTCTCTTCCTCTTATGCTACATACTGCAGAACTGTTCACAAAAGAAGGTCTTAAGGTCAAAGTGGAATCAGTTATGGATCTTACTAAAGCTAAAAGTAAAGGTATCTTGATGTAGTTACAGTTGTTACTGATTATTTCAGTGATGAGTAGAAGGAACTGTTGTTTCTCCAATTTTGTGAATAATAATTTTGTCACTGAACAGAAGGCACAATGTGTGGCTAGACTGTGTCTTGTAGCATTTGCAAATACTTTCAATCTTCCCCAATGTGCAAGCCACATGTTTGTTTTCAGCTGGCTGAGTCATAAGGCAGAGAGTTTAGAGAAAGTGGAAGAGAAAGAAAATCAACTAAGCGTTCATTAGGAATTATAACAAAGGTTTCCCCCTGCCCCCACCAAGGCAGTGTCATGTGTGTTTAAAAGAAAATAAAGTGTACACATTGATATTCTAGTTGCTTTATTCTGACAATTTTTAAAGTCTGTTGGAGTAAATTTGATTAAAAAAATGAACTTCATTCAGCCATAAATTTTGATAATGAGTTAATCAACTGACATTCATTGAGTGCTCATGTGTGCAAATCACCATTACAGTATACTACACTTTACAGTATCACAAGATTCAAGATATTTGTAAATCAAATGTATATTCAATTTCTGGTGGGAAATATGTAAAAATGGAAAATGGCCATCTCACACATTGAGTACATCTAAAGTTGCAAAGTCCAACTAAAGGAGTTATTCAATTAAATATTAATAATCATAAAGAAAAACTATAGTGAATGAAAGAGCTGATGAATGAGATGTTTAGCTGGTTTTCTTCCCCCACTGGGGGAAGTTTCAACAAAGCTCAGTCAGCCCCACCGTGCAACTGGGTAGGGGGAGTTTCCAAAAGGAAAATACAGTTGTTGTGACCAGAAAATTCCAGTGATGTGAAAGTAAATGGAATTACTTGGATATTCACAAAAGTCAGTGGTTTTAAAAGAGGGAAAACGCTTTAGAAAGGATTTGGGTTAATCCTTGAATCCTGCCTATAACTAAGAGTCAGGAAAAAATAAGTCAGCTGTCCAAAGATACACAGCTTTTTATGTAAACACCAGGATTAGAAGCTAGAGTATTTTATCCAAGATTCAGGAAAAAATTCCTACCCTTCCATTAAGGGCCACTCTGGTCTGCCACTTTGACAGTCTGAACTCTACAGCAGAGTTCTTCCCTAAGCACTGTGTGGTCAAACCCTAGTGGTTGTGGGCTTCTCTTTCCTGGGGAATGAGCTCGTCCTGGGTGAATACAGAGCATTCTTCTGATGACAGATAATTACACTCTCTCCCTTCCTGCTTCTCTTATAATTTGGCCTGTCTATCCAAATTATATACACCTGTTTCTTCTTTTTATTCCTTCTCTTAGTGGGTTTGGGGAATTGAGTAGTTTAAGTTCTGCAGTAAGTTCATAAAATGATAGACAGCGATGCCTCTGAATTTCATACAGAGGGATAGCATGGCTGACCTGCCATCCATGGGATTTGCCCTTGAACTTTTATCTTCATCATATAAGTAAGACATTTGGCAATATCAGAAAGTTTCCACCTGGCACCATTTGTGATCAAGGATGGTGTGTGGTCAGGGCATAGCAAATCTAGCTTGACTGAGTAACAGTCAAATCAATCACCTTGGATTCAGAATCATTAGATCTGATTAGCTAAGAGAACCATCCTACCTTTGCCTTAGTGTCAGTCAGGGCTCTCGGGTAGAAAACAATAGGAAATGACTGACCACACTCAGCCACAAAGGAATGCAGTGGAAAATATGAAAGGAAAAGCTGAAGAATCAGGTCTTTGAAGATACTGGCCTAAAACAGCTTAAGGGGAATCTGGGTAGCAAGAACTCACAGGAACTTTCTCTACTAGCAGGAAGAGTGGGCTCCAACATTTCTGACCTTTATGTACTTCTGCTCAAGAGGTGAATGCTACAGAGATGGTTTGATGAGCCAAGCTTGAATCTCATGTCCACCGCTTGACGTGGTGAACTTGAAGTTCTGCACTGATATCATCATTTAACTGGGTAGGGGAAGTTTCTAAAAGGAAAACACAGTTGTTCCAACCAGAAAAAAGTGAAGTGGATGTTGGGAAGTCATATCAGCAGAGGTTCACGACACAACCAAAAATGTGGTGGTTAAACATCAAGAGGCAGAGACCAAGAGTGATAGGTGAATATTGAAGTATACCTTGACAATGGCCCAAACAATGATGAGACCAGCGAAAAGGTTAATAAAACCTGGTTCCAAGTCTAGTTTAAATCAAGCTGTTAATTTTGATTTTTCCTTTGAAATGCTTCCAGCAATGCCCAAACCCTGAGTGGCATATGAGCCACTGGTCCACGAAACATCTCTTTCCAGTCAGCTTTACCTACCTCCTACTCAAATCCTCCTACTAATTCTCCCCTGGCCCCCCTCATTCCTTTGTCTTCACCCAAATCTGAAGCCCAAGACTGTTTCTTCAGCAACCGCTTTGTTTAGCTTGGAAGATCAATTAAACACCACAGGATTCTTCACTGACTTTTAACATTTAACAAATGGTTAACTTTTTTTTTTTTAATTCAAAGTCAAACCTCCTTATGAGACATACAAAGAGAAAAACTAAAAGCAGATGAAATGCTTATTTGAAATTGCCTTCTGAGTGCTCTTTCTGAGACAGAATTTGCTCTAGTCCCCTTTGCTGAAACTTCCTGAGAGACACTGTGGAAATGAAAGATGGTTCTTCACTTCCAAAGTACAAATCAGGCCGGCATTTTGAAAGAGACAGGTTTATTCATCACTTCAGCGTTAGCTGGCTTTGCTCCTGTAAAATTTTACTTTTGGTTATTAAAATATTCACTGTAGGAAATAAATTTGTAATCCATTTCTCATATTACCTACACACAGAAAAACAAAATTTGATATCTTGGGGTTTATTTGCTGAAGGCGCTTCCCATAAAAGCAAGGAGTGTGCATTGGGAAATGTGTCTGGTTAACTCCTTATGGATAAATTAGTCACAACCTTTCCTCCGCCCACCCCATCCCCCCTTTCCCGACTCTCGCCCCCAGCACCCTCTCCACCTCCCGACTTCCCGCCTTTCCCGGGCTGGTGACCTAATAGCATTTTTCTTCATGCATATTTTGGCGTCGCCCCACGGCCTGGCTGCCTTTGCCTGTCTGAGTCTTTTGAAATTCCTGCATGTTCGCCCCAGATTAAGCCGAGTGTGTCTCAGGATGTGTGTTCCGTTTTGTTCTTTCCCCTTAACGCTCCCTGTGCAACGTGTCTGGGGGAGGGAGGACAAGACGGGGAGGGGGGGGGGGAGGGGAGGGAGGGGCAAGGGCGAGAGCTGTCCGCCTTGCACGTTTCCAATCACATTACGTGAACAAATAGCAGAGGGGCGGCCGGGCCAGAACGGCTTGTGTAACTTTGCAAATGTGCCAGAAAGTTTAAAAATCTCTCCTCCTTCCTTCACTCCAGACACTGCCCGTTCGCCGGGGCCGCCACGCCGCTCCCCGTCGCCTTCCAGAAGGACTGAGAAAGAGAAGAGAGTGCCACGTCTCACCAGCCGCCTTTACGGCAGAGGGTCTGCAGCCCACCCTAGGCATTGCTTGGTAGGGACTGAGATACCCGGGCGCCCAGCCCGCCTCCTCGGTTGAAGAGTTCTCCCTCCCTCACGTGACTTGAGCCCCGTTTTTTTTTCCCCCTCCGAGCTACGTCTTCCCGGAGTGGGGACAGTCCAGGAAAGGGAGCGATGCGCTTCGCCTGGACCACACTCCTCGGGTCGCTGCAGCTCTGCGCACTCGTGCGCTGCGCCCCGCCGGCCGCCAGCCACCGGCAGCCCCCTCGCGAACAGGCGGCGGCTCCCGGCGCCTGGCGCCAGAAGATCCAATGGGAGAACAACGGGCAGGTGTTCAGCTTGCTGAGCCTGGGCTCGCAGTACCAGCCGCAACGGCGACGGGACCCCGGCGCCGCCGCACCGGGGGCCGCCAACGCCACCGCCCCGCAGATGCGCACACCAATCCTGCTGCTCCGCAACAACCGCACCGCGGCGGCACGAGCGCGGACGGCCGGCCCCTCTGCAGCCGCAGCCGCAGCCGGCCGCCCCAGGCCCGTCGCCCGCCACTGGTTCCAAGCTGGCTACTCGACGTCTGGGGCCCACGACGCTGGGACCTCGCGCACTGATAACCAGACGGCACCGGGAGAGGTCCCGACGCTCAGTAACCTGCGACCGCCTAACCGCGTGGACGTGGACGGCATGGTGGGCGACGACCCGTACAACCCCTATAAGTACACCGACGACAACCCCTATTACAACTATTACGACACGTACGAAAGGCCCAGGGCTGGGAGCAGGTACCGGCCCGGATACGGCACCGGCTACTTCCAGTATGGTAAGCACCCCCAGTCTCCGCTAACCCCCGCGCACCGTCTCCCCAGCTCCGCGTCTCCCCGACGTGGCTGTCTGGGCGCGGCAGGCCTTGGTCCGTGCAGATCCCATCCCTCCCCCTGCGCCGGCCGAGGCAGCCCTGGAATTTGGTGCAAACCGCGCGCGCCTGGCCCCTCCTGCTTCGTTTCCACTTTACTTTGCAGCCCAGGGCGTCCTCCTTCTTCTGCTACCCGCAGCCCAACACCGCAGCCCAGTTGACTGAAGGGTGAGGCGTAAGGCACATGGAGGGACCCGGAGCCAGGGGTGGGGGCCGCTAAATTGTCTCACTGCTTTGCCCATCGCCTGCTGACGTTTAGGTCTTCCGGACCTGGTGCCCGATCCCTACTACATCCAGGCGTCCACATACGTGCAAAAGATGGCCATGTACAACCTGAGATGCGCTGCGGAGGAAAACTGCTTGGCCAGGTACCAGCTGGGATCTCCTCGGCCTAGCTCCCCCGTCTTGGTTCCAGGGGCTCCTCAGGTGCTTGATCCTGACCACTCTTGTTCTGTGCAGACAAGGGTTAGGAAGTGGAACGTGATCTCTCGGGCATGCTGACCTGGGTGGAAAATTAAAATTTGGAAGATTTCTGTGGGTCCTGACTTTCAAACCGTGGCATGAATCAGGGAGATTAAGCAAACCCTTAGCCTGGAGAGTGGAGGTCTCAGATTCTTTTCCAAGATCCTTAAACTTTGGAGCCAACTGTTTCCAATGACGTTCTATTAAACTGCTATTCCATGGAAAAAATCCTGTAATGGAAGAGCTTGTTAAAACCCCTCAAAATATCAGGGGGCCACTTGGCCAGTGTGTCACCCCTCTGCTGGATGTCGTTGTTTTCTTCTTTTGTTTGAAGTCACAATTAACTTAGTTGTTTTGGCATTACTTTAGCCAGAATAAGATCAGGAGCAAGAGCTTTGCTTTTGCATTAGTACTAAAATAAAATCTTAGCAGTTTGGGGAATGAAATTCCCTGAGTTTGCTGCTGGGAAACCAGCAGAGGGAGTAAAACATGTTTTAAGACACACAATTTTTTTTAATGTAAAATAAGGTCATTGATAGTATTTGAATATATATTCACACAAAATATTTTACAAGACAGAAATGCTTATTTATTGTGTCAATTTCTTCCACTTCCTTTATAACTGTCAGGCTAAAAGAAGAGAAGAAATCCAAGCTCATCATTTACATTCTTCTAGAGTCTTGCATCACACACCCTAACCCTATGGTAGTCTTACAGTAATGCCATTGTTTTAAAGTTCCTAAATTATTTATCTTACCTGGGTATACTCTTTCAGGGTTATTTCCCCAATGTACATCTTCTTTAACTGGGTGAGGAAAAAAATGTATGCAAAATGCTCTAGTCTTTTGGAACTGATAACCTCGTTGGGAGAAGAGGGCAGTGAACTCTTGGAAGGTTTTGCTTGTAGTTTTGTCTTTAGTTCATATTCTGTGAAAATCATAATGTTTCTGTTTGTAAAATCACAGCTCAGCATACAGGGCAGATGTCAGAGATTATGATCATAGGGTGCTGCTAAGATTTCCCCAGAGAGTGAAAAACCAAGGGACATCTGATTTCCTACCAAGTCGACCAAGATATTCCTGGGAATGGCACAGTTGTCACCAGTAAGTGGATGGGATTCTTGGGTACTTTTGAATTGCTTTTTCACTTTACAGGTGATTCTTTTTACGTTTTTAAGAGTTAACTTTTTGTTTTGAACTTTTTATTTTGTAGTAGGGTATAGCTGATAAACAATGTTGTGACAGTTTCAGGTAAACAGTGAAGGGACTCAGCCACACATATACATGTATCTGTCCTCCCCCCAAAACCCGTCCCATCCGGGCTGCCACATACTATTGAGCAGAGTTCCATGTGCTATACAATAGGTCCTTGCTGGTCACCCATTTTAAATATAGCAGTGTATACATGACCATCCCAAACTCCCTAACTATCCCTTCTTCCCCTGGCAACTGTAAGTTCATTTTCTAAATTACAGGTGCTTCTTGATATGACAAATTCTTACACAAAGGAAGAAAATTGCTGTTATTTACACTTGGAATTTCTCTATATAATTTGACATAATCAAGGAAATCCATCTTTAGAATAATACATCAGCTACTATATATTGTTATCTTTTAGACTGGAAACTCGAGCCCAGCTTATTGAAACTGTTGATAAGATTCTATCAGTTAGCTTCACGAGAATTTTGTCCCAGGATGCTACAGGTAGGGCTTTCCCGGTGGCCAGTGGTAAAGAATCCGCCTGCAATGCAGGAGACTTGGGCTCAGTCCCTGGGCTGTTAAGATCCCCTGGAGAAAGAAATGGCAACCCACTCCAGTATTCTTGCTTGCAAAATCCCATGGACAGAGGAGCCTGGTGGGTTGCAGTCCACGGGGTTGCAAAGAGTTGGACATGTCCTAGCAACTACACCACCACCACCAATTCTACAGTATGACTTGGTAACTTGCTTAGGTGTTCATTGTCAGGAAATCCTGTTTTATGGTCTTACAATTTCTACAGTTTGAGCCATTACTTTTTGTTCTTTTCTTATGTGAGAAAATGAACAGTTCGGTACCTTCACTTAAATGAAATGAAAAAAAAGTGAGCAACTACTTTGCTGATAGATTTATGAATAAAAGTTTATACTAGTTAAATAAGAATGGTGGATAAAACATGCTTTTATTTCTCCTTTGCATTTTAGTATGGATTAAATGTGTGAGAATACAGTTTTTAAAATTTCACAGAAACTTCCCAAGAGAAAAGTGCTCTTCTCTTTTGGAATGAAACATCAGTAGTAGCAGCCAAAGGAGATATACTAGAGAACATATGACAAGTTTCACTTAAACAAAGATAATTTACTATCTCTATTTAATCTTCTAAGATAAAACAGGGCGAAATAAAAAAGCAGAATATTCAAAATAAGTCTTTTTCCCACATACCAAAGCTAAAGCCTTACCATTTTGATAGATTTTTGTCCTGGGGGAAAAAAAAATCTAGCATGAATCTAGCTTTAAGCTTAACTTGATCCCAATTTTGCTGTAAAAACAAATGTGGGAAGCAGTGTGTGTGTGTGTGGGGGGTCATCTAGAATCCTCCCTGCTGTCTCTGTATGTTACTGACTGCTGTCTCTGTGTCGTATGGGACATTAGACATTATCACAGCATGGATGAATTCAGCCACTATGACCTGCTTGATGCCAGCACCCAGAGGAGAGTGGCTGAGGGCCACAAAGCAAGTTTCTGTCTTGAGGACACGTCGTGTGACTACGGCTACCACAGGCGATTTGCATGCACTGCACACACACAGGTAGGATGGCAACCTGGAATCAGGAGCCCACACGCTTCAGAGAGAAAACAGCCATCTATTTTCTTTCCTCCTGCCCATCTTTGTGAAAAACTATTTTACTCAGGGGGTCATCTAGTCCAAATGGTAAATTATTGGGAAAAGGAAAGTGATGGCTTGATGATCCAAATTACTTTTAAAAAGTATTCCATCAACACAGAAGGTCAAGGTGTATACTTGCTATGTTCCACAATGAAGAGCAATAGTCTGTTATCTGAAAAGACTGGAAGGGTTTCCCATTTTAACACTCATCCTGTATTCGTTAACTCAACTGGTAAGTAACTATACAAGGGAGATGTTTTGTCACCTGCAAAACTCTCTCTCCATCTGAGCTAAAAATAGAATGGTGGTTGGGGTTAGCAAAAGGACAGAAATAAGTTTCTTAAAAAGCACTTTAAAAAATGTCTTTTAATCATGCAGAGAAGAGCAGAAGGACAGTTTCTTTCTCCATGCATATATATTTAAGCCTACGGTATAATTGATGTCAGATGTCCTTTGGATGAATTTTTAAAAATAGTGCTGTCCTAAGCAGTTTGTATGTCTTATAATGGGAAAATGTGTGTCAGTTAAAAGCCGCGCCAGTATTTCCATAAGAAACCCTAATTTGTAAAAGGACATTATAATTTGACTCCAGTGGAAATCTTGGCAGAGAGTAGTGAATATACGTAACTCAGGGCATAGAGGATCAGCAGCTGGCATCTTGGGAAGCAAATTCCAGGGCTGTGGCAGGAAGCTTTCTGGTGACCTAAATATTATCATTCCTTCTTTCTCTGGACTTAAAACATCATAGCAATTGGAAAGTGAAAGGTTCAGTTCCTCTCACCCTGGGGCAGCACTTACTCTAAGAAAAACTAGATGTGACCTCACATTACACGTATGTTTGTTGAAGATTCCCTTTTCACTCAGTGATCCCCAAGTCCCACAGCACCTGCCAGTGCAGGGTACCTTGAGTTTACTCTCTTCACTTAGAAGAAGCACTCTGAACAGCTCAATGCTCAGTATTTGAATCTAAGACTATAGGCAGCATGTGCTCCCCCAACTCCTTGGCTGGTGACCCTACTTTATTTTATGTGGTAGCTTTCTTATTAACTGTCCTCCATTTTATATCCTATTTAACCACTATTCACCAGATCTTACACTACAAATGACTAATGTATTTCTGTTTTTCACTACACTGGTTGTCTCTTGAACATGGGCTTCCTTTAAAGGGAAAAAAATTTTTTCACAAAGCCCCAGTGTTGACTTAGTTATATTATGGCCCTTTAAAATGTATCCAAATATAAAACTAGATATAACTTCTTTATATTTATTCTCTCATATAAATTCTTGGGCTTCCCTTCCCTCAGCTGGTAAAGAATCCACATGCAATGTGGGAGACCTGGCTTCCATCAGTGAGTTGAGAAGATCCCCTGCAGAAGGGAAAGGCTACCTACTTCAGTATTCTGGAGAATTCCATGGACTGTATAATCCATGGGGTTGCAAAAGAATTTGCGTATTAAATATATATGAAGCTAGACATTACATTAACCTCATTCATTTATGAAATAGTTCGGTTCAGTCGCTCAGTCTGTCTGACGCTGTGCGACCCCATGAATCGCAGCATGCCAAGTCTCCCTGTCCATCACCAATTCCCGGAGTTCACTCAAACTCACATCCATTGAGTTTGTGATGCCATTCAGCCATCTCACGCTCGGTCGTCCCCTTCTCCTCCTGCCCCCAATCCCTCCCAGCATCAGAGTCTTTTCCAATGAGTCAACTCTTTGCATGAAGTAGCCAAAGTACTGGAGTTTCAGTTTTAGCATCATTCCTTCCAAAGAACACCAAGGACTGATCTCCTTTAGAATGGACTGGTTGGATCTCCTTGTAGTAGTTATGTTTGGCTAAAATCAAATAGTTAATTTATATAGATAGTCTTGGCTGTGGTTCTACATTTTTAAGTTTTTAAAGTGTGAATACAGGAAATGCCTGTTTGCTTACTGCCCTGAAACGCACCCCCCCCCGCCTTTTTGGTTTGCCAGTTCAAATAATCAAAACTTATACTTAAATTCTGCCATCTGAGTAAGGTAGAGTGCCAGTGTCAGCATTCTTTAAAGTGCTCTTGTTCACTTGAAGGTAAGATAAGCATTATTTAAACCAGTCTTAAATAGGTATCTAATTTGGTGAATCCCTTACAGTGCCATGAAGGTGGTACTAGTAGGAGAAGTAGCAACGATAATAGCTAACACTGAGTATATACCCTGTGCCAGAATAAGAATTATGTGCTGGAAATCAGAAACTGAAAATTCTTCACAATGTACTGACTACGCAGCATAAGGTTAGTGAATGATTACAGGTTGGTATGGACCAGCGTGGGAAAACAGTTCTCACTGCAGCGGCACAGGTCCTTTCTGAGTCTGGCCTGTCTGTACTGTTGTGTACTGTATGAGAACACAGTGCTCCCCCGTTCTTCCCAAATCGAGGCCCAGGCAAACCAGCACTGGTCCAGCATCCTCCAGATGATTCTGCCCTCTCTCTGGTGGCCAAGGTGATCTTAAGCACCAAACAAAATTGAGTCTAAATGACTGCAGCCTATTCCTTTAAATTTACTTTTATTAGTATTAGAATGAAAATACACCAGTGAAAACTTCTGACAAAGAAACAGTGGAATCAAGAATATACCTATGGATTCCAATTTGAGCAAATTTCTCCAGACTAACTTGCTGGAGGGCAAGAACCATATCTTAGTGGTGTTTTTCTCCTCTCAGCCGCTAGAAGGCACTCATTTACTACTGAAGTGAGTATCTGAGCAAGTAGAGTTGACGTGGCATTCATCCCTTTAACACAACAACAAAATATTCAGTGATGATGTGAGAAAGATTACAGCGTGGTGGTTACAGAGACCTTGGACCCCAAATGCCTAAACTCAAAACCAGCTCAGCCACTTACCAGCTATTTATTCTTGGATGAGCTATTTGACCTTACACAGCCTTAGTTTCTTCATTCATAAAATGCATTAATACTACCTTCTCCCTTGTGTAGTTGTGAGAATTAAATTTATATATATTTATATATATAAATTTATATATATATATATATTTTTTTACATGTTTAAAATTGCTCCTGGCACATAATACATACTTCGTAAGTGTTAACTATTCAAAAATGCTAAATAAGACTCCATCCTTAAGGAGCTCACAATCTCTAGTAGATTCATTCTTATATAGGATGATTTTCATATAGAGAATAGAAGGATAAATAGCATAAAATGTATACACAAATTGAGTATCATGGGCTTTCAGAGTATAGCAAGGTAATTTCCAAGAACAGAAATTGGAGAGAGTTCCACTAATAAGACGACATTTGAGCTAAACTGATTATTATGTGGCCTTTATTCCTGAACTGGTAATATTCAAGGATTTTGGTGGAGGCCTATTTTGTCACTTAAGATTGTATTTATCACTAGTGATTTATTACACTTTTAAGCGAGATGTACTACTACTTATATTAGTCCTGTATTTTTTTAGCTGGAGGTGCTATAAGGCTGAGTAATATATACTTCTCAAAGGAGATGCAATATAAGTATAGTTTAATGTCAAACTCTTGTAAGTACTAAATTAAAATTTAATTTGCAAATAATAAGCATATTCTTTAGCATACTCTAACCATATACCATCCTTTTAATTTTTGAATTTTATTTGTTTCAGGGTTTGAGTCCTGGCTGCTATGATACCTATAATGCAGACATAGACTGCCAGTGGATTGATATCACTGATGTCAAACCTGGAAACTATATTCTCAAGGTAGAGAACTTTGAATATATACCCATAATGTATTTCAATTGCAACTCAGTGGGCTTATTCTCTGGAGTCAAATGTTAAATATTCACGGTCCTGCAAGCAATTATACATCTTCTAGAACTACTTCTAAACCAACCTAGATATATTTTAAAAATTCTTATTTGAAAGAACTTTATGGAAAAAGATCCAGCCTCCTTCAAAAACTCCAGACTTGAACCACATGCCTAACTTACACCCTCTTCCTTGCCTGATTTAGTTGAATTATGCTGCCTCTATTTTAGCCTCCATCATGGGAAGAGGAACCAAATTAACCAGTAAACACCGCTGATGAAATCTGAAACACACATGATGTTTGTTTTGCCTAGGTCAGTGTGAATCCCAGCTATTTGGTGCCTGAGTCGGACTATTCCAACAATGTCGTCCGCTGTGAAATCCGCTACACAGGACATCACGCATATGCCTCGGGCTGCACAATTTCACCGTGAGTCCCATTTGCCTAGCTAAGTAATTCTCTTAACGATGAGTTTTAATTCATTGATAGGCATTCTACACATACATCTGTTTTCATTACTACTGCAGCTTCCTTGTAAAATAGGTCAAAGGTAGAAAATGATAGAGAGTCTGCACTATCATATAACTGGAGCCGATCCTTTTTGATAATGCTAGAAAACAGAGTCACAGATTTGATCCCTGGAAGATCCCCTGGAGAAGGAAATGGCAACTCATTCCAGTATTCTTGACTGGGAGATCCAATGGACAGAGGAGCCTGGTGAGCTATATCGTCCACGGGATTACAAAAGAGATGGATACAACTTAGGGACTAAACAAAAACAACAAGAGAATGGAGGAGGAGATATGCTCAGGTTTTTAATCACCCTGAAACTTAGCTTTTAAGACAAGACACAGAACACATGTATTTACTGTGTGGCAGCTGAATCTGTAAAATATGCAGTGTGGGTAACCTTGTGGGAGCCCAAAGAGTTGGGTTTCTGGCCTCTTCCTCATAGTCCATGAAGGAGCCCTGAAAAAATTCCTAGAATTCTTCAAAGTACATTTTGAAAGTCATTTTAAAGTACACAACTGAAGAGGTCAGACCACGTGTTCTGTAGAAATCAAGATTCCACATATTTGAGTTCTACAAACACAAGTAATAGGGAAATACCTTGCAAAGAAGGGCTGTGTGGAGATGCCTTCATACTTTTCTAGTCCTAAAGCCCTTATTTGGATGACATTTTAGAAGGAATCCCAGCAGTTATTATAGACATGGTGCTTTGATGAGAGTAATGAAAGAAAGTTGGGCAGTTTTGCCTTCTTGTGTCTCTGTCCCACCTTGACCCGTGGCACTGCCTGCCCTAGTGATGCTGGGTTATAGATTCTAACTCATATGCCACCTGGGAGGGATACCTTCCCAAAAAATAAAATACCATTAGAGTGATACTGAACACAAGCCAGGTTTGCTGTGATGTGAGAGAGGCACTAGTTAGTAGACAGGTGTCTAACAGAACAACACTGGAAACTTAACAGAAAATTTTCCCTGTTTCACAAACCAGGGCAATGATTACCGCATATGAACCTATAGTTTGTGGGCTTTCCGATTTCCACATGAACCTATCTGGTTGTGCATATTTTATCGACTACTTGGGGGCTAATAGCCAGGGGAAAAGGTGGAGCTTAAAGCAGCCCATGCTGTGCACTGTGGACTGGGCTACATTCACCTTGGAGAGGAGCCTTTCCCTTATTTCCATGAAGGAGCAAAGCCTGTGTTTTTTGCGTGTGATCATAGCATTAGAGACATATGTAGTCTATGACAAACAAAGGTGTAGGACTGAAAGAAGATTATCAAATAAATTATTCTGAACATGCCTGAAATACAGAAAACCTGGCTGGGTTTATGGCCCACACTGTGTGGAACTGATCACAGTATAACTGAAAATCCCCAGAAAAGGAATATAACTTAATTTAAAATTATTAATTTCTCTTAATTTTATAATTCCATAATTTATTCACTCATTATTTATTCACTGGCACTTTAATTTTTGATACAATGCTTAAATTCCTTGGGAGGGGGTTGCTAAAATGAAATGCATTAGAAACAGGAGGACCTCTGCGATGATAAGCTAAGTGACCCTCAGGTACAACTGCTGACCTCCTATGAGGAAAAAGTCAGAGATGTGATTCTATTGTTGTATAGAGAGTGACTTGCTTGTTTATCATCAGCAGAATCCATTGGGTTGGATACTGATAGACATTTAGAGCAAATAAAAACTGTTACTCTGTTCCAGCAGAGAGTTTCTTTCTCTTTTTCATTGTAGCCAGTTGTCATTGACTGAATTATGAGTGGTTGATGAAAAACTTTAATGACCAATACGGATCAGATGAAAATATGCAAAAGTTAAAGGACTCATAGGAAGTGATTTGTAATTAAATAACAATCTCATACATATCTATGAGTGGAAAATAATGGGAGGAGTACAAAAACCTCGACTTAAACCCCCACCTTCAGGAGAATGATGCTCGCCTCTTATATTTTGCCTCTCAGTTCCACCTCCCTTGATAGGGATCAGAGTTCAGAGAAAGGAGAAATTTTCTCTGGCTGTGGCTTTAGGACAGCACTTGAATTGGGCCTTGAGGGCTGAGGAGGACTGCACTGGAGAGAGTTAAGGAGGGCCATGCTAGGAGGAGTCAACGTCACCCGCAACTACATGGCAAGAAGAAATTGCAGGGCATCTTTGGAAAAGCAAGTTAGCCTGGCTAAGGCATAAATTTCATGGGCAAGAAGAATGGAAAAGTTGGGACGAGATCAAAGTGAGCACTGAAGAGCAAGCTGAAAAGTCTCAGCTTCATCCTGGTGACCATGGGGAGTCTCTGAGGTTTCCTGAGCAAGGTGTGTATCTTGCCTAAAGCCACATGGTCACTCAGCAACTCTGTAAGCAGTGGTGTGTGTGTGTGATTCCCTTGGTGATGTTATTGTAATTAAAAACAACAACAACAACAACAACAAAACCCTTAAAGACACATCATCTTTTACTTCACTGGTTGTTTTTCATGCTAATCAAATATCTGAATGCGTTGTGTTTGTGTTTGTGGCTTCAGTCGTGTCCGACTCTTTGTGACCCTGTGGACTATAGCCTGCCAGGCTCCTCTGTCCATGGGATTTCCCAGGCAAAAATACTGGAGTAGGTTGCCATTTCCTTCTCCAGGGGATCTTCCTGAACTAGAAATTGGACCTGGGTCTCCTGCATTGCAGGAAGATTCTTTACCATCTGGGCCACTAGGTATTGGTGTGTAAAAACACCCAGTAAGAAAGTGTGTGCCTTGGATATATCCCCTCTCTCTCATTTTCCTTACTGTAAACCCAATGAATGACCCAGGTGACTCTCTGGCCCAGTTCAGTTCTAAGATATCATCATTAAATTCTTTTTCATAGAAACTACTTGGGAATAAATTCACAGAAATTATTTGGAAACTGATGGTTTATAATCTGGACTAAGTGATTCTTATTTCACGTACATAGGGATCTGTGATCACAGTATAAATACAGTATTTGATTTACTGGCTTTGACCCAGTCTTGGCCTATTAGTGTAACATTCTATATCCAGAACCTTGCTGGGAAACAACCAATGCAGGACAGTGTGAGGTCATGAACCTGCTTCTGGGTGGGCCTGCCACACTAGCTGCATAGAGTGAACTCACTTGGCCAGGGCTGGTGGTCCTGTAAGCCCTGCTTTATTCTTAAATGTTTCAGAGGGTGTTTCTTTTAACTCTAAACATCAAGTTTGTAGGTATAAGGCATAAATTTCCTCCTATTGACATAGTCACCATCTTCAAATCATGTATTAAATAATGTATTAATGGATAATTTCAGGAGGTGACTGTTGCATAGGTGGAGGGAAATTGTCATATATATATATACATTTTTTTTTTTTAATTTAAGGTAACTTTAAACTTGTCTACTATACTCATTCAGAGTATTATCAGGTTAATAACTTGTTCTATTTTGTTTTCTTAATCTAGGTATTAGAAAGCAAGCCAAAACTCCCAAAGGATATATCAGTGCCTGGTGTTCTCAAGTGGAAAAAACCAGATTAACTTCAGTAGGATTTATGTATTTTGAAAGAGAGAACAGAAAACAACAAAAGAATTTTTGTTTGGACTGTTTTATAACAAAGCACATAACTGGATCTTGAACATTTCAATCGGCATTATTTGGGAAATTTTTTATTATTATTCACATTACTTTGTGAATTAACACAGTGTTTCAATTCTGTAATTGCACACTTGGCTCCTTTAGAGAAATCCAAATTTCTTATGCTTCTGAAATTATAGTGCAAAAGGCAAAAAAATTTGATGAATGAGTCAAAATTATTTTAATCTGAGAATTTTCTAAAGTTCCAAATCTTTAGTGAACCTTAATAACTGGCTTATATATGTCCTAGCATAGATCACTTTAGAAATGAAGCTCCTACTGTTTAAATAGATATGGACACATTTGGTACTGAGGGAGGAACAAACAGGTTACCATTGGTGTCAAGAAATGTTACTATATAGCAGAGAAACAGCAATATATGTATTCAGATAGTTACATCCCTATATAAAATTTGTTTACATTTTAAAAATTAGTAGATAGGCTCCTTTCTTTCTGTCAAGTGTACAAGTTCATTCTGACTTAAGTCAGCTTTTGTTTTGGAACAAATTAAGTAATTGAGCTGCCCAACTTGTGTCTGACATTTGTTGATGCACCCCTCTATTCTTTAATTTTACTATGGGCAGAGACCTTTTCAGTGACACTCTTAAAATTACTGTTCTGGGGATCTGCTAGACATAGGACAACTGTATCAATGGGAAGTCATTCTGATGATAGATGTGATACATTCAAAGATAGTATGCATTTTAGTATATTTAACTATTAGCCAAAAAAATTCCCTTGCTGACATAAAAATCATACAAAAAAGTCCCCCAGACCACAACTGTCTTTAAAATACTTAGAAATATTAGTGAGAAACTTAGGATTTTCAACTTTTCTACACTTTTTAAAATGATCAGCTTTAAAAAGCGTAAGACTAACATTTTTAAAATTATCCAGAATAGATGACATAATGTATATGAATACACAAACATTATTCTAGGTCATCTAGGAATCAGTCATACGTGTTTTTTTTGTGTGTATCTGAAATATAATACAAACTAGCAAAGCACACAGCATTACATACTTGAGACATTGGTGAATAAGGGGGACAAAAAAGAACAGCTTTCTGCAAAACCAAGGAGTGTGTTGCATAATGAGACAGCTGTGATTTTATTTTAAACTGTGAAACCATGTGCCACATCAGAATTTGGAGAATTTCTTTTTTCCTAGATTCAAAAGATGTACAAAGAGATCAAATTATATTTTTAAGTTAGTGGTGCTGAAGCAGAAGTTTTCCTCTCTTAACCAGTATTAAAATCCCAAGCAAGGTATTTCCAGTGTCAAGACACATTAGGTAGAATTTTAAAATGAGTGGCATCCCTATATTGTGTCATACAGTTGTAAAGTTAGCACCAACTACCAACAATTCTTCATTCACCGAGTGCTTTGCACTGTAAGAAGGGCTAGGGGTGGGCAGTCGTCAGGGGAGATAGAGCGGGCTGCAGGAGCCTCATCTGCCAGGCACACACTTACCATGAGACAATACAGACAGCTTGATAGAGAACCAGAATTTCCATTGAGCTAGTATCTGAGCTATGGAATAGCTTCTTTGATGTACCTCTTTGCCTTCGATCGCTTTTAGCTTTAAGATTGTAGAATGATCCTTTAAAATTGTAATCTTTTCTAATAGAGATATTTTAATATACTTGCTTTTTAAAAAACAAAAACTACTGTCAGTATAATACTGAGCCAGACTGGCATCTACAGATTTACAACCTATCATTTCATCAAGATTCTCACCCCTATATAAAAGCTAGCTAATATCATAGCCTTTGGATACATATGAGATGTGTTTACTGTCATTCCATTGGCCTTCCATCTGCATGTAAATCCATCATTTTAGGCCTAAAATATACTAGGGACTAACATGCTAGGCATTAGGATATGAAAAAGGCTGCCCCTAACCTCATTAAGTATTCAAAATGTCATTATTACTCATTAGGTTCAACTTATCTCTTTTTTAACATCATAAGTACATGTCTAAAAAATTTCTATTTAAAGCACTATTGTTTTTCATGACTATATTTTATTAAAAAAATAAGTTTAAAATGAATACATATATGCATGTATGTGTTACTAATAATTAAAACTTTCCAATCCCTAAAATCTCTGCCTTTTAAATATAACACATACTGTTTCATTGATTTTGGGAAAAAATTCAATTAAAAGGTTAAAGATTCTCACTTATTCCTTATATAAATATTCCTCCCCACCCCTAATCACTCCTAAACACTCTCAAATAACTGACAAATATTGATTTAACACTCAGTATTTTTGAACCTCAAAGAATCTCTTCTCTGAATAACCACCAAAACTCACAGATAATGATTAGTTGGTAAAATGTATCCATTAATAAAAAACATGATCCAGCCTTACCAAACTCTAAATAAAAAATCTTTTAAATAGGAAGTAGAAATGAAACAGAATTTTGAGTACTAAAAGAGACTGTTTTTTAAACACAGACTGTGAAAAATAGGAAGATAACTTAGTGAGTCTTCCAAATGCCATATTAGTGGCCTCATAATTATTCAGACCACAGTTTGTATTAAAGATGTCTTACCTTCTAAGGCTAGGATTCAGTCTCACATAATTTTCCTATTTCCAGGAAATCTTTATATTTTTACATAATATTCACAATTGCTAATTATTCACTAGACATTATTTTTAATAATGAAGAACAAATGTTTTCTTTTTTTCTCCTTGACCTCATAGGAGATCATCACACTCATAATCTTCTCAATATTCAGACTGTAGAGGAAATGCAGTTCACTAACATCATGGTACTAAGAATTTCTCTTTACCAAATTATGTTAAAATACTGAACTTCTAAGCAGAAGACATTTTGTTTTAAAAATAACTTGTTTTGATACTAACAGTATAATAAGTAAAACTACCCTTTTCTATGTATCACAATCAATAGCCACATTTCATTCCCAGCTACCAAAAGTCTTGAGCCACTTTTGAATACTTAAAGCATGCCATTTATCCTTCTAATCAAAATGGTGCTGAATTATTTCAACTTGAATGTAAAATGTGTTGTCTTAGCTCACAGGATATAAACATTTAATATATAACTGCTTGCTATGAACTACGTAACATGTGATTTGGTATTGTAATGTTTTTAATGAAGCTTTAGTTTCTTCCAAATTTTTCAGGAATACTAGTTGTAAAACATTTTTAACTTTTTTTTGAAGAGCTCTTATTTTAAATGCCCAGACACTGGCTTTATAATCTTTACACTCTCACATTCTTTTATTATATGCCTATACTATGATTGCAAAATTATGTAAAAATGCCTTGAATAAATGATTTCAAGTGTCTAGAGTGGTCATTTGTTGTAACATATAAATAAATGATATGAATTTCACTTAGATTAAGATCTTAAAGGCATGTGTATGGTTGGTGATTTTGCTTAATTGCTTTTTATATTAACAAACTGTTTATCAGGCTCACACGACTTGAAACTTGTCTATAATGGATAAAAATCTAGCTGATATTTTAAAAAGAAACTGTCATAGCGGAACAGATTCTAACTTTTGTCATCATTACCAACCCCTTCCAAGGATGCAGAACAGGCACAGAAAGAATAACTCTGTTTTGATTTGCCTCTGTTTTGATTTGCATTTCTTAGAAATACTCATGAGCATAAGTGCACCCAGGGGACACATCTTGCTCAAGATACAAATTATTTACATGAAGAGAAACATTGCTATCGCAGTAATCCTTCTTTAAATGTGTACCAGATTAACCTGAAGCTAGTAGCCTAAGAAGACAAACAGGCCCCAAACTGTGAGCAAGTGTTTTGGGAGAACAATAATTAATCCACAAATAATTTACCTTTAAGGAGCTCTTGCAGGTAAATTAGACGTAGGCTTGTGGCTGGCAGTTCTCATTTTTGACAGTAGTAGGACTTGGCGACACTGGAAGCCACCGATTTCCTGCTTTCCTCACCTGCTCAAGGAAAGGTGTTAGTGTAAAAGATGATTACTTTGGTGTCACCCAGTGTTCACTGATTCAGGCACTGCTCATTATTAGTTCATTAATCAAACATGCATTCTAATTAGTCACAGTCCCTCTAGAGTGGGTACAATTCAATGGCACAAAAAGTGGGGAATGAAAACCTCAGAGAAAAACACAGCAAAATATTAGCGTTCTGGAAGAACTGCAGCTGTCATGAGAGGGTTGGGTGAGAGTAACAGTAGTCAGCTGTACCCCTCCCTCTTGCAGTACTATCTTAGTGTTTTCACCATTCTTTTTAACCCATGATATGGAAAAATTTACACGTGGTTGATGCTGGGGTGAGGCAAGAGTGGCAGAACTCATCCCTTACGTTTCTGTGCCTGAGTCCAAGAGCATCAGCAACTGGGTTAAATTTGCTTTGCAGATGAGAGATCTGAGGGGACGAAGTAAGAGGAATGAGATGGAAAACACATACGTGGTGCAACTTCTTCACTAATTTAGGCAACTAGTTCTCCAGAAAGTGACCTACAATGTCAAGATTTTCTCCAAGGCCCAGGCTGACCAGAGATGACTTTTCGTCCACAGGGAGTTATCCTGTTACTCTTTCAGAGCTGGAGAAGACTTATCAGGAGCTAAGCATACAAAGCTTTATTTTCTACCACTTGATCCCCAGTTTTCTAAAAGGAATACTTCTGAGTATTAGAAACTACAGGATTCCACAATTTAGAAACAGGTGGTCCTCTGTGTTCTTTTTCTCTTTTGATGATCAAGAGGCCAATAAGAGTGTTAACCTCAAACAGTAGTCTCATTTGAATGTGCTTAGAAAAACATCTTAGGGTTAAGAGTTTATCAGAATATTCTAGATTTTCATTCAATACTTCCATTATGAAGTTTTTTAAAGTTGGTTGTCATCAATAAATAATGTTCCTTTCACTGCAGTAAAATTAAGGTAACAGTTCCTTAATAGCATCAAATACCTAGTTAGCAGTCAAATTTCACCAATTGTCTTAAATTTTTTTTTAGTTGATTTGTTTGATTCAGGATCAAACAAGGACACACTGACTTAGTTATTATGTGTTTTCAGTTCAGTCGCTCAGTTGTGTCCGACTCTTTGTGACCCCATGAATCACAGCACACCAGGCCTCCTTGTCCATCACCAACTCCCGGAGTTCCCTCAAACTCACGTCCATTGAGTCAGTGATGCCATCCAGCCATCTCATCCTCTGTCGTGCCCTTTTCCTCCTGGCCCCAATACATCCCAGCATCAGAGTCTTTTCCAATGAGTCAACTCTTCTCATGAGGTGGCCAAAGTACTGGAGTTTCAGCTTTAGCATCATTCCTTCCAAAGAAATCCCAGGGCTGATCTCCTTTAGAATGGACTGGTTGGATTTCCTTGGCGTCCAAGGGACTCTCAAGAGTCTTCTCCAACACCACAGCTCAAAAGCATCAATTCTTTGGCGCTCAGGCTTCTTCACAGTCCAACTCTCACATCTATACATGACCACAGGAAAAACCATAGCCTTGACTAGATGGGCCTTAGTCGGCAAAGTAATGTCTCTGCTTTTCAATATACTATCTAGGTTGGTCATAACTTTCCTTCCAAGGAGTAAGCGTCTTTTAATTTCATGGCTGCAATCACCATCTGCAGTGATTTTGGAGCCCCCAAAATAAAGTCTGACACTGTTTCCCCATCTATTTCCCATGAAGTGATAGGACCAGATGCCATGATCTTCATTTTCTGAATGTTGAGCTTTAAGCAAACTTTTTCACTCTCCTCTTTCATCAAGAGGCTTTTTAGTTTCTCTTTACTTTCTGCCATAAGGGTGGTGTCATCTGTGTATCTGAGGTTATTGATATTTCTCCCAGCAATCTTGATTCCAGCTTGTGCTTCTTCCAGCCCAGCATTTCTCATGATGTACTCTGTATATGTTAAATCTCTTTAAAATCTATATATTTTCCTTCTATCATTTTTTCTTTGTCTTGCTATTAAAGTGTGTGATTTTTTTTTTTTAATAGAACACCTACTATCTTATAGAATTTTCCACATTCTAGATTTTGAAGACTGTATCCTGGTGGTGTCATTTATATTAATACATTCTTCTGTTCCTTGTATTTCTAATAAAACGTCAAATCTGGAGGCTTGACCAGATGTAGGTTAGTGATTGGGGGAGCAACAAGACATGATAGATGGTGCATCTTTCATAACTCTATCATACGAGGAAGCCCAGGATGTCTCTACCATCTACCTCTTTGTGATATTAAAAATGATTAGTGGGCTCAGCATTGTCAGTCTGATACATCCACCTCAGAAATCCCCAGTAGATTCTTACCTACTCATTTTAGCAGTCATTGATGATCACTGCTAGATCCATTATCAAACTTCTATATTAGGCAATTTTCTAAAAAAAAGAATTGTTGAGTATTCCATGTTATACATGCTTTTTAATTTGAACTGAACTGTTTACTTCATTAATGCACTTTACTAAATTAAATAACATTTAATATGAAATTTAATAACTGATCTTTATTTCCCCTCCTTTTAGTAATTTGAGATAGTTCTGGAACCTTATAAAAGACATTCAAGGTGCTGTGCTCTTTCACAAGAAAAGCCAAAACGTTGTTTTTGGAGCTGTTTTTCCCATG
This sequence comes from Nanger dama, assembly GCA_917880005.1. Lineage (NCBI taxonomy): Eukaryota > Metazoa > Chordata > Mammalia > Artiodactyla > Bovidae > Nanger > Nanger dama. The sequence continues at coordinate 10,047,146 of CAKJTW010000057.1, read as the reverse complement.
TGTGTGTATATTTTTCTCCCATTATTGTTAAAGATAATTTTAACCTTACACAAATGATCTGTTGATTTGAAATATCATGGGAAAACTTTGACCTAGAACATTTTCAAAGACGTTAGTTACTGGAAATACAAAAAAGCTAAGGATACTTGGCAAGGTGGTTATATTACATGCTTCAAATCTCTACACAAGTACATAGCTTTCGCCATACTCAGATTTTTCAATTTCCAATTGAGTTTCTCAATTTCCTGTAAATTAAAATTTAAGAACCTTAAATGACATTCAAGGCCTTCCTTTAGCCTTAATTCTCCACTTCATCAGTTTCATGTCTACCACTTTTCTGCATTCTCTTCTCTAGCCAAACTAGACAACTATTTCCCTTACTCCCCCTGTCTCTCCAGGAATCAAGTGCTTCCCTGGGGTACATGTGGGGAGTTTACTTCTCTCCTAAGGTGTTTTGTTTCTTTTTATTAACAAATTCACATATATTCATGCTCTCTTACTAGACTCGCAGAGGACAGCTACTCTTTCTTGGCTAACACCATGTCTTTCTACTATTTAAGAGATATTAGCACCTTCAACTCCTTTTGGAGGAATACTTTGCCCACACTGCATTGCTAACCATGATATCCTACACCAAGCAGGACATAGCTCCAGATCCCATGCTCAGTGAATTAAAGGACACCTTCTCCCTAAAATGTTGTCAGCAAAGTGACTAAAAGATTGACAGTGTTTATGAATGACTGACTGGAAGTCAGATGAGTTTCTGAAGAACTAATAGTTATTATTTCCTGAGTGCCTGCCAAGGAACCCTGCATGTATGCAATCCATGCAGGATTTATTTTGTTGTTTTCAGGGTTTTCTCGCCTTTTCTTTCTCACTTAGCCTCAGTTGGTCATTTTTTTACTCCCAGTTCATATTCACTTAGGAACAAACATTCAAAAAAACCTTACTCCTAAAGTCCCTGATGAGTTCTTCTAGCCATACTTGTAGGGTTGTTTTCTCTGGCCTCAAATAAAACAGGAAGTGGGAGAAAGAGAAAAGTAGAATAGGAATTCAAACTGATAAGGAAGATGGTTAGAAAGAGGAAGGACAAGAATTTTCAGAGTTTTGGGAAGCAGCATGAAAGGTTTTCTGATTTTTTTACCTATAGGTAACTTGTCATTCAGGTTTCCCCAGTGGCTCAGATGGTAAAGAATATGCCTGCCAATGCAGGAGACCCAGGTTCAATCATTGTGTTGGGAAAATCCCCTGGAGAGGGGAATGGCAACCTACTCCAGCCATTCTTGTCTGGAGAATCCCATGGGCAGAGGGCTACAGTCCATGGGGTTGCAAAGAGCTGGTACAACTGAGCGACTAAGCACACACGCAACCTCTCATTCAACAGTCCTGGACGCTTGTGAGACCCCCTGGAGAAAGGGGTGAGGGAAGTTGGATACCTTACACGAAGATGAGGATAAAAAACAAACAAAAACCATCCTTACTGTAACCACAATAAAATTGGAATAAAATGAATGGGAAATACACTGTAAATGAGGCAGAGGTAGAACCGATGTTAATTTTATTTCTTCCTTTCCATTTCTAACTGCACTGGCTTCAACTTTTAAAACAATGTTAAGTCAAAATAGTATAATGAGAGCCATCCTTGTTATGTTTCTAACTTCCAATATTTGTCCACTAAATGCAATACTGATTATTAGTGTCAGTCAGTCAGTCAGTTTAGTCGCTCAGTTGTGTCCGACTCTTTGCAACTCTATGAATTGCAGCACGCCAGGCCTCCCTGTCCATCACCATCTCCCAGAGTTCACTCAGACTCATGTCCATCAAGTCGGTGATGCCATCCAGCCATCTCATCCTCTGTCATCCCCTTTTCCTCCTGCTTCCATTCCCTCCCAGTATCAGGGTCTTTTCCAGTCAACTCTTCACATGAGGTGGCCAAAGTACTGGAGTTTCAGCTTTAGCATCATTCCTTCCAAATAAATCCCAGGGCCGATCTCCTTCAGAGTGGACTGGTTATATCTTCTTGCAGTCCAAAGGCCTCTCAAGAGTCTTCTCCAACACCACAGTTCAAAAATATCAGTTCTTGAGCACTCAGCTTTCTTCCCAGTCCAACTCTAACATCCATACATGACCACAGGAAAAACCATAGCCTTGACTAGATGGACCTTTGTGGGCAAAGTAATATCTCTGCTTTTCAATATGCTATCTAGGTTGGTCGTAACTTTTCTTCCAAGGAGTAAGCGTCTTTTAATTTCATGGCTGCAATCACCATCTGCAGTGATTTTGGAGCCCCCTAAATAAAGTCTGACATTGTTTCCACTATTTCCGTATCTATTTCCCATGAAGTGATGGGAACAGATACCATAATCTTAGTTTTCTGAATGGTGAGCATTTTTTAAAATTTTATTTTCACTTTACTTTACTTTACAATACCATATTGGTTTTGCCATACATTGACATGAATAAGCCGACATTTTCACTTTCATCTTTCACTTTTATCAAGAGGCTTTTTAGTTTCTCTTCACTATCTGCCATAAGGGTGGTGTCATCTGCATATCTGAGGTGATTGATATTTTTCCTGGCAATCTTGATTCCAGTTTGTGCTTCTTCCAGTCCAGCGTTTCTCATGATGTACTCTGCATATAAGTTAAATAAGCAGGGTGACAATATACAGCCTTGACGTACTCCGTTTCCTATTTGGAATCAGTCTGATGTTCCATGTCCAGTTCTAACTGTTGCTTCCTGACCTGCATAAAGGTTTCTCAAGAGGCAGGTCAGGTGGTCTGGTATTCCTATCTCTTGAAGACTCTTACAGTTTATTGTGATCCACACAGTCAAAGGCTTTGGCACAGTCAATAAAACAGAAATAGATGTTTTTCTGGAACTCTCTTGCTTTTTCCATGATCCAGCAGATGTTGGCAATTTGATCTCTGGTTCCTCTGCCTTTTCTAAAGCCAGCTTGTACATCTGGAAGTTCATAGTTCACGTATTGCTGAAGCCTGGCTTGGAGAATTTTGAGCATTACTTTACTAGCGTGTGAGATGAGTGCACTTGTGCGGTAGTTTGAGCATTCTTTGGCATTGCCTTTCTTTGGGATTGGAATGAAAACTGGCCTTTTCCAGTCCTGTGGCCACTGCTGAGTTTTCCAAATTTGCTGGCATATTGAGTGCAGCACTTTTACAGCATCATCTTTGAGGATTTGAAAGAGCTCAACTGGAATTCTATCACCTCCACTAGCTTTCTTCATAGTGATGCTTTCTAAGGCCCACTTGACTTCACATTCCAGGATGTCTGGCTCTAGGTGAGTGATCACACCATCATGATTATCTTGGTCATGAAGATCATTTTTGTATAGTTCTCCTGTGTATTCTTGCCACCTCTTCTTAATATCTTCAGCTTCTATTAGGTCCATACCATTTCTGTCCTTTATCGAGCCCATCTTTGCATGAAATATTCCCTTGGTATCTCTAATTTTCTTGAAGAGATCTGTAGTTTTTCCCATTCCATTGTTTTCTTCTATTTCTTTGCATTGATCCCTGAGGAAGGCTTTCTTATCTCTCCTTGCTATTTTTTGGAACTCTGCAATCAGATGCTTGTATCTTTCCTTTTTGCCTTTGCTTCTCTTCTTTTCATATTTTTGTGAGGCCTCCCCAGACAGCCATTTTGCTTTTTGCATTTCTTTTCCATGGGGATGGTCTTGATCTCTGTCTCCTGTACAGTGTCATGAACCTCCATCCACAGTTCATCAGGCATGCTGTCTATCAGATCTAGTCCCTTAAATCTATTTCTCACTACCACTGTATAATCATAAGGGATTTAATTTAGGTCATACCTGAATGGTCTAGTGGTTTTCCTACTTTCCTCAATTTAAGTCTGAATTTGGCAATAAGGAGTTCATGATCTGAGCCACAGTCAGCTCCTGGTCTCATTTTGCTGACTGTACATAGCTTCTCCATCTTTGGCTGCAAAGAATATAATCAGTCTGATTTTGATGTTGACCCTCTGGTGATGTTCACATGTAGAGTCTTCTCTTGTGTTGCTGGAAGAGGGTGTTTGCTATGATCAGTGTGTTCTCTTGGTAAAACTCTATTAGACTTTGCCCTGCTTCATTCCGTACTCCAAGTCCAAATCTGCCTGTTACTCCAGGTGTTTCTTGACTTCCTACTTTTGTATTCCAGTCCCCTATAATGAAAAGGACATCTCTTTTGGGTGTTAGTTCTAAAAGGTCTTGTAAGTCTTACAGAACCGTTCAACTTCAGCTTCTTCAGTGTTCCCAAGTAAGATGTGAGGTGTTGCCAGAGGGCATCAGAGGGCAGACACACTGAAACCATAATCATGGAAAACTAGCCAATCTGATCACATGGACCACAGCCTTGTCTAACTCAATGAAACTAAGCCATGCCGTGTGGGGCTACCCAGGATGGGAGGGTCATGCTGGAGAGGTCTGACAGAATGTGGCTCACTGGAGAAGGGAAAGGCAAACAACTTCAGTTTTCTTGCTTTGAGAATCCCATGAACAGTATGAAAAGGCAAAATGATAGGATACTGAAAGAGGAACTCCCCAGGTCGGTAGGTGCCCAATATGCTACTGGAGATCAGTGGAGAAATAACTCCAGAAAGAATGAAGGGATGAAGCCAAAGCAAAAACAATACCCAGTTGTGGATATGACTGGTGACAGAAGCAAGGTCTGATGTTGTAAACAGCAATATTGCATAGGAACCTGGAATGCCAGGTCCATGAATTAAGACAAATTGGAAGTGGTCAAACAGGAGATGGCAAGAGTGAATGTCGACAGTCTAGGAATCAGCAAACTAAAATGGACTGGAATGGGTGAATTTAACTCAGATGACCATTATATCTACTACTGTGGGCAGGAATCCCTTAGAAGAAATGGAGGAACCATCATGGTCAACAAAAGAGTCTGAAAGGCAGTACTTGGATTATTAGTGTAAGACACCCATTTTTATGCTGAGAAATTAAACTTCTTAGATTTTTAAGTGCTTTGTTTAGAAAAGGACAGATTAAAGAAGAGAAAGAGAAAAGCAGAGTAGGAATTCAAACCAATAAAGATGATTAGAAAGAGGAAGGAAGGACAAGAACTTTCAGATTGTACACATAGCACAAGACCTTAAAAAATTGATAGGGCTTATAAATTTCTCCTTTATCACTGGTGGTACCTATGATTTAAAAAATAATCAGAACTAGTTCACACTTATTTCAGATGAGCTAAATTGGTTATTGTTGGTGTATGTGAAGACTGTGAACTTCTGTCCATAAGAGAGCTAAGCTAAACAAAGAATATTCATATCATGTTTAGTTTAAAAATAAACACAAATAACACTTCGCCATTCACTGATCCTCTAAGTTTTGGCTGTCTTTACTGAAAAACATCCTTTTAATTATATCCTGAAAACAGCATGGAGAATGACTTTCTTTCACAACCAGTTTTCCCTTGAGGGAAAACACATGTTCAAAGTACAAACAACATTCCAGTTTCCAACTTAAGGCTACTTAATTTCTGCACAATGATGTCATATTTAAGACTACTGAGCTTGCTCCTGTTCATATCATTTCTTCTGTAGTTCTACATTTTAGGCTCATCCATGGAAAGAGAGCCGTCATTTTATATAACTACAGAACAACGAGAACACATTTGAAATGTGAATACCTTCCAGGTTACAAAAAATTTATAAAAGGAATCAAAATTAACATCCCAAAACAATTTTTTGAAATAAAACCTACAAGCTGATTTTAAAATCTAGTTAACGCTGAAGAAGCTGAAGTTGAACGGTTCTATGAAGACCTACTAGACCTTTTAGAACACACACCCCAAAAGATGTCCTTTTCATTACAGGGGACTGGAATGCAAAAGTAGGAAGTCAAGAAACACCTGGAGTAATAGGCAAATTTGGCCTTGGAGTATAGAGTGAAGCAGGGCAAAGACTAATAGAGTTTTGCCAAGATAATGCACTGGTCATAGCAAACACCCTCTTCCAACAACACCTGAGAAGACTCTACACATGGACAGCACCAGATGGTCAACACCAAAATCAGATTGATTATATGCTCTGCAGCAAAAGTTGGAGAAGCTCTATATAGTCAACAAAAACAAGAACAGGAGCTGACTGTGGCTCAGATCATGAACTCCTTATTGCCAAATTCAGACTTAAACTGAAGAAAGCAGGGAAAACCGCTAGACCATTCAGGTATGACCTAAATTAAATCCCTTATGATTATACAGTGGTAGTGAGAAATAGATTTAAGGGACTAGATTTGATAGATACAGTGCCTGATGAACTTTGAAATAGAGAATTGCATGCAAAAATATAGTCAAGGTTTTTTCACTTATGTGGAACCCAAACGTCAAAGAAATTAGATTGGCCAAGTTGGTGCAAATTATTTTCAACACTTGAGTTGGATATTCTGGGTATGCTGGCTATCTCCTGTGTGGTAAAATATTGATTATTCTCAATTAATGTCTCTATTTGATTGCTATCACTTCAACTGGTCTACCCGAAGACCATGGAGGATTGTTCAGTGAAAAATGTCCAGAATGAAACTTTGTAAACCATTTTTGACATGTTTGATCAGTCACAGAACCTTCTTCATACACTGCATGAATCTTCGTCATATATTAGTTGTTTTTACCTTTCCTGAAATAATAAAGCATAATATGCCAAAAATGTTGCTTTCCTCCCCATCTTCAATATTAAAATGGCTATACAAAAATCCACCAATTTTTATGTTTTTAATGCATGCTGATATGACAGCTGTCACAATAGAATCTAACAAAACTGTTCTGAACAATGTTAAAGACAACTAAGCATTAACTAGAGCCATCTTATGGAAAAAAACAAATGAACTTTTGGGCCAACCCAACATTTTTAAATGAAGAAAGCAAGATTATAAAAGCATTTAGAAAATGTCAATTTTTATGTAAGAAAGGGGAAATAAAAAAATATGTATTTGTTAATCTGCAAATAAAAACACAGGAATAATACACTAAGGACAAATGAGACTGATTATCTATGTGGGGAGGGAAGGGTTGGGGTGAAAAGGAAATAAACAATTTGAAGGGCAGAGCTGCCACTTCTCTGAGTATATTGTTTTATGGAGCTCTAACATACAGAACAATAGTAATGTTTCACGTACATAAAGAAAAAAGTAAATACAATTACCAAGATATAGAAAATAATCCTTAAAATAAAATACAATCAGAAATATTTGAACTAAAATGCATTTCAAATGAAGTACTATATGGAGGAAGAAGACTGGGGGAAAAAATACACTAACCCAGGTAAAATTTTATTATTATTTAAGAAAATGAGATATAATTCACATACAGTAATATGCATCCTTATAAAGCACACAATTCAGTGGATTTTCCTATATTCACAAAGTTGTGCAACCAACACTACAATATCCAGTTTCAGAACACATCCAGTCCTTAAAGAAATGTCACATCCATTAACAGGCACTAACTATTCCTCTCCCCCTCAGCCCTTCTCAGCCACTAATCTACTTTTGATCTCAATGGATTTATCTATTCTAGACATTTCACATAAAGAGAACAGAACTCTAATTCATCCATGTCACAATATGTATCAATACTTCATTCTTTTTAATGGCTCAATAATATGCCACTGCATGTATATACCACTTATCCAAATATCCATCAGTGGATGGATGTTTGGGTTCTTTCCTCGTTTTCTCTATGATGAATAATGCTCTCATGAACATTTGCATTCAATTTTTTTTTCCTTTAAATGTTTTCAATTCTCTTGGGGGTACACAATTATGACTGGAAATGTGGGGTCATATTAGACTCTTATTATGCCTATATTAACAAGCTTGATGGTATCCCCATGGGTCTTCAAGAGTCTATTAACTTTCATTATTTTCCCTCTCTTCCTCTAACTGCATAATCTCAATTGATCAACTGTGAGCTTCGGTCAACCCTTCCTAACTGCTCATATGTACTGTCGAACCCTTCTGTTGACATTTGTTTCAATAATGTAGTTTTCAATTTCTAAACGTTCTTCTTTCTTCTTTATAATTTCTGTCTCATTACTGATATTCTCTATTTGATAAGAATAGTTCCCAAACATTCTCTTAGACTTTTAGATATTGTTTCCTTTTGTTCTTTGAACACATTTAAAATAGCCTATTTGAAGTTTTCCTCAAATAAATTCAAAGTTTGGGCCTATTTGGGACAGTTTCTATAGATCGCTTTTTCTCCTTGTATATGAGCCATACGTTGTGTATGTGTTACAACATTCTGTTGAAAACTAGACATTTTAATTAATAATATATGTTGCAACTCTAGAAATCAGATATTCTCTTCTCCTTAGGGTTTGTTGTTGCTATTTTTTGTTGCTGTTTGTCTACTGACTTTTCTTAACTATTTTTGTGAAATCTGTATTCTTTGTTGTATATGGCCACTAAAGTCTCTGCTTCATTTGCTTACTGGTATGCTAATAACTGGACAAAGATTCCCTTAATGCCTGGAATTGATGCTTCACTAACTTTGTTGAGAGCCCGTATGTGTGTTGGGGTACACCTTCAACACTTGGCCAGGAAGTTGACAATTCCACACTAGCCATCACTTCCCACTTATGTAGAGCTCCCAAAGTCAACCAGAAGTGAGGGTTTAGGGCCTTCTCAACACATTCCTGAACGTGCACATAATCCTGTCATTCATATGGCTTTCTTAATTCCAGGAAATATGTCAAAACTTATCAAAGTTCCTAAGGACAGTGAGTTTTCCAGATTTCCTTTTAAGCTGTCTGATTAACTTCTGTCTTCACCAACTTATTCACTGCCTTGGGAAGTTGTGATGTTAAACAATTGCCTCTAACTGATTTCAAAAAGTGATCTCAGGAAAAGGCTTTTCACATTGGGCAAGTTCTTAGCCAAGTTAGATAAAGACAGAATTGCCATGGAGTCTTCCAGTTTACTACGTTAATGGTCAAATAAAGATAATTCTCAGGGAATGTGTCTTTGAAAAAGTTCCAACCTTTTTCTGGCTCCTCCAGTATCTGTCAGGCTGCACATTTTCATCATGATTGTAGGCTACTGATTTTCAAGACACCATGGACTTGGGGAGTAGGGGATGAGAACAGAGCAAGTTAAAATGTCACAAAGATACTCTATCAACTTTCAGCCATTTTTAATAAATAACAACCCTTAGTAAGCTTTTGGTTAATCCTGCAGTTCTGAAAACATCAATTCTGACACTATGGACAGCTTTTTCCACTGCTTTTAAAGGAGAAAGGTAATTCTTGGATGTTCTTAGTCAGCCATTTTTGCTAACAATATCCCAGATAACTTGCAAACTTAGTTTTGAAACCATATGCCCTCAGGGTACAGAAAAAGAACCTCAAACATAAATTAGCTTCGTTAATAAACTTGTGTTTTGCAGAGGTATCAACCAGCAATTTTGAAATGAACTTCTGTGCACTCTGGGGCTGAGAAAATAAATATATTGTGGAAACTAAGAAACCACCTTCCTCACCACTACAGAAAGGACTTACATTCCAAAAAACACAGGAAACAACTTGAAGGGGCTTCCACTAACCAAAGTAAGGATAAACCAAGCATTGATATAAAGAACTTCTATTTCCTACCATTACAAAATAACAGGAATTAGATTTATTTTTCTATATTAAAGTAGAAAACTGGACAAAACAGATTTGAAACAAAGGTTTCAGGCAATGGACAAAAAGCAGTACAGGATATTAATACCTGAGAGAAAACACAAATGAGTGCTATAAGTGCACAGCTCACTGATTGAAGAGTTTCCAAATTATAATGCAAGAGGAAGGGACATCAAAATAGCCCAATAGCTTTACTTAGGAGACAGTTCAAAGTTTAGGTAGGTTTATGTGACTAGAATTTGTGAGGCAAAAAAAGAGGAAAGAAATGCCCAGTGCTCTGAAGTCTATACAATGATTCCCTGAAATCAATCATATTAGACCGATCTGCATAAAGTATATAAAGAATCTAATAGGGCCAGGGGAAAAAGTCACTAGACAAGAACTAGTGGAAACATCCTAACACAGATCCAGGTACAGTCTGCTTTCACCAGACACAACAGAAAAATCTCACAACAGACAGAATTAGGCAGAATTCTTAGAATGGCAATGCCTCAGCAGTGGCACCAAATGAGCCCCAGGCCAAGATTTCATAACCTTGGTACCGCTAAAATTCTGGGTGTGATAATTATTTCTTGCATATATAACAGAATAGTCAGCAGCATCCCTGGCCTATATCCACTAGATGCAACATCGTTTCCAGATGTGACACTCAAAATATCTCTAGACAATGTCAAATATACCTTGTTGGTACAAACTAACCCAAAAGATTCACTGCAGACAAGATCATTAAAATAGCTATTAATGTTCCAGGAAGTAGAGAAAAACATAAATATGATACAAAGAAAAGCAGAAATTTTAGTAAAATCAGTAACAATGCACTACAGGGTTAAATGTTGAAGCAAAATGTATATAAACAATAGTACAAAAGCTTAGGGAGAAATGTGACATTTACTACAGTGAGGTGTTTGGACCGTATGTAAAGTGCTATAAATACTACTTGAGATGTATACTATAATAAATCTTATAATCCAATAAGTGATAAAATGAATAAAAAATAGCCAATTAATAAAAAAAATAACAGAAAAGAGGAAAGAGAAGTACCCATGAGATAATACTGAAATACATTTAAAATGAGATAATGCTGAAATACATTTAAAAGCTCAATTAACAGGAGAAAATGTAAGATTCTCCCTTATTCTAAAAAACCATCTAATAAGTGTAGAAAAACAGTGAAATAAAAAAAAATCATAACTTAAACTACTATAGCATTAATTATTTCAGCTAAGAATTATGAATGAATGTTAAAACTAGTGCATGAAAGTTTCAAGACAGTTTCACACAGTCTCAAAGTATCTCCCCACAAGATAATTATTCATGACAAAGACAAAATAGTAATCCTGCAGTGGAAAAACCATATAAATACCACTTAAAACAAGTAAGCAGAGTTAACATCACCAGTAAGAGCCTAGCCATATCAATATCATCACCTAACCTCAGATATGATGCAATAGGACAAATGCAACATTCCTGCCAAAAGTGCGTAACTTGAATATGAAAATGTGAATATTAGACAAGCCCAAATAAAAGATACTGCAACATAACTGATGTGCACTTTTGAAGAAGGTCAATGTCATGAAATCCTAAGACAGACTGAGGTACTGTTTCCAACCAAAGAGAGATAACTGAATGTAAGGTGACAACTGGATATAAGGCTTGATGCTGGATTTTTCCGCTGCTGTAAAAGACACTGGGACACTTGGCAAAATCTTAATTTTTGATAACTGAAGTGTGGTAATACAAAAGAACAGAGAGTAACTTTGTTTTTAGAGAGGCTATAAACAGGGGAGAGAAAAAGAAGAAATGATAAAAGGACGAGAGGAAGAGAGTAGATGGAGAGGGAGACGGACAAAATGAGGAAAAGAGAGATGAAGCGATAAAGATTATAAAAAGGAAGGAGGGGGAAAGGAAGGAAAAAGGAGGAGAGAAGGGAGTATGAGAGCCAAAGATAAAGTAGATACAGAAAAATGTTAATATTGGGGGAATTAGGGTGACGGATGCTGTGTAATAAAGAACCTGGCCTGCCAAAGAGAGAAACTGCCTTTGCCTTCAGCTTCATGAGGCACTCTACGTCACACCTGATAGGAGTGTCCTTGTTTAGAGCAGGGGTTGGCTGCACTAAAAAGACCTCATTTAGGATGAGTCTTCGGGTCATATGATATTATCAATCCATCTGAAACCATCACATGGGCAATCAACTGAGCATGTCTATATATGAAAGATACAATAAAAATTCTGGACACTAAAACTGCAGTGAGCTTTTCAGATTGGCAACACTGTGCATATTGATGCAAGGACGGTAATGCAACTTGAGGACAACAGAAACTTTGCTTTTAGAAGCCTCACAGACTTTGCCCTATGCATCTCTTCCCTTGGCTGGTTATAATCTGTCCTCTTTACTTGTAATCAACTATCTGTTGTTGTTCAGTCACTGAACTGTACAATGAACTGTAGCTAGGAATATAACAGGTTTCAGTGAGTTCTGCAAGCAAATTTTTGAATCTGACAGTATTTGGGGAGCCCTCCCTGCAATCTCCAAACCTGCAGTTGGTGTCAGAAGTGAGTAGTCTTGTGTGGCCTCTTTCTTCTAACTTTGCAGTCAAACCCTAACTCCTTGAAGTTAGGGTTAGAAGTGCAGGGTCGACAAATAGTGCTCTCAACCTCACGGCTTGGCTAAATCTGGGTAGGGATAGAAACATTATTTTTCAACTTTCTTGGAGTAGTTTTTCATAATTAAACTTTCAATTCAAATTAATTTCAACTTGACATAATTTTGTATGTTACTGTAAACAAACTTAAAAGAAAAAAACAAATTTTGCATTTAACACAGCAAAAATAATTTTCTTTCTGTATAACCTCTTGAATTCTACTGCTTTAGTTATCTAAACTCTTAAGCTTTTGAAAAAGATAAAAATGACTTTCCAGAGTTCCTGAATTCCTACCACCAGAAAGCTTTTTATCATTAATAGGATCAATGCATAGAAAAAATAGAATTTAGTTAGCATTACTTAGTTAACCAAGAACTTTAATTTCTCCCAGTAGCAAGAAGTCAAATATTTGAAGGGATTTTTAAATCCTGTTTTCCTTTTAAATAACAGTACTATGAAATATAAAGCAGTCCTTTCTTCAGTGAGTTATAACCTCTGCTTAGCTATCAGTGAAAATGCTTCTGTAATCATATCTCCTTCAGAATTTGCTCTTATAAATTCCAAACCTATGATTCCTCAAAAACTGTTTCTATAAAGAACACATGTCTAGTATGTTATATATTTATAATTTGACAGAAATTTTATATGCAGTAAAACCAGTTTTTGGTTGGTTCCAACATTTGAACATGAATGCTGCCCAAATGACTAAACATATAATTCAGAAATCCAAAAATTTCCTTGGAAACTATTTTAAACAGTCAAAAACTAAAAAATTACAAATAATTAAAACTATAATAAAAACTAATATTTATTTAAATAACTTATTATCTGTATACCCATAATAAAAGTTATCATCTTAATTTTGCTAACAAGAGTAACTTCCAGTAAAAATAGTCTGTTTTAAATAGCTATACTATTTTTGCATTATTATTTCAAATATCACTCAACATTTATTTTCAAAGTAAAGAAACACAGAGCTGACACAGTGAAATACACTTCATGAAAAAAACAAATGAGAAAATCTGAGATAGTTATCATCTCAAAATTCTTTTATAGAGGGACAGCAGTCTAGACATGTTTAAAATTAAGTATGTACTTGATCTACAGAAGCTTAAACGTAACACGAACACACTTAATAAAGACAAAACCAACTCATTTCTATAATCCATTCAGATACTTAAATATATATTTTAATAATGAGCTAATTTAAAAAATAAGAAGAAAATCAAATTTAGACAGAGAAGTTAACAAAAATATAGTACTGATCAATCATCAAAGGTAATTTTTTTCCCCTGAAACACAGCAATTTTGGATTGCTGTTCTTTTCGCCGCCGGCTTGCTTCCCATGAAGGATGAAGAGGCAGCTGTGATTTCTGTTTTGTATTTTCAAATCCTCTTTGTGCTTTCTTATTAAACTGACTCTTGATCTGAGGTTCTATATGCTGAAAATCTGCAGGAGAAAACAAAATTAATGAAAACTAAGTCTATACATAAATAGCATAGAAGACAAAAACATTTTATCTTCTCAAACAAGTATTTAAGGAAGAAATTTAGTTTTACTTAAGTGGAACACCTCACACTGTTAAAATATCTAAGCCCTACTGGGAACTTTGAAGTTGAAATACACATATGGTCAGTGAATTTTGGGACATATGCTTTCTGTTGTCAATAGATGTTTGTTGCATGCCTCCTAGTGTTGTTCTACCTTTTTACACTGACATTAAAAAAGGAAACACAGTCCAGACAACACATAAGGAAGGAAACAAAATTTTAAAAGGAGTATTTTGTATTTTTAAAGGAATATGATTCACTGGCATATGATATCTGTGTGTAGAGCAATGCAGCCAGAAAACTCACATGTTTTAACTAAAATATTGAATTCAACAGTGTTGATGGGTGAGCTATTTAAAGGGCTATTAATTGATTCCACTCCCTTCTGTTACTGAACAAAAAATTTGTGACTGCAGTATCTACTCAAATTTAAGACACTGTTCTTTCTGACCATAAAGCTATCCACCAAATATGAGGGTGGCAATTTGTAATCTAGCTCACCTCTTTCATTATGAGAAACTTCTGTTACACTATTTTGAACAAAGTACTGGGAGACATACGGGCCTGGAAGGACTGAATCAATGCACATTTATAGGATCAGAAAGACAAGGCAAGAAATTTAATACCGATTTATTAATCAGTCCTAGGGGCGCATAATTTCTCCACTGCTAGTTAGCCATCATTGTCAAGAAGCCTTTGAAAGATCTTAAAAAGCAAATGTCATAATGTTATTCAAACAAGTGTACAATTGGGATAACATTTCCAAAGATCACTGCACACAGATTCAAAACATCCCATATCTTGTATAAATCACATGTGCTCTAGAAATCTGTTATAATACTGCAAGAGTGCCTCTAGTGATAAAGAGTGAAGAATTAAAATGTTAAATGAAACCATTTCATGTAACCTAAAATTTGAATAAGACAGTATTTCTAAACTGATATGTATTTTAATAACTATGTAAAGTATACTTGCATGTGAAAATAAATGGATAAATTAAATATCATAAATTTATAAGCTAAGTAAAAACAAAAACACGTGCTACTTGGATCTTCTTATTAGGAAGATGTGGGAATTTTTAAATTTGCAGCTATTCTGTATTTGTGAATATAAGGCCACGTATTTACCAATGCCTTTATACAGTCATTAAAATAACATAAAAATGTGGCATGGGTTTTGCAGTTCTGTAGTAGGTGGTAAGGAACGATATCTAAGGCTACAAGTGAGTATCCTATGTATTACAAGTGAGTATCCTAAGTGTTAGTGAGTATCCTATGTGTTAGGAAAAGGTAAAACTGTTGCTAGTTAAAACTTGGGAAGCAGGCTACAGGCTGATGGAATTGTAGCACAAGGTAAGTGTCTGGAAAGAATAAAAAGATTAGTGTACTGATGGCTCTGGCAAAGTACTAAAAAGAAAAAGAGAAGAGTTCAAGAAAAAACTGGCCAATTTACAGGCAGATACAAAAGGGAAAAGAGGATACAG
Source organism: Nanger dama (assembly GCA_917880005.1). Lineage (NCBI taxonomy): Eukaryota > Metazoa > Chordata > Mammalia > Artiodactyla > Bovidae > Nanger > Nanger dama. The sequence goes on along the minus strand of CAKJTW010000057.1, from coordinate 10,031,813 downwards.
ATCATTGGGCATTTAAGGTTTAAGAAAAGCCTTTGGACTCCAAACTGTGAGAGATAAGATTGAGAAAGATTTTAAGTAGTAAAGACCTACAGAGATGTAGTCCTGGAGCAGAGATAAGAGTAAAGGTATGGCTTTCTCATAAATGCAAAGAAGAGAAGCAGAAGGCAAAGGAGAAAAGGAAAGATATACCCATTTGAATGCAGAGTTCCAAAGAATAGCACGGAGAGGTAAGAAAACCTTCCTCAATGACCCATGCAAAGAAATAGAGGAAAACAACAGAATGGAAAAGGCTAGAGATCTCTTCAAGAAAATTAAAGATACCAAGGGAACATTTCATGCAAAGATGGGCACAATAAAGGATAGAAACAGTATGGACCTAACAGAAGCAGAAGATATTAGAGGTGGCAAGAATACACAGAAGAACTGTACAAAAAAGATCTTCATGACCCAGATAATCACAATGGTGTGATCATTCACCGAGAGCCAGACATCCTGGAATGCGAAGTCAAGTGGGCCTTAGGAAACATCACTGTGAACAAAGCTAGTGGAAGTGGTGGAATTCCAACTGAGCTATTTCAAATCCTAAAAGATGATGCTGTGAAAGTGCTGCACTCAATATGCCAGAAAATTTGGAAAACTCAGCAGTGGCCACAGGACTGGAAAAGCTCAGTTTTCATTCTGATCCCAAAGAAAGGCAAGGCCAAAGAATGTTCAAATTACCGCACAATTGCACTCATCTCACACGCTAGCAAAATAATGCTCAAAAATCTCCAAGCCAGGCTTCAGCAATATGTGAACTATGAACTTCCGGATGTTCAAGCTGGTTTTAGAAAAGGCAGAGGAACCAGAAATCAAACTGCCAACATCCATCGGATCATGAAAAAAACCAACGAATTCCAGAAAAACATCTGCTTTATTGACTACACTAAAGCCTGACTGTGTGGATCACAACAAACTGTGGAAAATTCTTCAAGAGATGGGAATACCAGATCACCTTGCCTGCTTCCTGAGAAATCTGTATGCAGGTCAAGAAAGCAACAGTTAGAATTGGACATGGAACAACAGATTGGTTACAAATCAGGAAAGGAGTATGTCAAGGCTGTATATTGTCACCCTGCTATTTCAACTCAAATGCAGAGTACATCATGTGAAATGCCAGGCTGGATGAAGCACAAACTGGAATCATGATTGCTGGGAGAAATATCAATAACCTCAGATATGCAGATGACAACACCCTTATGGCAGAAAGTGAAGAAGAACTAAAAAGCCTCGATGAAAGTGAAAGAGGAGAGTGAAAAAGTTGGCTCAAAGCTCAACATACAGAAAACTAAGAACATGGCATCTGGTCCCATCACTTCATGGCAAATAAATGGGTAAACAATGGATACAGGGACAGACTTTATTCGTGGGGTTCCAAAATCACTGCAGATGGTGACTGCAGCCATGAAATTAAAAGACACTTGCAATACAGTGTGGGAGACCTGGGTTCGACCCCTGGGTCGGGAAGATCCCCTGGAGAAGGAAATGGCAACCCACTCCAGTACTCTTGCCTGGAGAATCCCATGGGTGGAGGGAGCCTGATGGACTACAGTCCATGGGGTCGCAAAGAGTTGGACATGACTGAGTGACTTCACTTCACTTCACTTCCTCCTTGGAAGAAAAGCTATGACCAACCTAGACAGCATATTAAAAAGCAGAGACATTACTGGCAAAGTAATAAAGGTCCATCTATTCAAAGCGATGGTTCTTCCAGTTGTCATGGATGGTTGTGAGAGTTGGACTATAAAGAAAGCTGAGTGCTGAAGAATTAACGCTTTTGAACTGTGGTGTTGGCAAAGACTCTTGAGAGTCCCTTGGACTGCAAGGAGATCCAGTCCATCCTAAAGGAAATCAGTCTTGAATATTCACTGCAAGGACTATTGCTGAAGGTGAAACTCCAATACTTTGGCCACCTGATGCAAAGAACTGACTCATTAGAAAAGACCCTGATGCTGGGAAAGATTGAAGGTGGGAGAAGGGGATGACAGAGGATGAGATGGTTGGATGGCATCACCAACTCAATGGACATGAGTTTGAGTAAACTCCGGGAAACTGCTGATGGACAGGGAGGCCTGGGGTGCTGCAGTCCATGGGACCGCAAAGAGTCAGACTTGACTGAGTGACTGAACTGAACTGAAATCAAACAGACTCAATAATATTACTGAGAAGTTTTGTCTGTATCTTTCCTACTGGCAGAACATAGAGAGTTAAAAAACCACATAAAGTAAAAAAACAAAAAACTATACTGATAATTACAAGATGCTCTATTTTCATTTCTGTGGGCACAGAATTTATTCAGACTACCAAGCAACCAGGCTTCTCTGGTGGCTCAGTGGTAGGAATCAGGAGACAGAGGTTCAATCCCTGGCTCAGGAAGATCCCCTTGAGAAGGAAACGGCAACCCACTCTAGTATTCTTGCCTGGGAAATCCTATGGACAGAGGAGCCTGGCAGGCTACAGTCCATGGGGTCACAAAAGACTCAGACACAAAAGTCTCAGATACGACTTCATGACTAAATAACAAGTAAGCAACCAGAGTTTTTCTTCTTTCCTCCTCGGAAAGGAACTGCTCAACTGTATGTGAAAGTGAGGTAGTTATTAGTACATACCCAGGGTTTTGCTTCTTGGAACCTGTTCTCTGTGATTTCTAAAAGAAGAAAAACACCATTAGGATATTTAATCTTATATCAAATCCTCTGACTTTAAGAAGACAACATAATAAGAATGTTGATAAAACTCACTTTAAAAACTATCATGCTCCTTTACCTCCCCCACTAGAAACAATTAAAAAATAATGAAAACCCCATGTTCTAGCTACATCAAAGTTCTGTTAGATCTCAATATCACTATGGGCTTCCTCGGTGGCATCAGTAAAGGTGGTGAAGAATCCACCTGCCAATGCAGGAGACGCAAGAGAAATGGGTTTGATCCTTGGGTGGGAAGATCCTCTGAAGCAGGGATCAGCAGTCCCTTTTAGTATTCTTGCTTGGAGAATCCCACGGACAGGGGACGCAGGTGGGCTATAGTCCGTGGGGTTGCAGAGTCAGACACGACTGAGCGACTGAGCACAGTATCACTACAGAAGTACATAGGAATCTTTCTCTCAACATCCTTATTGTGACTTTTGGCTACAAAATATCCTGTCTTGGTTACCTTGGATGCTTGAGAACTATCTAGACAAAGAAGTTCAAAAATCTTCTTACTGGAACAATGTAACAAAAATTAAGTTAACAATTTTGGGGAAAAGAAAGGGACAGTGGTATGTAATTTTCAAGTGAGGAAAAAAAAATCTTTTGAAGGCAGAGTTGGGAGCTACAAGGACTAATTTAATAATTTTCAAGGCTTTAAAGATGGTTTATCTGTCTTTTCCATACTCTTACTTTTGGGAAAATTTCAACATCACTTTTTTCTGTTTTATTAAAAATTATGCCTAACCTATTTATTATAGAAAACGTTATTTACTGAAGAAGATAGCTAATCATGATTTTTATTCTAGAATGTAAAGATATCACCTAACATTAGAATTACAAATGAAATTAAACCTATTGATTTACAACAAAACAGCTGGAAAAAGCAGTGATTACAGAAGGGATAAGGATGACCACCAAGTATAAGCACCACCAAATAGAAAGCAGTCTGGAGATACTTGGTGTTAGGGCAAGCAAGCACCTTATATACTGAAACAGGAAAATGTATAAAACAATTGTTTTACAATAATGCTCTAGGTCAACAAGAGAAAAAACAAAACAAAACAAAAATTCACCAGTCTTTTCAGAAAGTTCTGTTTACAAAGTGAAATACATGAGACATTTTCAACAGTTTTCACCAAAAGTTAACTCAAAAGTTTCAAAACTTTGATAATGAAGGAATCAATTTAAATTAGCTAGACACTATATTAGATACATTATTTATCTATATTATCTCATTTTCTGATGAAGCTGGAAGAATTTGGCATTATCATACGTGTATTTGTATATATTACTCCAATATAAAATTGGAGAGGGCCAGAGTCTAAAGACAAATTGTGTTCAAACTAAAATTATGTATGAGAGACAGCCATCTCAATGTCAGGATGTGTAGCTATTTCATATCTTTCACAAATTAAGAATTAGTAATCATTTCAGAATGAAAAAATATTCTTACCTTTCAAGGCTCTTAGATCCAGATAAAGACTGGAAAAACACAGATTCAAACTTCCTTGCCTCTGTACGTGGCTTGTTTTTATCATCTTGTAAATTTTGATGGGTTTCAAGTATATCTTCAAGCAACAATTTTTTGGGGGGTTTTGTTCCTTATCTGAAAAACGACAATTACTTTCCTTCTTTCGTGCCCGTTTGACTTTCCCAATGAAGAAGTCATCACCACTATCACTATCCTCAGACATGGAAGACTGTTTGTAAAACCTTTCTTCTGTGCTATCATCAAAATATTCCTTCTCTTCTTCATATAATTCTTCTCCATCACTGTCAACATCAAGTGAGCTACTGGACTCTCTCATTTTTTGGTTTTACTTAATGCTTTCATTTTGGGGTCAGAAGGTGTCTTCTGGGATGCTGAGGGAGTTGCAGGATCTTTTTCGGAAGGCTTTGATAGAGAATTTGGGATGTCCGTTGCTTTGGGTCCATGATCCATCTTGGCTATTTTTTCTTTTGAATTATTTATTGGTTTCTTTGCCAATATTTTGGCTTCTTTCTCTTTTTGTTCACGGATAATAGTTCCTTCATGCTGTAACTTACTGGCATCATCATTTGAACACAAAGTGTCCTTGGAATGATTTTCTTCTGAAGCACTGTTTGATGACTTAACTTCAACAACATTTTGTCTTGCATCTTTAAAGGATTTGACAGCAGCTGCAAGAGAAACAGCACATGAGTTGTTTCAGCACTGAAACAAATAATAAAAAAAATGACTGATTTAGTACTGTATTTCTTAAATTATTTGGAAATACTTAACAGAATGATTAGAATTTAAATTACATATATATAATAGGTGCAAATTCACAAAGAACTCTATTAACTTTTAGAAAACCAGAACATTTATGAAATGCTCAGAGGTATCCATTTTAAATCTCTAAAATTAAATTTATTCTTTCATGTATGATGTTAAGAACAGTAAAAACTTCACTGAATATAAATGAATAAAATGACAATTTTAATTTCTATAGCAATAATGTATTAATACAATTGCAGGGTATTATAAATTGTGCTTTCTGGCATAAACATAATTATTTTCTAATCTATGTCAGAAGCATTTAATTCTTTCATTATATTTTATAATATACAAACATAAATAAAATTATGTGAATAAATGGCAAGGTAAGTAATAATATGAATTACATCAATATTTAGAAAGGGCTTCCGTGGTGGCTCAGATGGTAAAAAATTTGCCTGCAATGCAGGAGACACAGGTTTGATCCCTGGGTTGGGAAGATCCTCTGGAGGAGGGCATGGCAACCTACTTTAGGATTCTTGCCTTGAGAATCTCCATGGATGGAGGAACCTGGCAGGCTACAGTCCATGGGGTCAGAGAGTTGGACAAAACTGAGTGACTAAACATAGCAAAATATTTAGAAAGCCAGTTGTATTTAATATTACCATGAGTATTATCTATTTTAAGAATTTATAAAATTTAGGAATTTAGAAAAAATGCAGAATTTTTAGATATAAAAAATTTTCAGGTAGTTTCCTACATTTGGAAGCATTTGAAAGGACATTTATAATGTAAAAGATCCTCAAAAGTTAAAAAAAATCATAAAAGTAGATAAATGAATGGCCATTTATTCAAATTATTTACTGAAAATGGCTTAAGTCATTTAATTCATACCTTTTAGCACATCAATTTTTTTCTTCAGAAGAGGGTGCACTGCTAGTCTAGCAATTGCTCTTTCAGCAGCAGTCGAATCAGGCTGCAAATTGAGATAATAAACACATGGGAATAAAAACTAACACTACGAAGAAATGAGTAAAATGCAACTCATTATAATTTTTGAAAGTAAAGAGTTAGGGAACAGAAATTTGTTAATATTCTAACTAGGTAACTCACCTATATAATGCATTCTAAAGATAACCTGCTTAAAAAATACTATTTTTGACAGTTAAAATTATGTAATCAATTAACAAATATTCTTTGAGTAATTAATATTGTTCCAGAATTGTGGTAGGCATCACAGGCAATATTTTAAAGTGTGTAATATAGATCCTGCAGTCAAAGAGTTTAAAAATCTAGTATAGAACATATTAGTACTAAGCTGGGTGATATAATCCATGACTAATGTTAACGCCTGAAGTTCCATTTACTAGAGACCTAAAGCTGTCAAATACTATATATTTTTATGTTGAATGACTAATACCACTATTTCATTCTCAGAACCTTTCACCAGTGCCTGGCTTATAGCCAACACTTTGTAGATGTTTGATGATGACTGAATGGGATTATATACATATAATGATATGTGTGTGTGTGTGTGTGTGTGTGTGTGTGGATACATACACAAACATACAGACACACACATACATGGTATTTATTCACTGAGAAAATTCATAGTTCAGACTACTTTAAATAAATATCATCTGTGGTTGAAACTTCCAAATTTCTACCTCAAGCTCTAACTTGATCTCCAGATTCATATATCCAACTACCTACTTGACATGTTAAAAGAAAATTCTGTGATTTTCTCCTGAAACTTTAAACCTTTTTCAATCTTATTAGATATAAGTTTAATTTTTCTGGTGGTTAAAGGCTAAAACTCATGATTCTTCCATTATGTGTCTCCTTTCTTCACAGCTCACAGTAAATCCTTCAGCAAATCCTGTGATTTCGTCTGCAAAATCTATCCAGAACCAGTCACTAATCACCATTTCTGCTTATTTCCTTTGACCAAATCACCAACACCTCTCACCTGGACCAACGCAATGAGCCTATAACTGGTCATTATCCACTGGCTTTTGTTCTGCCACAGACTATTTTCCATATAGCAGTCATAGTGAAGTTTAAATGTAACCAGATCATGCTACTTCCTTATGGGTTCTTTTGAAAGCTTTACTGCCTTCTGATGCTTAAGCTATCCCTTTGCAAGTTCTTCTGTACTTGGTTGATCATTTCATTGTATTCAGGTCTCTGCTCAAATGTTATCTGAATTAACACAACACTTTTCATCACCATTTACTTCACATCATAAGAGGCAGATGACACCACCCTTATAGCAAAAAGTGAAGAGGAACTAAAGAGCCTCTTGATGAAAGTGAAAGAGGAGAGTGAAAAAGCTGGCTTAAAACTCAGTATTCAAAAAAGATCAAGTCATCTGGTCCCGTCACTTCATAGCAAGTAGATGGGGAAACAATGAAAATTGTGACAGACTTTATTTTCTTGGGCTCCACAATCACTGCAGATGGTGACTGCAGCCATGAAACTAAAAGACACTTGCTCCTTGAAAGAAAAGCTATGACCAATCTAGACAGCACATTAAAAGCAGAGGCATTAGTTTGCCAACAAAGGTCCATATAATCAAAGCTATGGTTTTTCTAGTCATCATGTATGGATGTGAGAGTTGGACTATAAAGAAAACTAAGCACTGAAGAATTGATGCTTTTGAACTATGGTGTGTTGGCGAAGATTCGAGAGTCCCATGGACTGCAAAAGAGAACCAACCAGTCCATCCTAAAGGGAATCAGTCCTGAATATTCATGGGAAGGTCTGATGTTGAAGCTGAAACTCCAACACTTAGGCCACCTGATGCTGGGAAAGACTGAAGGCGGGAGGAGAAGGGGACGACAGAGGATGAGATGTTTGGATAGCATCACCAACTTGATGGACATGAGTTTGAGCAAGCTCTGGGTGTTGCTGATGGACAGGGAGGCCTGGTGTGCTGCAGACCATGGGGTCTCAAAGAGTCAGATGTGACTCAACTGAATGACTGATATATAAGTATGCTTTATTATGTGAAGGTGAAATCTTACACATAAGGATACAAATATCATCTCTTGAGGCTCAGAATCTTTCACTAATTTAAAAGTTTACAACAAATGCACAAATAACTAATCCAAAGCAGAACCTGATAAACTTCAGAGGAGAGACTGAAAATGTTGTGGAGGTTTATAGAAGAATTAAAATATAGTCAAACATCTTAAATTTAAATAAAAATATTTTGAAGCTTAAAAGCCTGAGCAATCTCTATTAACAAACAGAGATTTGTTAATCTTTCTTCCACACCTGTAAGAAACAGTCATCACAATATTGGGAGATATGCAGGAAACCACAACTTTCCTTATTTGAAGTTGACAGTGTTTGCCTTGGAGCATTCTCAGGAAACTGTGGTTTTCACACACCTCGAGTTTCTTCCATTTCAAATAAATTAAATAAAAAAGGAAAACACCTCATCTTTGAATGGAAAAATTTTATTTTGGCATATGGGTATTTCTGTGAACACAAAGCATTTGGTGCTCAATTTTGAAAAGAATTTTGAGAATGTACATGTAAATATAAACAAGAGTCTAAAAGTGGAACAGTTCTCTTACATGCAATGTTCATTCCTTTGAAATGTTGTTGCCTTAGAGAAGAACTAACACCTATCTCTGGTCAAACTGTTCTAAAAAATTACAGAGGGAGGAAAATTCCCCAAATTCAGTCTATGAGGCCATCACCATCCTGATATTAAAACAAGACAATGATATCACAGAAAAGGAAAATTACAGGCTGATATCACTGATGAACATAGATGCAAAAATCATCAACAAAGTTCTAGTGGACAGAATTCAACAACACACTGAAAGGAACAAACACCATTATCAAGTGGGGTTTACCAAGGAGGCAAGGATTCTTCAATGTATGCAAATAAATCAAAGTGATACACCATGTTAACAAACTGAAAAATAAAAACCATATGATCATCTCAATAGATGCAGAGAAAGCTTCCGACAAAATTCAGCACCCACTATAAATAATAATAATTAAAAAAACCTCTCCAGAAAATTTGCAGGAGGAATTTTTTACCTCAACATAATAAAGGCCATACACAAGAAACCCACATCAAACATTATTCTCAACAGTGAAAAACTAAAAGCTTTTCCTCTAAGATCAGGAACACTTACCACTATTATTCAGTATAGTTTTGGAAGTCCTGCTGCTGCTGTTAAGTCGCTTCAGTTGTGTCTGACTCTGTGGACCCCATAGACGGCAGCCCACCAGGCTCCCCTGTCCCTGGGATTCTCCAGGCAAGAACACTGGAGTGGGTTGCCATTTCCTTCTCCAATGCATGAAAGTGAAAAGTGAAAGTGAAGACGCTCAGGTATATCTGACTCTTAGCGACCCCATGGACTGTAGCCTACCAGCCTCCTCTGTCCATGGAATTTTCCAGGCAAGAGTACTGGAGTGGGTTGCCACTAGCCACAGCAATTAAAGAAGAAAAAGGAATCCAGATTGGAAAATAAGTAAAACTCTCACTGTTTGCAGATGACATGATACTACACATAGAAAACCATAAAAATACCACAAATAACTACTAGAGCTAACCAATGAATTTAATAAAGTCATAGCATATAAAATCAATACACAGAAATTCCTTGCATTTCTATACACTAACAATGAAAAATCAGAAAGAGAAATTAAGGCAACAATCTCATTCACCATTGCAACAAAAAGAATAAAATACCTAGGAATAAAACTACCTAAAGAGACAAAAGACCTGCATGCAGAAAATTATAAGACACTGATAAAGGAAACCAATGACTACATAAACAGATGGAAAAATCTACCATATCCTTGGATTGGAAGAATCGATATTGTCAAAATGACTGTACTACCCAAAGTAATCTACAAATCAATGCAATTCCTATCAAATTATCAATGGCATTTTTCACAGGACTAGAACTAAACACAATTTATATGGAAACACAAAAGATGACAAATAGCCAAAGCAATCATGAGAAAGAAAAACCAAGCTGGAGGTATCAAGTTCCCTGACTTCAGACAATACTACAAAGCTACAGTCCTCCAAGACAGTATGGTACTGGCACAAAAACAGAAATATACACCAATGAAATATGACAGAAATCCCAGGGATAAACTCATGTATACATGGGCACCTTATTTTTGACAAAGGAAGCAAAAATATACCATGGAAAAAGAAAACCTCTTCAAAAAGTGGTGCTGGGAAAACTGGTCAGTTACATGTAAAACAATAAAATTAGAACAATTCCTAACAACACACACAAAAATAAACTCAAATGGATTAAAGACTTAAATGTTAAGACTAGAAACTATAACGCTCTTAGAGGAAAACACAAGCAGTACTCTCTGACATAAATCACAGCAATATTCTCTCTGACCCACCTCGATTAATGGAAATAAACAAAAATAAACAAATAGGACCTAACAAAACTTCAAAGCTTTTGCACAGCAAAGAAAGCCATAAAACAAGATGAAAAGACAACTCTCAGAATGGGAGAAAATAACCGCAAATGAAGCAACTGACAAAGGATTAGTCTCCAAAATATATAAGCAGCTCATACAGCTCAATATCAGAAAAACTAACAACCCAATCAAAAATGGGCAAAAGACCTAAACAGACATTTCTCCACAAAGAAAATATAGAGGTGGCTAATAAACACATGAAAAGATGCTTAACATCACTTATTATTAGCAAAACGCAAATCAAAACTACAATGAGGCATCACCTCACAACAGTCAGATTGGTCATCACCAAAAATCTTCAATCAATGCTGGAGACGGTGTGGAGAAAAGGGAATCCTTCTGCATTATGGGAAACAGTATGGACATTCCTTAAAAACTAGAATCTACCATATGTCCCAGCAAATCCACTACTGGGCATATATCCTGAGAAAAACACAATTCTAGCAGACACATGTACCCCAATGTTCACTGCAACAATATTTATAATAGCTAGGACATGGAGAAGGAAATGGCAACCCACTCCAGTGTTCTTGCCTGGAGAATCCCAGGGACGGGGGAGCCTGGTGGGCTGCTGTCTTTGGGGTCGCACAGAGTCAGACAGGACTGAAGAGACTTAGCAGCAGCAGCAGCAACAGCAGGACATGGAAGCAAGCTAGATATCCATTGACAGATGAATAGATAAAGATGTGGTACATAAATACAATGAAACATTCCTCAGCCATAAAAGGGAACAAATTTGTGTCAGTTGTAGTGAGGTGGATGAACCTAGAGCTTCTTATACGGAGTAAAATAAGCCAGAAAGAGAAAAACAAGAATCATATATTAACACACATACATGGAATCTAGAAAAATGGTACTGAAAAACCTAGTACAGAACAGACTTCTGTCCACACTTGTTGTCTTGTATATATATTGATACTATCATGTGTATCATACTATCATGTGTAAAACAGTTAATGGGAAATTGTTATAAATACAGGGAGCTCAGCCTGGTGCTCTGTGATGACCTAGAGGGATGGGCTGGAGTGAGTCAAGGGAGGCTCAAGAGGGAGGGTATATATATATACACACACAGTGATGTGTTGGTTTCTGCCATAAGCAGCATGGATAGACTGTAATGTGTTGCTTATGGCAGAAAACAAAACATCATAGTAAAGCAATATTGACTAAAGGAACTCATACAGGTAGAAAGCTAGTAGCAGTACTTTTAACATTAACTCGACTACAATTCTAGGTTTTACCTAAAGATAGAAGTCATAGAGGATCCTGCTGTGATGTATGTCAGAAAGTGTTTTGCCTATGTTCTCCTCTATGGGTTTTATAGTTTCTGGTCTTATGTTTAGATCTTTAATCCATTTTGAGTTTATTTTTGTGTATGGTGTTAGAAAGTGATCTAGTTTCATTCTTTTACAAGTGGTTGATCAGTTTCCCCAGCACCACTTGTTAAAGAGATTCTCTTTAATCCATTGTATAGTCTTGCCTCCTTTGTCAAAGATAAGGTGTCCATAGGTGTGTGGATTTATCTCTGGGCTTTCTATTTTGTTCCACTGATCTATATTTCTGTCTTTGTGCCAGTAGCATACTGTCTTGATGACTGTGGCTTTGTAGTAGAGCCTAAAGTCAGGCAGGTTGATTCGTCCAGTTCCATTCTTCTTTCTCAAGATTGTTTTGGCTATTCGAGGTTTTGTGTATTTCCAAATGAGAGAGTCATTTCCTAGGCAGGTTGATAAGAAGTCTAGGGGTCCCCAAGGAGAGAGGAGTCTGGAATTCTCAAGGAGGAAGAAAGGACAAACTTATTTCTCTACATTCCTTAGGATTATATAACAATGTATTCTGCCTGAGGGCAGTCTCTGGATTAAACCTTCTCTTTACAAGGATTATATAACAGCAATGAGAGAGTCATTCCTTAGGATTATATAACAATGTATTCTGCCTGAGGACAGTCTCTGGATTAAACCTTCTGGCTAATTCTGTTATCTTAAAATAAAAATTATGGGAGTAGGTCTGGTGAGGTCTTTACAACCTCCAGACCTTCACTGGATTAGTTGGAGAATATATAAACTCATTGCTAAAACTAACAAGTAGGTACTCTTTCTGCCCCCTTCTGATGCCTATGTCAGAAGCTTTCTCTATCTCCTTTATACTTTAATAAAACTTTATTACACAAAAGCTCTGAGCGATCAAGCCTCATCTCTAGCCCCGGATTGAATTCTTCTCCTCTGGGGGCCAAGAATCCTGGCGTTATGATTCAACAACAATCTTTCACAAACAAACTGTGAAATTACTTGTTCTAGCTCTGTGAAAAATACAGTTGGTAGCTTGATAGGAATTGCACTGAATCTATAAATTGCTTTGGGTAGTATACTCATTTTCACTATACTGATTCTTCTGATCCATGAACATGGTATATTTCTCCATCTATTAGTGTCCTTTTTGATTTCTTTCACCAGTGTTTTATAGTTTTCTATATATAGGTCTTTAGTTTCTTTAGGTAGATATATTCCTAAGTATTTTATTCTTTTCATTGCAATGGTGAATGCAATTGTTTCCTTAATTTCTCTATTTTCTCATTATTAGTGTATAGGAATACAAGGGATTTCTGTGTGTTGATTTTATATCCTGCAACTTTACTATATTCATTGATTAGCTCTAGTAATTTTCTGGTGGAGTCTTTAGGGTTTTCTATGTAGAGGATCATGTCATCTGCAAACAGTGAGAGTTTTACTTCTTCTTTTCCAATCTGGATTCCTTTGATTTCTTTTTCTGATCTGATTGCTGTGGCCAACACTTCCAGAACTATGTTGAATAGTAATGGTGAAAGTGGGCACCCTTGTCTTGTTCCTGACTTTAACGGAAACACTTTCAATTTTTCACCATTGAGGATAATGTTTGCTGTGGGTTTGTCATATATAGCTTTTATTATGTTGAGGTATATTCCTTCTATTCCTGTTTTCTGGAGTGTTTTTATCATAAATGGATGTTGAATTTTGTCAAAGGCTTTCTCTGTATCTATTGAGATAATCATATGGCTTTTATTTTTCAATTTGTTAATGTGGTGTATTACATTGATTGATTTTCGGATATCAAAGAATCCTTGCATCCCTGGGATAAAGTCCATTCGGTCATGGTGTATGATCTTTTTAATGTGTTGTTGGATTCTGATTGCTAGAATTTTGTTAATAATTTTTGCATCTATGTTCATCAGTGATATTGGCCTGTAGTTTTCTTTTTTGTGGCATCTTTGTCAGGTTTTGGTATTACAGTGATGGTGGTCTCATAGAATGAGTTTGGAAGTTTACCTTCCTCTGCAATTTTCTGGAAGAGTTTGAGTAGGATAGGTGTTAGCTCTTCTCTAAATTTTTGGTAGAATTCAGCTATGAAGCCATCTGGACGTGGGCTTTTGTTTGCTGGAAGATTTCTGATTAAAGTTTCAATTTCTGTGCTTGTGATGGGTCTGTTAAGATTTTCTATTTCTTCCTGGTTCAGTTTTCGAAAGTTGTACTTGTCTAAGAATTTGTCCATTTCTTCCACATTGTCCATTTTATTGGCATATAATTGCTGATAGTAGTCTCTTATGATCCTTTGTATTTCTGTGTTGTTTGTTGTGATCTCTCCATTTTCATTTCTAATTTTATTATTTGATGGGACCTAATTAAACTTAAAAGCTTCTGCACAACAAAGGAAATTATAAGCAAGGTCAAAAGATAGCCTTCAGAATGGGAGAAAATAATAGCAAATGAAGCAACTGACAAACAACTAATCTCAAAAATATACAAGCAACTTATGCAGCTCAATTCCAGAAAAACAAAAAACACGACCCAATCAAAAAATGGGCCAAAGAACTAAATAGACATTTCTCCAAAGAAGACATACAGGTGGCTAACAAACACATGAAAAGATGCTCAACATCACTCATTATCAGAGAAATGCAAATCAAAACCACAATGAGGTACCATTTCACGCCAGTCAGAATGGCTGCGATCCAAAAGTCTACAAGCAATAAATGCTGGAGAGGGTGTGGAGAAAAGGAAATCCTCCTACACTGTTGGTGGGAATGCAAACTAGTACAGTCACTATGGAGAACAGTGTGGAGATTCCTTAAAAAACTGGAAATAGAACTGCCTTATGACCTAGCAATCACACTGCGGAAACCTGATTTGAAAGAGACACGTGTACTCCAATGTTCATTGCAGCACTGTTTATAATAGCCAGGGCATGGAAGCAACCTAGATGTCCATCAGCAGATGAATGGATAAGAAAGCTGTGGTACATATACACAAAGGACTATTACTCAGCCATTGAAAAGAATACATTTGAATCAGTTCTAATGAGGTGGATGAAACTGGAGCCTATTATACAGAGTGAAATAAGCCAGAAAGAAAAACACCAATACAGTATGCTAACCCATATATATGGAATTGAAAGATGGTAACGATAACCTTGTATGTGAGACAGCAAAGAGACATAGATGTATAGAACAGTCTTTTGGACTCTGTGGGAGAGGGAGAGGGTGGGATGATTTGGGAGAATGGCATTGAAACATGCATAATATCCTATATGAAATGAATCACCAGTCCAGGTTCGATGCATGATACTGGATGCTTGGGGCTGGTACACTGAGATGACCCAAAGGGATGGTACAGGGAGGGAGGAGGGAGGGGGTTCAGGATGGGGAACACATGTATACCTGTGGCAGATTCATGGTGGTGTATGGCAAAACCAATACAATATTGTAAAGTAATTAACCTCCAATTAAAAGAAATAAATTTATATTAAAAAAAACAACATTCAAAAATCAGAAAAAAAGACAACATATTCATATTTGTATTTATTAAAAACATTTAGAAATATAAAAAGAAACAGTCCTTTTAGTTTAATCAGAAGAATTGTGACAAGTAAAGGGCTTAGAGTCCACATTTAGGAGAACAGGAGATTTTTCTGTATTCATTAAACTCTTAAAATCCCATGATTCCAAAATGCTTTTATATAGAGAGACTTATTCTACCCTTTTGTCCTAAAATTTCATTTTGCAGGCAGAGACTTTGGTTAGACCTAAACCTTGGCTTTAACATTTCCTACTGATTGGTCACAGGTATATTTTGACCTTTCTGGGCCCACTGTCTCATCTGTTAAATGAGATTATTACCACCTTAATGAGAAAGCTAACATATATAAAGTATCTAATAAGTCAGCTACTAGTAGATGTTAGCAAATATTAATTTGCTTCCTCTTATCCTTTAAAATAACTATGTTCTATCCCCTTCCTTTTTCCATAGTGCCTGGTCAACTGTTCTGCATCTAACAGACATTTGGACTTCAGAAGTCCCTGAAATTCTGGCAATAAATTCTGGAAATGTCACAGTTCTAGTGCCCAAAACTCTATAGTTTTAAAACTCTCATCAAATATTAACTGACTACTTAATCTATCTAACCATTTCTGAATTTGGAAAATGAAGAACTACTAGTGTTACTACACACACATACACACATGCATGTGCACACATGAATGTTTTCACTTGAAATCAATGTTGTAAGATCAACTGAGATACTAATGTATATGGAAGAACTAAGCAAGCTCTAAGGAGTTACACAAATCAGCTTGTTCTGCTCTATTCTGATGGTCAGACAGCTTCAAATGTATAAGCTCTATGTAATAGCCTTATACTACCTCTTTGGTCATCTTTAATTAACTTCCCTTCCAGTGGCAAACCAATCAGTCTTCTCTCCATGACACTCAGCTAATTTATTAACATATTTTGATACAGAAGAACATTAATTCAATGGGAAGAATATCATAAATGAAATAAAACAGTAAGAAAATAGCTGAAATTAAATAGCTCAGGAGGAATCTGAAACCATTCTTAAGCAAGGCAATTTCCCTTGGCTCTAAATCCTCAAGAGTTCCATCAAGAACTATAAGACAGAACTGTCTTCCTTTGTTCTTCTCCACCTCCCTTTCCTTCCTTTTTTTTTTTTTTAATACTTTATTCTACATTACAATACTGTATTTGTTTTGCCATACGTTGACATGGATCAGCCACAGGTGTCCACGATCTCCCAATGCCGAAGCCCCCTCCCACCTCCCACCCCACATCCTCTCCCTGAATCATCCCTTGGAGGAAGGTACTGAAAGGGCAGAAAGAAATGTAGTGATTTTTTTTTTTTGCTTGACAACATTCCAGTTTGATCCAAACTTTCTACGTGTTTATGCTACAACTCATCTAGTGATATGCAAATGAATTTACTATTTAGAAAATATAAATGATAAGAGAATACAGACCCATTTCCCCATTTTTAGGATGACATTTCACACACTGGAAGGTTAAACAAAAGGCTGTAAATGAAATAAGATGCACTAAAGAAACCTGATTTTACAAACACTACACATACATTAACTATCAGTAACTTTCCAAGCGAAAATAATCAGACTGAAAAGTTCAAAGAGAAAAAGACAAAGATATATTATTTTGGATATTTTCAAGTTCCAATTAAAAATATTGTCAAGCTTCAGTGCTGAAATTTAAATGGAAACATAATATTAGGCAATAAAAATAAATTGGTTTTTATTCCCATCATAGATTAAATATTACTGAGATACTCTTAGGGTGCAGCAAACAGAAAATGAAAAAAATTTATTGTAGTAAAAACCTTAAATTATTATTTTTAAACTCTCAAGAGAAAACAAATACATTCTACCATATTTTGATCCAATTACCATTATTGTATTTAACATGTCATTATTTTGTCAGAAACATATACACCAAGTAAAAAGTATTACAGAATTAAATTTTTTTCCTCTCTGTGAATGAATGCTATGAAGTAAGAATATTTACTGTAGAATCAGGTAGAATCAAAATAAAGAGCTGTAAAATCATGCCCCTGACTTTTGGTGTTGCTTTCCTGACAAGGACCAAAATAACAAAAACAAATGTTCCCTTTCCTCAAACATACAACAAGCTTTCATTTTCCGGCCTTCTTAGAATAAAATGTCTTAAAATTCTAATGTCTAATATCAATTAATTGCAGAGAAATGAGTACTAGTGTACATAAATGCGGAGAAGGCAATGGCACCCCACTCCAGTACTCTTGCCTGGAAACTCCCATGGACGGAGGAGCCTGGTAGGCTGCAGTCATGGGGTCGCTGAGTCAGACACGACTGAGCAACTTCACTTTCACTTTTCACTTTCGTGCATTGGAGAAGGAAATGGCAACCTGCTCCAGTGTTCTTGCCTGGAGAATCCCAGGGATGGCAGAGCCCAATGGGCTGCCGTCTGTGGGGTCGCACAGAGTCGGACACGACTGAAGCGACTTAGCAGCAGCAGCAGCAGCAATACATAAATGTGGAGTTAAGAGTATTTTTTTTCTTAAAGCTGTAATAGGAAAACTACCATTTATAGTTGTAGATTCCAACACATCTCTCCTAGTAATCAATAAAATAAGCAGGCAGAAAGTCAGTAAAGCTGTAAATCATCTGTACAACACCATCAATCAGTTTGACTTAAATGACATTTACAGGACACTGATCTCAATATAATAATATTGCTTTCAAGTGCACATTAAATATTCACCAAGATAAGCCATACTCTGAACAAATAAATACTAAAATTAAAAGAATAACAATCATGAAAACTATGCTCATGGATCATAAAGAAAACAAAAAGGTACTCCAAACCCTCTAATTGTTCAGAAATTAAACATATCCATCTAATTAAACCATAGGTTAAAGGTGAAGTTTCAAGGGAAACTTAAGACATTTTAAATCAAAGAAAATAAAATACAACATATCATATTTATAAGATGTAGCTAAAGCAGTGCTTAGGGGAATTTTATTACATTAAATGCTTATATTAGAAAAAAAAGAGAAATGTCTAAATTAGTAATTTAAGCTTCTAAATTAAGAAACCAGAGGAAAGAGCAAGTACACACAAATGCAAGAGGAAGAAATAATACAGATTACAGCAAATGTGAATAAAAGTGAAAACAGAAGATCAATCATTACAAAAATCAGTTAATTCAAAACTGTTCCCTGGTGGAACTGTTACGTAGGCTTCAGCAAAGTGGGCAGAAATGAAAAAGAGGGAAAAGCAAGAAGCAAGTATAGCAAATGCAAGGGGCAGAAGATCTGTGTAAAAGTCCATGTAAGTAACGGTGAACCTAACAGTGGTATACTCTTACTTAGCTCACTTCTTACTTCCTGAGCTTCAGTTTCCTTACTTATAAAAAGGGGGTAGAAATAATTTCCATAGGATAAATGCAGAGATTAAATATTTATAAAAACTAGTATTTGGAAAAAATAAAAATCTTTGTTCTAAATAATAAGATTAATAGACTAATTGCCGTCTAGCACACAGATGCCACATTAACTTCAACATACCTTTTAAGGCCTCTGGAGGTATAAGAATAAAGTAAAACTCATTAATTATCATAAACATTTTTTGGTACCAACAGTAGAGCTCAAATAGGGGAAATCATCATACACTAATAGTAACTGGTTTATTCAAGGAAAAAGAGTTAAAAGAAAAATGAAGTCAAGAATATAAATATGGAACTATTCCCAAAATAAATACAACTTACTGCAAAATTACCTTTTTGCAGATATATTCAAAGTTGGTATCTTCACCAAGAGCAGATTTAGTTACTACATCAGGTTTCAACTCCTGTAAAAGAATAAACTAATTTTAGTTATGAGCTTAACTTTAAACTGTCATTATATTGAGTTGAATTTCTTCCTGTGTTTTGCTTTCAAGGACTCTGTTATTTAAATAAATTATTACTTATTTTAATGATGTTTCAAGACACTGGAAATTCTATCAATTTATAAAGAAAAGCCGATATTTACAGAGAAATACTTAATTTAATCCTTGATTTAAAAAAATCTAAACCACAAATATTTTTCTACTCTGGAAAGGATTAATCTACTTTTATTTTAGAAAACTAAGAAACACAGAAAAACAAAGAAAAGTAAATAAAATTACTGGCACTGTTTACATAATTATATTATATATCCTTCTACAATCTTCTTTCAGGGTTTAAGTTTGATATGCATTCCACTAAGGAATCGTCAGTACCAAAATCAGATTGATTCTATTCTATGCAATCGAAGATGGAGAAGCTCTATACAGTAAGGAAAAACAAGACCAGGAGCTAACTATGGCTAAGATCATCAGCTCCTTATTGTAAAATTCAGGCTCCAATTGAAGACAGCAGGGAAAGCCGCAAGCTCATTCAGGTATGACTTAAATCAAACTGCTTACGCTTATACAGTGGAGGTGATGAATAGATTCAAGGGACTAGATCTGGTAGAGAGAGTGTATGAAGAACTAGGGATGGAAGTTCATAACACTGAACAGGAGGTGATGACCAAAATCAATCCCAAGAAAAAAGAAATTCAAGAAGTCAAAGTGGTTGCCTGAGATAACCACTGAGAGATAAGAGAAGTGAAAGGCAAAGGAGAAAAGATATACCCAACTGAATGCAGAGTTCCAGAGAACAGCAAGGAGAGGTAAGAAAGCCTTCTTAAGTGACCAATGCAAAGAAATAGAGGAAAACAATAAAATGGGAAAGACTACAGATCTCTCTAAGAAAACTGGAGATACCAAGGGAGTATTTCATATAAAGACAGGCACATTAAAGGATACAAATGGCAAGGATCTAACAGAAGCATAAGAGATTAAGAAAAGGTGCGAACATATACAGAAGAACTGTACAAAAAACCTCTTAATGTCCCAGATAACCACGATGATGTACTCACTCACCTAGTCAGACATTGTGGAGTGTGAAGTCACGTGGGCCTTAGGAAGCATTACTATGAACAAGGATAGTGGAGGTGATAGAATTCCAGCTGATCTATTTCAAATCTTAAAAGATGATGCTGTTAAAGTGCTGCATCCATTATGCCAGCAAATCTGAAAAACTTAGCAATGGGCACAAGACTGGAAAAGCTCAGTTTTCATTCCAATTCCAAAAAAGGTAATGCCAAAGAATGTTCAAATTTCCATACAGCTGCACTCATTTCACATGACAGCAAGATTATGCTCTCCATTCTTCAAATTAGGCTTCAAGAGTACATGAACTGAGAACTCCCAGATATACAAGCTGGATTTAGAAAAGGCAGAGGAACAAGAGATCAAACTGCCAAAATATGCTGGATCACAGAAAAAGCAAGGGAATTCCAAAAAGAAAACATCTACTTCTGCTTCACTGACTATGCTAAAGCCTTTGACTATGGATCACAACAAACTGTGGAATATTCTTAATGAGATGAGAATACCAGACCATATTACCTGTCTCCTGAGAAACCTGTATGCAGGACAACCAGCCAACAGTTGGAACTGGACATGGAACAACAGACTGGTTCCAAATTGGGAAAGGAGTATGTAAAGGCTGTAAATTGTCACTGTGCTTATTTAACTTATATGCACAGTGCATCATGCAAAATGCCAGGCTGGATGGAGTTAAGATTGTAGGGAGAAATATCAACAACCTCAGATACACAGATGATATCACTTTAATGGCAGAAAGTGAAGAAATAAAGAGCCTTTTAAAGAAAGTGAAAGAGGAGAGTGTAAAAGCTGGTTTAAAATTCAACATTCAAAAACAAAGAACATGGCATCCAGTCCCATCACTTCATGGAAAAGAGAAGGGGAAAATGTGCAAATCGTGTCAGACTTCATTTTCTTGGGCTCCAAAATCAATACAGATGGTGACTGCAGCCACAAAATTAAAAGACATTTGCTCCTTGGAATAATAGCTATGACAAACCTAGACAGTGTATTAAAAACCAATACAATATTGTAAAGTAATTAACCTCCAATTAAAACAAATAAATTTATATTAAAAAAATAAAAAAGCATAGACAACACTTTGCCAACAGAGCTTCATATAGTCAAAGCCATGGTTTTTCCAGTAGTCGTGTTTGGATGTGAGTTGGACCAGAGAGAAGGCTGAGAACTAATGAACTGACACTTTTGTAAAGTGGTGCTGGAGAAGACTCTTGAGAGTTCCCTGGACAGCAAGGAGATCAAACCAGTCAATCCTAAAGGAAATCAGTCCTGAATATTCATTGGAAGGACTGATGCTACAGCTGAAGCTCCAACACTTTGGCCACCTGATGCAAAGAGCTGACTCACTGGAAAAGACCATGATGCTGGAAAAGACCATGATGCTGGGAAAGACGGACAGCAAGAGGAGAAGGGGGCGACAAAGGATGAGATGGTTGCATGGCTACGCTGACTCAATGCACAGTTTGAGCAAACGCCTGGAGATAGTGAAGAACAAGGAAACTTGGCATTCTGCAGTTCATGGGTCACAAAGAGTTAGACACGACTTAGCGAATGAACAACAATAGCATAATTCAGTGTTTTGGGTCAATTCACTTTTAACTTAATTTTAAATATAATGATATCTCCTATGACATCACACAAAATTTTAAATGGTGCTTAAGTAATACTGTAAACAGAAATGCTATGCCATAACTAGAATTTTGGTTCAGAACTATCCTAATTAGACACTGAGGTATTTAATAAATCAAGCAGCTCATTTGGTAATAAAATATAAATTATGAAGTTATTCTTTCTTCCCTACAGTTTTATTCAGAAAAGATCAGGAACTGCCTTTCAGAAAAGACTCTTTGATATGTTATTCCAAATGGAGAGCGGCACCTCAAATGTGAGCATTCTTTTAGAAGATAAGATGAAATCTAACTGACAGCCTTTCTCAATTCTTCTAAGAGTCAGCTATGCAGTCTACTTGTGAAATTCATGGTAAACTGCTAAGACTTTCTAATTATTGCTCCAAATTCTAAATCTGTATCCATTCTGACTCAGTATATCTAATATACTTTTAAAGGAAGAAGTCTTAAGAAACCATTTTCATTATTCTTGGATTGGATTTAGTAGTTCTGCTGCTCCTGCAAAGTCACTTCAGTTGTGTTGGACTTTGTGTGACCCCACAGACAGAAGCCTACCAGGCTCCCCCGTCCCTGGGATTCTCCAGGCAAGAACACTGGAGTGGGTTGCCATTTCCTTCTCCAACGCATGACAGTGAAAAGTAAAATGGAAGTCGCGCAGTCGCGTCCGACCCTTGGCATGGACTGCAGCCTACCAGGCTCCTCCATCCATGGGATTTTCCAGGCAAGAGTACTAGAGTGGGGTGCCTTAGTAGTTCTAATGATAGGTTATAATCTAGCCACAAAACTCAATTTACTCATATTGTAAGAATAAATTACCCTTCAAATTGATTATGAAAGCCAGCTGCTATAGCAAAATTCACTAGGGTCTAACAGATCAGTAATATAAGCTACAGGGAATAGTATAATTTTTTTTTTTAATACAAGATCTGAAGTAATCAACAGTTTTCAAAGAATGCCTTGGATGATGGGAATTTTTTACTGCAGTAAATGGGATGGGAAGTTGTGGCTGTAGTACCTTACCTGACAATTCCGCTACTTCCTTCATTATAAATGAATGGCTTCCCATAAGAGTTTGAAAAGCATGTAAGATTGCAAGCTTTGTACATAAAACTCCAAAAGCCCTCATTTAGGTAAAAAGTAGAGAACTCTAAAAGACAAGTGGTATTTAGAGGCTTGGTCATGAAAGAGTTTCAACAATTTCAGCTTTCAGGCTAGCTATTCAGAAATTGACGTATAATCTAACCAACATCTTGGGAACACTTCCACTTCAAGTACATGGGAAGAAGCTAGCTTGAAGATGGTTAGGCAGTAAGACATCTGGTCAAAAGGTCCAAGGAACTACATAAAAAGTTGGGGAATAATTTATGCTTATGTTAATCTTGTCTTTCATTTTCTTGATGGGAAAATGGAATGAAGAGCCTAGAGTACAAGTTTTTCAAGGGTGAGAATGGTTTCTTATTCATCTTTGAGTATCTGATCCTAGTACAATGACACATTTATTCAACAGAAATGGACCAAGGCGAAGAATTTAAAATGCTTATTCCTCAGTGAGAGGTCATTAAAGTCTCTTATCAACAGAAAAGTCAAATTCAGAATTTCTGAATAATTTTTAGATGCCAATGTGGGCTTTCTTTTAGAAAAGCAAAGAAAAGACAAATACTAGAAAAACTACAAGGACCCACTAGAGTATTTGTTGCAAAGTAAACACTACTGCTCAAAAGTATTCTATACTACCTTAATTTTTATGTATAGCAGGAAAAGGCTAAATACTACTTAAGAACTCACTGAAACATATAGATATATCATGAATGGCCAGGAAACCACACTAGCTAATAAGCCAGGCAGGTGCCATAAAAGACAAGACTGCTCTTTCTGAGAAAAGACTTCATACCAACTCAAAACTTAAGATTCATTTCTAGACCCAGGAAAAGACACTTTTACACACCAGCTCTGTTCCTATTTCAAAACATTATAGATACTCAGTGTAGAAAGGTTGTATGACCCCTCATGCACTAGACTTAAACATAGTGTTAGTCACTCAATCGTGTCCAACTCTTTGCAACCCATGAACTGTAGTCTACCAGGCTCCTCTGTCCACAGAATTCTCCATGCAAGAAGACTGTGCCATTCCTTTTCCAGGAGATCTTTCTGACACAGGGATCAAACTCGGGTCTCATGCATTGCAGGCGGATTCTTCAATGTCTGAGCTACCAGGGAAGCCCTCAACATGGTTAAGAAAATACTGGTAAAAATGTGAAAGAAAAGACATCAGTTCAGTGCTTATATGATAATTTTACACTATGCCATTTATAGTATTTGGAGTTAATGATAAGTAAAATAACTAAGACAGGAACACTTAGCTTTCTTTTATATAAAACTAATTCTAATACCTTTTGTCAGATAAAAGTATTTTTCTTAAATTTTAGAGCTTTCTCTACTTTAAATTGAATTTAACCATTTCAAATAATTCTGCAAGTTTAAATGCAGAACAAGGTGCATTATTACATAGGGTAATTTGCAGATTTTATATCAAAGTCATATATTATGGACTCTGGGGAAAAAAAAATGCCTAGGTATATTTCAACTTATGAAAATAAAATGTTGAACACTTTTAAATCAAAGAAATTTTAAATATGACCCAAGCACATCAAAAGGGAAAAAGAATGACAATATTAAAATGCAAAACTATTCTCAATTAGAAAACCATGGATTGAGAAAAACAATGGGAAAATGAAGACATCAGATCTATGTAACAGGTGTTAAATATTGAATACTTCACTAAACAAGTTTAAAATGAGTGAGAGACTAACATTATACTAGACAAGTAAAACTTGAGCAATTTTACACAACTGTACAAAAATGCTGCAAAATTTTTTCACCAGAAAAAGATGTTTAAATTTATCATAAGTGCTCGAGAAATTAAAAATATCAATAATTTGCTAATCAAATGCTAAATGAACTTAAGCTTCCGAAACTGGGCCTAAGTAATTTTTTTCCTCCATAGATTTCCTTAATGTGAACATCCTTAATTTCCTTAATGTTCATCTTCTGACTTGTAAGCTTATTCATTAGTGAGCAGGGCTTGTTTTGACTTGTATAAGACACACATTCTTTTGTTTTTCGACATTCAATTTAGCTTTGTTTTCTAGCATCGGCATAACTTGTTTCTTTTATTTCAGGTTTCAAATAGTTATGATTATCTAAGCCTTCTTAAAGATGAAATAAAGCATTAACTACTTTACAACATATGAGTTACTACTCTGTTTATAAAACATCAGAATTATAAGGGACTTCAGCTTTCACATAATTCTCCACCTGTGCAGGAAATGGTTAAGTCAGCAGGCCTGGGCTGCTCCAACTGCACATTCCTGAGAAGGCCTAACTTCTTCTGGCCTGGCCTTTGGCCAGTTCCTAGGAATTAAGTTCTGAGCCCTTGGGCCACAGGCTTACCAAGTTGATCAGGTAGTTTACCCTAGTAATGTGATTTATGATGACTCTGTCTTCACTCTGGGGAGCTGAAGTCTGCATAGTAAAGGAGTCATGCAGGTGATTCATGTCTATGTGACTGGCTCCCAATAAAACCCCTGACACCAAGGCTCAAGTGAGCTTCCCTGGTAGGCAACGCTTTCCAAGTGTTGCCATACATCTCTGCTAGGAGTGTATCCATGCAACCACACTATACTGGCCGAGGGCATCTACAGGCTTATGCCTGATTTTTCCTAGACTTCCCTCATGGGCCTCTTCCTTTTGCTGATTTTAATCTGTATCCCTGAGTACAAATAAACCGTTAGAATTCTGAGTATAAAAGTTGTGTTTTGTTTTGTTTTTTTTCCCCTGGGTCCTGAGAATCCTTCCAGTGAATCATTCAACCTTGGGGACCCTCAACCATTCAATTTTAAAAAGAGAAAATGAGAAGCCAATAAAGTTTAAGAAACTCATTAATTTAAACTAACATTGCTCAAGTTTCCCACATTAAAGATAGCCATTCACTAATAACCAGATCCAGCAGAATATTTCAGTTCCTTATTCCACAGTGCCAGATGCTACAGCTTTGCTTATACTCAAAAGAGCAAACTCAGTGGGAATTAGCTAATCTCAAATTTTGATTATTTGGCTATCTCCTTGTCTTCCTTTCTCTCCAAAGGCTTTCGTTTGAACAAATGAATATATCGACTCATAACTAAACATAAAACTAGTGTAATGTTGTCTCTGAGTGGGGAAAGTATGTGTGCAACCAAACTATTCTATATCAGGCTGTCGGGAGGGACACTAAGACAAAAAATAACTTGAAGGCATTAATCAAGCTGATGCTTTTAATTCCAAGAGACTCTCATTAAGGTTGGGCTTCTAATGTAATAAAATATAAAACATGTTTGTGCTTTCCAAAATGTGATTAAAACTGGAACATGATATTTTAGATTATGAGGGGTTAATCTCTAATACCAGGGACTTACAAGGTGCCAAGAAAAGTCTGGATTCTTGGAGATATTTTGTGTCTATTTGGAAATGAAGCAATAAGTGCACTTCTCTGAAATAAAGAATCTGGAATAACTCGTGAGAGAGCTATTGACATCCAAATTCATGCTTTTCCACAGATGGGAATGTCATTATGGTTACCCTTCAGTGACAACAAAAACCCTATTTCCTAAATATTGCTCTACTGTCTCCTAAATACAGTACCAGATGGAACTTCAATAAGGTTATACTCTGTCATCATATCACCAAGGGATTTTCCCAAATAAAACACCTCTGTCTTTGTCCTTCACCTATTCCCGTGTTATCTATGGCATTTGACGGCATCTCCAGCCTCTGCTACTCAGGTTAGACAGCTCAGAGTCATCTGATACTGCGGGTCTCCTTGTCATGATTCTGCTATGCTCCCATCCCCCTTCCCACTACTCTGCTGTGGTGTCTGTTGAATTTAGTTCCCTCCTTTGGATTACCATTATTTTACCCACAGAATCAGAACTTCATTATGGATTGTGTGGGTTATAATAACGTAACTGAGTTTCCTGCCTCCACAACCAGTAATTCCAAGGACCATTATGTCACTGTCTTGAATACAGAAAGAAGCCCAAAACCTTTATTCTGGTGTTGAAATCCTTTCATTATCTGGTCTCGGTGCCTCTTTCTAACACTATAATACTCTTTTTCCATAAGTCTTATATACATTCATTCAGCTTTACACAGAATTCCCTGAATAAGTTTCCTATTCTCCCACTCCAGTATCTTTGCTGTGTGCTTTAAAAATTTTTATTGCAAAATGCCTTTCTCTAACCAGTCACCTAGCTTTCTCACTCTCTTTCTCCCCAATCAAGATCTATTAATGTTTCAACTCTTTGTTTCTGAGTGTCACTGAAATGAAGCAAGGCTTCTTAGAGACACGGCTGATTAGAATCTGAGGCAGAAAAAGTATAATCCATGCAACATTTTGTTATGCCAGGAAAGAAAATTGGGTTCTCTCAAAAACTCATAAAAGGTAGCTTAGAAAGGATACTACTGGTCAAATTTGGGTGTCAAAAGAATAATGACAGCAAAGAATCATAACCACACTGACCATATAATTAGCTGTTTAAACCAGTATCTATTAGAGAGTGAAATGAGGCTCTATTAAAAATAATGCTGGGCCAAGTGATGATTACCAGAACACCAGGGAAATTAAGTCATATAACCACCCTAATCATAATACTTGCCAATTTTTGGTATCTCCAAATGCTCTTTTTCTCTTAAAGCCACTTCAAGCAGACTTTTACCACAAAATATCCCCATCAATCTCATTTTTGTTTTCACTAATCTCCACACTGCTGAATCTAATGAGCAAACTTCAACACTCCTCTTACTTGAGGAGCATCAGGTGTATTTTAAGCGCCTAGAAAAGGGCATGCCATTTGGTAAATGTTCAGAAATACTTGTTAACAAAATAGATGCTGAAGTTATTTTTACCCATTAGGCATTATAAATTGTTAAACTAAGTATCTGTTATCTCAGTATTGGGCATAATATATACCAGACCTGCTGGTAAACATTGCTCCTGCTCAGGAACTGAATGAACTACAAGAGAGTACACTTATAACTATGTCTTTCATTCACATTTGTTATTTTTTAATTTTCTAAGTTAAAAACAAAAACCCCATTAATCTTTATCCATGACTACACTGAGATGTGAATCTAAATCACTATCACAGATAACATAACTTCATTTAGGTAAACTAGTAAAATACTGTAAAAACTTTATAACTCTTGATCCTACAAGTACTTCCTTTATAAATTTAAATAATACAGCACAATAAAGCCATATAAATTTAAGTCTCCATTCTGTAACCTGTGAGGTTACAGTCAATCACTTTTAAGAGTCAGTTTCATATTACAAGAAGTTTTTCTTGAGTCCTCAAAGCAGTACTAAGTGGTGCTCCTCCAATACATCTACCAGTGAAAGTTAAAGTGAAGTCGCTCAGTCGTGTCCGACTCTTCGCGACCCCATGGACTGCAGCCCACCAGGCTCCTCCGTCCACGGGACTCTCCAGGCAAGAGTACTGGAGTGGGGTGCCACTGCCTTCTCCGACTCTACCAGGAGATGTATTGTATTCTAGTGTATTGTATTCAGTACACTGTACTGAAACTGTTTACATGTCCATGTCTCTCATCAGACTACATGCTTCTCAAGGGCAAATGCCGTACTGATTTCTATATACCTGTAAATTAGCACAGTATTTGGCATACAAAGTACAGACCTAGTACATTTTTGTTGAGCTGAAGTAAAGTACTTTGGCCATCTGGATGGTTCATTATAAAAATGTGCAAACTCTTCAGGCAAAGTACAGTTCTAAACATACCAGGTAAAACTTTCATTTTTTGGATCCTACAGTACAAAGTAAAAGAATAAGAATGATTTCTACACTAGTCTAAAGTTACAATGCAACATGGACAGTGATGATGGACTGTGTGGTATGCTACGTCTCCAAAAGACCTCTGGTTCAGGAACTCTCTGTCATTGAATAGTTTTGGCCTACCTTTAAAAAAATGGTATTGAAGACAATGTCTATCTTGCATAATATTTCATCCATGTAAATTATATGGAGTAAAAGACTACAGACATTCAAAATCTTGAAAAATTAAGAGTACTATACTAGGAACATTGATGTGGCATATTTTATTTAACCCCTACAGCAAATAGTTCAGACAGGAATTATTTCAAATTTTAAGGTGAAGAAATAGACTCAAGGACACAAATTAGTTAATGGTACAAAAACAGTATCAATCCAACCTGTTAAAAATTTCAGGAAATAATGCAAATGGCTTTATTCTTCTTCACTGTTAGAATTACACCCTTCCGCATTTTAAAAGTTATCCACTTACTGTTGATTTTAGTTCAACTTTTGAAATTCAAATTCTTGAATCCAAAATTCTTCAATAATAAAATTTCAAACATTAGCATTAGATGGAAAATATGAAAAAGAAAAAAAAATTACCAAACAACTTTGATAGAGATCTATCTTCATTTTGATTGGAAAAATTTAATGGTGCTTTGCTATTATCTCTTCAAATATCTGTTTATAATACATGTGCACATTAATATCTGAAACATGTTACTATTGTGCAGAATATCAGGCGCTGCTTAAAAATACAAATAACCAGAAAGAGTAGAGTATAGTTTTTAAAATAACATGCAAATGACCTAACACAAGGGAAGATGTATTAAAATATAGACTGTTAAAAACTATCACTTAAGAACTATACATATGAAGATGAAGTAGCAGGGCAATTTCTCCTCAGTGTTGTAGCTCTCAATGGTGGGAAAATAAAAGGATACTCAAATTACTGGGGACCTTTCTCAAATTGGCCAAACCTCCCATCCATTATGATATGCATCCCAGGCATGACTCTTTATACATTTATCCCCTGCCTCCCCCAGTAAAACCACTGTTATAGAGGATGGTGAAGGCTGTGAAAATGATTCACTCTAGTTTTGAAAAGAGCACGTAAGAGGTGGTGAATTCTGCCTTGTTATCAAATAAAGCCTATGAAATTTAAAAACAGGACAATGTACAAAGTATGTGGAGATACAACGCTGACTATAATATGTAGACAAAAATGATCAGGGAGAGAGAGACCAACTGATAAAAACCTTTTAATGCCCACAAGGAATTAGATCTGGTCTGGTAGACAACAGGGAAAGCTAACTTAGGTTGCTTATTATGAGAATGATATAACAAAACAAAGTAGGTTTACTATTAGAAAATTTTACCAATTTCAGGTTTTTGCTGGCAGCCAGTTCAAAGCATTACTAAAGATCAACAAATAGTACAGCACTCTCCCCTTATCTGTGGTTTTGGTTTCTGCGGTTTCAGTTACCCACAGTAAATGGCAGTTCAAAAATAAAAAATTCCAGAAATAAACAATTCATAAATTTTAAAAAATGAGCCATCACTCTGAGTAGGGTGATGAAATCTTGTGCCATTCTGATCTGTCCTGCCTGGTACATCAATCATCCGTTTGTCCAGGTTTCATGCTCATTAGTCATTCAGAAGTCATTTCCTATCAGACTGACTGCTGAGGTGTCACAGAGCCTCGGAGCAGTGACACTGGCAATTTGGATATGCTCAAGAGAAGCAGTAAAGTACTTTCTTTAAGTGAAAACGTGCAAGTTCTTAATAATAATAATAATAAATCCTGTATTGAGGGTGGTAAGATCCACAGTAAGAACAAATTTTCCATCCATGAAATTATGACAGAAAAAAAAAAGAAAGAAATTCAAGCTAGTTTTGCTGCCGAGCCTCAAATTGCAAAAATCATGGATAAGTGCCTAGTTAAAATGGAAAAGGCATTAAATTTGTGGATGGACAACAGGAACACAAAACACATTTCAAGTGACGGCCGTGGGCTGCACCAGAAAGCACTGAGCCTACAGGAAGACTTACTTAAACAGGTGATACTAGCTTTACTGCAAGTAAGGGACTATTACACAGATTCAGTAACAGGTTTAGACTGAAAAATGTAAAAATTACTGGAAAGCTGCATTTGCCAATTAAGAAGCCTCTGCCACATTTTTGGCAGAGTTGAAGAGGTTGATAAAGGAGAAAGATCAACATTCACGTAACTTTTATTACAGTCTACTTTAAAATTGTTCCATTTTATTATTAGTTACTATTAATCTCTTACTGTGCCTAAGCTGTAAACTAAACTTTACTGCAGGTATTTACATTTAGAAAAACACACAATATTTATAGGATTGGTTTGAAACTGTTAGTCAATCAGTCATGTCCAACTCTTTGCAACACTTTGGACTGGAGCCGCCAGGCTCCTCTGTCCATGAAATTTTCCAAGCAAGATTACTGGAGTAGATAGCTGTTCCCTTCTCCAGGGGATCTCCCCAACACAGGGATCAAACCTGGGTCTCCTGCATTGCAGGCATATTCTTTACCATACTAGCCAGCAGGGAAGTCCATAGGACTGAATACCATCTGCCATTTTAGGCATCTACTGAGGATCTTGGGATGTGTACAGATAAAGGACTATTATACTGCCTGACTTTATTTCCAACTTGACTTTCATTCATGTTTAAAGTTGAAGTTTCGTATTTTAAAAACAGAATTCAACTATAAATTATTTTCATCAAGATATGAAATAGTTAGAAGACATGAAAATAATTATATATGAAAAATAATTACAATTTCAGTGTGCTAAAAACAACTTGTACAATTTGACAGTCCAAATATTTGCATTTCACTTAAAAATAGTAACTAAGCATAAACATCATCAAATAATTTAGTCAAATGAAACTCTAAAACCACCTTATTTCTCACAATAGAAACACTTTTTAGAAAACAGAATAGGACATTTTTATCGTCCTTTCCCCTGATCTAAACTGTTCTTGGCATGTAAAATGACTCACTTCTGTCATGTTCAAAGAGGCAGGCAGAGAAAATGAGATAAGAGTAATTATATCAACCCAGAGAC